>OU744337.1:0-2400000 GCA_916610165.2 Gymnosoma rotundatum
TAATCTGGTAGCACTACAAAAATTAAAAAAAATTAAAAAATTCAATTTAAAATTAAAAAAATTTTTTTGACCCCTCAAATTATTTTTTTTTACTTAGAAACCTTTAAACTCATTTATCTCGGTAACTAAGCGTCCTAGGAGCAAAAGGGCTTTAATCTGGTATCACTACAAAAATTAAAAAAAATTAAAAAATTCAATTTAAAATTAAAAAAAATTTTTTGACCCCTCAAATTATTTTTTTTTACTTAGAAAACCTTTAAACTCATTTATCTCGGTAACTAAGCGTCCTAGGAGCAAAAGGGCTTTAATCTGGTATCACTACAAAAATTAAAAAAAATTAAAAAATTCAATTTAAATTAAAAAAAATTTTTTGACCCCTCAAATTATTTTTTTTTACTTAGAAACCTTTAAACTCATTTATCTCGGTAACTAAGCGTCCTAGGAGCAAAAGGGCTTTAATCTGGTATCACTACAAAAAATTAAAAAAAATTAAAAAATTCAATTTAAAATTAAAAAAAATTTTTTGACCCCTCAAATTATTTTTTTTTACTTAGAAACCTTTAAACTCATTTATCTCGGTAACTAAGCGTCCTAGGAGCAAAAGGGCTTTAATCTGGTATCACTAAATAAATTCAATTTAAAAGTAATTTTTTGTCCAAAAACTCAATTTTTCTTATATGAAAATAGTTTTAAATTAACTATTTTATGTCTTCTCTACCTAATATTTTGTAGTTGTAACCTTTTAAAATAAAATTAATATTACCATTTCTCCCCTACATTTCATTGAATTTCAATATCCCTATTGTTTCATGTCAGTCGCCATTACCATTTCTCCCCCACATTTCATTGAATTTCAATATCCCTATTGTTTCATGTCACAGTGAACACAGTGAACACGGTGAACACGGTGAACACAGTGAACACGGTGAACACGGTGAACACAGTGAACACGGTGAACACAGTGAACACAGTGAACACAGTGAACACGGTGAACACAGTGAACACAGTGAACACAGTGAACACAGTGAACACGGTGAACACGGTGAACACGGTGAACACGGTGAACACAGCGAACACAGTGAACACGGTGAACACGGTGAACACAGTGAACACAGTGAACACAGTGAACACGGTGAACACGGTGAACACAGTGAACACGGTGAACACAGTGAACACGGTGAACACGGTGAACACAGTGAACACGGTGAACACAGTGAACACAGTGAACACGGTGAACACGGTGAACACAGTGAACACGGTGAACACAGTGAACACAGTGAACACGGTGAACACAGTGAACACAGTGAACACAGTGAACACGGTGAACACGGTGAACACAGTGAACACAGTGAACACACTGTTAGCACTAAATTGGACGAAAAAATTATTTTTTTTTTACTTAGAAACCTTTAAACTCATTTATCTCGGTAACTAAGCGTCCTAGGAGCAAAAGGGCTTTAATCTGGTATCACTACAAAAATAAAAAAAAATTAAAAATTCAATTTAAAAACTCAATTTTCTTATATGAAAATACTTTTAAATCAACTAACTATTTTATCTCTTCTCTACCTAATATTTTTTAGTTGTAACCTTTTAAAATAAAATTAATATTACCATTTCTCCCATACATTTCATTGAATTTCAACCTCCCTATTGTTTAATGTCCTCCCTATTGTTTACTTAGAAACCTTTAAACTCATTTATCTCGGTAACTAAGCGTCCTAGGAGCAAAAGGGCTTTAATCTGGTATCACTACAAAAATTAAAAAAAATTAAAAAATTCAATTTAAAATTAAAAAAAATTTTTTGACCCCTCAAATTATTTTTTTTTACTTAGAAACCTTTAAACTCATTTATCTCGGTAACTAAGCGTCCTAGGAGCAAAAGGGCTTTAATCTGGTAGCACTACAAAAATTAAAAAAAATTAAAAAATTCAATTTAAAATTAAAAAAAATTTTTTGACCCCTCAAATTATTTTTTTTTACTTAGAAACCTTTAAACTCATTTATCTCGGTAACTAAGCGTCCTAGGAGCAAAAGGGCTTTAATCTGGTATCACTACAAAAATTAAAAAAAATTAAAAAATTCAATTTAAAATTAAAAAAAATTTTTTGACCCCTCAAATTATTTTTTTTTACTTAGAAACCTTTAAACTCATTTATCTCGGTAACTAAGCGTCCTAGGAGCAAAAGGGCTTTAATCTGGTATCACTACAAAAATTAAAAAAAATTTAAAAAATTCAATTTAAAATTAAAAAAAATTTTTTGACCCCTCAAATTATTTTTTTTTACTTAGAAACCTTTAAACTCATTTATCTCGGTAACTAAGCGTCCTAGGAGCAAAAGGGCTTTAATCTGGTATCACTAAATAAATTCAATTTAAAAGTAATTTTTTTGTCCAAAAACTCAATTTTCTTATATGAAAATAGTTTTAAATTAACTATTTTATGTCTTCTCTACCTAATATTTTGTAGTTGTAACCTTTTAAAATAAAATTAATATTACCATTTCTCCCCTACATTTCATTGAATTTCAATATCCCTATTGTTTCATGTCAGTCGCCATTACCATTTCTCCCCCACATTTCATTGAATTTCAATATCCCTATTGTTTCATGTCACAGTGAACACAGTGAACACGGTGAACACGGTGAACACAGTGAACACGGTGAACACGGTGAACACAGTGAACACGGTGAACACAGTGAACACAGTGAACACAGTGAACACGGTGAACACAGTGAACACAGTGAA
Source organism: Gymnosoma rotundatum (assembly GCA_916610165.2). NCBI lineage: Eukaryota > Metazoa > Arthropoda > Insecta > Diptera > Tachinidae > Gymnosoma > Gymnosoma rotundatum. The sequence continues at coordinate 2,751 of OU744337.1, forward strand.
CACAGTGAACACAGTGAACACGGTGAACACGGTGAACACGGTGAACACGGTGAACACAGCGAACACAGTGAACACGGTGAACACGGTGAACACAGTGAACACAGTGAACACAGTGAACACAGTGAACACGGTGAACACGGTGAACACAGTGAACACGGTGAACACAGTGAACACGGTGAACACGGTGAACACAGTGAACACAGTGAACACGGTGAACACAGTGAACACAGTGAACACAGTGAACACGGTGAACACGGTGAACACAGTGAACACAGTGAACACACTGTTAGCACTAAATTGGACGAAAAAATTATTTTTTTTTTACTTAGAAACCTTTAAACTCATTTATCTCGGTAACTAAGCGTCCTAGGAGCAAAAGGGCTTTAATCTGGTATCACTACAAAAATAAAAAAAAATTAAAAATTCAATTTAAAAACTCAATTTTCTTATATGAAAATACTTTTAAATCAACTAACTATTTTATCTCTTCTCTACCTAATATTTTTTAGTTGTAACCTTTTAAAATAAAATTAATATTACCATTTCTCCCATACATTTCATTGAATTTCAACCTCCCTATTGTTTAATGTCCTCCCTATTGTTTACTTAGAAACCTTTAAACTCATTTATCTCGGTAACTAAGCGTCCTAGGAGCAAAAGGGCTTTAATCTGGTATCACTACAAAAATTAAAAAAAATTAAAAAATTCAATTTAAAATTAAAAAAAATTTTTTGACCCCTCAAATTATTTTTTTTTACTTAGAAACCTTTAAACTCATTTATCTCGGTAACTAAGCGTCCTAGGAGCAAAAGGGCTTTAATCTGGTAGCACTACAAAAATTAAAAAAAATTAAAAAATTCAATTTAAAATTAAAAAAAATTTTTTGACCCCTCAAATTATTTTTTTTTACTTAGAAACCTTTAAACTCATTTATCTCGGTAACTAAGCGTCCTAGGAGCAAAAGGGCTTTAATCTGGTATCACTACAAAAATTAAAAAAAATTAAAAAATTCAATTTAAAATTAAAAAAAATTTTTTGACCCCTCAAATTATTTTTTTTTACTTAGAAACCTTTAAACTCATTTATCTCGGTAACTAAGCGTCCTAGGAGCAAAAGGGCTTTAATCTGGTATCACTACAAAAATTAAAAAAAATTAAAAAATTCAATTTAAAATTAAAAAAAATTTTTTGACCCCTCAAATTATTTTTTTTTACTTAGAAACCTTTAAACTCATTTATCTCGGTAACTAAGCGTCCTAGGAGCAAAAGGGCTTTAATCTGGTATCACTACAAAAATTAAAAAAAATTAAAAAATTCAATTTAAAATTAAAAAAAATTTTTTGACCCCTCAAATTATTTTTTTTTACTTAGAAACCTTTAAACTCATTTATCTCGGTAACTAAGCGTCCTAGGAGCAAAAGGGCTTTAATCTGGTAGCACTACAAAAATTAAAAAAAATTAAAAAATTCAATTTAAAATTAAAAAAAATTTTTTGACCCCTCAAATTATTTTTTTTTACTTAGAAACCTTTAAACTCATTTATCTCGGTAACTAAGCGTCCTAGGAGCAAAAGGGCTTTAATCTGGTATCACTACAAAAATTAAAAAAAATTAAAAAATTCAATTTAAAATTAAAAAAAATTGTTTGACCCCTCAAATTATTTTTTTTTACTTAGAAACCTTTAAACTCATTTATCTCGGTAACTAAGCGTCCTAGGAGCAAAAGGGCTTTAATCTGGTATCACTACAAAAATTAAAAAAAATTAAAAAATTCAATTTAAAATTAAAAAAAATTTTTTGACCCCTCAAATTATTTTTTTTTACTTAGAAACCTTTAAACTCATTTATCTCGGTAACTAAGCGTCCTAGGAGCAAAAGGGCTTTAATCTGGTATCACTAAATAAATTCAATTTAAAAGTAATTTTTTGTCCAAAAACTCAATTTTCTTATATGAAAATAGTTTTAAATTAACTATTTTATGTCTTCTCTACCTAATATTTTGTAGTTGTAACCTTTTAAAATAAAATTAATATTACCATTTCTCCCCTACATTTCATTGAATTTCAATATCCCTATTGTTTCATGTCAGTCGCCATTACCATTTCTCCCCCACATTTCATTGAATTTCAATATCCCTATTGTTTCATGTCACAGTGAACACAGTGAACACGGTGAACACGGTGAACACAGTGAACACGGTGAACACGGTGAACACAGTGAACACGGTGAACACAGTGAACACAGTGAACACAGTGAACACGGTGAACACAGTGAACACAGTGAACACAGTGAACACAGTGAACACGGTGAACACGGTGAACACGGTGAACACAGCGAACACAGTGAACACGGTGAACACGGTGAACACAGTGAACACAGTGAACACAGTGAACACGGTGAACACGGTGAACACAGTGAACACGGTGAACACAGTGAACACGGTGAACACGGTGAACACAGTGAACACGGTGAACACAGTGAACACAGTGAACACGGTGAACACGGTGAACACAGTGAACACGGTGAACACAGTGAACACAGTGAACACGGTGAACACAGTGAACACAGTGAACACAGTGAACACGGTGAACACGGTGAACACAGTGAACACAGTGAACACACTGTTAGCACTAAATTGGACGAAAAAATTATTTTTTTTTTACTTAGAAACCTTTAAACTCATTTATCTCGGTAACTAAGCGTCCTAGGAGCAAAAGGGCTTTAATCTGGTATCACTACAAAAATAAAAAAAAATTAAAAATTCAATTTAAAAACTCAATTTTCTTATATGAAAATACTTTTAAATCAACTAACTATTTTATCTCTTCTCTACCTAATATTTTTTAGTTGTAACCTTTTAAAATAAAATTAATATTACCATTTCTCCCATACATTTCATTGAATTTCAACCTCCCTATTGTTTAATGTCCTCCCTATTGTTTACTTAGAAACCTTTAAACTCATTTATCTCGGTAACTAAGCGTCCTAGGAGCAAAAGGGCTTTAATCTGGTATCACTACAAAAATTAAAAAAAATTAAAAAATTCAATTTAAAATTAAAAAAAATTTTTTGACCCCTCAAATTATTTTTTTTTACTTAGAAACCTTTAAACTCATTTATCTCGGTAACTAAGCGTCCTAGGAGCAAAAGGGCTTTAATCTGGTAGCACTACAAAAATTAAAAAAAATTAAAAAATTCAATTTAAAATTAAAAAAAATTTTTTGACCCCTCAAATTATTTTTTTTTACTTAGAAACCTTTAAACTCATTTATCTCGGTAACTAAGCGTCCTAGGAGCAAAAGGGCTTTAATCTGGTATCACTACAAAAATTAAAAAATTCAATTTAAAATTAAAAAAAATTTTTTGACCCCTCAAATTATTTTTTTTTACTTAGAAACCTTTAAACTCATTTATCTCGGTAACTAAGCGTCCTAGGAGCAAAAGGGCTTTAATCTGGTATCACTACAAAAATTAAAAAAAATTAAAAAATTCAATTTAAAATTAAAAAAAATTTTTTGACCCCTCAAATTATTTTTTTTTACTTAGAAACCTTTAAACTCATTTATCTCGGTAACTAAGCGTCCTAGGAGCAAAAGGGCTTTAATCTGGTATCACTAAATAAATTCAATTTAAAAGTAATTTTTTGTCCAAAAACTCAATTTTCTTATATGAAAATAGTTTTAAATTAACTATTTTATGTCTTCTCTACCTAATATTTTGTAGTTGTAACCTTTTAAAATAAAATTAATATTACCATTTCTCCCCTACATTTCATTGAATTTCAATATCCCTATTGTTTCATGTCAGTCGCCATTACCATTTCTCCCCCACATTTCATTGAATTTCAATATCCCTATTGTTTCATGTCACAGTGAACACAGTGAACACGGTGAACACGGTGAACACGGTGAACACAGTGAACACGGTGAACACGGTGAACACAGTGAACACGGTGAACACAGTGAACACAGTGAACACGGTGAACACAGTGAACACAGTGAACACAGTGAACACAGTGAACACGGTGAACACGGTGAACACGGTGAACACGGTGAACACAGCGAACACAGTGAACACGGTGAACACGGTGAACACAGTGAACACAGTGAACACAGTGAACACGGTGAACACGGTGAACACAGTGAACACGGTGAACACAGTGAACACGGTGAACACGGTGAACACAGTGAACACGGTGAACACAGTGAACACAGTGAACACGGTGAACACGGTGAACACAGTGAACACGGTGAACACAGTGAACACAGTGAACACGGTGAACACAGTGAACACAGTGAACACAGTGAACACGGTGAACACGGTGAACACAGTGAACACAGTGAACACACTGTTAGCACTAAATTGGACGAAAAAATTATTTTTTTTTTACTTAGAAACCTTTAAACTCATTTATCTCGGTAACTAAGCGTCCTAGGAGCAAAAGGGCTTTAATCTGGTATCACTACAAAAATAAAAAAAAATTAAAAATTCAATTTAAAAACTCAATTTTCTTATATGAAAATACTTTTAAATCAACTAACTATTTTATCTCTTCTCTACCTAATATTTTTTAGTTGTAACCTTTTAAAATAAAATTAATATTACCATTTCTCCCATACATTTCATTGAATTTCAACCTCCCTATTGTTTAATGTCCTCCCTATTGTTTACTTAGAAACCTTTAAACTCATTTATCTCGGTAACTAAGCGTCCTAGGAGCAAAAGGGCTTTAATCTGGTATCACTACAAAAATTAAAAAAAATTAAAAAATTCAATTTAAAATTAAAAAAAATTTTTTGACCCCTCAAATTATTTTTTTTTACTTAGAAACCTTTAAACTCATTTATCTCGGTAACTAAGCGTCCTAGGAGCAAAAGGGCTTTAATCTGGTAGCACTACAAAAATTAAAAAAAATTAAAAAATTCAATTTAAAATTAAAAAAAATTTTTTGACCCCTCAAATTATTTTTTTTTACTTAGAAACCTTTAAACTCATTTATCTCGGTAACTAAGCGTCCTAGGAGCAAAAGGGCTTTAATCTGGTAGCACTACAAAAATTAAAAAAAATTAAAAAATTCAATTTAAAATTAAAAAAAATTTTTTGACCCCTCAAATTATTTTTTTTTACTTAGAAACCTTTAAACTCATTTATCTCGGTAACTAAGCGTCCTAGGAGCAAAAGGGCTTTAATCTGGTATCACTACAAAAATTAAAAAAAATTAAAAAATTCAATTTAAAATTAAAAAAAATTTTTTGACCCCTCAAATTATTTTTTTTTACTTAGAAACCTTTAAACTCATTTATCTCGGTAACTAAGCGTCCTAGGAGCAAAAGGGCTTTAATCTGGTATCACTACAAAAATTAAAAAAAATTAAAAAATTCAATTTAAAATTAAAAAAAATTTTTTGACCCCTCAAATTATTTTTTTTTACTTAGAAACCTTTAAACTCATTTATCTCGGTAACTAAGCGTCCTAGGAGCAAAAGGGCTTTAATCTGGTATCACTAAATAAATTCAATTTAAAAGTAATTTTTTGTCCAAAAACTCAATTTTCTTATATGAAAATAGTTTTAAATTAACTATTTTATGTCTTCTCTACCTAATATTTTGTAGTTGTAACCTTTTAAAATAAAATTAATATTACCATTTCTCCCCTACATTTCATTGAATTTCAATATCCCTATTGTTTCATGTCAGTCGCCATTACCATTTCTCCCCCACATTTCATTGAATTTCAATATCCCTATTGTTTCATGTCACAGTGAACACAGTGAACACGGTGAACACGGTGAACACAGTGAACACGGTGAACACGGTGAACACAGTGAACACGGTGAACACAGTGAACACAGTGAACACAGTGAACACGGTGAACACAGTGAACACAGTGAACACAGTGAACACAGTGAACACGGTGAACACGGTGAACACGGTGAACACAGCGAACACAGTGAACACGGTGAACACGGTGAACACAGTGAACACAGTGAACACAGTGAACACGGTGAACACGGTGAACACAGTGAACACGGTGAACACAGTGAACACGGTGAACACGGTGAACACAGTGAACACGGTGAACACAGTGAACACAGTGAACACGGTGAACACGGTGAACACAGTGAACACGGTGAACACAGTGAACACAGTGAACACGGTGAACACAGTGAACACAGTGAACACAGTGAACACGGTGAACACGGTGAACACAGTGAACACAGTGAACACACTGTTAGCACTAAATTGGACGAAAAAATTATTTTTTTTTTACTTAGAAACCTTTAAACTCATTTATCTCGGTAACTAAGCGTCCTAGGAGCAAAAGGGCTTTAATCTGGTATCACTACAAAAATAAAAAAAAATTAAAAATTCAATTTAAAAACTCAATTTTCTTATATGAAAATACTTTTAAATCAACTAACTATTTTATCTCTTCTCTACCTAATATTTTTTAGTTGTAACCTTTTAAAATAAAATTAATATTACCATTTCTCCCATACATTTCATTGAATTTCAACCTCCCTATTGTTTAATGTCCTCCCTATTGTTTACTTAGAAACCTTTAAACTCATTTATCTCGGTAACTAAGCGTCCTAGGAGCAAAAGGGCTTTAATCTGGTATCACTACAAAAATTAAAAAAAATTAAAAAATTCAATTTAAAATTAAAAAAAATTTTTTGACCCCTCAAATTATTTTTTTTTACTTAGAAACCTTTAAACTCATTTATCTCGGTAACTAAGCGTCCTAGGAGCAAAAGGGCTTTAATCTGGTAGCACTACAAAAATTAAAAAAAATTAAAAAATTCAATTTAAAATTAAAAAAAATTTTTTGACCCCTCAAATTATTTTTTTTTACTTAGAAACCTTTAAACTCATTTATCTCGGTAACTAAGCGTCCTAGGAGCAAAAGGGCTTTAATCTGGTAGCACTACAAAAATTAAAAAAAATTAAAAAATTCAATTTAAAATTAAAAAAAATTTTTTGACCCCTCAAATTATTTTTTTTTACTTAGAAACCTTTAAACTCATTTATCTCGGTAACTAAGCGTCCTAGGAGCAAAAGGGCTTTAATCTGGTATCACTACAAAAATTAAAAAAAATTAAAAAATTCAATTTAAAATTAAAAAAAATTTTTTGACCCCTCAAATTATTTTTTTTTACTTAGAAACCTTTAAACTCATTTATCTCGGTAACTAAGCGTCCTAGGAGCAAAAGGGCTTTAATCTGGTATCACTACAAAAATTAAAAAAAATTAAAAAATTCAATTTAAAATTAAAAAAAATTTTTTGACCCCTCAAATTATTTTTTTTTACTTAGAAACCTTTAAACTCATTTATCTCGGTAACTAAGCGTCCTAGGAGCAAAAGGGCTTTAATCTGGTATCACTAAATAAATTCAATTTAAAAGTAATTTTTTGTCCAAAAACTCAATTTTCTTATATGAAAATAGTTTTAAATTAACTATTTTATGTCTTCTCTACCTAATATTTTGTAGTTGTAACCTTTTAAAATAAAATTAATATTACCATTTCTCCCCTACATTTCATTGAATTTCAATATCCCTATTGTTTCATGTCAGTCGCCATTACCATTTCTCCCCCACATTTCATTGAATTTCAATATCCCTATTGTTTCATGTCACAGTGAACACAGTGAACACGGTGAACACGGTGAACACAGTGAACACGGTGAACACGGTGAACACAGTGAACACGGTGAACACAGTGAACACAGTGAACACAGTGAACACGGTGAACACAGTGAACACAGTGAACACAGTGAACACAGTGAACACGGTGAACACGGTGAACACGGTGAACACGGTGAACACAGCGAACACAGTGAACACGGTGAACACGGTGAACACAGTGAACACAGTGAACACAGTGAACACGGTGAACACGGTGAACACAGTGAACACGGTGAACACAGTGAACACGGTGAACACGGTGAACACAGTGAACACGGTGAACACAGTGAACACAGTGAACACGGTGAACACGGTGAACACAGTGAACACGGTGAACACAGTGAACACAGTGAACACGGTGAACACGGTGAACACAGTGAACACAGTGAACACACTGTTAGCACTAAATTGGACGAAAAAATTATTTTTTTTTTACTTAGAAACCTTTAAACTCATTTATCTCGGTAACTAAGCGTCCTAGGAGCAAAAGGGCTTTAATCTGGTATCACTACAAAAATAAAAAAAAATTAAAAATTCAATTTAAAAACTCAATTTTCTTATATGAAAATACTTTTAAATCAACTAACTATTTTATCTCTTCTCTACCTAATATTTTTTAGTTGTAACCTTTTAAAATAAAATTAATATTACCATTTCTCCCATACATTTCATTGAATTTCAACCTCCCTATTGTTTAATGTCCTCCCTATTGTTTACTTAGAAACCTTTAAACTCATTTATCTCGGTAACTAAGCGTCCTAGGAGCAAAAGGGCTTTAATCTGGTATCACTACAAAAATTAAAAAAAATTAAAAAATTCAATTTAAAATTAAAAAAAATTTTTTGACCCCTCAAATTATTTTTTTTTTACTTAGAAACCTTTAAACTCATTTATCTCGGTAACTAAGCGTCCTAGGAGCAAAAGGGCTTTAATCTGGTAGCACTACAAAAATTAAAAAAAATTAAAAAATTCAATTTAAAATTAAAAAAAATTTTTTGACCCCTCAAATTATTTTTTTTTACTTAGAAACCTTTAAACTCATTTATCTCGGTAACTAAGCGTCCTAGGAGCAAAAGGGCTTTAATCTGGTAGCACTACAAAAATTAAAAAAAATTAAAAAATTCAATTTAAAATTAAAAAAAATTTTTTGACCCCTCAAATTATTTTTTTTTACTTAGAAACCTTTAAACTCATTTATCTCGGTAACTAAGCGTCCTAGGAGCAAAAGGGCTTTAATCTGGTATCACTACAAAAATTAAAAAAAATTAAAAAATTCAATTTAAAATTAAAAAAAATTTTTTGACCCCTCAAATTATTTTTTTTTACTTAGAAACCTTTAAACTCATTTATCTCGGTAACTAAGCGTCCTAGGAGCAAAAGGGCTTTAATCTGGTATCACTACAAAAATTAAAAAAAATTAAAAAATTAAATTTAAAATTAAAAAAAATTTTTTGACCCCTCAAATTATTTTTTTTTACTTAGAAACCTTTAAACTCATTTATCTCGGTAACTAAGCGTCCTAGGAGCAAAAGGGCTTTAATCTGGTATCACTAAATAAATTCAATTTAAAAGTAATTTTTTGTCCAAAAACTCAATTTTCTTATATGAAAATAGTTTTAAATTAACTATTTTATGTCTTCTCTACCTAATATTTTGTAGTTGTAACCTTTTAAAATAAAATTAATATTACCATTTCTCCCCTACATTTCATTGAATTTCAATATCCCTATTGTTTCATGTCAGTCGCCATTACCATTTCTCCCCCACATTTCATTGAATTTCAATATCCCTATTGTTTCATGTCACAGTGAACACAGTGAACACGGTGAACACGGTGAACACAGTGAACACGGTGAACACGGTGAACACAGTGAACACGGTGAACACAGTGAACACAGTGAACACAGTGAACACGGTGAACACAGTGAACACAGTGAACACAGTGAACACGGTGAACACAGTGAACACGGTGAACACGGTGAACACGGTGAACACGGTGAACACAGCGAACACAGTGAACACGGTGAACACGGTGAACACAGTGAACACAGTGAACACAGTGAACACGGTGAACACGGTGAACACAGTGAACACGGTGAACACAGTGAACACGGTGAACACGGTGAACACAGTGAACACGGTGAACACAGTGAACACAGTGAACACGGTGAACACGGTGAACACAGTGAACACGGTGAACACAGTGAACACAGTGAACACGGTGAACACAGTGAACACAGTGAACACAGTGAACACGGTGAACACGGTGAACACAGTGAACACACTGTTAGCACTAAATTGGACGAAAAAATTATTTTTTTTTTACTTAGAAACCTTTAAACTCATTTATCTCGGTAACTAAGCGTCCTAGGAGCAAAAGGGCTTTAATCTGGTATCACTACAAAAATAAAAAAAAATTAAAAATTCAATTTAAAAACTCAATTTTCTTATATGAAAATACTTTTAAATCAACTAACTATTTTATCTCTTCTCTACCTAATATTTTTTAGTTGTAACCTTTTAAAATAAAATTAATATTACCATTTCTCCCATACATTTCATTGAATTTCAACCTCCCTATTGTTTAATGTCCTCCCTATTGTTTACTTAGAAACCTTTAAACTCATTTATCTCGGTAACTAAGCGTCCTAGGAGCAAAAGGGCTTTAATCTGGTATCACTACAAAAATTAAAAAAAATTAAAAAATTCAATTTAAAATTAAAAAAAATTTTTTGACCCCTCAAATTATTTTTTTTTACTTAGAAACCTTTAAACTCATTTATCTCGGTAACTAAGCGTCCTAGGAGCAAAAGGGCTTTAATCTGGTAGCACTACAAAAATTAAAAAAAATTAAAAAATTCAATTTAAAATTAAAAAAAATTTTTTGACCCCTCAAATTATTTTTTTTTACTTAGAAACCTTTAAACTCATTTATCTCGGTAACTAAGCGTCCTAGGAGCAAAAGGGCTTTAATCTGGTATCACTACAAAAATTAAAAAAAATTAAAAAATTCAATTTAAAATTAAAAAAAATTTTTTGACGCCTCAAATTATTTTTTTTTACTTAGAAACCTTTAAACTCATTTATCTCGGTAACTAAGCGTCCTAGGAGCAAAAGGGCTTTAATCTGGTATCACTAAAAAAATTAAAAAAAATTAAAAAATTCAATTTAAAATTAAAAAAAATTTTTTGACCCCTCAAATTATTTTTTTTTACTTAGAAACCTTTAAACTCATTTATCTCGGTAACTAAGCGTCCTAGGAGCAAAAGGGCTTTAATCTGGTATCACTAAATAAATTCAATTTAAAAGTAATTTTTTGTCCAAAAACTCAATTTTCTTATATGAAAATAGTTTTAAATTAACTATTTTATGTCTTCTCTACCTAATATTTTGTAGTTGTAACCTTTTAAAATAAAATTAATATTACCATTTCTCCCCTACATTTCATTGAATTTCAATATCCCTATTGTTTCATGTCAGTCGCCATTACCATTTCTCCCCCACATTTCATTGAATTTCAATATCCCTATTGTTTCATGTCACAGTGAACACAGTGAACACGGTGAACACGGTGAACACAGTGAACACGGTGAACACGGTGAACACAGTGAACACGGTGAACACAGTGAACACAGTGAACACAGTGAACACGGTGAACACAGTGAACACAGTGAACACAGTGAACACAGTGAACACGGTGAACACGGTGAACACGGTGAACACGGTGAACACAGCGAACACAGTGAACACGGTGAACACGGTGAACACAGTGAACACAGTGAACACAGTGAACACGGTGAACACGGTGAACACAGTGAACACGGTGAACACAGTGAACACGGTGAACACGGTGAACACAGTGAACACGGTGAACACAGTGAACACAGTGAACACGGTGAACACGGTGAACACAGTGAACACGGTGAACACAGTGAACACAGTGAACACGGTGAACACAGTGAACACAGTGAACACAGTGAACACGGTGAACACGGTGAACACAGTGAACACAGTGAACACACTGTTAGCACTAAATTGGACGAAAAAATTATTTTTTTTTTACTTAGAAACCTTTAAACTCATTTATCTCGGTAACTAAGCGTCCTAGGAGCAAAAGGGCTTTAATCTGGTATCACTACAAAAATAAAAAAAAATTAAAAATTCAATTTAAAAACTCAATTTTCTTATATGAAAATACTTTTAAATCAACTAACTATTTTATCTCTTCTCTACCTAATATTTTTTAGTTGTAACCTTTTAAAATAAAATTAATATTACCATTTCTCCCATACATTTCATTGAATTTCAACCTCCCTATTGTTTAATGTCCTCCCTATTGTTTACTTAGAAACCTTTAAACTCATTTATCTCGGTAACTAAGCGTCCTAGGAGCAAAAGGGCTTTAATCTGGTATCACTACAAAAATTAAAAAAAAATTAAAAAATTCAATTTAAAATTAAAAAAAATTTTTTGACCCCTCAAATTATTTTTTTTTACTTAGAAACCTTTAAACTCATTTATCTCGGTAACTAAGCGTCCTAGGAGCAAAAGGGCTTTAATCTGGTAGCACTACAAAAATTAAAAAAAATTAAAAAATTCAATTTAAAATTAAAAAAAAATTTTTTGACCCCTCAAATTATTTTTTTTTACTTAGAAACCTTTAAACTCATTTATCTCGGTAACTAAGCGTCCTAGGAGCAAAAGGGCTTTAATCTGGTATCACTACAAAAATTAAAAAAAATTAAAAAATTCAATTTAAAATTAAAAAAAATTTTTTGACCCCTCAAATTATTTTTTTTTACTTAGAAACCTTTAAACTCATTTATCTCGGTAACTAAGCGTCCTAGGAGCAAAAGGGCTTTAATCTGGTATCACTACAAAAATTCAATTAAAAAGTAATTTTTTGTCCAAAAACTCAATTTTCTTATATGAAAATAGTTTTAAATTAACTATTTTATCTCTTCTCTACCTAATATTTTTTAGTTGTAACCTTTTAAAATAAAATTAATATTACCATTTCTCCCCTACATTTCATTGAATTTCAATATCCCTATTGTTTCATGTCAGTCGCCATTACCATTTCTCCCCCACATTTCATTGAATTTCAATATCCCTATTGTTTCATGTCACAGTGAACACAGTGAACACGGTGAACACAGTTCTCCCCTACATTTCATTTAAATCTCCCTATTGTTTAATGTCACGGTGAACACAGTGAACACAGTGAACACACTGTTAGCACTAAATTGGACGAAAAAATTATTTTTTTTTTACTTAGAAACCTTTAAACTCATTTATCTCGGTAACTAAGCGTCCTAGGAGCAAAAGGGCTTTAATCTGGTATCACTACAAAAATAAAAAAAAATTAAAAATTCAATTTAAAAACTCAATTTTCTTATATGAAAATACTTTTAAATCAACTAACTATTTTATCTCTTCTCTACCTAATATTTTTTAGTTGTAACCTTTTAAAATAAAATTAATATTACCATTTCTCCCATACATTTCATTGAATTTCAACCTCCCTATTGTTTAATGTCCTCCCTATTGTTTACTTAGAAACCTTTAAACTCATTTATCTCGGTAACTAAGCGTCCTAGGAGCAAAAGGGCTTTAATCTGGTATCACTACAAAAATTAAAAAAAATTAAAAAATTCAATTTAAAATTAAAAAAAATTTTTTGACCCCTCAAATTATTTTTTTTTACTTAGAAACCTTTAAACTCATTTATCTCGGTAACTAAGCGTCCTAGGAGCAAAAGGGCTTTAATCTGGTAGCACTACAAAAATTAAAAAAAATTAAAAAATTCAATTTAAAATTAAAAAAAATTTTTTGACCCCTCAAATTATTTTTTTTTACTTAGAAACCTTTAAACTCATTTATCTCGGTAACTAAGCGTCCTAGGAGCAAAAGGGCTTTAATCTGGTAGCACTACAAAAATTAAAAAAAATTAAAAAATTCAATTTAAAATTAAAAAAAATTTTTTGACCCCTCAAATTATTTTTTTTTACTTAGAAACCTTTAAACTCATTTATCTCGGTAACTAAGCGTCCTAGGAGCAAAAGGGCTTTAATCTGGTATCACTACAAAAATTAAAAAAAATTAAAAAATTCAATTTAAAATTAAAAAAAATTTTTTGACCCCTCAAATTATTTTTTTTTACTTAGAAACCTTTAAACTCATTTATCTCGGTAACTAAGCGTCCTAGGAGCAAAAGGGCTTTAATCTGGTATCACTACAAAAATTAAAAAAAATTAAAAAATTCAATTTAAAATTAAAAAAAATTTTTTGACCCCTCAAATTATTTTTTTTTACTTAGAAACCTTTAAACTCATTTATCTCGGTAACTAAGCGTCCTAGGAGCAAAAGGGCTTTAATCTGGTATCACTAAATAAATTCAATTTAAAAGTAATTTTTTGTCCAAAAACTCAATTTTCTTATATGAAAATAGTTTTAAATTAACTATTTTATGTCTTCTCTACCTAATATTTTGTAGTTGTAACCTTTTAAAATAAAATTAATATTACCATTTCTCCCCTACATTTCATTGAATTTCAATATCCCTATTGTTTCATGTCAGTCGCCATTACCATTTCTCCCCCACATTTCATTGAATTTCAATATCCCTATTGTTTCATGTCACAGTGAACACAGTGAACACGGTGAACACGGTGAACACAGTGAACACGGTGAACACGGTGAACACAGTGAACACGGTGAACACGGTGAACACAGTGAACACGGTGAACACAGTGAACACAGTGAACACAGTGAACACGGTGAACACAGTGAACACAGTGAACACAGTGAACACAGTGAACACGGTGAACACGGTGAACACGGTGAACACAGCGAACACGGTGAACACGGTGAACACAGTGAACACAGTGAACACAGTGAACACGGTGAACACGGTGAACACAGTGAACACGGTGAACACAGTGAACACGGTGAACACGGTGAACACAGTGAACACGGTGAACACAGTGAACACAGTGAACACGGTGAACACGGTGAACACAGTGAACACGGTGAACACAGTGAACACAGTGAACACGGTGAACACAGTGAACACAGTGAACACAGTGAACACGGTGAACACGGTGAACACAGTGAACACAGTGAACACACTGTTAGCACTAAATTGGACGAAAAAATTATTTTTTTTTTACTTAGAAACCTTTAAACTCATTTATCTCGGTAACTAAGCGTCCTAGGAGCAAAAGGGCTTTAATCTGGTATCACTACAAAAATAAAAAAAAATTAAAAATTCAATTTAAAAACTCAATTTTCTTATATGAAAATACTTTTAAATCAACTAACTATTTTATCTCTTCTCTACCTAATATTTTTTAGTTGTAACCTTTTAAAATAAAATTAATATTACCATTTCTCCCATACATTTCATTGAATTTCAACCTCCCTATTGTTTAATGTCCTCCCTATTGTTTACTTAGAAACCTTTAAACTCATTTATCTCGGTAACTAAGCGTCCTAGGAGCAAAAGGGCTTTAATCTGGTATCACTACAAAAATTAAAAAAAATTAAAAAATTCAATTTAAAATTAAAAAAAATTTTTTGACCCCTCAAATTATTTTTTTTTACTTAGAAACCTTTAAACTCATTTATCTCGGTAACTAAGCGTCCTAGGAGCAAAAGGGCTTTAATCTGGTAGCACTACAAAAATTAAAAAAAATTAAAAAATTCAATTTAAAATTAAAAAAAATTTTTTGACCCCTCAAATTATTTTTTTTTACTTAGAAACCTTTAAACTCATTTATCTCGGTAACTAAGCGTCCTAGGAGCAAAAGGGCTTTAATCTGGTATCACTACAAAAATTAAAAAAAATTAAAAAATTCAATTTAAAATTAAAAAAAATTTTTTGACCCCTCAAATTATTTTTTTTTACTTAGAAACCTTTAAACTCATTTATCTCGGTAACTAAGCGTCCTAGGAGCAAAAGGGCTTTAATCTGGTATCACTACAAAAATTAAAAAAAATTAAAAAATTCAATTTAAAATTAAAAAAAATTTTTTGACCCCTCAAATTATTTTTTTTTACTTAGAAACCTTTAAACTCATTTATCTCGGTAACTAAGCGTCCTAGGAGCAAAAGGGCTTTAATCTGGTATCACTAAATAAATTCAATTTAAAAGTAATTTTTTGTCCAAAAACTCAATTTTCTTATATGAAAATAGTTTTAAATTAACTATTTTATGTCTTCTCTACCTAATATTTTGTAGTTGTAACCTTTTAAAATAAAATTAATATTACCATTTCTCCCCTACATTTCATTGAATTTCAATATCCCTATTGTTTCATGTCAGTCGCCATTACCATTTCTCCCCCACATTTCATTGAATTTCAATATCCCTATTGTTTCATGTCACAGTGAACACAGTGAACACGGTGAACACGGTGAACACAGTGAACACGGTGAACACGGTGAACACAGTGAACACGGTGAACACAGTGAACACAGTGAACACAGTGAACACGGTGAACACAGTGAACACAGTGAACACAGTGAACACAGTGAACACGGTGAACACGGTGAACACAGTGAACACGGTGAACACAGCGAACACAGTGAACACGGTGAACACGGTGAACACAGTGAACACAGTGAACACAGTGAACACGGTGAACACGGTGAACACAGTGAACACGGTGAACACAGTGAACACGGTGAACACGGTGAACACAGTGAACACGGTGAACACAGTGAACACAGTGAACACGGTGAACACGGTGAACACAGTGAACACGGTGAACACAGTGAACACAGTGAACACGGTGAACACAGTGAACACAGTGAACACAGTGAACACAGTGAACACGGTGAACACGGTGAACACAGTGAACACAGTGAACACACTGTTAGCACTAAATTGGACGAAAAAATTATTTTTTTTTTACTTAGAAACCTTTAAACTCATTTATCTCGGTAACTAAGCGTCCTAGGAGCAAAAGGGCTTAAATCTGGTATCACTACAAAAATAAAAAAAAATTAAAAATTCAATTTAAAAACTCAATTTTCTTATATGAAAATACTTTTAAATCAACTAACTATTTTATCTCTTCTCTACCTAATATTTTTTAGTTGTAACCTTTTAAAATAAAATTAATATTACCATTTCTCCCATACATTTCATTGAATTTCAACCTCCCTATTGTTTAATGTCCTCCCTATTGTTTACTTAGAAACCTTTAAACTCATTTATCTCGGTAACTAAGCGTCCTAGGAGCAAAAGGGCTTTAATCTGGTATCACTACAAAAATTAAAAAAAATTAAAAAATTCAATTTAAAATTAAAAAAAATTTTTTGACCCCTCAAATTATTTTTTTTTACTTAGAAACCTTTAAACTCATTTATCTCGGTAACTAAGCGTCCTAGGAGCAAAAGGGCTTTAATCTGGTAGCACTACAAAAATTAAAAAAAATTAAAAAATTCAATTTAAAATTAAAAAAAATTTTTTGACCCCTCAAATTATTTTTTTTTACTTAGAAACCTTTAAACTCATTTATCTCGGTAACTAAGCGTCCTAGGAGCAAAAGGGCTTTAATCTGGTATCACTACAAAAATTAAAAAAAATTAAAAAATTCAATTTAAAATTAAAAAAAATTTTTTGACCCCTCAAATTATTTTTTTTTACTTAGAAACCTTTAAACTCATTTATCTCGGTAACTAAGCGTCCTAGGAGCAAAAGGGCTTTAATCTGGTATCACTACAAAAATTCAATTAAAAAGTAATTTTTTGTCCAAAAACTCAATTTTCTTATATGAAAATAGTTTTAAATTAACTATTTTATCTCTTCTCTACCTAATATTTTTTAGTTGTAACCTTTTAAAATAAAATTAATATTACCATTTCTCCCCTACATTTCATTGAATTTCAATATCCCTATTGTTTCATGTCAGTCGCCATTACCATTTCTCCCCCACATTTCATTGAATTTCAATATCCCTATTGTTTCATGTCACAGTGAACACAGTGAACACGGTGAACACAGTTCTCCCCTACATTTCATTTAAATCTCCCTATTGTTTAATGTCACGGTGAACACAGTGAACACAGTGAACACACTGTTAGCACTAAATTGGACGAAAAAATTATTTTTTTTTTACTTAGAAACCTTTAAACTCATTTATCTCGGTAACTAAGCGTCCTAGGAGCAAAAGGGCTTTAATCTGGTATCACTACAAAAATAAAAAAAAATTAAAAATTCAATTTAAAAACTCAATTTTCTTATATGAAAATACTTTTAAATCAACTAACTATTTTATCTCTTCTCTACCTAATATTTTTTAGTTGTAACCTTTTAAAATAAAATTAATATTACCATTTCTCCCATACATTTCATTGAATTTCAACCTCCCTATTGTTTAATGTCCTCCCTATTGTTTACTTAGAAACCTTTAAACTCATTTATCTCGGTAACTAAGCGTCCTAGGAGCAAAAGGGCTTTAATCTGGTAGCACTACAAAAATTAAAAAAAATTAAAAAATTCAATTTAAAATTAAAAAAAATTTTTTGACCCCTCAAATTATTTTTTTTTACTTAGAAACCTTTAAACTCATTTATCTCGGTAACTAAGCGTCCTAGGAGCAAAAGGGCTTTAATCTGGTAGCACTACAAAAATTAAAAAAAATTAAAAAATTCAATTTAAAATTAAAAAAAATTTTTTGACCCCTCAAATTATTTTTTTTTACTTAGAAACCTTTAAACTCATTTATCTCGGTAACTAAGCGTCCTAGGAGCAAAAGGGCTTTAATCTGGTAGCACTACAAAAATTAAAAAAAATTAAAAAATTCAATTTAAAATTAAAAAAAATTTTTTGACCCCTCAAATTATTTTTTTTTACTTAGAAACCTTTAAACTCATTTATCTCGGTAACTAAGCGTCCTAGGAGCAAAAGGGCTTTAATCTGGTATCACTACAAAAATTAAAAAAAATTAAAAAATTCAATTTAAAATTAAAAAAAATTTTTTGACCCCTCAAATTATTTTTTTTTACTTAGAAACCTTTAAACTCATTTATCTCGGTAACTAAGCGTCCTAGGAGCAAAAGGGCTTTAATCTGGTATCAGTAAATAAATTCAATTTAAAAGTAATTTTTTGTCCAAAAACTCAATTTTCTTATATGAAAATAGTTTTAAATTAACTATTTTATGTCTTCTCTACCTAATATTTTGTAGTTGTAACCTTTTAAAATAAAATTAATATTACCATTTCTCCCCTACATTTCATTGAATTTCAATATCCCTATTGTTTCATGTCAGTCGCCATTACCATTTCTCCCCCACATTTCATTGAATTTCAATATCCCTATTGTTTCATGTCACAGTGAACACAGTGAACACGGTGAACACGGTGAACACAGTGAACACGGTGAACACGGTGAACACAGTGAACACGGTGAACACAGTGAACACAGTGAACACGGTGAACACGGTGAACACAGTGAACACAGTGAACACAGTGAACACGGTGAACACGGTGAACACGGTGAACACGGTGAACACAGCGAACACAGTGAACACGGTGAACACGGTGAACACAGTGAACACAGTGAACACAGTGAACACGGTGAACACGGTGAACACAGTGAACACGGTGAACACAGTGAACACGGTGAACACGGTGAACACAGTGAACACGGTGAACACAGTGAACACAGTGAACACGGTGAACACGGTGAACACAGTGAACACGGTGAACACAGTGAACACAGTGAACACGGTGAACACAGTGAACACAGTGAACACAGTGAACACGGTGAACACGGTGAACACAGTGAACACAGTGAACACACTGTTAGCACTAAATTGGACGAAAAAATTATTTTTTTTTTACTTAGAAACCTTTAAACTCATTTATCTCGGTAACTAAGCGTCCTAGGAGCAAAAGGGCTTTAATCTGGTATCACTACAAAAATAAAAAAAAATTAAAAATTCAATTTAAAAACTCAATTTTCTTATATGAAAATACTTTTAAATCAACTAACTATTTTATCTCTTCTCTACCTAATATTTTTTAGTTGTAACCTTTTAAAATAAAATTAATATTACCATTTCTCCCATACATTTCATTGAATTTCAACCTCCCTATTGTTTAATGTCCTCCCTATTGTTTACTTAGAAACCTTTAAACTCATTTATCTCGGTAACTAAGCGTCCTAGGAGCAAAAGGGCTTTAATCTGGTATCACTACAAAAATTAAAAAAAATTAAAAAATTCAATTTAAAATTAAAAAAAATTTTTTGACCCCTCAAATTATTTTTTTTTACTTAGAAACCTTTAAACTCATTTATCTCGGTAACTAAGCGTCCTAGGAGCAAAAGGGCTTTAATCTGGTAGCACTACAAAAATTAAAAAAAATTAAAAAATTCAATTTAAAATTAAAAAAAATTTTTTGACCCCTCAAATTATTTTTTTTTACTTAGAAACCTTTAAACTCATTTATCTCGGTAACTAAGCGTCCTAGGAGCAAAAGGGCTTTAATCTGGTATCACTACAAAAATTAAAAAAAATTAAAAAATTCAATTTAAAATTAAAAAAAATTTTTTGACCCCTCAAATTATTTTTTTTTACTTAGAAACCTTTAAACTCATTTATCTCGGTAACTAAGCGTCCTAGGAGCAAAAGGGCTTTAATCTGGTATCACTACAAAAATTAAAAAAAATTAAAAAATTCAATTTAAAATTAAAAAAAATTTTTTGACCCCTCAAATTATTTTTTTTTACTTAGAAACCTTTAAACTCATTTATCTCGGTAACTAAGCGTCCTAGGAGCAAAAGGGCTTTAATCTGGTATCACTAAATAAATTCAATTTAAAAGTAATTTTTTGTCCAAAAACTCAATTTTCTTATATGAAAATAGTTTTAAATTAACTATTTTATGTCTTCTCTACCTAATATTTTGTAGTTGTAACCTTTTAAAATAAAATTAATATTACCATTTCTCCCCTACATTTCATTGAATTTCAATATCCCTATTGTTTCATGTCAGTCGCCATTACCATTTCTCCCCCACATTTCATTGAATTTCAATATCCCTATTGTTTCATGTCACAGTGAACACAGTGAACACGGTGAACACGGTGAACACAGTGAACACGGTGAACACGGTGAACACAGTGAACACGGTGAACACAGTGAACACAGTGAACACAGTGAACACGGTGAACACAGTGAACACAGTGAACACAGTGAACACAGTGAACACGGTGAACACGGTGAACACGGTGAACACGGTGAACACAGCGAACACAGTGAACACGGTGAACACGGTGAACACAGTGAACACAGTGAACACAGTGAACACGGTGAACACGGTGAACACAGTGAACACGGTGAACACAGTGAACACGGTGAACACGGTGAACACAGTGAACACGGTGAACACAGTGAACACAGTGAACACGGTGAACACGGTGAACACAGTGAACACGGTGAACACAGTGAACACAGTGAACACGGTGAACACAGTGAACACAGTGAACACAGTGAACACGGTGAACACGGTGAACACAGTGAACACAGTGAACACACTGTTAGCACTAAATTGGACGAAAAAATTATTTTTTTTTTACTTAGAAACCTTTAAACTCATTTATCTCGGTAACTAAGCGTCCTAGGAGCAAAAGGGCTTTAATCTGGTATCACTACAAAAATAAAAAAAAATTAAAAATTCAATTTAAAAACTCAATTTTCTTATATGAAAATACTTTTAAATCAACTAACTATTTTATCTCTTCTCTACCTAATATTTTTTAGTTGTAACCTTTTAAAATAAAATTAATATTACCATTTCTCCCATACATTTCATTGAATTTCAACCTCCCTATTGTTTAATGTCCTCCCTATTGTTTACTTAGAAACCTTTAAACTCATTTATCTCGGTAACTAAGCGTCCTAGGAGCAAAAGGGCTTTAATCTGGTATCACTACAAAAATTAAAAAAAATTAAAAAATTCAATTTAAAATTAAAAAAAATTTTTTGACCCCTCAAATTATTTTTTTTTACTTAGAAACCTTTAAACTCATTTATCTCGGTAACTAAGCGTCCTAGGAGCAAAAGGGCTTTAATCTGGTAGCACTACAAAAATTAAAAAAAATTAAAAAATTCAATTTAAAATTAAAAAAAATTTTTTGACCCCTCAAATTATTTTTTTTTACTTAGAAACCTTTAAACTCATTTATCTCGGTAACTAAGCGTCCTAGGAGCAAAAGGGCTTTAATCTGGTATCACTACAAAAATTAAAAAAAATTAAAAAATTCAATTTAAAATTAAAAAAAATTTTTTGACCCCTCAAATTATTTTTTTTTACTTAGAAACCTTTAAACTCATTTATCTCGGTAACTAAGCGTCCTAGGAGCAAAAGGGCTTTAATCTGGTATCACTACAAAAATTCAATTAAAAAGTAATTTTTTGTCCAAAAACTCAATTTTCTTATATGAAAATAGTTTTAAATTAACTATTTTATCTCTTCTCTACCTAATATTTTTTAGTTGTAACCTTTTAAAATAAAATTAATATTACCATTTCTCCCCTACATTTTATTGAATTTCAATATCCCTATTGTTTCATGTCAGTCGCCATTACCATTTCTCCCCCACATTTCATTGAATTTCAATATCCCTATTGTTTCATGTCACAGTGAACACAGTGAACACGGTGAACACAGTTCTCCCCTACATTTCATTTAAATCTCCCTATTGTTTAATGTCACGGTGAACACAGTGAACACAGTGAACACACTGTTAGCACTAAATTGGACGAAAAAATTATTTTTTTTTTACTTAGAAACCTTTAAACTCATTTATCTCGGTAACTAAGCGTCCTAGGAGCAAAAGGGCTTTAATCTGGTATCACTACAAAAATAAAAAAAAATTAAAAATTCAATTTAAAAACTCAATTTTCTTATATGAAAATACTTTTAAATCAACTAACTATTTTATCTCTTCTCTACCTAATATTTTTTAGTTGTAACCTTTTAAAATAAAATTAATATTACCATTTCTCCCATACATTTCATTGAATTTCAACCTCCCTATTGTTTAATGTCCTCCCTATTGTTTACTTAGAAACCTTTAAACTCATTTATCTCGGTAACTAAGCGTCCTAGGAGCAAAAGGGCTTTAATCTGGTATCACTACAAAAATTAAAAAAAATTAAAAAATTCAATTTAAAATTAAAAAAAATTTTTTGACCCCTCAAATTATTTTTTTTTACTTAGAAACCTTTAAACTCATTTATCTCGGTAACTAAGCGTCCTAGGAGCAAAAGGGCTTTAATCTGGTAGCACTACAAAAATTAAAAAAAATTAAAAAATTCAATTTAAAATTAAAAAAAATTTTTTGACCCCTCAAATTATTTTTTTTTACTTAGAAACCTTTAAACTCATTTATCTCGGTAACTAAGCGTCCTAGGAGCAAAAGGGCTTTAATCTGGTAGCACTACAAAAATTAAAAAAAATTAAAAAATTCAATTTAAAATTAAAAAAAATTTTTTGACCCCTCAAATTATTTTTTTTTACTTAGAAACCTTTAAACTCATTTATCTCGGTAACTAAGCGTCCTAGGAGCAAAAGGGCTTTAATCTGGTATCACTACAAAAATTAAAAAAAATTAAAAAATTCAATTTAAAATTAAAAAAAATTTTTTGACCCCTCAAATTATTTTTTTTTTACTTAGAAACCTTTAAACTCATTTATCTCGGTAACTAAGCGTCCTAGGAGCAAAAGGGCTTTAATCTGGTATCACTACAAAAATTAAAAAAAATTAAAAAATTCAATTTAAAATTAAAAAAAATTTTTTGACCCCTCAAATTATTTTTTTTTACTTAGAAACCTTTAAACTCATTTATCTCGGTAACTAAGCGTCCTAGGAGCAAAAGGGCTTTAATCTGGTATCAGTAAATAAATTCAATTTAAAAGTAATTTTTTGTCCAAAAACTCAATTTTCTTATATGAAAATAGTTTTAAATTAACTATTTTATGTCTTCTCTACCTAATATTTTGTAGTTGTAACCTTTTAAAATAAAATTAATATTACCATTTCTCCCCTACATTTCATTGAATTTCAATATCCCTATTGTTTCATGTCAGTCGCCATTACCATTTCTCCCCCACATTTCATTGAATTTCAATATCCCTATTGTTTCATGTCACAGTGAACACAGTGAACACGGTGAACACGGTGAACACAGTGAACACGGTGAACACGGTGAACACAGTGAACACGGTGAACACAGTGAACACAGTGAACACAGTGAACACGGTGAACACAGTGAACACAGTGAACACAGTGAACACAGTGAACACGGTGAACACGGTGAACACGGTGAACACGGTGAACACGGTGAACACGGTGAACACAGCGAACACAGTGAACACGGTGAACACGGTGAACACAGTGAACACAGTGAACACAGTGAACACGGTGAACACGGTGAACACAGTGAACACGGTGAACACAGTGAACACGGTGAACACGGTGAACACGGTGAACACAGTGAACACGGTGAACACGGTGAACACAGTGAACACGGTGAACACAGTGAACACAGTGAACACGGTGAACACGGTGAACACAGTGAACACGGTGAACACAGTGAACACAGTGAACACGGTGAACACAGTGAACACAGTGAACACAGTGAACACGGTGAACACGGTGAACACAGTGAACACAGTGAACACACTGTTAGCACTAAATTGGACGAAAAAATTATTTTTTTTTTACTTAGAAACCTTTAAACTCATTTATCTCGGTAACTAAGCGTCCTAGGAGCAAAAGGGCTTTAATCTGGTATCACTACAAAAATAAAAAAAAATTAAAAATTCAATTTAAAAACTCAATTTTCTTATATGAAAATACTTTTAAATCAACTAACTATTTTATCTCTTCTCTACCTAATATTTTTTAGTTGTAACCTTTTAAAATAAAATTAATATTACCATTTCTCCCATACATTTCATTGAATTTCAACCTCCCTATTGTTTAATGTCCTCCCTATTGTTTACTTAGAAACCTTTAAACTCATTTATCTCGGTAACTAAGCGTCCTAGGAGCAAAAGGGCTTTAATCTGGTATCACTACAAAAATTAAAAAAAATTAAAAAATTCAATTTAAAATTAAAAAAAATTTTTTGACCCCTCAAATTATTTTTTTTTACTTAGAAACCTTTAAACTCATTTATCTCGGTAACTAAGCGTCCTAGGAGCAAAAGGGCTTTAATCTGGTAGCACTACAAAAATTAAAAAAAATTAAAAAATTCAATTTAAAATTAAAAAAAATTTTTTGACCCCTCAAATTATTTTTTTTTACTTAGAAACCTTTAAACTCATTTATCTCGGTAACTAAGCGTCCTAGGAGCAAAAGGGCTTTAATCTGGTATCACTACAAAAATTAAAAAAAATTAAAAAATTCAATTTAAAATTAAAAAAAATTTTTTGACCCCTCAAATTATTTTTTTTTACTTAGAAACCTTTAAACTCATTTATCTCGGTAACTAAGCGTCCTAGGAGCAAAAGGGCTTTAATCTGGTATCACTACAAAAATTAAAAAAAATTAAAAAATTCAATTTAAAATTAAAAAAAATTTTTTGACCCCTCAAATTATTTTTTTTTACTTAGAAACCTTTAAACTCATTTATCTCGGTAACTAAGCGTCCTAGGAGCAAAAGGGCTTTAATCTGGTATCACTAAATAAATTCAATTTAAAAGTAATTTTTTGTCCAAAAACTCAATTTTCTTATATGAAAATAGTTTTAAATTAACTATTTTATGTCTTCTCTACCTAATATTTTGTAGTTGTAACCTTTTAAAATAAAATTAATATTACCATTTCTCCCCTACATTTCATTGAATTTCAATATCCCTATTGTTTCATGTCAGTCGCCATTACCATTTCTCCCCCACATTTCATTGAATTTCAATATCCCTATTGTTTCATGTCACAGTGAACACAGTGAACACGGTGAACACGGTGAACACAGTGAACACGGTGAACACGGTGAACACAGTGAACACGGTGAACACAGTGAACACAGTGAACACAGTGAACACGGTGAACACAGTGAACACAGTGAACACAGTGAACACAGTGAACACGGTGAACACGGTGAACACGGTGAACACGGTGAACACAGCGAACACAGTGAACACGGTGAACACGGTGAACACAGTGAACACAGTGAACACAGTGAACACGGTGAACACGGTGAACACAGTGAACACGGTGAACACAGTGAACACGGTGAACACGGTGAACACAGTGAACACGGTGAACACAGTGAACACAGTGAACACGGTGAACACGGTGAACACAGTGAACACGGTGAACACAGTGAACACAGTGAACACGGTGAACACAGTGAACACAGTGAACACAGTGAACACGGTGAACACGGTGAACACAGTGAACACACTGTTAGCACTAAATTGGACGAAAAAATTATTTTTTTTTTACTTAGAAACCTTTAAACTCATTTATCTCGGTAACTAAGCGTCCTAGGAGCAAAAGGGCTTTAATCTGGTATCACTACAAAAATAAAAAAAAATTAAAAATTCAATTTAAAAACTCAATTTTCTTATATGAAAATACTTTTAAATCAACTAACTATTTTATCTCTTCTCTACCTAATATTTTTTAGTTGTAACCTTTTAAAATAAAATTAATATTACCATTTCTCCCATACATTTCATTGAATTTCAACCTCCCTATTGTTTAATATCCTCCCTATTGTTTACTTAGAAACCTTTAAACTCATTTATCTCGGTAACTAAGCGTCCTAGGAGCAAAAGGGCTTTAATCTGGTATCACTACAAAAATTAAAAAAAATTAAAAAATTCAATTTAAAATTAAAAAAAATTTTTTGACCCCTCAAATTATTTTTTTTTACTTAGAAACCTTTAAACTCATTTATCTCGGTAACTAAGCGTCCTAGGAGCAAAAGGGCTTTAATCTGGTAGCACTACAAAAATTAAAAAAAATTAAAAAATTCAATTTAAAATTAAAAAAAATTTTTTGACCCCTCAAATTATTTTTTTTTACTTAGAAACCTTTAAACTCATTTATCTCGGTAACTAAGCGTCCTAGGAGCAAAAGGGCTTTAATCTGGTATCACTACAAAAATTAAAAAAAATTAAAAAATTCAATTTAAAATTAAAAAAAATTTTTTGACCCCTCAAATTATTTTTTTTTACTTAGAAACCTTTAAACTCATTTATCTCGGTAACTAAGCGTCCTAGGAGCAAAAGGGCTTTAATCTGGTATCACTACAAAAATTCAATTAAAAAGTAATTTTTTGTCCAAAAACTCAATTTTCTTATATGAAAATAGTTTTAAATTAACTATTTTATCTCTTCTCTACCTAATATTTTTTAGTTGTAACCTTTTAAAATAAAATTAATATTACCATTTCTCCCCTACATTTCATTGAATTTCAATATCCCTATTGTTTCATGTCAGTCGCCATTACCATTTCTCCCCCACATTTCATTGAATTTCAATATCCCTATTGTTTCATGTCACAGTGAACACAGTGAACACGGTGAACACAGTTCTCCCCTACATTTCATTTAAATCTCCCTATTGTTTAATGTCACGGTGAACACAGTGAACACAGTGAACACACTGTTAGCACTAAATTGGACGAAAAAATTATTTTTTTTTTACTTAGAAACCTTTAAACTCATTTATCTCGGTAACTAAGCGTCCTAGGAGCAAAAGGGCTTTAATCTGGTATCACTACAAAAATAAAAAAAAATTAAAAATTCAATTTAAAAACTCAATTTTCTTATATGAAAATACTTTTAAATCAACTAACTATTTTATCTCTTCTCTACCTAATATTTTTTAGTTGTAACCTTTTAAAATAAAATTAATATTACCATTTCTCCCATACATTTCATTGAATTTCAACCTCCCTATTGTTTAATGTCCTCCCTATTGTTTACTTAGAAACCTTTAAACTCATTTATCTCGGTAACTAAGCGTCCTAGGAGCAAAAGGGCTTTAATCTGGTATCACTACAAAAATTAAAAAAAATTAAAAAATTCAATTTAAAATTAAAAAAAATTTTTTGACCCCTCAAATTATTTTTTTTTACTTAGAAACCTTTAAACTCATTTATCTCGGTAACTAAGCGTCCTAGGAGCAAAAGGGCTTTAATCTGGTAGCACTACAAAAATTAAAAAAAATTAAAAAATTCAATTTAAAATTAAAAAAAATTTTTTGACCCCTCAAATTATTTTTTTTTACTTAGAAACCTTTAAACTCATTTATCTCGGTAACTAAGCGTCCTAGGAGCAAAAGGGCTTTAATCTGGTAGCACTACAAAAATTAAAAAAAATTAAAAAATTCAATTTAAAATTAAAAAAAATTTTTTGACCCCTCAAATTATTTTTTTTTACTTAGAAACCTTTAAACTCATTTATCTCGGTAACTAAGCGTCCTAGGAGCAAAAGGGCTTTAATCTGGTATCACTACAAAAATTAAAAAAAATTAAAAAATTCAATTTAAAATTAAAAAAAATTTTTTGACCCCTCAAATTATTTTTTTTTACTTAGAAACCTTTAAACTCATTTATCTCGGTAACTAAGCGTCCTAGGAGCAAAAGGGCTTTAATCTGGTATCACTAAATAAATTCAATTTAAAAGTAATTTTTTGTCCAAAAACTCAATTTTCTTATATGAAAATAGTTTTAAATTAACTATTTTATGTCTTCTCTACCTAATATTTTGTAGTTGTAACCTTTTAAAATAAAATTAATATTACCATTTCTCCCCTACATTTCATTGAATTTCAATATCCCTATTGTTTCATGTCAGTCGCCATTACCATTTCTCCCCCACATTTCATTGAATTTCAATATCCCTATTGTTTCATGTCACAGTGAACACAGTGAACACGGTGAACACGGTGAACACAGTGAACACGGTGAACACGGTGAACACAGTGAACACGGTGAACACAGTGAACACAGTGAACACAGTGAACACGGTGAACACAGTGAACACAGTGAACACAGTGAACACAGTGAACACGGTGAACACGGTGAACACGGTGAACACGGTGAACACAGCGAACACAGTGAACACGGTGAACACGGTGAACACAGTGAACACAGTGAACACAGTGAACACGGTGAACACGGTGAACACGGTGAACACAGTGAACACGGTGAACACAGTGAACACGGTGAACACGGTGAACACAGTGAACACGGTGAACACAGTGAACACAGTGAACACGGTGAACACGGTGAACACAGTGAACACGGTGAACACAGTGAACACAGTGAACACGGTGAACACAGTGAACACAGTGAACACAGTGAACACGGTGAACACGGTGAACACAGTGAACACACTGTTAGCACTAAATTGGACGAAAAAATTATTTTTTTTTTACTTAGAAACCTTTAAACTCATTTATCTCGGTAACTAAGCGTCCTAGGAGCAAAAGGGCTTTAATCTGGTATCACTACAAAAATAAAAAAAAATTAAAAATTCAATTTAAAAACTCAATTTTCTTATATGAAAATACTTTTAAATCAACTAACTATTTTATCTCTTCTCTACCTAATATTTTTTAGTTGTAACCTTTTAAAATAAAATTAATATTACCATTTCTCCCATACATTTCATTGAATTTCAACCTCCCTATTGTTTAATGTCCTCCCTATTGTTTACTTAGAAACCTTTAAACTCATTTATCTCGGTAACTAAGCGTCCTAGGAGCAAAAGGGCTTTAATCTGGTATCACTACAAAAATTAAAAAAAATTAAAAAATTCAATTTAAAATTAAAAAAAATTTTTTGACCCCTCAAATTATTTTTTTTTACTTAGAAACCTTTAAACTCATTTATCTCGGTAACTAAGCGTCCTAGGAGCAAAAGGGCTTTAATCTGGTAGCACTACAAAAATTAAAAAAAATTAAAAAATTCAATTTAAAATTAAAAAAAATTTTTTGACCCCTCAAATTATTTTTTTTTACTTAGAAACCTTTAAACTCATTTATCTCGGTAACTAAGCGTCCTAGGAGCAAAAGGGCTTTAATCTGGTATCACTACAAAAATTAAAAAAAATTAAAAAATTCAATTTAAAATTAAAAAAAATTTTTTGACCCCTCAAATTATTTTTTTTTACTTAGAAACCTTTAAACTCATTTATCTCGGTAACTAAGCGTCCTAGGAGCAAAAGGGCTTTAATCTGGTATCACTACAAAAATTAAAAAAAATTAAAAAATTCAATTTAAAATTAAAAAAAATTTTTTGACCCCTCAAATTATTTTTTTTTACTTAGAAACCTTTAAACTCATTTATCTCGGTAACTAAGCGTCCTAGGAGCAAAAGGGCTTTAATCTGGTATCACTAAATAAATTCAATTTAAAAGTAATTTTTTGTCCAAAAACTCAATTTTCTTATATGAAAATAGTTTTAAATTAACTATTTTATGTCTTCTCTACCTAATATTTTGTAGTTGTAACCTTTTAAAATAAAATTAATATTACCATTTCTCCCCTACATTTCATTGAATTTCAATATCCCTATTGTTTCATGTCAGTCGCCATTACCATTTCTCCCCCACATTTCATTGAATTTCAATATCCCTATTGTTTCATGTCACAGTGAACACAGTGAACACGGTGAACACGGTGAACACAGTGAACACGGTGAACACGGTGAACACAGTGAACACGGTGAACACAGTGAACACAGTGAACACAGTGAACACGGTGAACACAGTGAACACAGTGAACACAGTGAACACAGTGAACACGGTGAACACGGTGAACACGGTGAACACGGTGAACACAGCGAACACAGTGAACACGGTGAACACGGTGAACACAGTGAACACAGTGAACACAGTGAACACGGTGAACACGGTGAACACAGTGAACACGGTGAACACAGTGAACACGGTGAACACGGTGAACACAGTGAACACGGTGAACACAGTGAACACAGTGAACACGGTGAACACGGTGAACACAGTGAACACGGTGAACACAGTGAACACAGTGAACACGGTGAACACAGTGAACACAGTGAACACAGTGAACACGGTGAACACGGTGAACACAGTGAACACACTGTTAGCACTAAATTGGACGAAAAAATTATTTTTTTTTTACTTAGAAACCTTTAAACTCATTTATCTCGGTAACTAAGCGTCCTAGGAGCAAAAGGGCTTTAATCTGGTATCACTACGAAAATAAAAAAAAATTAAAAATTCAATTTAAAAACTCAATTTTCTTATATGAAAATACTTTTAAATCAACTAACTATTTTATCTCTTCTCTACCTAATATTTTTTAGTTGTAACCTTTTAAAATAAAATTAATATTACCATTTCTCCCATACATTTCATTGAATTTCAACCTCCCTATTGTTTAATGTCCTCCCTATTGTTTACTTAGAAACCTTTAAACTCATTTATCTCGGTAACTAAGCGTCCTAGGAGCAAAAGGGCTTTAATCTGGTATCACTACAAAAATTAAAAAAAATTAAAAAATTCAATTTAAAATTAAAAAAAATTTTTTGACCCCTCAAATTATTTTTTTTTACTTAGAAACCTTTAAACTCATTTATCTCGGTAACTAAGCGTCCTAGGAGCAAAAGGGCTTTAATCTGGTAGCACTACAAAAATTAAAAAAAATTAAAAAATTCAATTTAAAATTAAAAAAAATTTTTTGACCCCTCAAATTATTTTTTTTTACTTAGAAACCTTTAAACTCATTTATCTCGGTAACTAAGCGTCCTAGGAGCAAAAGGGCTTTAATCTGGTATCACTACAAAAATTAAAAAAAATTAAAAAATTCAATTTAAAATTAAAAAAAATTTTTTGACCCCTCAAATTATTTTTTTTTACTTAGAAACCTTTAAACTCATTTATCTCGGTAACTAAGCGTCCTAGGAGCAAAAGGGCTTTAATCTGGTATCACTACAAAAATTAAAAAAAATTAAAAAATTCAATTTAAAATTAAAAAAAATTTTTTGACCCCTCAAATTATTTTTTTTTACTTAGAAACCTTTAAACTCATTTATCTCGGTAACTAAGCGTCCTAGGAGCAAAAGGGCTTTAATCTGGTATCACTAAATAAATTCAATTTAAAAGTAATTTTTTGTCCAAAAACTCAATTTTCTTATATGAAAATAGTTTTAAATTAACTATTTTATGTCTTCTCTACCTAATATTTTGTAGTTGTAACCTTTTAAAATAAAATTAATATTACCATTTCTCCCCTACATTTCATTGAATTTCAATATCCCTATTGTTTCATGTCAGTCGCCATTACCATTTCTCCCCCACATTTCATTGAATTTCAATATCCCTATTGTTTCATGTCACAGTGAACACAGTGAACACGGTGAACACGGTGAACACAGTGAACACGGTGAACACGGTGAACACAGTGAACACGGTGAACACAGTGAACACAGTGAACACAGTGAACACGGTGAACACAGTGAACACAGTGAACACAGTGAACACAGTGAACACGGTGAACACGGTGAACACGGTGAACACGGTGAACACAGCGAACACAGTGAACACGGTGAACACGGTGAACACAGTGAACACAGTGAACACAGTGAACACGGTGAACACGGTGAACACAGTGAACACGGTGAACACAGTGAACACGGTGAACACGGTGAACACAGTGAACACGGTGAACACAGTGAACACAGTGAACACGGTGAACACGGTGAACACAGTGAACACGGTGAACACAGTGAACACAGTGAACACGGTGAACACAGTGAACACAGTGAACACAGTGAACACGGTGAACACGGTGAACACAGTGAACACAGTGAACACACTGTTAGCACTAAATTGGACGAAAAAATTATTTTTTTTTTACTTAGAAACCTTTAAACTCATTTATCTCGGTAACTAAGCGTCCTAGGAGCAAAAGGGCTTTAATCTGGTATCACTACAAAAATAAAAAAAAATTAAAAATTCAATTTAAAAACTCAATTTTCTTATATGAAAATACTTTTAAATCAACTAACTATTTTATCTCTTCTCTACCTAATATTTTTTAGTTGTAACCTTTTAAAATAAAATTAATATTACCATTTCTCCCATACATTTCATTGAATTTCAACCTCCCTATTGTTTAATGTCCTCCCTATTGTTTACTTAGAAACCTTTAAACTCATTTATCTCGGTAACTAAGCGTCCTAGGAGCAAAAGGGCTTTAATCTGGTATCACTACAAAAATTAAAAAAAATTAAAAAATTCAATTTAAAATTAAAAAAAATTTTTTGACCCCTCAAATTATTTTTTTTTACTTAGAAACCTTTAAACTCATTTATCTCGGTAACTAAGCGTCCTAGGAGCAAAAGGGCTTTAATCTGGTAGCACTACAAAAATTAAAAAAAATTAAAAAATTCAATTTAAAATTAAAAAAAATTTTTTGACCCCTCAAATTATTTTTTTTTACTTAGAAACCTTTAAACTCATTTATCTCGGTAACTAAGCGTCCTAGGAGCAAAAGGGCTTTAATCTGGTATCACTACAAAAATTAAAAAAAATTAAAAAATTCAATTTAAAATTAAAAAAAATTTTTTGACCCCTCAAATTATTTTTTTTTACTTAGAAACCTTTAAACTCATTTATCTCGGTAACTAAGCGTCCTAGGAGCAAAAGGGCTTTAATCTGGTATCACTACAAAAATTCAATTAAAAAGTAATTTTTTGTCCAAAAACTCAATTTTCTTATATGAAAATAGTTTTAAATTAACTATTTTATCTCTTCTCTACCTAATATTTTTTAGTTGTAACCTTTTAAAATAAAATTAATATTACCATTTCTCCCCTACATTTCATTGAATTTCAATATCCCTATTGTTTCATGTCAGTCGCCATTACCATTTCTCCCCCACATTTCATTGAATTTCAATATCCCTATTGTTTCATGTCACAGTGAACACAGTGAACACGGTGAACACAGTTCTCCCCTACATTTCATTTAAATCTCCCTATTGTTTAATGTCACGGTGAACACAGTGAACACAGTGAACACACTGTTAGCACTAAATTGGACGAAAAAATTATTTTTTTTTTACTTAGAAACCTTTAAACTCATTTATCTCGGTAACTAAGCGTCCTAGGAGCAAAAGGGCTTTAATCTGGTATCACTACAAAAATAAAAAAAAATTAAAAATTCAATTTAAAAACTCAATTTTCTTATATGAAAATACTTTTAAATCAACTAACTATTTTATCTCTTCTCTACCTAATATTTTTTAGTTGTAACCTTTTAAAATAAAATTAATATTACCATTTCTCCCATACATTTCATTGAATTTCAACCTCCCTATTGTTTAATGTCCTCCCTATTGTTTACTTAGAAACCTTTAAACTCATTTATCTCGGTAACTAAGCGTCCTAGGAGCAAAAGGGCTTTAATCTGGTATCACTACAAAAATTAAAAAAAATTAAAAAATTCAATTTAAAATTAAAAAAAATTTTTTGACCCCTCAAATTATTTTTTTTTACTTAGAAACCTTTAAACTCATTTATCTCGGTAACTAAGCGTCCTAGGAGCAAAAGGGCTTTAATCTGGTAGCACTACAAAAATTAAAAAAAATTAAAAAATTCAATTTAAAATTAAAAAAAATTTTTTGACCCCTCAAATTATTTTTTTTTACTTAGAAACCTTTAAACTCATTTATCTCGGTAACTAAGCGTCCTAGGAGCAAAAGGGCTTTAATCTGGTATCACTACAAAAATTAAAAAAAATTAAAAAATTCAATTTAAAATTAAAAAAAATTTTTTGACCCCTCAAATTATTTTTTTTTAATTAGAAACCTTTAAACTCATTTATCTCGGTAACTAAGCGTCCTAGGAGCAAAAGGGCTTTAATCTGGTATCACTACAAAAATTAAAAAAAATTAAAAAATTCAATTTAAAATTAAAAAAAATTTTTTGACCCCTCAAATTATTTTTTTTTACTTAGAAACCTTTAAACTCATTTATCTCGGTAACTAAGCGTCCTAGGAGCAAAAGGGCTTTAATCTGGTATCACTAAATAAATTCAATTTAAAAGTAATTTTTTGTCCAAAAACTCAATTTTCTTATATGAAAATAGTTTTAAATTAACTATTTTATGTCTTCTCTACCTAATATTTTGTAGTTGTAACCTTTTAAAATAAAATTAATATTACCATTTCTCCCCTACATTTCATTGAATTTCAATATCCCTATTGTTTCATGTCAGTCGCCATTACCATTTCTCCCCCACATTTCATTGAATTTCAATATCCCTATTGTTTCATGTCACAGTGAACACAGTGAACACGGTGAACACGGTGAACACAGTGAACACGGTGAACACGGTGAACACAGTGAACACGGTGAACACAGTGAACACAGTGAACACAGTGAACACGGTGAACACAGTGAACACAGTGAACACAGTGAACACAGTGAACACAGTGAACACGGTGAACACGGTGAACACGGTGAACACGGTGAACACAGCGAACACAGTGAACACGGTGAACACGGTGAACACAGTGAACACAGTGAACACAGTGAACACGGTGAACACGGTGAACACAGTGAACACGGTGAACACAGTGAACACGGTGAACACGGTGAACACAGTGAACACGGTGAACACAGTGAACACAGTGAACACGGTGAACACGGTGAACACAGTGAACACGGTGAACACAGTGAACACAGTGAACACGGTGAACACAGTGAACACAGTGAACACAGTGAACACGGTGAACACGGTGAACACAGTGAACACAGTGAACACACTGTTAGCACTAAATTGGACGAAAAAATTATTTTTTTTTTACTTAGAAACCTTTAAACTCATTTATCTCGGTAACTAAGCGTCCTAGGAGCAAAAGGGCTTTAATCTGGTATCACTACAAAAATAAAAAAAAATTAAAAATTCAATTTAAAAACTCAATTTTCTTATATGAAAATACTTTTAAATCAACTAACTATTTTATCTCTTCTCTACCTAATATTTTTTAGTTGTAACCTTTTAAAATAAAATTAATATTACCATTTCTCCCATACATTTCATTGAATTTCAACCTCCCTATTGTTTAATGTCCTCCCTATTGTTTACTTAGAAACCTTTAAACTCATTTATCTCGGTAACTAAGCGTCCTAGGAGCAAAAGGGCTTTAATCTGGTATCACTACAAAAATTAAAAAAAATTAAAAAATTCAATTTAAAATTAAAAAAAATTTTTTGACCCCTCAAATTATTTTTTTTTACTTAGAAACCTTTAAACTCATTTATCTCGGTAACTAAGCGTCCTAGGAGCAAAAGGGCTTTAATCTGGTAGCACTACAAAAATTAAAAAAAATTAAAAAATTCAATTTAAAATTAAAAAAAATTTTTTGACCCCTCAAATTATTTTTTTTTACTTAGAAACCTTTAAACTCATTTATCTCGGTAACTAAGCGTCCTAGGAGCAAAAGGGCTTTAATCTGGTATCACTACAAAAATTAAAAAAAATTAAAAAATTCAATTTAAAATTAAAAAAAATTTTTTGACCCCTCAAATTATTTTTTTTTTACTTAGAAACCTTTAAACTCATTTATCTCGGTAACTAAGCGTCCTAGGAGCAAAAGGGCTTTAATCTGGTATCACTACAAAAATTAAAAAAAATTAAAAAATTCAATTTAAAATTAAAAAAAATTTTTTGACCCCTCAAATTATTTTTTTTTACTTAGAAACCTTTAAACTCATTTATCTCGGTAACTAAGCGTCCTAGGAGCAAAAGGGCTTTAATCTGGTATCACTAAATAAATTCAATTTAAAAGTAATTTTTTGTCCAAAAACTCAATTTTCTTATATGAAAATAGTTTTAAATTAACTATTTTATGTCTTCTCTACCTAATATTTTGTAGTTGTAACCTTTTAAAATAAAATTAATATTACCATTTCTCCCCTACATTTCATTGAATTTCAATATCCCTATTGTTTCATGTCAGTCGCCATTACCATTTCTCCCCCACATTTCATTGAATTTCAATATCCCTATTGTTTCATGTCACAGTGAACACAGTGAACACGGTGAACACGGTGAACACAGTGAACACGGTGAACACGGTGAACACAGTGAACACGGTGAACACAGTGAACACAGTGAACACAGTGAACACGGTGAACACAGTGAACACAGTGAACACAGTGAACACAGTGAACACGGTGAACACGGTGAACACGGTGAACACGGTGAACACAGCGAACACAGTGAACACGGTGAACACGGTGAACACAGTGAACACAGTGAACACAGTGAACACGGTGAACACGGTGAACACAGTGAACACGGTGAACACAGTGAACACGGTGAACACGGTGAACACAGTGAACACGGTGAACACAGTGAACACAGTGAACACGGTGAACACGGTGAACACAGTGAACACGGTGAACACAGTGAACACAGTGAACACGGTGAACACAGTGAACACAGTGAACACAGTGAACACGGTGAACACGGTGAACACAGTGAACACAGTGAACACACTGTTAGCACTAAATTGGACGAAAAAATTATTTTTTTTTTACTTAGAAACCTTTAAACTCATTTATCTCGGTAACTAAGCGTCCTAGGAGCAAAAGGGCTTTAATCTGGTATCACTACAAAAATAAAAAAAAATTAAAAATTCAATTTAAAAACTCAATTTTCTTATATGAAAATACTTTTAAATCAACTAACTATTTTATCTCTTCTCTACCTAATATTTTTTAGTTGTAACCTTTTAAAATAAAATTAATATTACCATTTCTCCCATACATTTCATTGAATTTCAACCTCCCTATTGTTTAATGTCCTCCCTATTGTTTACTTAGAAACCTTTAAACTCATTTATCTCGGTAACTAAGCGTCCTAGGAGCAAAAGGGCTTTAATCTGGTATCACTACAAAAATTAAAAAAAATTAAAAAATTCAATTTAAAATTAAAAAAAATTTTTTGACCCCTCAAATTATTTTTTTTTACTTAGAAACCTTTAAACTCATTTATCTCGGTAACTAAGCGTCCTAGGAGCAAAAGGGCTTTAATCTGGTAGCACTACAAAAATTAAAAAAAATTAAAAAATTCAATTTAAAATTAAAAAAAATTTTTTGACCCCTCAAATTATTTTTTTTTACTTAGAAACCTTTAAACTCATTTATCTCGGTAACTAAGCGTCCTAGGAGCAAAAGGGCTTTAATCTGGTATCACTACAAAAATTAAAAAAAATTAAAAAATTCAATTTAAAATTAAAAAAAATTTTTTGACCCCTCAAATTATTTTTTTTTAATTAGAAACCTTTAAACTCATTTATCTCGGTAACTAAGCGTCCTAGGAGCAAAAGGGCTTTAATCTGGTATCACTACAAAAATTAAAAAAAATTAAAAAATTCAATTTAAAATTAAAAAAAATTTTTTGACCCCTCAAATTATTTTTTTTTACTTAGAAACCTTTAAACTCATTTATCTCGGTAACTAAGCGTCCTAGGAGCAAAAGGGCTTTAATCTGGTATCACTAAATAAA
This sequence comes from Gymnosoma rotundatum, assembly GCA_916610165.2. Taxonomy (NCBI): domain Eukaryota; kingdom Metazoa; phylum Arthropoda; class Insecta; order Diptera; family Tachinidae; genus Gymnosoma; species Gymnosoma rotundatum. Next base: position 40,983 of record OU744337.1, read on the forward strand.
TTCAATTTAAAAGTAATTTTTTGTCCAAAAACTCAATTTTCTTATATGAAAATAGTTTTAAATTAACTATTTTATGTCTTCTCTACCTAATATTTTGTAGTTGTAACCTTTTAAAATAAAATTAATATTACCATTTCTCCCCTACATTTCATTGAATTTCAATATCCCTATTGTTTCATGTCAGTCGCCATTACCATTTCTCCCCCACATTTCATTGAATTTCAATATCCCTATTGTTTCATGTCACAGTGAACACAGTGAACACGGTGAACACGGTGAACACAGTGAACACGGTGAACACGGTGAACACAGTGAACACGGTGAACACAGTGAACACAGTGAACACAGTGAACACAGTGAACACAGTGAACACGGTGAACACGGTGAACACGGTGAACACGGTGAACACAGCGAACACAGTGAACACGGTGAACACGGTGAACACAGTGAACACAGTGAACACAGTGAACACGGTGAACACGGTGAACACAGTGAACACGGTGAACACAGTGAACACGGTGAACACGGTGAACACAGTGAACACGGTGAACACAGTGAACACAGTGAACACGGTGAACACGGTGAACACAGTGAACACGGTGAACACAGTGAACACAGTGAACACGGTGAACACAGTGAACACAGTGAACACAGTGAACACGGTGAACACGGTGAACACAGTGAACACAGTGAACACACTGTTAGCACTAAATTGGACGAAAAAATTATTTTTTTTTTACTTAGAAACCTTTAAACTCATTTATCTCGGTAACTAAGCGTCCTAGGAGCAAAAGGGCTTTAATCTGGTATCACTACAAAAATAAAAAAAAATTAAAAATTCAATTTAAAAACTCAATTTTCTTATATGAAAATACTTTTAAATCAACTAACTATTTTATCTCTTCTCTACCTAATATTTTTTAGTTGTAACCTTTTAAAATAAAATTAATATTACCATTTCTCCCATACATTTCATTGAATTTCAACCTCCCTATTGTTTAATGTCCTCCCTATTGTTTACTTAGAAACCTTTAAACTCATTTATCTCGGTAACTAAGCGTCCTAGGAGCAAAAGGGCTTTAATCTGGTATCACTACAAAAATTAAAAAAAATTAAAAAATTCAATTTAAAATTAAAAAAAATTTTTTGACCCCTCAAATTATTTTTTTTTACTTAGAAACCTTTAAACTCATTTATCTCGGTAACTAAGCGTCCTAGGAGCAAAAGGGCTTTAATCTGGTAGCACTACAAAAATTAAAAAAAATTAAAAAATTCAATTTAAAATTAAAAAAAATTTTTTGACCCCTCAAATTATTTTTTTTTACTTAGAAACCTTTAAACTCATTTATCTCGGTAACTAAGCGTCCTAGGAGCAAAAGGGCTTTAATCTGGTATCACTACAAAAATTAAAAAAAATTAAAAAATTCAATTTAAAATTAAAAAAAATTTTTTGACCCCTCAAATTATTTTTTTTTACTTAGAAACCTTTAAACTCATTTATCTCGGTAACTAAGCGTCCTAGGAGCAAAAGGGCTTTAATCTGGTATCACTACAAAAATTCAATTAAAAAGTAATTTTTTGTCCAAAAACTCAATTTTCTTATATGAAAATAGTTTTAAATTAACTATTTTATCTCTTCTCTACCTAATATTTTTTAGTTGTAACCTTTTAAAATAAAATTAATATTACCATTTCTCCCCTACATTTCATTGAATTTCAATATCCCTATTGTTTCATGTCAGTCGCCATTACCATTTCTCCCCCACATTTCATTGAATTTCAATATCCCTATTGTTTCATGTCACAGTGAACACAGTGAACACGGTGAACACAGTTCTCCCCTACATTTCATTTAAATCTCCCTATTGTTTAATGTCACGGTGAACACAGTGAACACAGTGAACACACTGTTAGCACTAAATTGGACGAAAAAATTATTTTTTTTTTACTTAGAAACCTTTAAACTCATTTATCTCGGTAACTAAGCGTCCTAGGAGCAAAAGGGCTTTAATCTGGTATCACTACAAAAATAAAAAAAAATTAAAAATTCAATTTAAAAACTCAATTTTCTTATATGAAAATACTTTTAAATCAACTAACTATTTTATCTCTTCTCTACCTAATATTTTTTAGTTGTAACCTTTTAAAATAAAATTAATATTACCATTTCTCCCATACATTTCATTGAATTTCAACCTCCCTATTGTTTAATGTCCTCCCTATTGTTTACTTAGAAACCTTTAAACTCATTTATCTCGGTAACTAAGCGTCCTAGGAGCAAAAGGGCTTTAATCTGGTATCACTACAAAAATTAAAAAAAATTAAAAAATTCAATTTAAAATTAAAAAAAATTTTTTGACCCCTCAAATTATTTTTTTTTACTTAGAAACCTTTAAACTCATTTATCTCGGTAACTAAGCGTCCTAGGAGCAAAAGGGCTTTAATCTGGTATCACTACAAAAATTAAAAAAAATTAAAAAATTCAATTTAAAATTAAAAAAAATTTTTTGACCCCTCAAATTATTTTTTTTTACTTAGAAACCTTTAAACTCATTTATCTCGGTAACTAAGCGTCCTAGGAGCAAAAGGGCTTTAATCTGGTAGCACTACAAAAATTAAAAAAAATTAAAAAATTCAATTTAAAATTAAAAAAAATTTTTTGACCCCTCAAATTATTTTTTTTTACTTAGAAACCTTTAAACTCATTTATCTCGGTAACTAAGCGTCCTAGGAGCAAAAGGGCTTTAATCTGGTATCACTACAAAAATTAAAAAAAATTAAAAAATTCAATTTAAAATTAAAAAAAATTTTTTGACCCCTCAAATTATTTTTTTTTACTTAGAAACCTTTAAACTCATTAATCTCGGTAACTAAGCGTCCTAGGAGCAAAAGGGCTTTAATCTGGTATCACTAAATAAATTCAATTTAAAAGTAATTTTTTGTCCAAAAACTCAATTTTCTTATATGAAAATAGTTTTAAATTAACTATTTTATGTCTTCTCTACCTAATATTTTGTAGTTGTAACCTTTTAAAATAAAATTAATATTACCATTTCTCCCCTACATTTCATTGAATTTCAATATCCCTATTGTTTCATGTCAGTCGCCATTACCATTTCTCCCCCACATTTCATTGAATTTCAATATCCCTATTGTTTCATGTCACAGTGAACACAGTGAACACGGTGAACACGGTGAACACAGTGAACACGGTGAACACGGTGAACACAGTGAACACGGTGAACACAGTGAACACAGTGAACACAGTGAACACGGTGAACACAGTGAACACAGTGAACACAGTGAACACAGTGAACACAGTGAACACGGTGAACACGGTGAACACGGTGAACACGGTGAACACAGCGAACACAGTGAACACGGTGAACACGGTGAACACAGTGAACACAGTGAACACAGTGAACACGGTGAACACGGTGAACACAGTGAACACGGTGAACACAGTGAACACGGTGAACACGGTGAACACAGTGAACACGGTGAACACAGTGAACACAGTGAACACGGTGAACACGGTGAACACAGTGAACACGGTGAACACAGTGAACACAGTGAACACGGTGAACACAGTGAACACAGTGAACACAGTGAACACGGTGAACACGGTGAACACAGTGAACACAGTGAACACACTGTTAGCACTAAATTGGACGAAAAAATTATTTTTTTTTTACTTAGAAACCTTTAAACTCATTTATCTCGGTAACTAAGCGTCCTAGGAGCAAAAGGGCTTTAATCTGGTATCACTACAAAAATAAAAAAAAATTAAAAATTCAATTTAAAAACTCAATTTTCTTATATGAAAATACTTTTAAATCAACTAACTATTTTATCTCTTCTCTACCTAATATTTTTTAGTTGTAACCTTTTAAAATAAAATTAATATTACCATTTCTCCCATACATTTCATTGAATTTCAACCTCCCTATTGTTTAATGTCCTCCCTATTGTTTACTTAGAAACCTTTAAACTCATTTATCTCGGTAACTAAGCGTCCTAGGAGCAAAAAAGCTTTAATCTGGTATCACTACAAAAATTAAAAAAAATTAAAAAATTCAATTTAAAATTAAAAAAAATTTTTTGACCCCTCAAATTATTTTTTTTTACTTAGAAACCTTTAAACTCATTTATCTCGGTAACTAAGCGTCCTAGGAGCAAAAGGGCTTTAATCTGGTAGCACTACAAAAATTAAAAAAAATTAAAAAATTCAATTTAAAATTAAAAAAAATTTTTTGACCCCTCAAATTATTTTTTTTTACTTAGAAACCTTTAAACTCATTTATCTCGGTAACTAAGCGTCCTAGGAGCAAAAGGGCTTTAATCTGGTATCACTACAAAAATTAAAAAAAATTAAAAAATTCAATTTAAAATTAAAAAAAATTTTTTGACCCCTCAAATTATTTTTTTTTACTTAGAAACCTTTAAACTCATTTATCTCGGTAACTAAGCGTCCTAGGAGCAAAAGGGCTTTAATCTGGTATCACTACAAAAATTCAATTAAAAAGTAATTTTTTGTCCAAAAACTCAATTTTCTTATATGAAAATAGTTTTAAATTAACTATTTTATCTCTTCTCTACCTAATATTTTTTAGTTGTAACCTTTTAAAATAAAATTAATATTACCATTTCTCCCCTACATTTCATTGAATTTCAATATCCCTATTGTTTCATGTCAGTCGCCATTACCATTTCTCCCCCACATTTCATTGAATTTCAATATCCCTATTGTTTCATGTCACAGTGAACACAGTGAACACGGTGAACACAGTTCTCCCCTACATTTCATTTAAATCTCCCTATTGTTTAATGTAAGTCGCCACCCCAGTGAACACAGTGAACACGGTGAACACAGTGAACACAGTGAACACAGTGAACACGGTGAACACGGTGAACACAGTGAACACAGTGAACACACTGTTAGCACTAAATTGGACGAAAAAATTATTTTTTTTTTACTTAGAAACCTTTAAACTCATTTATCTCGGTAACTAAGCGTCCTAGGAGCAAAAGGGCTTTAATCTGGTATCACTACAAAAATAAAAAAAAATTAAAAATTCAATTTAAAAACTCAATTTTCTTATATGAAAATACTTTTAAATCAACTAACTATTTTATCTCTTCTCTACCTAATATTTTTTAGTTGTAACCTTTTAAAATAAAATTAATATTACCATTTCTCCCATACATTTCATTGAATTTCAACCTCCCTATTGTTTAATGTCCTCCCTATTGTTTACTTAGAAACCTTTAAACTCATTTATCTCGGTAACTAAGCGTCCTAGGAGCAAAAGGGCTTTAATCTGGTATCACTACAAAAATTAAAAAAAATTAAAAAATTCAATTTAAAATTAAAAAAAATTTTTTGACCCCTCAAATTATTTTTTTTTACTTAGAAACCTTTAAACTCATTTATCTCGGTAACTAAGCGTCCTAGGAGCAAAAGGGCTTTAATCTGGTAGCACTACAAAAATTAAAAAAAATTAAAAAATTCAATTTAAAATTAAAAAAAATTTTTTGACCCCTCAAATTATTTTTTTTTACTTAGAAACCTTTAAACTCATTTATCTCGGTAACTAAGCGTCCTAGGAGCAAAAGGGCTTTAATCTGGTATCACTACAAAAATTAAAAAAAATTAAAAAATTCAATTTAAAATTAAAAAAAATTTTTTGACCCCTCAAATTATTTTTTTTTACTTAGAAACCTTTAAACTCATTTATCTCGGTAACTAAGCGTCCTAGGAGCAAAAGGGCTTTAATCTGGTATCACTACAAAAATTCAATTAAAAAGTAATTTTTTGTCCAAAAACTCAATTTTCTTATATGAAAATAGTTTTAAATTAACTATTTTATCTCTTCTCTACCTAATATTTTTTAGTTGTAACCTTTTAAAATAAAATTAATATTACCATTTCTCCCCTACATTTCATTGAATTTCAATATCCCTATTGTTTCATGTCAGTCGCCATTACCATTTCTCCCCCACATTTCATTGAATTTCAATATCCCTATTGTTTCATGTCACAGTGAACACAGTGAACACGGTGAACACAGTTCTCCCCTACATTTCATTTAAATCTCCCTATTGTTTAATGTCACGGTGAACACAGTGAACACAGTGAACACACTGTTAGCACTAAATTGGACGAAAAAATTATTTTTTTTTTACTTAGAAACCTTTAAACTCATTTATCTCGGTAACTAAGCGTCCTAGGAGCAAAAGGGCTTTAATCTGGTATCACTACAAAAATAAAAAAAAATTAAAAATTCAATTTAAAAACTCAATTTTCTTATATGAAAATACTTTTAAATCAACTAACTATTTTATCTCTTCTCTACCTAATATTTTTTAGTTGTAACCTTTTAAAATAAAATTAATATTACCATTTCTCCCATACATTTCATTGAATTTCAACCTCCCTATTGTTTAATGTCCTCCCTATTGTTTACTTAGAAACCTTTAAACTCATTTATCTCGGTAACTAAGCGTCCTAGGAGCAAAAGGGCTTTAATCTGGTATCACTACAAAAATTAAAAAAAATTAAAAAATTCAATTTAAAATTAAAAAAAATTTTTTGACCCCTCAAATTATTTTTTTTTACTTAGAAACCTTTAAACTCATTTATCTCGGTAACTAAGCGTCCTAGGAGCAAAAGGGCTTTAATCTGGTATCACTACAAAAATTAAAAAAAATTAAAAAATTCAATTTAAAATTAAAAAAAATTTTTTGACCCCTCAAATTATTTTTTTTTACTTAGAAACCTTTAAACTCATTTATCTCGGTAACTAAGCGTCCTAGGAGCAAAAGGGCTTTAATCTGGTAGCACTACAAAAATTAAAAAAAATTAAAAAATTCAATTTAAAATTAAAAAAAATTTTTTGACCCCTCAAATTATTTTTTTTTACTTAGAAACCTTTAAACTCATTTATCTCGGTAACTAAGCGTCCTAGGAGCAAAAGGGCTTTAATCTGGTATCACTACAAAAATTAAAAAAAATTAAAAAATTCAATTTAAAATTAAAAAAAATTTTTTGACCCCTCAAATTATTTTTTTTTACTTAGAAACCTTTAAACTCATTTATCTCGGTAACTAAGCGTCCTAGGAGCAAAAGGGCTTTAATCTGGTATCACTACAAAAATTAAAAAAAATTAAAAAATTCAATTTAAAATTAAAAAAAATTTTTTGACCCCTCAAATTATTTTTTTTTACTTAGAAACCTTTAAACTCATTTATCTCGGTAACTAAGCGTCCTAGGAGCAAAAGGGCTTTAATCTGGTATCACTAAATAAATTCAATTTAAAAGTAATTTTTTGTCCAAAAACTCAATTTTCTTATATGAAAATAGTTTTAAATTAACTATTTTATGTCTTCTCTACCTAATATTTTGTAGTTGTAACCTTTTAAAATAAAATTAATATTACCATTTCTCCCCTACATTTCATTGAATTTCAATATCCCTATTGTTTCATGTCAGTCGCCATTACCATTTCTCCCCCACATTTCATTGAATTTCAATATCCCTATTGTTTCATGTCACAGTGAACACGGTGAACACGGTGAACACAGTGAACACGGTGAACACGGTGAACACAGTGAACACGGTGAACACAGTGAACACAGTGAACACAGTGAACACGGTGAACACAGTGAACACAGTGAACACAGTGAACACAGTGAACACGGTGAACACGGTGAACACGGTGAACACGGTGAACACAGCGAACACAGTGAACACGGTGAACACGGTGAACACAGTGAACACAGTGAACACAGTGAACACGGTGAACGCGGTGAACACAGTGAACACGGTGAACACAGTGAACACGGTGAACACGGTGAACACAGTGAACACGGTGAACACAGTGAACACAGTGAACACGGTGAACACGGTGAACACAGTGAACACGGTGAACACAGTGAACACAGTGAACACGGTGAACACAGTGAACACAGTGAACACACTGTTAGCACTAAATTGGACGAAAAAATTATTTTTTTTTTACTTAGAAACCTTTAAACTCATTTATCTCGGTAACTAAGCGTCCTAGGAGCAAAAGGGCTTTAATCTGGTATCACTACAAAAATAAAAAAAAATTAAAAATTCAATTTAAAAACTCAATTTTCTTATATGAAAATACTTTTAAATCAACTAACTATTTTATCTCTTCTCTACCTAATATTTTTTAGTTGTAACCTTTTAAAATAAAATTAATATTACCATTTCTCCCATACATTTCATTGAATTTCAACCTCCCTATTGTTTAATGTCCTCCCTATTGTTTACTTAGAAACCTTTAAACTCATTTATCTCGGTAACTAAGCGTCCTAGGAGCAAAAGGGCTTTAATCTGGTATCACTACAAAAATTAAAAAAAATTAAAAAATTCAATTTAAAATTAAAAAAAATTTTTTGACCCCTCAAATTATTTTTTTTTACTTAGAAACCTTTAAACTCATTTATCTCGGTAACTAAGCGTCCTAGGAGCAAAAGGGCTTTAATCTGGTAGCACTACAAAAATTAAAAAAAATTAAAAAATTCAATTTAAAATTAAAAAAAATTTTTTGACCCCTCAAATTATTTTTTTTTACTTAGAAACCTTTAAACTCATTTATCTCGGTAACTAAGCGTCCTAGGAGCAAAAGGGCTTTAATCTGGTATCACTACAAAAATTAAAAAAAATTAAAAAATTCAATTTAAAATTAAAAAAAATTTTTTGACCCCTCAAATTATTTTTTTTTACTTAGAAACCTTTAAACTCATTTATCTCGGTAACTAAGCGTCCTAGGAGCAAAAGGGCTTTAATCTGGTATCACTACAAAAATTCAATTAAAAAGTAATTTTTTGTCCAAAAACTCAATTTTCTTATATGAAAATAGTTTTAAATTAACTATTTTATCTCTTCTCTACCTAATATTTTTTAGTTGTAACCTTTTAAAATAAAATTAATATTACCATTTCTCCCCTACATTTCATTGAATTTCAATATCCCTATTGTTTCATGTCAGTCGCCATTACCATTTCTCCCCCACATTTCATTGAATTTCAATATCCCTATTGTTTCATGTCACAGTGAACACAGTGAACACGGTGAACACAGTTCTCCCCTACATTTCATTTAAATCTCCCTATTGTTTAATGTCACGGTGAACACAGTGAACACAGTGAACACACTGTTAGCACTAAATTGGACGAAAAAATTATTTTTTTTTTACTTAGAAACCTTTAAACTCATTTATCTCGGTAACTAAGCGTCCTAGGAGCAAAAGGGCTTTAATCTGGTATCACTACAAAAATAAAAAAAAATTAAAAATTCAATTTAAAAACTCAATTTTCTTATATGAAAATACTTTTAAATCAACTAACTATTTTATCTCTTCTCTACCTAATATTTTTTAGTTGTAACCTTTTAAAATAAAATTAATATTACCATTTCTCCCATACATTTCATTGAATTTCAACCTCCCTATTGTTTAATGTCCTCCCTATTGTTTACTTAGAAACCTTTAAACTCATTTATCTCGGTAACTAAGCGTCCTAGGAGCAAAAGGGCTTTAATCTGGTATCACTACAAAAATTAAAAAAAATTAAAAAATTCAATTTAAAATTAAAAAAAATTTTTTGACCCCTCAAATTATTTTTTTTTACTTAGAAACCTTTAAACTCATTTATCTCGGTAACTAAGCGTCCTAGGAGCAAAAGGGCTTTAATCTGGTATCACTACAAAAATTAAAAAAAATTAAAAAATTCAATTTAAAATTAAAAAAAATTTTTTGACCCCTCAAATTATTTTTTTTTACTTAGAAACCTTTAAACTCATTTATCTCGGTAACTAAGCGTCCTAGGAGCAAAAGGGCTTTAATCTGGTAGCACTACAAAAATTAAAAAAAATTAAAAAATTCAATTTAAAATTAAAAAAAATTTTTTGACCCCTCAAATTATTTTTTTTTACTTAGAAACCTTTAAACTCATTTATCTCGGTAACTAAGCGTCCTAGGAGCAAAAGGGCTTTAATCTGGTATCACTACAAAAATTAAAAAAAATTAAAAAATTCAATTTAAAATTAAAAAAAATTTTTTGACCCCTCAAATTATTTTTTTTTACTTAGAAACCTTTAAACTCATTTATCTCGGTAACTAAGCGTCCTAGGAGCAAAAGGGCTTTAATCTGGTATCACTACAAAAATTAAAAAAAATTAAAAAATTCAATTTAAAATTAAAAAAAATTTTTTGACCCCTCAAATTATTTTTTTTTACTTAGAAACCTTTAAACTCATTTATCTCGGTAACTAAGCGTCCTAGGAGCAAAAGGGCTTTAATCTGGTATCACTAAATAAATTCAATTTAAAAGTAATTTTTTGTCCAAAAACTCAATTTTCTTATATGAAAATAGTTTTAAATTAACTATTTTATGTCTTCTCTACCTAATATTTTGTAGTTGTAACCTTTTAAAATAAAATTAATATTACCATTTCTCCCCTACATTTCATTGAATTTCAATATCCCTATTGTTTCATGTCAGTCGCCATTACCATTTCTCCCCCACATTTCATTGAATTTCAATATCCCTATTGTTTCATGTCACAGTGAACACGGTGAACACGGTGAACACAGTGAACACGGTGAACACGGTGAACACAGTGAACACGGTGAACACAGTGAACACAGTGAACACAGTGAACACGGTGAACACAGTGAACACAGTGAAAACAGTGAACACGGTGAACACGGTGAACACGGTGAACACGGTGAACACAGCGAACACAGTGAACACGGTGAACACGGTGAACACAGTGAACACAGTGAACACAGTGAACACGGTGAACACGGTGAACACAGTGAACACGGTGAACACAGTGAACACGGTGAACACGGTGAACACAGTGAACACTGTGAACACAGTGAACACAGTGAACACGGTGAACACGGTGAACACAGTGAACACGGTGAACACAGTGAACACAGTGAACACGGTGAACACAGTGAACACAGTGAACACGGTGAACACGGTGAACACAGTGAACACAGTGAACACACTGTTAGCACTAAATTGGACGAAAAAATTATTTTTTTTTTACTTAGAAACCTTTAAACTCATTTATCTCGGTAACTAAGCGTCCTAGGAGCAAAAGGGCTTTAATCTGGTATCACTACAAAAATAAAAAAAAATTAAAAATTCAATTTAAAAACTCAATTTTCTTATATGAAAATACTTTTAAATCAACTAACTATTTTATCTCTTCTCTACCTAATATTTTTTAGTTGTAACCTTTTAAAATAAAATTAATATTACCATTTCTCCCATACATTTCATTGAATTTCAACCTCCCTATTGTTTAATGTCCTCCCTATTGTTTACTTAGAAACCTTTAAACTCATTTATCTCGGTAACTAAGCGTCCTAGGAGCAAAAGGGCTTTAATCTGGTATCACTACAAAAATTAAAAAAAATTAAAAAATTCAATTTAAAATTAAAAAAAATTTTTTGACCCCTCAAATTATTTTTTTTTACTTAGAAACCTTTAAACTCATTTATCTCGGTAACTAAGCGTCCTAGGAGCAAAAGGGCTTTAATCTGGTAGCACTACAAAAATTAAAAAAAATTAAAAAATTCAATTTAAAATTAAAAAAAATTTTTTGACCCCTCAAATTATTTTTTTTTACTTAGAAACCTTTAAACTCATTTATCTCGGTAACTAAGCGTCCTAGGAGCAAAAGGGCTTTAATCTGGTATCACTACAAAAATTAAAAAAAATTAAAAAATTCAATTTAAAATTAAAAAAAATTTTTTGACCCCTCAAATTATTTTTTTTTACTTAGAAACCTTTAAACTCATTTATCTCGGTAACTAAGCGTCCTAGGAGCAAAAGGGCTTTAATCTGGTATCACTACAAAAATTAAAAAAAATTAAAAAATTCAATTTAAAATTAAAAAAAATTTTTTGACCCCTCAAATTATTTTTTTTTACTTAGAAACCTTTAAACTCATTTATCTCGGTAACTAAGCGTCCTAGGAGCAAAAGGGCTTTAATCTGGTATCACTAAATAAATTCAATTTAAAAGTAATTTTTTGTCCAAAAACTCAATTTTCTTATATGAAAATAGTTTTAAATTAACTATTTTATGTCTTCTCTACCTAATATTTTGTAGTTGTAACCTTTTAAAATAAAATTAATATTACCATTTCTCCCCTACATTTCATTGAATTTCAATATCCCTATTGTTTCATGTCAGTCGCCATTACCATTTCTCCCCCACATTTCATTGAATTTCAATATCCCTATTGTTTCATGTCACAGTGAACACAGTGAACACAGTGAACACGGTGAACACGGTGAACACAGTGAACACGGTGAACACGGTGAACACAGTGAACACGGTGAACACAGTGAACACAGTGAACACGGTGAACACAGTGAACACGGTGAACACAGTGAACACAGTGAACACAGTGAACACAGTGAACACGGTGAACACGGTGAACACGGTGAACACAGCGAACACAGTGAACACGGTGAACACGGTGAACACAGTGAACACAGTGAACACAGTGAACACGGTGAACACGGTGAACACAGTGAACACGGTGAACACAGTGAACACGGTGAACACGGTGAACACAGTGAACACGGTGAACACAGTGAACACAGTGAACACGGTGAACACGGTGAACACAGTGAACACGGTGAACACAGTGAACACAGTGAACACGGTGAACACAGTGAACACAGTGAACACAGTGAACACGGTGAACACGGTGAACACAGTGAACACAGTGAACACACTGTTAGCACTAAATTGGACGAAAAAATTATTTTTTTTTTACTTAGAAACCTTTAAACTCATTTATCTCGGTAACTAAGCGTCCTAGGAGCAAAAGGGCTTTAATCTGGTATCACTACAAAAATAAAAAAAAATTAAAAATTCAATTTAAAAACTCAATTTTCTTATATGAAAATACTTTTAAATCAACTAACTATTTTATCTCTTCTCTACCTAATATTTTTTAGTTGTAACCTTTTAAAATAAAATTAATATTACCATTTCTCCCATACATTTCATTGAATTTCAACCTCCCTATTGTTTAATGTCCTCCCTATTGTTTACTTAGAAACCTTTAAACTCATTTATCTCGGTAACTAAGCGTCCTAGGAGCAAAAGGGCTTTAATCTGGTATCACTACAAAAATTAAAAAAAATTAAAAAATTCAATTTAAAATTAAAAAAAATTTTTTGACCCCTCAAATTATTTTTTTTTACTTAGAAACCTTTAAACTCATTTATCTCGGTAACTAAGCGTCCTAGGAGCAAAAGGGCTTTAATCTGGTAGCACTACAAAAATTAAAAAAAATTAAAAAATTCAATTTAAAATTAAAAAAAATTTTTTGACCCCTCAAATTATTTTTTTTTACTTAGAAACCTTTAAACTCATTTATCTCGGTAACTAAGCGTCCTAGGAGCAAAAGGGCTTTAATCTGGTATCACTACAAAAATTAAAAAAAATTAAAAAATTCAATTTAAAATTAAAAAAAATTTTTTGACCCCTCAAATTATTTTTTTTTACTTAGAAACCTTTAAACTCATTTATCTCGGTAACTAAGCGTCCTAGGAGCAAAAGGGCTTTAATCTGGTATCACTACAAAAATTCAATTAAAAAGTAATTTTTTGTCCAAAAACTCAATTTTCTTATATGAAAATAGTTTTAAATTAACTATTTTATCTCTTCTCTACCTAATATTTTTTAGTTGTAACCTTTTAAAATAAAATTAATATTACCATTTCTCCCCTACATTTCATTGAATTTCAATATCCCTATTGTTTCATGTCAGTCGCCATTACCATTTCTCCCCCACATTTCATTGAATTTCAATATCCCTATTGTTTCATGTCACAGTGAACACAGTGAACACGGTGAACACAGTTCTCCCCTACATTTCATTTAAATCTCCCTATTGTTTAATGTCACGGTGAACACAGTGAACACAGTGAACACACTGTTAGCACTAAATTGGACGAAAAAATTATTTTTTTTTTACTTAGAAACCTTTAAACTCATTTATCTCGGTAACTAAGCGTCCTAGGAGCAAAAGGGCTTTAATCTGGTATCACTACAAAAATAAAAAAAAATTAAAAATTCAATTTAAAAACTCAATTTTCTTATATGAAAATACTTTTAAATCAACTAACTATTTTATCTCTTCTCTACCTAATATTTTTTAGTTGTAACCTTTTAAAATAAAATTAATATTACCATTTCTCCCATACATTTCATTGAATTTCAACCTCCCTATTGTTTAATGTCCTCCCTATTGTTTACTTAGAAACCTTTAAACTCATTTATCTCGGTAACTAAGCGTCCTAGGAGCAAAAGGGCTTTAATCTGGTATCACTACAAAAATTAAAAAAAATTAAAAAATTCAATTTAAAATTAAAAAAAATTTTTTGACCCCTCAAATTATTTTTTTTTACTTAGAAACCTTTAAACTCATTTATCTCGGTAACTAAGCGTCCTAGGAGCAAAAGGGCTTTAATCTGGTATCACTACAAAAATTAAAAAAAATTAAAAAATTCAATTTAAAATTAAAAAAAATTTTTTGACCCCTCAAATTATTTTTTTTTACTTAGAAACCTTTAAACTCATTTATCTCGGTAACTAAGCGTCCTAGGAGCAAAAGGGCTTTAATCTGGTAGCACTACAAAAATTAAAAAAAAATTAAAAAATTCAATTTAAAATTAAAAAAAATTTTTTGACCCCTCAAATTATTTTTTTTTACTTAGAAACCTTTAAACTCATTTATCTCGGTAACTAAGCGTCCTAGGAGCAAAAGGGCTTTAATCTGGTATCACTACAAAAATTAAAAAAAATTAAAAAATTCAATTTAAAATTAAAAAAAATTTTTTGACCCCTCAAATTATTTTTTTTTACTTAGAAACCTTTAAACTCATTTATCTCGGTAACTAAGCGTCCTAGGAGCAAAAGGGCTTTAATCTGGTATCACTACAAAAATTAAAAAAAATTAAAAAATTCAATTTAAAATTAAAAAAAATTTTTTGACCCCTCAAATTATTTTTTTTTACTTAGAAACCTTTAAACTCATTTATCTCGGTAACTAAGCGTCCTAGGAGCAAAAGGGCTTTAATCTGGTATCACTAAATAAATTCAATTTAAAAGTAATTTTTTGTCCAAAAACTCAATTTTCTTATATGAAAATAGTTTTAAATTAACTATTTTATGTCTTCTCTACCTAATATTTTGTAGTTGTAACCTTTTAAAATAAAATTAATATTACCATTTCTCCCCTACATTTCATTGAATTTCAATATCCCTATTGTTTCATGTCAGTCGCCATTACCATTTCTCCCCCACATTTCATTGAATTTCAATATCCCTATTGTTTCATGTCACAGTGAACACAGTGAACACGGTGAACACGGTGAACACAGTGAACACGGTGAACACGGTGAACACAGTGAACACGGTGAACACAGTGAACACAGTGAACACAGTGAACACGGTGAACACAGTGAACACAGTGAACACAGTGAACACAGTGAACACGGTGAACACGGTGAACACGGTGAACACGGTGAACACAGCGAACACAGTGAACACGGTGAACACGGTGAACACAGTGAACACAGTGAACACAGTGAACACGGTGAACACGGTGAACACAGTGAACACGGTGAACACGGTGAACACAGTGAACACGGTGAACACAGTGAACACAGTGAACACGGTGAACACGGTGAACACAGTGAACACGGTGAACACAGTGAACACAGTGAACACGGTGAACACGGTGAACACAGTGAACACAGTGAACACAGTGAACACGGTGAACACGGTGAACACAGTGAACACAGTGAACACACTGTTAGCACTAAATTGGACGAAAAAATTATTTTTTTTTTACTTAGAAACCTTTAAACTCATTTATCTCGGTAACTAAGCGTCCTAGGAGCAAAAGGGCTTTAATCTGGTATCACTACAAAAATAAAAAAAAATTAAAAATTCAATTTAAAAACTCAATTTTCTTATATGAAAATACTTTTAAATCAACTAACTATTTTATCTCTTCTCTACCTAATATTTTTTAGTTGTAACCTTTTAAAATAAAATTAATATTACCATTTCTCCCATACATTTCATTGAATTTCAACCTCCCTATTGTTTAATGTCCTCCCTATTGTTTACTTAGAAACCTTTAAACTCATTTATCTCGGTAACTAAGCGTCCTAGGAGCAAAAGGGCTTTAATCTGGTATCACTACAAAAATTAAAAAAAATTAAAAAATTCAATTTAAAATTAAAAAAAATTTTTTGACCCCTCAAATTATTTTTTTTTACTTAGAAACCTTTAAACTCATTTATCTCGGTAACTAAGCGTCCTAGGAGCAAAAGGGCTTTAATCTGGTAGCACTACAAAAATTAAAAAAAATTAAAAAATTCAATTTAAAATTAAAAAAAATTTTTTGACCCCTCAAATTATTTTTTTTTACTTAGAAACCTTTAAACTCATTTATCTCGGTAACTAAGCGTCCTAGGAGCAAAAGGGCTTTAATCTGGTATCACTACAAAAATTAAAAAAAATTAAAAAATTCAATTTAAAATTAAAAAAAATTTTTTGACCCCTCAAATTATTTTTTTTTACTTAGAAACCTTTAAACTCATTTATCTCGGTAACTAAGCGTCCTAGGAGCAAAAGGGCTTTAATCTGGTATCACTACAAAAATTCAATTAAAAAGTAATTTTTTGTCCAAAAACTCAATTTTCTTATATGAAAATAGTTTTAAATTAACTATTTTATCTCTTCTCTACCTAATATTTTTTAGTTGTAACCTTTTAAAATAAAATTAATATTACCATTTCTCCCCTACATTTCATTGAATTTCAATATCCCTATTGTTTCATGTCAGTCGCCATTACCATTTCTCCCCCACATTTCATTGAATTTCAATATCCCTATTGTTTCATGTCACAGTGAACACAGTGAACACGGTGAACACAGTTCTCCCCTACATTTCATTTAAATCTCCCTATTGTTTAATGTCACGGTGAACACAGTGAACACAGTGAACACACTGTTAGCACTAAATTGGACGAAAAAATTATTTTTTTTTTACTTAGAAACCTTTAAACTCATTTATCTCGGTAACTAAGCGTCCTAGGAGCAAAAGGGCTTTAATCTGGTATCACTACAAAAATAAAAAAAAATTAAAAATTCAATTTAAAAACTCAATTTTCTTATATGAAAATACTTTTAAATCAACTAACTATTTTATCTCTTCTCTACCTAATATTTTTTAGTTGTAACCTTTTAAAATAAAATTAATATTACCATTTCTCCCATACATTTCATTGAATTTCAACCTCCCTATTGTTTAATGTCCTCCCTATTGTTTACTTAGAAACCTTTAAACTCATTTATCTCGGTAACTAAGCGTCCTAGGAGCAAAAGGGCTTTAATCTGGTATCACTACAAAAATTAAAAAAAATTAAAAAATTCAATTTAAAATTAAAAAAAATTTTTTGACCCCTCAAATTATTTTTTTTTACTTAGAAACCTTTAAACTCATTTATCTCGGTAACTAAGCGTCCTAGGAGCAAAAGGGCTTTAATCTGGTATCACTACAAAAATTAAAAAAAATTAAAAAATTCAATTTAAAATTAAAAAAAATTTTTTGACCCCTCAAATTATTTTTTTTTACTTAGAAACCTTTAAACTCATTTATCTCGGTAACTAAGCGTCCTAGGAGCAAAAGGGCTTTAATCTGGTAGCACTACAAAAATTAAAAAAAATTAAAAAATTCAATTTAAAATTAAAAAAAATTTTTTGACCCCTCAAATTATTTTTTTTTACTTAGAAACCTTTAAACTCATTTATCTCGGTAACTAAGCGTCCTAGGAGCAAAAGGGCTTTAATCTGGTATCACTACAAAAATTAAAAAAAATTAAAAAATTCAATTTAAAATTAAAAAAAATTTTTTGACCCCTCAAATTATTTTTTTTTACTTAGAAACCTTTAAACTCATTTATCTCGGTAACTAAGCGTCCTAGGAGCAAAAGGGCTTTAATCTGGTATCACTACAAAAATTAAAAAAAATTAAAAAATTCAATTTAAAATTAAAAAAAATTTTTTGACCCCTCAAATTATTTTTTTTTACTTAGAAACCTTTAAACTCATTTATCTCGGTAACTAAGCGTCCTAGGAGCAAAAGGGCTTTAATCTGGTATCACTAAATAAATTCAATTTAAAAGTAATTTTTTGTCCAAAAACTCAATTTTCTTATATGAAAATAGTTTTAAATTAACTATTTTATGTCTTCTCTACCTAATATTTTGTAGTTGTAACCTTTTAAAATAAAATTAATATTACCATTTCTCCCCTACATTTCATTGAATTTCAATATCCCTATTGTTTCATGTCAGTCGCCATTACCATTTCTCCCCCACATTTCATTGAATTTCAATATCCCTATTGTTTCATGTCACAGTGAACACAGTGAACACGGTGAACACGGTGAACACAGTGAACACGGTGAACACGGTGAACACAGTGAACACGGTGAACACAGTGAACACAGTGAACACAGTGAACACAGTGAACACGGTGAACACAGTGAACACAGTGAACACAGTGAACACAGTGAACACGGTGAACACGGTGAACACGGTGAACACGGTGAACACAGCGAACACAGTGAACACGGTGAACACGGTGAACACAGTGAACACAGTGAACACAGGGAACACGGTGAACACGGTGAACACAGTGAACACGGTGAACACAGTGAACACGGTGAACACGGTGAACACAGTGAACACGGTGAACACAGTGAACACAGTGAACACGGTGAACACGGTGAACACAGTGAACACGGTGAACACAGTGAACACAGTGAACACGGTGAACACAGTGAACACAGTGAACACAGTGAACACGGTGAACACGGTGAACACAGTGAACACAGTGAACACACTGTTAGCACTAAATTGGACGAAAAAATTATTTTTTTTTTACTTAGAAACCTTTAAACTCATTTATCTCGGTAACTAAGCGTCCTAGGAGCAAAAGGGCTTTAATCTGGTATCACTACAAAAATAAAAAAAAATTAAAAATTCAATTTAAAAACTCAATTTTCTTATATGAAAATACTTTTAAATCAACTAACTATTTTATCTCTTCTCTACCTAATATTTTTTAGTTGTAACCTTTTAAAATAAAATTAATATTACCATTTCTCCCATACATTTCATTGAATTTCAACCTCCCTATTGTTTAATGTCCTCCCTATTGTTTACTTAGAAACCTTTAAACTCATTTATCTCGGTAACTAAGCGTCCTAGGAGCAAAAGGGCTTTAATCTGGTATCACTACAAAAATTAAAAAAAATTAAAAAATTCAATTTAAAATTAAAAAAAATTTTTTGACCCCTCAAATTATTTTTTTTTACTTAGAAACCTTTAAACTCATTTATCTCGGTAACTAAGCGTCCTAGGAGCAAAAGGGCTTTAATCTGGTAGCACTACAAAAATTAAAAAAAATTAAAAAATTCAATTTAAAATTAAAAAAAATTTTTTGACCCCTCAAATTATTTTTTTTTACTTAGAAACCTTTAAACTCATTTATCTCGGTAACTAAGCGTCCTAGGAGCAAAAGGGCTTTAATCTGGTATCACTACAAAAATTAAAAAAAATTAAAAAATTCAATTTAAAATTAAAAAAAATTTTTTGACCCCTCAAATTATTTTTTTTTACTTAGAAACCTTTAAACTCATTTATCTCGGTAACTAAGCGTCCTAGGAGCAAAAGGGCTTTAATCTGGTATCACTACAAAAATTAAAAAAAATTAAAAAATTCAATTTAAAATTAAAAAAAATTTTTTGACCCCTCAAATTATTTTTTTTTACTTAGAAACCTTTAAACTCATTTATCTCGGTAACTAAGCGTCCTAGGAGCAAAAGGGCTTTAATCTGGTATCACTAAATAAATTCAATTTAAAAGTAATTTTTTGTCCAAAAACTCAATTTTCTTATATGAAAATAGTTTTAAATTAACTATTTTATGTCTTCTCTACCTAATATTTTGTAGTTGTAACCTTTTAAAATAAAATTAATATTACCATTTCTCCCCTACATTTCATTGAATTTCAATATCCCTATTGTTTCATGTCAGTCGCCATTACCATTTCTCCCCCACATTTCATTGAATTTCAATATCCCTATTGTTTCATGTCACAGTGAACACAGTGAACACGGTGAACACGGTGAACACAGTGAACACGGTGAACACGGTGAACACAGTGAACACGGTGAACACAGTGAACACAGTGAACACAGTGAACACGGTGAACACAGTGAACACAGTGAACACAGTGAACACAGTGAACACGGTGAACACGGTGAACACGGTGAACACGGTGAACACAGCGAACACAGTGAACACGGTGAACACGGTGAACACGGTGAACACAGTGAACACAGTGAACACAGTGAACACGGTGAACACGGTGAACACAGTGAACACGGTGAACACAGTGAACACGGTGAACACGGTGAACACAGTGAACACGGTGAACACAGTGAACACGGTGAACACGGTGAACACAGTGAACACGGTGAACACAGTGAACACAGTGAACACGGTGAACACAGTGAACACAGTGAACACAGTGAACACGGTGAACACGGTGAACACAGTGAACACAGTGAACACACTGTTAGCACTAAATTGGACGAAAAAATTATTTTTTTTTTACTTAGAAACCTTTAAACTCATTTATCTCGGTAACTAAGCGTCCTAGGAGCAAAAGGGCTTTAATCTGGTATCACTACAAAAATAAAAAAAAATTAAAAATTCAATTTAAAAACTCAATTTTCTTATATGAAAATACTTTTAAATCAACTAACTATTTTATCTCTTCTCTACCTAATATTTTTTAGTTGTAACCTTTTAAAATAAAATTAATATTACCATTTCTCCCATACATTTCATTGAATTTCAACCTCCCTATTGTTTAATGTCCTCCCTATTGTTTACTTAGAAACCTTTAAACTCATTTATCTCGGTAACTAAGCGTCCTAGGAGCAAAAGGGCTTTAATCTGGTATCACTACAAAAATTAAAAAAAATTAAAAAATTCAATTTAAAATTAAAAAAAATTTTTTGACCCCTCAAATTATTTTTTTTTACTTAGAAACCTTTAAACTCATTTATCTCGGTAACTAAGCGTCCTAGGAGCAAAAGGGCTTTAATCTGGTAGCACTACAAAAATTAAAAAAAATTAAAAAATTCAATTTAAAATTAAAAAAAATTTTTTGACCCCTCAAATTATTTTTTTTTACTTAGAAACCTTTAAACTCATTTATCTCGGTAACTAAGCGTCCTAGGAGCAAAAGGGCTTTAATCTGGTATCACTACAAAAATTAAAAAAAATTAAAAAATTCAATTTAAAATTAAAAAAAATTTTTTGACCCCTCAAATTATTTTTTTTTACTTAGAAACCTTTAAACTGATTTATCTCGGTAACTAAGCGTCCTAGGAGCAAAAGGGCTTTAATCTGGTATCACTACAAAAATTAAAAAAAATTAAAAAATTCAATTTAAAATTAAAAAAAATTTTTTGACCCCTCAAATTATTTTTTTTTACTTAGAAACCTTTAAACTCATTTATCTCGGTAACTAAGCGTCCTAGGAGCAAAAGGGCTTTAATCTGGTATCACTAAATAAATTCAATTTAAAAGTAATTTTTTGTCCAAAAACTCAATTTTCTTATATGAAAATAGTTTTAAATTAACTATTTTATGTCTTCTCTACCTAATATTTTGTAGTTGTAACCTTTTAAAATAAAATTAATATTACCATTTCTCCCCTACATTTCATTGAATTTCAATATCCCTATTGTTTCATGTCAGTCGCCATTACCATTTCTCCCCCACATTTCATTGAATTTCAATATCCCTATTGTTTCATGTCACAGTGAACACAGTGAACACGGTGAACACGGTGAACACAGTGAACACGGTGAACACGGTGAACACAGTGAACACGGTGAACACAGTGAACACAGTGAACACAGTGAACACGGTGAACACAGTGAACACAGTGAACACAGTGAACACAGTGAACACGGTGAACACGGTGAACACGGTGAACACGGTGAACACAGCGAACACAGTGAACACGGTGAACACGGTGAACACAGTGAACACAGTGAACACAGTGAACACGGTGAACACGGTGAACACAGTGAACACGGTGAACACAGTGAACACGGTGAACACGGTGAACACAGTGAACACGGTGAACACAGTGAACACAGTGAACACGGTGAACACGGTGAACACAGTGAACACGGTGAACACAGTGAACACAGTGAACACGGTGAACACAGTGAACACAGTGAAAACAGTGAACACACTGTTAGCACTAAATTGGACGAAAAAATTATTTTTTTTTTACTTAGAAACCTTTAAACTCATTTATCTCGGTAACTAAGCGTCCTAGGAGCAAAAGGGCTTTAATCTGGTATCACTACAAAAATAAAAAAAAATTAAAAATTCAATTTAAAAACTCAATTTTCTTATATGAAAATACTTTTAAATCAACTAACTATTTTATCTCTTCTCTACCTAATATTTTTTAGTTGTAACCTTTTAAAATAAAATTAATATTACCATTTCTCCCATACATTTCATTGAATTTCAACCTCCCTATTGTTTAATGTCCTCCCTATTGTTTACTTAGAAACCTTTAAACTCATTTATCTCGGTAACTAAGCGTCCTAGGAGCAAAAGGGCTTTAATCTGGTATCACTACAAAAATTAAAAAAAATTAAAAAATTCAATTTAAAATTAAAAAAAATTTTTTGACCCCTCAAATTATTTTTTTTTACTTAGAAACCTTTAAACTCATTTATCTCGGTAACTAAGCGTCCTAGGAGCAAAAGGGCTTTAATCTGGTAGCACTACAAAAATTAAAAAAAATTAAAAAATTCAATTTAAAATTAAAAAAAATTTTTTGACCCCTCAAATTATTTTTTTTTACTTAGAAACCTTTAAACTCATTTATCTCGGTAACTAAGCGTCCTAGGAGCAAAAGGGCTTTAATCTGGTATCACTACAAAAATTAAAAAAAATTAAAAAATTCAATTTAAAATTAAAAAAAATTTTTTGACCCCTCAAATTATTTTTTTTTACTTAGAAACCTTTAAACTCATTTATCTCGGTAACTAAGCGTCCTAGGAGCAAAAGGGCTTTAATCTGGTATCACTACAAAAATTAAAAAAAATTAAAAAATTCAATTTAAAATTAAAAAAAATTTTTTGACCCCTCAAATTATTTTTTTTTACTTAGAAACCTTTAAACTCATTTATCTCGGTAACTAAGCGTCCTAGGAGCAAAAGGGCTTTAATCTGGTAGCACTACAAAAATTAAAAAAAATTAAAAAATTCAATTTAAAATTAAAAAAAATTTTTTGACCCCTCAAATTATTTTTTTTTACTTAGAAACCTTTAAACTCATTTATCTCGGTAACTAAGCGTCCTAGGAGCAAAAGGGCTTTAATCTGGTATCACTACAAAAATTAAAAAAAATTAAAAAATTCAATTTAAAATTAAAAAAAATTTTTTGACCCCTCAAATTATTTTTTTTTACTTAGAAACCTTTAAACTCATTTATCTCGGTAACTAAGCGTCCTAGGAGCAAAAGGGCTTTAATCTGGTATCACTACAAAAATTAAAAAAAATTAAAAAATTCAATTTAAAATTAAAAAAAATTTTTTGACCCCTCAAATTATTTTTTTTTACTTAGAAACCTTTAAACTCATTTATCTCGGTAACTAAGCGTCCTAGGAGCAAAAGGGCTTTAATCTGGTATCACTAAATAAATTCAATTTAAAAGTAATTTTTTGTCCAAAAACTCAATTTTCTTATATGAAAATAGTTTTAAATTAACTATTTTATGTCTTCTCTACCTAATATTTTGTAGTTGTAACCTTTTAAAATAAAATTAATATTACCATTTCTCCCCTACATTTCATTGAATTTCAATATCCCTATTGTTTCATGTCAGTCGCCATTACCATTTCTCCCCCACATTTCATTGAATTTCAATATCCCTATTGTTTCATGTCACAGTGAACACAGTGAACACGGTGAACACGGTGAACACAGTGAACACGGTGAACACGGTGAACACAGTGAACACGGTGAACACAGTGAACACAGTGAACACAGTGAACACGGTGAACACAGTGAACACAGTGAACACAGTGAACACAGTGAACACGGTGAACACGGTGAACACGGTGAACACGGTGAACACAGCGAACACAGTGAACACGGTGAACACGGTGAACACAGTGAACACAGTGAACACAGTGAACTCGGTGAACACGGTGAACACAGTGAACACGGTGAACACAGTGAACACGGTGAACACGGTGAACACAGTGAACACGGTGAACACAGTGAACACAGTGAACACGGTGAACACGGTGAACACAGTGAACACGGTGAACACAGTGAACACAGTGAACACGGTGAACACAGTGAACACAGTGAACACAGTGAACACGGTGAACACGGTGAACACAGTGAACACAGTGAACACACTGTTAGCACTAAATTGGACGAAAAAATTATTTTTTTTTTACTTAGAAACCTTTAAACTCATTTATCTCGGTAACTAAGCGTCCTAGGAGCAAAAGGGCTTTAATCTGGTATCACTACAAAAATAAAAAAAAATTAAAAATTCAATTTAAAAACTCAATTTTCTTATATGAAAATACTTTTAAATCAACTAACTATTTTATCTCTTCTCTACCTAATATTTTTTAGTTGTAACCTTTTAAAATAAAATTAATATTACCATTTCTCCCATACATTTCATTGAATTTCAACCTCCCTATTGTTTAATGTCCTCCCTATTGTTTACTTAGAAACCTTTAAACTCATTTATCTCGGTAACTAAGCGTCCTAGGAGCAAAAGGGCTTTAATCTGGTATCACTACAAAAATTAAAAAAAATTAAAAAATTCAATTTAAAATTAAAAAAAATTTTTTGACCCCTCAAATTATTTTTTTTTACTTAGAAACCTTTAAACTCATTTATCTCGGTAACTAAGCGTCCTAGGAGCAAAAGGGCTTTAATCTGGTAGCACTACAAAAATTAAAAAAAATTAAAAAATTCAATTTAAAATTAAAAAAAATTTTTTGACCCCTCAAATTATTTTTTTTTACTTAGAAACCTTTAAACTCATTTATCTCGGTAACTAAGCGTCCTAGGAGCAAAAGGGCTTTAATCTGGTATCACTACAAAAATTAAAAAAAATTAAAAAATTCAATTTAAAATTAAAAAAAATTTTTTGACCCCTCAAATTATTTTTTTTTACTTAGAAACCTTTAAACTGATTTATCTCGGTAACTAAGCGTCCTAGGAGCAAAAGGGCTTTAATCTGGTATCACTACAAAAATTAAAAAAAATTAAAAAATTCAATTTAAAATTAAAAAAAATTTTTTGACCCCTCAAATTATTTTTTTTTACTTAGAAACCTTTAAACTCATTTATCTCGGTAACTAAGCGTCCTAGGAGCAAAAGGGCTTTAATCTGGTATCACTAAATAAATTCAATTTAAAAGTAATTTTTTGTCCAAAAACTCAATTTTCTTATATGAAAATAGTTTTAAATTAACTATTTTATGTCTTCTCTACCTAATATTTTGTAGTTGTAACCTTTTAAAATAAAATTAATATTACCATTTCTCCCCTACATTTCATTGAATTTCAATATCCCTATTGTTTCATGTCAGTCGCCATTACCATTTCTCCCCCACATTTCATTGAATTTCAATATCCCTATTGTTTCATGTCACAGTGAACACAGTGAACACGGTGAACACGGTGAACACAGTGAACACGGTGAACACGGTGAACACAGTGAACACGGTGAACACAGTGAACACAGTGAACACAGTGAACACGGTGAACACAGTGAACACAGTGAACACAGTGAACACAGTGAACACGGTGAACACGGTGAACACGGTGAACACGGTGAACACAGCGAACACAGTGAACACGGTGAACACGGTGAACACAGTGAACACAGTGAACACGGTGAACACGGTGAACACAGTGAACACGGTGAACACAGTGAACACGGTGAACACGGTGAACACAGTGAACACGGTGAACACAGTGAACACAGTGAACACGGTGAACACGGTGAACACAGTGAACACGGTGAACACAGTGAACACAGTGAACACGGTGAACACAGTGAACACAGTGAACACAGTGAACACGGTGAACACGGTGAACACAGTGAACACAGTGAACACACTGTTAGCACTAAATTGGACGAAAAAATTATTTTTTTTTTACTTAGAAACCTTTAAACTCATTTATCTCGGTAACTAAGCGTCCTAGGAGCAAAAGGGCTTTAATCTGGTATCACTACAAAAATAAAAAAAAATTAAAAATTCAATTTAAAAACTCAATTTTCTTATATGAAAATACTTTTAAATCAACTAACTATTTTATCTCTTCTCTACCTAATATTTTTTAGTTGTAACCTTTTAAAATAAAATTAATATTACCATTTCTCCCATACATTTCATTGAATTTCAACCTCCCTATTGTTTAATGTCCTCCCTATTGTTTACTTAGAAACCTTTAAACTCATTTATCTCGGTAACTAAGCGTCCTAGGAGCAAAAGGGCTTTAATCTGGTATCACTACAAAAATTAAAAAAAATTAAAAAATTCAATTTAAAATTAAAAAAAATTTTTTGACCCCTCAAATTATTTTTTTTTACTTAGAAACCTTTAAACTCATTTATCTCGGTAACTAAGCGTCCTAGGAGCAAAAGGGCTTTAATCTGGTAGCACTACAAAAATTAAAAAAAATTAAAAAATTCAATTTAAAATTAAAAAAAATTTTTTGACCCCTCAAATTATTTTTTTTTACTTAGAAACCTTTAAACTCATTTATCTCGGTAACTAAGCGTCCTAGGAGCAAAAGGGCTTTAATCTGGTATCACTACAAAAATTAAAAAAAATTAAAAAATTCAATTTAAAATTAAAAAAAATTTTTTGACCCCTCAAATTATTTTTTTTTACTTAGAAACCTTTAAACTGATTTATCTCGGTAACTAAGCGTCCTAGGAGCAAAAGGGCTTTAATCTGGTATCACTACAAAAATTAAAAAAAATTAAAAAATTCAATTTAAAATTAAAAAAAATTTTTTGACCCCTCAAATTATTTTTTTTTACTTAGAAACCTTTAAACTCATTTATCTCGGTAACTAAGCGTCCTAGGAGCAAAAGGGCTTTAATCTGGTATCACTAAATAAATTCAATTTAAAAGTAATTTTTTGTCCAAAAACTCAATTTTCTTATATGAAAATAGTTTTAAATTAACTATTTTATGTCTTCTCTACCTAATATTTTGTAGTTGTAACCTTTTAAAATAAAATTAATATTACCATTTCTCCCCTACATTTCATTGAATTTCAATATCCCTATTGTTTCATGTCAGTCGCCATTACCATTTCTCCCCCACATTTCATTGAATTTCAATATCCCTATTGTTTCATGTCACAGTGAACACAGTGAACACGGTGAACACGGTGAACACAGTGAACACGGTGAACACGGTGAACACAGTGAACACGGTGAACACAGTGAACACAGTGAACACAGTGAACACGGTGAACACAGTGAACACAGTGAACACAGTGAACACAGTGAACACGGTGAACACAGCGAACACAGTGAACACGGTGAACACGGTGAACACAGTGAACACAGTGAACACAGTGAACACGGTGAACACGGTGAACACAGTGAACACGGTGAACACAGTGAACACGGTGAACACGGTGAACACAGTGAACACGGTAAACACAGTGAACACAGTGAACACGGTGAACACGGTGAACACAGTGAACACGGTGAACACAGTGAACACAGTGAACACGGTGAACACAGTGAACACAGTGAACACAGTGAACACGGTGAACACGGTGAACACAGTGAACACAGTGAACACACTGTTAGCACTAAATTGGACGAAAAAATTATTTTTTTTTTACTTAGAAACCTTTAAACTCATTTATCTCGGTAACTAAGCGTCCTAGGAGCAAAAGGGCTTTAATCTGGTATCACTACAAAAATAAAAAAAAATTAAAAATTCAATTTAAAAACTCAATTTTCTTATATGAAAATACTTTTAAATCAACTAACTATTTTATCTCTTCTCTACCTAATATTTTTTAGTTGTAACCTTTTAAAATAAAATTAATATTACCATTTCTCCCATACATTTCATTGAATTTCAACCTCCCTATTGTTTAATGTCCTCCCTATTGTTTACTTAGAAACCTTTAAACTCATTTATCTCGGTAACTAAGCGTCCTAGGAGCAAAAGGGCTTTAATCTGGTATCACTACAAAAATTAAAAAAAATTAAAAAATTCAATTTAAAATTAAAAAAAATTTTTTGACCCCTCAAATTATTTTTTTTTACTTAGAAACCTTTAAACTCATTTATCTCGGTAACTAAGCGTCCTAGGAGCAAAAGGGCTTTAATCTGGTAGCACTACAAAAATTAAAAAAAATTAAAAAATTCAATTTAAAATTAAAAAAAAATTTTTGACCCCTCAAATTATTTTTTTTTACTTAGAAACCTTTAAACTCATTTATCTCGGTAACTAAGCGTCCTAGGAGCAAAAGGGCTTTAATCTGGTATCACTACAAAAATTAAAAAAAATTAAAAAATTCAATTTAAAATTAAAAAAAATTTTTTGACCCCTCAAATTATTTTTTTTTACTTAGAAACCTTTAAACTCATTTATCTCGGTAACTAAGCGTCCTAGGAGCAAAAGGGCTTTAATCTGGTATCACTACAAAAATTAAAAAAAATTAAAAAATTCAATTTAAAATTAAAAAAAATTTTTTGACCCCTCAAATTATTTTTTTTTACTTAGAAACCTTTAAACTCATTTATCTCGGTAACTAAGCGTCCTAGGAGCAAAAGGGCTTTAATCTGGTATCACTAAATAAATTCAATTTAAAAGTAATTTTTTGTCCAAAAACTCAATTTTCTTATATGAAAATAGTTTTAAATTAACTATTTTATGTCTTCTCTACCTAATATTTTGTAGTTGTAACCTTTTAAAATAAAATTAATATTACCATTTCTCCCCTACATTTCATTGAATTTCAATATCCCTATTGTTTCATGTCAGTCGCCATTACCATTTCTCCCCCACATTTCATTGAATTTCAATATCCCTATTGTTTCATGTCACAGTGAACACAGTGAACACGGTGAACACGGTGAACACAGTGAACACGGTGAACACGGTGAACACAGTGAACACGGTGAACACAGTGAACACAGTGAACACAGTGAACACGGTGAACACAGTGAACACAGTGAACACAGTGAACACAGTGTACACGGTGAACACGGTGAACACGGTGAACACGGTGAACACGGTGAACACAGCGAACACAGTGAACACGGTGAACACGGTGAACACAGTGAACACAGTGAACACGGTGAACACGGTGAACACAGTGAACACGGTGAACACAGTGAACACGGTGAACACGGTGAACACAGTGAACACGGTGAACACAGTGAACACAGTGAACACGGTGAACACGGTGAACACAGTGAACACGGTGAACACAGTGAACACAGTGAACACGGTGAACACAGTGAACACAGTGAACACAGTGAACACGGTGAACACGGTGAACACAGTGAACACAGTGAACACACTGTTAGCACTAAATTGGACGAAAAAATTATTTTTTTTTTACTTAGAAACCTTTAAACTCATTTATCTCGGTAACTAAGCGTCCTAGGAGCAAAAGGGCTTTAATCTGGTATCACTACAAAAATAAAAAAAAATTAAAAATTCAATTTAAAAACTCAATTTTCTTATATGAAAATACTTTTAAATCAACTAACTATTTTATCTCTTCTCTACCTAATATTTTTTAGTTGTAACCTTTTAAAATAAAATTAATATTACCATTTCTCCCATACATTTCATTGAATTTCAACCTCCCTATTGTTTAATGTCCTCCCTATTGTTTACTTAGAAACCTTTAAACTCATTTATCTCGGTAACTAAGCGTCCTAGGAGCAAAAGGGCTTTAATCTGGTATCACTACAAAAATTAAAAAAAATTAAAAAATTCAATTTAAAATTAAAAAAAATTTTTTGACCCCTCAAATTATTTTTTTTTACTTAGAAACCTTTAAACTCATTTATCTCGGTAACTAAGCGTCCTAGGAGCAAAAGGGCTTTAATCTGGTAGCACTACAAAAATTAAAAAAAATTAAAAAATTCAATTTAAAATTAAAAAAAATTTTTTGACCCCTCAAATTATTTTTTTTTACTTAGAAACCTTTAAACTCATTTATCTCGGTAACTAAGCGTCCTAGGAGCAAAAGGGCTTTAATCTGGTATCACTACAAAAATTAAAAAAAATTAAAAAATTCAATTTAAAATTAAAAAAAATTTTTTGACCCCTCAAATTATTTTTTTTTACTTAGAAACCTTTAAACTCATTTATCTCGGTAACTAAGCGTCCTAGGAGCAAAAGGGCTTTAATCTGGTATCACTACAAAAATAAAAAAAAATTAAAAATTCAATTTAAAAACTCAATTTTCTTATATGAAAATACTTTTAAATCAACTAACTATTTTATCTCTTCTCTACCTAATATTTTTTAGTTGTAACCTTTTAAAATAAAATTAATATTACCATTTCTCCCATACATTTCATTGAATTTCAACCTCCCTATTGTTTAATGTCCTCCCTATTGTTTACTTAGAAACCTTTAAACTCATTTATCTCGGTAACTAAGCGTCCTAGGAGCAAAAGGGCTTTAATCTGGTATCACTACAAAAATTAAAAAAAATTAAAAAATTCAATTTAAAATTAAAAAAAATTTTTTGACCCCTCAAATTATTTTTTTTTACTTAGAAACCTTTAAACTCATTTATCTCGGTAACTAAGCGTCCTAGGAGCAAAAGGGCTTTAATCTGGTAGCACTACAAAAATTAAAAAAAATTAAAAAATTCAATTTAAAATTAAAAAAAATTTTTTGACCCCTCAAATTATTTTTTTTTACTTAGAAACCTTTAAACTCATTTATCTCGGTAACTAAGCGTCCTAGGAGCAAAAGGGCTTTAATCTGGTATCACTACAAAAATTAAAAAAAATTAAAAAATTCAATTTAAAATTAAAAAAAATTTTTTGACCCCTCAAATTATTTTTTTTTACTTAGAAACCTTTAAACTCATTTATCTCGGTAACTAAGCGTCCTAGGAGCAAAAGGGCTTTAATCTGGTATCACTACAAAAATTAAAAAAAATTAAAAAATTCAATTTAAAATTAAAAAAAATTTTTTGACCCCTCAAATTATTTTTTTTTACTTAGAAACCTTTAAACTCATTTATCTCGGTAACTAAGCGTCCTAGGAGCAAAAGGGCTTTAATCTGGTATCACTAAATAAATTCAATTTAAAAGTAATTTTTTGTCCAAAAACTCAATTTTCTTATATGAAAATAGTTTTAAATTAACTATTTTATGTCTTCTCTACCTAATATTTTGTAGTTGTAACCTTTTAAAATAAAATTAATATTACCATTTCTCCCCTACATTTCATTGAATTTCAATATCCCTATTGTTTCATGTCAGTCGCCATTACCATTTCTCCCCCACATTTCATTGAATTTCAATATCCCTATTGTTTCATGTCACAGTGAACACAGTGAACACGGTGAACACGGTGAACACAGTGAACACGGTGAACACGGTGAACACAGTGAACACGGTGAACACAGTGAACACGGTGAACACAGTGAACACGGTGAACACAGTGAACACAGTGAACACAGTGAACACGGTGAACACAGTGAACACAGTGAACACAGTGAACACAGTGAACACGGTGAACACGGTGAACACGGTGAACACGGTGAACACAGCGAACACAGTGAACACGGTGAACACGGTGAACACAGTGAACACAGTGAACACAGTGAACACGGTGAACACGGTGAACACAGTGAACACGGTGAACACAGTGAACACGGTGAACACGGTGAACACAGTGAACACGGTGAACACAGTGAACACAGTGAACACGGTGAACACGGTGAACACAGTGAACACGGTGAACACAGTGAACACAGTGAACACGGTGAACACAGTGAACACAGTGAACACAGTGAACACGGTGAACACGGTGAACACAGTGAACACAGTGAACACACTGTTAGCACTAAATTGGACGAAAAAATTATTTTTTTTTTACTTAGAAACCTTTAAACTCATTTATCTCGGTAACTAAGCGTCCTAGGAGCAAAAGGGCTTTAATCTGGTATCACTACAAAAATAAAAAAAAATTAAAAATTCAATTTAAAAACTCAATTTTCTTATATGAAAATACTTTTAAATCAACTAACTATTTTATCTCTTCTCTACCTAATATTTTTTAGTTGTAACCTTTTAAAATAAAATTAATATTACCATTTCTCCCATACATTTCATTGAATTTCAACCTCCCTATTGTTTAATGTCCTCCCTATTGTTTACTTAGAAACCTTTAAACTCATTTATCTCGGTAACTAAGCGTCCTAGGAGCAAAAGGGCTTTAATCTGGTATCACTACAAAAATTAAAAAAAATTAAAAAATTCAATTTAAAATTAAAAAAAATTTTTTGACCCCTCAAATTATTTTTTTTTACTTAGAAACCTTTAAACTCATTTATCTCGGTAACTAAGCGTCCTAGGAGCAAAAGGGCTTTAATCTGGTAGCACTACAAAAATTAAAAAAAATTAAAAAATTCAATTTAAAATTAAAAAAAATTTTTTGACCCCTCAAATTATTTTTTTTTACTTAGAAACCTTTAAACTCATTTATCTCGGTAACTAAGCGTCCTAGGAGCAAAAGGGCTTTAATCTGGTATCACTACAAAAATTAAAAAAAATTAAAAAATTCAATTTAAAATTAAAAAAAATTTTTTGACCCCTCAAATTATTTTTTTTTACTTAGAAACCTTTAAACTCATTTATCTCGGTAACTAAGCGTCCTAGGAGCAAAAGGGCTTTAATCTGGTATCACTACAAAAATTAAAAAAAATTAAAAAATTCAATTTAAAATTAAAAAAAATTTTTTGACCCCTCAAATTATTTTTTTTTACTTAGAAACCTTTAAACTCATTTATCTCGGTAACTAAGCGTCCTAGGAGCAAAAGGGCTTTAATCTGGTATCACTAAATAAATTCAATTTAAAAGTAATTTTTTGTCCAAAAACTCAATTTTCTTATATGAAAATAGTTTTAAATTAACTATTTTATGTCTTCTCTACCTAATATTTTGTAGTTGTAACCTTTTAAAATAAAATTAATATTACCATTTCTCCCCTACATTTCATTGAATTTCAATATCCCTATTGTTTCATGTCAGTCGCCATTACCATTTCTCCCCCACATTTCATTGAATTTCAATATCCCTATTGTTTCATGTCACAGTGAACACAGTGAACACGGTGAACACGGTGAACACAGTGAACACGGTGAACACGGTGAACACAGTGAACACGGTGAACACAGTGAACACAGTGAACACAGTGAACACGGTGAACACGGTGAACACAGTGAACACAGTGAACACAGTGAACACGGTGAACACGGTGAACACGGTGAACACGGTGAACACAGCGAACACAGTGAACACGGTGAACACGGTGAACACAGTGAACACAGTGAACACAGTGAACACGGTGAACACGGTGAACACAGTGAACACGGTGAACACAGTGAACACGGTGAACACGGTGAACACAGTGAACACGGTGAACACAGTGAACACAGTGAACACGGTGAACACGGTGAACACAGTGAACACGGTGAACACAGTGAACACAGTGAACACGGTGAACACAGTGAACACAGTGAACACGGTGAACACGGTGAACACAGTGAACACAGTGAACACACTGTTAGCACTAAATTGGACGAAAAAATTATTTTTTTTTTACTTAGAAACCTTTAAACTCATTTATCTCGGTAACTAAGCGTCCTAGGAGCAAAAGGGCTTTAATCTGGTATCACTACAAAAATAAAAAAAAATTAAAAATTCAATTTAAAAACTCAATTTTCTTATATGAAAATACTTTTAAATCAACTAACTATTTTATCTCTTCTCTACCTAATATTTTTTAGTTGTAACCTTTTAAAATAAAATTAATATTACCATTTCTCCCATACATTTCATTGAATTTCAACCTCCCTATTGTTTAATGTCCTCCCTATTGTTTACTTAGAAACCTTTAAACTCATTTATCTCGGTAACTAAGCGTCCTAGGAGCAAAAGGGCTTTAATCTGGTATCACTACAAAAATTAAAAAAAATTAAAAAATTCAATTTAAAATTAAAAAAAATTTTTTGACCCCTCAAATTATTTTTTTTTACTTAGAAACCTTTAAACTCATTTATCTCGGTAACTAAGCGTCCTAGGAGCAAAAGGGCTTTAATCTGGTAGGACTACAAAAATTAAAAAAAATTAAAAAATTCAATTTAAAATTAAAAAAAATTTTTTGACCCCTCAAATTATTTTTTTTTACTTAGAAACCTTTAAACTCATTTATCTCGGTAACTAAGCGTCCTAGGAGCAAAAGGGCTTTAATCTGGTATCACTACAAAAATTAAAAAAAATTAAAAAATTCAATTTAAAATTAAAAAAAATTTTTTGACCCCTCAAATTATTTTTTTTTACTTAGAAACCTTTAAACTGATTTATCTCGGTAACTAAGCGTCCTAGGAGCAAAAGGGCTTTAATCTGGTATCACTACAAAAATTAAAAAAAATTAAAAAATTCAATTTAAAATTAAAAAAAATTTTTTGACCCCTCAAATTATTTTTTTTTACTTAGAAACCTTTAAACTCATTTATCTCGGTAACTAAGCGTCCTAGGAGCAAAAGGGCTTTAATCTGGTATCACTAAATAAATTCAATTTAAAAGTAATTTTTTGTCCAAAAACTCAATTTTCTTATATGAAAATAGTTTTAAATTAACTATTTTATGTCTTCTCTACCTAATATTTTGTAGTTGTAACCTTTTAAAATAAAATTAATATTACCATTTCTCCCCTACATTTCATTGAATTTCAATATCCCTATTGTTTCATGTCAGTCGCCATTACCATTTCTCCCCCACATTTCATTGAATTTCAATATCCCTATTGTTTCATGTCACAGTGAACACAGTGAACACGGTGAACACGGTGAACACAGTGAACACGGTGAACACGGTGAACACAGTGAACACGGTGAACACAGTGAACACAGTGAACACAGTGAACACGGTGAACACAGTGAACACAGTGAACACAGTGAACACAGTGAACACGGTGAACACGGTGAACACGGTGAACACGGTGAACACAGCGAACACAGTGAACACGGTGAACACGGTGAACACAGTGAACACAGTGAACACAGTGAACACGGTGAACACGGTGAACACAGTGAATACGGTGAACACAGTGAACACGGTGAACACGGTGAACACAGTGAACACGGTGAACACAGTGAACACAGTGAACACGGTGAACACGGTGAACACAGTGAACACGGTGAACACAGTGAACACAGTGAACACGGTGAACACAGTGAACACAGTGAACACAGTGAACACGGTGAACACGGTGAACACAGTGAACACAGTGAACACACTGTTAGCACTAAATTGGACGAAAAAATTATTTTTTTTTTACTTAGAAACCTTTAAACTCATTTATCTCGGTAACTAAGCGTCCTAGGAGCAAAAGGGCTTTAATCTGGTATCACTACAAAAATAAAAAAAAATTAAAAATTCAATTTAAAAACTCAATTTTCTTATATGAAAATACTTTTAAATCAACTAACTATTTTATCTCTTCTCTACCTAATATTTTTTAGTTGTAACCTTTTAAAATAAAATTAATATTACCATTTCTCCCATACATTTCATTGAATTTCAACCTCCCTATTGTTTAATGTCCTCCCTATTGTTTACTTAGAAACCTTT
This sequence comes from Gymnosoma rotundatum, assembly GCA_916610165.2. Lineage (NCBI taxonomy): Eukaryota > Metazoa > Arthropoda > Insecta > Diptera > Tachinidae > Gymnosoma > Gymnosoma rotundatum. The sequence goes on from OU744337.1 coordinate 77,092, forward strand.
AAACTCATTTATCTCGGTAACTAAGCGTCCTAGGAGCAAAAGGGCTTTAATCTGGTATCACTACAAAAATTAAAAAAAATTAAAAAATTCAATTTAAAATTAAAAAAAATTTTTTGACCCCTCAAATTATTTTTTTTTACTTAGAAACCTTTAAACTCATTTATCTCGGTAACTAAGCGTCCTAGGAGCAAAAGGGCTTTAATCTGGTAGCACTACAAAAATTAAAAAAAATTAAAAAATTCAATTTAAAATTAAAAAAAATTTTTTGACCCCTCAAATTATTTTTTTTTACTTAGAAACCTTTAAACTCATTTATCTCGGTAACTAAGCGTCCTAGGAGCAAAAGGGCTTTAATCTGGTATCACTACAAAAATTAAAAAAAATTAAAAAATTCAATTTAAAATTAAAAAAAATTTTTTGACCCCTCAAATTATTTTTTTTTACTTAGAAACCTTTAAACTCATTTATCTCGGTAACTAAGCGTCCTAGGAGCAAAAGGGCTTTAATCTGGTATCACTACAAAAATTAAAAAAAATTAAAAAATTCAATTTAAAATTAAAAAAAATTTTTTGACCCCTCAAATTATTTTTTTTTACTTAGAAACCTTTAAACTCATTTATCTCGGTAACTAAGCGTCCTAGGAGCAAAAGGGCTTTAATCTGGTATCACTAAATAAATTCAATTTAAAAGTAATTTTTTGTCCAAAAACTCAATTTTCTTATATGAAAATAGTTTTAAATTAACTATTTTATGTCTTCTCTACCTAATATTTTGTAGTTGTAACCTTTTAAAATAAAATTAATATTACCATTTCTCCCCTACATTTCATTGAATTTCAATATCCCTATTGTTTCATGTCAGTCGCCATTACCATTTCTCCCCCACATTTCATTGAATTTCAATATCCCTATTGTTTCATGTCACAGTGAACACGGTGAACACGGTGAACACAGTGAACACGGTGAACACGGTGAACACAGTGAACACGGTGAACACAGTGAACACAGTGAACACGGTGAACACAGTGAACACAGTGAACACAGTGAACACAGTGAACACGGTGAACACGGTGAACACGGTGAACACGGTGAACACAGCGAACACAGTGAACACGGTGAACACGGTGAACACAGTGAACACAGTGAACACAGTGAACACGGTGAACACGGTGAACACAGTGAACACGGTGAACACAGTGAACACGGTGAACACGGTGAACACAGTGAACACGGTGAACACAGTGAACACAGTGAACACGGTGAACACGGTGAACACAGTGAACACGGTGAACACAGTGAACACAGTGAACACGGTGAACACAGTGAACACAGTGAACACAGTGAACACGGTGAACACGGTGAACACAGTGAACACAGTGAACACACTGTTAGCACTAAATTGGACGAAAAAATTATTTTTTTTTTACTTAGAAACCTTTAAACTCATTTATCTCGGTAACTAAGCGTCCTAGGAGCAAAAGGGCTTTAATCTGGTATCACTACAAAAATAAAAAAAAATTAAAAATTCAATTTAAAAACTCAATTTTCTTATATGAAAATACTTTTAAATCAACTAACTATTTTATCTCTTCTCTACCTAATATTTTTTAGTTGTAACCTTTTAAAATAAAATTAATATTACCATTTCTCCCATACATTTCATTGAATTTCAACCTCCCTATTGTTTAATGTCCTCCCTATTGTTTACTTAGAAACCTTTAAACTCATTTATCTCGGTAACTAAGCGTCCTAGGAGCAAAAGGGCTTTAATCTGGTATCACTACAAAAATTAAAAAAAATTAAAAAATTCAATTTAAAATTAAAAAAAATTTTTTGACCCCTCAAATTATTTTTTTTTACTTAGAAACCTTTAAACTCATTTATCTCGGTAACTAAGCGTCCTAGGAGCAAAAGGGCTTTAATCTGGTAGCACTACAAAAATTAAAAAAAATTAAAAAATTCAATTTAAAATTAAAAAAAATTTTTTGACCCCTCAAATTATTTTTTTTTACTTAGAAACCTTTAAACTCATTTATCTCGGTAACTAAGCGTCCTAGGAGCAAAAGGGCTTTAATCTGGTATCACTACAAAAATTAAAAAAAATTAAAAAATTCAATTTAAAATTAAAAAAAATTTTTTGACCCCTCAAATTATTTTTTTTTACTTAGAAACCTTTAAACTCATTTATCTCGGTAACTAAGCGTCCTAGGAGCAAAAGGGCTTTAATCTGGTATCACTACAAAAATTCAATTAAAAAGTAATTTTTTGTCCAAAAACTCAATTTTCTTATATGAAAATAGTTTTAAATTAACTATTTTATCTCTTCTCTACCTAATATTTTTTAGTTGTAACCTTTTAAAATAAAATTAATATTACCATTTCTCCCCTACATTTCATTGAATTTCAATATCCCTATTGTTTCATGTCAGTCGCCATTACCATTTCTCCCCCACATTTCATTGAATTTCAATATCCCTATTGTTTCATGTCACAGTGAACACAGTGAACACGGTGAACACGGTGAACACAGTGAACACGGTGAACACGGTGAACACAGTGAACACGGTGAACACAGTGAACACAGTGAACACAGTGAACACGGTGAACACAGTGAACACAGTGAACACAGTGAACACAGTGAACACGGTGAACACGGTGAACACGGTGAACACGGTGAACACAGCGAACACAGTGAACACGGTGAACACGGTGAACACAGTGAACACAGTGAACACAGTGAACACGGTGAACACGGTGAACACAGTGAACACGGTGAACACAGTGAACACGGTGAACACGGTGAACACAGTGAACACGGTGAACACAGTGAACACAGTGAACACGGTGAACACGGTGAACACAGTGAACACGGTGAACACAGTGAACACAGTGAACACGGTGAACACAGTGAACACAGTGAACACAGTGAACACGGTGAACACGGTGAACACAGTGAACACAGTGAACACACTGTTAGCACTAAATTGGACGAAAAAATTATTTTTTTTTTACTTAGAAACCTTTAAACTCATTTATCTCGGTAACTAAGCGTCCTAGGAGCAAAAGGGCTTTAATCTGGTAGCACTACAAAAATTAAAAAAAATTAAAAAATTCAATTTAAAATTAAAAAAAATTTTTTGACCCCTCAAATTATTTTTTTTTACTTAGAAACCTTTAAACTCATTTATCTCGGTAACTAAGCGTCCTAGGAGCAAAAGGGCTTTAATCTGGTATCACTACAAAAATTAAAAAAAATTAAAAAATTCAATTTAAAATTAAAAAAAATTTTTTGACCCCTCAAATTATTTTTTTTTACTTAGAAACCTTTAAACTCATTTATCTCGGTAACTAAGCGTCCTAGGAGCAAAAGGGCTTTAATCTGGTATCACTACAAAAATTAAAAAAAATTAAAAAATTCAATTTAAAATTAAAAAAAATTTTTTGACCCCTCAAATTATTTTTTTTTACTTAGAAACCTTTAAACTCATTTATCTCGGTAACTAAGCGTCCTAGGAGCAAAAGGGCTTTAATCTGGTATCACTACAAAAATTAAAAAAAATTAAAAAATTCAATTTAAAATTAAAAAAAATTTTTTGACCCCTCAAATTATTTTTTTTTACTTAGAAACCTTTAAACTCATTTATCTCGGTAACTAAGCGTCCTAGGAGCAAAAGGGCTTTAATCTGGTATCACTAAATAAATTCAATTTAAAAGTAATTTTTTGTCCAAAAACTCAATTTTCTTATATGAAAATAGTTTTAAATTAACTATTTTATGTCTTCTCTACCTAATATTTTGTAGTTGTAACCTTTTAAAATAAAATTAATATTACCATTTCTCCCCTACATTTCATTGAATTTCAATATCCCTATTGTTTCATGTCAGTCGCCATTACCATTTCTCCCCCACATTTCATTGAATTTCAATATCCCTATTGTTTCATGTCACAGTGAACACAGTGAACACGGTGAACACGGTGAACACAGTGAACACGGTGAACACGGTGAACACAGTGAACACGGTGAACACGGTGAACACAGTGAACACAGTGAACACAGTGAACACGGTGAACACAGTGAACACAGTGAACACAGTGAACACAGTGAACACGGTGAACACGGTGAACACGGTGAACACGGTGAACACAGCGAACACAGTGAACACGGTGAACACGGTGAACACAGTGAACACAGTGAACACAGTGAACACGGTGAACACGGTGAACACAGTGAACACGGTGAACACAGTGAACACGGTGAACACGGTGAACACAGTGAACACGGTGAACACAGTGAACACAGTGAACACGGTGAACACGGTGAACACAGTGAACACGGTGAACACAGTGAACACAGTGAACACGGTGAACACAGTGAACACAGTGAACACAGTGAACACGGTGAACACAGTGAACACAGTGAACACACTGTTAGCACTAAATTGGACGAAAAAATTATTTTTTTTTTACTTAGAAACCTTTAAACTCATTTATCTCGGTAACTAAGCGTCCTAGGAGCAAAAGGGCTTTAATCTGGTATCACTACAAAAATAAAAAAAAATTAAAAATTCAATTTAAAAACTCAATTTTCTTATATGAAAATACTTTTAAATCAACTAACTATTTTATCTCTTCTCTACCTAATATTTTTTAGTTGTAACCTTTTAAAATAAAATTAATATTACCATTTCTCCCATACATTTCATTGAATTTCAACCTCCCTATTGTTTAATGTCCTCCCTATTGTTTACTTAGAAACCTTTAAACTCATTTATCTCGGTAACTAAGCGTCCTAGGAGCAAAAGGGCTTTAATCTGGTATCACTACAAAAATTAAAAAAAATTAAAAAATTCAATTTAAAATTAAAAAAAATTTTTTGACCCCTCAAATTATTTTTTTTTACTTAGAAACCTTTAAACTCATTTATCTCGGTAACTAAGCGTCCTAGGAGCAAAAGGGCTTTAATCTGGTAGCACTACAAAAATTAAAAAAAATTAAAAAATTCAATTTAAAATTAAAAAAAATTTTTTGACCCCTCAAATTATTTTTTTTTACTTAGAAACCTTTAAACTCATTTATCTCGGTAACTAAGCGTCCTAGGAGCAAAAGGGCTTTAATCTGGTATCACTACAAAAATTAAAAAAAATTAAAAAATTCAATTTAAAATTAAAAAAAATTTTTTGACCCCTCAAATTATTTTTTTTTACTTAGAAACCTTTAAACTCATTTATCTCGGTAACTAAGCGTCCTAGGAGCAAAAGGGCTTTAATCTGGTATCACTACAAACATTCAATTAAAAAGTAATTTTTTGTCCAAAAACTCAATTTTCTTATATGAAAATAGTTTTAAATTAACTATTTTATCTCTTCTCTACCTAATATTTTTTAGTTGTAACCTTTTAAAATAAAATTAATATTACCATTTCTCCCCTACATTTCATTGAATTTCAATATCCCTATTGTTTCATGTCAGTCGCCATTACCATTTCTCCCCCACATTTCATTGAATTTCAATATCCCTATTGTTTCATGTCACAGTGAACACAGTGAACACGGTGAACACGGTGAACACAGTGAACACGGTGAACACGGTGAACACAGTGAACACGGTGAACACAGTGAACACAGTGAACACAGTGAACACGGTGAACACAGTGAACACAGTGAACACAGTGAACACAGTGAACACGGTGAACACGGTGAACACGGTGAACACGGTGAACACAGCGAACACAGTGAACACGGTGAACACGGTGAACACAGTGAACACAGTGAACACAGTGAACACGGTGAACACGGTGAACACAGTGAACACGGTGAACACAGTGAACACGGTGAACACGGTGAACACAGTGAACACGGTGAACACAGTGAACACAGTGAACACGGTGAACACGGTGAACACAGTGAACACGGTGAACACAGTGAACACGGTGAACACAGTGAACACAGTGAACACGGTGAACACAGTGAACACAGTGAACACAGTGAACACGGTGAACACGGTGAACACAGTGAACACACTGTTAGCACTAAATTGGACGAAAAAATTATTTTTTTTTTACTTAGAAACCTTTAAACTCATTTATCTCGGTAACTAAGCGTCCTAGGAGCAAAAGGGCTTTAATCTGGTATCACTACAAAAATAAAAAAAAATTAAAAATTCAATTTAAAAACTCAATTTTCTTATATGAAAATACTTTTAAATCAACTAACTATTTTATCTCTTCTCTACCTAATATTTTTTAGTTGTAACCTTTTAAAATAAAATTAATATTACCATTTCTCCCATACATTTCATTGAATTTCAACCTCCCTATTGTTTAATGTCCTCCCTATTGTTTACTTAGAAACCTTTAAACTCATTTATCTCGGTAACTAAGCGTCCTAGGAGCAAAAGGGCTTTAATCTGGTATCACTACAAAAATTAAAAAAAATTAAAAAATTCAATTTAAAATTAAAAAAAATTTTTTGACCCCTCAAATTATTTTTTTTTACTTAGAAACCTTTAAACTCATTTATCTCGGTAACTAAGCGTCCTAGGAGCAAAAGGGCTTTAATCTGGTAGCACTACAAAAATTAAAAAAAATTAAAAAATTCAATTTAAAATTAAAAAAAATTTTTTGACCCCTCAAATTATTTTTTTTTACTTAGAAACCTTTAAACTCATTTATCTCGGTAACTAAGCGTCCTAGGAGCAAAAGGGCTTTAATCTGGTATCACTACAAAAATTAAAAAAAATTAAAAAATTCAATTTAAAATTAAAAAAAATTTTTTGACCCCTCAAATTATTTTTTTTTACTTAGAAACCTTTAAACTCATTTATCTCGGTAACTAAGCGTCCTAGGAGCAAAAGGGCTTTAATCTGGTATCACTACAAAAATTCAATTAAAAAGTAATTTTTTGTCCAAAAACTCAATTTTCTTATATGAAAATAGTTTTAAATTAACTATTTTATCTCTTCTCTACCTAATATTTTTTAGTTGTAACCTTTTAAAATAAAATTAATATTACCATTTCTCCCCTACATTTCATTGAATTTCAATATCCCTATTGTTTCATGTCAGTCGCCATTACCATTTCTCCCCCACATTTCATTGAATTTCAATATCCCTATTGTTTCATGTCACAGTGAACACAGTGAACACGGTGAACACGGTGAACACAGTGAACACGGTGAACACGGTGAACACAGTGAACACGGTGAACACAGTGAACACAGTGAACACAGTGAACACGGTGAACACAGTGAACACAGTGAACACAGTGAACACAGTGAACACGGTGAACACGGTGAACACGGTGAACACAGCGAACACAGTGAACACGGTGAACACGGTGAACACAGTGAACACAGTGAACACAGTGAACACGGTGAACACGGTGAACACAGTGAACACGGTGAACACAGTGAACACGGTGAACACGGTGAACACAGTGAACACGGTGAACACAGTGAACACAGTGAACACGGTGAACACGGTGAACACAGTGAACACGGTGAACACAGTGAACACAGTGAACACGGTGAACACAGTGAACACAGTGAACACAGTGAACACGGTGAACACGGTGAACACAGTGAACACAGTGAACACACTGTTAGCACTAAATTGGACGAAAAAATTATTTTTTTTTTACTTAGAAACCTTTAAACTCATTTATCTCGGTAACTAAGCGTCCTAGGAGCAAAAGGGCTTTAATCTGGTATCACTACAAAAATAAAAAAAAATTAAAAATTCAATTTAAAAACTCAATTTTCTTATATGAAAATACTTTTAAATCAACTAACTATTTTATCTCTTCTCTACCTAATATTTTTTAGTTGTAACCTTTTAAAATAAAATTAATATTACCATTTCTCCCATACATTTCATTGAATTTCAACCTCCCTATTGTTTACTTAGAAACCTTTAAACTCATTTATCTCGGTAACTAAGCGTCCTAGGAGCAAAAGGGCTTTAATCTGGTATCACTACAAAAATTAAAAAAAATTAAAAAATTCAATTTAAAATTAAAAAAAATTTTTTGACCCCTCAAACTATTTTTTTTTACTTAGAAACCTTTAAACTCATTTATCTCGGTAACTAAGCGTCCTAGGAGCAAAAGGGCTTTAATCTGGTAGCACTACAAAAATTAAAAAAAATTAAAAAATTCAATTTAAAATTAAAAAAAATTTTTTGACCCCTCAAATTATTTTTTTTTACTTAGAAACCTTTAAACTCATTTATCTCGGTAACTAAGCGTCCTAGGAGCAAAAGGGCTTTAATCTGGTATCACTACAAAAATTAAAAAAAATTAAAAAATTCAATTTAAAATTAAAAAAAATTTTTTGACCCCTCAAATTATTTTTTTTTACTTAGAAACCTTTAAACTCATTTATCTCGGTAACTAAGCGTCCTAGGAGCAAAAGGGCTTTAATCTGGTATCACTACAAAAATTCAATTAAAAAGTAATTTTTTGTCCAAAAACTCAATTTTCTTATATGAAAATAGTTTTAAATTAACTATTTTATCTCTTCTCTACCTAATATTTTTTAGTTGTAACCTTTTAAAATAAAATTAATATTACCATTTCTCCCCTACATTTCATTGAATTTCAATATCCCTATTGTTTCATGTCAGTCGCCATTACCATTTCTCCCCCACATTTCATTGAATTTCAATATCCCTATTGTTTCATGTCACAGTGAACACAGTGAACACGGTGAACACGGTGAACACAGTGAACACGGTGAACACGGTGAACACAGTGAACACGGTGAACACAGTGAACACAGTGAACACGGTGAACACAGTGAACACAGTGAACACAGTGAACACAGTGAACACAGTGAACACGGTGAACACGGTGAACACGGTGAACACGGTGAACACAGCGAACACAGTGAACACGGTGAACACGGTGAACACAGTGAACACAGTGAACACAGTGAACACGGTGAACACGGTGAACACAGTGAACACGGTGAACACAGTGAACACGGTGAACACGGTGAACACAGTGAACACGGTGAACACAGTGAACACAGTGAACACGGTGAACACGGTGAACACAGTGAACACGGTGAACACAGTGAACACAGTGAACACGGTGAACACAGTGAACACAGTGAACACAGTGAACACGGTGAACACGGTGAACACAGTGAACACAGTGAACACACTGTTAGCACTAAATTGGACGAAAAAATTATTTTTTTTTTACTTAGAAACCTTTAAACTCATTTATCTCGGTAACTAAGCGTCCTAGGAGCAAAAGGGCTTTAATCTGGTATCACTACAAAAATAAAAAAAAATTAAAAATTCAATTTAAAAACTCAATTTTCTTATATGAAAATACTTTTAAATCAACTAACTATTTTATCTCTTCTCTACCTAATATTTTTTAGTTGTAACCTTTTAAAATAAAATTAATATTACCATTTCTCCCATACATTTCATTGAATTTCAACCTCCCTATTGTTTAATGTCCTCCCTATTGTTTACTTAGAAACCTTTAAACTCATTTATCTCGGTAACTAAGCGTCCTAGGAGCAAAAGGGCTTTAATCTGGTATCACTACAAAAATTAAAAAAAATTAAAAAATTCAATTTAAAATTAAAAAAAATTTTTTGACCCCTCAAATTATTTTTTTTTACTTAGAAACCTTTAAACTCATTTATCTCGGTAACTAAGCGTCCTAGGAGCAAAAGGGCTTTAATCTGGTAGCACTACAAAAATTAAAAAAAATTAAAAAATTCAATTTAAAATTAAAAAAAATTTTTTGACCCCTCAAATTATTTTTTTTTACTTAGAAACCTTTAAACTCATTTATCTCGGTAACTAAGCGTCCTAGGAGCAAAAGGGCTTTAATCTGGTATCACTACAAAAATTAAAAAAAATTAAAAAATTCAATTTAAAATTAAAAAAAATTTTTTGACCCCTCAAATTATTTTTTTTTACTTAGAAACCTTTAAACTCATTTATCTCGGTAACTAAGCGTCCTAGGAGCAAAAGGGCTTTAATCTGGTATCACTACAAAAATTCAATTAAAAAGTAATTTTTTGTCCAAAAACTCAATTTTCTTATATGAAAATAGTTTTAAATTAACTATTTTATCTCTTCTCTACCTAATATTTTTTAGTTGTAACCTTTTAAAATAAAATTAATATTACCATTTCTCCCCTACATTTCATTGAATTTCAATATCCCTATTGTTTCATGTCAGTCGCCATTACCATTTCTCCCCCACATTTCATTGAATTTCAATATCCCTATTGTTTCATGTCACAGTGAACACAGTGAACACGGTGAACACGGTGAACACGGTGAACACGGTGAACACAGCGAACACAGTGAACACGGTGAACACGGTGAACACAGTGAACACAGTGAACACAGTGAACACGGTGAACACGGTGAACACAGTGAACACGGTGAACACAGTGAACACGGTGAACACGGTGAACACAGTGAACACGGTGAACACAGTGAACACAGTGAACACGGTGAACACGGTGAACACAGTGAACACGGTGAACACAGTGAACACAGTGAACACGGTGAACACAGTGAACACAGTGAACACAGTGAACACGGTGAACACGGTGAACACAGTGAACACAGTGAACACACTGTTAGCACTAAATTGGACGAAAAAATTATTTTTTTTTTACTTAGAAACCTTTAAACTCATTTATCTCGGTAACTAAGCGTCCTAGGAGCAAAAGGGCTTTAATCTGGTATCACTACAAAAATAAAAAAAAATTAAAAATTCAATTTAAAAACTCAATTTTCTTATATGAAAATACTTTTAAATCAACTAACTATTTTATCTCTTCTCTACCTAATATTTTTTAGTTGTAACCTTTTAAAATAAAATTAATATTACCATTTCTCCCATACATTTCATTGAATTTCAACCTCCCTATTGTTTAATGTCCTCCCTATTGTTTACTTAGAAACCTTTAAACTCATTTATCTCGGTAACTAAGCGTCCTAGGAGCAAAAGGGCTTTAATCTGGTATCACTACAAAAATTAAAAAAAATTAAAAAATTCAATTTAAAATTAAAAAAAATTTTTTGACCCCTCAAATTATTTTTTTTTACTTAGAAACCTTTAAACTCATTTATCTCGGTAACTAAGCGTCCTAGGAGCAAAAGGGCTTTAATCTGGTAGCACTACAAAAATTAAAAAAAATTAAAAAATTCAATTTAAAATTAAAAAAAATTTTTTGACCCCTCAAATTATTTTTTTTTACTTAGAAACCTTTAAACTCATTTATCTCGGTAACTAAGCGTCCTAGGAGCAAAAGGGCTTTAATCTGGTATCACTACAAAAATTAAAAAAAATTAAAAAATTCAATTTAAAATTAAAAAAAATTTTTTGACCCCTCAAATTATTTTTTTTTACTTAGAAACCTTTAAACTCATTTATCTCGGTAACTAAGCGTCCTAGGAGCAAAAGGGCTTTAATCTGGTATCACTACAAAAATTAAAAAAAATTAAAAAATTCAATTTAAAATTAAAAAAAATTTTTTGACCCCTCAAATTATTTTTTTTTACTTAGAAACCTTTAAACTCATTTATCTCGGTAACTAAGCGTCCTAGGAGCAAAAGGGCTTTAATCTGGTATCACTACAAAAATTAAAAAAAATTAAAAAATTCAATTTAAAATTAAAAAAAATTTTTTGACCCCTCAAATTATTTTTTTTTAATTAGAAACCTTTAAACTCATTTATCTCGGTAACTAAGCGTCCTAGGAGCAAAAGGGCTTTAATCTGGTATCACTAAATAAATTCAATTTAAAAGTAATTTTTTGTCCAAAAACTCAATTTTCTTATATGAAAATAGTTTTAAATTAACTATTTTATGTCTTCTCTACCTAATATTTTGTAGTTGTAACCTTTTAAAATAAAATTAATATTACCATTTCTCCCCTACATTTCATTGAATTTCAATATCCCTATTGTTTCATGTCAGTCGCCATTACCATTTCTCCCCCACATTTCATTGAATTTCAATATCCCTATTGTTTCATGTCACAGTGAACACAGTGAACACGGTGAACACGGTGAACACAGTGAACACGGTGAACACGGTGAACACAGTGAACACGGTGAACACAGTGAACACAGTGAACACAGTGAACACGGTGAACACAGTGAACACAGTGAACACAGTGAACACAGTGAACACGGTGAACACGGTGAACACGGTGAACACGGTGAACACAGCGAACACAGTGAACACGGTGAACACGGTGAACACAGTGAACACAGTGAACACAGTGAACACGGTGAACACGGTGAACACAGTGAACACGGTGAACACAGTGAACACGGTGAACACGGTGAACACAGTGAACACGGTGAACACAGTGAACACAGTGAACACGGTGAACACGGTGAACACAGTGAACACGGTGAACACAGTGAACACAGTGAACACGGTGAACACAGTGAACACAGTGAACACAGTGAACACGGTGAACACGGTGAACACAGTGAACACAGTGAACACACTGTTAGCACTAAATTGGACGAAAAAATTATTTTTTTTTTACTTAGAAACCTTTAAACTCATTTATCTCGGTAACTAAGCGTCCTAGGAGCAAAAGGGCTTTAATCTGGTATCACTACAAAAATAAAAAAAAATTAAAAATTCAATTTAAAAACTCAATTTTCTTATATGAAAATACTTTTAAATCAACTAACTATTTTATCTCTTCTCTACCTAATATTTTTTAGTTGTAACCTTTTAAAATAAAATTAATATTACCATTTCTCCCATACATTTCATTGAATTTCAACCTCCCTATTGTTTAATGTCCTCCCTATTGTTTACTTAGAAACCTTTAAACTCATTTATCTCGGTAACTAAGCGTCCTAGGAGCAAAAGGGCTTTAATCTGGTATCACTACAAAAATTAAAAAAAATTAAAAAATTCAATTTAAAATTAAAAAAAATTTTTTGACCCCTCAAATTATTTTTTTTTACTTAGAAACCTTTAAACTCATTTATCTCGGTAACTAAGCGTCCTAGGAGCAAAAGGGCTTTAATCTGGTAGCACTACAAAAATTAAAAAAAATTAAAAAATTCAATTTAAAATTAAAAAAAATTTTTTGACCCCTCAAATTATTTTTTTTTACTTAGAAACCTTTAAACTCATTTATCTCGGTAACTAAGCGTCCTAGGAGCAAAAGGGCTTTAATCTGGTATCACTACAAAAATTAAAAAAAATTAAAAAATTCAATTTAAAATTAAAAAAAATTTTTTGACCCCTCAAATTATTTTTTTTTACTTAGAAACCTTTAAACTCATTTATCTCGGTAACTAAGCGTCCTAGGAGCAAAAGGGCTTTAATCTGGTATCACTACAAAAATTCAATTAAAAAGTAATTTTTTGTCCAAAAACTCAATTTTCTTATATGAAAATAGTTTTAAATTAACTATTTTATCTCTTCTCTACCTAATATTTTTTAGTTGTAACCTTTTAAAATAAAATTAATATTACCATTTCTCCCCTACATTTCATTGAATTTCAATATCCCTATTGTTTCATGTCAGTCGCCATTACCATTTCTCCCCCACATTTCATTGAATTTCAATATCCCTATTGTTTCATGTCACAGTGAACACAGTGAACACGGTGAACACGGTGAACACAGTGAACACGGTGAACACGGTGAACACAGTGAACACGGTGAACACAGTGAACACAGTGAACACAGTGAACACGGTGAACACAGTGAACACAGTGAACACAGTGAACACGGTGAACACAGTGAACACAGTGAACACAGTGAACACGGTGAACACGGTGAACACGGTGAACACAGCGAACACAGTGAACACGGTGAACACGGTGAACACAGTGAACACAGTGAACACAGTGAACACGGTGAACACGGTGAACACAGTGAACACGGTGAACACAGTGAACACGGTGAACACGGTGAACACAGTGAACACGGTGAACACAGTGAACACAGTGAACACGGTGAACACGGTGAACACAGTGAACACGGTGAACACAGTGAACACAGTGAACACGGTGAACACAGTGAACACAGTGAACACAGTGAACACGGTGAACACGGTGAACACAGTGAACACAGTGAACACACTGTTAGCACTAAATTGGACGAAAAAATTATTTTTTTTTTACTTAGAAACCTTTAAACTCATTTATCTCGGTAACTAAGCGTCCTAGGAGCAAAAGGGCTTTAATCTGGTATCACTACAAAAATAAAAAAAAATTAAAAATTCAATTTAAAAACTCAATTTTCTTATATGAAAATACTTTTAAATCAACTAACTATTTTATCTCTTCTCTACCTAATATTTTTTAGTTGTAACCTTTTAAAATAAAATTAATATTACCATTTCTCCCATACATTTCATTGAATTTCAACCTCCCTATTGTTTAATGTCCTCCCTATTGTTTACTTAGAAACCTTTAAACTCATTTATCTCGGTAACTAAGCGTCCTAGGAGCAAAAGGGCTTTAATCTGGTATCACTACAAAAATTAAAAAAAATTAAAAAATTCAATTTAAAATTAAAAAAAATTTTTTGACCCCTCAAATTATTTTTTTTTACTTAGAAACCTTTAAACTCATTTATCTCGGTAACTAAGCGTCCTAGGAGCAAAAGGGCTTTAATCTGGTAGCACTACAAAAATTAAAAAAAATTAAAAAATTCAATTTAAAATTAAAAAAAATTTTTTGACCCCTCAAATTATTTTTTTTTACTTAGAAACCTTTAAACTCATTTATCTCGGTAACTAAGCGTCCTAGGAGCAAAAGGGCTTTAATCTGGTATCACTACAAAAATTAAAAAAAATTAAAAAAAACAATTTAAAATTAAAAAAAATTTTTTGACCCCTCAAATTATTTTTTTTTACTTAGAAACCTTTAAACTCATTTATCTCGGTAACTAAGCGTCCTAGGAGCAAAAGGGCTTTAATCTGGTATCACTACAAAAATTCAATTAAAAAGTAATTTTTTGTCCAAAAACTCAATTTTCTTATATGAAAATAGTTTTAAATTAACTATTTTATCTCTTCTCTACCTAATATTTTTTAGTTGTAACCTTTTAAAATAAAATTAATATTACCATTTCTCCCCTACATTTCATTGAATTTCAATATCCCTATTGTTTCATGTCAGTCGCCATTACCATTTCTCCCCCACATTTCATTGAATTTCAATATCCCTATTGTTTCATGTCACAGTGAACACAGTGAACACGGTGAACACGGTGAACACAGTGAACACGGTGAACACGGTGAACACAGTGAACACGGTGAACACAGTGAACACAGTGAACACAGTGAACACGGTGAACACAGTGAACACAGTGAACACAGTGAACACAGTGAACACGGTGAACACGGTGAACACGGTGAACACAGCGAACACAGTGAACACGGTGAACACGGTGAACACAGTGAACACAGTGAACACAGTGAACACGGTGAACACGGTGAACACAGTGAACACGGTGAACACAGTGAACACGGTGAACACGGTGAACACAGTGAACACGGTGAACACAGTGAACACAGTGAACACGGTGAACACGGTGAACACAGTGAACACGGTGAACACAGTGAACACAGTGAACACGGTGAACACAGTGAACACAGTGAACACAGTGAACACGGTGAACACGGTGAACACAGTGAACACAGTGAACACACTGTTAGCACTAAATTGGACGAAAAAATTATTTTTTTTTTACTTAGAAACCTTTAAACTCATTTATCTCGGTAACTAAGCGTCCTAGGAGCAAAAGGGCTTTAATCTGGTATCACTACAAAAATAAAAAAAAATTAAAAATTCAATTTAAAAACTCAATTTTCTTATATGAAAATACTTTTAAATCAACTAACTATTTTATCTCTTCTCTACCTAATATTTTTTAGTTGTAACCTTTTAAAATAAAATTAATATTACCATTTCTCCCATACATTTCATTGAATTTCAACCTCCCTATTGTTTAATGTCCTCCCTATTGTTTACTTAGAAACCTTTAAACTCATTTATCTCGGTAACTAAGCGTCCTAGGAGCAAAAGGGCTTTAATCTGGTATCACTACAAAAATTAAAAAAAATTAAAAAATTCAATTTAAAATTAAAAAAAATTTTTTGACCCCTCAAATTATTTTTTTTTACTTAGAAACCTTTAAACTCATTTATCTCGGTAACTAAGCGTCCTAGGAGCAAAAGGGCTTTAATCTGGTAGCACTACAAAAATTAAAAAAAATTAAAAAATTCAATTTAAAATTAAAAAAAATTTTTTGACCCCTCAAATTATTTTTTTTTACTTAGAAACCTTTAAACTCATTTATCTCGGTAACTAAGCGTCCTAGGAGCAAAAGGGCTTTAATCTGGTATCACTACAAAAATTAAAAAAAATTAAAAAATTCAATTTAAAATTAAAAAAAATTTTTTGACCCCTCAAATTATTTTTTTTTACTTAGAAACCTTTAAACTCATTTATCTCGGTAACTAAGCGTCCTAGGAGCAAAAGGGCTTTAATCTGGTATCACTACAAAAATTCAATTAAAAAGTAATTTTTTGTCCAAAAACTCAATTTTCTTATATGAAAATAGTTTTAAATTAACTATTTTATCTCTTCTCTACCTAATATTTTTTAGTTGTAACCTTTTAAAATAAAATTAATATTACCATTTCTCCCCTACATTTCATTGAATTTCAATATCCCTATTGTTTCATGTCAGTCGCCATTACCATTTCTCCCCCACATTTCATTGAATTTCAATATCCCTATTGTTTCATGTCACAGTGAACACAGTGAACACGGTGAACACGGTGAACACAGTGAACACGGTGAACACGGTGAACACAGTGAACACGGTGAACACAGTGAACACAGTGAACACGGTGAACACAGTGAACACAGTGAACACAGTGAACACAGTGAACACGGTGAACACGGTGAACACGGTGAACACGGTGAACACAGCGAACACAGTGAACACGGTGAACACGGTGAACACAGTGAACACAGTGAACACGGTGAACACAGTGAACACGGTGAACACAGTGAACACGGTGAACACGGTGAACACAGTGAACACGGTGAACACAGTGAACACAGTGAACACGGTGAACACGGTGAACACAGTGAACACGGTGAACACAGTGAACACAGTGAACACGGTGAACACAGTGAACACAGTGAACACAGTGAACACGGTGAACACGGTGAACACAGTGAACACAGTGAACACACTGTTAGCACTAAATTGGACGAAAAAATTATTTTTTTTTTACTTAGAAACCTTTAAACTCATTTATCTCGGTAACTAAGCGTCCTAGGAGCAAAAGGGCTTTAATCTGGTATCACTACAAAAATAAAAAAAAATTAAAAATTCAATTTAAAAACTCAATTTTCTTATATGAAAATACTTTTAAATCAACTAACTATTTTATCTCTTCTCTACCTAATATTTTTTAGTTGTAACCTTTTAAAATAAAATTAATATTACCATTTCTCCCATACATTTCATTGAATTTCAACCTCCCTATTGTTTAATGTCCTCCCTATTGTTTACTTAGAAACCTTTAAACTCATTTATCTCGGTAACTAAGCGTCCTAGGAGCAAAAGGGCTTTAATCTGGTATCACTACAAAAATTAAAAAAAATTAAAAAATTCAATTTAAAATTAAAAAAAATTTTTTGACCCCTCAAATTATTTTTTTTTACTTAGAAACCTTTAAACTCATTTATCTCGGTAACTAAGCGTCCTAGGAGCAAAAGGGCTTTAATCTGGTAGCACTACAAAAATTAAAAAAAATTAAAAAATTCAATTTAAAATTAAAAAAAATTTTTTGACCCCTCAAATTATTTTTTTTTACTTAGAAACCTTTAAACTCATTTATCTCGGTAACTAAGCGTCCTAGGAGCAAAAGGGCTTTAATCTGGTATCACTACAAAAATTAAAAAAAATTAAAAAATTCAATTTAAAATTAAAAAAAATTTTTTGACCCCTCAAATTATTTTTTTTTACTTAGAAACCTTTAAACTCATTTATCTCGGTAACTAAGCGTCCTAGGAGCAAAAGGGCTTTAATCTGGTATCACTACAAAAATTCAATTAAAAAGTAATTTTTTGTCCAAAAACTCAATTTTCTTATATGAAAATAGTTTTAAATTAACTATTTTATCTCTTCTCTACCTAATATTTTTTAGTTGTAACCTTTTAAAATAAAATTAATATTACCATTTCTCCCCTACATTTCATTGAATTTCAATATCCCTATTGTTTCATGTCAGTCGCCATTACCATTTCTCCCCCACATTTCATTGAATTTCAATATCCCTATTGTTTCATGTCACAGTGAACACAGTGAACACGGTGAACACGGTGAACACAGTGAACACGGTGAACACGGTGAACACAGTGAACACGGTGAACACGGTGAACACAGTGAACACGGTGAACACAGTGAACACAGTGAACACAGTGAACACGGTGAACACAGTGAACACAGTGAACACAGTGAACACAGTGAACACAGTGAACACAGTGAACACGGTGAACACGGTGAACACGGTGAACACAGCGAACACAGTGAACACGGTGAACACGGTGAACACAGTGAACACAGTGAACACGGTGAACACGGTGAACACAGTGAACACGGTGAACACAGTGAACACGGTGAACACGGTGAACACAGTGAACACGGTGAACACAGTGAACACAGTGAACACGGTGAACACGGTGAACACAGTGAACACGGTGAACACAGTGAACACAGTGAACACGGTGAACACAGTGAACACAGTGAACACAGTGAACACGGTGAACACGGTGAACACAGTGAACACAGTGAACACACTGTTAGCACTAAATTGGACGAAAAAATTATTTTTTTTTTACTTAGAAACCTTTAAACTCATTTATCTCGGTAACTAAGCGTCCTAGGAGCAAAAGGGCTTTAATCTGGTATCACTACAAAAATAAAAAAAAAATAAAAATTCAATTTAAAAACTCAATTTTCTTATATGAAAATACTTTTAAATCAACTAACTATTTTATCTCTTCTCTACCTAATATTTTTTAGTTGTAACCTTTTAAAATAAAATTAATATTACCATTTCTCCCATACATTTCATTGAATTTCAACCTCCCTATTGTTTAATGTCCTCCCTATTGTTTACTTAGAAACCTTTAAACTCATTTATCTCGGTAACTAAGCGTCCTAGGAGCAAAAGGGCTTTAATCTGGTATCACTACAAAAATTAAAAAAAATTAAAAAATTCAATTTAAAATTAAAAAAAATTTTTTGACCCCTCAAATTATTTTTTTTTACTTAGAAACCTTTAAACTCATTTATCTCGGTAACTAAGCGTCCTAGGAGCAAAAGGGCTTTAATCTGGTAGCACTACAAAAATTAAAAAAAATTAAAAAATTCAATTTAAAATTAAAAAAAATTTTTTGACCCCTCAAATTATTTTTTTTTACTTAGAAACCTTTAAACTCATTTATCTCGGTAACTAAGCGTCCTAGGAGCAAAAGGGCTTTAATCTGGTATCACTACAAAAATTAAAAAAAATTAAAAAATTCAATTTAAAATTAAAAAAAATTTTTTGACCCCTCAAATTATTTTTTTTTACTTAGAAACCTTTAAACTCATTTATCTCGGTAACTAAGCGTCCTAGGAGCAAAAGGGCTTTAATCTGGTATCACTACAAAAATTCAATTAAAAAGTAATTTTTTGTCCAAAAACTCAATTTTCTTATATGAAAATAGTTTTAAATTAACTATTTTATCTCTTCTCTACCTAATATTTTTTAGTTGTAACCTTTTAAAATAAAATTAATATTACCATTTCTCCCCTACATTTCATTGAATTTCAATATCCCTATTGTTTCATGTCAGTCGCCATTACCATTTCTCCCCCACATTTCATTGAATTTCAATATCCCTATTGTTTCATGTCACAGTGAACACAGTGAACACGGTGAACACAGTTCTCCCCTACATTTCATTTAAATCTCCCTATTGTTTAATGTAAGTCGCCACCTTTTAGTGTTTCTATACCCTACGAATAAATTTTTTCAATGTCAGCTAGAAATAAGAAAATGCTCATATGTTAAATAGATAGAAAAAGCACATCTGTAGGTTTTTCTTATTGTTTTTATATTTTTCTGCATAGTGCTTTTTTACTTTCAAGTGGCTCGATTGTTTTGGGTAAAACTCCCATCAGATCATGTACAATAAAGACGTTGTGCAAAAAAATTACTTCTTGTTAAGGAGACTTTTTTGTTTCAATACAAATCTGTTCGAGTCTAATATTGAAAATGATTTACACTTATTGTTGCATTTTGTGTTTGTGTATAAAAAGCAACAAGTATTAAATTGATGTAATACTTGTTCGTATTGTTCTTAAAATTCAAATACCGTGAACAAGACGGCTCGATCATACAAGTTGCAGGTATCTGTTGCGTACAAACCTTTATTTAAACATTTTAATTTACACTTCCAAGCTTAATTTCATTTTTCATTTTCCCACCCGTGAGTAAAGAGAAACAACTGAAACTTACAATGAATTGAACACCTTACCGAATTTAATGCTGATACAATAGCTACGTTAATAATGGCTGAAGAATATATTAAAAACCTTCAAAACTAGAACCTACTAATTAAATATTCAACATAATCGTGAATTTTCTCACGGAATTTCTTCTCCACGGAAAAAATTCTTCTCGAGAAAAGATTCCTCCAGTTATGAATTCCGTGAAAACAAAATAATAAAAAAAGTGATTTGAAGGGAGTTAATTTGTTTATTTAAATATAATATTTCTTTTATAATTCATAAAACCTACTTTTTTCCCTGAATTTTTTTCACTTCACTGCGGAAAAAAGGAAAAAATTTATAATGGGAGAAAAGGAAAAAGATTAAAAACTCACACGGAATTTTTTTATAATTGGGCTGATTTATAAAACTCTGTGAATTTTCAAAGAGGAATCATGGGCATAAAATTTATTATTTTTAAATTAAAGTTTTAATGCGTTTTTCTACCTCTTTTGGTTTTAAATGGTTTTGTTTCCCTTTATTTTCTCTAAAATGTTATATCAAACTATTGCATATAAATTACATTTTATTAGTATTTATTTATGGAAATTTTAGAATGTAAATTTTCAGGAAAAAATTCAACTTTAATTTTTAATTTTTCATTGACCAGGATTCGAACCGTCGATTTTATAAATTAATGAAATTTTACTTTATTTTCGGCTTTTTGGTTCTTTTTAATTAATTTCTAAAAATTTTTAGAAAGAAAAATTATTTACAAATGTATGCGGACGTTTTACAAAGAAAACAAGAAAAATTAGACGCTAGCAGAATGAAATGCAGCATTTTCTAGACCGCCACATCCTTCATCAGCATTCTTTGCATCTATCTACCTTATAAAGTCCGTTATTTTGTATACTCTTCACCACAGGAGGATAAAGGTAGATATACTAAGTTTGTCATTCCGTGTGTAATTTCTATAATATCAATTTCCGACCCCATAAAGTTTACATGTTTTAAGTTCTTATGCATAGCGAATTCGATGGTGCGATGTCATTTGAAACAAATATAGCTTGATGAAGTAACTCGAATCTAAAAGCAATTATAAGGGACGATAGAGAAAATAAGAGAAAAAAAATAAGAATATTTTAGAACACTGATAAGCACTTGACACTTAAGTGCACAAAATAATCGTCAAGATATACGAATTCTTAAAACAAATGTCAGTATGTATTATTTATAAAAAGACATCGTCAAAATGATGCAAAATCATCACATCTAACACCGCTGACCAGGAGTAAGCTGCACCCTCAAAAGGTATATTTTTTTATTTTTTGGTATATTTTTATTTGATATGGGGCTTACATCTCTTAAGTAATTAAAAAAAAAAATTGATAAAATTTTTAGCTTGGCTGCGATTCGAACCATGGGATCAATCTTTGGTTTATGACTTGGTGCTCTAACCACTACATCGCTGATAAAAACAATTAACCCAGCAAGAAAAGATTGAGAGAAACTTATACATACACTATTTTCTACTAACATTTAATTTAAACAAATCTAAAACTATATTTATAATATAAATTTTATATACATGGTGAAGGGTATATAAGATTCGGCATATTTATATATATATATATATATATATAATATAGCACGTTTACTTCTTTTTTTCCTTATTTCTAAAAATGCTACACTACTCGTATAAATTTGTTCAGATTTTAATGAAGAATTTGGTTTGTCTTTTATTAAGTTACGGAATATATTAAATCAAAAAGATATTCGTAAGAACTCCAAAATTTCAGTTCTCTCGCTGCATTTTCAATTAGCTGTCTCACTTAGGACTTGTTATCGTTTAAAATAATAGATTAAATTATTCGACTTACATAAATTATTTATAACTCAGTTTTCAAAATGTATTTTTTTTTTACTTGAAAATATAATTTAATATAATATGATTTGATTATAATCGCTTTGAACATCAGGATTATTTATATATTGAGAGTGACTTTTTTCTGTTTATAGACCTGAAGATAAAATTCTTCCTCTGTCCTCTGTATTCCAATATTAAAAATTTTGTTTTGTTTTTTAGTTGAAATGTTTTTGTTTGTTTTTTTTTTTTTGGCTTTAGTTCATGTTTCTATTTTAATTCATTAAGAAAAAAAATATCAAACACATGAGGTTTTAAATTTTTTGCTAAGACCACAATCACATAGCGCCACTTGAATTTCTAAGTACAAAATATCATATTGAAGTGTATTTTTAAGTTGCATCTTTTTATTTAATATTGCCCTCTGTCGTTGTCTTCAAACAACATAACGTAACAGATTCGTTGCCATCAGGCTTGTTGGATTCCACGCCAAATGGCAATTTTTCGGCGACTCGTAAAATATTTAACGGTTTTTACATTTCTTGATGAGTGTTTAATTTGTCTTTACAATTTTCCTTAAAAATGTCAAGTCATCAGTTATAAATTAAGTACATAATTATGATCAGTTCATAAAGAGTATAACCATATTCATTGATATGCCAAACAAATTCCTTACACTAAATGCCATTGACTATGGGTTAACAATTGAAACTGTTGGAATGGGTGATGAAACAATTAAAACTATACGAAAAAATTGTTGAAAGAGTATTTTCGATAATGAATTCTACTAAGACTCATGTGCGAAATAGAATGCAGTATGAACTTTTCAAAACTTTATTGCGTGTTAAATATTTTATGATAGCAAAAAGCACATGCTGCACTTCGGCTACAATCTATTCCAAGAAAGGGACGCTGATGAATGTTTTGAGGATGAAGTGTACAGCAAATTTAAAATATTATAAAATTAATATTGTATTATATTATTTTATTAATCATAGATCTATTTACATGTTATATATTTTATTGCTTTAATTAAACTGTAACTAGTTTATAGTAAACGTGGCGCTTCCTAAACGTGCATGTCAGTGATGCCGTTTGTTTACATTTGTTTTATGTATTTTATGACTCTACTTCGATTTTATAAATTTGTCCTATAATAACGTCCTATAATAACGAAGATCCCCGGGAAGTGCTAGTGGTTATATAATTCTGTAGACAGTGTTAAAAATTTTCCAAAACAAAATGTTCTGACAAATGATTTAGTACCATTATACCGATAAAGTTTGGTGCTTTCACAATTGTATCTCTATTTCCTTTAAGAAATGAATTACCTTTACGAAATAAAAGTGTTCTATATTGGAACCAAGGTTACAAAATTTTGTTGTTGTTTTACGTTATGCAAACACAGACAGACAGATAAAAATACCAAAAATAATTTTTTTCCAATTTTTTTTTATATAGAAACTTTATTATCTCTGTAACACTATAAAAATTAAAAAAAATAAAAAAATTACCCTTATCACACTTATCACTCTTATCACTGTTAGCACTAAATTGAACCAAAAAATTAATTTTTTCCCAATTTGTTTTTATATAGAAACTTTTTTATCTCTGTGACTCTATAAAAATAAAAAAAATAATAAAAATTACGCTTATCACGCTTATCACACTTATCACGCTTATCACGCTTATCACACTTATCACACTTATCACACTTATCACGCTTATCACGCTTATCACACTTATCACACTTATCACAGTTAGCACTAAATTTGACCAAAAAATTAATTTTTTCCCAATTTTTTTTTATATAGAAACTTTTTTATCTCCGTGACACTATAGAAATGAAAAAAAAAATGAAAAAAATGACGCTTATCACACTTATCACTGTTAGCACTAACTTGGACCAAAAAATCAATTTTTTCCCAATTTGTTTTTATATAGAAACTTTTTTATCTCTGTAACACTATAAAAATTAAAAAAAATAAATCTTGGAACAAAAAATTTAATTTACGACTACCTCAATTTACAAAAAGGTTGTACTTTTAATGCCTTGAATTTTATATTGCGTACAAACCTTTGTTTAAACATTAAAAAAAAAGCCTAATTTTATTTTTGCATTTTCCAGTAAGAAAGTGAGTAAAGAAAATATATATATCCAACTGAAATTTATAATGACTGACAATCTTACCTGATTAAATATTGAAACAAAAGCTACGTTAGTGATGGCTACAACTTACAAGTCCAAATCTTCTAACCATGTGAAATATTTATAAATCTCTCTGAATTGTTAGATAGAAGTCATGGGCCTTATAATTATTATTTTTATAACAATTCTTCTTATTTTCTCTTTGTTCTTATTCAATATTTTTAAATTTTTAATTAAATAATTCTTGTTTTAGTCTTGTTTTTGTTCAACAAAGAACTTGTTGCCTTGTTATTTTCCCTGAAATGTGGAATCAAACTATTTACCATATTTTACATAAACTACTTTAAATTAGTATTTCGTTCAAGATGATTTCAAAACGTATTATATGATGTTTATCGTTATTTAATGCCACGAGCAAGGTTGTTAGACGTTTTTCTAGAAAAGTCGTCAGATTTTTGAAAATAAATCGTCAAAAACTTTATATGAATTAGAAACTAACGTCAGAAAGTCGTCACAGTTTAAAATATCAGATTTTGATTTGTTTCGTTTTTTGAAATAATATAATGAGTATGTTTAAGTTTTCTAACTAAACTTTTAGTAACGTTTACATTTAAACATTCTCAAGAATTATTTATCAAATAATTCTTGGCAAATAAAATTTAATTTTTATTATTTCTAAAAAGACTAGTTATAAATATTTAGCTTTTAATAGAGAATTTCGTTTGTCATTTATTAAGTTGCAGAATACATTGAAATCAAAAACATATTCGTAAGAACTTAAAAATATCTAGTCTCTCCCTGCATTTTTATTTAGCTATCTCAGTCAGTAAGAAAGTTGTTTTTTTAAGTCCCCAAGGTAAAATTCTTTCTTTGTAAAAAGTTAGTTCCGATATTTAAAATTTATTTCTAATTTTATGAAATTTTTAGTTGAACTTTTTTCTGTTTGTTTAGCTCTTTTTAAATTTCGTAATTTAATAAGAAAGAAAAATTACTAGTATATGCGGTTGTTTTCTAAAGAAAATAGTACAAATTAGGATTTAGAATATCTAAATAACTATGTTCTTTCTGAAGAAAATATTGGAAAACACTTTCTATAGAGTTGTGTATAACATATCAATGTTCGTCTTTACTTTAATATGTATGGAATAATATGAGTGCACCAACTAATCCTCAAGATATCAGAGGTTAAGTATGAGGGGCTAAAGCCTTTTAATTAATTAATTAAAAACTCGATAAAAACTTTTGTCTTGGCTACGATTCGAACCATGGTTCTTCGGTTTATAAGTTGACTACTTCGCCAATAAAACTAACAAAATGTAACAACAAATAGCAGCAAAGCTTAATTATAATCTGTACATTTCGGAGAAGAAAAAGTTGTCATCTTAAGCTTTTCATTTACTGCTGTAACAGTATTTGATACAACAGTCAATTCATCGCATAAAATAACTTTTTTTTTAAACATATTTCGCATTTTAAATACTGCACGAGTAAATCTACAATCAAAGTTTTTACAATTCTTTTAATTAACCCTTAACTACATTCGCTTTTTTAACTTACGTTACTACATTTGTGGGGTAATTTTCTACCCCAATCAAAAATTCTTTCTATTTTGCAGGGTCTCGCATAAAAACAGAAAGTATTAATGTGAAATATTACAATTGTTTATTTTTTAGAAAAATAACATGGTTGTTACGTTTAAAATTTCATAAATTAGGAAATTAAAATTTTTTTTCGAGCGGCTTAAAAAAATTGACTTACAAAATTAGGTGTATTCTTCTTCTAGAAAAAAATTATATGTAGTATTATAAAATTTTAAATTTGTAATTCATATTAAAGAAACTTTAAATAAAATAAATTTAAAGAAAAAAATGTATATAGTGTAACATAAAAATTCTGACAGAGGATGTTCTTCGTGTAAAAAGAGTCTGTTTGAAATCACTTTTCACATACTGTACAGACTTTCAGTTCTTTAGAAGGCATTTTACAAATAAATTTGAGGTGAGGTTTGACTAAAGATATCATTACTTCTTTAAAAAAAACACGTCGGCGTAATTGATTCTCAATATAAGAAAGCTTTTTGTCTTCTAATTCGCTTTCTGTATCATGATCGCTTATCTCCATTTCCCCATCACTTATGTCGTCATCGTCTTGGAAAATATCATCATCTCCTGCGTCATCAGATAAGTCGTCTTCATCAAAAATTTTTTTCTACTTCAGATTTACTTAAATAGCGCTTCATCTTGTCTACATAATAAAAAATCAATAAATACCAAGAATAAAAATAAATTACACAACTACATTCGTGGGGTAATTTTGTACCCCAACATATACCTAGCACAGATTTTATTTGACGTAGCGCGAAATCCACTTATACACTTCAAGATGCCAACATGAACTGACAATACACGGAGTTTTAAAGAATATGCTTTAGTACAAATTAAGTTATTAATTATGGAGTGCGGCGTGGGGTAAAAAATTACCCCACGAATGTAGTTAAGGGTTAAGAAGTACTCCACAAAAAAAATCTACATACATACATACAGATGTATATAAATCTACATACATCTACATATATACTAAAAAAAATAATACAGTTCTATTGATTAAGGGTATGTTAAATTCGGCGCAAAGTCGAATAGGAACATGTAGTTTAATGTTACAATTTAATTACTTTTTAATTTTTTTATAAAATTGTGTATAAATGTTAAAATTAAAACTATTCTGCAATTATTTTTTTAATTAAGGCTAATACATAATTTATAAAATTATAATTAATCGTACAATAAGATAAACTGATTAAAACAAGTAAGGCATTTTCTCTTTTAAACGAAAAATAACTTTATCGTGTAATTAAAATTTTTTAGCAAAATATCGGTGAAAGTGCAATTGTTAAGTGGAATTCCGTTTGTTTTGGTAATCTATATGCAATATGATTGTTTTTACAATTGAAGCAAAGCCGCGAATAACGTTGTAAAAGACAAATTTTGCAAAACCTGTTTTTTTGCAGATTACCGTTAATTCTACTCCCTTACATTTGTTCCAACAACAAAACATTAAAATTATGCATTTTATCACCGTCAAAACGCAATTACAATGAGTCAGTCAGTGGAGATAATCATACCATTTAAATACGTTTTTTTGCTCTCCTGAAAAATTATTATTTTGTCATTTGCAACGGTATTCGCGGCGATCCTTCAATTGTTAAATGGAATTCCGTGCATTAAATAAATGAATAATCTAAGATTAGGTTAAGTATAAGATTAGCTAATTAAAAAAACAACTTGAGTTTAAACTCGAACCAAAAAACCCGTTATATGTATATAATACAACCATAATATGTTGCTCGTAGATTATGGCAAACTCAACCATGTTTTTTCTTTGCGTGTGCTGATGTTGATTATGGCTGTAATTATTTCCGCTACTACCAGCTGCAGTAGGAAATAGTTTCGGTAACTGCGTGTTACGCAGTGCCTCATTGAATTTAAGACGTTCGCTTAAAGCCATAGCAATAAATAGAACTTACAAGAATTCTAACAATGCATTAAAGTTGTAAAGAACCTGGCTAATGTAAAACCGTCAGAGGTATCACTTTGACCATTTAGGTGGTGTTGGTAGAACACCCAAAGCAAACATTGCGAAAAAAAACTTAAAGTCCTAAATATAATAGACCAAATTGAAACAGTAAAACAAAATTTGTGACCCCACAGAGGTTCTATATTTTTTCCACACAAGCCAACCGATATAATATCTAATAAAACTTCCCACTAACGAAGCTCTATAAAGCAGAATGTAAACGCAGTCCATGTTCGAAATTGGCTTAAATCTAGTTTACGGACGAAGCTCGAAAATGTAAAATGCAATTTAAACTAAAAGAGAAAAGTAAAAAATTTGTTTGTATTTATAATATAGCATATAACGAGTATTTTATGGCGGAATGAGACAATATGAAACTTTAACTTAATTTTTAGAAGTGACTTGTATTCGACTGCTTAAAGGGATCGTCTAAATAAAATATGTAATGAATCTGCACAAATTGAGAGAATATACAGATGAAAATTTGACAGTCGAGAAGCTCTCTACGTTTTTGGATGCATTTTTCTGCAAGCCGCCTAAAAACCTATGTATACCAATTGTGTAAGCGCAAAAAAAAAAACTACCGTAAGATTTTTGTTCTCATTTTTAAAACACGGATGGGTTTTTTATTATTTTTTACGTGCGTACCGTCTAAACCACCCTTTAATAGTATAACACAATTTTATCTTGATTTGTTCTGTAAAAGGATTTTTAAACTGTTGTTATAAACAAACATTTTTAGTACTAATGTGATCTTCTGATTAAATTTTTCTCAGCACATATGTAATAAAACAACTGTACTGGTTTGTTGTGTCATCTGTTGGCAGATAAATAACTGGACACTAGCATCATAATTATGAGCTGTTCTTCATTAAACTGAAAAACTTTTAATAATAATGCAACCGCCATCGTCGGTCGGTTGTGTGATAATTTGTCTCACGCAAAATGTACTGATTTCCACATTCGTGTTCAAGCTGTGAGAAAATTGATGTGGATTTTTATTTATCATTTATTAGTTATCAGTTATCATATTACGGCTTCACTTGTAAAATTACAATGTAAAAAATTAATGTTATAAAAATAAATCAATATCCTTAAAAAAATTCATGTCTGATAAAGATGTTTAAAAGTTTTGTATTTTTTGGGTGGAAGTGTATCTTTTGTCGAAACTTGAATTAGGTATTATTAAGAATTTTCGTTTGCGAAATTTTGGTTTTTAATGAAAATAAAAGTTTCATTCTGATTTAGGTTTTCAATAAAATACAGCATAAGCAACACAATGATAACAAAAAATACAACAACAGCATGGGAAAAGGTTAAGAAATACAGAAACGCTTGTCTGACGGATTTTAAAATTTCGATCGATTTTTGCAAAAAACGAAATGGTAATAAAATGAATCAATAGCCGATTTTTTAATCAATTTAAAATGTTTGAGTTAAAAAAAACAATAACTAAAAATCAAATAGCAAATTTAATATAAAAAAATGTATCCCTTATTCTTAGTGAGGGATCGAACCGGTACATAAAAAATCCATGAGAAAGATGTTTTATTATTAATTGAAATGCATTGTAATTTTGTGGGTGGAAATATCTTTTTTTTTAAACTTGGTTCATAAGTTAATTTTTCGAAGTTTTCCATTCCATTTGTAATTTCTACAATATCCATTTCCGAACACATAAAGTATATATACATGAGTTCTTATGCATAGCAAAGTCCATTCAGCGATGTCCGTCCGTCCTTTTATTTGTCGGTCTGTCTGTATGTCCTTCCGTGCTTGCATTGAAATCGTCTTTACCAAGGCACAAGATCAGCTAGGGAAAATTTAAATACGCCAATCGATCAGACATAGTTTCGAAAATTTTACTATTGAAAATCAGCAAGATTAGTACATGTCCTTCGAGGTAGGGGCAAAATACCAGGAATGCCTTTAATTTTTCTGAATGTTGCTATTTTTAATATTTGTGCCGCAGAACTCAGTTATTTCTGAACCGATTTTGAAAATATTTTTTCTATCTGAAAGTTGTGCTTACATATTGTTTCCGTTTTAAAAATGGTTCATCGTTTTAAAAATTAAAGGGTGTCCCGATACAAAACACATGTTTTTTACGTGCATTATATACCGTTGAGGGCACCACTTAAAAATTTTTAAAAATTCGTATCACGTTAGCACCCAATAGCAGAACGTAATACAAAAATAAGTCAAAACATTCAATGGTGTCCCAATAGGTGACATAAATATACCTATATGGGCCTATCTTTTGAGAAGTTATAGAAAGAACCTTGAAAATTGGCCCTACTAAAAAATTTCAATTTATAGATTAAAGGGTGTTCCTATAATTGATGTAATTTGAACTGGTCCAAACAAACACTTAAAAATTAGATAGAATGTCCACTAATTTGTCTGGTAAAATAAAAATCATAAATATTTAAAATTATAAATTAAAGTGTGTTACAATAGGTGATGCCATTTAATGTACATATATGGCCAAACTCTTAACCGTTAAAGATAGAAGGCTGTTATTTACTAAGAAACTGATGGTTAAAACAGCTACAAAAGCAAGTATAAAAATTGAATTTGGAAATTAATGGGTGCCCCTATGGTTTATGTAATTTAATGTATGTTGCCAAACAGGAATGCAAACAAAACTTAATGGTATAACAACCCTAAGCAAAACTTAAAATTTTCTACTACTTTATACAACTTTTTTAAAGATGCTTGCTACTATGAAAGAACAGAATAGTGAGAAATACTATATCAATTATTGGTGCGTTGTTTATTCTGGCTTATTACTCATACAAAATGCGATGGCTGATATATGTCAATAAAGAAGCCACAAATCTATAAAACTAAGAATAGTGATGGAATTATACCCTATACGATGAAAAGCTATAATCTTGTAGATTTCAGAAGCTTGAGCTTGTATCTAGAATGTGTTTCAGACCGCAGATATATGAAATTAAAAAAATTCATTATCGACATATGCACATGTGGTCCACATAAAATTGCCACATATGTAAAAAAGTAAGAATAGTGCTGGAATTATACCCTATAAGACGAAAAGCTTTAATCTTGCAGATTTCAGCGCGCTGGAGTTTGTGTTTAAAATTTGTTTCAGACCGGAGATATATGAAATAGGAAGGGGTTATTATTAAAATATTGCACTTGTATCCTACATAAAGATGCATACATAATTTAAAAATCAGCATCTTCGCCAAAAGCTTATTTTGGTTTTGGAGATAACTCGGTTTTATTACTTTAGTCAATTTTGTTTTTCATATTAAAATAAAATTACGTTGTGTTGTCCAAATCGATGAGCAACGGCTTATCACTGCTGTCATCTTTAAAATCTAGAGTAGATATAGAGGAATTTTCTGCTTTGGGAGGTGGCGCTGGCATGGGTATTGCTATTGTGCTCATGGTGCTAATCATTCGAGGTTCAGACCGTGCCATAATAATAGGTAGAGAGACAGAACTGGAATTAGAATGAACTATGAATGAAGGTGTTTGCAATTCACCGTGCCCTCCAACAGCATGTCCGGAATTGCTATGAGCATGTGCACCATGATGGTGGCTATGGCTATGATGTTTATGCTGATGTTGATTATGGCTATGGTTGTTTCCGCTGCTACCAGCTACAGTAGGAAATGACTTGGGCAACTGCGTGTGACGCGATGTCTCAGTAAATTTAAGACGTTCGCTTAAAGCTTTTAAAGCAATTTGCCTATAAAATTAAGATTTAGTCATGATTATAATTTTTATTAATTCTATTTATTTTTATTACCGCCTTCTTTCAACATCATGTGGATCAACACCTGGCATTGAAATTGAGATGGAAGATAAACTGGCTGCAGATGGAAGTCTTGGTGGTGCGGGTGGCTTCACTACGCCAATCTTTAAACAACACACATAAATAGGATTTACAAGGATTCCAATAATTGGCTGCATAACATTTGGAAAGAAACTGACGAATGTAAAACTGTCAGAGCTATCACCTCGACCATTTGGATGGTGTTGGTAGAATCGTAGGTAAACCCAGGAAACCAATAGACCCGAAGCAAACATTGCCGGGTATGTACCATCCAAAAAACTTAAAGCCCAAAATATAATAGACCAAATTAAAACAGTCAGCGGGACGTTGCGATTAGTCAATCGGCCCCAACGTGTCTTAAATATTAAATGGTCTGGCATTATTTGTCGTACTGCAACACTTATTCCAGCCACGTAACCAGCCAAACCATGTATATGTACGTCAAATAAAATTTGTGGGTTTTTAGTTATCACATAATAGAACAAATAGTAAATGGTGGTTAATATTGACACACCAAAATTACTTAAAGCGAAAAACTTAAACATCTCCATTTGACCCCACAAAGGTTCTATCATTTTTCCACACAATCCAACCGTTATAACATCCACTAAAACTTCCCACCAATGAAGCTCTATAAAGCAGAATGTAAACGCAGTCCATATCCAAAATTCAGCATTTGGCAAAATATAGCCAGGCGTAACAGTTAAAAACAATACTGCCGTTTCACTAAAAGATAGCAAGTATCCCACAGTTGTTATCAAGCATATGAGGGTTATAACTGGTGAGGTATTACGCAGTAATGCCGAGAATTGCTGTTTTAAATAAGGCATATTTCTGTTTAAAATATGTGTTGTGGCTGACATTGTCCCGATCTCCTGATAAAACTTTTGCACTTATCATATAAGATGTTATTTTAATCTTTTGGGTGCTTTGATAATTACGAAACACATAAATAGGGACCAGAAAACCCTTTGTTTATCCAAATGAAGGATGCGTCAATATTTTCTCAAGTTGTTGCTGTCAGTAATAAATGTTCAGTATTTGTTTACCCATTCCATTTCAAATAGTGCTGCCAATTAATATTTTGTTGTTTGGTTTACCAAACATGTAGAATTGTCATTACATCGTCAGAGAATGTAGTCTATCGTAAATTGTTGTTAACGGCGAAGCAAAATATATACGTTGGCGGATTGTCATTGGTTAAAGTTTAAAATTTTCGAAAAGGCCAAGGCGAATTAATTACCAAGTGGCACATAAATTTGGCATTTATGCTACAAAACAAACTAAAATGAATTCGTTTACGCTACCATCTCGAAGTTAGTTCGCCTTGGCCCAACATATAAAACATGGTGAAATAAAACAAGGTGGTCGCGATGACAAATTGATTAATTTTCGCCGTAAACGCTAAATTTCAAACTTCATATATAGAAATATGGCAAAATATTGAAGATGAAATAAAATTTATAATTTACTAAAATTATTAAATAATTCGAATAAAATGATTAAAAATTTTCCTTTTAGGCTAGGTAACTGAAACTCATTAAAAATTTAACGACGGTATAATAAATGTAAACAAACTTTGACACCTACAGTGGCTGCAGTTTATTTTATGCTCTGCATAATCATTTAAGCCCTGTAACAATAAAACATGTAGGAATTAAGAAAAAACAAATTGATATCATTTAATAGAGAAAAATGGCTTAGTTTTACAAGAAAAATTCAATTATTTAAAAAATAAACATTTAAATATCTTACAAATAAAAAATACGGCTTTTTTCATTTCACAGATTATTTTATGCGGTTACTTATAGTATTGAAAACTTTCAAGTTGTGTAATTTATATTTGTAATACTTTGTCTGGTACACTTTGTTGTCTATAACAGACTTGAGACGGTTTGGTATAGATGCAACTAGTTTTCGCGTTAAATTGGCCGAAATATTCTCCCACTCCAATTCCTTTAGGACATTTGTTATCCTGATAAAATCGAAAGTTTGATCTTATACCCACATTCTCTGCACGCTGCAACAAATTGTCCTGTAGAATTTAAAGATACTCTATGGTTGTTTCAATAAACTCTAAACTCCCAGTACCATCAGCAGACATACAGGGCCAAATCATGACGCTGCCACCACCAGCTTAACTGTTGCCTTTAAATTTTCTTTATTGAGCTAGGTTCCGCCATACGTGGACATACCATCCGAGCCGAATTTATTAAATTTGTATTTATCGGTATAGATAACCGAATTCCAAATCAATGAGTCGTTAGAAACGTGTTCTAAAGCCAATTTGAGCCTGCATACTTTGGTTTTGGCGCTATTGAAAGGCTTCTTGCGTGCAACTCGGGCATTAAAATTATGTTGACGAAGAACACGACGCAGTATTTTTTGCCCAGGTCAGATTGAATATCGAATGTCAGTTTGGGAGCTGAGCCATGTATTTTTTTTTTTTTAATTTTTCTCACAATATAACGCTCATCATGCTTACCAAAAATTTTATTTGGTGACAATTAGGTATATCGAAAAGTAAAATAAGGTAGAATAAAAAATAAATTTCGGCTAGACAACGAATTCTGGAAATATGATTACAAAAAGAAGTAAATGCATAAAATAAGCTGTGAGATGAAAAAAGCTGTATATTTTTCTTTTCTCGTTTTTAAGTAATTTTAATTTTTAAAATAAATGAAGTTATCTTCTTAAACTGGGCCCTTTTCTCTATTAAATGATACCAATTTGTGTTTTTTTTAAATTTAATAAATTTAGGTTGTGAATACATGAGTATCGCAGGCATTTTTTATATAAAAAAATTTGCAATTTATTGTGTTTGTTAGCAACCGTTTTTCATAAAACTGGCTATTAAAAGATCAAATTATGCAGTGCGTAAAATAAGCTGTGAGCCACGATTTTTTTCCTTTTAGCACGATTTAAAATTTTTCGGCTTGAATTTTTTTTGCCATATTTATATTAGGCTAATTTTCTTTTTGGATAAATCGAATTTAGCTGTTACTATAATTGAAATTTTTTAATTATTGTGAACTATTAAGTTAACCTTTTTTTTGTTAACAACGTTAGTTTATGCTCGGAGTTTTAGCATATACTATATATGATATTATATCTGTGGTTTTAGTTCCTGAACTTTTCATACATTTATTTTTAAATACTTTTAGCTTAAAATGCATATCTTTTTCTTTCATAACTATGCTTGTGCAAATAACATAAAATATATGTACATATGTTAGAAATAATAAAAAACACTAAGTGAAAAAATTATATATACCTATATTTTCCAAATTACGGAGCTCTGAAAAATTTCAAATTTTTTGAAATATTAATATGTGTATCATTTTGAAGCTTTTGAATTATATAAATGCTTTTGAATTAATTCTCAGTCACCCCAATATTTGCTTTTTTGATTGGAGTTACTTCACTAAACTAGATTTACATAGATGGTGATGGGTACATAAGATTCAGCATAGCCTAATATAGCGCTCTTATTGTTTTTAAATAATTTTCGTAGGTTTAAGAGACCACAAACCTATCACCTATCTTTGCACTTGATCTGTCTTTTTTACAGGTTTTTTCTGGAACCAATCTACCGAATAAAAACAGAGTTGGGTGTATAGGCAATAAAAGGAGCCAATTTACACGATGGCATTTTGCATACAACTAGTTTCATAAAATTTTTATTTGTTGGCAAGTGGCGCAGAAGCGCAAGCGAGTTAGGCAGAATGGAATGGCTTGAATTTTGAGGAAATTTTTTTCCACTTGCTTTGTGTACGTTCACTAAGGCTAAAAACGTGATTCGTCAAGAGAGAAGGAAATTTTACACTGGGTTGTTTTCTGGCCTTGATGGTTCTGGGGTGTGGAAAGTTCTACGGGAATCTGGCGTAATTGGTGGTAATGGGATAGTGTGCGATTTCGATGCTGATAGTTTGAATAACTATTTTTCAAATGATACTAATTTCGTTGATAACGAAGTTGCTGATTTAGAGTCATTTGATGAGGTTGATGGTAGTTTCTCTTTCAGTTGTGTGAGTGCGAATGACTTATTTGAGGCTATATGTAGAGTAAAATCTAGGTCATTGGGTATTGACAAAATACCTATTCGCTTCGTTAAGATTATTTATCCCCATGTTGCTCGGATTCTGTCTCATCATGTTAATACTATTTTAATGTCATCTAAGTTTCCTTCCTCTTGGAAGATAGCCCGTGTAGTGCCCATACCTAAATCTAAAAGTGTTCGTAGGTTTGAGGACTTAAGGCCTATTTCTATTTTACCAGCATTATCCAAGGCGGTGGAACTGATTATGAAGGATCAAATGCTTTCTTTCGTTCGTAGCAATATTGTGCCTTCACAATATGCTTTTCGATTTGGGTATAGCACTACATCTTTACTGCTTAACCTCACTGATGATATTAGAACTCATTTGAATAATGACAAATCTGTGATTCTTTTGTCACTTGATCTGTCTAAGGCGTTTAATTCTGTCAACTACAGAGTATTGATAAGGAAGTTGAAGGAAATATTTAATTTTTCTTTTACTGCATGTAAATTAATTTTTTTATATATTTTTGGTCGCTTTCAGTTTGTTGATGTAAATAATCAAAATTCTGCTTTACTTCGCCTTTCATCTGGTGTTCCCCAAGGTTCTGTGTTGGGTCCGATTCTGTTTCTTCTCTACGTTAATAATCTTTCATATCATATTGATAACAACATATGCAAGTCATTTTTATTTGCTGATGATGTTTTCCTTGTATTTAGTGGCGGACGATCTGGGGGCTATACATTCAAGTTTGATATAAATGATATCCTTCAGCGGTTTCTTAATTGGTCTTCGGAAAATTATTTAACTATCAATTTTTCGAAAACTAAGGCGCTCAGTTTTGGAATGAGTGACCAGCTTCAACATTGCATTAATATTTCTGTGGGTGGAGCTAATGTAGAATTTGTTGATACGTTGAAATGTCTTGGCATTTTTTTGGATAGGCGGTTGTGTTTTGATAGCCACATTGATCATATTAGTGGAAAAGTTTCTGTACTATTACGTAGACTATATTCTATGAATATATTTTTACCACTTCGCATTAAGATTCGCTTGGCACATGCAGTACTAATGCCGCAAATTTTGTATGGTATTGAAATTTTTTCTGGCTCTATGGGTTATGTTATTGCCAGATTAAGACGTATTATGAATATGATTGTAAGGTATGTTTATGGGGTTCGGAGACGGGACCATATTTCTGAGTTTGTAAAGCGTTTTCTAGGCTGTTCTTTTCTTAACTTTATTACCCTGCGTAATTTGTTGCTTTTCTACAGGGTTCTTAAAAGAGGAGTCCCTGCACAACTTTATTCTAAATTTCGTTTTTCTCATTCAATGAGAAACCCTCAGATTTTGATTCCTAGAATTAATAATTCGTTTTTAAGTTCCGTGTATAAGCTAGTATGATAATTCGTTGTTTGAAAAATCTTTTCTGGTAAGAGTTGCACGTCGTTGGAATTATTTACCTATAGAACTTCGAGTCTTTTCTCACTCTAATAATGCGTTTCGTC
Organism: Gymnosoma rotundatum; assembly: GCA_916610165.2. NCBI lineage: Eukaryota > Metazoa > Arthropoda > Insecta > Diptera > Tachinidae > Gymnosoma > Gymnosoma rotundatum. Next base: position 114,570 of record OU744337.1, read on the forward strand.
TTAAACTGTATTTTCTACTTTGTAGCTAGGATTTCTATTATGATTTTTATTTTTTTTTTTTTGCCGGTTTGGATTAATTTTAATCGCATTATTCACGTTTTATTCCTTACTATTACACCACTTGCATTATATTGGGATAACTGCACTTGACTTTGTGTTACATGTATACACATATTTCTATATATGTGTAAATATATATATAAATTTATTTTCTTTTCTTAATTCATTTTTGGTTGGGAACCAATGAGACTGGAAAATTAGTTTAATTTCAATTCTAGTTAATAAGTATCTTATATTCAGGGATTTTACTTTGTAATATAGTTTAATTGGCCTTATAAGGCTTTTATATTACTATGGATTATTAAATAAATAAATAAATGCTTTGTTAGCGGTGTATTATTTGAAATAACACAAATACAGTAACGAATATCACTCGATTTTGTATATCTTATACATATATAATACATACATTCAAACGTTTTTTCTTTCGATTCAAAATGCGGAATAATCCTGCATTGTGTTTTTTAAACCGTCAAGAAAAAACAATGAATTCGCCTTGCCAATATTTGTTTAATACATATGTCTTGGCTTATAAAACAGCATCAAGTTTGTGTATTATAAAGTGTTGCATGGAATATCAACAAGAAGAATTAGTAATAAAAAGTAACAAACATTTATTTAAAACTTCATTCATTTGCAGTTAGCCAATTCCCTAATCCCTTTTTAGTGGTATTTTCGGAAAAGTTTTTCCCGAATATATTTTTAAAATTTTTGTCGTTACAACTTTTGTTTTCCACCTCGGAATTTTATAATCAGGCATGTTCTGACAATCGCAAATCGCTTAAAACTGGCGATGCGAGTTGAAATCGCATATGTTTTTCTTTTCGAACATAAGTTTGAAAAAGAGCAAATCGCAAGCAAAACGCGTGAGTTTCAGAACATGTAAAACAAAAGTTTGCGTTTTGAAATCACATGCGATTTCAAAAACATGCGAGTGTCAGAACATGCCTGAATATTTACACGCATCTTATTTTCTTGACTTTTAACTTTATTTTTTAAATAATAATAAATAACCGCAGTAGTTTGTTTTAATCTTTACGTAAAACAGATGAACGAACCAAAAACGTGGGTTCAAGTTACACAGGTAAGCGTGAAGTACGTAGTGATTTAGTTGTTATTTTAGGTAAATGCTTAGCCGTTCTTTTTGTTTTGGGCTGAATTCAGTTCAGACATTCCAATTAAGGTCGACAAGGTACACGGGGACATGCTAGTTTTATCCCAGTAATAATTGTTTTTAAGTAAAAATCACATCTCACAGAACGAAACGATAAAAATGAATCATACCCTTGCGCCATACAGTTCAGCTACATATTCTATACGTGCGCTGAAGTTTTGATTTAAATAGCTTTTTGGATGGTTTTTCTTAATTCTATAAACTTTTTAATTTCACAATCATTCACTCTGTTATAAATAATTTACTTTTATAATTTTTTATATTATTTCTAAAAATTATTGATTTTCAGCTTAATCAAAATAATTTATATAAATGAAATACATATCTAAAGTTCTTAATTTCAAAGCATAATTTTATGTCATAGGTAAAATTGAAACTATTGATTTAAATAATAAAAATTTTAAAGTTAATAAAGTCTCATTTGAAGTGTAAGATGTTTTATCTCTTTATAGAATTTTTATAAAAAAAAATATATTTCAACATAAAATTAGTATTTTTCTGTTTGAAAAGTAAAAAATAATTACAAAAAAAAAGGTTTAAAAAACTCAAAACGTAAAATGCTTCGAGTTTTACTTATGCAACTAAACAGTTTATGTAGCTTAATACACTTAAAACGCTTTTAACTAATGATTGAGTACGCGTAGCTTAGAACAGTAGTGTGCCCATACCGCCCATTTCAGATTGTTCTTTCACAAAGATTTCAAAGTATTGGTAGATGATTGTGACAGCTAACAAAATACCGGTCCCAGAACCTATTGCTCCTAAGAAATCAGCTAACACGGATAAAGCGCCAATACACAATCCACCGAAGGCAGCGGCTGTAGGAATATAGCGATTCAATTCATGGATCATAGAATTTTCGCGATGACCGCGCATAACCATATGTTGTTCTTTTAATTGTTTAGCAACCTGTAAGTATTAACAAATTTGAAATCTTTAAAGTGTCTTACTTTTTTTTAACATTTTTCAAGTACTTACATCCTTGGCAGAGCTTCCAGATACGTCAATCCATGTCTTCGAGAAGAATGCACAGGAACCTAACATAAAAACAATGTAGAGGATGGCGTGGATAGGATCAGTCAAAATGTGACCAACACTTTCGGGTGGCGAAAGATAATAACAAAGTCCGCCAATGGGATAGGAACGAGCTGGACCGCCACCTCCAACATCAGCCCATACACCGAGAAGGTTGATGAAGAAGTTTCCTTGAAATTTTACAGCCAACATTTGAGAAATAACATATAAATTTGAAACCAAAGCGGATTGCAAGATAATTGGTATATTTGAGGTATAGAAAAGTTTAATGGGATAACTGCTATATTGCCCACGATAGCGTGCAGATTTAATAGGCAAATCAACTCGAAAACCTTGAAAGTATATAACGACAGCGAAAACGAGTACAGTTGCCAACAAATTCATCAAGTTTGGCAAATTTTGACGATAAAAGGCTTCGCGTAAAGCACGCACTTTATCGCTCCGTGTAGCCATTAAGTGGAATAAGGCTATGACAGCACCTTCGAATTCAGTTCCCCGTCCGGTTGTGACAGTAGTTGGAGAAAAAGCTTTCCACACAATGGTTTCACAAATATTAGTTGCAATAAAGAGGGAGATACCGGAGCCCAAACCATAGCCCTTTTGCAATAATTCATCCAACAATAGAACAATTAAGCCGGCGGCGAATAATTGGATAATGATCAATAGACAAACGCCGGCGCCAATTTCTGATGGATCACCGTACATGCCAGTCATAACATATACGATGGCCTGACCAATAGTTATCACCATGCCAAACAATTTCTGAGCACCGTTAAACAATGCACGGTCCTTGGGTGTATCACCCACTTCGATAATTTTAGCACCAGCTAGCAATTGCATAATTAAACCAGATGTTACAATGGGAGAAATGCCTAATTCCATTAGGGTACCGCGGTTGGAAGCTAAAATTACGCGAATCCAATAGAATGGATCAGCCGAATCGGAACTCATAATTCCAAATAAAGGAATTTGACAGCAAACTAAGAAGATGAACAATGTTATGGCGGTCCATAATACTTTCTCTCTAAACTGAATCTGCAAAGATTTTTATAAAAACATATTTATGTCATTAGCAATTAATATTTTCAAATTGAATGTAAAATAAAAAAAAACATTTTTAATAATAATTCAATAACAAGGAGCATTAGCTACATGGGCCATCGGCCATATATTTTAAATAGTTATTATCCAAAATTCAAAAAATAAATAGTAATAATGAAAATAAGAATAAGGGTTATTTCTTATTAATTATACATTTTTTTTTACATTACACATACATCATTTTAAAACTGATATAGTTTGCCCTGTGGTCGAAATTCGACAAAGTTTACTACCGAACACTTTTTTGGTAATTTTTTGTACACACTCATGTGTCGAATACATGAGAATTTTTGGCATGTGTTGTGGTAGCAATTTAAAAAAAAAATTACAACAAAAAAAAATTATGAAATTTTGACCTAGACATCCTGAATGTTGTGTTGTTGCAGACTTCTTTTTCACGATGTTTTTGGTAGTCGCACAATCGAGTATCTCTTTCAGCGATTGTCCTATCCCCAGTACTGGACGCGTTGTAAGCAAATGAGGTATATAAATGTAAATCATTTCAACTAAAGCATCTTGGTGGATCAGTTTTTTCATAGTAGTGTTTTGAGTTAAACATACATCTACCCACTCTTAGACGGGCTAACATAACACATTCAGATCTTGTTAAATTGCTGCTGTACCTTAGTCTTGTTAAAGATATGTTCTGTAGACCTAGGGTAGCCCTAAATGGAAGGCTTTTATACTACTGTTTTGAATAAATAAATACAGGTTATTTAAAAACATGTGTATTTTTTTTATTTTTTTTTATTTTTCCATACTTTGGTATAAACAATCTTTACTTGGTTCAAAATTCCCAAAACTAGTTTTTCTACAAGACTTCCTGTAAGTTTCGAACTCCTAGCAATGAATTCTACGAAAGATATCCTTGACACCCGTACTTATAGGCTCTTGAAGATGCACGCCCTTAAAACTTACTATATTTTTTTTTTTTTTATTATTATTAAGTAGTATTTGAAATACTTTACGAATTTACAAATTATATTTTTGTTACATTATGATAATCTATGAAATCCAAACAAAATTCTGTTTAATAATATAAACTACATTTTTCCTAAACAATTTTACATTTTCTTCATTTTTAATTTCATTTGGCATCATGTTGTACATTCGCAATCCCTTGTAAAATAATGTTCTTTGTTTAGAGTTGGCAACTCTGGAGAATAACAAGCTAAAAAATTGTAAATCTGAGCAAAATTTATAAAAATAATTTGAAGTTTAAAAAGCTTATAAACAATAAAAAAAAAAAAAAAAAAAAAAAAGTCAAGTGAAATAAACAATATTAATTGGTGGATCACTCGAAATGGCTGAATGCAGTAAATGCAGATCAGCAATTAGGGGTGAAAGTGGCATTCGTTGTAATGGTGTGTGTGAAAAAATATATCATCTTACAAAGAAATGTGCGGGTATTGATCAATACTCCGCCAAGATATTTGATGAAAATAATTATATAAGATATATATGCGATGATTGTATGCAGTATATTCAGAATGTAGATATGACTCTCAGGGAAATTCAAACTGTTGTAAACAAGAATCGACAAATATTAAAAGAATATAAACATGAATTTGAAAGCGCTATTAAACAAAATGAAAATGAGATAAAAGCATTACTGGAAGCAATTGAAAATAGGTATGATGCCAGGTTTAAAAAAATAGACAATGTACAAAAAATATGTGAAAAGAACGTTGAAGAAGTAAAAAACCTTTATGGAAATGTTAATGTAGTTGAAAACAAAAATAAAGACATGTACGAAAAAATTAGCATCAACAACACAAAGATGTGTGATGAAATTAAGAAAATTGTAAAAGAAACAAATGATAAACAAAAAGTGTCATATGCAAAAGTAGTAGCGAAAAATAGTGTGTTGCCAGATGTGTCAAAAAATGTCCCCTTAATAATAAAACCAAAAGGAAAGCAAACGGTAAAAAAAACAAAAGAAGAACTAAACAAAAAAGTGGATCCAATTAATTTGAAAATCGTGAATGTTGAAAACAGACGTAATGGTACAGTAGTTATTCAGAGTGAAAACATGGACGAAAGAGAAAAAATAAGAAGGGCAGTTGAAAATGAAATAAGCGAGAATTATGAAGTAAAAATTCCAAAGCAGACTGAAATGCATATAATAATAACTGATATGAGTTTTAAAAACACTGATGATGAGCTACTGAAAAAACTCAAAAAGCAGAATGAAGTAATGAAAGATAGTAAGGTGGAAATTATAAAATGTTTTGAGACAAAAAGATACAATAGAACTATATATAATGCTAAAATAAAAATTGATAATGAAACTTATTCAAAATTAATGGCAATGGAAAAACTTAATGTTGGATGGGAGAAATGTAGAATTTTTGACGGCACTAGTTTAACACAATGTTATAATTGCCAAGGTTATAATCACAAAGCAGCGGAATGCCGAAACGATCCAATATGTTTTAAGTGATGTGAAAAACACAAGAGTAAAGAATGTGCTAAGGAGATAAGAAATAATTGCATCAACTGCCAGAAAGAAAACAAAAGATTAAACCTGGGCCTAGATGAAAACCACGCAACGAATAGCAAAATATGTCCTGTGTATATAAATAAACTAAATCTAAAAAAGAAACGGATTGGATTAGATGTTGAAATATAACAACCAACGAATATATATGACATATACACTAATATACAAGGTATAACAAATAAATTTACTCAATTGGAAATACTAGCGGAAACAAATAAACCAGATTTTGTAATATTATCTGAGACGCATATGACGGAACACATCAATGAAGAAGAGACTGAATTAACTAATTATAATCAATTTATTACATTATCATCATCAACAAGGACTGGAGGAGTTACATTATACATGAAAAAAGAATGGACGGTGAAAAATATAAAAACCATTGTAAAAGATGTTGCTTTTTGGATTTCAGTTTATTTGGTTAAAAAAGAAAAATTATCTTTTATTCTAATAGTAATATATAGATCACCAAGTTACTCTAAATCAGAATTTTGCGATGCACTTCAAGATTTAGTGGAGGAATTATGTGAGAAAAACTGCGAAATATTAATTGCTGGTGATTTTAACATAGACTGGAAAGAAGATTTCTACAAACAGAGAGTCAAAAGTATACTAAATGACAATGGACTAAAGCAGATAATGGATGAAGAAACTCGAAAAACACAAAACTCAAAAACTATAATAGATTATATTATAACTAATAATAAATTAATAACGGCTAAAACTAATGTAAATAATAAGATATCAGATCACGAAGCAATTGACATATTTATAAAATGTGAAAATAATTTTAAAAAACAAATACAGCAAATAGACATTTTTAAATATAATACAAATAACTTTAGAAATGAACTAAATATGATATTAGAATACAACGAAATGTGGAATGTTAATGTCATAGTAGAAAATTTTGATAACTGTATGCAACAAACAATAACAAAATTTACATCAAAAAAACAAATAAAAGAAAGAACTAACATAATATGGTTTAACAATGAACTTAGAAATTTAAAAATGGAAAAAGTAAGATCATATCAAAGAGCAGTGATGGAAAACTCAAATGTGACTTGGGATAATTACAAAAATATAAGAAATAAGTACAAAACTAAAATTGAAAATGAAAAAAACAGATATATAAATAATAAAATTGCTTTTTCCAATGACCAGAAAGAAATGTGGACTGTGATAAAAGAACTTGTCTTAAGAAAACCCAGAAATGTGATACGAACTGTGATATTTAATCAAATAGAATATAAGGAAAATTTAGATATAGCCGAAAAATTTAATAATTACTTTGTTGATAGTATTAAGGAGATAAGGGATTTAATTGAATATGTGCAATACGAAGATGGTATACCTGTGATGAACACTACATTTAAGTTTCGTGCAATATCTTTGTTAGAGCTAAGAAATATCTGCAAAAGTATGAACAATAAATCAGACTACATTAAAATGAAAAGAAACATTATTCTGGATACATGGAACATAACTGGAAATATTTTGCTGGATATAATTAATAAATCTATGGCAACAGGAGTTTTTCCTACAAAATGGAAAGAAACAATGGTAACACCAGTTGATAAAATTAAAAACACAACTAAATGCGAAGAATTTCGTCCGATAAATAGCTTAAATTATGTGAAAAAATTTTGGAAAAGGTGGTAAAAAATCAAGTAGTGCAATATATAGAAAATCATCATTTGCTATCTAAGAACCAATCTGGATTTAGAAAGAAACATTCTTGCGAAACAACAGTTAATTACTTAATAAACAGACTTAAAATAATTAAGAAAAACAGTAAAGTACTAGCTATATTTCTAGATTTTAAGCGTGCTTTCGAGACGATAGATCGAAATATACTAATTCAGAAGTTACATAAGTATGGTATCCGGAATAATGAATTACAATGGTTCAAATCATATCTAACAAATAGAAAACAAATAACCAAAGTCAATAACGTAGAATCGAGTGCAATAGTAAATAACTATGGGGTGCCACAGGGCTCAATCTTAGGAGCCCTATTATTTATTATATATATAAATGACATTGAAAAAATATTGGACAAATGTGAAATAATAATGTATGCAGATGACACCCTGATTTTTACAGAAGCTGATACAGAAGAACTTTGTTATGAAAATATAAAAAACGACATGAAGAAACTAAATGAATGGTTAAATATCAATAAATTGAAATTAAATGAATCTAAAACTAAACTAATGGAAATTAATATGATTACAAATAGATCAATTAAAATAAATGACATTACAATAGGAAAAGTAAATTGCATAAAATATCTCGGCTTTATTATTGACAAGGACCTAAAATTTAATGAGCACATTGAATATATATGTAAAAAAATTGGAAAGAAAATTGGGTTTTTTAAACGAGTGAGAAATAAAATATCAATTATAACGGCTATTAATATATATAATACGATAATTAAACCGCATTTCGAATACGGTTCAACAATTTTATACTCCAGCGGCACGGATCAACAATTCACAAGGCTACAAAAATTACAGAATAAAGCTATGCGCGCAATTTTAAAATGTAACCGTTATACCCCAATTGAATATATGCTGAATACATTAAAATGGTTAAATGTTAAGCAGAGACTACTACTTAACACAATGATATTCATCCATAAACTAAGAATGGGAGCCGTACCTGACTATTTAATAGAACAGACTAGATATGTGGGAGAAGTTCAACCATATTATCTCAGAAATGCAACAGACTTCAGATTACAACAAGCACACACCAATGTATGTATTTTTATATCTACAGAAGCAATCCAATGCTTGCGTGGGTTTTTAGTTTCCAATCTCTTAGACTAAGAGTCTTAGTTATTTCTAAGTTTTGATTTTTCAATTTTGTAGTTTTTATAACAATCTTCTAACCAGTCACAACTACTACAATAGGTAGTGTTTTTAAATGCTACACTCCCATCTTGATTTGTTAATTATGCTTATATTACTTGTAAACAAACAAGCCAAGAAAATGTAAGAAACTTACCTTTCGTTCTGGTTTAGCAATTTCTGGCAATATACTGCAAAAAGGTTTTATGACTTCAAGAAATTTAACTGGAAAGCAAAAAAAAGGTCATTAGCATAACACGTCACCACTTATTTACCAAGTAATAACATTCGAACTTATATTGTTAAAAAATCAAGACACCGGCAGCTACCAATATTCAACTTGTATACGTAAGCAAAAAAAAAATCAAATACTAGCAACATACTTCATTTACTTCGAATATTATCCTTCTTATTTTATATGTATTTTACTTACTTCCCATTGTTATTTCCAGTAATTTTTTTCTTTGAAGTAAAAATAATTCCTGTTTGTACTTATGCTCTCCACAACAACGCCCGTAAATAAATTAGATTTATTCCGCCAAGTACTTCGTTCCAATTAAAAATCGCTTTACAAACCAACGAAATCTACTGACTACAAAAATTAAATGACCAAAATCTATACAACAGAAGAAACACAATTGCACTTTGTGCTTCGTGTCAAAGTGATGCCAATTTAATTGTAATTGTATAGCTTTACTATTTTCATTTACAACTTAAAGAGGCAACTGTCACCAAATGTTATTGGTTTTGTTTCTCCTACGGATAACACGTTTTTATTCACGTGACCACTTCTAAGTGCTGCCGAGTCTTTTTTGTTTAATATAATTTATTTCGAGGCGAATTAATTATAAGGCAAGGCGAATTAATACAGGTGACCGCACGGCTACAACAATCCAACAACACAAAAAACAACAGGCAATTTGTTGCTACAAAATTATGTATGTTGTCAAAAAAATATTGTAAAAAAACAAACAAAATAAAAAATATATTTGATGAAAAAAAGTGGTTGAAATTTTCAGAATAAAAATATTATAAAAATTAAGTTACATAAAAATAAAAATACAGGAAAAGTGACCAAAATTCTTTTGTACCACTAGTTTGCCCAAATCACATGCATCGTTCCATTCTTGCATGTTGACCATTTGAAGACTAACATAATCTTCCACAAAAAAACCAAGAAATTAGAAATGTGTTAATAATAATTTCACTATCTTTTTACGCATATTTTGATTATACACATCTGGAACTGCAAATACGGTTCCATGTTGTGGTAGTTTTCTCTTGGAATTTCAATTGTTTGTTTTCTATTAGCAATAAAAAAAAATTAAATTAAAAAAAATTTAACAAATTATTTATTTTTGACAAATTTTTTTGACTCTGTAATGTATACAGCTGTTGGCTTTTTCGCCCGTGCGTTCACCTGTATTATTTCGCCATGTTATAAGGTGATAGCGGTGGCGAATTCATTTATTTTCGTCGGTATTCTAAATGTCAAACTCCATGTATAAAAAATTTATCTAACTGTCATACAGATTTTTTATATATGGAGTTTGACAGTTAGAATACCGGCAAAAATAAATGAATTTGCCACCGCTATCACCTTATAATTAATGCGAATGCGAAAAGTGAAATTTAGAAAAAGTTGAGCAGGAATAAATCTTTTTATGACCCTGTAGAAAAATAGTAAATTGCGCAATACAAGAAAATTATGAAATGAGCAGCCCAGAAACCGTTTTACATAATCCGATATATGATCCCTATTAGAAACACCATAAACATACTTAACTATCACATTCATAATGCGATTTAACCTTGTTAGAACAAGTATGCCAGCTCCGGAGAAAACTTGGGTACCATATAGAATCTGCGGCATCAGAATAGCATGAGCCAAGGTTAACTTGCCACGAAAAGGGACGTATATATTAGTGGAATAAAGTCGTCGCAAGAGCCCTGACACCTTACTGCAGAGATAGTCCATGTGGTCCTCAAAAGATAACCTGTTAACAAGGAAAACCCCAAGACACTTAAGTTTATCCAAAACTTCAACACAAGATTGACCCAAAAAATTGTTTAGAGAAGGCGAAAGCAGGGTAGTGTTTCCAAGAATCAGCATTTTTGTTTTCGAAGCGTTTATGGAAAGTGAGTTTTCATTCAACCAATAGTAAACACGTTCATGGAGGGCATTTATATTAGATCGCATACCGGTAAAAGAAGAAATATATCGTCAGCAAAAATGTATGACTTACAATAACTATTTTCTATATGAAGTGAAAAATCATTAACGTAGAGCACAAAAAGAAGTGGACCTAAAACTGATCCCTGAGGAACCCCTGAGTTAAGGCTAACTAAGTTCGAAAAGTTGTTATGGACATCATTAAATTGCTGACGATCACATAAGTAAGAATAAATCAATTTACACGTGGTTGTTAAAAAATTTAAATTCTCCCTCAACTTTCTTATAAAAATACAAAAATTCACAGAGTTGAAAGCTTTTGTCAGATCAAGCGAAATTAATACCGCAGCCCTATCCTTATTCAAAAGGGACCTTATATCATCAGTCAAGTCCAGCAAGTCAAGACCACGACGAAAAGCATATTGCGATGGGTTAATTGAATTGTGGACAAAAGAAATAATCTAATCTTTCATTATACCCTCAATAGCTTTCGAAAGAGCCGGGAGAATTGAAATTGGCCTCAGGTCATCGACACTTCTAATACAACGCGATTTAGGTATGGTACCACACGTGCAATCTTCTAGAAAGATGGAAAAGTTGAAGAATGCAAAATAGTGTTGACGTGATGAGTAAGGATAATAATATTTGCTTTTTTGATTGGAGTTACTTCACTAAACTAGATTTACATAGGTGGTGAAGGGTATATAAGATTCGGCATAGCCGAATATAGCACTCTTACTTTTGTTTAAGTAAAATTATATATATATGCAGTTACAAAATTTTTTATTTTTTAATTTTCTGTCACCCTAATATTTGGGAAATTACTTCACTTAACTAGTTTTACATAGATGGTGAAGGTTATATTAGATTCGGCATAGCCGAATATATAGCACTCTTACTTGTTTAATTCTGTCAATATTTGGTTTTTTGATTGGAGTCACTTCACTTAACAAGATAAACATAAATGGTGAAGGGCGTAAGAAACTCGGCATAGACGAATATAGCATTCTTACTTGTTTTATTTCAATTAAATAAAAAGTTATGTTCAGTGATTAAAAACGCTTGACTATTTTCAAGCATATTTAGTTGCTTAACTGTTGCTGTGGAAAAATGTACAGCAAAAGCAAATGCAAAAAAGAGAGAAACACATTTGCTTTAGCTGATTATGTGTTTCTTTCTGCAGCAAAGCAATTATTTTGAAAACGTTTGCTGTTGCTAAAGCAATAAATAAATAGTAATAAAAAAAATGTAAAAAGATTTTATGTACATATTTTTGCAATTTGGTTACTTAGAGTATTATTTTTAATTTTTCCTCGTGGTTGACATCAGTTACCTGGATTATAGCGGTCTATTACTTTGTATATACAGTTAGGAGCAAAAATGTAACATGAGTTATTATGGTCTGAAATAAAGCTTGATAGTTTCAAAATAAGAAGACACACAACTAAATTATCTTAACTTATTTTATTTATTAAACTTTCTGCAAAATATAACACAAACATAATTTTTTATATTACAAATTTGTAAAACAAAATGCGTATATAACCAGATTTAGTCAAAAGTTACACTTTTGCACCCAGCAATATTTGTATGGTAATTAAAGTGCGACGTTTGAGTTTTTAATATTTTGTCCACAAACCTTTTGCTTTTTCAAGCTCTTTTAGTCGGTTGGGCATACTATTGCAAAAATTTGCCACCATCTCGTTTGGAATAGACTCCCAACAGTCTTTCACACGGCTCCATAACTCGTTAACACCATTTGAAGGTTCCGGATACTTGGCTAACTTTGTTTTGATGTAACTCCAAAAGTTTTCAATCGGATTCATATCCGGTGACTGCGGGGGCCATTTTAAAACAGAAAATGGATGACTATGTAGCCAAGTTTTTACTATTTTAGCCGTGTGCTTTGGGTCGTTATCTTGCTGAAACACAACGTTTTTAGGAGAAAGACCCGGTTTTTCAATAGCAGCTGGTAAATTATTTTGCAAAATTGAAAGATATTGTTCCTTTTTCATAATACCATCAATTTTAACAAGAGGACCCACTCCATTTTTCGTGATACAACCCCAAACCATTATTGAACCACCACCGTGTTTCATTGTTTGTCGGACCTGATTTGGTGTGTGGCTCCTTAGTCCAGTACCACGAGCGCCCATCTGACTCAAAACGGTTAATTTTAGTTTCATCAGACCAAATCACCTGAAAAATAAAAAAAAATTTTAAAAGTAATTTACAGTACCTGACTCCAGTCGCCTTCTGTCCAATTTTTATACGAATTTACAAATTCCTGCCGGCAAAGAATGTTTTTTTTTTTTTTTGTTAGAAATGGTTTTTTCTTTTTTTTCAGCGGCCTTAAGACCCAATCTTTTTAAACACCGTTGAGCTGTCCAGCGACTTCCATCAATTTGAAGAGTTTTTAGTGCTTCAGCTGGGGTGACAGGATTTTCGCATGTTACCAATTTTGCGAGGTGTCGACCAGTGCGATCATCTATTTTTCTTGGCCGTCCAATACGCGGAGATTGAGCACATATTCCATACTTTTCTTTAATTCTTTGCACGGTCATATGACTTATTTTATACTTTTTTGCAATTTGTCTTACCGATTCATTTTTTTGCAATAAATTAATAATTTCATTGATTTTATATGGCTCCATTTTAAAAACACGTGTGAGATAATTGAAAAATTTATAAATAACGGTAGATTACAGAATAATTCAGATATTGTATTTGTTTGAATTATTAAATGCATTCAAATTTAACAGGGTGCAAAAGTGTAACATTTTCTGATATTTGTTATGGTACCCCTACTGTCCATCCTTGTCATACTAGAATATTGCATGTAAGTATTAATTTTTTTGGACAAACCGATATATAATAATAATCGAAAAAACCTTTGGTATTTGCTTCCTTATAGGAAATACTAAGCATTGTTTCCGAACGCCGGCTATCATGTTACATTTTTGCTCCTAACTGTACGTACATATCAGTGTTCCCAGGGAAAGACAAGAAAAGAATACGCTTTTCCTTCAAAAAAGTTAAATTTTTTCATAAAAAGTTACATTTTGATATTTCCCTTAATACATACACAGTAATTTAATGTGATTTAAAACATAGTAAAAAGTTTTATTACATATTTCAGGGAAAATAACAAGGCCACAAATTCATTTACTGAACAAAAAAGAAAATAAAAAATGTGAAACAAAATTTATACCGATAATGCTGCTGAGGATTTAAATTATGACTCAGTACTTATATTTCGGTATGGAAAAGTGTATGCTCTCTTCATTCGATAAAACTAGTTAAAGTAGGATTTTTTAATAAATCCGTTTCACCTTATTCTTTGAAAGATTGAGCTTCAACAGAATTAACTACAATAATTATTTTAAAAATACCGTTATTAAAAGAAAAATTTGAGTCTTATTTGCCTAAAACTTCAATATAAAATTACCGACAGTTTTTCTGTAATATAATCCTGCACTTCCTGAAGGAAACTAAAAGACAACTTTCTTCTAAATCGAGATATTGGTACGGTTACCAGATTTTTCAAGCGGAATAAGTGAAGTTGCTAACAATTTTGGAAAGTTTGAACAGAATAATAGTTTTCCGCAGGAAATGCAGCTCATATTATTTCACAGTTGGAAAGAATTGTTGGCAGAAACAATTTGCTGTTCCTAAACTTAAAGCAAGTGATTTCTCATGAATTAAACAGAGTAAAACTTTAGCGTTTTTTTGTTTATTTCAAATTAATTTTTTATATGAGATTTTGATTGCATTAGCAGGTAACCTTTGTTATTAAAATCTAATTGATATGTTAAAAAAGGTTGATTTGTTGAGATTCTTACCTCAAATAATGAAGCAAGTACTCCTTCACTGATATCACTTTATTTCGTTTCTGTTTCAAAAGCTACGAAAATTTGGACTAATATAGCAAAATTATCAGTCCAATTATAAATATTCTCACGGAATTTCTTTCCCACGGAAAAAATTTTTCTTGAGAAAAGATTCTTCTAATTATGAATTGCAAATTTCAATTTGAAAGGAGTTGTTAATTACATATATTTTTCTTTTATAATTGATAATACCCCGAATCAAAAGGGGAAAATTTATGTCAGAAAAGCGAAAAAACTCACACGGACTTTAATTTATAATTGACCAGATACATTTTACGTGGAGCCTTCAAAAGTTACAAAAAATGTAACCAAACGGCAACCTTGGTATATATAATGGAACAAATCTAGTTTACGGGCACCGCACCAAAATTAAAAAAAGTTGACTACGGGGTGCAAAATGCAATTTTAAGCAAAAAATATAAAGTGAAAAAATTGGCGGCAACCCTTAGTTTCGGAGTTACGGACCTCCGAAGTTTTTGTATCTAATAAGGCACATATCGAGTATTCGATGGTAGGATGGGACAATATGGGTATCATTGGAAAGGGAATTTAAGGGCCTATTCAATTAAATAGAAAAAAAGTAAAAATAAAATAAAAAAATCAGGTAAGGCTCCAAAAAAACTATTTTTTCCATATAAACATAACTTTACTCAAAAACGAAAGAATTTTCCTCTCTATGGTATAAGCAACAGCGGCTTTGCTTTCTAAAGGTTTCCTAAATAGCCGGCCTTCGGCCGGACCACAGGATTTTCTCCTCTATGGTATAACCAACAGCGGCTTCGCTTTCTAAAGGTTTCTTGCGTAGCCGGCCTTCGGCCGGGCGCAAAGATTTTCTCCTCTATGGTATAACCAACAGCGGCTTCGCTTTCTAAAGGTTTCTTGCGTAGCCGGCCTTCGGCCGGGCGCAAAGATTTTCTCCTCTGTGGGATAACCAACACCGGCTTCGCTTTCTAAAGGTTTTCTGCGTAGCCGGCCTTCGGCCGGACGAAAGGATTTTCTCCTCTATGGTATAACCAATAGCGGCTTCGCTTTCTAAAGGTTTCCGAATAACTTAATTTATTTTGTAAAAAAATGTTTTTCCGCACCAGATTTTTTTATTTAATTATTTTTTCAATTTTTCCTGCTTCAATAAATAGCCTCTTATATTCCCTTTCCAATGATACTCATATTGTCCCATTCCGCCATCAACTACTCGATAAATAACATATTATATATAAAAACTTTGGAGGGCCGTAACTCCGAAACTAAGGGTTGCCGCCAAATTTTTCACTTTACATTTTTTGCTTAAAATTGCATTTTGCACCCCGTAGTCAACTTTTTTTTTATTTTGGAGCGGTGCCCGTAAACTAGATTTAAGCCTATATAATTTCGCATTATTGTACTTAAAACAAAAACAATAGTTTTTTTAAATGGTACATTTATTTTTAATACATTTGCTTTTTATCATGAATTATTTTGAAAAGGACCTGAAAATTTTCATTTACTTTTGCTAATTTCATCTGTAATATTGCTGTTGCTGCCAAGAACTTTGAACACCTGTCTGATTGGAAGTGTTACCTGCTGATGATTCATAAGGAGGGTTATTACCTGAAGATGTATTTCCGGCAGCGCTACCAAACGAATTTAAAACACTACTATAATAAGAAGCATCCGCAACAGATTCCGAAGGCTGGTGGTGGTTCTGGCTTAGGGGTGTCTTTTTGAGAGATTGGTGCAAAGCTACCTTTCCCTGATGACAATCTTGAGCATTGGCATTGTTTATACGTGCCAAATTGGCTTGTGTTAAAGAGGAATGAGTTAAAATTGGTGGCAATGATGAAGAACCAGGTGGAGCAATTGAACCTATGTTACTAGTAGATCTTAGCGGGGCCCGTTGTGTTAATAAAGTTGAAGGGGCCTGTAAAGGTACAACTGTAACTGATGATTCAGACATTTTTCGTTGCGTGCCAGAATCAGGTTTAATATCTACTAATGGGGGTATGGGTGCAGGAATAGGTTGTGCTACATGGCGATGATTAATGTGAGCCTGCAAATCTCTCTGAGACAGATAAGTTCTTCTGCAACCAGTATTTCCATATCTGCTACCGCTGTGCGTACACATAAACACCGTACCAAGTCCTGATTGCTCTACACGAACTACCTTATCATTGCAACGGGGACATACTTTAACAGGCTCTGTTCTAGCGCATTTTAAGCAGAATACATGTTTGCAAGGGATCATACGGCCGTAATGTAAAATGGGTTTATCACATTGGTCACATATATGAATCATAGGATTTAAGACCTTTTCACCAATTAAATTGACTTTATGATTCCATTTAAGACGAAGCATAGGTTCAGGTGGTCCTCTACAAATAGTTGTAAATGTAGGCGCTTCTAGCTGAGATATGTCGGCTTCCATATCAACTGAAAATAGAATTGTTAAAAACATCTTTGATGAACGGTTTTAGAGAAAAACTTACTTGTCTGCGATACAATATTTGTTAATTCTGCGGCATTGGATGCCATCTGTTCCGGATGTGCGCTCACTGCTTGTTCGGAATTATCTACATTGTTTTTATCAACTAAAGCTGTTTCAACTTCTTTATTTAAATCAACCATGACCGTGTCAACAGTTTCTAATGAAATATTTGCTCCACTTTCAGCTGAAACATCACCATCTTCCACCACAACATTAGAGCTACCGTCGAATGACTGATCCAGTAATACCTCCTCATCACTAGATACAACTAAGGCCGCTTTCTTCCCTCTTCCACGACCACGGCCGCGACCACGGCCTCGAGCTCTTGTACCTCGCCCACGACCTCGGCCCCTTTTTGCAACAACATCTTCGTCCATCGGTACAAATTTTTAATGTAGATTAGTATTTTCGTCTTAAGTATGGAAAAGTAGAGTTGTATTAATATACAAACTTGCTTACAGGCCTGCCATATTTGCCGATTTTTCGCCACAAATTTATTAATATGCTGACTTTTGCTCCAAAAATGCCGATTTTTTTAAAAACTGTAACAAGGTAACTTTGTTCATTTTAGAATAATTTTTAATGTTGTGCAACACTAGAATGCTTACAACATTAGAAAGAGACAACTGTTAATAAGTCAGCACTCTTACTAAGGAGAAACACAGTTCTTAACTGTATTTGAGCTATTGGAAAATAAAAAGTTCTCGCTAACGTGAATGAAGCAACAGATCTATGCATATGTGAAAATTACAAATATAGAACTATTTCTTCAGATTGATAAAATAGATAATGTTAGGCCAAATGTTTGTACAAGTAAGTTTAAGTCCAAGTTGATAGGATTCGGTTATTATGAAATATGTTTATTTATTATGAAACTTGTTTGGCACTCACTTGCATTATATGCTTGTCTTTAATTACAGAGAAACTTTACCAATTTTAAAACATTCAAAAATTACCAGTAATAAAAACGTAAATTACTGCACCCAAGTCAAACCAGATGGCTGTCGTTTGAAGCAGTAGTTTTTTGAATACTAGATTTGTATCAGGCCTTAAGAATTTACTTTTGATTTACTGCTAATGTTAATCAAATCGATAAAGCGAAAATAATTATAAAATATTTAAACGAAACAAATAAAATTTTTTTATCCTCTTTAAATATGTACTTGAAATTCTTAAAAGTATAAACAGAATATTTTAAGGTGAGTCAACTGAAATACACAACCTATACATCCATATAAAAAGGCTTTTTAGAACTGTACTAACTAATTTTATAAAAATCGATGAACTTTATTTAACGGAATTTATGAATAGGGAGCATTTTTTGAAATTTGATGAAATGTATTTGGGCTCATTGGTTAGAGATTTAAATAAGAATCAGTACATAACAAAAACTAAATAAACAAAATCAGCTTTTATTTAGAACTTTTAATTTAAATATTAAAGCACTTTGATTTTGAACATAAATTAAAAATGAAAAATTACTTGATACTTTTTGTTAGTAAAAATATGTTTTATTGTACTCAAAATGTGTGTGCCGATTTTTTACAGATTTTGTATTATTAAAGTGCCAATAACCCCCTGTTTACATTAGACAATGCTGTCATGACAATATCAATACATGCAGAGTTTTTCACTAGTACATGTACAGATTTCAATTGTCTGATTTACTGTCTTGAATATTTTGAAGACAGTAAATAAGACATTGATTTGACGTATGCCGACAAATTTTTTCATAATGCTTTAACTAAATGAAATTTTTATTAAATTATTATATTAAATACTAAAATTTTCTTTGCAAACAACAATAGAAATGGAAAAATTGCAGGAAGAAACGCTAAAGCTATTTTAAATTTTCTGAGAACGTGCTTATAATGAATTGTCATAATTATTGTCTGGACGCCTACACTACAGAAGCAATTGTCAGCCTTTTTGACAACTAATGCGTATTATTTTATTGTCATGACAGCATTGTCTAATGTAAACATGGCGTTAAGCCGATTTTTTTGTGCAAAAGTGCTGATTTCTTATCAAAATTTTCTGGCACCCCTGCTTGCTTATGCCAGAAAAGCACGAAGCTGATGTTTCAATGTCGTTGACTCCTTAACGTAAAAAAGTAGGACGGCATGAAAGAACGAGAAATACATATATGAAGGTGAAGAACATATACTGATCTAATAATAGAACTAAATTATATGCAAATTAAAAAAAATGTGATATTATTTTTGAACATGCAAATCAAATTTGAATCAAATTTTGTATTTGCACATTAATATACTAGGTAGTGGTAATAGATCTACTGACTTTCTAGTTTATGTTTTCAGAAGTCAAATTTACACTTATTATTTTTTTCTTACAGTGGAGTTTAAAATATTCATAAAATAAAAAAATTTCACACACTTTTTGAAACTGAATTTTATTTAAAAATTTAAGGCCTTGCCTCACCGAAAATGTGTGTAAACACATTTTGTTACCTGTTTGTGTTTTTGAGTTTGGTATAAAATGTGGGTACCTTTTAGGTTTTTACATATAAAATATAAAAAAAAAAAATCATGAGGAGGCGAGGTTTAGGAAGCTCCTGTAGCTTTAATATATCCTCGATATACATGTAAGCTGCATCACAGGACAGCTTATGACTTTTAGATTAGTAATATTTTAAGTTGTTTTTCGCTCTACATTTTTGAAATGAGATTTACCTCAAAACCTAAAAAAATCATGTTCAGGAGGTATTTTGAGAAATTAAATATGGAATTAAAATTCCCTTAATATCATAATGCATCGAGCTATTCTTCTTCTTTTACACAGATAAAAGAGCTTTTATTTCAAATGGTGAAAGAATTTAAGTTTTTTTTTGTGTGACCATATACATAAATTTCGAACGGGTAAAATATGTACTAAAATTGGCTATGTTTCGAAATGCTGGAGAAGGAAACGTTATAATTTTTCACCTAATTTTTTTTGTTATTATTTAATTTTTGCTAGACTGAAGTAAATTTAAATTACATAAGCAAAAATACGACTTTTTTGCGGAAAATCCTAAAAAACGTATTTTTTACATTTTCTCAATTCAGAGGCTTATAACTTCTTAACGAAAAGCGCCATCAGAACAAAACTTTAAACTTGTTGATTTTAAATTTTATTAAGAATATAGCAAATTTCTTAAACTAATAATAAGATAATAAATAAGCATACGCCAAAAATACAAAGTTAAGGTCGGCCAAAATAAACAAAAAAATTGACAATTTTTTCCCA
This sequence comes from Gymnosoma rotundatum, assembly GCA_916610165.2. Classification (NCBI taxonomy): domain Eukaryota; kingdom Metazoa; phylum Arthropoda; class Insecta; order Diptera; family Tachinidae; genus Gymnosoma; species Gymnosoma rotundatum. The sequence continues at coordinate 135,080 of OU744337.1, forward strand.
GACTAAAAGAGATAATCTGCACAAGTAAGCATATTTTTCGAAATTTTCAAGGCCTATTTAAATATAAAAAATCGTAACATGTGTGTTAAAAATTAACTTTTTATGACATTTTCAAAAAATTATATGTCCGAGGTACATAACTTTGAGGCCATACCCACTTCACCCTAGGGACCCGACCATCTGCAGAATCACTGAGAAACACCTCTGCTATTCCTCTGTTAAATTTCATTGAGATGTGTTAAGTGATTCCTAAGATACCAAATTTTGTAAACAAAAATTTCAAACCACTGTGCGTCAGTTGATTTGACATCTGAAAATATATTTTACAAAAACAAAATACATGTTGTTTTCTTATTTTTGTAGTTGTTTTAGAACTGCTATTACCTGTAAATTAATGTGCCTTGGTGAGCAGGTGACGCCTTTTCTGAAATTTTAATTATATTTCCGAATGACTCTTTCGATTATAAAATATTGTTTTTCATGAAAAGAAATAGTCTCAATAGAAAAATTAAAGAGTTAAAGTTTGTTTTTATTTTAGATCTTATATAACATTATTCTCTTAGTTTTTTAAACTTGTAATATATTTATATTGGCCAATTAGGCTACAGATATTGCATATGAATAAATAAAATAAAATTTTTTAAAATATCAATATGGGTATCTTCTTAAAGCTTTTGAAGAGATTTATTATTGCAATATAATTCATTGTTACTTAAATTTTATATTATTATAATTATTTAAATACAAAAGTATGTGTATATGAACAAATATTTTTCATAAAAATTTACATATATTAAAAAGTATTTAAAGTGATTAAAGAATCACACATATGTTACATATTATTAATCCATATAGACCAAAAAATAAAATATAATTAATTATTAATCACTAAAAATTAAAATGTTAAAATATTTTCCTACGCTTCCACCTGCTGGTTAATTCGCCTTGCTCCAATTGTTGAATTTTAACTTGGCTCATATACAACAGTGCGTATTGTTATATATAATCCATTTCTTAGCAACTATGGTTGCATTACTCATCGCGGTTGTGGTGTATTGTGGCAACATCTTTCTTTTTCTCATAACGCCATTGCAGGCGTGTAGTGTTTTTTAAGTTGCCCGAGAAAAAATCCTTAGACATCCATAATGGTAGGTGAAATTATTTAGAATTATGAAGAAATTTTTACAAACAATGAAACGAATTTTTCAATGTCATTAATATTTTTAATTGCTCCAAAGAATTAAAAAATTGCAACGTCAAAGGAGCTTTGGGTGTGAGTTGGCGTTTGTAAATTCTAAAGTCTGCAGAACAAATACTTTATACTGTGTTCGTTTTGCAGACTAACAATGGCCTTTGCAAAATGACGTGTTCATTTTGGATGGGTTATAGTTTTTATATTGGACATTAATAATTTGCACCCCATTTTTGTAATACAAATTAATTTATATTTTAAACGTATATTTTTGTATATGGGTTCATAGGTCAACTTCACTGTCGATGAGATCCGTGGGTTGATGGACAAAAAGCGGAACATCCGTAATATGTCTGTCATTGCTCATGTCGATCATGGCAAATCTACATTAACTGATTCTTTGGTAAGTATTTACAGCGAAAGTGCCCAGAACATTAATTTTGTTAACGATTTTCCTCTGGGGTTCCTAGGTCTCCAAGGCTGGTATTATTGCTGGTGCCAAGGCTGGTGAGACCCGTTTCACTGACACCCGCAAGGATGAACAAGAACGCTGTATAACTATCAAATCCACGTAAGAGGCCCTAAAAGTTCCACTATTTTTAGTATATTAAATATTATATATATTTCTCTTTAATAAGTGCCATCTCTATGTACTTCGAAGTCGAAGATAAGGATTTGATTTTCATTACCAATCCCGATTTATGTGAAAAGAACAGCAAGGGTTTTTTGATTAATTTAATTGACTCGCCTGGACACGTTGATTTTTCTTCTGAAGTAACTGCTGCTCTACGTGTCACCGATGGCGCTTTGGTTGTTGTTGATTGTGTTTCTGGTGTATGTGTTCAAACGGAAACTGTATTGCGTCAAGCTATTGCCGAACGTATCAAGCCTATTTTGTTTATGAACAAAATGGACCGTGCTTTGTTGGAATTGCAGTTGGATGCGGAAGAACTATATCAAACTTTCCAACGTATTGTTGAAAACGTAAATGTCATTATTGCCACCTACAATGACGATGGCGGTCCAATGGGTGAAGTACGTGTTGATCCCTCAAAGGGGTCAGTAGGTTTTGGCTCTGGTTTGCACGGTTGGGCATTTACGCTTAAACAATTTTCTGAAATGTATGCCGAGAAATTTAAAATCGATGTTGCCAAGCTAATGAACCGGTAAGTAAATATTCTTCAAAAAGTTCTATCTTGTATGTAAAACAAGCTTTTAGCACAATTCGTGCTGTTCATAAAGCGCGGAACTCTTAGGTTTTTATCTAGTGTTCCTAGCTTGAAGATTAAACAGCAAGTGCAAATAAAAGTAGAATAAAAGGTGAGGGACTTTTGATCTTTTTTGGGAAAACAAGGACCTCAATTTCCTATTATTGGGTTCAAACGCTGAGCATTGACCTCTTTCTTAATGTCAAATTTGCTTATGCTAAAGACTCGAGAAAACAATTCTTACATCTTGAAAGAAATATTTTAATATATTTTAATAATTTAATATAATTTTAATATATTTTAATTTTTATTACTTATTTGAACTGTGAATGTTATAAATGAATAGAAATTAATTTGGCTTAAGTTCGTTTTCTAAAAATCTTTTTTAGAAAGAAAATTAATTTTTACAAATGTATGTGGACGTTTTCCAAAGAAAACAAGGGCTTAAATCTAGTTTACGGGCACCGCTCCAAAATAAAAAAAAAGTTGCCTGTAGGGTGCAAAATGCAATTCTAAGCAAAAAATGTAAAGTGAAAAATTTGGCGGCAACCCTTAGTTTCGGAGTTACGGCCCTCCAAAGTTTTTATATATAATATGGCATTTATCGAGTAGTTGATGGCGGAATGGGACAATATGAGTATCATTGGAAAGGGAATATAAGAGGCTATTTATTGAAGAAGGAAAAAATTGAAAAAATAAATAAATTAAAAAATATGGTGAGGAAAAACATTTTTTTTTACAAAATAAATTAAGTTATTCGGAAACCTTGAGAAAGCGAAGCCGCTATTGGTTATACCATAGAGGAGAAAATCCTTTCGTCCGGCCGAAGGCCGGCTACGCAGAAAACCTTAAGAAAGCGAAGCCGGTGTTCGTTATACCATAGAGGAGAAAATCCTTTCGTCCGGCCGAAGGCCGGCTACGCAGAAAACCTTTAGAAAGCGAGGCCGCTGTTGGTTATACCATAGAGGAGAAAATCTTTGCGCCCGGCCGAAGGCCGGCTACGCAAAAAACCTTTAGAAAGCAAAGCCGCTGTTGGTTACACTATTGAGGAGAAAATTCTTTCGTTTTTGAGTAAAGTTATGTTTATATGGAAAAAATAGTTTTGTTGGAGCCTTACCTGATTTTTTTTAGTTTATTTTTACTTTTTTTCTATTTATTTTTCTATTCCAATGATACCCATATTGTCCCATTCTACCATCGAATACTCGATATATGCCTTATTAGATACAAAAACTTCGGAGGTCCGTAACTCCGAAACTAAGGGTTGCCGCCAAATTTTTCACTTTACATTTTTTGCTTAGAATTGCTTTTTGCACCTCGTAGGCAACTTTTTTTTTATTTTGGTGCGGTGCCCGTAAACTAGATTTGTTCCTTAATATTTTCTTCCCACGAAATTTTTTCACTTTTCCCTTAGATTTGTTTCTTTAAATTTTGCTGTGGAACTGCATATATTATGACAGTTTTTATACGGTTTCATTAGAGTATTTACATCAATAACACATTTTTTTAATTCGATATCAGTTACTGCAGTGCAGACTGATATCATGCTCATCAAGATGCAAAACAACGCGATTTTTTGGTTATAAATTTATGAAGAAATTTTATTAAAAATATTTTTAAATGAATAAAATGGAGATAGAAAAAATCAGATATAAGAATTTATTTTATTGTCAGCTTTAAGCATCTTACATGTCACGTTCTTGAAATAAAATAGTTCTCTGTTGTAGTGTCTCCTCTTGAAACAACACAATAATAGCACCAATCATTAACATTTCTAAATTTTTTATAACTAAAAAATTTGGAATATTATTTCCCAGTTATATTTTCTTTTTTCTAGTTTGTATTCAGTACGAATTGATAACGGGAACAAACCTTCACGATAGCAATTTTCCCTTCATGGAGAATAAAAATTTCATGGGAACAAAAATTTCACATTTTGGTTACGATAGGGGTGATTTAAGTTACCTACCATTCCCTACATTGATTTTCATTTTAGCTAGATGACGATAATTTGTCAGTTTTATATAATTTCATTATTTCAGTCTCTGGGGTGAAAACTTTTTCAACGCTAAGACCAAGAAATGGCAAAAACAAAAGGAAGCTGATAATAAGCGTTCATTCTGTATGTACATCTTGGATCCCATCTACAAGGTTTTCGACGCCATCATGAATTACAAGAAGGAAGAAATTCCCACCCTCTTGGAAAAGATAGGAGTTTCTATTAAACACGAAGATAAGGACAAGGATGGCAAAGCTTTGTTAAAAGTTGTTATGCGTACATGGCTGCCAGCTGGTGAAGCCTTGCTTCAGATGATTGCTATCCATTTGCCTTCACCTGTCGTTGCACAAAAATATCGTATGGAAATGTTGTACGAAGGTCCTCATGATGATGAAGCCGCCATCGCTGTTAAGAATTGCGATCCTGATGGTCCGTTGATGATGTACATTTCTAAAATGGTACCCACTTCCGATAAGGGTCGTTTTTATGCTTTTGGTCGTGTGTTTTCTGGCAAAGTAGCAACTGGACAAAAATGCCGTATTATGGGCCCTAATTACGTTCCTGGAAAGAAGGAGGATTTATACGAAAAAGCTATCCAACGTACAATTTTGATGATGGGTCGTTATGTAGAAGCCATCGAAGATGTTCCCTCTGGTAACATCTGCGGACTGGTTGGTGTTGATCAATTTTTGGTCAAGACAGGTACCATTACCACTTTTAAAGATGCTCACAACATGAAGGTAAGAAAAAATACAAAACAATGAAATTATTAAGTCATTTTTGACCCAAAACAATAACAGACTTGTGTTGGGTTACCTGACCTCTCTTTAAGTAACAGAAATGTGCACGTTATAAAATTTTGCCCTATTTTTTGTTTGCCTAGGTCATGAAATTCTCAGTATCACCTGTCGTGCGCGTTGCTGTTGAACCTAAGAATCCTGCTGATTTGCCAAAGTTAGTTGAAGGTCTAAAGCGCTTGGCTAAGTCCGATCCTATGGTTCAGTGCATAATTGAGGAATCTGGCGAACACATTATTGCTGGTGCCGGTGAGTTGCACTTGGAAATCTGCTTAAAGGATTTAGAAGAAGATCATGCTTGTATCCCTTTGAAAAAATCTGATCCCGTTGTATCATACCGCGAAACCGTTTTCGAAGAATCCAACCAAATGTGCCTCTCCAAGTCCCCGAACAAGCACAACCGGTTGCAAATGAAGGCTTGTCCTATGCCAGACGGTTTGCCAGAGGACATTGACAATGGGGACGTCAGCTCGAAGGACGATTTTAAGATTCGCGCCCGTTACTTGGCCGAAAAATATGACTACGATGTAACTGAAGCCCGTAAGATCTGGTGTTTCGGACCCGACGGTACTGGTCCAAACTTTATTTTAGATTGTACCAAATCCGTTCAGTATTTGAATGAAATTAAGGATTCTGTTATCGCTGGTTTCCAATGGGCTACAAAGGAGGGCATTTTAGCTGATGAAAATATGCGTGGAGTCCGTTTTAACATCTATGATGTGACTTTACACGCTGATGCCATCCATCGCGGTGGTGGCCAAATCATTCCAACTACTCGTCGTTGCTTATACGCTTCAGCCATTACTGCCTCTCCTCGTTTAATGGAACCTGTGTATTTGTGCGAAATCCAATGTCCCGAGGTTGCTGTCGGTGGAATCTATGGTGTCTTAAACAGACGTCGTGGTCACGTCTTTGAAGAATCACAAGTTGTTGGCACCCCAATGTTTGTTGTCAAGGCTTACTTGCCAGTCAACGAATCCTTCGGTTTCACGGCTGATTTGCGTTCTAATACTGGTGGACAAGCTTTTCCTCAATGTGTATTCGATCATTGGCAAGTCTTGCCTGGTGACCCTTGCGAACCCTCCAGCAAACCCTACCAGATTGTCCAAGATACTCGTAAACGCAAGGGTCTCAAGGAGGGTCTACCCGATCTGTCGCAATACCTCGACAAGTTGTAAACAACTTTTCCGTCATTCATAATTATATACCATAAATATTCTGATGTGGCTATAAAAAAGCTATTTTTACTCCATTGATCAAATAGTTCATTCTTAATCTACTTTATAGTTAATTCGACCAGCAGCGACTACAACAGTAATAAAATAGCACATGCATAAAACTTAAGAAAATTAAAACTATACTGAAAATTAAATAAAGGTACATGAGAATTACTATATTAAAATAAACAAACTAAAAAGTACATTTTATTTTCTTGCTTTGGTAGTCTATTTAGAAGTCGGTTGTTTTCTAAATTTTCTATTAGTCTTGCTTAAACCTTTTACATTCGAGAAATTAGAACGGAGAAATTTTTTAATTCTTCGCGTTAATTTTCGTCGAATATTGTTTAAGCCAACATAAACGAGATTATAAGTATTTTTATGCATTCAAAATAAAAAAATAAAATGATATAAATACCAAATTTATTTTAAACGTGTTGAAAATGCTTTGCAGAGTTTTTGCAAAGCATTATTCATTTGATATACTTTTATACTCCATTTTATACTGAAGTAGTTCTGAAACAGGTTCCCATTCCAAATTCCTTCAGTTCTGTAGATATCTTCTAAAATATTACGAATTGAAAAGTTTTTTGTTCAGTTCCATAGAAGAGTTAGTTTCATAAAAGAAATTCTCTGAAATGCGACACGATTATAAGAGAATACCTTGCACACATAACAGACTTGATGGTGGGTTTCTAAAATCAAACCAAGGCTTTAAAGAATTATTGCTCTGTCCAACATTTGCTCCTAAATAATGGCTTTATCCACTGTAAAGGCTGGCTCGTGGCAAGGCTTCAGTCTTTTAGAAAGATACATCTGATATGATAAACTAAATTTTCCTAGATCTGTTTTTTTTTTTTTTATAATTTGAAAAAACGCCAAAACTCGCATCACAATCACCCATATTCTGTTTGGCAACGTCAACACAAAACAACGTCGTTTTTCTTCGTTTGTTGTAAATCGGTATTCTCGTTGTCAATATTGTCATTAATCGATGACTGTCGCCATATGTTTGGTATTTTCTAAGAACGATTGATGTTGATGATGCCGTTTAGTTTGTCTTAGCCATTTTTGATGTTGAGTTGTGTTGTGTGGAAATTATTTTAATACGAAAATGCAATTATTTCAAATTTTTATACCCTTCAATAGAAAAAGTGGAAAAAGGGTACAACTAAGAATGTCATTCCGTTTGGAATTTCTACAATATACACTTTCGACCCAATAAAGTACGAGGGCTGCTCTATATATTTCTGGCCTAATAGTGAAAATGCGAATATTAATAATCAAAAATGGTTTTATTGTTTTTCAAAGTATTCTCCAGCATGATTTATACACTTTTGCATGCACTCAAACTAGTTGTCGAAGCACTTTTTCCACTCCGATTGAGGCACCTCTAAAACATGGTTTTTGAACACTTCAACAGCTTCTTCTGGCGACGAAAATCGTTGACCACGCATTTTTTTCTTGATGTGCGAAAACAAGAAGAAGTCATTAGGTGCCAAGTCAGGGCTGTACGCCGGATGACCCATTAATTCGACGTTTTGGTCGGTCAAAAACGCTCTGGTTTGAGCCGATGTGTGAGAGCTCGCATTGTCATGGTGAACAATGATTCGTCTTCTCTTGTTGGTTTTTCGAATTTCTCCGATGACTTCAGGCAAACAAATTGTAGTGTGCCACTCAGAAGTGACCGTCCTACGTAGCTCAAGCGGAACAGTCGCCACATGACCACTTTTGCCGAAGAAACAGGCGACCATTTGCTTGGAAGTGCTTCTTCCACGAACAACTTTCGTTGGATTTTGCTCGTCTTTGAAGGCCTTTTTTTGAGCGACTTTCAAATTGTGCGGGATCCAACGAGAACAAACCTTTTTTACGGCCTGGTGTTCATGCAGTATCGAATGTATGCTGGTGGAAGAAATGTCCAAGGATGTCTCTATCTCTCGGTATGTCGCATGTCGATCTTGCATTATGAGTTCACGGCACGGCATCAATGTTCTCTGGCACAACAGCCGTTTTTGGACGACCTTCACGGAATTCGTCTTTGAGCGAACTTCGGCCACGATTAAATTCATTATACCAATTTTTCACAGTGCTATAGGATGGTGCTTCATCGCCATACAGACATTTCAGTTCATCAATGAACTCTTGTCGTGATAATCCACGTCGAAAGTTGTGAAAAATGATGGCACGAAAATGTTCACGAGTTAATTCCATTTTTTTCTATATTAATTTTTTCAAGTCACTGTAAACAACACAAATAATGGTCGTACGTCAAAACGTTTTGAGTACGATTATGCTTAAAAATGACAAACTTTCCAATGGAAATGTCAGATTGCACTTGGCAGCACTCAGTGTTGCCAGGCCAGAAATATATATAGCAGCCCTCGTATATAAATTCTCACTTATGCAAAGCGAAGTCAATTGAGCGATGCCCGTCTGTCCGTCCGTATTTAGTTTGCATAGGCAAACTTGATTTCAACAAAAATGTAAGTACGCCAATCGATTAGACAAAGTGTCGAAAGAGGTGCTTTAGAATTCAGCATGATCGGTCTATGTCCTTCGAGGTAACGGGCAAAACACCATGCCTACCTCTAATTTATCCATATTATAAAGTAGCTCCAATAAAAAAAATAAATATATGACGCGATAGAGAAGTAAAAACTAAAAAACACCGAGTAAAAAAATTAGCGCTCACCCATATTTTCCGAGTTACGTGCCTCTGAAATTTTCAAATTTTTTAAAATATCAATATGTGTATCATTTAAAAGCTTTTAATGAGATCTTTTAGGAAATACTAAAATTTTTAGAAAATGATTAACGCATTAAGAGCCGATGTCATTTATATGTAAAATTATATATATGCAGTACTAACATTTTTCTTATTTTTTAATACTCAGTCATCCCAATATTTTCTCTTTTGATTAGAGCTACTTCACTAAACTAGATTTACATAATTTAAAATTGTATAATTTTTGAGTCAGAAAAGTTGTAAACTTCGAATGTTTTATAAAATATTTTAAATTTTGCTCGCTAACTGCGGGAAAAAATTTTGCTAAAAACTGTACTTAATATTTTGAAAAAAAAAAAAAACTGGATCAGAGTACCGAAAACCCAACGGGTGGCCAAAAATAGAATAGAATTGAGTAGAAAGGTAAAATTTGGCATGAATGTTTTTCTTAGAAAAAAAAGTATTTATACGAAATTTCGAGAAGGTGCCACGCCCATCTCCCATACAACCTAAATTTAAAAATTATCATAACTTTAAAATTAGTAATCTCATAAGAAATTCAATTTGCATGTGATTGGGTTACATTGTAATATATTCCCAATTTCCAAGAAAATCGATCAAGCGCCTCGTCCACCTCCCATACAACAAGCAACAAGTTCTTCCACTTGTCTCCTTTTTGTTCTCATTGAACCGTGCCCATAAGAAACCTTCGGTCGGCCTCTACCACTTGCATTTGCTTTCTTATATAGTACAACACAATTTAGTTTTATTGCAGATCTAAAACTTATATTATAAATAAATGCACCAAGTAATTCGCTATTTAGCTAGTCACTCAACTCAGTTTCAAATCTCTGTATCTTATATCTCACGCATAACATCGCAGTCTGTTTTGCTTTATCTCTAGCTACAGTTAAATATTAGTACGAATCCGCAACGAGGTTGATGCTAAAAAACAATCACAAAAACAATTCGAGCAATATCGGACAGCTGAACTTGTAAGTATACTAAAATACATACTTGTAGCTACAAATATATACTTGTACTACAAAAAAAGCAGAAAAAAGTGTTATTTCTACTTTCTTTTAAATTCTCTACGAACGATTACGTTTGCTAAAAATTTTTGACAATGCCTTACTACCATCTCTTTTCTAACGGTATGTGATATATGATCAATATTTCTAAGCAGAAAGAGTGTTGTTATTAAAACCTTACCCGTCGGTAAGTAGCCAGAAGCAAATATTTGTATTGCGTAGCTCCTATCGTAAAGTACTCATATAAAGTAGCCAGAAAGTATGTAATATTCTCAACACAAAGTACCTAGAAATAATGTTTTCGTTTTTGGCTACTTTTCCAATTACAGCAAAAAATTAAGTAGAATATTTTTGCTGTTTTCTACCCCTACCAATACTTTGGCTGAAGTAGCAAAGAGGCTACTTCTACTTGACGCTTTTTTTTAAAGTAGCTGTAGCTAAAAAATTTTAATGCTTCGGGATAAAACAGCGTCTAGCGCTACTTCTACGTGAAAAAGTGGGAGCTGTAGCCGTAGCTGTATTTAAAAAAAGGTAGGTACATAAATGCATAAATGTTTAACACATAAAGTAAGTTGTCATGTACATTGCGTTGTCTGTAGCTAGCTTAATGGTATATGGTAGATATATAACATACATACATATTTTTACTGTCAACAAATGATAATGGTGCCTATTTTGAACAACTTTAGATCTTCGACTGTAGTCGAAAGTGCTGGTCGAACGAATTTTCATTTGGTATTATGGCGTACATTCGATAAAAATAGTGCTTTTGTGAATTTTATAGCAACCATTTGTAAAAAAAAAAACAAAAATTCACATAACTTACATTTTCAATAAGTTTTACTGACACAAACCGCCGAAAGCAAAATTTGTGTTCGATTGAAAATTCGTTGTACAACGAAATTTTCGACAATGCTACCAACGCATAATACGAATTTGAAAATCAACTCATAATAAGGGCCAATAATAGTAAAAGCAGAAAATTATGCCAATTTGTGACAAAAAAATCATTTTAGAATAAATAACTAAACTTGATTCCTCGATATCGAATGTTATCATCCCAAATTACTATACTTTTTATTCAATGTCGAGTGCCATGATACCAAAATGAAATATTACGAGAGATTTTACTCGACATCGAATGAGGTGATTAGGCCCCTGCATATTAAAAAATAAAGCTACAATTTTACATGTTTGATACGAAACAAGTGCTTGTCTAGTATCTTCCGTTTTAGCGACATGTATTGCAAAATACTTGAGGAAGATCCTAACTCGAACGCCAGAAATCTATCTCTTCATTATTTACTCAGATGACTGTTTCTATCAAAACTGCAACGTAATTTGTCGAATGCATTGTTGGATTGCGGATATTCGCAAATGGAATATGACTCAGTCATTCCCAGAGAGAAAAATTAAAAATACGGAAATAAAAGTGCCTTCATAATTTCTGGAATTAATGAAGGAGTCATAAAAAGTTCCAGCACCCCTACAAAATCACCATTGTCACTAAGAATATTATCATCTGCTTTTATTTTTTATTTTTTTTTTTTTTATAAATTGTAATCTTGATATACAGTGTCATCATCTTAATCGTTTTCTCAAAAAAAGCAATTTTAGTAAAACAGGCACAATAAAACTTAATTCTGTTGGGGTAAACAGCTATTAATTATTGGCAAAAATGTATGTGATTTTCAAACCTTACTTTAATTTTAAAATTTAATAAAACTACTGTCAGTTTGAAAACAGTATGCTCCGAATTTTTTGTTTCATACTGAAATGTGAATGAACGGATAATTTTAATCTTAGAAAAACAAAAAAATTTGGCTTCTGCTTCAAAATTATAAGTAAAAAATATTTAAAGTATCTGAACGAAAACTTATCCTAATGGTGAATTCTTCAATCAATGCGTCTCATGCAATCAACTCTATTGATATGTTGATTCATAACAAAACTTCTGCAGTAATACCAACGAAAACGGTGAAAAAGGAAGAGTCAATTATAATTCCACCTAAAACTCTTGGAAGTATTTACAGGGCTAAAGTAATAGATGCGTATAGAAATCGACGCATTTTTACTATTTATGGTAATTTTAATGTTATAAGGAAGTCGTTGCTCAAAAGAGGATGGTTGGAGAAGCTGGCACCAGGTCGGCTCACCAAGTTACAAAATCTTTCAGAGGAAACGCTTCTTATGCATGCTAGACGAGGAAACGATTATGAAACGGTGGCTATTAGCAAAATAATCAACCATTTTCCAGCATTTTTTGTTTGGCAACCAAAAGAGCATCGAGACTTTTACTTGGATGTTAGTCCATATCGAAACCGTATACGAATAGATCATGTTGTAGATTTTTGTACCAAAGTTGGGCTAATTGGATGCTCTGAACGGCAGCACTGGTTTCGACAAGATGGTGTAGCTGCAATGTGTTTTCCTCGCGTTTTCCGTTTAGACATTAATCAGGAGGAGCGACAGTCCTTCATAGATGAATATCGTATAACTCAATGTAGTAGCTTATTACGGCTTTTAATTAAAAACATAGATAAACACGAAGAGATTATTGACTATGCAAACGGTACGATCTCTCTCACGATTGTCCATTTTGCCATAGGTCGAGTTAAGCGGCAGCTTGAAGATTGGGATAATTTTGGGTTGCTAGATATTGAACAATCTCAAGTACCCGAAGAGGAGTGGTCGGATTTTTTGAATGATTCTAGTAAAGTTATTCACAATCAAGAAAAGATTAAGTGTACATATCGAGAACTCACAGAATTCATCAAAACTGCAAAAAATCTAATAACAAAAATGGAAGAAAAACACCCGGACCTTAAATGGGATGGATGTAAAAATTTATGGATATTAAAACCTGGCTATCAGAATCGAGGAAACGGCATTGTCATTCGTAACAACTTGAATGATATACTTCAATGGGGTGCAGCATATGCAAATCGTCGTTACATTGTACAAAAATATATAGGTAACATGTTATTACTACATAATCTATTAAGGTATTTTTTTATTTTTTCAAGTGCAGTTTTCGTAGTTTGAAAGTCGAATCCTTAGATTTTCGATATAGCATTTTACAGAATATTCTATAATTAGTAATTATGAAGCTGCCTTTCAACAAAGTTGTAATTGCATTTGCGATTGTGATTTTTAGCACACAATATTTGCGACTTCAGATCGTAATCATAGACGGCATTCGATATTGATCTAAATTTCAAAAGAATTTTAATGTAAATTTCAACCAATATCGAATGCTGTAATTTATCACCAGGTGTTTGTCATATTATATACAACAACGATTTATTTTCTTTAGAGCAACCTCTTCTGATTTATAACACCAAATTTGATATACGTCAATATTCGTTGGTTGTTGTACGCGAATCCACAGTGCAAATTTGGATATATACTGATTGTTATTTGCGGTTCAGCAGTCAGGATTACAGACTCGATGATTTAAGAGAATCTATTCACGTGACAAATAACTGCGTGCAAAAAAAATATAAACTTAAACCCAATCGAGACGCCAGATTACCAAAAAATCTAATGTGGACAGTGGACCAGTTTAAGGCATATTTAAAGGCACAAAAAGTTCCAGAAGACACTTGGGAAAAATGCATTTATGATGGTATTAAAAAAAATCTTGTTTGCGTAGTATTGTCCAGCTTAGACGAAACAAATTTAGAGAAAAATTCCTTTGAATTATATGGCTCTGATTTTATGATAGACGAAGAATTCAATCCAATTTTAATCGAGATTAATTCAAATCCCGATTTTGTTGCCTCAACTGAAATAACAGCTCGAATATGTCCTTTGGTCCAGCAGGACTGCATAAAAGTTGTAGTGGACTTGCCACGCAACAGTCAAGCCTCGACTGGATTGTTTGAAATGGTATATGAAGTTAACTACAAAGTTAAAAACAATTTAAATAATATTGAGGGTCTAAATGTCTGTGGAAAGTCTTTGGAGTTGTGTCAACCCAAGCAGCCAAAATTAATAAATAAGCCTAAAATTGAAAAGAAGCCGCAAATAAAAAGGTTTTCAGAGAAAAAGGTATTTTTTAAAATAATCGATTTAATAATGTTAAACAGGTGTTCTATATTTCTAATTTTAAACCCATCAAAGGCGTTAATAACTTCCACCAGGAATTCAAAGCTCGCTATATCTAACAAAGGTTCGAAAGGCTTAAGGGCCGCAGCAAAGGAAGCCTTAGCTCTGCGTTATACGATGCCAAAATGACATGTGAAAAAGGATCTAAAATTTTTTTTAATATAACTTCAAAATGATGAATATTTAATTAAAATTATTTTAAAATAAGAAGAATTTAAGTTTTATTTTAAAACTTGTTTTTATAAATTAATTAATGGATGAACAATTATAAACATTTGCCTTCGTATTGATCAGTAGGTGGTGTCATTTAGTTATAGGCTTTATATTCTATAACAAATTATCGTAACTGATGCTTTTATTAAATTAATGAATTTTAATCATAATGATTATCAATTAATTACACTTTGATTTTGATAGTAGAATTCATATAGACTTGAAGTATTTTTCATCTTATTAAGAACTTTAGGTAGGTAAAAAGTAAGTTTAGGACAAAATTCTTCTCAACATGATGCAAGATAACAGAAATCCGACGCAGCTCAAAAATTAAAAAAAAGTTGTGTACGGGGTGTAAAATGAAATTGTAAGCAAAAATATTTACCCCTATCGCGAAGTATTATCCACGTGAAATTTTAACATTTCACCGAAAGTCAAAATCTCCTTTCATGAATGTTTTTTTTTTGCGTTAAATGTGGAACTTTTTCACTGTTTTGCTCACTTTGATGTTGATAGTAGAATTCATATATAAATCAGTAGTTTTCATCCAATAAGTTTTAGGTATGTAAAAAGTAATTTTAGGGCAATATTGGCAAATAAAATTTAAAGTGACATTCTTAACAATCGGGGTTGTTATGGAATCCAATTTTATTGGAATTGGATTTAAAACCGACAAAAAAATCGCGTTGGTGTCATGAAATCCAAGTTATCGGTTTTGTGTTCGAAATTGAAATTTTATCGGTTTTAGGTGTCATAGAATCCAATATTATCGTTTTTTTTATTGGAAGTAAACCAAGAGGTTAATAGCTGACGGAATTAATTAATTAATTGTTTTTATTTATTACAGTTAAATAATTTTCAAAAATGTAATTAAATAAAAAAGTGAAAAGTAACATACGAGTGATAATTTTACTTTTTACCCACTGCGGGCAAACGTAACGCTCGATAACCATGAGCACATCGTGCAACACTGTTGATACAGTGCTTCTACCAAAACTTATACTGGATTCCTTCCCAACAGACCTCTGATAAGATTCTTCAGCTAAAAAGCGTAACGTGGCTGCTAACTGCATTTTTGAACGTTGCAAAAGTCCGGCCACATGCACCATATTATATGAATTAACGGGACACCCGTTTATTTCCACTTTTATACTTATGTATAGAGAAGTTAGTAATACAGGTTCTTTGTAAATTTCAATTGTCTGTCTATAACTGTTTAAAAGTATGGCCATATACCAAATTAAATGAACTATTGGTGCACCTTTAATTTATAATTTTATGAACTGTTTTTAAAATGAGACCAATCTGTAAGCATAATCTATCATATCACCAATAATTTTCAAAATCGGATCAGAAATGACTGAGTTCTGGAGGCACAAATATAAAAAAAGCAACATTAAGCCGAATTGTATAAACTCCTTCTTTTTTTGAAGTCGGTTAAAAAACACAACTTTTAGCAATATTTAAGTACAATTTGGAAAATTTTGTAAAAATATGCACTTAAAATTGTAAAGAAGAGAGCAAAAACAGAAAACACCTGATTCGAATATTGGTTTTATTTCCAATCGAAAATAACAAAACCGACATGTTTTCATGACACCAAATGAATCCAATATCGAATTTCAAAAGCGATAATTATCAAATCCGACTTGGATTTCATGACAACCCCGATTATAATTAATTATTACAATTAATTATAATTAATTATTACAATTAATTATAATTAATTATTACAATTAATTATTACAATTAATTATAACTTTATATTAATTATACATATATAAACAAATACACACAGACTTCTTGGTTGTTAGAAAATCAGCCCAATTATAAACGAAAATTCCATGCGATTTATTTCACTTTTCCCTTTTCTCCAATTATAAATTTTTTCCCCTTTTGATTGACTGCGGAAAGTGAAAAAATTCGGGGGAACAAAGTAGGTATTATAAATTATAAAATAAAAATTATATGAAAATAAACAAAAAAAAAAAAACTCCCTTCAAATTACGATGATGCCACTTTTTTATAAGTTTATTCCCACGGAATTCATAATTGGAGGAATCTTTTCTCGAGAAAAATTTTTACCGTGGGAAAAAATTCCGTGAAAATATTCATAATTGGGCTGAATAACTTTACGGAGCTTTAAAATTTTAAAGAATTTATGTCTTTTGCTTACTTTCTTAATTTTTTCTATTTCCTTTTTACCACTTTTTTTTGGAAAATGTTGCATTTTAATTCGTGTTCGACTGCGACTATTCTTTACATGTCTTACATAATACAGCTGAATATTTAAAACTTTTTAACAGAAATGTAGAAACCAGTAACAAATTTTCTTTTATCAGGCATGTTCTGAAAATCACTTTTTGTGAAAGTGATTTTAAATCGCAAGAAAGCTGTTCTGCATACAAAACTTTTAAAATTTTTGTGATTTTAAACCAGTCAGCTAAATGCCTGCCGATCTAGTATCACTTGGTTATTTTTTCAACCACTTTATTTTGAACTTCGCAGTAAATTAATAAATAATTAATAAATATGAATACCTTAAAATGTTTTTTATTGATTTTTATAGCAAAATTAGCAATTGGCACCAAAGAATTTATAAAATTATGAAAAAATTAAAGACACTTTCTATTGCAAGAGATATTGTTATTTGCTTTGTGATTTTGCATTTACTTTTTTGTTATCAGTTTTTTATAAAAACAATACTTTTAATTTATTTTCACTTTATATTTTAAGAAAAACACTAATAATTTTCAATACATAAAAAATTTCGTCAAACTAAAACAAAATACCAGCTGTGTTCTTGTGTTTTCGAAGAGGTGAAATCACAACGAAAAGTTAAAACTTTTGTTATTTTCAGAACACCATCAAACCACAATTGTGATTTTAAAATCACAAGTGATTTGAAATCTTGTGATTTTCAGAACATGCCTGTATGAAAAAGAAATAAAACTCGAAAAATGATCCTATTTTTTATGGTAAAAATAAAATCCTAAAAAACGAAATTTTTTCTAAGGAAACCAGTTTTTATTTTTGAGTTTTATGATAAAATTTTATTAAATAAACGTTAAAACTTATTGTATTTTTATAGTCGTTTTGCTGATATTTAAGTTAATATTTGAAAAATTATGATTATTTTTTTAAACATTTGCTTTTGTACTAATTAGTCGTTTGCTGTTATTTAGGCTTTTTGTTTATATTTTTGCCAATGCATGTATTGTCTTGACAACTATTTGACTCTTTTTGATTTCTCTTTTAGTTCTAATTACAACTACGTTTTGGAGTTATTTAGAAAAATTTTTGTGTGGTACAACGGAACTCTTACTGCCATCCCTAAATTAGCGCGTAAAGCGCAAGATAACTCAAAATTTCTCATGTACATACAAAATGTATGAAGCATCCCTAAATAGCACGGCGTCAACGCTTAGCAATTGGAAAATCTAATTTTGACAGTGCGTTAGGAAGTGAAGTTGGCCGCTTGTTGGTTTGTTTTGTTTTGTTATGGTTGAAAAGTAACGACAATTTAGTTATTTTCAAGTCAATCTAGCGGTTTTATCTTATTTATTCTTATGCAGCGGGTTTTATAAAATTAAATGAATTAACATTACTGTTAATGACACAAAGTTGACACTGTTATTTAGGGATGACATTCCAGCGCAAAAGCTATGAATTACATTGCTTTGCGTCTTTAGGGATGGCAGTTAGTTTTGGTGCATTTTAAAGGCCTTTTATGCGGACTACATAATTCCTTTATGGTTTCCTTCAATGTTGAAGTGACTAAAGCATTTTTTTTTGTATGTCCACTATTTCTTTGTGAGTGGAAATTATTTGAATGATTGTCGGATTCTTCACACAATTTGGATTCTTGGATATAGTTACTCTTCGTCAAACTATACGTGAATAATCTGGGACCACAACTCCGATTACGTGTAAATGTAGAACAAGGTGTGGGCTTTACAGAGATAGCTTGGCAGTTTCCAACGGCAGACACCATTAGATTATTACAGGATTTTTTCTGCTTACTTCCAGGAATAAAGTATGACATACAAGTTTTCTGTTCACTGAGGCTCGATAAAAAAGAAACACTTTTACTGCGCGAACTAATTGTTGCTGCCTCAGCTACACGTTTTCCTATATATTTAGTAGTATTAAAGATCTTTAGAGGTTTATTAGTCATACTCAGAGAAGTTCGTTGTTTGAAAAATTTAATATTGGCGATAGACTTTTCTTTGCGTTGGTAACCAATATAGGCATAGTGACCATTGACATGATTTTCAATTCGATTACCTTTAACGATAATGTTAAGTCCCATATATGCAGGCGTCGGCGGTATATTTTGGCGATAAATTAATTCGAAGTTTCCTACATCGGCTTTGGCATCATTGCGGCGGTCGATCATAACTAAGTGTTCAGTAAAAAAAATAAAGAAGAAAGAAATTAAATGTAAATTTAATTTTTATTTTCAATTTAATAAGGCTTGCAATGAAAAATGAACATAGGCAAGGATGGTGAGTATTTGTGTGTGAATCAATTTCTGCAAGCTATAGCTAAGACAAGTTAAAAGTAAGAAAACAACTTCTTTTTGAAGGGCTGAGATTTTATTCTTAAGTATCAATGAATGGCCATTAGAGTGGGAAACTGATAGAACATAGGAGGAGGTCAATAGCGCCAATGGGGCTGCTAATAAAATTTAAGGATTAGGCTTCTGAACCACAGAGGGGTAAAAAAATCTGAGCAATTACTAATGAAGGGGTGGTTACAGCTCCAGGAGAGGATTGGGCAAAAAAACCTATTTTCACCTTGCTAGCTTAACCTATCTAAAAATAGTTGGAATAAAACACAATTTTAAGCTATCAAATGGAATTCAAAGCATTGTTTAACACGTAGCAATGTGTTAATTAAAATATATTGAAAATATGTAGAATTTAATGGAACAGGGTCCCCGTCATCATAGAAGCTGAGCTAATACTCTCCACTAGATCTGATGTAGTACGAATACCAGCAAGAGAGATGAGTGTATTTGCGAAAATAAAATGGCCTCCTACTATTGTTTATTTTCATCCCGGGTGTACTTTCAAATTGTGGCAACGCTGCTCAAATAAACATCAGTATCAACAAACGTCAAATTAAAAATAAATAAATTTTTTATGCTTCGCTGTGCAAATTGCTTCTAAAATTTATTTAATAGGTCCAAGCCTATTAAAATTTAAGTCAAATATTTTTAAACTGGTTTATATGTTTCATACTTTATTTAATATTAATATTTAGTTCTTCAGTTAACGTTTGCCACAAAGTATTTGCATACTGACGTGCATTTGGTGTTTTTAAATGGCCTCTTGCCAAATGGCTGGGCTTATACATTAATTCTATTTTCCCTGAATTAAATAATAAATATATGATCAATACATAAATAAAATATTGTTTTTTACTTACATGTTTGTACTTTGCGAATGCTACTTTGTTGTCGAATAAATTTTGCGAATTTGACATATGTTTTCGCAATTTAGAATACCGATTTACCACCTTTTCGCATTTGAAATGCGATTAACCCTTATCGGTCGTAAGTCACCTCTGACGTGACAACAGTACTTTTCTGCAACGGTCGTATGGCACGTGTGAAGTGACAAGGCGAATTATGTCGAAACATACTGTCTATTGATGAGATTTGTTTTTAAAATGCATTCATTTCTTCAATTTACCGTTACCATTTGAAAATACGTATTTACCGTTACCGTTTGAGCATAAGAATCTTTTCAGTTTGTCGCTATCAGCAGAGCATTTAACTTGTGCAATAAACTTTCAATTCTTTTTTTTAATGTCTGAATTTATTTTTTGCCCATAAAATGAATAAAGAAAATATTATAAATATCAAAGAAATTTCTGAAAGTGATTTTAGCTCTAGTGATGAGTTTAGCAATAACGCTTCGTTATTTTCTAAGAAAAGAAGAGTTATAGTTCCTATACAATACTCAAGTGAAGAAGAAAATGATAAAAATAAAAAAAATAAAAATAAAAAAAAAAAATATATAAAAATAAAAATAAAAAAAAAAAATGTAGTAGTTGTACAAAAAATAAATAATTTGTAACAAAACTGAAAAGAAATGAATATAAATGTATAATAACATACTATTGTTTCTTTTTTCATATTTGTTAAAAATAACTACAACCTGGTGAGAATCAAACGTGTGAAAAGTCGCGTCCGATAAGGGTTAAAATAGAACTTTGAGAATATCGCAATACAGAATAGCAATTGTTCGCATTTATGTATTTTCGCATCGCATTGACATTCGCATCGCAATTCAGAATAAGCCCCCAGTTCCTCGATGTGCAGGCACTAAATCTGGATAGACAGTAGGGTAACTGTCGAGGGTTGCACCAGTGTCCTCAAATGATAATAACATATAAATAATAATAGCAATAAATAAACTGGCACCACGGGAACCGGTAGCCCATACAGAGAGCCGCCCCTCTCTGCAGCCGGTTATTGGTGAGGTACCTTCGGGGGTACACGTGGTGGCTGTGATTAAATAAAAGTCTACATATATCTGCGGGTCTGCCGCGAAATAGATGGAAGTGTGCTGTTGCAATAGATAAAGAAGCCATAATATCCGTGATAATAAAAGGAGTACATAGCGGAAGAACGTTAATAGTTCTTTATCAGTAGGCTCTGAAATATCCTAAAAATTTATGACATTGAGGACACCAAAGAAGCAATAAAACACTTAGATGCCATGCGAATTTAGTACGCCCGCTTTAGGGAAAGGCGTAGAACACAGGGGTCTAAGGCGATGGCTGCACTGTAGAATTTTTCAAGGTCTTCCTTTAATAAAATTAAATGCGGCAACGCAAATCTTGCGGAAGATTCTGCAGCAATATACACGTCATCTGAGACCAGAGAAATACTATAAATCCTTGGTAGATAGTTTTTGAATTATTTTAAATACAAACGGGGGATGAGCAACAAAGAACAAAAGAAGAAAATACACATTCAGAATAGCAAACCTTTTACAGGACGGCAATATCGTTCCACATATTGTTGGCTATTAATCTCGATAATTTGATGAGTTGCACAATTATTGGTTATTTCATTGCTCTTATCAATATACATATAACGCCTGTATTTTTCGGTCTATGTTTCGTAACAGTAAATAAGTTCAATATAATCTTAAAGCAGGAAAAACATCATACACGAAGGCAAAAGAATCAGACCTCTCTCGCTCTAAACACACTCTACACACTGGAGAGATACGATAAATAGGAATCTAGATGACGATAAATAGAAACCTTTCATAATCCTCTTAACATACATACACAAGGGATAAATTGTAGTTGTATCGTAAGTTTTATTTTTATAGCCTGCCTGGTGAGGATTAAGGCAATCTCACAAACAATTACGACCCCTCGCTAAATCATTCTACTTTGGAATTTGTAATTCATGCCACAATTTTTCTCTTTGTTTAACGGCTATAGCACACTTCTGATAAATTCTCTAGTCACGTTAATGAAAAAAAATGAATTCTAATAAATAAACGAACATTATTTGAATGTGCAATACAGAACAAATAAAAAATTTTGAGACCGTTAAATTTTTCTGATACATTACAGTCTACGGGATGTACTTGGGATTTTGGGATTTTGGGCTTTTAAGCCCCATTCGCTCCCTAAAACATATTACAATTAATAATAATTAAATAGAGATCGACTTAGTACTAGCTTAAGTATTGCTTCATTATTATACCCTTAAACGTAAAAGTAAGAATATTTTTTTTAATAAAAATTTAAATATATTTTTTGCCTTGCGAAGTGATAGTGCGAAGACATCATTATCAAACCATGTTTAAGATAGAACTATATAAAACTGATAATAATGTCTTTGCATCAGAAGCTCTTGTCAACAGTACCAAACTAACCGCTAGTGACGATGGTCTTCACCAAAAGATACCAACTGTTTACCATTTAAAAGGAAAATAATCACCCTTATTCTGCGTTTCGATTACGTTCCCGCATTCAGTTACGCTCGAATCGAAAATAGGTATTCTACAAAAAAACCTAATCGAAAGAAAAAGAAGAAGAGAAGAGTATGTTCAAACCAGCTGCTTTGTTATGAAACGTATGAAATAGAAACATAAAAAATAAAAAAATTTTGTAAACATTGTAATTGTTAAACTATAAATACAATTTTATCAATAAACAGTGATAAATACATGTATTAGAACTAAATATTGTGGAAGCTATAATTAAGTAAACTCATCAGTTAAGTGCGGAAAAAAAGAAAATAGCCAACAGACTAAAAGCAAACGGTATTTGTGGCCAAACTGTTCCAGCGTGAGGAATCCTGAAGCGCCGGAGCGAAATTTTTATTTTCTACACATCATTTAAATTATTATTATTAAAATGTCATACTTTCTTTCCAGTTTATTTTTCTGGCCCTATTGCGTTATGTGCATTTTGAACTTCTTCCCAGAATGCCTAAACTTCTTATAATATCCAGACGCAATACATATCAGCCTTCGTTGCCATTATACTAACCTGCAATAAATTAAATAAAGCTTTAAAACTAAAAAAAAAATATTATAAAATAAAGTTATACTCGTAGCAAGGCGAATTAAATACAAGGTGTTAGCGGTGGCGAATTCAATTCTTTTCCCTGGTAATCTAACTGTCAAACTCCATATATAAAAAATCTGTATAACAGTTAGATAAATTTTTTATATATGGAGTTTGACAGTTAGAATACGTGGTAAAAGAATTGAATTCGCCACCGCTATCACCTTGTATTTAATTCGCCTTGACTCGTAGCATTTCATACTCACTTTATATTAAATTTTACACTTTTTTAACTACAAAAACAAAAATCGAAAAACCTTCCGCTAGTAAGTAAACAACTTGAAAAAACGTAGCTACGATCGTAACGCAGAATACATACAATCGAAAAAGAAATCGAATTAATACGGGGAACGGAACGCAGAATACCAAAGTTGACAAACTGAGTAATTTTCGATCCGAATCGAAACGCAGAATAAGGGTGAATATTTGTTTTTTACTTGTATTTATTTTATATTTTAACTCTTTTCTGTATTTTAAAACTGACTTTCTACAGCTTTGCTATTTATTGCATTGTATGCTTGTTAACATTTATTTTCAGTTGCTGATCTGTCAAAATAAAGATTTCGATAACTTCTTGGCAACTAAAAAAAGTTGCCATCCATAATATGAATTGTTTTGTTTCGGTTGTCATCGATAATCTACTTATAAGTTTGTCATTCCGTTTGTCATTTCTACAATATTCTGACTTCTTATGCATACGAAGTCGATTGAACGATCTTCGTCAGTCCGTCCGTGTTTGTGTTAAAATCAAGTTTGCCGAGGAACTAGATCAGCTAGAGTAAAATTAAATGCGCCAATCGATCATATATAGTGTCGAAAGAGGTGCGGTTGAAAATCAGCATGATCGGTACATTTCCTTTGAGGCAGCGGGTAAAGCACCACGCCTACCTCTAACTTTTTGATGCCATTAGGAACAATAAAGTAACTCTAATCAATAAAAAATGGGGCAATAGATAATTAAAAAATAAGAAAAAAATCGAGTGAAAAAATTGGCGCTCGCCCAAATACAATTTTTTAAAATTTTAATATGGGTATCATTTTAAAGCTTTTCAAGAGATCTTTAAGGAAATACAAAATTTTTTTAGAAATGCTTAATCCATTAAGAGCTGATGACATTTTTATGTAAAATAATATATATGCAGTACCAATTTTTTTTTATTTTTTAAATCTCTGTCACGCCAATATTTCCTCTTTTGATTGGAGTTTCTTCACTGAACTAGATTTACATAGATGGTGAAGAAAATATAAGATTCGGCATAGCCGAATGTAGAACTCTTACTTCTTATCGTTTACGTTATTTATTGAGAGGGTTACACGTTCATGTATTGCGTTTAAGGTTGTAATACAGTCACACATTTCAATTTTGTTTTAAGATATGAAACATCTAGAGGGTGGAGATATACAGATACCAGCTAATATAGATAAATTTCCGGGTTTTTGCTTTTTAACTGAGGCATCTTGAAAATAGTACTGAATATTAAGTTGCATGACGTTTGCATAACAATCACAATTTGTATGAATTTTGATAAGTTGTACGTGTAATATACTTAAGAGCAATATTCTGAGCGGTGCAGCGTTAGATGATGATGCTGTATAGTTATATTTAACACAATAATAATATACAAATTAAAAAAGTCATACAAAACAAGCCAAACTATTTATGCATTATAATTACCTTTAATTACATCCTCCAGACATTGGGGACACATTCGTGCTGTTACACTTGTAGTGGGGGCTAGATCTGGATTTGAATTTATTTCTATAAGCCAAGGATAAAAATTTTCGCATATCATAAAATCGGCGCCAAACAATTCAAAAGAATTGTTTGTTCTTTCCATGTGATCTTGAGAAACTAAAACAGCTGCCACTATAGCTTTGCGCATACCCGGATAAATACGATCCAACCAAAAGTTTTGTTTACCAATTTGCCTCAAATACGCTTGAAATGAATATGAGTCCCACATATTCTCATTTGGCAAACGCTTGTCTCGATTTCCACTATTTGTGTATTTCTTTTGAATTGCATGATTTGTTAAATGTACTGACTCATGATAGTTGGTAAGTGTATATTCTTGTGTACTAAAACGTAAGTAACATTCTTTGTACATCCATATCAAAAGGGAATCAAAAACCACTGACGAATATCAAATTTTGTTCGATGTATTATTAAAGGACGTTCTGTAATAAGATAATTAAAAAAAATTGGCAACTACATTAGCAAGGATACAAAATAGGAACTAATTCTTTAATTTAATTAAATTGGAAATTTGATATTTTGTGGTGATATACTTTCTTGAGCAAGTTATTTATCGGTTAATAAACATTTCCGGAACTAATACAAAATATGTATGTATGTAATCTAGACACAAACCAAAAAAAAAAAAAAAAAAAAACGCGAGGGCAGTACGCATATTTGTGCAAAAAGTTTTTAAGACTGGTTGTCTGTTAGATGTGACGATTTTATGTCATTTTTATTTCAAAACCGCCTGAATCTTAACGATTTGCTGATATCCCTCATATTTCATTATTTATTAAATAAAAAAAAAAAAAATAATAATAAAAATTGTGACATTATTATACTACAGAAAGTGTTGTGGTATTCTTTAAATTACTATATATTTTTAATATGAAAATATATTGTTCGGAATCTTTTTAAGTTAATTTACTTTAATCGTGCTTGATTTTGATTACTTCATATATAAATATTTTATGATTTTCTCATGAAATATTTATTATCTGAAACTACAAAATGAAATGTATTACTGCGGGGAAAGCATATCCACATGGCCATTTCGCTACTGCTCATATATCTCATCAGTGGATTCAATGGAATTGTTATTTAATCAATTTGTCTTTTGATATAAGACTCTTATTAAAAAAACGCAAAATTTATAAAAATCCGATTTTAACCCCAAAAAATGCATTATTTTTTATTAAAAAGTTTAAAACTTGATTTTCTCGTAAACTAAGCTTCCTAGAGCTTAAATAAGCAAAAATCTGTGATCACCTCTAAAATGTATAAAAGTAGATTTTTATAATTTACAAAATTTGGGTCAGGGGATTTTATTTTTAAAATGGGGACACAAATCTCAGTTTGGGGATTGAGGAATTCTTTGCGAATATATTTTGCGTTTGGGGGTTCAGAAAAGTTTTTGGGTATTTTCTATTTTAATTTTAAGAAAATTGGAAATGACACGCTGACAAACTCGTGGGCATTGCTAGTATATAATATATATAACATGTACAAATACAATATTACAAAACGTATGTTAATACTTAAATTGAATTTAAAAATAAACAGTGGGGATTTTTTTGGAAAGTTGAAATTGTTTTTTGGGGAATTATTAAACAAGATATGGCCTACTTAAAGCAGAAATTAAAGTGCTTGCAATCACCTGATTGAGAGTGTATTTATAGTGAGTGCATATACAGTAGTGGTCAAAACATATGGAACTGAGTAAGCATTTGTTCTTTTCATTGATTTATTTTCTTCAAATTACACATAGTTACTAAAATTTATTTTTTTTATTTTCTTCATACAGTCTTTTTTGTTAAACAAATAAAAAAAAATTAATTCCGTTAAATTAAAATAACAAAAAAACTAAAAATAATGGATGTATTCTAAATGCAGGTGTTCAAAACATTTGCAACTCTCATTTCTCTCGCTCTTAACGAAGCAATTTATACTAACAAATGATAGGATGTAACGGTAATCGCATTTCTTTTTGACATGAGATTCAGGCAATTATACTTTATAACAAATTTGTTATAATTATGGTTTTTAATTAGTTGCAAGAAGAGTTTGAAAGCATAAACATTATCAGAATATTATTGTGTAAAAAATGGCAGGAACTAAGTACAATTCTGATTTTAAATTAAAAGTGTTAAATGATTTTGAAAAGGGACTTTCCCAAAAAGAACTTTCGTTGAAGTACTCTGTTCCAAAATCTACGATTTGCCGCATTGTTAAGAGTGGTAACATCCACACAAGTCATAAGGGTGGAAGACCCCGTATTACAACTGTAAGAGAAGATCGGAAAATAAAGAATTTTTTTACTAAATATCCCAAAGCAGTCCCCAGAGAAGCTAAAACTGAACTTTTAATAGATGCCAGTATTTCAACCATTAAAAGAAGAGCCCGAGAGTATGGTCTTAGAAGTTACAGATGTACAAAAAAACCGTTCGTGTCAGAAAAAAATAGAAAAGCTCGGCTAGACTTTGCTCGTACTCATTTGAATTGGACTCAACAGCAATGGAAGAATATATTGTGGTCAGATGAGTCTAAATTCAACCTACGGGGATCAGATGGAAGAGCCAATGTTCGACGACCACGAGGCGAAAAGTTCAATCCCAAATACACAACCGCTACAGTGAAGCACGGAGGTGGAAATATTATGGTGTGGGGGTGTTTTTCAAAAAACGGAATTGGCCCAATTCATCGCATTACTACTACAATGACGGCCACAATCTATAGAGATCTTTTGAGCTCAGTTATGCTTCCGTATGCCGAATGGGAAATGCCCCTCGCATGGACCTTCCAGCACGACAACGACCCAAAACACACGGCAGGGGTTGTATAAGTATGGTTGGAGGAAAATGAAGTTAATGTAATGTCGTGGCCGCCCCAATCTCCCGATCTCAACCCGATTGAGAACATGTGGATGATCATAAAACGAAATATCGGCAATAAAGTATTCCGAAATGGTGATGAACTTTTCGCTGAGTTGGAGAAGCAATGGAGTGCAATTCCTGCGGATTATATTGAAAAGCTAATATCCTCAATGCCTAGACGGTGTACAGAAGTTATAAAAAATAATGGCTACGCTACCAAATACTGAGCACTAAGTTATCCCTATTAATTACTTCAAAAGTTGCAAATGTTTTGAACACCTGCATTTAGAATACATCCATTATTTTTAGTTTTTTTGTTATTTTAATTAAACGGAATTAATTTTTTTTATTTGTTTAACAAAAAAGACTGTTTGAAGAAAATAAAAAAAATAAATTTTAGTACGTATGTGTAATTTGAAGAAAATAAATCAATGAAAAGAACAAATGCTTATTTAGTTCCATATGTTTTGACCACTACTGTATGTAAGTATGTTGTAGAAAAGGCTGTTGCGTGCTTTTATGTTGTTTGGATACACTAGCAATATAGCAACATGTGTGTGTACATTCATACATATTACTTTATTTATTTATTGACTTTTTAAAAAGGCACTAAGAAAAGTAGGTCTGTAGTACAATATAATTTTTGCTCAAATTTTATTTTTGTGTGTTTTAAGTCAAGCTAAGGCTCCTTGACACAAATCCGTTAATTTACTCTCGAATGTTAAAATTCAGAAATTATTTGCTTACCGATATATTTCTGTACTACAAAACGGCTCTTTGTCGCTATTGAGGGATTAACAAAACTTATTATTTTCTTCAAATTATAAGACAACTGTATACCACGCCCACGACATTTGTTAGCAGGCTTAATAATCCAAAGGTTTTGGTAGCCATCGATTGATTGTAGGGCGCCGTAGTGTTGAATATTCTCTAGTATATGTGCACCTCTGGCTATAATAGTTTCTAATAATTCTTGCGGATCCGCCAAAATTTTAAAGTCTTCATGGGTCATATGATGGTGTTGATTTAGAAATGTCTCCCAGTCGTGCTCCCAAATACGTGACGGATTCTCATTATCAATATCAATGTGTTGGCAAACATCTAAATAATCAAGACAACGATTAAAAGCAAAATCAATTGAATTAAATGGTATTTTTCCGGTAGTCGAAAACACAGCATTATAACCGCCGCAGTTATATTTGTCTACCAAATAACTAACATAAGATATGCAGGCAGTTAATTTAAAATTATGTACGAATTCGTTAAGTTCATCTGGTGACCATACATTGAAACATCGTGGAAACTTTATATCTGCAACTTCTTCCTCATAGAAGGCGGATATATCACGTAGCAAAGTATTTAAATTTTCTTTGTTAGTAAAAGGTGCTCTGTTAAATTTATTTGTAAGCATATTTGGATATTTGCACAGTTCTACATGATCGGCTTTTATTTTATGTTGCGTCCAGAGAAAATTACATGGCACATTTTCTACACAACGAGACATTATGTTTCTCTCCACTTTGGCTATAAACTGTTGATAAGTTTCGTCCATTTTGCGTTTGGGTAAGACTTGTGATAGATCGTTACAGTTGTTTTGATATGAAGCAAATGATGCCGTCCTGCGATGTATATCTAGTTTTTCAACCCACCGTCTAGTTTTAAGAGCATGACGTACAGAATTGTAGTTACCTCGTATGGTAAAAATTTTATTTTGTTTTACAGCTTCTTGGGCATACTTGCGAAAAGTAATGATTTCATCATTGCTCAGTATGTTGTACACACATTTAACCTTTTCAAAGGGTTCTATTAATGGTAATTGTTTATTGATAATATCACTGGGCTGGGATACTAAAAAGCAGCTATTAACTTCGTTTGGGATGGGTACATATTGAACTGGCTTTTTATTAGAATTTTCTTTGACTTTTGTTTGGATATGTTTTACTAAACTATTAGAGCTTTTTTTATTTTCTACAAACTGCTTGAGTTTTTTTTTAACTCTTGTTGGTTTCTGCATAATGATATCAACAGTATTGTTGGAATTCGTATCATTTTGGTTACCTTCATGAGTCTCGTTTGTAACATTATCATACCGTACAGGTATAAATTTATCTCTTTTGGTGTTATAACAACTTTCTTTTGAGCATAGTTCAGTCATGTGCACACTTAAAAATGATTTTGTTGGTTCTAGATTTTGTGACATTGATAGTTTACTTTCAATTATTTTTGTTTGAGTTTGTGGGACTACGTCAACAACATTTTTATTTGCTGCTGGCTCTTTTTCCAATTCTGTTGGAGTTTGGTTGACTTCCATCAATTTTTTTAACATATGAATAAATTTGCTGTCTTTAATATACCCGCTAACCGTTTTATAACAAGTAGCATGCAACGAACTGGCAAACGTTTCACTGATAACTAATTCAATCGAGTTTAGAAACTATTTCGTGTTACTTTCCATTTTCTTTATTTTATATTTATAAAAACTGTTTAATCCTTGAGGGGCATTTTGATAAAGTTGAGCGGTAACAATAGTTACAAAATTGTATAATAAATTAATGAATTTTAGTCTAGCTTAAGTTCACGTGTATTTTTATTTCTAAATTTTTTAAGAAAAAATAAATTTTATTAAATCCTTTGTGTTAGTTTTATAATTTAATTATTTATTTATAATTTTTTACTGTCATAATTTTTCTTTTGTTAGAAGATATACTGTCCCACCAGTGTTACAATATCACCCCTACCGTGAATAAGAAGTGAAATTTTCATTTCCATAAAATTTTCATTTCCCTTGAATTGAAAATTGGTAACATGAATTTTTATGATTTAATATTTTTTCCCTTCATTTGATCTATCAGTCCACATTGAATGTAAGTAAGAAGAATAAGCTCTGCGAAAATTGTTAAATTGAATTTGATTAAACAAAATTTTTAGAATCGAGCTGAGCTTTTTTCTATTCGCTATAATATCTGCAAAAATCTTTACAACTCACAGGTTATAGATCTCTTTGCTAGGCAAGATGCGAGCATAATATCGCTCTTCACTGTAGTAAAGGATTTTGAATTAAAAAAAAATATGTTAAGAATTTTAATGTTCCAACTAAAATTCAATAAAACTTGCAAATTGTATGCAGTCCCCAGAAAAATACAAGAAAACGAACCTAAGGAAAAAGTGAAAAAATTTCGAGAGCAAAAATCATTCACTATAAGTGGAATTTTTCTTTACATAAAAAATGTGCACGTAAATTATTCACAATTGCAATTTTGGAAAAAGAGAAACATTTCGAGGGAAAATATATTCATGATAGGAGTGTATAAATTAAAATAAACTAAAAACTTAAAAACTAAAAAAAAAATTTTTTTGCTCTACAAAATATACAAATCTATACATAAATAGGCAAGCGCAAAACTTTGTCATCCTTTTCCTCTTCTGTTTGTCTCCCGATTTTGTTTATTCTTTCACATATTTGTGGATATTGTCGAGCTTTAGTGCATCGGCTTTATCTCATTTAAATCGGTTTAAGTTTTAAAAAATTAATAGTCCCTTAACTTGGTACCAATACACATGAAAAAAAAAACATGATGAGTGCATAAAATAAAAAATGAAAAAGGTAAATAATAATAATAATCTTGGTCAAAATTGACCACAAGCCAAACTCTTGTTTAAATAAAAAAAAAACAAAACATTTTTTTTTACAAAAAGTTTCGTTACTTATTTTTTCATGGCGAATTTAAAGCAGATGACTTCATTAGCTTCAAAAGTGAAACACTGCAAATGAAAAACGGTAATCATCATCTGTGGTCATAAATCTTTTATGGATTTGCCTTGGTTTGTAACAAATTATCAAGGTAAATAAATGGCATAGTTATATTAAAGAGGGGATAAAAAAAAGTAAATACTGCTGCAGTTTTAAAAGATCGTTAAATAAAAACATGAATTAATATTTTTATGTATAATACTGCAAATTTTAAATTATCTATTTACATATAAAAAAACTTTAAAAAACTTTATAAAAATATGTTTTTTGCCAATATATTATAAATATTTTGGCATCTCATGAAAGATGCAAAAAAGGTAAATCTTGAAAATGGTATTGGTTGTTACTAAGAAAGTATGAATGTTTCTTCATGAATCAGCAAATTCGAATAAAAAAATATGTGTGGCTTTTTGACCTTCGCCTGAATTTTGATTTTAAAAGAGTTGCTAGAAACACATCAACTGAAATTAAGGTGGTTAAATTTCTTAGCCAGCTTTCTTTCTTTTTCACGGATAATCGATTGAGGAATTTGATAATAATAGGCGGAAACTTTTTCTTAAACTTGAGCAAAAGCTATTGTTATTATTATTTATTGAAACTTCAAAAGAATGAATACAAAGATTTGAATAACACAAAAAAACAATTTTGAAAGCTTAAAATTATAAAGTAATGTTTTAATTAATATAGCAATGAAAAAAAGCAACATGCATAAACAAATAAGAGTCGTGAATTACAATAATTTGCAATTAAAATATAAAAATAAATAAAACAGTGCTTGCTCCCGACACTTAAATGTAAGTATAGAGTTATATCTATGAAAAATAAACTTAAAACTAATCCTAAATATGTAAAACTTATAACTAGCCCTTAAAACTAAAAACAAAACTAAATAATATGTTACCTTCTATGGATACCTAGAGTAACACTTTTACAAAAATTTTGTCCGGAAATATTCTCCGGTCGTTCCCGCAAAATACCATTTGCAGATAGATAATTGCAATACATTAAAATATCTTGCATTTCATTGCCTTCAAAATAAGTTAGTTTATCAATAAATCGTTTCATTAAATTAAGTGCGTATTCAGAGATTGGTATTACCGAAGCCTTTTCGTAGATGAAATCATTTGAAAATCTTTTCAAATGCGTTTTTTAATTTCTTCCTATACACTTTCTTAAAATATGTAAGTCTTTCAAATATTTCCAATTTCTTCATAAAAGTTGGCGATAAAGAAAACCAAATTGGAAGCGCATATAACAGTATTGGTCTTATACTGACTTTGTATATGAGCAATTTTGTTTTTGATGATAAAGATTTATTATTGAACAACTTTGAAAAAGCCCTTTTAACTTTATTAGCTTATTGAATTTTAATGACTTGGTAAAATTTTCTCCAAGATATTCATCTCCATTTAAAGAAAATTTTGCTTTTTGGGACAACCTTATAATCGCATTTTCCTGAAGAATTTCGTAAGCACATTGCATTACTCTTTGAAACATTAACTTTAATACCCCAAAACGAATAGAAATCATTAACGTGAATTAGATGGGAGGAAACACGTTGCAGAGCAACTAATGGTGATTCATCATGAGCATATAAAAGACAATCATCTGCATAAAGGATATCTAAAGAATTATTAAAATTGTGAAGGAAATCCGATATAAATATATTACATAAATGCGGCGCCAAAATTGAACCTTGTGACATTCCACATGTAACAGATCCTAGCTTTGAAATAGCTTTATCAAATTCAATGCAAAACCTTCTATTTTCAAAGAAAATCTTAAAGAGTTTTACCAAAGCTGCTTCAAAGACAGCAAGATGTGCTGGGTTTAAATTAGGTTATCAATAAAGTGAACAATTCATTCTTTTACAACATTTATTTACAAAAGTTCAATAATTATTTTATTGCAGCTTTATTATTAATTAATAATTATATAATTTTTTAAAATTAATGCACAAGTACAATAATAACTGCAGGAAAAATCGCAAGAAGCCTATTTGATTATAAAACACTGTAAATGATATAAGTTCATGTAGTCTGAATTCAAACATCTAGCATTTACATTTTGAATGATTCTATTTATTTTAAATGATTTGAGGTATCTTTTAATGACATTTTGCACTGAAAGGCTATGGTTGCTGTATAGATTTTATTGGCAATGGGGACAAATAATTCTTTACATTTCCTTGCAAAATAACAATTAACAATAGGTATTAAACCAAAAAATATTTCTGTAAAAGCGCTTTGAAAATTTGCTTTTATTCTAGTTATACACAAGGCAACATAGAAGGAAGAATAAGCATGTTCCTCATTCTTCTTTCCTTTTTTGATTGTATGTAATATTTTTCATACAATATTTCGTCAATTAAAACATTTTCATTTCACAATTTTTCGTGCGTATTTCCTGGAATATGTTTAACGCTCAAATACCACTCATAAGTTAAAGAATTGGCGCACTCACAAATTTAAGCGCATTGATCTCAGTTCGAGTATTTTTAGAGATAGGGAATTTAATTTTAAATATTTTATGAGCTCGAGTTGTTCCGATTTATCTTTGAAGCTTCTTAGCTTAATTATTAACTCTAATGATAAATTTTTGAAGAGAAAATAGCTTTGAGGCACCTTCATTTCCTTTACTTCTTTTAAATCTATTTCTTTGAGCTTGAAAACAACCGAGGAATGTTGAGGCGCTTTTTCGAAGCATTTGTGACGTTTTGTCATATAACATATATATATATATATATATATATATATATATATCAACTGTAAGGGCACCCTTTGATTGCTGTTGTAGAAAACTTAGCAATCAGGTTCTTTGTATATTTCAACCGTGTATCATCAAATAAAATTTTGAATATTGATAAATAATTTTTCTATAGCGGTTCAAAAGATAGGCCGATATAGGTGAATTTACGTCATTTATGGAAATGCCCTTAAATTTATCTATTTATTTTTGTATTACTTTTTGCCATTGAGAGCTGTAATGATACGCAGTTTTTTTTTTAATTTTAAAGTGTTGCCCTCTATGGTTCGTAATACTTACATCTGCAAGCATTACCTTTTAAATAAAGAACAAAATTTCAAAAGCGGTTGAGAAATGACTGAGTTCTGTGGGCACAAACATTAAAAAAGCAACATTCAGACGAATAGGAGTTGGTTATAACAAGAATTTTTTAGCTTTATATGTATTTTGACATTTGTAGTTAAAGTTATATTATTTTTTCTAAGAAAATTGTTAATGTACTTTAAAATTATGCTGTAATCTCGTGGCAAAACTGTTGAAACTAAAAAATAAAATTTTTAAAAGAGAACGAAACTACATTTTTAAATTTTCTACCCACAATAAGTTAGGGTTTTGGGGCATAGTCTTGCCTTAGCTTTATTTTATGGGTTAATTTACTTAAAATTGATGGAAGCATAAAGTTATTTTGAACAAAAACAAAAAACTCTCAAGGCTTATGTAGGAAAAATGAAATTAAAAGTTATTTTACATGTGTTTATGTTTGTAGTTTATAGCAAGAATGATTTAAGAAAAAATTGTTTACCTTGTAAAAAGTTGAAGCCATTAAATATTATTGCGGTAGACATACAAAAAAACGTATTTAACATATTGACTACTTTGAGCAAATGGGTAACAGTTTTGTGTAACAAATTTTATTTTAGATTTTAAATTGTATCTAAATTGGTTTACTTTTGAACAATTAATACATTCGAAAATGCAGATGGTTTTTCAAAGAATTTTAGCCTTGAAAATATTGTTTGTATTCAGTGTTTATTTATAAATTTTTTTGAACAATGTTAATAAAACAACAACGAACAATGTAAATAAAATTATTAGCTACAATTGAATAAAAAATAATTGTTTTTATGAAACACAAATTAATGACTACAGAAGCTTAAAAAACTACACATAAAATACAGAATTCGTAACGTTCTTAAGCTTTTAAATAAGATAGGTGTAAACTTGATGTCCTAGATCGTAAGTAACCTAAAACCCAAACTGGCTGAGTTTGTAACTTACACTAATACATAAATAAGTTCTCATATTGTGTAATTTTTCACAAGAATGTTAAAACATATGAGTGAATTTCACAAAATTTTTGTAAGAAGAATGTTATTTCAAAATATTGCTCCACATTACTTAAAGGTATTGATTTAGTGTACAAACCCAAGGAATGACGTATGATAATGCTTTCAAATAATTTAATTATTAGTCAATGAAAACAGATTTGTGTCGTAACTAATTATTAACGATATCTTTTATATTAAAAAGCATTATCATTATGATTGGTTATCATCATCATTATCACTTAATGCTAATAAAAAATAGTTAGTCTATCTAATTAATTTATCCGGTGTATGAGCCGTAGTCAAAAAACTAAGTAATTGCCAATTTTATTAACATTGACTGATAAGTAATGCTGATGATTTTTGATTATAATGCTGTTAATTAAAAAAAACAGGAAATTCAGAATTTTTTACATCTGACTATGTTATCATCAACTATTTTACATAATAATTTAAAGAAATTAGAAAACGAAAATATTCACATAATCAATTACTAATAAGTTGGTTGGAGGAAGTCCAAACACAATCTCAGGTTTTTTTTCTTGTTTTCCTTATTAATCGTAAAATTGCATTCATAGCTGGCCGACGCACAGCAAAGCATTTTACGAGAAGGCGGTCAAACGTCAATAGCCTTTGATAGAAGTGGTGTTTCTCTAATGCACCGTTTTTGTTATAGAGAAATGACACCTTAGAATTACGGTGTTCATCCTCTGTACTTGTAATTGTCTGCACAGGCTTTGTATGGTTTTACTTGCTTTTACTTAAATAGAAAATTGTTATTAATTCACAAAAAAAAAAAAAAAAAAAATAAATAAAATAAAATAAACAATATAGAAAGTGGCCTATATTATAAAACACATTTACTAACAAGGAATCTAAAGGTATCGGATTTTAAAAAATCCGATTTTAAAAATAAAAATTCAGATATGTCCTGATCCATAATGTCAATAAGGTAGATAAACACTTGTAAAAAAATTCACTTTTTTGTAAAATCTTTAAATATAAAAAAATGACTAATTCATAACCCTTTGAAATTCAAGATAATAAAATAGCTTATTGAAAGTCATCTCAATATCGATCGCTATTTAATTTTCCGGTGCAGAGGTGGAGGCAATAGCCTATATTCGGCATACCGCCCCATATCCAGAAATTCGCAATGATTCCGCTCTTCTTAATGGTGAGCATGCAAAATGTTGTGTATTTAAAAATATAGATTTTTTTTCCAAGTTTTACCGTCTAATAAAACAGATATGGACTGACTGGGTGCATCGAAAATAATTTTTATTATTTCATTATTGTTTCACATCATAAAACATTAAGTACTTTGCAACCGAAGACTTTAATACCCGCGGTCAACAGAGACAACGGTCATTCTGTCGGTCATTTATGAAAAAATTTATGATTACTCTGTTCACACACCGCCTTCAGTTTTTTCTCGCATATTTTCTCATAAGTCTCCACCAAGATTACCCCTTTACCCATTTTCCGGTTAGATCTAGCCATATGTATTTATTTTCGACGAAACGCAAAATTTCAAACTCCATATATAAATAATATGTATAATTTTTTTTATATAGTGTTTGACATCTCGCCATGGTTTGACAAAATTCATTTACGGCAAAAATGAATGAATTCGCCATCGCGCCCGTTGATACACCTTGCAGCAATGTTTAAAGCAAATAATTAATTAATTCGCTGATATACTCAACCGATTTTCACTCAACTTTAAATATGTAAAATTTGGGATAACGAAGTAACTCAATAGCAATAGAGAATTAAAAAATAAGAAAAAAACAACAAGTGAAAAAATTGGCACTCGATAATATTATCAGAGTTACGGGCCTCTGAAATGATAAAATTTTTTAAGTATTAATATGGGTATCATTTAAAAGCTTTTGAAGAGATCTTTAAGGAAATAGTAAATATATTTAAAAATGGTTATCCCATTAAGAGCCGATGACATTTTTATGTAAAAATATATATTTGCAGTATCAATTTTTTATTTTTTAATTCTCTGTCACTTCGATATTTGCTTTTTTAATAGGAGTTACTTCACTAAACTAGATTTACATAGATGGTGAAGGACACATAAGATTCGGTATATCCGAATAAAACACTCTTGTTCAATCATAAAAAGCAAGAATACCGCCAAGCTATTGCCTAAAAAGATTTTTTATCATAAAGTTTAGCGACAAATCGCTTTTACTGACAACACTGGTCACACTGAATAGAATTTGTGTTTTCGCCAGAGAAAAAAAAACGCAGTGCTTAAAAATACTCTCACCAAAGGAGAATTTTATATTTTCAGTGCGCCAATAGAATTTCGAAGCGAAAAAATAAAGAAAAATTCCATTAGCGCTATTTTCTTTTCTTGGAAATGAGTTTTGTACATTTTTAAACATTTTATACTCTTATCTTCCCAAGTTAACGTTAACGGAAAAAATCAAAAAGAAAAGAAAATTTGGTCCACAAATGTTGAATTTGTTTATGACTAACGTTTTATTATTTTTTATTTAAATCAAATTAAATTGAAACACATAAACAAATAACAAAAATAAATTTATGTGTATTTACAAAATCATTTTGATAAAAAGTGTAAGAATACTTAAAAATAAAAATCTCTGCTAAAAAATTAAAAAACGAATATATATAGCAAAAAATTAATAGCTTTTCCTAAACAATTGCAGCTGTTAGAACTGGATAAAAAGATATTTATAATTTTTGTTTTTTTTTGCTGAAATAAAACGTGTATAGTTAAATCAAATGGGAACTATTGGTAAGTTATCTTTTTCGCAGCAGTTAAGCAAATGTTACATACAATGTTTGTTAATAACAAATCAAATTTCATTTTATTATATACACGTACTTATATACATTTTGTATTTAATAAAATTGTTGCCTTATTTTTATATACTCCACCACAGGTGGAAAAGGCTAGGTCTAAGTTTGCCGTTGCGTTTGTAATTTCTACAATCTCAATTTCCGACCCGATGAAGAATATATTTATTCTGAGTTCTTTTGCATAGCGAAGTAGATTGAGCGATGTCCGTCTGAATGTTGATAGGAAAGAATTCCTTATGCCAATTTATGTTTACATGTGGTCATGTAGATATGGTGAAGGGTATAAAAGATTTGGCATAGCCGAAAATAGCACTCTTACTTGTTTACATTAATTTTAATAAGTGCGTTGAATTTAACCAGTTCACTTTTAATTGATTTTAAAATCTTTTGTTTTTACGTTTTGCTCACTTTCATGCACGCTAACATGAGTTGAAAAAAATAAATAACACAATGTATGTATATAATATTTTGGATAAAGTTTACTAGCTGCATTAAAATTTGACTTTTAATATGTCTATACGGTACAATAAAAAAAATTATCATAAAATGGGGTGAATAGAGAGAATTAAAGAATAAAAAAATTTTGGTACTACATATATATAATTTTACATGAAAATTTAAGTATTTTAAAAAATTTTAAAATTTCAGAGTACCGTAACTCGGAAAATATGGGCGAGTGCCAATTTTTTACTTGATGTTTTTTTTCTAACTTTTTAATTCTCTATCGCCCCATATATTAATTTTTTGACTGGAATAACTTCATTGTTCCAAAAGATATGGAAAAATTAGAGATGGTGTTTTGCCTGCTAACTCGAAGGACATAGACCGATCTTGCTGATTTCAGATAGCGCCTCTTTTGACACTATGTCTGATCGATGTCGTATTTACAAAGGCAAACTTGATTTCAACACTAACACGTACGGGCAAACGGACATCAACATGGAAAAATATCAGACTGTTTAAGTTCCCTCTGCAACGGGACAAACTGTGTGGAAAGTTTAGATTATGACGTTATTGCTGTTAAAAATATATCTACTATTGTGTCATAAGCTGAAATGTGTCGTTATTTATGAAAAGAGATATGGAGTTTTACTTAATTAAAATTTTCATCAACACAGCCATTCATAACTCAGTTGATACATTTTAAAAAGATCACCTTTTCATACATACAATATAAATACACAAAACGAAATGTAACAATGCTTTAGAAAGCGTTATGAAGTATACTCCACAACTCAAATGTGTGTGACAAAGTTTCCAAACATGAAATGAAATAGCGACTTATTCTCTTAAAACGTGACAAGTACAAATGGCATAAAGATTAAATGTATCCACAATATAAAGCATGAAATGGCGAACAGTTCTGTATGAATAACTCTAAAATTTAAAATGAGCGCTATGTACATATGTATGTATGTAATTAGAACTTAACATCACAATTAAATTAATATCAGAAAGTTGCTTTTTCCATGGCTAATAAATTGATGTTTTTTTTAATGAAATTTTACAAAAGTCTATAGAGTTATTGTTGTTTGTTTAAAGTTATAACTATATTGTTGTTTTTAGGATATTTCTATATAAACAACAACGAAAAAAAAAACATATACTCACTCAAAATATATTAGTTTATGTTAATTTAGCCTAGAATATTATAAATGAAGAGAAGATAAATAATTCCACGGTACAAAAATTAATGTAGAATAAACTAAAAAAAAGTGATAGGTTAACAAGGCCTCTGGTTGATGTCAACGTTTGTGGCTTGTTTGCTTATTAATTTTTTTTCGGTTAAATTGTCTGATGTGACGTACTATTTGCCATTGACATATAATATAAACAGAAAGAAAATTTTTATATTATAATAAAAAAAGAAAGAATATCAAGTGAGTAAATTGTCACACATACATACTCTAAATACATTTACAATAAGCGACAATTAAACAAGAACAACATTACAGTATTATAATGAGCAGTGACAGTCTACAATAAGAAAGCAATAATTAATAAACAAAAAATAAACAACATAATTACAACGACAAGAAGTTTAAACACCCTCACGTCAGTAAAGCCAAAATAAAGAGCAAACGAAGAAGAAGGTGAAAAAACCGAAAAAAATATGTACATATATATATATATACCCAGTTAGCATTAAGAAGATTATTTTTACAAAAACCACCAAAGTGAGTCTTTTAGGATTACCCAAGATGACTTACAACTGATTAATCAGTTGTGCGTTAAAAAAGAGACTCGAATATAATTCCGACAAATGCAAAGAAAAACCGACTTGTTCAAACAACAAAAAGCAAGTGCTTAAAATCCGACTGTTTTTAGAATTATTTTAGAGACAGATTTAGCGCAGCATATTTATTTTTATTTTTCGTAAAAATTTTTCATTTCGTAAAGAAAAAAAAAAAGAGATACAAATGTGAGATGATTTTTTTTTTTAATTTATTCTTCTAAATTTGAATTTTGGGAAAATTAGAAATACGCTAACGAATGTAATAAAAAATAAGAAAAATGTTAAATAAAATGTGCGTTATATAATTTGAAGAAGACTCGTATACGGCTAAAAATATGATTAAAAAAATTACTCAAAAAGGTTTCGTATTTGATTAGAAGTACGATTGAAAACAGTATCGAAAATGAGTCAAAAACGCGACTCCTTGAGGATTCGTTCAGGAGAGTCGCGGCTGGGGTACAATTTTCTCCCGACAAACAATCATTTTCGACTCTAAAACGAGTGCACAAAGGATTATTATAATCGTGTAGAAGAGTCAAAAAAGATATGATCAATTATTCAAACAAATGCTAACCGGGTATATATATATATATATATATATATATATATATATATATATATATATATATGTTTTTATGTATGTTTTTATGTGCGTATACACACTGGATTCTTGGATAAAAGACATAATAAAAATTAAAAAAAAAAATGCCATGGTGTTGTATATTTTCTATTTTCAAAACATGAATATAAACATTAAAATATTAATCTGGACAAATAAAGGGTGTTCCAAATTTACGCAGTTGTTGAGTAAACACAAAGCAGTGTTTTATTAGTCTTCTTTGTTTTGTTTTAATTAAAATGCAACATACAGTGAAAAGGAAAATGTATGAAAGAGTGCATAGTTGGACTCTAGCGATTTCCTAGCCGGTACTCTATCATGTGGGCTTTTCTCATAGATCTTAATATATATGAATTTATACATCATCTTAAGGAATTACATTTCGTATATGGCCAACAGGCAATACGTTTGTTTTTTCAACATACGCTGCTAATATACAATCTATTTTGACGGATATTATAATATTTGAAGCAGATTGATTCGCAGATATAGACAATCGGTATTTTGATCAAACCTGTTTAGTATTCTTGAATATAAAGCCGTTTAAATTGCCACAAAAATACATAATACGCATGTGCGTACATACATACACATGTACAAACTTAAAAATAAAAATTCAAAATTTATCAAATATATTTTTAAAAAGAAACAAGAAAAACAATAAAACAAATTTTTTTCTTTGCTTTGAATGGATGGAGTTTTAAGAATGGGCATAAAAAATTAAAAATAAACTAATATAAACTATACAGCAAAAACAATTTTATTTCATTTCGGCTTTTGAACCCGATAACCGTACCTTTGAGCTTTTCTATGTTTATTTTATTTCACAACACTATCCACAATCATCAATTGATAAATTAGTCAACTTATTTTGAGCGGATAATTGATGACTGAGTTATATTGGATGGAAGTTCACAATTCACTGTGAGTTCAGAAGCAGTGTAATACTACATCGAAAAGAATCGAAGATTTACATGGTGCTTTGAAGAGAAGTATGCATTGAAAAACACAAATGTACCGTTACCTAGTTCAATAGCGGAAATAAAAAAGAAGTATTAATGTAAATTTCCTAACAAGATTACAGAGTAAGTGAACAAAAAATATTCATTAAATGTTAGCGAAATTATGTATAACTGGCCTTGAAGCAGATTAGAAAATTTTTAATTCTCTTAAATACAAACGGAAAATAAAACAAATAAATAAAAGAACCCTATGAATAATACTAAACACAAGCATATTTTACCTTTTGTGCATAAAAAACAAAATAAAACAACCAGTTTCAATCAGTGTGTGAAAAACTAGTCAACGGCCTTGTGGTTATGTCCGATTGAAGTTGACAATTTTCAATATAAATAAATAAATATCTTAGAGATTAGTTTTACTTTGCTCTTAACGGTGAGCATATTATTACTGCATGGGAATTTACGCCAGCTTATTTAATACTAAAAAAAGTAACAAAAGGATGCATAACCAGTGAAAATTCGACGATCCTAATCGCTAAACGCTTTTTAATAATTTTTTTCTTCGTAAATATTCTAAGATTTAATAATTTTTATTAATATTTATTTGTTGTAATAAAATGTGACTAAATCTTAAATTTTTTATGTAATAAAGAACCTAGTTTTAATAACAGTATTTACATGAATTTGAAAAATTATAACTTAAGTAATATAATCTAACTTAATAAAAATGCTTTATAGAAAATAAGTCCAAGAGAAGCAATGAAACTTCCCAAGATTTTTGAAAATTTTCCGTTTTTTTAGATAATTAATTACCCCTGATAAACAGTTCTAGAATAACAGATATATAATTATTCTCATGGCCTAATTCACTAAACTGAGTCACTTATTTTGGACATAAACACAGTTAACAAAAGTTTGTTTTGTATCGATCTAATTTATAGAATGTTTCAGAAACTGGATTTTACCACAAAAAC
Source organism: Gymnosoma rotundatum (assembly GCA_916610165.2). Taxonomy (NCBI): domain Eukaryota; kingdom Metazoa; phylum Arthropoda; class Insecta; order Diptera; family Tachinidae; genus Gymnosoma; species Gymnosoma rotundatum. The sequence goes on from OU744337.1 coordinate 178,243, forward strand.
TTTACAACTCACGAACGGTCAAACCGAAATTAATTAAATTTTTAGGTTTTGTTTGTATGTAGATTGTTTATCTAAGATTTGTACGAAATCGTTCCAAGCGTTTGTGAGTTATGACTAAAATGGGCATTTACGACTGCACCGATCTTAAAAAAATTAAAAACAGAGTTAGATATTTATTAGCAGTTCCAAGAGGGTATTCTTATTTAAGAAATAAGTAGCAGAAGGGGTAAGTGGGAGAGAGAAAAAATGCGCGGAATCGATTTTAACAAAAAGCAGCTCTAAGAATATTTGAAAAATAAATATGTAATCCTTGATTCATAAGGCCCAAAAGGCAGAGAAAATCTGTTATAACTTCCATATTAATCAAATAAAAAACTTGCTTAAAAGAGTGGTCGTGGTACGGTTATTCCTATTGGGGTAGCGGAGTGCCACAGAATAGCTAGTATTATATAACGAAGGGTTGCAAGCTTTTACTCGGAACTGATAAAAAACCAAAAAAAAAAACAATACATTTTATATTGAAACTGGCCGATGCACTGAAGGGAATATATATTTTTAACTATTAATGTAACTAATAAACTTGAAAAATAAAAATATTTTTGCAAATACTCATCTGAAAAGTAGAGAACTCAAAGAAATCCGCTTATTGTTAGAAATTTAATTTTGTAAATCTTTTTTTTATACAAAATATTCGTATTTTTTTTTTGCTTTTAAGGAAACAACAACTGTTGCTGTTATGCATTTTTGAAGAAGTTTTAATAACGAAAAATACTGTTCGGTCAAGTAAATTTTAGTTTTAAATATCAAAAATTTTAAGAACAAGTTATAATAACGGGTTTAAGTACGTTTGGTCTTGACAATAGCTCTGGGTAACAAATGTTTTTAAAACAGAGTTGCCAAATATTTGTTTGAGACACATAAGCGTTGCCACTGACAAATTTTTACTCTACTAAATTCAAATAGAATAAAACAAAAGAAGTTCAACCAAATTTGGTAGGAAAAGCGCTGTGACACATTGAAAAATAAAAAAATAGATGTAAATTAAAAATCGTTACATATGTTTTATTAAAAATTTCTTATTATTATTCTAACATGAGCATTGTTGATTGATTTGTTGTAAATATTTATTGCTATTGTTAATAAGTTATTACTAAAATGATTCATCCACATGTATTGTTTCAGGATTTAAATTTTGATTTAATGTGATTAAGGGAAGGTGGGGAGTAAGTACGCAAGTAAACAAATTATCATTTAAAATTATATGGAAAAACGTTATTTAAATTAAAATTATTTTAGTTTTATTTTGCCTTTTTGTTTGTTTATTAAATAAATAAACATTTTAACGAGCACACCAAAGAAAAGAAAAATATTGATTTGTTTTATTTAGGTTTTGATTATGTTTCAGTTTTAGCTTTTAAATTAGCAACTGGTGGTATTAAGTGTTTTGGCTTGGCCAGTAATGTGTTAAAGAAACTTTCTGTTTATGTAGGAAGGCATGCAATCAATTAAAGTTATCGACGGATACTACGATCAACAGTAGTTTTAATTATTGTACTATTATAATTGTCATTTTTGGTACTGTTAGATTTTTTCATTATGCAGTTATAGAATAAACATTTTGAAGGAGTCAGACAAGATTAACGTAATTAATAATAAAGTTAAGCCTAAATTCGTTATTTAATGTGATAACTTGCAAAGAGAGCAGTTAAAATTGGATACTAGCAGAATGAAATGTACTCTCTGATTCGCTACAACCTTCATCAGCATTATCTTGGTCTATCTTAAAGGTAGTTACCAATTTATTTAAATACAGGTTATGAATTATTAAATGTTTTCATATTGTATTTTTGAAGTTATTGCAATTTGAACTTATTTCTTTTTCATTAAAATTATTTTAGATTTTATGCTACCAGTGCAATGAATTTTGTAATCTTATAATTAAGAATATCGAGGTATGTTTGGCTGTTGAATAGATTCATGATCTGAATATTTTTTATACCATAATCTTATACTCTCTTGGCTAAACCCACTTTTATCGAAAACGAAATCAATTATTTTCGAATCTTCTGAAAGATTTTATTGCAGAACGCCATTGAAATCGTTTTTAAAAAAGCTCCTAAAGCAAGCGTATTAATATAAAATTAAGTATTTTTTATAATTGTTTTTAAGTTATACTGTGCTTCAGTTAGCATTGTTAAACGCGTTTTTGTCGTTTAAAGTGATAAGACTTTGCGACTTTTCAGCAAGAGCCCTTTGTGATATTCAGTGCCATTGCTAACATGCTTCCATTAAGTCTTATTTTGCTTCTCCACATCTTTTCATTTTATTGCTGTGTGGCGTCGCTCGATATCCACTAGACCAAGATCAGTGCAGGTGATCATATAATCAGTATTTCAGTCTCCTATTTTCGTCGTCGTTAGTAGTTTAGGTTATTTTACCCTTTTGTAATTTACTTTCATTTACTTTTTTTTAACTAAATCAAATAATACGCTACGAATTCGTGAACTGATCGGAATGTTTATATACATATGTACTATGTATATATCTGTATGCCTGTGAGTATGCATACATACATACATACATATGTATGTTGTCTGTAAATGCGTGCGCCTAGTCAGCCATAAAAATTAAAATGATGCTAGAACGTTCAAAAGAAAAAATTTGTTTAAAAATTTAGGATCATTTTGAAAAGTATTTATTTTTTATTTTTCTTTTTTTTTAATTCTCATTGACGTCAGCAATGCCCCAAAGTCGTCGTTTAAATTAAAAATATAAACATTGAGTAGAAAAAGTTGAACAAAACAAAGTGGCAAGCAGATTTACAAAACAAACATTGCACCATAATACTAGAATGAGGAGATTTAAATAGACAGAGTAGGTGGAAAGTTCGTATGTAATGTTAAAGTGCTTTTTACAAGTTGTTGTAAACAACAGTGCACAGTGGGGCAGAATCAAAATATTTTGGAAATAACTCAGCCATTTGTAAAGGGCTGGGTCGATTGATCCAAAATTAAGCGTTTGCATAACAGAGAGATGAGGTCTTTAGGACCATGTATAACTTTTATAAATTAGACAAAGATTGAATAAATGGCAAGAGTCAGAAGAATGTTCACGTGCGAGTTATCCAATTTTGAGATCACATAGCGCCATCTTAAGCTCAAGTAATACTCTACTATGCTGATGAACAATCGGCCTAACACTCATTATTTACTATTATTTTATTTTTATTGCAATAAATCTTTCCTTAAAACATATCTTATAGAGAAATGGTTATATTTGCTTACATCTAAAATATTAATTAATAAATTCTAAATAATAAAATCTAAGGAGCATGTGAAATATTTATGAGCATGGAGAAGGAAAATCTGTAAGTAATTAGTAGACATTCTAATTACAAATAGATGTATAAATAAGCTAATAATCAGACAATAAATGGAAACTTTAGAATAATATATTAAATATAAATTTTGTAAAAAGAAAATGATTACATACATACATACATTTCATGTAAATAGATTGAAAACATACTCAATCAGGTATTTGATGGAAATCGATCGATTTGAAAACGATTCGTTTTGAGACAAATTTTAAACAAAAGTAAAGAAGTTACTCCAAAATAATTGTAGAAACTAAATGGAGAGTTATTGAAATTTATATTGAAGGTATTAACAAAACGAAAATAGTAAGGATATCACAACCATTTACGAAATCGATTTCCATCACATACCTGAATATCTGAATATAAATACGAGTTCTTAAAATTTTTAGCTTTTTTATTCAAATTAATTACTTTTTAAAAGACTAAAGAGAAGTTTCTTTATAAATTACAGAAAATATTTTTTAAAATATTGTTTTAATATAAGTGTCCGAATAAAAACTAATATGAATTTTAAAACAATAATAAATATTGGCTCATTCGCAAAATAAACAAGCATTTGTTTATATTAAATAATTCCCATGGGAATTCTGCAGAATTCTGGTTGTACAAGAAAATTATTGTGTTTGCTTGAAGTAAATCGGCGCAGTAATAATAATAATTTTTACTGATTATCAATTGCTTTGAAGTTTCATTTCTTTAATAAATATTAAAATTACAAACTATACAATATATTTTTCTTGAAACAATAAGTTTTCCAGAGGGGAATATTTCTTCAGTAAGATTTTATTGTAATAGTTACAATTTTTACTTGATCGAATTTATGATTTTCGATACAAAAACAAAAAGGCGTAAAATGTGAAGTTATTTACATATAACAGTGAAATTATGTAGAGTGCATTAGATGAGTAATAGAAGTAACATGGAATATTTAAATATTCGATGGTATCAAGAAAGTACGATGATATTAACTTTTCCATCACTGAAGAGGTTGTTCGTTACCCAAGGCACATAATAACTCTAAACGAAAACAGAGTCGAACAAATTGAAAGCTTTTATCGCTAATCAGGCTTTTCTTTTGAGTTAAACATTGTTACTGGTCGATAATACAAGATCACTTAAGCCCGCGTTTGAATTTTTATTTGCTTCTTGAAAGTACGTTTCACCTTAAAGCTGGAAGCGAATTACCTACCCCTACACTGTGATCATCCAAATTATTATTTCTCTGACAAGGATAGAAATTAAGTTGGCAATTACTCAAAAAAAAAAAAAAAATAAATAAATAAATAAATTTCAAATGAACTATAAGGTAATGCAAAATTATTTCGCTATTAAAATTAATTATAAGAAACAAAATACCAATGTTGCCAGTGAAAGACAGAAAAAAGTTACGCTTTACCTTCAAACAAGTTGCATTTTTTCATTAAAAGTTACATTTTTAAATTTCCTCTTATAAATAGTAATTTAATGCAATTTATATAAAACACAGTAAAAGTAAGAAAAAATAAAAAGGAAAGAAATTCATTTACTGAACAAAAAAAAAAAAAAAGAGGGGAAAAAAACTTATGAAAAAATTTTAGCCCGATGATACTCATGAGTACTTAAACCAGGAGTCAATACTATTCTAGAATGGAAAAATGCATGCTCTCTCCCTTCAATAAAATCAGTAAAAGTAGGTTTTTCCATTTGACCTTTTTCTTTGAAAGATTGAGACACGAGTGTGAGTCCTTTTTACTTACAACTTCGACATTAAATTACTGACAAATTTTCCGCAATATAATTAAAATACAACACTCTTCTAAATCAAGGTATTGGTAGGGTACCACTAGCAAGTTGTCAAAATTTTCGAGCGGTGTAACTAAAGTTGCTAATAGTGTTCGCAAGTATGATCAGTATACTCTTTTTTTGCACGAAATGCGGAGTATTTCACAGTTGAGAAAAATTGGCGACAAAAACATTTTGCTATTTCTGAATATGAAGCAGAAAACATTTCGTGATTTCTCACGAATTAAACAAAGTCTTTTGTGGGATTTTGATAGCATTTGCGAGCAAGTTGATATCTTAGCATAGGTTCTTACCTAAATACTCTTTCAGTGATATTGCTTTAGTTCGTGTCTGTACCAAAAGTTACGAAAATTTGGTCATATACATGGTACGTGGAGCCTTTAAAAGTTACAAAAAATGTACCAATGTATCCAAACGGCAACACTGCAAAATACATAAATACAATGCGTCGACTGAAACTTTGAATTTAAAAAAAAATATTTATCTCTTTTTTGACTTGAAACTTGTTTATAAAAGAGAGTGACGGACGCACGAAAATATGATAATAAACATTTTTCTTTTACTCAATTTCCCTCCTGTAGTCAGTTCTTTAAGAAATACGAGGGCTGCTATATATATTTCTGGCCTGGCAACGCTGAGTGCTGCCAAGTGCAATCTGACATTTCCATTGGAAAGTTTGTCATTTTTAAGCATAATCGTACTCAAAACGTTTTGACGTACGACCATTATTTGTGTTGTTTACAGTGAATTGAAAAAATAAATATAGAAAAAAATGGAATTAACTCGTGAACATTTTCGTGCCATCATTTTTCACAACTTTCGACGTGGATTTTCACGACAAGAGTGCATTGATGAACTTAAATCTTTGTATGGCGATGAAACACCATCCTATAGCACTGTGAAAAAATGGTATAATGAATTTAATCGTGGCCGAAGCTCGCTCAAAGACGAATTCCGTGAAGGTCGTCCAAAAACGGCTGCTGTGCCAGAGAAAATTGATGCCGTGCGTGAACTCATAATGCAAGATCGACATGCGACATACCGAGAGATAGAGACATCCTTGGACATTTCTTCCACCAGCATACATTCGATACTGCATAAACACCTGGCCGTAAAAAAGGTTTGTTCTCGTTGGATCCCGCACAATTTGAAAGTCGCTCAAAAAAAGGCTCGTGTCGATGCAATGTTGCAAAAAATACAATTGCGGTGCTTCAAAAGACGTTTATAAGATCGTCACAGGTGACGAATCATGGATCTATGCGTATGAGCCCGAAACGAAACAACAATCGACCGTGTGGGTCTTCAAAGACGAGCAAAATCCAACGAAAGTTGTTCGTGGAAGAAGCACTTCGAAGCAAATGGTCGCCTGTTTCTTCGGCAAAACTGGTCATGTGGCGACTGTTCCGCTTGAGTGGTACACTACAATTTGTTTGCCTGAAGTCATCGGAGAAATTCGAAAAATCAACAAGAGAAGACGAATCATTGTTCACCATGACAATGCGAGCTCTCACACATCGGCTCAAACCAGAGCGTTTTTGACCGGCTAAAACGTCGAATTAATGGGTCATCCGCCGTACAGCCCTGACGTGGCACCTAATGACTTTTTCTTGTTTCCGCACATCAAGAAAAAATGCGTGGTCAACGATTTTCGTCGCCAGAAGAAGCTGTTGAAGTGTTCAAAAACCAAGTTTTAGAGGTGTCTCAATCGGAGAGGAAAAAGTGCTTCGACAACTAGTTTGAGCGCATGCAAAAGTGTATAAATCATGCTGGAGAATACTTTGAAAAACAATAAAACCATTTTTGATTATAAATATTCGCATTTTAACTATTAGGCCAGAAATATATAGAGCAGCCCTCGTAATAATGAAAACAACTTTGACTTTCTTTAGACTTTGATGAAATAAAAAAATGAGAGAAAAATAAAAATCATTTATATACGTACATATGTATGTATGTATGTATGTGTGTACATCGCAATTCCATTGTTGTAGATACTTTTACTAAATATTGATTTATTTATTTTTTTTAGAAAAACGCACATTTTCCTTCCGTTTGAGAAGATCGCGTGCCGGTGACGGTGGAAGCACAAATTCTCGCAATAGTAACAACAACAGTAGCACTTGTACCAACCGTTGTAATTCCCCCTTGACACCGACCAGTGTCAGCATGAAATTGGACGTGCCTAATTCAATGGCTTCGGTAAGTCGTCGTAGTAGCATTTACAGAAAACCAGACAAGGATGACAGTGGTCTGATACACATAATACGAGACGTTGAGTTGCCCTTGATGTCTTTCACAGATCAATATAATATAACGAAGATATTGGCCGAAGGTTGTTTTGCTAAGGTAATGCTGGCCTTGCATAGACCCACACAGGCGGAGGTTGTACTAAAGGCCGTACATACCGAGTTGACCACAATGCAAGAATTCCAAAAGGAGTTTCACTTTAATTACGAACTTTCTCATCATCGTCACATATTGAGTGCATATAATGTTGCTTTCCAGACGAAGGACTATTATGTATTTGCCACGGAATACGCTGAACTTGGAGACTTAGCGTCGAACTTAAGTCCAAATGGTCTGCATGAAAATGCTTGTAAAATGATAACAGAACAATTAAGCTCAGCTTTGGGTTTTATGCATTCAAAAAATCTGGTCCATAGAGATTTGAAATTGGAAAATGTTTTGGTGTTTAAGCCAGATTTTAGCCGAGTAAAATTGTGTGATTTCGGTGCTACTACCAAAAAAGGCGTTTTAGTGCACAAAGTGAAACATACTTGGACCAGTTTCGTTCCCCCCGAAGTTTTGGAAATAGTTAGGAATGAAAGATTTACCTGTTTACCCTCTAGCGATTCGTGGCAGTTTGGAATCTTAATGTTCCATATACTTACGGGCAGCTCCCCTTGGAATGCCGCAGACTGGGTTAAAGATGTCAAGTACTGCAACTTTATGAAATATGAACAGCGTAAGACTACCAAAATTCCAGATAGTTTTAGAAGATTCTCGGCAAGACTTATGAGATGTTTTCGCAAATATTTATCTCATGATCCTGAAGACAGGTGCAAAGTAACAGAGGTTTCAAAGTACATGAAAGATAGATGGGTAGAATGTCGTATATCTACATCCAAATCAGCAACTCTTATATCTCCGAGTCCCGATCAAGATTCCTGCATATATTTAAATCAAAAAGACGGGCGCAATTCTGCAGATGAGCACAAATCCCGCCTTAGACGAATGATGTCAAATTATGGTTTGGAAAACCCACTCGATCAAAATGCCGTACGCAAGAGGGTACTGGACTGGTTGGCTACCTGTGATAACAACTTTGATACTGAAATAGAAAGCCTTGTAGTTGTAGATGAAGCTACTAGTGGTTAGATAATTATTAGCATGATCATTTTTAATATAAATGAGTCAAGTAATTATTTCTGAAATTATATGTCAATTACGACAATAATATTTATACGATTTAAAAAGAACTTATTTGAAAGCCAAGGATTTCTTTGATCTGTAACTGCTCTGGACAATACGAGTTAAAGAAAAAACCTGGAAAATTTAGAAAACAAAACGGTTTTAGAACTAAAACGAATTCTTAAACTTTGGCCAAAACTCTAAAGCACCGTTAGAATTATCTTAATCGAATACAAAATGTGTCTTTTTTATACGAATTAAATATCAGTCAAATGTTATGCTGAATTTAAATATTGGTAAGCTGTACTTTGAATTTTTTTTTAACAGCAAACACGATCTGTTTGAAGCTGGACTTGTATTTTCAAGTAATCAAAAAGCAGTTTTCATACTGTTAGACGTTAAATAAATTGCAGATGATATCTGTTCTAATATGAGTGTATTCTAAATTCAATAAATTGTAACGTACTTCCATTTTTAATGTTAAGTTATCTAATCTAAGAATCTTTAGTCAGTAATATGTACTGTTATACATATATACATACATGCATACATACATACATATTTATATATTGCCTAAAAATACTGTTTAAAATTAGCGAATAAATGTAATTTTTATACAATAATAATAGCAAGGAAAATGTTTTTAATTAAACACTTGACCATTTTGTGATCTGGTTTACAAATCACTATTTATGTTAGCAGTCCTACTTTGTTTTTTATTAAAAAAATGGCAGCTAAACCAGAGTAAATTTTATACATTCAGGCATGTTCTGACAATCTCAAATCGCTTAAAACTGGCAATGCGAGTTGAAATTGCATTAAAGGTGTTCTGTATGTCACAATCGCAATAAATTTGGCAACTTCAAATCGCAAGCACATACTGAAGTGAAGTTACGAATTTTGCTTAAAATAAACTTTAAGCCACAATAAAATTATATACAAATGAAAATTAATATGTTCTCTTTTATTTTTAACAAAATTTATTTTAACTTTTAGACAATTTAAGTCGCAAATAAATAATTTAAAATAGGTTATTTGTTCTTATAAAATATTCGCTGCTTATTAAATGTACGATTCAAGTGTTAAGGGACCTAAAAAGTTTATTTAAATTACTTTTTAGATGATATGAGTCCCGAACGTGCATTTTATAATTAACAAAATAAACAAAAATACTTTTTAAGTATTGATTACTTACAACGTAAGTAACCTTTTACATCAAAGATGCTAAATGCAATATCACTAATAGAAAATCCGTTTGTCGCTGGCGTTATTTTTTAAATTAATAAATTACATCTCTAAAGGCTGGTTCACCCATTGTTTCGGAACAAAATTTTTGTTGTGAGAGAATTTTAGTTTTTTGAGAGTTTGTTCTGAAACGATTCACCCACTTTGAACAATTTTTCTGGAAAAACAAAGCTACCATATGAAACATACATATGTGTAAGCGAGATGTGTTACTTTACAAGCAGGCAGCACTGTGACAGAAAATTAAAATCACTGAATGCCGTTTTGTTATAAATAAATTCTAAATTAAAAAAACTTTCATAATTAAATCAAAAAATGAGGTAAAAAAAATTGAGGTAAAAAGTCTACCCGGCTTTTTCATTTCTGAAATAAGCTTCAAGGCAGGGGATTCATTCGTTGAGATCCATGACACAATTTTTTAAACTTATTTTCTTTTATTTTGTGTTTTATTATAAATATACCAGGCAAATTAAGGCAGGTAATCTTAAGAACAAAACAAATTTTAAAAATAATTATTGAATATCAATGCAAACAAAGAACGAAAAAGTATGTAAAATATATTTTTTTGCTTGAAAGATTTTTATCACATTAATTAATGAAGTGGCAGCTCAGTTAAATTTTCTTTGTATTTTGTTGTAATTTTCTTTTGTTTATTTATGTTTTGCACCGTAAAAACATATGCTTTTCTTTTCGAACATAAATTTGAAAAAGAGCAAATCGCAAGCAAAACGCATGAGTTTCAGAACATGTAAAACAAAAGTTGGCGTTTTCGAAATCACATGCGATTTCAAAAACATGCGAGTGTCAGAATATGCCTGATTATCACAATTTTAAATTTATCAAAACATGTTTCACTTAATAAAGTAAAATATATAAATATATTTCGATTTCCTTATATTCTTCTTTTGATTTTTTGTCGTTTTATTTGCAGTCAACAGCAGGTAAGTTTAACAATTTTAAGCTTTAACGTTATTGAAAAACAATTAGAAATTAAAATTTCAAATATTTTCTTATCATGTTATTTTCAGCTTAAATATATGTATGTATACATATAAACGTGTTTTATGAAATAAGAATTATTAATTAAACAATAAAGATATTTTTTTACTAATTTCTACAAAAATAAAAGTGAAAGAATAAAATACAAGTTCAATGAACAGAAAATAACTTATACAATCCTAAACTGACAAAGATAATTTTAAACAACGTTTTTAGAAAAATATGTATGTTAACTAGGGTTGCCAGATTGCCTGCAATGGGCTGGATTGTCCATTTCTAGTTTATTTTACCAGTTACCAGTTAAAATACAATTTGTCCAGTTAAAAAAAATTCTTTGGTTTTGAAAAATTATTTCTTTCGGAAATATATTTTTTAATTACTTAAATTAATATTTTCTACAAATTTTGTAAAGAAAAAATCAGAGTCATATTTGAAAAATTTTGTTGAAGTATAAGTGCATTTATATATTATCCAATTATTTTTATAAAATCCAGGTGAATGTGTTCCATTTTCCAGTTATTTGACTTTTGGTATCTGGCAATCCTAATGCTAACGTGTTGTAGTATTTAATTTAATAACGATTGCTCACTTAAATCGGTACTTTTTTTATGTTATAAATGTAAACCCGTATTGAAAGAAACTTCTTTTTTTATTGTGTAGACACATTCATAATTCTTATAGTTTTTCATAACTTTTTATAACAGTTTATTACTTTATATCGAAGGGGGAACATCTGCGAGCGAGCAGATTTTCTTTTTCAAAAAAGTGAGGTTATAATTAAAGACGCAACGCGCAAAATATTAAAAAATATATATGCATAATCATTTATACTTCAATATCCTGTTCAGGATTTACCACTTCCTATACAAAGGTATAGGTCGATGTGCAGTTCCTGGAGCGAATGTTTATATCTGAAAACTAGTGGGATACCCTGGCGCTGTGGTTATGTGCTCCTGCCATTATTAAATTCATATTTAAAAAAAAAAAATTTTTTTATAATTGATTTTGACAATTAGAAAAGCATCTAAATAATGATCAATTGCTTAGCTGATTTTATTATTACAAGCAATAGTGCTATATTCGGCTCTGATGTATATTATATACCTTTCACCATATATTTTTAACCGCATGTTTGTAAGTTTTGCTTAGGGCTGTTGTCCCAGCCTCTTGTATCAATTATTAATATAATTAAGTGGTGATTATTAACCAGTGGCAAATGGAAAAAAGCTCACCAATTTTTCTTACCTTTTTCAATAATTGCTTATAATAAACACAACCACATGCATGAATACAAACAAAAGTTAAAAAAACGATGCGAAAAAATTAAGGACGGGCACGGTATTTTGCTTGCTGCCCTAAAGGACATGGATCGATCTTACAGATTTTTAAAAGCAAATTTTTCGAAAGCAATTCTAATTGAATACGGACACACAGATGGACAGATGCACATCGCTCAATCGATTTGGCTGTGTATAAGAACTCAGAATATATATACTCTTTATTGGGTCGGAAAATGTTATTGTAGAAATTACAAATGGAAAGACAAACTTAGTTATACCCTTTTCGAGCTATGGTGAACGGGTATAAAAATAATCAAAAGATGTTAAAAAGATTTGATTTTTAGCGCTTATACTCGTAGTTCTTTTGAATGATGCAATATTTGCACAATAGAATATTTATCTAGAATATTAAGAAGTAAGATTGCTATATCCGGCTATGCCGAATCTTATATACCGTTCGCCATGTATACTTATATATAACTACATGTACCATACTGCAGATTTCCCATTGAATAGTTTAAATAAAAATTCTTTCCTGCACCATAAGGTTTTTCTGTTCAAAAAAGTTTTCCAAAAATTTTGCTTGGGGTTGTTGTCCCAGCATTGTAAATGAAAACGTTTCTATATCTGGTAAAAGCTTCCAATTTTCCAATGCAGTAAGCAGTAAATTTTTACTTATACTGGAAGGGCTTTTCTTACAGACTACTGTTAATATTTCAGGTACGATTAAAGTTTTAATGACTGCTGCATTTTTTGCACATGTTGACCACAGGTAAAACTTATTTATTTAACTTGAAAATAATAATTTGTGTTATAAATGAAACGGAGAGTTTTTACTGGTAATGCAAATTAGCAACAACACAAAAAAAAATTTCTAATACATACATAAATTTTGATGTAGCAGTTTGACATATGGCCACAGCGCTTAACGGAAATCTGATTCTTCAAGATTAACAATAAAACAGCAGCTTTAAAAGCGGTCACACTTTGTCTTAATTCGTTTAAAATAAAAATACACATTTAGATTAAAAAAGAACGGGATAGACCCAAAGGGTGAGTCACCTTCCATACAAAGTGTATGTATGTACATATGTAAGTTTATTCAAACAATATGCAAACAAATACATGTGAATTTTAAAAAAATACCAATAATATCTTCCTAATTCGTATCTAAAGGTATGTTCTTTTCTATAACCTAAAAATAAAAAGAAAAAATATTTTTTTTAAACAAATATAAATTAGATAAGTAACCGGTTTTTTAGTTTAATTTACCTCAGCACACATGTTTTTATAAATTTCGTCGGTATCCCAAGGACCACGTTCGGGTAATGGTATGCCGCGTCGTCGTAACTCTTGAACGCAGTCCGTCAAATCGAAAATGGGCAGCGGATCTATTTTCGCTTTGGCTACTTTGGATGTCAAATATTCTACGTAATGATTGCTTAGGAAAAAAAATAAGTGTTCAATAATAAAACCCCCAAAAAGTAAAAAGCGATGTGACGTACCGACACATTCCTGCATGTTTTTCTGGTACATCACCATTACATCTGGTGTCGACTAGCCCGGTTGGGGTTTCTTTTTGTATTGGTATAGGGCAAAGTGATTCCTTCTTTTTAGATGAACTTGCTTCGTTATCATCAACACTATCTGAAAATCCCAAACGATCCACCTCAAACGGTACATTGTGATTTTTAAGCAGTATCTGTAGCTGTACTGGCAGTTTATCACGCAAGTAAAATAAGCAATTGCGAGGGTGATGAGCATGAAGTCCAAGCTTAGCGCAATAGGGCGAAATGGTACATTTAGCTCCCATCATAAACGGTTTGGCGCAACCGTAACAAAATTCATATTTGCACTGAGTACATGTGAAATGCATACAACCACCTCTGTCAGAAGTAATCATAGATTTATTCTAGATTGCGCATTGCAAGTGTTTTTTTTTTTTTAGATATTTACCTGGCTAAAGAGTATTTAAATTTACATTTTGGACAGTCGATACCATTTTGTTCTAAATGCTGTAGAACGCCTTTCGCTTGAACCTCGGGATCATTGGCTGATTCCCATTCTGAAAATTGTTCGCAAGATATACCTTCATGTTGTTTTCGCCACTGTATCACAAATTGTTAAGTATTAATGAAAAATGGTTTAAGGATAAACAGTTTTGGTTTTACCGTTTTCCGACACTGAGCACAGGTTACAGAACCACAGTCAGGGCATATAAGGCGCTTTTGTTTTGGCCTTGAAAAGAACCCTGATGAACAGTGCATACACCATTTAAAATTTGGATCTTTGAGCAATGTACGGTCTCTTAGTTTGCGCTGGAATAATTCATGTACCTCAGGCTCAAGTATGTTTTTCAAGAAAATATCCAAATTAGAAAAATATTCTAAATTTTCGTCTTCGTGTTCTGTTTGATTATCCAATGCAGGCAATTTACAGAAAGGACAATTACAATCGTTAATACTACGTTCGGTAACCTAAATAAATTTTAAATAAATAGAGGGTAATTTGGGCTTGTTGAAAAATAAATTTCTTCTACTACCTGTATAGTGAAATAATTTTTGGCACACCCTTTGCAACATTTGTGGGTACATTTGAGCATGGATACGATCTGATTGAGTGCAAAAGTGCCACTGCAAAGTTCACATTCTTGTTTCAATAATGCAATTGCATGATCAAGATCACTACATTCCTTAGCAGCCCATAATGAAACATCCTTTGGAAATTTCAGAGATACTAAGGTGGCAGCAAGTTGTGCTTCTGCGACAGTGGTAGTTAAGTTTTCTTTCATGAAATATTCTATAAGATTCTGAAAATCAGTACAAAAATTTACATAAGTTTTGGAAGAGAAAATAAAAACATTTTTTACCTGCGCGTTAATCTCCTCTGGCTCTTGAACACTAGGGTAAGCTTTAAATACGGGTACACTAAGTTTACGTTGTCTTACATCGAATGGTTCTAGTTCTTCTTCTGATGATGAAGATTCGTAGTCATCATCAGAAAAACATGTTTCGTGATATTTCTTTTTTGGGATGCGAGGCTGAGTTTTATATTTGAAGGAAAAATTTACGGCGGTGTTTGCTGAGATTGTAGCAGGTTTGGTAAATTTGTTTATAGTTTCTACAACAGATGACTTGCTCGTGGAAGCAAGGTATTTTTTTGGTTTCATCAGCTGTGTATTCGGAGATGAACTTATAAATTTTTGACTTATCGTTTTAACAGACGAAATGCCAATCGGAGTTGATGGTCCAGAAAACGATTTTGATCGAGTGTATGTATTCTTTTTAAGATCTGTTTTTCGTTTTAATGCTACAATCTCTTTTTGTTTTGTTTCCGTAGTTGTTGCTTCTTTTGGTTTAGGTATTTTACTACTTGTATTTGGTTGCTTTGCAGAATTTTTTTTATCTTCGTTTGTTTTTTTCTTGTTTTGTGTGGATTTCAAAACCTGGTTATTTGAGGTTATGTTGCTTTTATTTTCTGCAGAAGCTTTATTTTGCTTGCTGGTTTTGTCATCTACCGTATTATCTAGAGTTACAGCTACATTTGTTTCGCTTTTTCCGGATATAAGCTCATCTTCAGCTTGTGACTTTTTTATTTCGTTTTCCTCTAATGGATGTTGAATTGCGAACGATGTTTTTTCCTGAATGTTGATTGTTGATAGATGATCTGTGATTTCATGAGAACTCATATTGTTTGGTAGGACGTTGGAGTCTAGTTTCACTTCAAGTATATAGTTGTTAGAGGATGAAGGCTGCTGATTTTCGTTAGGTGACTCTGTCACATATTCTTTTGAATCACTGGGTTGTGCCATCTCCGGTACACTATTTTCTAATTTAATTTTATTTGGCGTAACGGTCGGAGCTGAAAGTATATCTTTTGAATCAGAAATCAATACCTTTTCTTCCTTAGAGTCACTTTGAATATTATAGAGATTATTAGTGGTTAATATTTTATCATCTTGTGTTACGTCATATGAACAAACATTATCAGGTGACATTACTGGAAGAGTATTACTGGTTTCTGCGTGTTGTTGCATAGAAGATTGTGAACTTTCTAAATTAGAATAAATAACTTCTTCTACGGGCAGTTCTGGTAAAGTGTTTTCAGTTTCAACAAATTCAGTACTTTGATCAACAGCAATATTTTGATTTCCTGTGTGATTTTTTTTAGTTATTGTTAGATCTCTCAGTTCAAACTGATCATTTAATACTGTTAGTGAATGATTAGATGAGATATTAGATAAAGCTGAATTGTTATGTGTTGTTCTATGTTCTTGGGATTCTTGGTATTGGCTTGTTGACGGTGATTGAGTTTCACTTATGGAACCTTCTTCAATACTTAAATTTTCATTTTCTTCGGTTATGTCGTCAGCAATATCGTCTTCTTCATCTTCTTCTCCCTGTTCCCAATAAATTTCCACGTGGTCTTCATCATCATATTCATCAGAAAACTCATCTGAATAATCGTCATCATCTGTAGAAGATTCAAAGTCGTCTACACTAATTTCGTCTTTCATTTGTTTGATCAATCTTTGAGTGTCTTCTACAAGTTCGGTAAGATTTTGTTTCAATGGATCACCAGATGGTTTAAATTCATTTGGAGATTTTAAGCTGGTTGTTGGACTTATAGAACTTAATGTTGAACTACTTCTGGACGGTACAAAAGTAATTGTATTTCCTTGTTCTTCTTGATGCATTACTAAAAATATTTCGCTGCTACCGCTAGGATATTGGTCTGATCTTGAATCATCCAAATCATTTATTGGCAGACTAAGTGACTGCTTTATTTCAGAATGTAATTGGGGAACTTTAGTTTCCACTTTACTTGTAGCCGAATTTAGTTTTTGCGATTTTGTATCGCAATTTGGGCGATTTTTGCTTGCAATTGTACCGGACTTAATGAAACATTTATTACTGGCCGTTTGACGTATTGGAATTTTTGATATTTTTTTATTTGGAATATCGGTTTTTAAGTCTTTTAATTCGATTTCAAAAACTGCTCCCTTTTCGTATGGTTGGAGAGATGAATCCGCAGCCGTTTCTATCATATTATGATTACTTGAAGTATTAATTTCTTGAACAAATTTTGACTCGTTTTTCAAAGTAGACGACAAATTAAAAACTTCAGGATTATTAAAAACTGGTGTAGTTAAAACATCTAAATTTACAGAGTCCTCAGAAAGGGTGGAGTGCGACTTATCTTCGCTTTGAATTTCCTTCATTTCTGACTCCACCTTAGCTTCTTTAAACTCTATTAAATTATCTTTCCCTGTTGCTTGATTGTACTGGTCTTTATTGTGTTTATGACTTTGGGCTGGTGGGAATGCGTTTTCGATCTTTTCTTCTTTATTATAAGCCAGTTTTGCTTGAGTCGTTAGAGATGGTCGATTAATATCTGTAATTTTCGTATCGTTTTTCTCTGCTAATATATCAATGTCTTCTTCACCTAATGTCTTATCGCATGAATTTATTCTCTCATTATAAATTTCTATTTCGCCTGATTTTTTTGACATCATTTGGAATTTTGTGTCAGACATAAAATCAGGTTCAATAACGATCTCTTGCAGATCGACAGATTGATTGTCTGAAATTTGATGCGCATGCAATCCAAAATTCTCATCAGAAATGTTTGTTTTTGAAGAATCGACCTCTGTTACGGAAGGAATTTCTTTCAGATGAACATTAGTGTCAACTATAGCTGCTCTATCTATTGGTTGGTCAATAAATTCTGACTTCTGTTTTAAGGTAATACCTACAGGAGCTTTATAAGTTTTATACACTTTTATAGGTGCTTCTTTCAGCTGCTCATATTTAAAGTCTTCTTCATGCTCTGTCGACAAAGCTCTTTCAAAAGCGAATTGAAAAGTTGGTATTTCAGTTGAATTAAAATATTGGGGAGGTAATTCTACTTGAATAAATGCATTTTTGATGTTTGGTTTTATTACCTCTTCCATAAGGAACTCATCTTGGTCTATTGGTGGAGGAGGGGAAATTTCTGGTACGGTTTCTATAGGTTTCTCAATAGGTTCACTGATTTTTATTTTATCTTTATTATCGTCCACTAACTCCGTTTTAACTTGCTGCACCAGGTTCGGAACTATTTCTTGTATATGCTGCCAAACAAAATTTTTTACATCGTCTTTATTTTCAGAGTTACTATCATTGTCAGAAGTCTTAAATTTTGGTGAGATTATCGGGCTTTTGTTTAATATTCTCATCGATTCAGGATCGTAATCATTTTCAACTTTAGAATTATAATTAGAAATCATTCCTTGAACTGATTTTAGTACTTCCTTATTTTGTTTTTGCTGATTATGCTCCATATTTCCGATAATAATCTCAACGTCCTTAAGAACGTTTTTATTTGAGATTATGGACTCACCTATATGTGGCGGACTGTTGGCAAGATCTTTGTTTTCTGTACTGTTACTGAGTGTTTTGTTATTGCTTTCGATTGGTGACCTAAATGAGACTGGGCAATCGAATGGCGATGGCAACTGGTTATTGATGAGGGGAGCGCTGGTTGCGTTTAATATTGGCATGCATTCTGAAGCACTGTCGCTGAGAAAATTATGAATGTCTGTAGTGAAAAAATGAGCAGAATCAAAGAAGGAAAAATTATATGAAATGATATGGCATTTAAAACATTCTGTTGATTAAACAAAAACTAACCTTTGCTGTTCTTGCATTGTGTTTGGGAATGAATTGCGGTCAATAATGGCTGAGTACCGCTTTCATTTTCTACACCTCCTGGAGATCCCCAGATTCTCATAAGAAATGGCTGCAGTTGTGTCCGTCCCAAATCAAGCAAAGCTAATTCTACATTTCCTTGGTGTGTAGTAAGAGCTGTTACAATATCTTCGCGTGAAAAGTTACCTTGTAAGGAAATTTCCCGGAATTTTTTTTGTCTCTGTTCGATACATTCCGATACTGCTTGCCATATGTTACCAGTATGTAACCGCAATGCGTCTCTAGCTTCTATTTCAGATATTGTTCCAATTGTATTTTCTGATCTTTCCTGTCCATATTTTGTGGCCAAGCTTTGAACTGTTTGTATTAGTTTGGGCCAATTAACGCGTAACCAAGCTAGTGGGTGTACATCAGAGCCAGAGTATTTAAGGGCGGCTTTCAGCTCTTCTGTAGTGTATTTATAAAAATCTGATTCCTAAATGAAAAGAAAAACAAATTACTTTAAATTATTTGCGTTATTGTAATAATACTTTATGAGTTTGCTTGTCATTGGGTCTTATAGAGGAGGGTTCTCGATACGGTAGATTACCAGCGCTAATCTCAAACGGGGTACACATCTGTGAAGAAGTCTTAAAATGAAATAATATAACATATACAAATACATGAATTGAGCAACACATTAATACTATTTACTGTATTATTTAACAGCTTCTTTTCACTTATGAGAGGCTGTTGATTTCTTAAGTCATTGAACGCCTGACTATCCATAGATATTGTTCTATCTATTCGTAAATCGTTATTACTATGGTAGCGCTGAAGGTCAGGGATGGCGTATATGGGAGGAGTCACAAATTCATTATGATAATTGGCGGATATATGGCTGATATTATGAATATTCGTTGACACCTCAGCTTCGAAAGATTTCTGATCTTGTATCTTGGGATAAAAGGGAAAATTTGTATGATATCAAAATCGAGTGACCAACTTACTTGTATCACATCCTTATGCAAAGAGTGTGCTTCTGATGCCGCAAGTGACTCATCCCTAATCTCTTTACCGCGGTTTGTTAAGTTATCATTTGTCTGAAGTAAAATTAAAATTGTTCACGTATTAATACTGTTAAAATTTATTTGTTTTAGTTATAGAAGAAGCCTACTTGTTCAAAAATGCTTTGGGATGATGGTAAGATACCTACTTCTTTGGTGCGAGATTCTCTTAGAAGAATTTCTGGTTGTTCAAATCTTGTTGTTTTAGAAGGCGAATCAGCAGAATCAGATGTTTTGGATGGTTCGATAAAGTGGGAATTGAACATTATCGCATTTGTAGTAGTCTGAATATTGTCATCTAATATACTCCGTATATCTTTTACAGTTTCTACAAAATAGTTTTTTTTTATTATAATAAAACAACATAATTTTTGGGATTAAAATGTTTTAATATCAATTTAGAAGTGTTTAGGTAAAAAAAGAAATAAATACAGTTAACAATCAAGAAAAACTTTATGAAACATTTAAAAAGTGTTGATATTAGTTTGGTGGGATTGAAATTTTGTGTGGCTGATTTTGGATTAAAAATTATTTTGTTCCTTCCAGGAATGAAATCCTTCTCCTACCTTTATTTTGAATCATTTCACTTGTGGATTCACTGTGGTCGTTGATATTGTTTGATGATGTAGTTTTTGATGTCTGAAGGTTATTGGTAATTTTCAAAGGTTCCATATTAATTGTCATAGTACGTTGAGTCGATAATGGCTGAGGAGCATTTACCGGACTTTTCTTATCCACAGAAGATGTTACCTGTTTAAGGGATGGTTCTGATTTTATAACCTTTTTTGGTTCGACGGTAGGAGTTTTACAGCAAATAGAACAAATTTTTGTATTGACTTGATTCACAAATGTACAAAATTCACATTCCCATTCGTAGTCGGGAGTGGAAGGAGGAGGTCCTAAATTATCTTCTGTTGTATTTTCCGTCATTTCTATAGTTTTCCCAGTTTGATCTATAAAATTTGCATCGCTTTGTTCATTTTTATTATCAGCTTCGTAGTCTTCTTCTCTAGCGTTTCCCTGCTTGTTCACAAAATTTAATGATTCTTTTTTCTCTTTTTCTAATAATATTGCCTCTTGCTTCAGTGGCGCAATGATGAGGTTTTCTTTTTTTTCTTGTTTATGTGGTTGTTTTACTGTTGCCGTTTGCACTGCGGCGCTTGTCTTTTTTGGTGCTGGCGACTTGCTCTGCTTTTTTGATTTTGATTGTTTTTGTTTAATAGATTCTTCTTTAAGTTTTTGTTCAATTTTTGCCTGTACTAACGCTCTGGTTCCTGAGCCCTCTGAATCTAGATCTGAATATATGCGTAAATGCTTAAGAGGACTATTGAAACCCGAATCGGCCGATCGATTATTATTGATTGATATTTTTCTACCTGGAGCCCAATCGCTATGAACGGACTGAGCCAGGGAATTTTTACGTTGGTTTCTTGTTCGGCTGCTATACAGTTTAGTATGAGTTGATTCGATATCGTCGTCTAACTGACACGGATAAGCACTAGACATGCGTCTCTGTCGAGTTGACGTGATAGAACGGACATCATTTTCATCAGAATCTTCATCGTCTGTAGCTTCATCATCAAAGTAACTGGAGCGTTGCTTCCTTCTTAATGTAACAGACTTTCGGCTAAGAGCCGGTGAAACCATTCGCGAAGGAACACGTGAAGCTGCTCGAGGAGTTGATGGTGGCATACAAATTAAACCTGTAAAATATCGTAATTTATAACGGTGATAAATATTGATCTTATGTAATAAAGATAAACACACCTGGGTTCATAACTGCCATTCCTCCCATATAAGACTGGGGATACATTTGTGGAAGTAAATTATTTTGGTTAATAAATGATGGCGAAGGATACATGTTATTCATTTGCGATTGCATCATATAACCAGGAGGAACATTTATGGACATATTGGAACAATTCAAATGATGCTGTGATGACAACTGATTACTCCAGGGATCTTGAGAATTATGCATGAGGCGTTGATTTGGTCCCTTCCAGTTTAGTTGATGATGACTACAATTACCACAATTTAATTGTGCCATAGATTGTGCCTAAAATAGTTAAAAGATTTGTGCAAATAATTTTTTTTTTTCTTTCGATTTTTCTATAATAGTTGTACCTGTTGCATGGAATTATTTCTCCATTCTTTATTTGTATCTTGTTCTTGGCGTTTTATCTGACTTAGGTTAAATACAGAACTGGACATTCCACGTTGCCCTGATTGCTGCAAAGCCATTTGACGCTGATGGAACAAATTTATATTATTATCATCCATAAGATCTAGAAAGGATGAGTTGATACCAGACGACATGCTGCCAGAACGAAAATATGATGACGAATGTGAAATGTTTGACCATTGATCGAACGCTGACATATTCTATTTACAGTGAGACAATGACACCATTACGAAACCAACACCAATGTTTTAGAGAATGAATTTTAATGACATATGGTAGGAAGGCTCAGTTCAAACAATAAAATAAGTGACAGGGAGAAGGGGTAAAAAAATGAAGAAATTTTTATCACATGAAATTTAATGAGAGGAGGAAATGATATTAAATAGAGAATAAGTAAAAGTTTTTTCTCATTTGGGAAACGATAACAATATACATATTTAAATTTTTATCCTTTTAATGGAAAGTGAAACTTGTCAGTAGTGCGATTCACTAACTAAACAATACAATAATCGTTATATTTGTTGACATTTTCTGTTGTTTGCAGTAACGATTAAGTGATTTAATAACTTCAGCTTAACGATAAAACTCATCTTTATTTTTCTATTTACACAAATTGAAATTCAATGGCATCTCCGTCAACAAATAAGCGAAACACAGTTCGAGCGAGCGGCAAATACAAGTGTTTATTTCTTAGATGTCAATTTACACACAGGAATACGTATTTTCTAATATGCATGTATGAAGCATGACAATAAGAAAAGCATAAAAATTGTTGTGATGTTTAAGTGTTTGTATAAATGTAGATAAACACATTTTGTAGATCGTTTATTTTGTCGACAGATTTACCAACTCAAAGATTATAGTCGCTTATGTAACGATAAGCATATCAGCTGACTTTAAGCAACAGTGTTACTGAATAGCAAAGTCAACAATTGTATTGTTAAGTCAATGTAACCAACCGATAATCGTTAAAAAAAGAATATGGAATCGCACTACAGATCTTTCTCTAAAGAAAATTTTTTTTTACCTGGTCTGTTGCCGCGCCACTTTTCATTTGCTCTTTTTGTTGTCGATATCGTTGCTGCAACAAGTGCATGCGATCTAGAGTGGCGTTTGCTTTGCTTTTAATCTTCTCCAATGCCACAGAGGGAGGTCGTTGTATTTTATCGAATACTGACTTAGGCGTTGCTGAACGTGACGACTCACTTGGTGTCTTGGGGGTTTCAGGTAGAGGGCGATTTAATAAATTTAAGCCTTTGGGATAAGAAACCAAGCGTTCTTGCCAAAATAAGTTTTTCGTTGACGGAGTAGGTGATGTAGCCTTCGAAAATGGTTCTGGCATAGTATTACCCTGAGATTTACGTTGATATTGATATTTGTGTTTTGAAAAATAAATATTTAATAATAATGAAGAAAACTAGGCGCTTATTTTTTCTTAGGCTTAAGTTCGTTGTTATATTTAAAAAGTAAATTAAGAGAACAGTAATTGTTAAATAAAAGCAGAATCTAATTTTCTTTATAATTAGTCAGACATAATAACGAATAGTGCTGGCAAAGTGTTAGATACTCAAAAGTAGTTACTTAATAATTTCAAAGATAATTTAAAGATTTACGCCTAAAATTCTTTATAAACCCAAAAACTTAAAAAAAGAAGCATGAGACATATATTCAGTTCGCAAGTCTCTGTTTTATTAGTGGCAAATTTATTGTTGGCTTAGTTTATCTTAGCTTCTGTTGGGGGTTGTTAACTTGCATCGAAAACAGCAATACTTTATTTTAATACGATAAACGGTACAAGGGGAGCTTCTGAATTGAGCAATAGTTTTTATAATAAATATTTTTTTAAATGTCAGTATCCGTCTATTTCAAATTTTAAACTCCCTTAAAAGTATCTAATAGTACTGGGTACCCAAATGAAATGTATTGGGTAGTATCGAGTAATTAAAAGTAATAAAATGTTTCCAGCACTAATAACGAACTTAAGCCTTGCTGGGAATTTATAAATCGTTTGTATTTAAATTAGTTAAAATAAAAATTTTATTCAAAATACTTAAAAAACTTCTGAATTGAGATTTTTTGTTTAAGTTTTTTTTATAAAGTTATTTATTCTCGAATAAGAATGAGAAGAGATATTAATTTCTTAAAATATCAATATACATACAAATATAAAGAAAATAATATTACGACTAATTATTTGTAAAACAGTAAAAAAATAAAACTCTAAAGTTTGCGTTCTAAAAAATTTAACTATTTTAGTGATAATTTGCACACCGTAAAGAATCAAGCAGTGTTACAAATAAATTTCCATTAAAAGAATTAACACAATTTTCATTTTAGAATTTCAAAAAAAGTTGTCGATAAGTCTAGGATTTTATTTTTCAGAAAATCGTGCAGAAGCGTACCTGATCCTTGCGTTGCATTATGGGGGTCATAATTCCGCGTTTATTACGTCTCGGTGGAGCAACTGGTGGTGTTGGAGCAGGTTGAGATGGTAAAAATTTTGGCGGCAAGGGTGGACAATGCGTTTCAATAGTCTGCAATTATAAAATTTACGACTAAATTACGAACTACTGCAGTTATTGAATACCTTTCTTTGGTGATTTCTACGCTTTGGATGCTTATGAAACATGTCGTCACAAGAAGCACAAAATATTTGTTGCGAACATTCTCCACATGTTACCCAAGGGTTGCCAGAGCCACATAAAGTACATTTAAGTTTATTCTCTGTTAAAGTTAAACAGAAATTGAAAATATTTTTTAAACGAAGAGAGAGTAAAACAAACCTGGAGTCCTAAAGCCTGAACTGACAGAGCCGGGTCGTATTGGAGTATTCGAGTATTGCTGATTTGAAAATTCAATAACTTCATAGTCCGGTTCTGGTTGCTTAGCTTTTGGTGGTAAACTTGATTCTTTAGAAGAAGTTTGTCCATTTTCGGGTGTTATCGGTGGCGGTGGTGGCAAGGGCCCAATGCGGTTACTTTGATCTGTCTTAATTGGAGAAATAGTAAAACGATTTTATGATATAACTGATTCATAAAAAAATAATAAAACAATTTAGAGTGAGTACTTCTTGTTTTGAAATTGCTCATATACTTATTTATTTAATATTTATTTATCTTCTACATTCGTCTACTTACCACCCATTTCGGCATCGAAAGCTCATTACGACTGACAAGTATCGTTGCATTTCTATTGTTTGCTTGTGAGGTCATAATTCTTCATTTAAAATTTTATTAAAATGTTTAAATAGTTCTATTTTTTAGAGATGTAATTATTTGATCAACGAACACTCATACGACTTCCAAAGTCGAACACAAACAACTGACGTAGGAAAATTAATTGGAAATCTAAACGAAATTTTGTTTGCAGTGCCTACTTGCTAAGTATGAGTATGCGCTAATTATTATTGACTTACAAAAAAAAAAAAAAAAAACGATAAGCAAATCTCATTTTAGGCAATGGAAACTAAACATTAGGGATGAAAAAGTACAATAGAATTCTTCAAATTTCAAAACCTATAAAGGCCATATTTTCAAAAGAACTATTATGATACTCGGTTTAAGAATAACCTCACAGGTTGTCCCGAATTTTATTAGAGAGAAAAACTGACTAAGCTCCGCAAGTTCGGCACTCCGACAGTAAAAGGAAAAATAAAATCGGGTTTACATTAGGTTCACAAGTTGCCGGCAGCTATGAAGGCTCGCATGGGTGCGAAGTCCTCTCTCTTTTTGGTATGACGCCTATCGATGTTCTAACACACAAAGTTGCTTGTGACGTAAATATACGTTTTCTTTTGATCGTTTTTATTTTTTGGAATCTAGAGGGAAATTATCGCATTCGATATCGATCGAAATTTCAATAAAATTTATATGTAAATTTCAATGGATATCAAGTACCGTAATTTGCCCTCAGTTTTTGGAGTTTTTACATTTTTCATTAACCTTAGCGACAGAGTTAAGTTTAAAAAGGCAAGCCGCCAGTTATATGCACCTCAACATTAATTTATAATCTATTGATAATATTTACTCAAACATATTTTCGTTAGTAAAGCAATAACTGGTGACCAAAAAACGTAATTATTTTTAAAAGCTTTTTTTTCGTTATAGTTGCGTATCATTCTTTGTTGGTTTTATTTTATATTTTGTAAAGTATAAAGTTTTGCCCTAGTGTTGCCATTACAATTTTTTTTAATTTTTAAAGTTCCGTACAGGGCAATGACTACCTATATCATAATAATGATCATAATAATGACTATATGTATCATCATTAATCGTAATAGGTTTTACAAAAGGTATGCTACTATGACCATTTCACCAGCAATAATAAAACTAAAGCGTTTGGCTTTCAAAGGTTAAAATGTTACATATACAAATACACATACACATGTATAAACAATATAATAAAATTTTAACAAGAGAATTAAAAGCTGTTTGTGAACAGCTAAGTTGTTTTTATTTCCTGTACTCCTTTAATATATAATTTATATATTAATTTGAAATGATTTTTGTCAAACTTATACACGCACATGTTAAGTTTCACTGCAAGAAAAATATATTTCTAAAAGGCAAGAATCGTGCTATTCCAGGGTACGAAAATAAACAAAATAAGATGCCTGCTTTCGGACTAGTTTTGCTCTTCATAGTAAGAAAAAGTTTTGTATTTAAATATATATTATTAAAAGCGAATCTATGTAATTAATTTTACAATTTTGATTGACCGTTTAGAAGTGCTTTACGGAAACAATTTAAAATTTTTCATTTCATCAATATAAAATTTATTATTTGAAATCATTGTGAAACGTGCAGAAAACAGTTTATTGATGGTTACTGTGTTTTTTGTAAAAGCTTTTTCTATTTGATTATCTTTCTACTTTGTTTGAGATGTAAGAATCTTGTATTTCTTTTAAAAATTTGGGTAGAATTTACGGGTGAGCTTTATGCTCAGTAACGAAGTAGCCATGTGGATATGTTTATTCTGCAATCATATTTGATAACAAATATTTCATAAAATTAAAATTTTTTTAAAAAATGAATTAAGGTAGAAATAGTCGAACGTTCTCGTGACGGAACGGTTAAATATTAATTATTGTTATATGTATTGCAGTATTTTGTTTTCAACATGCTCTTTTTTAGAACAACCAATCTTCTCTGTTTGCCAACCGATTTTGTTTATTCTTTCATATATTTGCAGATATTGCCGAGCTTTAAATCGCTTTACTATTTAAGAAATAAATAACACATTAAATTACTACTACTACTACTACACATGCAAGAAAATACACATATGCATATTCAAAACAGAAAGAAAAACAAAGAAAAAAGTGTTTAATAATAAACATTTTCGAATTTTGACCACAAGCAAACTGTAGTTTGAGTTTAAAAATAACTTTATAATCTTTTAAACATTTTGAGTTAATATTTAAATCATCATAAAATAAATCTGTATAATATTTATGTGCGTGGACTTAAGAAGAAGAGTATAATTTTGAATAATATTTAGACGAAATAAATTGATTTATAAAAAATCTCAACAACGATTATTCGGTTAAAACGATTTTAATGAAATTCGAAACATGGTTGGACCCTCATATATAATAAGATAAAACTATTTTTCTAACTTGGTTTCAGATATAGAATAACATACATATGTATCTAGTTTTCATTAATTAGTTTAAAAAGTTATAAAATAAAAATTTATAAAAAACTTATATTATTGCCATAGCTTCTGGTCAAGACAGTGTCTCTAGCAGTTTGTTGATAACAGGACGCAGCCTGATTGCTATACAAACAGCCAGTGACGACGGCCTTTAACGGAATGTATGACAACAATACAAATGTATTTTAAATTGTAATGCACAGGAATAACTTTAATCGATTTCTTAAAATAAATTATTTCATGTATTGTACGATTTCATTTTGTAAGACAATTTAAAAAAAAAAATCCAATTGAATTTCAGGAATAAAATTTAAAGAAAAATTTAATCTAACTAACGTTAATTTTATTTCAATATTTGTATTTAAAACTACTTTATTAAAAGTTCAATATGATATTTTCCATAAAAGTTTTGCATTTGTTGTTTCGCTGTTTTTTTAACTGTGTTTGTTTGGCATTCAAATATCTCACAACAAAGCACAGACGTTCCAACCTTAGCGGACGTTACCGATACGGTTCAGCAACGTTCGGCTAACAGGAAAATAATGAAGAAAATTCCGTTTTTGTTTTAGAAACACCACAAAACTAATTCCATCATCACTCTCTTTTTTATATTCATAAATAATTATGGTTCACATAGCTCCAAGTTTTACTGTTGTTTAAAATATTCAGAGAAGCGATAAATATAGCAAAGGGAATACAGATTTTTGCTCTATATTTGAAAATATGTTTCAAAATGCTGCTAGTGTGGTTTTTTTTTGCATAACTACAGTTATTTTATAAACATATATACATGCATACATATATACATGTATGTATAGGATAGGCAAATGTGGTGTGCATAGTATTTAAGCCAACTAGATGGGAATGAATTCGTCATTAATTTCTTCGGATGCAAGATCTAACAAGAGAACAAAATAATCTAATGTATTGAAGTCGTACGAGTATTTGCTGCTAAAGTAATATATTTGCTTTTGCTAGTGACGCTATTGCTGATGTTTTAAGTTTATTGATGTTGATGATGCCACTGATGTGTAAGTAAGCCCAGGCGGACGCTGTTGTGTTATTTCTGAAAATTCTAAAAACTATTTTTAAATGCCGCAGAGTTTTTTTTTATTGTTCGGCTGTATGCCTGTTTATTTCGGTTTGCTTATTTGGACAATATTTTTATTTATTTTTAGATTTTTCTTGTAATTTTTATTTTAATTTATTTTTAAATTTTCTAAATATTTTATTAAATATTTTTATATTACTTTATAAAAAATTGGTAACTCCTTCTGTATTTTAGCAGATTTTTAAACAAGCAGTTGCTCTTTGGCTATTATCTTCTTAATTTCACTTATTTAAAAAAAAATTTTTGGTTTTCTTGTTGAAAAATTATTTATTTTTAATTATAATGTCGGCCTAAAAATGGCTTACATAACTCGCACGCCGTTATTATTATCGTCTGTGTCCGTATTTATTTAAATTTAAAAACTTCGTATTTATCCTCCGAATTCTGCTCACACACTAAAATATTTAGTTGTCGCCATATAGAAGACAAGTGTTGAAAATATCTGTTCGAAATTATTTGTGTATTTTTGTGTTCTTTTTCGAATCTATTGTCAAATACAATAAAAAGTTAAGAACTTATACATTAATTACAAATATATGTATATACATATATGTATATATATTTTTTTAATTTATTAATTTTTTGTGTTTTGCGAAAAGAGTTAAGATTCTTAAGACTCTTTCCGTAAAAATATATTATTTTAACTGTTTGAAAGCTGCAGCAAAAGGATAAACAATGGTATATATAAGTACATACATACATATCAATAACATATATTTACATATATATACATATATATTGATTACTTTATAACTTATTTGCTAACAAATATGATATTTTTATTAGAATATAAAACGCAAAATAGGTTAATTTGGAGAAAGCATATCCATTTCGCTACTGCTTACAGGGCTCATTAATGATTTGTACACAAACAAAAGTTTATTATTAGCTTTGTATTTTTTCATACTGTTTTTTTTTATTTAGTATTCTGTTGAACAAGACTAGTTAAAGTCTTAAAAACGCATTGAGTTAGATCATAATTAAATTGAACAGTTCATATTTTAACGACAACATTTTGTTAAATACATATAATGATAAATATAATAATAATATTAATAATAATAATAATAATTAGGGCTTACAATTAAGAATTAAAATGTTTTTCTAAACTTATGAAAAATTAGGTGCAAATTTCATACATGTATAAATATAAATAACGGAAGTACTAATTGGAAAAAAATTTGTTCATAAATACAATAAAATTGAAATAAAATGGTTATTTTTCTCAATTCTTTTTTGATCCAACAATTTGCAAAATCTGCTATTAACAGAAAGCTTTTTATGTTAGTTTGTCAACTTTCTTAAGTTAACATAGATAAAACACATGTTTATGTTAATAAACCAAAAATCTCACCATGGCGTATTAGTATTTTATTTTAATTTCTCATTCGCGCAAACAAAATGGATTAAAGAAGCTGTCAGGAACACCTAAAATTATTTAAACTGAAACTAAAAAACGAAAAAAGGAATTAAATAAAATAAATAATATTTGGTAGATATATTTTTTTCGTTAGACATTTTCAATTGTAAAAAGTGCCTTGTTATGTGAAAAAACATATTTTGTTTTCAAATTTATTAATTTTGTTTGAATGTAAAGCTGAGCGTTTAAAAATTAACAGAAAAAAGTGTTCTGCATGTTTAATAAAAGGCAAGTGAAGTTCAAGGAATTTTTGTTGTTTTTTGTTGGTTTTTGAATTTATTCCAAAAGAAGGTGTAAAAATCAATAACCAACAGTGAGACATTCATACAAATAGTTACGTATTTTAAAACAAAAATTTACTCATTTGATGGCCAAGAGACATACGGTTGAGGTGGTCAACATTATAATTTGGTTATTAGAAAAGTGTTCTTAATCATGATGAACATGAACTCGGAAAAAAGCAGTGAATTATACTATAATTGATTATATTATGGGTTATTGTTTTTGCTGCTTGCACGATAATAAACTGCATGTTGTTAGCTGCAGCCTGTCACCAAAAAAAAAACACATTTGCTTCTGTACGCAGCGGCTTGTTTTGTTACAATGCAGCAGTAATATTGTTCCAAGGTGACCAGCCATGTGTAATTATTTTTAAATGCAATTTAATGTGGATATTTACTATAATGTGAAACATATGTTTTTATTGTCATGTAAAATAAAAAGACAAAAATAAATTCCCAAAAAAACAAAAAAAAAACAACTAATAATGGATAAATTTATTATGCGACCTTAAAGATGTCTAAACGAACATCTACAGCAATAGCGAGTTAACATTGCGATGTCTTAATTAAATTTGAAAAAATAATATCTGATATGTGACTTGATTTAGAAATCGTACTCAAGGTATTGGTTATTGATATTTTTGGCAGTAAAATTGTGTATTAAAAAATATTGTTGCTAACATAATTCAACATTTTGTCCATACACAATATAATATAAGACAAATGTCAAAATGTTTAATTCTTCACCATCACAACCCGCCACTCCACCGCAGGCAGGTGAAACTTCGCGTATTAAAAGTTTTATGGGTCGTACACCGGCCATTGGTATATTGAAATCAAAATTTTTAACAGTTTTAGGAAACAGCAATGAATTACTCAATGGTATTTCCTCAAAGGTGAGTTTGTAGATGTTTGTAATCTTTAAATAGTGAATAATAATTAATTTACTTTCTGTTCGTTTTTATAATACCTTTGACCTTGAATATGTAGTAAGACAGAGCCGAAAAATTACTAGAATCCTAATGGCAAACAATAAGAAACAGAAGAAGAAACAATAACAAAAATAACCTTGTAAGCATACGAATGCTTTAACATTTGATGCAGTCTATGTGTCAACGGACAGAAAGACACATAAAATGTTTTCCTTTGTTTCTGTTAATAACTTATCAGGATTTTAGTGTGTTATTTTATATTTTATTTTATATATGGATTATTTATTTATTTATTTTATTTTATTTTATTTTATTTTATTTTATATATGGATTGTAATAGCAATGGAGCCTTTTTAGTGTAAAAACTTGTTTTTTTTTTATAGGAAATATCATTAGTATTGATTTTATTAAACAAAAATCCTTTAAATTTATTAAAATTTGTTTAACATAAATTTTGGGGCACAAAAAAAAAAAGAACTCTGCGAGAAGTGTTGAAGTAATTTTTGCATAATGCCAATGTAAAATTTAATAAAAAATTATATTAAATGATCAGTTTCTAGACCGAATTTAAATTGCAGTTTCTTTTCTTTTCTTTTAGAAAAATTATATAGATAGTTTTGTACTTATGTGAGACTTGTAGAATTCATAAGAATAAAAAATTGATTTCATATCTTTCTATGGTACTAAATTTCTTTTTTATTTAGTTAACCCTTAATATTAGTTCAAGTGATTCGGACTATTGTGATGATGATGAAGAACAGATACCAAAATGTAAGTTCAAGAGTC
Source organism: Gymnosoma rotundatum (assembly GCA_916610165.2). Lineage (NCBI taxonomy): Eukaryota > Metazoa > Arthropoda > Insecta > Diptera > Tachinidae > Gymnosoma > Gymnosoma rotundatum. The sequence goes on from OU744337.1 coordinate 210,441, forward strand.
AAGATCTGGTGTAATTATTATATAATTTTATTTTCTTACACAAGTTGATGAATCCATTGATTATACAAAAATAGACTATGAGGGTCGAAGAGTAAAGGCACGTCGAGCCCATGAAGAAATCATATCTGGTCGCTATAGACAGCCGAATTTAGCACCAAGTAATCAATTAAGTATTTAAAAAGCAACACACATTTACTAACAATGTAAAATATATGTATTTAAAGCACCTCGTTTAGATGGCCTACGCAATAAGAAACGTGAAAAATCAAGATCCTCTTCTTCCTCCTCCTCTTTATCGTCGTCATCTACCTCAACCTCATCAAGATCGCTTCAAAACAAACATCAGGATAGATCTCATGTTAGTAGTACAACGCGTTCTGAATCAATAGAGTCTCGACATTCGGGAGGTTATGAAAGAGCACGAGCTATACCCGGTGCTAGACGTAGTGAATTAGATTTGCAAAGAGACGTTTTAAGAATGCGTGAAAATTCAACTAAAACAACGGCCTTTATGACGACCGCCAGTGGTCAAGCACCTCACATTGAGGTTCAGCCGCCTTCCTATGAATTAGCTATTATTAAATCATCTGTTGTTAATATGACTGCGACCACCTCAAATCATTCCATACGAGTTCCTCCTGTAAGACGTAAAAATTCCAACAGCAGTACTTTAACTAGTTTTCGTGATGATGCAGAATATCAGGTCAGTCCAAGTGTAGAGTCAACGGACTGGCGAAGCTTTATTCGTTCTGAATCGCAAAATTCGGTGCCTTCATGGGCTTCTTCGATAAGTTTGGACTGTCGAGTTGGTGAAGAGCCCATAAAAGAATTTATGAAACGTTTTACTGAAACATTGTTTGATAACGCTAATGCTATAGATTTGGAATTAAAGTCCGAGTTTGGAGCTATGACACGCTTAGAAATTGGCCGGCAATGGTTTGTAAGATTTTTGGTAGATCAAAAAAACAAGCTAAAGGTGGTGAATGAATTAACTTTTAATTCCCTGATCCAACATTTTTCTCTGGTTCTATTCGAATGCAATGAATGTGAGCACTTTTCACCAGCTGCCATAATAATGAATTTGTGCTTTGTTTTTTATCGTGAGAGTAAGTTCGTGAATATGTTCACGATTTATTTAAAATTTTATTAATATTTATTTCAAACTCTTGCTTATAGTTGAAGTTCCAGGCTGCATTCCCTATTGTGAATATTTATTTACCTTTATGCGTAAACAGCCCATATGGCTGTCACTTCGTTTCTGGAATGCTGCACTTTTGGAGTCAATTCAGACTGAGAAAGATCATCGCCTTTTGGTTAAGCAAAAAAAACAAGAGAAACGACGTCAAGCTAAACAGATGGGTAAAGCAGGAGATGACCTGGAACGAGAGGCTGAAAATAATGAGATTGAAAATGACATTAAAGCTTTAAGTAAAACTGAAACTGAAATTTCTGCCTCAAGTTCTTCCGATCAAAATCACAGCAATAACATTAAAAGGGTACCTGCACCAAAAACTGCAAATGAAACAAATGCCGATGTAGACAAAGAAGTGGAAAATATTTCATTTAGACAACTGACGTAAGTTATAAACTTTACTTTTAAAAAAGCTAAGGACAAAGGTCACCATTTAAAAATGTGCACAAGAAAGGATGATTTTTTATTTTTTAAATTAAATTAGGCCAAGTTTTATCGATAGTGGAAATAGTTTTTATAGAAAGTTAATACGTTTTCGCTTCCTATTTTAATTGATTTAAATGAAATTTTTTCTCTGAAATAATGTTGCATAGGCAATTTCTGTCTATTAAGAACAATTTTAATTTTTCTAAACGAAGTCAGTCAGTTCTTGACATGCAATTATGATGAACATTTTTTATAGAGGTGTCCCCAGAACTTACGGATGATTCAAACTAAAAATTAAACGAAATGTTTCAGTTTTTTTTTTGTTGCTAATATACAAAGTAGCAGCGATAGGGCTACATAACGAAGAGAAAATCAAAAGCTTGGCAAATGTCTGTAAATTTTGCTCCAATAACACACTGATAGGTACTGGTCCAGTGAAGCTTCTTACATAAATCCGGAACTAAAGAGACATGCTGTTCTACATTGTTTCGTTTAATGCTCTATTAAAATAAATCTGCACTTTTTTTACACTTTTCTGCACACACAATGACACAAATTCGTAACTGCTTCATTTTTATTATTAACACCCATAACTCTACATCAATTTATTATGTATTTTTTTTTTTTTTTTTTTTTTTTTGCAGAGTAATTAATGTACTCGCGTGTATTTTCTGCAGCGTTGTATACTAATCCAAATTAATTTTTATTATTACTAATAATTTTAGATCATTTACTTGCAACATGCACGCCTTAGGAGCACCACAGGATATGTGTTTGGAGTTCTTCAAAAAACAACAAGGCATTTTAGGTCTTCCTAAAGAGAAATCGAAATTAATACGCGATAACATCTATCGTATCTACTACGAAACCGAAGTGTGGGGTTCCAAGCAAACTTAAAGTATATAACAAACGTACATATGCACGAAATTATCGAAACAGAAATGAAAACTTAAAACAAGTTTTCATGTATTTAAGTGGTGATACAAAATTATTTTGGTGTATTCAATAAAACTTTAAAGATAACAATAAAAAATTTAAGTTTTAAGTAATTTTTAAAATTTTATTAGAAAGTAAACAAAAAAAAAAAAAAAAAAAACATGAAGTGTAATGTAATATTATATAACTAATTCTAAAATTACATTAAAAATTTCAAATGTGATAAATAAATTTGTGATTTGATAAAATAGTCTTGTTTTAAAATAACGAATCATAAAGAAATCTAACAGTAGTTAAGTGTAATAAATTGATTTTATTTTTCAAATATTTATTAATTCTGCTCTTACCTTTAATATTTCGTTCACTAGTTGCAATTAAATAATTAAATTTTTGCAAAATTAATATGTTTAATAAACAAAATGAAATAATAAACTCTTAAGCTAACGAATGGATTTCTTCTTTGGAAATGCCTCATAGAACATTCCGTCATAATCATAAAATCAAATAAAATTGTAATAAAGTTGTAATTGTTCTGAAACACTTTGAAACTTAGTTCATCAAGCAATTATACAGTTAATTAACTATAATTATTAATATAAAAAAACTTATGTTATATTCAAACTAAAAGCAAAAATATTTTGATTTTTAGGGAAAACATAAAACATGTAAGTGTGCTACATTTGGTCATGCCAAGTCTTTGAACCGTTCGACATAGTAATGTTCGATACCGCAAAATGCTGTTATGTATCACAATTTCGCAGCAGTAATCCTCGATTTTTTCTTTTATTGTTTCAAACACATTTGTTCAATATAATATTAAAAATTAAAACATATTGTTACGAATATAAGGTCTGGCAACCCCTGTTGTTGTTATCCGTATGAGCGTGGGGAATAAGTTGATTCAACTAAAGGCGTGTGTATAGAATAAAAACCACAATTAGCTAACAAAATCTGAGCAACCTCAATGGTTGCGTTGGTAGAGGTGCGTGCTTTAAAACAGAAGGTTTATGGGATCGATCCCCGCCGTCGGACATGCGCACAACGAAAAGTAAAAATTGTTAAAAAGAACATTTAGTGGAGACGTCCAATTTAATATAATAGCTACAGATAATTGTCAAGAAGCCTTTTATGATAAAATAGTAAGAACGGTAGCGGTTGCGCAGGGAAGTGTAACAGCATAACAACAGTGTATGGCAGACGTGTGTTGTGGCTAATGTATTAAAGAAGATGTCTGTCTTGGATAAATGACGTAGAGTGGAGTTGTCTGTGAATGGTTAAGGTTACTAAAAAAGACATCGAGTAGTTCATGTCTCGCCGGAGTAACACAGTAGTGTAGCTTGGTTGGCTGCATTTGTAGTAATAACGCATGTTTAGTAAATAAGAGACCAAGGGTTCATAAGACCGGTAGGATCAAGCAGTATAGCCAGAGAAAGCCATAAATTTAGAATACAGAATTTATACTGATGCACAGTGGTATTTGGCAATCAAAAGAACCCGTACGTTTGTTCTAAAAGGGTTTTTCCGTAACAATATGTACAAACGGTCTAATTGATAAAAAGTTCCGATTTTAGGTATAAAGTTTAAAATAGTAATTAAAGATAATTTGCTTCATAAACTTTTTTTTTTATTTTATATATTTAAAAACACAATAGCTAATCTACACTTTATGCAATTAAAAGTTTTGAGCTGGCAACTCTAATTATCATTTAATACTGAGTGTTTTTAAAAAACAATTTTCCATCAACTCGAAAACCGAATATCATCTTCTCTTTATATTTATTTTACGCAAAAGAAGGAACATTTTTAGTAAAAATACATTTTCTGGTTACTGCAAAATACACGATCAAGAAATGTAATTGAGAAATTTATAATTAAATATGTTTTGTTAATTTTGGTTATCTATAACGAAAAGTATTCGCAGAACGAGTTCTATAACGAGCTGTTTTCGTTTTATATATTTAACTGTTCAAAATAAAATTTGTTTAAATTTATTTTAATTTAATGGAATAAATGCAGCTTAGCAGAGAAAGTAATTTTATGAAGAAAATGTTGCGAAACCTTATATTTTATTAATCGTTTATGAATATAAGTTTATTAACATTTGCCTACTTTAGGTTTATTACCGTGTTTTAAAATTTTTATGAATACGGCCGTAAGAATGTAATCAAAAAAACTAATTGAATCATAATAAAAAACTAAATATAAAGCTCTATATTTTGAGGGAATAATTCCGATATTTAGGTTAAAATGATTTCATTACATTGAAAATGTTCTGATGACGTAGAATTCTAGGTGGAACATTAAAACGACCCGGTAAAAGTAAACCGGGGTACTCAATATTACTATAGGGCGGTTTACATGGTGACAGAAGTCTTACGACATGTCAAATTTTTGTGCAGAGTAGTACCAGTAGGATCGTCTTAACAAAATATGTAATCAATCTGCATAAATTGAGAGCAAATACGGATGAAAATTTAACAGTCGTATGGCTCTCTTTGTTTTTTTTTTAGAAATTTTTAAAAGACAATTACGAATCATTAGATCAGGGATGCATTTTTCTGCAAACCGCTATTTCAGTTTTGGTGTATTTTACCCATACCAATTGTGTAAACCCAAAAATAATCTGTCGTAATATTTGTACTCTCAGTTTTAAAATACGGATGGAATATAAAATTCCTCTTCTCTTTGATTTTACGTACGTAAAGTCGTACCGTCTAAGCCCCCATTCAAAATTATGTATGTTGTAAAATATGTTGATGAGATCTTTAAGGAAATAATAAATATTTTTAAAAATGCTGAACCCATTAAGAGCCAATGACATTTTTATATATAATTATGTAAAATTTACTTTCTGTTTTTTATTTTTTAAAACTCTGTCACCTCAATGTTTGCATTTTTGATTGTTACCTTACTAAACTAGAATTTACGTATATGGTTTAGGGTATATAAGATTCGGCATAGCCGAATATAGCACTCTTACTTGTTTTATCTTGACAGTAATTTTTCCGCGTTCAAATTTAAAAGTGGTTTCATTTCGATATTATAATGCAGAATTGAAATTACTCTCGGATTAAAATTGCACTGTACTTCGGATTACTTACCAGAAAATTCTACCTTACCTAATGGTCGAAACGGCACTTTGGCACTGTAAACACCCCATTTTAAGGGTTCCGTTAGATAAGCCTTGTTTGTTACTTTGGTGTCCACAATATTGCTACATTAAAATTAAAAAGTGAAGATTCAGCATTTTTAAGAATAATCGAAATCGATCGGATCAGTGTTCGAAAAAAAACTCTAAAGTACGCAACGTTTATGTACTGTACTGATCGTCATATACAAAGAACGCAAACACATTCACTACAACAAGAACAAAACACTTCGTTTCTCTTTAAGTGTTTACGAACATGTACACAAACTCTAACAAAACGTACTGAACAAAGTTCACAAACACTATTTCTTAGTGTTTGTGTACAAAGTACCCTAAAATGATCAGTACAAAACGAAAAAATTGGGTTTTAGTGAACTTTTTTGCGTACACTAACATTTTTTTAGTGTACGCGAGGTTTTTTATTTATTGTTGTTTGTAATAATAGAAATATTTGGCCTTTTGCATACCTTTTAATGTGTAAAATTTCCATAATGTTCTTTTTTACCTGTTGAAATTTTGACTATCCTTTTACAATAAAAAAAAAATTCACAACATTTTCTTTCAAGTGTTGAAATTTTACATTTATTCTCAGGTAGTTTTTTTAATAACAAGCTGAGTCATTTTGAACACTTTAAGTAGGTATGATAAAATTTTTCAAAAATACTACAAATAGAAAAATAATAATTTTTAGAATATATAGAACATTTATTTGCATTTCACTAAACGACATTTACTATTATTATTCATAATAGGCAAAATATTTCTATTATTACAAACAACAACAAATTAAAAATCTCGCGTACACTAAAAAAATGTTAGTGTACGCAAAAAAGTTCACTAAAACCCAATTTTTTCGTTTTGTACTGATCATTTTAGGGTACTTTGTACACAAACACTAAAAAATAGTGTTTGTGAACTTTGTTCAGTACGTTTTGTTAGAGTTTGCGTTCTTCTTTTTGTAGACGTTGTGTACGTAATGGGTACACATACAAGTTCACAAACACTAAAATGGAATTTTAAAGTATTTTATCAGTGCCGTACGCTATGGTTTGTGTACAGTTTTTTTTCGAACACTGGATCGGATGGGTTAATACAGAAATTATATCCATTCCGAGTGCAATGTCTGACATGCCTGTATAATTCTTTTTCTTATTGTTTAAATTGAATTATTTATTCACACTACATACTACACACACAATAATAAATTAGTAATTAACATTATGAAACAAGTCCCTGACATCTTTTTGCAGAGGATTTTTCAATTGAAATACATTACCATTGAATTCAGATCTTCTAACAAATAGTTTTTAGTCCCTACCAAAAGTTTATTGGACAAAAATACTCTTCTTAAACTTTGTTATTTCAAGAGCTACTTTTTCTCAACTACTAGATGTTCATTATTTTATAGTTCGAAAAATTACAAAAACATCTTTTATAGTTCAAAACTTCATTGAAAAACTTTAATGTTCAAGACTTTTAGTTCGACTTGTGCGGAGATCGGTTTAGTTAAAAGTGTGCAATTCATAAGAAATTATGAAAAATTAATAAATTGATAAAAATAAAATTTTATTTTCTGACTTTCAGTTTCGTAGATAATAGAACTCATCTAAGAAATTTTAAAATTAAAGCTAACTATCTTTAAACTTTCCTATTACGTTGAAATTACCTCTTATTTACTAAAGCAGTAATTAGTTACTTTTCAAAAGTTGTTTACGACACATTCTAACGCTGGCAGGGGTTAAAGAAAACAAATGGTCAACTAGAAATAAAATAATTCATAATGATTTATATCTATATTAATATTTTTGTTCGCATAGAATTTAAATCACTAAAATGGTATTTTGCGCACAACCGTTTAGCAAACTTTTGTGACTTTAAACCGCTCAGATGTGGATTTCAGATTTCAAAAGTCCTTAACAACTTACTTCAATAAATAACTTTATATTTTTTTAAATATTTATAATTTTGTAATACATTTTTTATTAATAAAATTAACACTTAAAAATTCTAAAGGCACTTCATCTTTTGAAAAAAATACATGCATACATACATACATACATTATTACATATATGCTTGCCAAGCTGTTAAGTTCTGGTTTTTATTAATTTCTAATTTTATTAAGAAATAACAACTATTTTAAATGTTTTGTTAATTTCTAAAGAGAAAAAGAAAAGTTATTTCAACAGTGGCAGAATGTAAAGCATTAACTGGATCGGTGCATCCCTCTCTTACTAATTTAAGAAAAAAGTAACATTAGGAAAATCTCATTATCAAACACAGAGACATGATTATTGAACTTTAAGCACTACCTAAAGCACTTCATTTACAGTTTTACTTAAAACTGATCGTGGCTGCTAATTATGGATTTTTCTTTTTTTTCTTCTCACTTAAATTGATTTAATAAATAGATGTTCTAGCTAAATTAGATAAATACGAAAAATGCTGCACAATTTACTAATGACGAACTAAATCTTTTAATCTGTTTAGTTTAGAAATTAGAAATGGTTTGAATATATTTTCTTTCTTAATAACATTAGCAACAAGAAACACGGCCTTGAGCCTGAATAAGAATTATACATTTTGTTATTCTAATTTATTTAATTTAGTTAAATATATCCCAGGGCTGCTTTCAAAACCTGCCTGAGGTAGGGGTTTTTTTTTTTGTTTTCGAAACTTTTCTGTAAACTTCAAATTTATTGTGGCCACAACAAATACCAATTACTATTGGTAAATAACATTGAATGTGTTTTTTCACAATCGAAATCTTTGCACAAAATCGGTTTTACCATTATAGGTAAATTATCACTAGATTACGAAAGCGCATTCTTTATTTTGTATTTGAATTTATTTTCCTTTATAACGGTAATTTAACATGTACAATGCACTTTAAATAACCCAGTAATAAGTTATGAAAATGGCGCTTGGGATTTGGTTTTTTTTTTTTTTTGATAATTAAATTGCAATTAAGACAATAAATTAGGATCAGAGACATGTTAATTTATTTATGTTGGAATTTGAACTAAAAAGAACCGTTTAAAGTTTAGTCACCAGCTGTTTGGCATTTGATTTCGAAAAGTTAAAATAAAATTCGTAAGCATAAATATCGTGTGGTATACAAAATAACTTGATTTAAAATCACTTAAGTTCAGAGAAGGCCTTTAAATAGCAATTTATAACCTTAAAACAAGGCAAAATGAAAAATTTAAATTAATAAGCAAAAATGTACATTTACTTTTAATCCAGTTTGTTTTAGATTTTTGTTCTTATAGTTTGTGCGTTTTATGCTGCGAAGTTTTATTTTTCTTTCTAAAATTAAAGTTGTTGTTGCTTTTTATTGTAATAACATAATCGAACTTCAAAAAACTGATGAAGAGAATACGTTTCAATCGAATTTAGAATTAACTTTTGATTTTTTTCAAATACGAAATATTAATTTTTAATAGAAAGCAATTTAGAAGGTCAGATTGATATTATTAAAATCTGTAATAGTATGCGTGCATCTGTAGGTTTGTGTTTAACTAATATATGTTAATATAAAGCAAATTATTAATTTAAATAAATTAATTTAATTAATAAGGCCATCTTTAAAAGAATTGTTAACTTCCTGCGCCTCTTAGTAAAGATAAAAATATATTTTCTAATCAATAAAAATTTGGAAGGTAACGGAGCCCTTGCGATCGCGTACACTTCCACTGTAAATTATATTTTTCGCCCACGCACGACATTCAATGTTGATCATTTTGTTGATGGCCAATTTATCAAATTGTACAGCAATTAAAGGACTCAAATAGCCGGGCTGATTAAGATACGGATAATAGAATGCAGGGAAGCCTTGTGAGGGGTAGTACTTTACTTCACCTAAGTTTTCCTTGTCTTCGGCATTGGTGCCATTACAGGAAACCCAGATTTGTTGAAGCTGCAATAAATAAAAAAATTATAAAAACTTTATAATAATTTTATTTAAATAAATTCAAAGTAAAAATGTTTATTTAATTTATATATTTATTTTTTAAATTTTTATTTCCACATGGATTTCAAACACTCAAACTGTAATTTCGGCAGTGCAGCAATTGACATAACTGTACTTTGCAGTAACAATTTTCATTGTTTTGCTCTGACTTCTTTTTTAAGGCTTAATGTGAGAAACAGTACAAGATAGAAGTACTAAATAGTTTGTATATAAAAAGACATTTGAGATAAACAATGACGTTAACGTAAAATTTTACCGGTTATTCCTTGTATTTACAAAATTGATTAGATAAAAAAATTTTTTTCGTGGGACAAGGCTTATCGGTTTACTCTTTATACCACTCAGAGTATTAGTAATCATTATTTACCTTCAAGGGATCCATATTCTTAATATGTGTTTTCAATTGGGCAGGCATATCTTCGGGTAACTCCAAAGGATTGTCATAATAATGAGGAACCCAGTTATAAATTTTGTTTAGTTTTAAAAACACGCACGGGCGGCTGTTGTCGTAGCCGTATGCGTTTTGAGGAGAGCAGCCGCCAAATTGACTTATATCTACACTGCAAACATCATTCTCATTATGAGTTTCATTAAAAGCGCAAATCTTTCCAATATGACTGCTTTCATTGTAGACTAAAATAAATTTAACAAATGTAAGTCTAAACACATGTACACCTTAAATATGTTTTTAAAAAATAATTATTCACTTACATTTCATATATTGATCTAACAAATCAACCCAATATTTTTTTTCGCCATCTTTTTTGGAATCAAATTGTATAACAGAACCACGTTCTGTTTCTTCACTTATTGGACGGAAGCCCAAGCCGGGGTTTGTACCAATTAATGATTCTTCAAGCTTCCATTTTGGTTCGTTTTCATTGTATGAGGCCTTTAAACCTTGCAAACAAATTGCAAACAAACCAGCCAATACAATGTAGAAAATAACATAAAACAAAAGTAACTGACCTGCAAAATGAGAAGATAAAATAACAATTGTTAAATAAATGAATAAATAAATAAGAGAAATAAGAAAAAAACATATTGTTGTGTTATTTAAATTCCATAATGTCGTCATACAGTATTAAAAATAATAAACTTCATCCCTTCTAGTTCCAGTATCAGACGAATATTTAATGGCGAGGAATAAAAAAAAATACAAATTGGATCTTATTTAAACTTTATAGAATCTTTTTTTTAACCTCATTAAAATTTTGCTTCAGTTCTTAATCAAGTTTTAAGATAACAAAACATAATAAATTTAAAATCAAAAACTTGATCATTTTCTACTTACAAAAATTGTGCATAAACAAGTTTTTGCCTCAACAAGGTCAACAACTTTTGCAATTTTGTTGTTTTGGAAAAATTTATATAATGAAAAAAATAAATAAATAAAAATTTAATAAATATAAAATATTGCAATGCAAAACTAAACAAAATATAAAAAAAAAAAAATAAAAAAATAAAATAAAAAATACAGAATAAAATAAAAATAAAGAAATTCGAATTTAAATTTTCTTCATTATTTAATTTCTTAATTTCTTGAAGAATTTTGTACCACATGCGCACTGTAAGGAACTATAGTTATAGTGTTTGCTAATAGTTTGCGAAAATAGTAGTTATTAAAAGTAACGTTTGTCAAATATTGCGTAGCTTTTTTTTAACAATAATTTAACAGCTGTAAGTAGGGTATCAATAAATGGTAAGCACTTTTTGGCCAGGTGTTTTAGAAACATTGCAAATAAATTCTTTTCTTATATACTGTGAGCGTCAAAATAAAGTGTACACAAACATTTTCTTTAAATTAGTTTATATTTCAGTCTTTAAAAATACTATTTTATTTAACATTTTATGTTTTTTTAAATTGTCATTCAGTTCTCTACTTAAACTTAAAAAAACAACAACAAAAATTTACAACAACAAAAGTTATAAAACAAAAACAAAATCTATTCCATATTTTATGCGTCAAAATAAAGTGTACACATTTAATTCATTATAAAAATTAGTATAATTTAGTATTTGGTTGCTTTTTCTTTAGCTTTAATAACGGCACTTAGTCTTCGGGGCATCTATTCAACTAGCTTTTTGGTTATGTCAGATGAAATTTTCTGCCACTCCTCCATTATAAGGGATTTAAGCGTATCCTTGTTAGTAATTGTCCTCTTTTGTATTTGCAGGTCAAGATGCTCCCACAAATGCTCAATCGGGTTAAGGTCCGGTGATTGGGGAGGATTATCTAATGTTTTAGGAGTATGATAAAGGAGCCATTCTTTTACTATCTTCGCCGAATGTTCGGGATTATTGTCTTGTTGAAAGATCCAAGGTCCCTTTAAGCCCAATTTCTCCACACTACATGGCAAATTGTTTTTCAAAATGTTTAAATAGTCCGTTTTATTCATGGTATCTTCAATAAAAGCCAAGCTTTTCACTCCACTTGCCGCAATGCATCCACACGCCATCACCGAACTTCCTCCATGCTTAACCGTAGATATTAGATTTTGTTCAGCATACTGTGTATTTCTTGTACGCCATACTTTTACAGGTTTTTACTGCCAAAATCTCTCAAATTTACTCTCATCACTAAATAAAAAGTTATTCCAGAAAGAACCATCTTTAGTTTCGTACTTTTTTGCATACTCAATACGTTTTTTCTGATCTGCTAACGATAGGTGGCTTTTTTTGCGGCAACCGACCATGTAGACCATTTGCGTGTAGAGTTCTTCGTACTGTGTTGGCGCTTACGTTGGTATTTTTTGTTGCTGAAATTTCCGCCGATATTTTAACAGCACTTTTAAATGGATTCTTCTTCACATCACGCAAAATAGACCTTATTTCAGACTCACTTTAAGCTCTTGGTCGGCCTGCACCTGGACGATTTTCTACTTTGCTGAATTTTTCGTGCTTATCAACTATTTTCTTTGCTGTATTATGGCTTCTATTTATAAAAGACTCGATTTCACGAAAAGTTTTACCGTCTTTTCGAAGTTTTATCACAAGTTCCCTAACATCTGTGGATGTTTGTCTACCCATTTTTAATAAAATAACAAATTTCTTTCTGCAAAGAAGTTATAGTCCGAAAATTGCGTCTGTCTACTATAAAACAGTAATAGTGATTTAAAAGAATGTAGGAAAGTAAATAAACAACAAAACATAACGGTATTTTATGCGGTTCTACTACGCTAAAATGCTACAAAATAAGATGTACACTTTATTTTGACGCGTAAAATATGGAATAGATTTTGTTTTTGTTTTATAACTGTTGTTGTAAATTTTTGTTGTTGTTTTTTTTAAGTTTAAGTAGAGAACTGAATGACAATTTAAAAAAACATAAAATGTTAAATAAAATAGTATTTTTAAAGACTGAAATAAAAACTAATCTAAAGAAAATGTTTGTGTACACTTTATTTTGACGCTCACAGTATGTATTGTGGCTATATCACAACGCAAAATTGTTGTTGCCAAGGTTCCCGTTTCAAGTTTAAAAGTACATAGATAATTCAATTTAAAATAATAAATAAAAGAAGTAAGAGTTTTATATTCGGCTATGATGAATCTTATATACCCTTCACCATCTATGTAAATCTAGTTTAGTGAAGTTAGTAACTTTAATCTAAAAAGCAAATATTGGGGTGACAGAGAATTAGCGGTCGGTCGTTACCGATTTTCGGAGATTTTTTAAATAAAATTGCAACCTAAGCAAATATGCTACGAGAATTGCTTAATCTTGGACCTACGAAAGTTCCAGCATCGGTAGCAATCGAAAGAATTAATAAAAAATGTAATTTTAATACTTCTTTTAACCATTAAAAAGGTAACGCTCGTTACTTAATAAATGTTCTGTTTTAAAATTTCGGAAACAAACTTCATGCATTGTAAATTTTGCACAGGATGTGTCAAGTAAAAAACCTTATTAAATTCTTTGAAATGTTCTTTTCTAAAGAATGGATTTTTTTCTTCAAACCATAGAAAATTAATTACCAAAAAAAAAAAAAAAACAAAAAATCCTTTTTAAGTAACGGTCGTTACATTATAAAAAGTTAAACGTTTTTTGTGTTTGAATTAATTTTTTATGGGTAACAAAAAAAAAAAAAAAAACAAGAACGAAAAGCTATATTCTATTGAGTAAAATTAGTGTTGAGTTGTCTGCATAGTTTTATTCGCTTCCAGATGAACAACAAAAGTTATTATAATGTAAACGTTTAAGGCTGTTAATTTTTTAAGTACCATTACCATGAGCAGATGGAAAAAAAGATCAAGTTAAGTCAACATCAAAGTCTTGTTTTGTAAAGCATATATCAAAAAGGTTGTAAATGTTTTTAAATTGCGCGGCACATTCATCAAAAAATATGTGAATGGTATTTAAATCTATTTTGCTCTAAAGGTGAGCAATGATGAGTTTTAGAAAATACGGAACGCTTTCTTTGTTTTGTGTCAATTCGTTTCTGATTATAGCAAAAGAATGTGATGTGAGACCAGTTTCCGTTTTTAATCATGCACATGCTGTAAAAATAGTTCCTTGTGCTTGATTCCAGTGAGCGCTTTGCTCTTCGTCCTGGGAAACCAAGTAAGCCTTGTTTGTACTTTCCTGCATCTTCTTTTCTTTTTTTTCTGTATTTTTGCATCCTGGTGAGTTGTCTTTGTTTTTTCAGCTAAAATCAGTAAGAATCCAATTAAGTAATACGAAAACAGTTCAAATGCAAAACACAAAAAAAGAAGGTAACGGTCGTTACATCTTAAAAAAAAAAATGTTTAGAAAATCCAAATAGGCTTTTGATGCTTATTTGGCCCTCTTATTTTCCGCTACTATAAAATTAAATCGTTTAAATAAATTTTAAATAAAAAATAAACTTTTGTGCTTTTGAGATAACGGCTGTTACAGTCGGTGAGGTTGTTTTAAACTATTCACAAAAAATGTGATTTTAACTTGTCGCCTTCAAAATTGCTGCTGAGCATGAAGAAAATTTTAAACTTTCAGCTGGCTTTATTTAACTTAAACCACCGTTAGAACAGTGTTACCAAAGGATTTAACAATTGAACGTGCAATTCACCGGAAAAAAACGTGCACAGTGTAATAAATTTAAAGCAGCATATTTTTGTTAGTAAAAAAGAAACTTAAAGTTATCCTTTGAAAAATGACAGATTCATTTGTTTTGTGTAATATTAGCGGAAAAAATAATTAAATATAATAATTTTATTTCGAGCTGTAAGGGGTAATTTTCTGTGCAAATACCCGTATATAATTTTATATAAAAATGTCATCGGCTCTTAATGGGTTAAGCATTTAAAAACAAAATTGTATTTCCCTAATATCTCTTCAAAAGCTTTAAAATGATACCCATATTGGTATTATGGAAAATATGGTGAAAAATCGTAATTTTCCATGAAAAGTTCAGAGGCCCATAACTGAGATGTTTTTTTCTTATTTTTTAATTCTCTATCGCTCCATGTATTTATTTCTTTGATTGGATTTACTTCATTGTTCCAAATGATATGGTGTGGTAGTGTTTTGCCACCTGCATCACAGGACATGGACCGATCAGGCTGATTTCCAACAGTACCTCTTTCGACGCTATATCTGATCTATATTTTTAATTTTTCTCTAGCTGATCTAGTGCCTTAACAAAATTGATTTGATAGATGGACAAACGGATATCGCTGAATCCACTTATGCATATGAACGCAGAAAATATATTGTAGAAATTACAGACAGAATGACAATCTTTTTATGTTATAAAAAGAAATAATTTAATTTAAAATAATAAATTAAAAAACAACAGACTTAGAATAATTTAATGCTGATAAAAAATGGGTTGTTAAATTAATTTTTGTGATTATTTGAAACATTATTTAGCTAAAATAAAAATTATTTAAAAATCTATACATACATAACGTTACTCAACATATTGTAGCTTTGATTGATTTTTAAATCTTTCAGATATTTTAGGTATAACAATTTTCAATTTGTTCTTTATTCGTTCTTATACAAGTTTTTCTTAGGTACTTTTGATATAATTCCACAAACTCAAATGAAAATAATCTTTTATTATCGATTATCTTTCGATTTCTTATTCAATCTCTTTTTAAAGAGAGCGATGAATGGATAATACTCGAACAAATAAAGAAATTCTTCTTTGTGAATTAATTTTAACCCTTTAAATTAAAACTTATGAAAAGGGAAATTTTTCACTCGAAACTAGAATACTGAAAATGGCATATCCGCGATCACTACTTTTGTTACAAGTTACTGAAATTTTTCGCCGGCATATTATAGTGAAGACTAACATATTTCATTGAACTTCCTCTACATTTTTTTTAAGTACTCGTAATAAAAAGTTTTGCATAAAAAACTTTATTTAAAAAGAACGAAATGTAAAAATTTATTATGTAGTCACGCATGCATGTCAAGTAACGTGCCCAATGTTTTTAACAATCAATATTAAAATCGACTTATATTTTTTTTTTGTCCGGTATGAATTTACATTAAGATGTTGTAAACCGAAGCAGTCTGGAGTAAGTAAATTGAAATCTACCTGACAGTGCATATGCGATTACTTGTTGAGGATTTGAAAATAGGTGACCTAAGGATAACTTTCGACATTTCGTTATATTCGTTATTTTTCAAAACAACCCGGCCCCCCTCTTCCACTAGGGATCACCTGAGGTTTGTTTGCTTCCTCCAGTACAACATTTTTTAGCTTCTTGGCTGATCTGAGTTTTATTGGCTTTTAAAACAGCACGTCAAAGCTAAACAAGCTTTTATTTAAATTTATTAAAAGCTGTTTGAGTAATAGACAACTCATTATATCTTTTCTCTATAATCTCTTTTGTCGATGTTATATGTTTTAAACATATGATTTTCACGATTTTCTTGGGCCTTTAAAAATTTAACCAGTCGAATAAAGATTGTATATATTTTATAGTGTCGTGAATAAATATTGTATAAATTACAAACGCAATGACGAAAGGAGATGATTATTATAAATTGAATATCTATGTATAACATATCGTTTTCTGCCAAATAAAGTTAGAACGAAATACAATACGAAGCCTGTATATGGTTTGTTATAATCTCTTTTTATTCCTTTGTAATGCTAACATATGTCCTCATGACCTTTAATGACATTCTTCCATAAAAGATTTCTAAATATATTTCTCATTTCTGAAGGTATTTTAAAGCAAATTTAAAAAATTTGTTCGTAAGTAATTTTTAGCATAGAAACGCACTAAAAACAGAAAAAAAATTATAAGAATAATGAAAAAGGGAGCGGTTTGTGGGTAATGACCTCATTGGCGCCAAATAAATGTACACAAATTTATTGGCATTCAGAAATACGTACATACAACTATGTATATATGTATGAATCACAAGACTGAGAAAAATACATTAATTTATACATTTTATACACTTTAAGATTTAATTATTTATTTCTTTTATTTTATATATTTATATTTATTTATTATATATTATTTATCTATATTTTTTTTTTAATTTTTGGGGTTCCGCATTTAAAGTTTAAAAATGTAAGTCTATTGTTTTCGTCCCGGTGTCTATCCGTTTGTTACAGCCCTCTGTCGAATTAGATAGAATCTTTTTTCACAGAAGATTATTACTTTAACCACTATAACAACAAATATTAAAAATTAAAGGGGATGCAAAAAGTGACATGAGACACATAAAATTTGCACAGTGCCAGTAAAATTAAGTGCGCTGTAACAACAAGTGGAAAAAATGAAATTTGAAATTTAAAGGTGCCCCAATACTAACGTGATTATCGACTGTATGCCTTTGGGGTTTCAAGCGTAGTTGCAGACATTTAGAATTCACACAGATTTTTTTGTTATTATTAAAAGAGAAGAAGCACTTCAGGCAATAATACTCAATTGCAATCGATCTACATTTTATTACTAATATTACTTCGCCGGCGGATATGCTATGAAGAAGTACCGACGAGGGAGGCTGCATGTTGTAATGTTAATTCTAAATATGTATTTATACCATTAAACAGAAAAAAAAACACATTTTTATTTTTTGATTGCCGCAGGGGTTGAACCCTGGCCAACAAGATTTGTAGTCAACGTGCTTACCACCACGATACAGCAACCTCGGAGCAGATTATGTAGAATTATGTACGCTATAAAAATAATTTCCAAACAATAAATTTTGAATTTTTGTAAGTCGTAAATCTGAAAGTATCGGTTGCCACTAAGATTTCCACCTAACATTTTCTCTTAAATGTACTTTATTTAGAATCTTTTTTATGTTAATCTACATTAATTGTGCTTGATTTTATTAAAAATAAATATTTTATGATGTTCTCATAAAATATTTGTTATTTTAAATAAAAAATTATATTTAATACTGTGATGAAAATTTTCTAAAAATTACATAATGATAAAGTAGAAAAAGTCTGAAGCCTGCATTTTTACAATGCAATTGTTTTATCTGGGTGCGCTGTGTTGCCGTAATAAAGTTTAATGTATTTTTGTACCGTTCACTACAAATAAAAAAGTATATCTGAGTTTGCCATTCCGTGTGTAATTTCTACAATATCCATATCCGATCCCACAAAGTGTATATATATTCTGACTTCTTATGCATAATGTAGTCGATTGAGGGATGTCCATCCGCGTTAGTGTTGAAATCAAGTTTGCTAAGGAAAACTTGAAAAATAAATATATTAATCGATCAGATTTAGGGTCGAAAGAGGTGCTATTGGAAATCAGCATGATCGGTCCATGTCCATCGAGGCAGCAGGCAAAACACCACGCCTACCTCTAATGTTTTCATGTCATTTAAAACAATCAAAAAAATAAATATATGAGGCGATAGAGAATTACAAAATTAGAAAAAACTTAAAGTTAAAAAATTGGCGCTCGCCCATAATTCCGAGCTACGGGGCTCTGAAAATTTCAAATTTTTTAAAACATCAATATGGGTATCATTTTAAAGCTTTTGAAAGATTTTTAAGGAAATACTAAAAATTTTTAAAAACGCTTAACCCATTAAGAGGCGACATCATTTTTATGTAAAATTAAATTCTCTGTCACCCTAATATTTGGGTTTTTGATTGGAGTAATTGCACTAAACTAGATTTACATAGATGGTGAAGGGTATATAAGATTCGGCATAGCCGAATATAACACGCTTACTTGTTTCTTTTCACTTCTACTGGAATTAGATATTCGGGGAAGCTGCAATTTCAAGAAAGTAATTTGTTTTTTTTTTTTTATTTAAAACTTTTATTACGGATTCGCTAATGACAAGTAAGGCACGTCTTTAATTTTAATCGTTACACAAAATCGTTTGTTTATTTAATTTTTTTATATCTATAACAGCCGAATTCATTTGGGAAACTCATTTGTTCAAGCAAAATACTTGTTGAAATTCTAGCATTATTTTCACCGGCTGGCTATTTGTATCATTTTAGGTATTGTACATTACGTACACATACTTATATAAGTATGTATGTATGTATGTATATAAGTAGCAACGTGTATCGACAGCTATATCATAGTTGCTTTAAGTTTTCAATTGTAAATTATTGTTTTAATACAAAGAAAAACAAATTATATTTCATTTTATTGAGATGAGTTGTAAAGCTCGTACCAATGTCACCTTGTTTTTTTTAATGTTTAGATACATATATACACATGTATCTACATATATTTATGTATATAAAAACAAACCAAAAATAATTTAGTCGTGTCGATTCATTTAAATATTTTAATTTCTTTTTTTTACTCGTAGAGTATAAAAGTTTGAATGGCTGTGCCGGTCGTTCAATCTTTTAGCTTTTACAATATTTAAGTAAATTAACAACGAAACAATTTTACCTGTAATATTCCCACTTGTTCCAGTTTTATCTGGATATGATTAATGCAACGTAATGAATTTTTTGTTTCGTTTTTAATACAAATGTGATAATTGTTAAAAGTAAACATGTATCTGCATTTATTTAACACTTTAACAACACGTTTAGTAAATCGGCTGTTATTACTAATTCTCGAAATGTTGTCAAAGTTCATATAGCTCTATGAACTAAGTAGTTATATGGTTTTTTTTTTACGGGTTTTTTGTTTTCTGAATTGTCGGCATTGTTCAAAAGAGTTATTGCTGATGTTTGTTATTTCAACTAAGTATTAATATAGTATTGTTAAATCTGAAGTAAGTATACTAGTGAATAATTTTTTTTTTATATTTTAAAAAGTATGTTTAACGTTAAAGGGAAAATCGTTAGAATGCCAAGCATGGTGCTGAGTTCAATTCTTTGATTTTGGCATTCAACAAATTTATTTCTTTTAATAATTATTATTAGGGTATTTACATATGTATGTGTGTATTTTTAGTGTTCCTCTTTGTCGTTTAAATCACCAGAGGCGTTTATTGCCTAAAATTTCTATTTTTGCTAAAGATTTCTACAATAAATAACAAAAGTAGAGACTTGTGTTTAAAAGAAAATCTGCAGTGATTGTTAATTTATATTCAGCTTTATCATGAATAAGAAGTGAAATTTATGTTTCCCTGAAGATTTCATTCCCCTTGAAGTTAAAGTTATCATCATGAATTTCCTGTGAAATACTTGTTGCCTTCATTAAAGTTATCAGTGCACATTAAATACAAGTAAGAAGAATAATAAAGAATCGATTCAATAACTTTATGACAAGACCATGACTCCAGGTGAAATCATACTTTTAATGACATTTTTAATGAAAATCTACACTTGAATTTGGTTTTTTCCTACCATGCTGCTCTGACGTCTGCAAAAATGTTCACAAATTTACATGTAATAGATCTCTTTGTTTTGCATCTTGCCGAGTACAATAATGTCCTTCTGCAGTGTATTAGCTAATTTTGAATTAAAAACATAAGCTAATAATTTTAATATTCTAATTAAAATGGATAAAAACCTGCATAATGTATCGAGGGAAAAAAGTCATTCACGAACATTTCGAGGAAAAAGATATTCATGATAGGGGTGATTATTTTTACAATCGACTTTCTATACGAATATTGAAGAGATAGGATCACACTTTTTTGTAGAACCGTCACACAGAGGAGTATTTGACCCAAAAAGCTGGCCAAAAAGGCAAAAATTAATTTGATGAAATCCTAAGAAAAAATTACGCAGATCGATAGAGAACAAAATTCTACATCATATCGTGCAATTTAAAGGGTGTAAGTTAAGATTTGTAGTTGTGGGACGCTGTTAAAGTCAGGAAAGTGAAGAAAATTGCATGCGTTTTTATTGAATTTTTTCGATTTCAAGATATTTATATGATATTTTTTTATGGCTTAACGAATAGAAGTATTACATTGATTTTTTTTTTGCCTGAAAGATTTCATCAGCAGCTATTTTCAATATTTAAAAAGAAAAAATTATCTTAAATATTTATTTTTAAAATTTTAATTATAAAAAAAACTATGTATTTAAATATATTAATTCTTACCAAAAACAAAAAAGGAAAAGCTTTTTGAAAGTGAAGGTAGCTGTTGTACAAATAATGTTATATACCACAATAAAATATGAAATCTCTTATTTAAGAAAAAAGAAAAAAAGTTTGCGCAAGTTTGCGCCAATATTTTTAGTGATTTTTTGAAAATTTTACCTTTTTTCTATTTTTACTCATAAGGCACTTTTTCTTATACTTTATTGTTGTCATAAACTTTTGTGTTTTTCGAATTATTGCTGTAAAATATTATTTAATCACTTTTAGCAACTACCAACATGATGGATTACCTGCCCTTAAAAAAGGAATTTCTTTCAATTCAGTTTTTACTTTATAAATTCAAATTTACTAACTGAAGTTAACCCACGCATACACACCTATTAAACTGTTTTTGTTTATATGCGGTCTATATAACACTTCATCGTCTTCAGGATACTTTGTTTCTTCTGAAAATATAGTTAGATATAAACATACCTAATTTAAAAGGGTAACAAATCAAAATTACATTTAAAAACGGTACAGGTATATAAAAAATGCACCCAAGTATCAGGTTATTAACTAAGTAAAAGAAAAATGCACTTTGAAAAATATACATATATGGCTTATTGCGCAAAATTCTTATTATAAGAGTTTTGCAACTTTGAGAGATAACATGGAAAAAATTTACACAAGATTTGAGTTATTCCAAATAGTACAGGAATCTAATGCTGGAATCATTGACGAATAGTTGCAGTTTTTAGCTAGTAAATTGTGTGTGATTTCAGAATGCCAAGGAGATGGGGATATACAAGCAATAAAGCAGTGTGTTATAAATTTCAAAAAGTATTGGGGTTTAGCACAACGAAAAGAGGACCGATATTTAAGCAGGTATGCTAAATGGCTGGAAGAAACTGTGACAATATCAGTATTTGGCAGTTCATCTTCAGGGCGACCAAAAAAAGAATTTAACAAAGCAAGTGAAAGAACAAAACGAAGAAAAACGCAAGGAATTCGTCAGTAATTAACAACAGGGAAGATCGAATTTGCTGCATCAATGAGCCAGAGAGCAGCGGGACATAGTGATGCGGCTAAATTAATAATGGATATAACACGATCTCCAAGAAAAGCAAAAATTTTCAAGCGATCGTTAACAACTTCCGAGGTCCGAGTTAATAAGCTTTCAGCGGAGGGTGCTTTAGCATTGTTTATAAATGCTGATTTTACGAAAAACGTATATGAATATTATACAATGCCAACAAAAATGTATATCCATGCTACTCATTGCTAAAAAATGACATTAGCGGAAGTGAAGCTGCAATCTCTCCTCGACCACAGAGCAACATGCTTATGTACATACCTTGATGATGTATTACCGCAGTTGGATTATGAAGAACTTCAGTTTCTTGAAAAGGTTTTGAGCAGTGACCCTTTTTTAAGCTGCAATACACAAAAAACCTTATTTATCAGATACTATTCAACTACTAATTCCTGATACAGATGATAATGCCCATGATGAAATACGTATGACATTATCAAAATTTTGAATTTTTAAATTAGTTTAATTCTTTCATGTGATGAGTATTTAATAATATAAAATAAATATCAGAAGTAACATGTTTTTGCTTATTTGGTTGTTTATTCCTTATAGAAAGCCAAGCTACGAGACCAATTTTTTTAAAAATTTAATATTGGATAAATTATAATTTTGAGAAAATCCATAAAATCCATAAAAAGCTATGTTTTATTTCCCTGTATCTACACAGCAATAGTTCGACTATCTAAATTTAATTTGACTTACTCTTAGAATAAAATACCGTTGCAAACGAAATTTTGGCGGAATGCGAGGGAGAGAGGCATACGTAATAATAAATAATTTTTATAAAAATACACAACATATATATAAAAATAAATTCTCTTAAAAATAAAAAAAAAATAAACAAAGTTCTAAATGGGGGTTGGGTTGGTGGTTGGTGGGTGGGGGTGTCAAAAATAACACTTACCCAATAATAATCTGCCACTACCTTTTTTTTTATCAAACTAAAGCTAAAACTATCAAAAAAATTAAACTTTTAAAACAAAAACCACGCTTAATAATTTTGGCCAGCTTTTTGGGTCAAATACTCCTCTGTGCGTCACTCATTTGAAACTCTTAATGTAAATTCATTGTTGTATGTAAGCAGTTACACTTTTTCTTTCTTGATGTTCAAAATTCAGTACTTAGTACAACATTGTAAACATTGTGTAAACAACATTGTACGTACATATGTGTGATAATTATAAAAAAATGGCGAATTGCAGAATCCGACAAAAAAAATTTCAAGTGAGCACAATTTTAAAGTAATTTAAGAAAAATTACGACAAAAAAATTATAAAATATGAAGTGAAAATTTTGAAAGCTTAAGAACTAGAGGACCAAGTACGATATTTTATTCTGGCTTTGAAAACAGTGCTAAAACAACTGATCTGACAACAGTATTTATCATTTTTGCTTTAAGATATTTTATACTACTTTTTAATAAACAATTTTTAAAATATTTTCTTAAGGAATTAATTACAAATATTACATATATGTATGTACGTATACGTATATT
Source organism: Gymnosoma rotundatum (assembly GCA_916610165.2). NCBI lineage: Eukaryota > Metazoa > Arthropoda > Insecta > Diptera > Tachinidae > Gymnosoma > Gymnosoma rotundatum. Next base: position 234,132 of record OU744337.1, read on the forward strand.
AATATAGATGTATATCTATATTATATATATTATACATGAAAGCACACTTTAATTACATCCAGTAAGGAAACGACTCATTTAACTTTTCTTTATTAGTTTGCTTGAACTGAACTTAATTAGATTTTTTTATTTAATTAACTTTAGTTTGATTAAAGGAAAAATGAACACTAAAATAAATAAACATAAGAATGCATAGCAAAAAACCTAATTCAGTGTTGAGATTTTATATGTATTTTAAGTATTGACGTTTTATTTTCATTAACAATTTTCGAATAGTAATGAAAAAAAAAAAAATAAATTAACTTTTATTTATTACTTCAGATTTCATAAAAGTACAATTAAAATAGTTTTGCTACCGAAGAAATATCCATCAGTTTTCTTCTCAGTTTGGTAAAAAGTTATGTGTGTGAAGATAAATACGTCAAGTTAAATACGTTTTTTAAAAAATGTAGCATGCGATAAAATTTTTCTCCCATACATACAGTACAATTTGTATAGTAAATTCCGGACTTTTTTTAACAAATACGATTACAGCTACAAAACCCTACGATCTCGGAGAATCAAACCTATTGGGAAATTAAACTGTGAACACAGTTTTTTCAGATTGAATTTGAGAAATTTTTTATAAGATGCGGAAAATTGACTTAGTGCAATTTTCTCATATACGATGAGTTCTGTGAGGGATTTTGTCAATGTGGCCAAACTAAATAACTTACTTTAAATATGTTGGAAATTAAAATCTCGACGTTATTAGAATTCTCTATCTTTGCAGAAAATGTAAAAAAATATACTTATATCACACACTTGATGGATTGACGTAATTATTGACGCAGTAAAATATATAATTACTAAACGCAATCTAAGAGTGGTGACAAGTCGTGATAAAATAATTTCATACGTATAAAAACAATGATCTAAAAATTTAAAAGTGTTTGATAATATATTATTTATATTTATATTTGTGTATATAATGTTATTAACATACAAATGTACACTGAAAAATAATCGAGCTGTTAAAAAATATTTTTGGAAGCAAATTAGCAATATTGCCCAAATTGGGAACAATTAAAAAAAAAAAAATAAATTCAGCCAGTGCTATCGTACAAATATAAACACTTCTCATGGTTGTTGTTATTTTTTGCACGCTGCGCTCTTATGTTCGATTACAGAACATTGTTGGCTAACAGGTTTTGATGTCATTCAAGCTTCTTTTTTAATTATGGAACTGAAATTTATTCGATTTCTGATTTTAGATCTTTTAAATGTTCGAAATTGCAAAAACTATTTCTCGAATCTTAGTTGGCAACCTTGGCTAAGGCTACAATTTCCATCTAGGTCTAATGATGACGTATGAGATTAAGTGTAAAATGCACTGAACAAAATTTTGGGATGATATGCAAAGTTTAGCATGAATCAAAATGAAAAATGTTTAAGAAAGGAGCAAATATGTATTAGAAATTGCATTTTGATTCTTTTTATAAATTTATTTGTTCAGGCAGAAAGACATGATTATTAAAGATTTGTGATCCAATAAAGATTATAATCCCAGCTAATAAATACCTGCAAAAGAAGCAGGTAATTCATGCGTTGTACGTAGAATGAACTGGCTCAATTTATGGGAAAAACGCACGATTTTAACATTAACTTGTCATTGGGGGCCATGAGTTCACATTAACAAAACGCCTTGGCGTTTAAATAAATTCTGAAAACCAGTGAAAGTTCAAAGATTAGGATATGTCGTTTTATTAATTTTACTATGATTTCTTAAAATAAATGTAAGCGCTTCGTAAATATTATTACATATCTTGAATAGTTCTCATTAATATTTGTTTTTTTTTTTTTTTTTTTTTTTGTAATAAAATGGAATTTAATTTTTAAAGTTTTTATTGGCATGGTTAATACATCTTATTTTGTGTTATTTACTTTTAAAACAAGTTTTTAATAACAGAATTTTAATGAGTTTTTCAAAAGTTCCAAAATTACAACTTAACCCATTCGAGACAGCCCATATTTTTGGAGAGCATCCCCAGAATCCAAAAATTTTTTTTGCACACTATCACTGCACACACGGTGTGCAACCGGTCTTTTTGGCTCGGAAATGCATTGCACACACGGTGTGCAGTCGGTCTCGAATGGGTTAACTAGATTAAGCGAACTTATTTAAAATACATTGTAGAAAATAAGTGCAAAAGAAGCAATGAAAACACCCATGATTTTTGAACTCCTTTATATTTTTTTTGCTGGGATTGCATTTATTTTCTTTTATTATATTGTTGTTATTATTATTATTATTATTTTAATTTATTCATTTACTATGACATCAGCTCTGACCTTAATTACCATTAAAACGATAAGTTTGTTCATTTAATACTTTTTGTGGTTTTTTTAACATAAATCAGGTATTAAATATCCTACTACATACATAATTTTACGTAAACAACAATAATGAAAGCCTTATCATACACTAAGTATAATCTTAAGTATATACATTTTTGTTTGATTAAAATTTAATAGTTTGATCTTAATGTGGGAATATATTTAGAAATAATGTTCAAGCTCATTACGAAATATGGAAGGTGAAGACTTGAGTTTAATAAAACACTAGCTTTTCTTGACGGTAATACTATTTAAATTATGTATATTAAATACAACTTTATACAAATTTGATTCCATTTAATTTTTACCATTAAGAAACGATTGTTGAAAGTAGTCATGATGTACTAGAGAAATATAAGGTAAAAGATCCATAATAGGTTTCGAATATGATGTGCGTGTAGTTGACTTATATCAGTTACAAGGCACTATTAAAACATTTACAATTTCACTAACAACGTAAATATTAGTAAAATGTAAAAAAAAAGTGTTATCATTAACTTAAACTTGGTATTCTGCTCAGTTCTTCATGCGAAATGCTCTCAAACTACGAACATAAGAAATGTGTATGAAAAATGCAGTGAAAATGTTGCAGACGTGGTACTCTGTTTTTATTGTGAAAAGCATATGAATTATTTCTGTCAACTTTTTCTCAAAGCTATATAAGATTGTCACTATCAACAAAAAATTGAATCACTGATGAAATTATGTAATTTGAACCGTTTCATTAATATGCGCGTTAATAAAAATTGTTTGTTTGTTAAAAAAGACAAGATAAATAAAAAACAGGAACATAAATTTAAAATAGTGGTTAGGTAAGTTAACAATTTATCACTTTCAAAGTTGTCAACGCAGAAATAAACTTAAAATACGCAAATCTTCAATTAAATGTTGGCAACTAAAGACAGATTTAAATTTGTTAAATGATAAATCATAGAAAATAAGTGTATATCCTTTTTTCGATTATCTTTCGCGCTAAATGGCTTTTGCAAGTTGATGTACACAAGAGTTGGGCTATTATTTTGATATGCGCTCTTCAAATGGAATATGGCGATTATTCTCTTTGACGAAATATTGTATGAAGGAGAAGTATCAGCTTTTTGTAGTTTATTGTGGTTTTATTGCCTGGTTTTGTTTCAAATGCTCGTGAAACCTCAATTAAGAGCACAGAGCAATACCTTGATTTTTCCTTTTGTGTGTTTGTTCGATAGTGTAATATTTCCTTCTAAATCCGAATTAATAGTTGGAAATATATTCTTTTTCAGTCAGCATCGCTTTTAGCTTATTTAATAATAGTTTGCCAAATAGTTCTTTACGATTAATTTTTGTTAAAATCAAGTTTGCCTTTGCAAAACTAACACGGACGGACAGACGAACAGACAGACATCGCTCAATCGACTTCGCTATAAATAAGAAGTCAGAATATATATACTTTATACATTCAAACAGACTTAGTTGTACCATTTTTCCACTTTTTGTGGTGAAGGGTATTAAAAAACAAAGTAAATAAATTACTGATAAAAAACTGATACTGATAAAAAGAGTTATTTATACATAATCATTAATACATAAGTATATTGTTTTGTATTCATCACATGGTTAGGTACTTATAGATAGATCATTTATTTATTTTATTTTTTTATACCATAATATTTCACGGTTTATTTCGCACCTTAATTCAAATTATTCCTATATAAACTGCTTTGAAGTAAGCGAGACTACAAAATGTTAACTTTTTTACTTTAATTCGAATGAGTGTTTTTCCATTTTAGTTGCTTTTGCTTACTCTTACACGACATGTGTTTACATGCTTCACAATTTTGCGACCTATATATTTTATTTGTCTTTGAAAATCGTAATTTTTGCGTTTAAACGAACATGTGTATTGCGAATGACGTAATCTTGAATATTTTTTCTGATACACACAATTTTCATTATGCTAAAATAGTTAATGACACAACACTCTACCAAACACAAAAATGTTGCACACGACGTTCCAAGGGGTTTATTTATTTCAGTTGCTGAATGATAATATTGTCCTTAAGAACTATAAAATTTACCTAAAATTTCAAAATTTTTGAGACTCCATTAATTTATTTATTGCAATTAATAGAACCACAAGGTATCTTCAAAAAAAAAAAAAAAAAAAGCAATGAAAGAACGTGTATACATTTCCTTCTTACCTCTAACTATAGTGAAATCATATTTTTCACTATAAAAAATATTAGAAAGCATAGATATTGAGAGAGTAAAATTCATTCAAAAGTAAACACCTTCAAAAAATTTCAGTTCAATTTAGATAAAAAACATATCATATGTAAAAACGGGACGTGTAAAAGTGAATTCGAAAGCCAGGATAGGAGTACATATGAATAATTATTAAAAATGCAATATAAATTTATAAACCAGCTTTTATTTATTCTGCAAGAAACAGCATAGAGTCAGTCACCGATGTCAGATGGTTAAGGACCAATCTGTGTGTTAAGTAAAAATTTTGAAATTTTTTCTTATATTTAATCTTACTCTTTACTTCTTTAGTAGCGAATATAGGTACACATACTTTATATGTATATAATTTTCAAATATCTGCCTATTACTTGTTCGGAAAATAAGCCCATACCACTTGTATCGCACATAGTATTACACACTTTGTTTAAATTTTAGGTCTCTGTCTACTTTGGTTGAAGAGAAATATATGTATGTATGTACGTCAAAATTATGACATGTGTTTTTTTACAATCTAACGTAATTAACGCACAAATTTAGTGTTATCATAACAGGTGAAGCTTTAGAGTTGCTTTAATTTGCTAAAATCATCTGTCCGTTAGCTTTTCAGGCACTTTTAGATTAACATGTACATACCTACCTATTCGAATTAACTTAAAAAGTTTATACGCTTAATAAAAGCCTAGCTCTAACAATTGGCAAATTATTGAAACGTTACTAATAATATTTCTCAGTCGAAAAAAAACGATTTACTTATGAAACCGATTGATTTCTATCGTATATCTGTTTATTTTAAACTCTTTAAAATAATTAAAAGCACCACACGATTTCTACATACACACATCTTAATACAAATAATGAGTTGTACAATTCTTGTTAAAACTTACCCCAACTTTTAGGTGTTCGTCCAAAATATGTGCCATCTTTGCTGTTGTGTATAAAATCGGTAATGGATTGCTTTTCCTTGGGAGCATAAAATTGAAATTCTTTAGCTGATGGCTTTGTTTTACCACTATTTGATGTTGACATTCTGTTTAAGAGTTATTCGATTTTTGTATGTCTTATGATTCAAATAAATTAAATATTTCAAGCAGGCGAATTATTTATTAAAAAAAAAACGGATAAAAAGCGCCGGGAATAAGGATTCTTGATGTTCCTTGTTCTATTCTAATTTCAAACAAAACAGAATTGAAATTGGCTAAAATGAGTCGAATCTATTAAAAAATAAAATGTAAACAAAGAAACTCATTAACATCCACAGTGAAGAATATCACTAATTATACATACTTATGTTCGTACGTATTAAATAAATAAAAAAATAAATTCATTTATGTAATAAGCACGCTTTTTACTCTTTCTTTTTATATAAAATTTTTTGTTCTCTCTTTTAAAAAATTTGATAAAATTATAAATCTTGAAAGTTGTTTTTGTACCCAATATATATGTACATATCTACATAATTATTTCTTTGTATATACAAAAATAAAGTCTATTATTAAAATATTAAATATTAGCAATTTGTGCTAAAAGAAAAACAATGATTATTTTATATTTTTCAATATTTATTTTCGTTATTTTATTATCTATTCTGTTCAGTTTCTTTTTGATCTATATTTTCTTTTACTTTGGAGGCTATTTGCTTAATATTTTAAAAGAGAACATATCTGTTTTAAAATTAAAACCAATGTAAATATAATTTTTAGTTTTTATTAGTAATTACTTTTTTGAATGGAATATGAAAGCAACTGGATTCCGCCAACGACAAAACAAACTGCTACGTTCACGAGTAAAGATCGCTGACTAAACTAGACACACTAGGTATTGGTGGTAATTTTGTAATGTATCCAGTGCTGCCACAACCAAAAAATTTTTACAACCAAAATTTGCTTTAAAAGTTACCAAATGAGAAAAAAAATAACCAAATTTCAATATGTAGTATTTTTATTAAATAACATTAAAAATGGATACATATTTATAATGTAACTTATGTGATTTAAATTCAGTTAATATTAATAATAACAAAAGTAAAATTCTTTTACCTACATATGTATGTATGTAATAAGTAACGATTGTACACGTATGTTTAAAAAAATAAAAGTTTGTTTAAAACAAATTAAACAAAACTTGCAGTTCACAGTATAATAGTTTAAGACAACAGATTTACTTATTAAAAGTTCATTGCATTTTGAAGTGAAATTTCACATTTAGCAAAATTAAAAGCTGTTGACAGTGTTGTAAAAGAAAAGTATTATAAGCAAATGAGTAGCAATAAAGGCGAATTCATAACAGGTGGCTGCACTAGCGATTTTAGTCACAGCTGTTTTATTTTCAGTTGTCTTGGTAGCAATTCGAAAAATTGAAGAATATAAAATTAAAAAGTATAACATAAAAAATATGTACATGTGTATTATTATTTTGGAGAAAAAATAACCAAAATGAGAAAAATATTCACATCTCCACATTAAAGAAAAAAATAACCACTTTTGGTTAGAAATAACCAAAAACGGCAGCCCTGAATGTATCGTTTATTTGTTCTTTATTGTTTGTGTGTTAGTCATTTCAGTCAGGGTTTCCAGTCCTATCTTTAACTTTATTTAAGTAGTTATCAAACTCACAAAAATAGAGATAATAATAATTACCAAATGGGTTTAAATGCAGTACGTATAACCAATTTTTTGTGCACCATCTTGAATAATCAAATACAATATAGGGCTAACTTTTACGTAGATCGCAGACTGTTTGGTCCACATCCATATAAGTTAACGACGGATATTCTTTCGAAAAAATTTATTAATTATATATTCTTGCGATAAAGCCATTCCATTGTTGAATGCATTCATCTACAAATGTATTTACTTACAAGACTTTAATTTTTATAACAGAAATTTTTTCACATTACAATGACTAGTTTTTTTACTTCATTATGAGATAGAGATGATAAGGTAATGAAAACCGTCCAGATAATGTTATTTACAAAAAAACTTAATTTAGAGGAGAATAGTCTAAACTGAGAACCCTTATCTTTTTTTGCTCTTCTCTCAAATGTGCTGTGCTTGCTTTTACTCTTTTTGTTTGGAAAAATATTTAACAAGAAGTGCTTGTTTACAGAGTTGTCAGATTCTTTTTGACGAAATTCGCCAAAATTAATGTCAAAAATCTTCAAAATCGCCAAAACGATTTTTGATAGTTTTAGTTTGCAATATATAAATATTTTTTTAGTAAAAATATTTTTTGTAAAAGCAATTAATGGAAGTGGTTAATATTCACAAAAAATTAAAAAAAAAAAAATTGCCAAAATATATACATATGTAATTTATGTTTTTTTAAACAACAAGTAACTAATAAACACATGAAAGGTACAACGTTTACTATAAACTAGTTATACTTTATATATAATCTTTCAACACAGGCATTATTAGTTAGAATTATCATCATATAAAGTATGGCCAGAGCAAGTTTCTTAAAATGAGACGTACCTGCAGTATCCTTATAACTGTAAACCTTCGACCAAAATTTATGTAAATTAGTGGGAGTATTGCCATTCAAATAATCTTTCCAATTAACAAAAGTTATTTTTCCAATTGAGTTTCATACACATCAAACGGTGTATTAGCATTTATAACAATTTTTAAATAATTTTTGACAACAACGAATTTTGCTTGTAATAAGGAATTACATCATTTCACACTGCAACAATTTTTGTAAATTTTAAATACATTCATATTTTGAGGAAGTATGAAAAAAATCTTCTGGTATAGTTTTAATGCTTTCGTTTTCCATTTCAACAAAACTTAATTCATTTTCAAACGTTGACCCACAGCCAATGGCATTTAGTGGAAGGAATGTGTTTGGCATATCAATGGATATGGGTATGCCGTTTATAAATTGTTCACAAATATTTACTTCCTTTTATACTGATGGCTTAAAAATGTTTAAGGAAAATGAAATAAAACTAGAATGCAACTTTGCATGATTGAATTTCTAAGTTTAATTTATCATTTCAACTCTAGTACACACAGTTCATCGTAAATGTTTTGCTCTATTTTATCATTTTCCGCTGTAAAAATTAAAGAAAAATTTTACTTTATATCGAATTTTTCAAGAAATGTAAAAATTGCAAAAAAAAATCGGCACGTCATCAAATCAAAAATTTCTCTCCAAACGTGACGATTTTCAAACACATTTGGCGAGAAATCGCCATATCTGACATCCCTGCTGGTTTCTCGCTTCAGACCGATGTTACCATTTTAGCACTTTTTGTGCTTATTTTGATATTTAATTTTCTTATTTTACACACATAAAATTTTTGATATCACACTTGGCACTTCTAATTTCATACCCTAAAGTAATTAATGTTGTAATGAACTTCATTATTCTTATTTTAGGATTTTATTAAAAGTAAATTAATTCATTTGGCACTTATTTCGGTACTAAATTGTTGAATTAATTTTTTCAATTTTTCATCATATTTTTAACATTCATTTTTGGGATCTATCGGAACCGCTTAAGGCTCAAAACACGTATAATTTGTTTTAGACACAGTGATCATCTCAAAAATTAATGTTATATAAATAACAATAATAAACTGTATATATTTATATACTCTGCTAGCTGTTCCCGGGGCGCTTCGCTACCCCAAAGAGAATAATCGTACCACGACCATTTTATATTGACGTTATAACAGATTTATTTCTGCTTATTGGACCTTATGAATCATTAATTAAAATTGCTTTTTGTTAAAGCCGAAGTCCTCTTGGAGCTTCTAAATAAATATCTATCTCTGTTTTAAATTTTTTTAAGATCGGTGCAGCCGTAAATGCCTATTTTAGTCATAACCCACGAACGCTTCAAACGAAATCGAGCAAACTTTAGATAAGCCAACTACTCTACGAACAAACGCTTCGTAAGTTATAAAGTTACAACGCACTTGCAAATATTATTTATGTATGTATGTATATAGATATATTACTATTATTATTTTAGTTTGCACCATTGATATTTAAACGGCATTGCTGCCTTCTATATCTTTTACTGAAAGACTTTTTTCACAAAAAAAAAAATCTTACGCAGAGAGACCATCAGACTTTTAGCATTTACATGTTTCTGTTTAAAAACAAGAGTAAAGAAGCAGATGTAATACATCTAATACATTTTTTTTTAGTTTTATGATAAGTAGATTGATTTAGTGTATAATAATTAGTTAAAATTTTTAAAATACCCGTTTTGGTGACAGTTGTTCATAAAATATCCTTATTGTGACAACTTTTAAAAATTTTTTAACGGTAACGCTGACAACAAATATAAAATAGGTATAGAATTTTTTTAAAGTTTTTCTCGTATTTATATTATTTTTAAGAGCAAACCGGATTTAAGGGTATATAAAGCTTTTAGTTTAGTGGTTGCGAGCATGACCATTTTAGTATTTTGCTGGTAAATTTAATAAATATCCTTATTCTTATATACATATGTATGTAGGTATGTATATATGTATTTAAGTATCTGCCAACTTGTTGGTATGCGAAAACATTTCGGCTTAGAAGCATATGTTAGTAAATATATCCGCATATCTTTTTTTAGGCCTTTAATTTGGTTATGTGTATATATTTATATAATTATTCATACATATGTACATATATCCTTAACATGTGGCATAAAACTTAAATTTCAATCTCAATAAGCTAATCGGCGAGTTAGAATCTTTTTAATAAACTTTAACTGCTTTTAATAAACAAAATATAATCAAGAACAACGCAGGATTAATACCTACATATCGCTTATTTACTAATTCAACGACTTAACTCAAAATTTCAAGTATTGAAGTTAATCATACCGAATTGTTCGCCATTTCATGCTTTTTACGTTTAATCTTTCTTTCCACGTTTTAGGAGAATAAGCCGTTATTTAATTTCATTTTTGGAAACTTTGTTTATCAATAAGAACCACACCAAGGCAGATTTATTTTACTAGGTAGTGTCGTCCGCCCAGCTGGTTTGTAGTTGGAAATGTCAAAAGTTTTTGTATTTTCCTTTGTTTGTTTACGAATTTCAAAAAAACACTAACAACAAGCGTTTGCGAGACAAAGCAAGCATGTGTATTGATGGCAATTATCTTTTATTTTTCTTTGTGTTTTTGACGTTTCCAACCCACAAAACAACAATAAAAAGGCATGTTGTTTTTGTCAATGTTGTATTTGTTGTAGAGCCGCTATTACCTAGTAAAATAAATCTGCCTTGAACCACACATTGGAGTTGTGGAGTAAACTTCTTAACGCGAAGATTATATCGCTTTCTAAAGCATCGTCAGATTTCGTTTTGTGACTGTAGATATATATGAAAAGGTGATCTTTTAAAATGTATCGGATTTGCTAAAATGTTATGGCTGTGTTTAAGAAAAAAACACCAAGCCTACCTCTAATTTGCGCATGTCATTTGGAACAATTAAGTAACTCCAATCAAAAAAATTAATATATATAGGGCGGTATGTAATAAAAAAAAAATAAAAAAAAAAATCATCAAGTGAAAAAATTCGCGCTTCCCCATATTTTCCGAGTTGTGGGGCTCTGAAATTTTCAAATTTCTTAAAATAACAATATGAGTATCATTTTAAAGCTGTTGAATAAATCTTTAAGAAGATACCAAAATTTTTTTAAAATGCTTAACCCATTAAGAGCCGATGTATTTTTTTTTTTGAATTATATACGACCAAATTTTTTTTTATTTTTGAATTCTCTGTCACCCCAATATTTGGTTTTAAGCTTGGAGTTACTGTATTAAACTAGATTTACATGGATGGTGAAGGGTATATAAGATTCGGCATAGCCGAATATATAATTCTTACTTGCTCTTTCTATAATTAATGACACATTTTACTGTATGGCACAGTAGTGGATATATTTTTACAGCAGTAACGTCCTAGTTCAAACATTCCACATTGCTTGTCCAAAACATCCCCTTTAATAGGTGTATAATTGATGAAAGTTTTCTTAAATGGATTTGTTTATTTAGGAATCATTTTACTAATTGTAGTGGGAGCCTGTTGTTATTTTGCTAGATAGTAAAAAACGAGTTAAAAACTTCAACTGCGATTATTTCGAAATTAATTTTTTTAAGTTATGACGTCTATTAGTAAATGAGCGATATGTACTTATTACTCTATTGAAAGCTTTTTATTAGTATACTTAAAGATAAACAGTACAACATCCCAGCTGGGAAAGGTAATCAATAATAATAAAGAAGGTAATATATAGCGTTTATAATTCTAAAGATTTCCGAATTCATTATTGTTAAAATATAACATGTTCTAAGATAATAATGAAATATTTTAAAGCGTTCAGCGAACAAATGGAACTTACACTATGAAATTTTTCAGTTCCTGGTTCCTTGAAATTTTTGTTTGTTGGCAAGAGGTGTGGAAACGCAAACGGGGTAAGCAAAATGGCATACATTTAATTTTAAGGGGATGTTTTTACACTTGCCTTGTGTACATTTGTTGTGTTATTTGAAATAAAACAAACAACTACAGTAATGAATATCAAAATAAAAGCGATAATTCCGATGGCATACAAAATTTCATCGTTAATGCGCGCGATGAAGCTCGATGAAACTTTCAAACAAGACCAAAAATATAAACCCTAATAATAATGTTAATATCAACGGTAATGGCTTTTATTAAATATCAAAGCTATTTATTACACAATCTTAGCTGCCGATTTCTACAGTATCAAAACAAGCAGAGGACGGGAAAAATACTTTAGGTTTAACTTAACCCAAGATCTTCAATATGTACAGGTGAAACTACATAAACACGGTGAGAAATAAAAGAATTTGTTTTTAACAAAAATGTAGGAAAATCAGAAACAATATATTCCTTCCACTAATTCGTCAACTGTGGAAATAAGGGTGGTAATAAATATTTAATTATTGTGTCAGGTAAAATTCCCTTCTCGACAACAAACGAATCAATTTCTACCTTCCCGCTGGAATATTTTTTGACACCAAAAAATTTTAAGTAGAACAAGTGTTAACCAACAAAAACGAAAATGAAAAGAAATACACGATCTTACGTGATTGCTAACAAGTGGGATAAAAAATTTTTCAAGAACATTGAGGGACTGATGTAATACATACATACATAACATATGTATGGCTGTATGTCGATTCCACAATACATTATTCTTAACGTGTTTGGCAAGCGAATTATTTATATATGTATTTATTATTCTGCATTCTTTAATTTTTATTATTTACTTTTTCATTTTCATTTTTTGCATTTGTTTTGTTTATGTACACACATACATACATATGTATATTATTATACTTACATATTTATAAAATTAATAAAAAGCAATCACTGCTGGTTTTTTTAAAGTTGCTGGTATTTTCTCTTTCATTGTTCCTTTTACACTTTGATACCGAAGAACGGCGTAAATAGGAATTTTTCATTCCTCAAATTCAGGTTTAAGATTTATTTTCTATTTCAAAACTTTTTTAATTAATCTTCATTGGCGTGCGTTCAAACACAAAATACGTTTTTATATTAAAGATTCATATTTCTTTGGCAACAACGAAGGCAGAAAGAAGTAAATGATTTTTGATTTAAATAAAGTATGCGGAAAAATACGAAAAATCGTCACACACCTTCTTTTGCAAATGTGATAATCAATGACTAATTCTTGTATCACATGAAATAACCTTCTCGATTCCTAGAAACCTTATAAGAAGAATTCTTAATACTCAATGAAAAAACTTCGCTGTATATTTTAAGAACCTGGCTATAGTTTTTATTTATTCATATTCTAGATTTTATCATATAATCTAGATTTTGGAAGTTAAAATTAAAATAAACATGACCATAAAATATCAATCGGCCATCCGATGATACGCAGCACATTAAGTGTAATGCATATAAAGATGATAACATACAAAGTATTTAATGCCTTTTTAATTCGAGGCTTTTAAAAATATCAAAAAGTTTTCAATGATGAAAAACTTTATTTATCAATTTCAAGAAATTTTCTCTTCTTTCGCTTTTTCGTTTTTATTCGGAACTTTAAAGCAACCCTAAAAAGTCATGTTGATTTTACAATGTTTTATTTGTTGTAGAGGCGCCACTACCTTGGGTTCGTCCTTTAATTTTGCCATTAGTGCTGAGCAAATGATATACAAAAAAGAATAAGGTCCTTTAACTATCCATTATGTGAGCAGCTACATTGTTTCAATTTATTTCTGTTTGATAATCTTGGTTTTTTAGGGCAGCAGTCATGGTAAGACGACGAACCATTCGTATGGTGGAGCTTTACTTAGTTGTGCTATTCAGTCCCTATGGAGCAATTGCTAGATTTGAATCGCACGCAAATAATAAATTCAATTAACAAACAATCGTTGTTGAATACCTTAGAACTTAACTTTATCAGCTATTAGACATACTCGTCCAATAGGATACAATTCATGTTGCTGGATGAATTTCGAAATTTTTTGACCGCAGTGTCTCTGGAATGACATTTGTATCATCTCTTTAGTCTATCTTAATTTGTAAATAATTAAATATAAGTACATAAAATTTATATAGAATTATATTTGTTTCAAATTGAAATCGTTTCATTTGAATCGTTAAATACGATGCGAAAAATTCATTAAGACATTACGTTACGTAAGATGAGCACAACTTTGATCAATTCGTGAATCGACTCAAAAGATGAGTTGTTTCCAAAAAAACCGTATGTTCCCAGAAATACGAAAAAATAGGATTAGCAATAAAGAATACCTTCAGTGACATGTTAACTGATTATTTTTTAAAACAAAGTCGTATATTTATTTCCAGAAAAATCGACATATTCAACTTGTACTCACAATGTCTTTAATTTATAGGGAACTAAAGAAGTTAGTAAAAGCGCTAATTAGAGTTGTTATTTTTTCCTATTTACAAGCACACCGTTCGCTTTTTTTTACTCCTTTTTTTTAATGTCCTTGAATTTATTTGCTACGAAGTTTTTTTAAAGCGAAGAAATCGAAAACATTAGGAGTTTAAAAATTAAAATTTTTTTACTGGAATGTCTTTTTTAAATATGAGATTATATGATTAGTTTCGCAATCCATTTCACATATAATTAAATTCAAATATAATTTCGAAATGAGCTGTCAGGAATTTTCAATTTTTTTCTTAAACGTACTGTAAAAATGTAAAATAAATCGTACATTGGTAACTACAGGACATAACGTATATACTTACATATATATTTATACAAAATTTGTATATTCGTATCTTATTAATAAAATGTCCGTGGTTGTTTAATGGGTTAGTGCTCTTTTTTGTTATATTAAAGCAAATTTGTATAATTAAAAATTTTTTTAGTATGTCATATTTTAAGTTTCAATATCAAATTGTAAGATCAGATTTGTTGGACGACTTTTCTGTTATCGCTATAAACAAATCTAAACTTTAAATTGAAAGATTTCGAAATATTCAAAAAAATAACTGTGAGACTATTTAAATGTTTTTTTTATATATTTAAATAATATTTTCACTTTGCTGTATAATTCGAAACTTGTCTTTAATTATACTGAATATCCTGTAATTATGTTTACGTATTACCTTCTCGATTCCTATTGATTACCATTTCCCGCCGGGATTATAAACTGGCGAAAACACTGGTAGGCGCATGCGCTTAAAACTAAAATTTTTGGTAGGAGTATTTTTATTCTCTTTATTTTTTCCTTTTTGTACTCACACTTCATATACAGTGCGAGTATTTAAGACTACCTTTCCCTAAGGGAATAAAAAGAAGTATATTATTGGCCTACTGAAGTTATGAGTAAAAATATGAGTTAAATACAAAGTATAACATCATTAGTTTAACATATTTTAAAGGCGTTTTATTAAAAGGAAATTCAACTTTAACAGGAGGAGCATGTGATCATATTTTTTCCAATATTCGAATCTATTCAGTTACAGAAAATTTTGTGAAGACATCAGCATGAACTTAGGCAGATTTATTTTTTCCACGTAACAGCAACTATAGTTCCTTCAAATGCACAAGTTCTTATTTTATGTGTTAATTCAACTTGGCTTGATGATAAATGATTAATAAAAACCCCTACTGCTTTCTAAATTTCATTGTATAAATGTATGTATTTTATTTATATTTTAGTGACACAAATAATAGACAACAGGATTTTTTGTTCTACAACTTACACGATTTTAAAAACGGTTGACAAAACCAAGCCGATCAGTTTCGACTTTAACCTACACAGAATATATCTAAAAAGGCAGGTTGCAAAATAAGCCTGCCTAATTTTTGTAAAAGTTCCTTATTCAGTTATATTAATAATAAATTATCTAAAACGTTTTCTATTTTGTGGAAGTACAATTTTAATTTAAAGTTATAGCATTTATCGCAATAAAAAATTAAATCCATTATTAATTAATACAAAAAAATTAAAGCGGTGCCTTTTACAACTTAAAGGAAAAGATATCAAAAGCAGGGCAATATTAGTCCAACTTACCGAAAAATTAAGAAAGCCATGCTGGCAGAAAATAGAAATTGTCGTTACGTCCATCGTATTTGTCAGATTTGTTTTTAATCGACTTGTGGCTTTTTAAAAATTTAAAAAAGAAATATGTCGGTAGGTTAATATTTCTGGAGGTAGAAAGTAATTTCTCTACAGCAGATGCTCATTTAAAGGACTTTGTGAATATTTTACTTAATAGAAAAAGGTAGAAATTAGAAAAACCAAATAAATCAGAGAATTTTTATTTTTTTAAACTTTTTTGTGGATACGAAATGTTAATTGTTATATCTTTTGCTCAATTTTTCTCCACAATACTGTATAGGAAAAAAAAAAAAAAATACACAGAAAGTATCTTGATATTCAAGCAACTGCTCTGTATAAATGCATTTCATTTGAATAAATTAGTGGGTCTTTTAGTTTTTTTGTTTTACCTCTGCGCATTGACATTTGACTGTGCTCTACTTTTTTTTGGGATTGTAAATTTAAACAAATAAATGCTTCCGATTGCAAAAAAAAGTGAAAACAACGGATTTTTTTTAAGATTAAACTAAACGGCCATCAATTTATTTATACCTTTTAAGCCTCACCCATCCATCTATTATTCATCATATTCCACTGCTCTTTGATGGTCCATCATTCCATTCATTTGTAAGTATGTACATACATATGTACATATGTATGTACATGCTCTTTAGTCATTATTGTCATTACGGATATACCAATTAAATGATCAGTTTTTTTGTATTTAACATAAAATGCTTTTGCATCTTTGTACACATCTACATTACAATTACAATTACATATGTATATTATAGCTTTTGCATTTTATCATTAATGAATTTCATAATAGGTAAATAATGCAATGTAGTATATATGTACATACATATGTAAATATTACAAGTTTATTCTTCTGATTGAAATATAGCAATGTCAATTAAGCTGCTCAAGTTTAATTTGAACACTCATTTTGCCTGATTAGCGAAATTAAAGTAAAAATATAACCAAAAATCTTCTATAGTGAAAGGCCAATGTAAGAGACATGCGGACACGGGCGGCAATCAGCTGTTCTGTTTGCCGCCTGAATTTATTTTATATAGGCAAATAAACTCTGCCTAATGAAGTTCAACGTTTGTGTAAAATATATAAAACATTTTTAAAATTTTTGACGCAGAAACAAATAAATTTAATTGCTAAAAACTAAAAAAAAAAAACAAGTAAGAGTGCTCTGTTTGGCTATGCGGAATCTTATATACCCATTACCATCTATGTAAATGTAGTTTAGTGAAATAACTTTATTCAAAAAAACGAAATGTGACGATATTTTAGAAAGCTATGTATATGATCATCACCTTATGCACTTTACTCCACAACTCAAATGTGTGGTTCTTATTGACAAGCAAAATTTCCAAACATTACATGAAATAACGACTTACATTCTTGAAACATAGAAAGTACAAAAGGCATAAAATTGCGAACAATTCTTTATGATTAACCCCAAAATTTTAAATTTTAAGTTTTAATGTTGTGTGAGTAAATAAGGGATATACATATATGTCTGTAATTCAAAAATTTAAATAAACTACCCAAGTAAAATCTTTTATATGTTGAAGACCACAGAATTTATGTTCTTTATGCTGTATCTGTAAGAAGAAAAAATTTTTTTTTTAATATTGCAAATTTCAAATACTATGTAAAATAATTTCCAATATATTTTTGATGTTATTATTCTATAAATTATTTTGTTCCAATTCTTATTTTAACTGATATATTTTCCAACAGTTAATATTTTTTTATATTATATTTTAATGCTGTTGTAAAATAGTGCTTTTCTACTGACGAACTTTTTTTTAATCAAGTATTTACATTTTTGCTGATACAGGATAAAAATTAAGTAATAATTTTGACTGCACCGTTAATCAGTAGTATTTTGTCGCTTGTCTCGCTAACAACAGTCATAATAAGCGAAATAAAAATTTTCTTCCTAAAATAACCAATTTTATTTTACATAAAAGTGCCATCGGCTATTAATGGGTAAAGCCTTTAAACAAATTTTAGTATTTCCTTAAAGATCTCTTCAAAACCTTTAAAATGATACCCATATTGATATTAATGAGTGTTATTTAATTAAATTTAAATTGAAACTTTGATTAAAGATATTAAAATACTTCTGAACCACACTGCCCACAATCATAATCTACGGATTCCTTTCTTTTACACTGTAAAAGCCATATACGTTCATACATACATATATACACATCCACACATACATACATGAATATATACATATATTCATACATTTGCATGCCCTTCCCTTTGTATTATAGCTTCTTTCTAGCTGTTATAATGATGATTGTGATGAGGTCTGTATAAAATCATAGTCGTATTATATTTTACAAGTTTATCATCAGTGCTTTCTTAAGGATTAAAGATTATTATAAAAAAAAAATAATTTAAAGATGGTATCTGGCCTTTAATGAAGTATGTAATTTTGCACATACGTACATACATACATACATGTGTATTACGAAATCTAGTGTAGAACAAGAAAGGAAAATTGCTTTGATAAATTTGTAAGAGATTTGAATTTAATAACCTCCATGTTCACTGTGAATCGCTTTACTTGTCAAAAGTTTATTTTAATTTATAAAAGTCTTTTTCGCCACTAAATAGAGTTAGGGAAATGGGAAAAATATATATATTTTCAGTGAATTAACATATTTTCTATTAAACGGCTTTATATCGTCTGAAGGTCCCAAACCCTTCTAGTAATGTACTACAAGTAGAAATGATGGTTAACAATACATCTGGTGATGTACATATGCATGTTTTTTAATCACTTGTATGACGTTTAACTTATATTTTTAAAATTTAACGTGGACCTTAAGTTAATACAAAATAGTTATTTATCATAGCGTTACTTGGTAACACATTGCTTCTTTTAATTATTTGACGTGTTACCTATCACATCAATTGAAAAACTATTACCCTACCCTGTAGCTAGAGGACTATAACCTAGCAAAAAATTAGTCATTACCTTAAAAAGTACTTGCCATATAATGACTTAGTTTTGTGATTGCCATATTTCGTTACTCGCTTACAAAACACATTACATTAGTTTCAAAAAAAGGAAGTAGTAATGGAAATAGTTCTTTATGTTAAAAGAGACTACCGTCTAATGGTACTCATTATTTCCTTCAATCATTAATGTAATCGATTCTCAGTAATTGATTATAAAAGTCTCATGCCTTGTTAAAATCATTAAGTTGGCAATCCAGTGGGGAAGTACTTCTGCCGAAAATGCTTAATTCCACACTCGATTACCTTTTCAAAAATTTTTTGCTGGGAATAAGTAGACCGTTGAAAGTTTTTACCAGTAACTCCATATTAATATAAGTACATAATAAAGCGAAACACAGACTGGATAATGCGATAATGGGCGTGGTACTCTGTAAAGACAATGAATAATTATCATTTGAAATATTGCACAAGTAACACAGATATTAGTTTTTAAAGTTTAAAGTGGGTGTGGTACCTCCCATACAAAGAAAAAATTCGTCGTTTACCTAGGGGACTGTAAGGGGAAGTGTCTTGAAAATTTGAACAAGTTACTTCCATGTTACTGGGCATAATCAAATCAAGTACTGATTGGATGAAAAGAGTAATCGTGGTACGATTATTCCCGCTGGAGAAGCGAAGCGCACTTGGAATAGCTAGTAACTTAAAAAAGATGACATTACATCAATGAAGGTTTTTAAAATTTTATATATCTAGGAAGGAGCCAACAGCGCTTGCGTAATCGTCACTACGTTTGCACAAAGAAAATAATGTCGCTCACAATTGTAAATTTTTCTCGTCACAGTGCATAATCGTGAGTCAAAAGTAATCACGATACCATCTCTACTTTTAATATTAAAATAAAGTCATGACATGAAAGTTAATACGCATTTAACTTATTCTCAACAGCTGAAACTAGTTTTATAATCATATTAATAGAGAGAGAAGAAAAATTTCTAATAAGCTACACAGAAGTGAGAGCTTCAAATTAAATATTATCAGCTACAAAACCCCAAACGATTTGATGTCATAGCAATAAATAAAAACAAAAAAAGTAAGAAGGCTTTATTCGGCTATGCCGAATCTTATATACCCTTCACCATTAATGTGAATCTAGTTTAGTGAAGTAACTGAAATTAAAAAAGCAAATATTGGGGTGACACAGAATTAAAAATAAGAAAAAATTAAAAATTAAAATTTAAATTAAAAAATAACATACACCTAATTTTATATAAAAATGGGTTAAGCATTTTTTAAAAATTTTAGTACTTTTTTAAATGATACCCATATTAATATCTTAAAAAATATGGTGCACTTGTTGATTTTTAATAGCAAAATTTTCGAAACTATGTCTGATCGAATAAAGTATTTAAATTTTCTCTAGCTTATCTAGTGCCTTGGCAAAATTAATTTCAACACTAATACGGACAGACGGACATAGCTCTATTGAATGCGCTATGCATAACAACTCAGAATATATATACTAAATGGCGTCGAAAATGGTAATTTTAGAAATTACGGAATGATAAACTGAGTTATACGCTTTCTCCACTATTTGTGGTGTAGGGTATAATAAAGAACAAATGAAATAAAACAAATAAAATCGAAAAATACATCTGTGAGATTTTATTAGTTCTTTTGGAATCTTCTTTCGTTTAGTATTCATACTTCCGCTTGAGTAGAACTTTATAGTGACTACGCAAATTTCTGCCACAGTTACAATTATTAACTATTTTTTTGTCGTCACATACAAAAATTGTAAAAATGTGCAATCATTCCGTTAAGTTTACTTTGAAAACACACAAAGACTGAATGTATCGAAATAAAGCTAAAGGCCAACTTCTAGTGCAGAAAAAAAAAAATACATTTTCTTACAAACGTTGATGGTTTCATTCATTCGATGATGTCAGTTAAGAACATCAATGCTGGGACAGTTGCCCAAGATTTCTTGCTTGGTTAAATCGTGAATCGTTCACATGTATTTCTACGGAATGACAATATTATTAATAATTATGAAATCGAAAACCATCTGACGAAGAAATAAAAACGTGATGAAGCAACGCGTCTGCAGGAAGAAAGTAGATCCTACAAAGACATGAAAATTATTTGAAACTAAACTACACAATCTCCCTAAACCAATCGTAGGGGTGAAGCAATCAACATTTAAAAGAAAAGCCTAGACCTCGATCCTGGCATTATTATTGAAGGAGGAGCTATTTAAGTTATTTAGGATACAAGCATAAGACCAAACCTGCAATATTATTTATATGTTTGTAATAACGTTTTTGTCGTCTTCAATGGAAAAGAAAGAAATAAATAAAGAGTTATTATATTAATTGTTTAGGTCTCGCTTTAAGCTACAATAAATGCAAGTCATATAAAGAATTAAAACCAATAAAATTCTTTAATAAATTCATCACCTACAAAATCATTACTACTTTGGCCTTTTGACGTATAATATTTTGTTTATTGCTTCTTTAGTCTTAGAACAGAATTGTTCCATTAAAAATTCGTGATTGTGATTGTCATTTTAGCGAAACCTAGTTTTTTATTTTGTAAGCTATAAAAATATATCACAACAATTACATGTGATTTGTGAGCCAAGAACGAAAAAGTTTAAAACATTTAAATAAAAACAAAAAACTAAATAAAGTGATATAAAGTGAACACCAGCCGTTTCCTTTTATGGAACAATGCGAAATGTTTTAAGCCCAGTTAAAAACGAGTAGTAGAGCAATTTTTAAATATTTCATACGTTAACTTAGAAATAATATAAATTGCGTACATTAACATAAAATTTTTTAAGATTATAGAGAAATCTTTCAACAAATTCATTTTAAACGCGAGAAAAAAGTTGCTTACGACACCCTAGCGACACTCAATTCTCATTGAGAGAGAACAGCAGCATCAATATATATGTAAGAAGATCAAGAATAACGACTGGCTATTCGGATCAAGAAAAATTAGAAAATAAAAACCGCAAATAATAAAATTTTGAAAAAACAAAATTCCACTTTGAACTGTAACCATTTTCGATCAGAATTGAGTTCTGTGACATGCCTGTACGTCTATAAATATTTAATTTAGTTTTTTTTTACAGTTTTAGCAAATAATAATAATAATAATAATAAAACACAAATATGCTTCCCGTTGACCATTATATGTCTGGTAGGTTGTCAAAAGCAACAACAGCAAGAACCATCTAATGAGAAGGATAATTTTTATTAATAAAAATAATATAATAACAAAATCCATACTTTTGTGATATTTTAATAAAATTGTAACCTTGAAGTTTCATTTCTAATATTAATTTCTAATATTAATCATTTCTAATATTTAATCGATAGATTTTTTAAACAAAACTGACATGTGAGTCGATTTTAATTAGCATTTGTTAATCGATTTCGAATGTGTTGCACGTAAAGCGTTCAATCTATTCTTGAAGGCAATGGCCCAAATTCATAGTTAAAATAAAGTATACTTTAAGGGAACTAAAGTCAGTTTTACTTTAGAATCGACTCTAACTCATTCATAGACAATTTAAAATATACTTTTGGCGAGAAAGTCAACTCTAAATTTAAAACTATCTAAAGCTGTTTTTAACTCATTTTTCCAAAATTATTTTATTTGGTTTAAGAACACAATACTCTTTATCTGATTTTTATACCAAAGTGAACAAAATAAAAACAAGGTTACTTTTTTCAAAAGTTTGTTTAGAAATTGTATGAAAACATTTATCAAATTACAGTCGGCACCCAGTGGAAGGCGTCTAAACTTAAAGTATACTTTATTCTTGACTATGAAAGCAAAAAAGATAATAAGAGCTTTTTATTTTAGAGTATACTTTAGCAAGAGTCGACTTATTTCTATAACTATGAATATGGGCCAATATGTTTTATAATTTGGTATAAGTCTTTAAAATAATATAAAATATTTTATTAAGTAAAACACTTTTTTTTTATTTTGTCAACTCTCTATTAAACTATTTATTTACTATATTTTTAATCACTAATACATTTGTTTGTTTGTTCTGGCGTCATAATTTTAGTCAGAAATCGTCTCATAGTTTATATAATAGAGAAAAACTCGGATATACATACATTTTTGTTGTTGTCATTAATCTAATTTGTGCATTATTATAATTCAATTCGTTTGTTGCTTTTAAAATTACAATAAAATTTCTATTAATTAATAAAAGGAAAAGGAGAATAAAATTAAGAATAATAATTTTCTATATAAATTTTTTAAAGATATTACTTTTTTGCAAGTTAATCCGTATACGAGAACACTCAAAAAATTCGTAGACATGTTTTAAATTTGTTCGATTATTCTTTTCTCCTATTTCTGCCTGTACCTTACTGGAGTTAATGTAATATTTGGTAAATGGGAATGTTCTTTAAAATAAATGTGCAGTAATTATGTACCATTTCATTATTTTAATTTATTATTAACTAAATTATTTTGGGTAAACCCTTTAATGTGGGGAAATAAATAAATTTTCTGATTTAATTTTTTTAACTTTTGTGCTCACGCGGAATGTTAGTGAAATTCATATACTAAAAATATAAATTTATAAATAAAATGCTTTTGTGGATTTTTTTTAATCTATTAAAAGTTCAAAATGTACTGATCCTATTTTATCTTTTCGATCGTGTTTGATGTTGCGTGCCCAAGCTTTACACTCAATATTTATTATGATGCCGCCTGAAAAGAAAAAAGAAAGTGATTAGGTAAATTTATTTCTTGAATTTTATTAACTTTTCAATAAATTACTTGATATGCGGTTTCTGTATTTGCAAGCGAGCGACTCGTCTAGAAAACTTTTAAACTTTTTGCTTTTCATACAAATTTTCTAGACGAGTCGGTCGCTTGTAATACTGAAACCGCACATTAAATAAACATTTTTTTTTTGTTTTTTCGTTTTTCAAACATCAAAATAAAAGTGAATTTACTGCTTTAAAATGCAGTGGGTTTTATTTAATTATATCTTTTTTCTTTAGAATCAGTGTCCATAATCAGTGTTATCAGATCATGGGATTTATCTCCAAATTGGGGATTTTATTTTTAAAATGGGAATGAAAATTTCAGTTTGAGGATTGAGGAATTCTTTAAGGATATATTTAGCGTTTTAAGGATTTAGAGAAGTTCTTTGGGGATTTTTTAAAAATTATTTTTTCGATTATTGCCATTTTACTATTTTTAGCTTTTTACTTTTTTTGCTACTTGTAAGTTTTCTGCTAACAAAAAAAAAAATGAAAACCAAAATAAAGAAATAAAATGCAATGCTCAATTTTTTATTGAGAATTAATACACATTAATAAAAATACAAATTGTTGTAAAACTTTTGTTCCATCTTAAAAAGTGCCTTAAATGTTGAACTCCAAAAATATTTACCAAAAAATTGCTTTAGACAACGAGATAGAACATTTTGTTTCAGAACTTTCCGATTTTATTGATCAACTGAACTTAATAATATACATATATACTCATCATAAAACTGTAACAGGATCATTTCTGTATATGAAATATTTTTTGTAAATTTGTTTGTTGATGTAGAAAGTAATAGATATGGAATAAAAACACCTACACCACATAAAAACTGCTGGATACATTTAAATAATTTTGAGAGGAGGTCTCTTAGAACCTTGGTTCAAATGTACTTTTCCTTGGTTCAAGGATACTTTTTTTTTTCGTAAAAATATGTTATTTCATAGAACAAAATAGAGCACATTTTATTTTTTTTAGATGGCAAAATTTTAATTTATAAATTTAATGCCATATTTTTCACAAAGTCTTGGGCATTACTAATATATAATAATATAGATTGCACAAATACAATATTATAAGACGTATGTATGTTGATACTTAATTAAATTTAAAAATAAATAGTAATATTTGTAGTTAGGATTTTTTGGGATAGTTGAAATTGTTTTTTGGGAATTGTGGTGATAAAATGAATCCAATTGTGAACCCTGTCCATATCATTATAAAATTATAAATCATAATATAAATAAATTAAATAAATTATAAATCATTATAAACCTGCTCTTTGTATATTTTTCATTTCGAAAATACAGACAGCAAAAGAGGAAGTGAATAAGAAATTTAATGTAACACAGAAGACTGTTTGAACGTTGTGAACGTTAGCTCAAGTTACTTGTTGTCAAGAATTAAATGATGTAATGAAAAAGGCGATAAAATGTTTCGAATGTCAAAGTTTTAAAAATAACTACTTAAAAATACAACGTTTCATCTTTCATAAAAAGTGTACTTACGCTTTGGTCTTTGGAAATGTACAGCCACTAGGGGGCTCAAATAACCCACCGAATTATGATAAGGATAAAAGTATCCGGGAAAACCGCGAATAGGCAAATAATCTACAGGACCAACATTTTCTTGATCAGCTGGATTTTCACCTTCGCATGAAACCCAAATTGTGTTCATCTAAAAAATTAATTTACAAATCAAACTGTTATTGACAATTAAAATGGAATTTAACTCATAAATAATAACCTTGTGGGGTTCAGTCTTTTGTTTTTCCGCAATATAGGTCTTGAGATTTTTGGGCATACTTTCTGGCAGGTCTGATGAGTCATTATAATACTGTGGTATCCAACCATAAATTTTGTTCAATTTCAAAAAAACACACGGCGAACTCTTATGGTAACTGTAGTTATTTTCTTTGGTACATGGAGACCAGGCCTTAATGTCCACATCGCAGACTTGACCCTTTGGAGGTGGTTGATTGTAATCACAAGTGTAGATGTTCTGACCGCGACCAGGTGTTAAACCAGGTATTTTATAAACTATTTTATTAAAGAAAGAAAATATTCAAAAACAAAAAATTAAAAAAAGTGATCGATTAATTACATTAATTAATTAATTAATAATTACAAAAAAATGGTTAATTTAATATAAATAAAAATGAAAATGAATATGAATATTAAAGTACTAAAGTAATAGTACCATCTAAAAACTCGTCCAATGCATCTGTCCATTGCTTGTAGTTTTCATGGTGGGTTCCCTTGTACCAAATTAATGTACTTTCTACATTATCCACTGGCGGAAGTGGCCGAAATCCAAGACCTAGATAATTGAGAAAATAAGAATAATTTAATATTAAAATTATAAATTCAGAATGTTTGCTTAACATACCTGGATTTGTTCCTATTAATGAACTATCCAATGTCCATTTGGGTATGCGGGGATCCAAAGTTTGACTGAATCCCCACATACAGATAGCTACAAGCGCCGCTAAAACTCCATAAAACGCCAAGTAAAAAGCACAAATTTTCGCTACAAAAAAAGCAAAGATAACAGTACTTTAAAATGCCAGCATTCATCCAAATTTAAAAGGTTTAAAAACATCTTAATCTATGAAAATTACGGTAACAACTGTCACAGAAAAGTATGAAAAAAATAAATAAATATGTAAGCTTTTCAAAGTTTAGAAAAATTCAATAACAATACTTAAAGTGGAATTAGAATGTAACCTAAACGGTCATGATGAATGCAGTTTGACATCGGATCTTATATACTTATAACGGTACAGTTAAACCTCGATTAATCGGGCCTCTATTAATCGGTTACATCTTTTAACCGGCATGCGGCTCTTTTATTTTTCCCTCAACAATCCGTGCTTTATCTCTATTAACCGAGCTTTACATCTATTATCCCTACAGCATTTATATGTTTTTCTTAATATTTAAATCTAACACCAGTGTTTCCCCTTCTTCAGTTCATGCGTCCACACTTAAGAATATATTTGCGCTTTTATTTATTTAGTAAGTGAAATTTGATCTGCTAACACCTGCTGTGGAATGATGGCTTCTTCAAATATTACATTACCAAAAAAGCAAGAAAAGTTCTTTTAATTAAAGACAAAATTACTTTGATTCTTGCATACGACAAAAACAAGTCTTTTAAGTTGCTGTTTCTGTATATTTTAGTATAATCTCTATTACCCGTGTATATCGATTATCCATGCTGGTGCCAGCCCCACGAGTGCCGTATAATCGAGGTTTAACTGTGTATGAAATCTTAGTATTTTAGAGATCAAATGCATATTTATGTAAAAGAAATAATAATAATAATAATAATAATAAGAAGAAGAAGTGATAATAATAATAATAATAATAATTTTAAATGTCAAACACAGCACTAAGTCGATTCGCATATTCGACTTCCAGTTGTTGTTTTTTTAAACAAAATTATATTTCCAAATGTATAAATAAACAGAACAAATATCAACAATTTATATTTAATATTGAAAATTAAATTAGATCATATTTCTTTCATTTCTTCTTCTTCTTCTTTAAAGGGTGCGTTTATTAAATTATTTTATTAAGAAATAATTTAACTTGTTTATACTTCTACATGCACGAACAATTTATTTTGATCTCCATTCAAAGACACACATAAATAAGTACACAAATGTATAAAATTTAATTGTTATTGTTTTGTCTCAGCTTTTGATGGGTATGGGAATTATAACGTTGTATACGAGTACATATATATTTCTATGTCTTTTTAGGTTCATAGTTAATTTGTGGAGGTTAACGATAAAAATGAATTAAAAATCTTGAATTGATAATGGAAATTAGTGAACCACAATGACAAATGTTAAATAAATTGACAGGAAAATAGACATTCACACTGATTACTGATTAATGCGAATAGTTTTTAAATGAATTTGTCACAAAATTCTTACTTCCGAAGAGCCGATTTTCATTTATTCAAAACTAACAAAATCTAAATTTATTGAATATAAAATCTTAAAGGATATAAAAAGTCACACAATAGTAAATAAAATATGTACGACAAATTTATTATTTAAATTTAAACCGCTGCCGCAGCAACTTGCTTTCTTCAAAATTTCGTGAAAAACTAAGAGGAAGGTAAAATATGTTAGTGATTAAGTGAGAATTGATTATTTGCATGTGTAAACTGTAGAATTTTTAAAACACAACGTACAAATATGCCATACAGGTGCCAATGATTTTCGAATAGAAATGCAAAGTAACCTCTAGGTAGTTTTAATAACAATAATTGTAAACTTACTAAAGATGTTAAAGTTACAAAAGTTTATGTTTATTTTAACTTATGAAGCATCATATTTAGCTTCACTATTGCTCATTATGATTTCTAAAATTTTTTTTAAATAGATTTTAAATTTTTGTTTGCATTTAAATATCCTCCTTTCACAAATAAGCATTCACAAGATATTGATACCATAAAACTATGTATATAAAAGATTTCAAAATTATTTAAAAGTTTTCAGGCATGTTCTGAATTTCAAACGAAGTTTTCACTTTATATTTTTGAAGGCATATGTACGTACATACATATGTATGTATGTCTGTTATTGCGAATTCGGCGAACCAAAATGTTTCCCAATTCGAGGCTAATTTTTGACATTTTCTTGTTCATAGAAATGAATGATCATAATAAACTACACAAGTGCACGTCTCAGGCACATAAGTATGTATACACTTACATATGTATACATTTATACATATGTAAATTTGTATTTAAGTGTATATTAAATTTAATTTTACAAATTCTTAGTTTGTAAATAATGTTTACGTGTACGTACAAAAGTAAATATTCTCTCAAAAAGGTAAAAATAAAAATAAAATTTTATTACAACGACAGCTATAACATTAAAACTTTTGTCGACAATTTCTGACGCTTTGTTGTACAAATTTAAAATGCAATTGAAAACAATAATTTATAAATATTTATTGTCATCTAAATTGATGCTACAGTTCTAAAAATTTCTAAAACTATTAGGACTTTGCTAAATTATAAGTTTACCCCTTGGCTTTGTTAAAATTAGAATGTGTCGAAAAAGTGGAATAGAGTTTATTAAAATAATTTTTTCTATACGATCAGAGTTGCATTTTAAATTTCATCTCCCTTCTATAACAACTAAACGTCCTTTTTCTTGCGTGTCTTTAAGGACTGGAATTGAGTAAGATTTTCTTGTGAATGAATCATACGATTGTAAATAGTCAGTCGTTGCCTTAAGTGAGATACTGCACTGACTTAAGCATTGATGGAAGTTTATTTTCAAATCATTCAATGCATTTTTGGGATTGTAAAAATTTATTTTATACAATTTTTCTATTTCCTAACAGACCCTTTTCACTATTCGTTCTTTTTCCTGTTTTATCGCTGTAAACAATAGAAAAATCAATGGCATTGTCTAGTTATCGAATTCAATGCTGGACCTGAACCTACAACTTTCCAGATGTGCAGTCAATGATAGTGTATATTATTAAATATATTAAGTTTCAAGGAAATATCAGAGTATTGCAGGTGGCAAGTCATAACGTCCAAGGACGTAATGTTCATCAACGTAGAGTCATAACGTCCATGGATATTATAGGTACATTTTAGGGTATTCTATGTTGGAGAGATGTAACGTTTTTATAAACTGGCTTGCGAATATCTTTGGTAAGCGAAACCGGTATTGGTTATACCATAGAGGAAAAAATTCTTTGCGACCGACCACAGGCCGGCTATGAAAAAAATCTTTGGTTACCGAAGCCGTTGTTGCTTTAAGTACAGACATTATGACGTTTTTCAAAATGACATAATGATGAAGGACATTATGTTACTTTTAAGTGCGACATAATGTTCATCGACATTATGTCCTTGGACACTGCGACATGCCACCATATTTCATATAAAACCCAAAAATTTACTAATTTTTATAGGTTTTCGAAAGGTTTGACCTCTAACAAGTGAAAGTAGAATTACTAAAAAGTTTGACTAGGTAGGCTTAACGCTTCCGACCAGACCTACTCGGTAGCAAACATATCAAAATGTAGAAATGTGTAGAAATGAAATGAAAATAAATTTTTTTCCTTTTTTATGATACTGAAAACCAAATATTATTGCTTACTGGACATCTGACAGCCGCAGTTTCTTGTGATGTTCGAAAATACCAGTATAATTTTTGATTCTCTTCAAGTAAGACACGCAAGTTCCACAATATTTCATAGATTCAAAAGTCTAGCTATCGTTACTAGTATAACCCCATGGTTTGTTTAGTTCGAAATGTGAAAAGATTTTTAAAAAATCTTTTACTGGATTTTCTAAAAATAAAATGTCTTTATTTTAATTTGAGTTGTTACAAAGTTCGAAATAATTAAACATTATTTGCGGAGAAACTAATAGGAAACAATTTAT
Source organism: Gymnosoma rotundatum (assembly GCA_916610165.2). Classification (NCBI taxonomy): domain Eukaryota; kingdom Metazoa; phylum Arthropoda; class Insecta; order Diptera; family Tachinidae; genus Gymnosoma; species Gymnosoma rotundatum. Next base: position 264,488 of record OU744337.1, read on the forward strand.
AAAGTTTGACCTGTCCTTCTTTTAAATGAAAAGTTTTTTGTAAATTAAACTTAATTGTTAATACTACTGTATTTTATAAGTATCGATAGTATTTTTAAATCAAATTTAAAAGGAAAATATAGGTGTGTACTTGGCTGTGTATTATAATGTTTTATTTTAACTTACTCCACGAGCAACAACCTCGATTCATAATAGTGCGCTTTTCGGCATTGAACATAAATTTAGACCACGAATACGGCTCAGCGCGACGTGCATAGAACTCTTCAATACTAGAATGATGAAATGGTCGTTTCGACATTTTCACTGATTCACTTATTTAATATTTTTATTGTTATTGTTATTAAACTAAATCAAATGCTAAAAATATAAAAGAAAAACAATTATATAATAAGTTTTAAGGCAGCTGATGCAGTTTTAATTTTGTTTTTAATTTCTACCGCGTAATATAAAGCTTTTTAAAGACTTCTGAGTTAATGACAATAGAACACACTTTTGCAAAAGTTCAATTTAACGATTTCACCAATCGCGCAATGTAAAACGACTACTTTTTAGTCAATATTTTCTTTGCATATTTTATACCGAAAATTATTATTTCTGTCTTTGTCATGGCCGCAATCGTATGGTTATGTTTTTTTTTTTTGTTGCTTCAGAACCATATAAAATATTGAAAGTCAAGGCGCCTTTACAACAAAACATAAAAGAAAATAAAAATCTTGTATACAAACAAATCAGCAATAAATAAACAAGCTTGTAAACTGTATGCTTATGTTTGCTGGGAAACAGTATGCATACAAACAAGCTGTATTTTTGTGCGCTTTGTTTTAATTCACATACATACATATACATATGTATGAACGTTTATTTTAATGTTATTAAATAACACACTTGCGTTATTTTCTATAGTTTATAAGTTTATTATTTCTATTTGTTTATATTATTTAATGCAATTATGAGCTGAATACAATTTTTGGAATTTCTGTTTTTAGTAGTTGGCTTAAAGAGTCAGTCAAGACAGCCACACCTTATTTGAAGAAATTGAAACTCTTTTGGTAAGACAGAGATGGCTTTTGACAACGTGTTTTAATTTGGCTTCGATAATGAAAATTATTTTTATTTTTAGATTATTTTAATATAATTCTTAGGCGATTTGTACTATTTGCTGAGAATGCGTTATAGTCTTTACAATTTTAAACCGTCCAAAACACAAGAACTTAACCGATAAAATTCTGACACAAAAATCTTAAGTGCTTCGTTACCGAGTTTCAAAACAAACAAAATAATAAAAACTTGCATCTAAACGATACATGGCTTGGAAAACAAACTCTCAACAAAACACAAAAAATAAATCCACTCAAGAAAGAGTTAAAGAGAATTTTATTGTCAATATGAGCAGAGAGTTTGATGAGAAAACGAAAGTAATCCATGATCGTTGGCAAAACATTTACTCAAATATACACAACTGTCAGCGTTGCCGCTTTGGTCCAATCGGACCAAAATTGGTAGTTTTTCGTTTTTAAAAAACAGTTTGGTAGTTTGGTTGGTTTGTTGCATTTTTTTAAATTTTTGGTAGGTTTTCCTCCTGTAGCAAATTTTTACCAATAGTAAATTTTTTACCTTAAAAATTCAGAACATAAAATGAAAAAATGTAACTTTCAATTAAATAAACAATAACCGTGAATAGTTTTACTGTTTTCAAAAACTGTTTTAGGTGTAATAAAAAACATCTCTGCTTTTTTGCATAAATATGATTAAAGCTATAACCATCTCTGGTTTAAGAAACGCGAACAATATTATGAAATTGAAATTAACAATATTTTTGAGGGAAGTCTTATTTACAAGTGTTTGTATTAAAAAAAATAACAGACAAAATGGAAAAGTAAGTAAACTTTTTTAATTTTATATATGTACCTATTAGTTACATAAATATTTACGAATATTGCATGTAAAGAAACAGTCAAAAAAATTTAGAACCGAATGGTTGAGCGAATTTGATTGGCTCCAGGAAAGGGATGGGTGTTCATTCTGCATAATATGCTCTAAAACTATTTTAAATCATAACATCCATCTTAAAAATCACCAAAAGACAAATTTCCACCTCAACAATTACGGAAAAAACCAAGTGAGTATAACAGAGTTTATGTGCAAGAAACGCATTTTTAAATTTTTGGTAGGCTGTGAACGATTTTGGTAGGATTTTTAAAAATTATTGGTAGGAAGTCAATTTCTTGTGTGGCAACGCTGACAACTGTTCTACTAAAACGAATTCTCACCATTTTGCTTAATGAAATGTTTTTTATTGTACAGCGTTATAAAAACGTGGTTGCAAATTAATTGAGATTTCCATACACTTGGATGTATGAGTCGTTTCTATAGGAATTTCTCAAAAACTGAGCAATTTTCTGCACTAATATTTCGCTTGAAATGTGAAATGGAAGAAAAACATTAAATATATAATTTTCAAATATCGTTTTAAACATTTCATTACATGTGCAATACAAAATTTTGATTTCTTTCATAGGATACTTTACAGTACTGGATCTTTTTAAGGCAACTTTTAATGATTTTTAAAATAGCAATTTGCTTGCTTATACAACGGCAACAAAAATTACGATGGTATTTTTGTCGGTAAATCGGAGCGTGTTGTGAATCTGGTTACTCTCCGTTGTGGAAAAATTTGAATCAATGTAGATTTTGCGTTCCTTATTCACAAATGCAACTCTGAAGTCTGATCACAGAAAAACGTAAACAATTGAATGCACAATGTTGATAATCATCTAAACGACTAATTTTATTCGAATAAATGTTCGAATAATATAAAATTGTAATTTTGAAATTTATACATTAAACTGATATTTTTACTTTATTTATTAATATAGTTTTTTATTTGACCTTTTTAATTATTTATTTTTTAATTTACTATTCAAGCACAAGGTCTTTTAATTTTTATTTTCTCAATATTTCGCTACTCCCTTGTGTAGCATCATCAGGACAAAGAAATATTTATATGAACACAAAAAAGCAACAACAAAAAAGTTATAAAAAAAATTGTTCAAACTAACATAAAACAAAAAACATAAAATTATTTTGTCATGTAAAAAATTTTTGTAACAAAAAACAAAGTACAATATTATTTCTTATTTATCAAGTGTCTGTAAATTTGAGCTACATTATATGTGTCTGCCTTAAAATTAATACTGTGTGCTATTGGTGTATTAATTATATGTAACATTTCTAACATATACCGCCGTTTATAATTATTTTCTGTGTTTATTACTGAAACATTTTCAAAATTAGGATAGTGATTTAATCTAGCACAATGAGATGATAATGCAGTTTTTTGTGAATTAATATTTCTATATCTTTGATCAGATTTATGACCAGCAATTCTAGTTTTTAGTTTATTTTTTGTTGTTCCTATATATACTTTGTTGCAAATCTCGTTGTCTTTTCCGCTACAAGGAATTTTATAGACTAAATTTGATAATTCTAGATTCGGTATTTTATCTTTAGTTTTACTAAATAGTCTTTTTAATGTATAGTGTGTTTTGTATGCCATTCTATACTTATTGCAGTCAAAAATTTTTGATTTCTCTAACCTTTCTGATATTTCAGGTACATAAATCAAAGACTTATAAATTTTTAGCTCAATCATATTTTCTGTTGTTAAATTATTCGTGTTTAAATTATTCTTATTTATATATTGCCTAATTAATCTATTTGTGCTTGAACAGTAAATTAAAAAATTTACTTTATTTATTTATGTTGTTTATGAAACTTTTTATTTGAGATTTACACTAAGTACATATCCCACAAAGAAAAACAAAAGCGAAAGCGAAACATGTGCAGTGAACTCTAGTTAATGCACTCACGGTGTTTCCTAAAAGTGAACACGATAAAGATTATATTACTCGAATTAAATTTAAAAAATTAATATTGTTTATTAGCCATTGTATAAAATATAAAATCCAGCAATTCACAAAAATTTAAACCTAAAATATGAGGGCCTACTGATGGACAAATAACCATTTTTAATTAACTGTTTTATTCCTTAAATCATACACAGCTAACATTTTTAGAATGTTTACTGTTCTAATTGCATTGACATGAACTTTAAAGAAAATATTCGAATTTAATCGATAAAATAAGAGATCTACCCACATACATACATAACAAAAAACTTAAATAAATAATAACTGAATATCCTTTAAGTTTTCTACCAAAGTGCAAAAGTGCCTACTTTTTTTTAATTACGAGTATAAAAAAGCAGCGTATGAATTAGAAAAAACTTATTTATGAAAAATTAAATGGCAGTTTTATTCATTCTAAGTAAAAATCAAATTCATTTATAATAAATACATATGTAAGTATATGTATAAAAACTATTTAAAAAAATTTATTACAACAACATTATGCATAAAAAAAATTAATTAATATACATATCGCACTTGATCAAAAATTTTTAAAATTTCACTTTTTGCAAGAAATAAACTAACAACATCAATATCTATCTACTGTAAATTCCAACGCATTCCGATGACCCTTTTATCACTTAAAAAAAAAAAACATTTGAGACAATTTTCGTGATTATGTAGTGACTACCTTCATATCAACAAAAAGGTATTATTTTAGGTTTATACAGAAGTAAAATAGAAATGCATCGTATATTTTCATAAAAAAAGGCATGTTCTGAATTCCACACGAAATTTTCAATTCAATTTTTTCAAAGCATTGTTGCTGTAAAATTATTTTTTACAAAACCAATGCCTTGAAAAATTTGAAGTGAAAATGCCTTGAAAAATTTGAAGTGAAAATTTCGTGTGGACTTCAGAACATGCCTGTATGTACACATTTTAAATTGAGCATTTTTTTTTTTCAAAGCAAAAATAATCAAATTGTTTTATTAAATTTAAAAAAAAAATCTTCTTTTCGTGCTATTTTCTATTAACCGAAATAAGTATTTAAATCACGGATATTGATTATTGGGGGTGAAAGCACGCCTCGATGTCTATTTCCCTACCGCTTACTTAGCTCTTCAGGAAACTTCTCACAAACGTTTTAAATAATTTAAAGATTTTTTTTCCAAACAATAAAGTAAAGACAAAAATCAAAGTTTAAGCAAAAACGACAATAATAAACTATGATTTTATTATTCTTTTACCCACATAATGCGGCTGACTTTTTTATACAGTTAAAAGATAATGAAAAATAAAATATTACATGATGAAAAATTTTGTATGCACAGGTACTTTGCAAATATTAAATTAAATTAAACAAGGGGAATATTCCATTATATTAAAAAAAAACATTTATTCGTTGATTATTGTCGTTTAAAACATGATGCCAGAATGACATACATACATACAGTATTGTTCGAAACCTGAGCAACTTTTTCCCACTAAGTAATAATAGACTCATTCATATCTTTTGTTTAAATAAATTTATAGAAAATATTTTTTTTATTTACTACTACACAATGTATCTATAACCTAAAAATAACAACAAAAATTAAATTATATTTCTTTGGAAGTTATAATAAAATAAAAATAAAATTAACTTAAAAATTCGCTGTTCAAAATCTAAGCAACTTTTAATATTTGGTATGATATCCTTTGTTTGACATGGATTTAATAAGATTCAATAAGATTCACTCTGATTTTAGACAGTTCATTAACTCCTGTTTATTTTTAAAGCGTCGAGTTCCAACTCTCCCTTTGAAAATTCCAAAGAGGTTCTCTATGGTACTCAAGTCTGGCGATTGAGGTGGCCAATCCAAAACTTAAACCCCATTAGCTGATAACCAATCCTTGTCTAACTTCGATGAGTGTTTTGGGTCATTGTCATGTTGAAACACCCATCGAAGTGGCATTTCCCACTCAGCATAGTTAAGCATGTGAGTTGCTAAAATGTCTTTGTAAACAAAACGGTCCATTTTTGTTTGAATTTCTACAAAGGGACCAACACCACTGGCCGAAAAACAAGTCCAAACCATCACATTTCCACCCCCATGCTATACTGTGGCTTTTGAGTACCGAGGATGTAGCCACTTTCCTTTTGGTCTTCTCACGTGGCAAACTCCATCTGAATTTAGTAAGTTAAATTTAGATTCATTACTAAACAGTTCTCTATTTGGATATAGCCCAATTTCGCTACCGCTGTGCTCTAGCAAAATCCAACCTAAAACAACCAAAAAGCTGAGAAAATCAGAGACTACATTGCAATCAATCAAACAAACCTCTTTTTTATATGCTTCTTAGTCAGAATATGCTTCTTAGATGGCATGAAGCTTCTTAAGTTTTGTTCCAATAAACGTTTTCTTACTGTGGAAGAACTAAATCTTTCGACGTAATAAATGAATTTTTTTTAAATAGACAGAAAATTTTCTGGTCTGTTCGCTCAGAAGTTTTTCGAGGTCGCCTACCGCTATTGGCTTCCTCTACTTTCCCAGTACCTTTATACTTTTTCATAAGTCGGGAAACTATCGATTTATTAATATTCAATTGGTTTGCTATAGCAATTTGGAATTTAGCGGTATTAAAAAGTTCAATAATCTTTAGCTTAAAATCTGATCCATAACGTGTTCGGCTCATGGTTGCACTTCTTAAGAATTGGCACTACTTAAATGCATTAAATCAACTAAAATTATTTTTTTCAATAGCAATCATAACGGGACTAAAATTTTTGTGTAAAATGTTTGTTGTTGTTTTAGTTAATATTTCCCAACAAATGTAACTATGTATAAGTTGCTTAGGTTTCGAACAGCGAATTTTTAAGTTAATTTTGTTTTATAAATTTTTCCAAAGACATAAAATGTATTTTTTGTTGTTGTTATTAGTATGTAGACTATATGTATAATAATAAATAAAAGGGAAATTTTTCATTAATCTATTTAAATATAATATATACGACCATGAGTATTTACTGGGGAAAAGTTGCTTAGGCTTTGATCAGTACTGTACATACATAAGTGCGTTGCTAAGAGTTGCCTAGTACGGACCTCGAAATGGAAAACCGTATATGTATACCTTTTATTGTTGTTCGTCCAGCACACATATTAATGCGCATGTTTTCGATTGTAATACAGAAACAGAATATTAATTTCAAACATTGTGAGACGTTAATTGTCCAAAAAAATTTAATTTTTTACCTGTAAATTGTCATAAAAATGAATTGTCTATTTAGAATATTTTCAATTTGTTTATGTTGTACTGAAACAACTCAAGTTGAAAACTCATTCACAATAGATGTCTGTTTTTAAACACTCAAGAGTATTTTTTCCAGTCTTTTCATTAAAAGCAAAACTTCTCAAAAAAAAAATAATAATAATATTGAGGGTTGTTAAAAACAATAAGCAATTTGTTGCATTAATTCAGGTAGCTAATGGAATATATTTGTATACATACATACATACGAGTATGTACATGCAGATTTTGTTTACTCTTAAAGGTTGTTCTGCTTTATGTTTTTGTTTAAAATATTTAAAATAGAACAATTTTTGAATTAAAAAAAAAAAAAATAGGAACAAACATGAAATGTTGTTTTGTTTTCAACATAAATGCTCGAAAGTTAATGTTCGTTCACATTTAGAAAAAGAGGCATTTAATTAAAAATTAGTATGAATTAAAAAATACTACACATGTAAACACTGTTTTCGAGCAAAAGCATCATAAGCGATGAAACTTATTTTCGCTGTCATGCCTTTTTTATTCGTTATTGTTTTCGGGTGTGGAATTCTTGTTATGAATGTCTGATTGTCGACTGACAAACGACGTTATACCATATGAAGAGGATTTCGACCTGGAAACGTCACTGAAAGAACTGTTTCTGGTGTTCGATATCGTGAAATGATAATTGTGTCCTGTTTGTCTACATTAATGCTCAAGAAATAATTTTGTTACTGTAAGAAGCACTTGTTAACTCTCTGTCTCGTTGATCATAATTGACCCTTAGATGATGTAACAAAAAAAATTTAGTTAATTAAAATTGTCTCAAACCTTTGTCAGAGGCTGTGAAAAAATGTGAAATAAGCATAAATTGCATACTAACACTTTTTATATTTTATTTACAAATCGTGTGATAATCCCAATTTCATTCAAAAAATTTTTTTTATGTTCTTAATGTGAAGTAATTGTTTTTTAATTGGATAATAAACGAGTACAACCTAATAAACATACACACACACACAAACATGCATCTGTATAATAAACGAAGCCACACACATCAGCCAAAAAAAAACACAGATTTTGAGGCAGAGAAAACTCTTCACAATCATAATGGAAAATCACATTTTGATCTTCTTAGAGAGCAATTATCTAATTTATATCATTTTAGATTACAAAAGCTAGGAACCGTTCAGCATTCTGCATTTAAATACAAATTTAGTTTTATGCTAGGAACACAACTAGGACGAACGACGAATTTTTAGTCGCGAATATTCGTCGTCAAAAATAAAGTACATTTGTGTATATGAAAATGCACACAATCATGACATAAGACGAAATTCGTCATACGCGGCGAACTTTGCAATAGAATTATTTCTATTTCTTACGCCGGCGAACAACGAACAAATCAGTACAAAGTGACCATGTTTGACTTTAGATTCGAAGTATTTTACTAAATGAAGTTGTTTTACTTAAAAAATTATGTATTTTTATTTTGCAGCATTTATAATAATCGTAGAGGTCATAAGTTAAATATAAAAACAGTTTTTAGTTGCGTTTTTGCAAATGTTTAACTTTTTAAATATTTTTTTTTTGATGGTCACCTTAGCAGCTTAAAAAAAGCAAACAACTTCAAAAATTATAACAGCTGTGTGTTTCGTCGTTATTGTGCTTCATACGACGAATTTACACAACGAATTTTTGACGACTTATTCGTTGTGTTGGGCGAAATTAGTCGTTCGTCTCAGTTGTGTTCCTTGCATTAAATTTAAAAATAGTCGTTTTGTCGTTCATGACTATGAATCAATTTATTTTTAATTACTTACACCAACTTTCTGTGGTTCTGCCAAAGTATTCATTAGTTTCTTTATAATAAATCATTTGTTTAAATGACTTCTTCTTGGGCCTTTCTGGTGGACGGGCATAATAGTTTTGGAAAGCGTCAATTGACTCTTCAGCAACCGTGGGCATTTTGAACGTGAAATATTGATCCTTTATACGTAATCTTTTGTGACAGCTGCTGTGTTGGGGGCGAAAATCCGTCAAACGTAAACTTTTAAGGGAATTTTTCACTTTTATTTCTTCGTAAGGCAAAGCTGAGTTAATAATTGATTCCAACTAAAGGACACATTTAATAGAATTTTTCTTCTTGTTGTTAATTTTCTTTTTTTTTAAACAATTAAATATTTTTTTCTGAACATGGCAGGTTTTAATATGTATTCATAGTGTATTATCTTCTTAATTTTTTAAACTATCCGATAGATAAAATTCGTGTGCTTCTCAGGACTACACCATTAAGCGAATGATCAGCGCTTCCTAATTTCAGTTGCATGATCAGCTTTTCGCTGTCTTTCTAATTTAAACACTGATTACTTTTCTCAGTCGGTATTCAGCAAAAAATTATAAAAGTCCAAGATTAAGAGAAGCTCACACAAACATAATCGTAACGATATTTGAACGCAGCTGCACTTAATGGCTGCCCGACAGATTTTGCCTGCCATCTGCCACATGTAAAAAGTTTCTCATTCGCACATAATAAAAATTTTAATTTTAGATTTATTTTTTTTTATCACATTCTAGCAGCAATATATTTAAATAAAGTAAAATTAAATAATAATTGAAGTCACAGTGACAGTCACAGCTAAGCAGAGCGGCACAAACATGGAAGATTTAACTAAATGTTACTGGTTATGAAACGTCGTCCGTACACGTCGATCTTAATCAGTGATAATTCCTGTTTAGGCAGCGATTTTTCTGATGGCGTCAATGTACCAATTGTCATCATTTGTAGCTGCTAAAATAATCAGATACTTTTACTTTGTGTAAAACAGATGCGTGGGTTTGTGTAAAAGGAAAATTTAGAATTGGATTTAAAATTTAAATGACAATAAACAATAACATTTTAAATAAAATATTCTCCACATGAAATTTGACTTTTAGAAATGTTCTTAATTTTAATTTTTTTTTATTTCCCACATCCCTCCTGGAAAACTGAATAAATGGAAAACGGCAGTAAAAATATACCGAAGTCTAAATTAGAGCAAAGGAAAAGATTATTCTGTGTAGCCGCGGAAGATAAATTAATTGGTGAAGGCGCTTGCATATGCGAGCAGCGGATGAAATGAGTAAAAGCTCTGTAATAGGATTTGTGCGGTAAATGAGATGGTGAAGAGGCAAGGCCCCTTTTTATCAGAAAAGCAGATGTAGAGTACAACCACCGCCTGTATAGTAAATGAAGGAAATCTATAGTCAGCGTAGAGAAACGACAATGTAACAACTGTGCAGTCGTGGCTGAGCTGATTGAAAGGGCCTGTCTTGTAAATATTAAAGGAGATTGTGAGTTGGAGTCTCTGCCGCAGTCATTGTGTATAATAGGCACACTAATAACTCCGAGTATTAAACAAGACATTGAGTAGTTCGCGTTTGGCCGTGGGATCAAGTACAGTCAGAGTAACAGAGTAAAAAGTAGCAGAAATAGACAAGTTGAAAGTGACACCGTAGAGTGAAACAAACGTTAACGTGCCAGTATTTGCATTCAATAGAACTTCTCAAATAAGATTTTTCTTTTTTACCTCAATCATTTCCATTAATTTTAAACTCCTGGTTAATATGTTTCTTGAAAAATAGATCATATTAATGTTGTGAATAAACTTTTTTGTACAACTGCTTTGAAAAGTAGAGCAAATGACAAACATAATTTTTTAAGTTTTTCATCTTCGTGGAATATCTCAAAAGCAAATGGTAAATCTATGAGACAAAGCAACAGCTACAAATAAAAAGTCGTAAAGACGTTGGAGTTAAAAAGGAAATGAAAAACATTTAAAACAATCGTTATTAATTTTTTTTTTGCTTTTTACAAAAGTCTTTTGTATCCAAAGTCCTAAAACCAATTGCAGTTTAGTTTAACTTTTTGGTAAACAATTCTTTATTTAACAGTATCCAATTTCTTTCAGATATATCGGTTTTCTTTTTGTTATTTTATGTAAATTTATTTTTGGAGCGGTGGTCCTAAAAATAATAAAATAAATAAAAGTCTCCGAGCTTAAGTACATGAATATATTTTAATTCCAGTTTTAGTTAGCATTAATTAAACTAAACGTTCACTTTCATACATATTGTATATTATTTAAACAAATACATAAAGAACTTATCTTACTGCTTCAACGAGAGTTGTTAATTAAGTCTGTATATATATATTTTTAAATTAAACTAGACTTGCTCCCGATTTATGATTCTATCATTTTTGAGTGTGTTTGTATTTTATTTTTTCTTCTCAGACTTGTCGAGGAAATCTTTAATATTTCTCTAAAAGAAATATTACTTCCGTTGACACTGAATTTTAATTTAATATTTTAAAATGTGACACACAGATCGTTTGCACTAACATACACACATACATACATACATAGGTATGTAGTATATAATTTTTTATTTCACACGTATGTATGTATTTTAGTATTTTTATAATTAATAGGCAAGATGAAGATGATTCTTTGTTCTGCAATTTATGTTCACATTAAACAACAGGTTTTGGCACAAATTATGCATATCACAACAGCGAGATAAAGGGGAAAAAGAGCAAATAGATGTTATTCTTCACGAGTGTCCAATTAATTCCATAATTTTTTTCATTTTCTATCTTTAGTCACAGACTTGAAAGACTGGTTGGTTGGTGTTGTTTCCGAGATATTAAATTACTCCTTTTATTTGAATTGTTCCTGCTATTTTTGAAGTGTTGCCATAGAATAAGTCTAGGCTGTACATATGGTTTCCCATTTCAACTAACGCATAGAAAGTAAACCCGCGGAATGGAGGATACATTAAGCTGGTATTTTAATTAAATAAAAAAATTAATTTTCAAGTTTTATTCTTAATTCTCAATTTTGTTTAATGGAGGTAATCTAAATTTGAATTGAAGGACTTTGCCTATTTCTTCCCCTGTTATCGGCTTATAGTAACTTATATAGAAAACTGAAAATTTCAACAAATATTGCAATGATTTCTAAATCAAAGCTTATTTACTTTTAATGAAGCTAATCGGACATTATCAAAAATGCACACATTTGAAGTGAACATTTATCCGTATAAATTATTATTTGTCAACATAAATGTGAAAATAGTAGTCCAAAGTGGAAAAGGAACTTTTCTAAATTTGAAAGAGATGGTAGTAGAAAGACGCACACGATATATCGCAGTTTGCTCCATACATTTTTCATTATTCCAAATAATTAATATGAGCCAAGGTGTCAGTCAATAACAAAATAAAATTTCACAAAAACTGAAATATGTTGATTAATGAATGCATTTCTCTAACCGAGATGCATATGCAATGAAAGAATCATTACATTATTTAGCGTCTTGAATTTGAAAACTTTTTGGTAGCAACTTTAAAAAATTTCAATTGAAAACCATATTCATATACTGAACATATATACGTATCTATTTGTGTAGTAAACAAACAGTAAACATGCGCATCAAAAGTCACTTATTGATCTTATTTGTAGATTTGTAATTAATTATTGATGAACATATTTTAAATGATTAAATTTTATAAGCTTCGTCCCGAAACCCTCCTGTTCAAAGGTATTACGTACTTAAAATAGTTTTTCCATTTTATACTCTTCAACACAGGTGGATCCAGAATATGTACTGTGTTTATTCCTATAAATTTTAAATAAAATATTATTTGACCTTTACAATTAATTTTAGTTTTTAATTGTTGAAGTACTGTCAGTTTTTTTTAATAAAAATAAATTTTTTATTCTTTTATTTTCGATATTTCGCCACACCGTCGGGTGTTGTCTTCAAGAAACAGAAAAAAACTGATCTAGTGCTTGAACAATTAAAAACTAAAATATAAATTTTAAATTTAAAAAATTAAAAAATATTTTTATTACAAATTAAATTACACAAAAAGCTTAAATAAAAAATATCAACAACTCAAAAGGTTGCTAAAAAATATAATTCAATTTTCTCAAAAAGGCACACTTCGTCTATAAATTTAAATATTAACAAAACATCTCTGTTTGACTAATATTTTTTTGGATCTGAATTATTTTTTTTTATTTTTTAATAAAAATATTTTTATTAAAAAATAATGATCAATAAAGTATTTTGACAAAGAGAATTGTTTATTTTATAATTAAAACGAATTTTTGCTTAATTTTTAAATTTATACTTATTATATAAAAATTGTAAATAAAAAATGTTGCTTCTTTTTATTAGTTGATTCGTGTAGAGGACGCTATTAAAACATTAAAAAAATACGCATGCAATACGGTTTAAAAAATGTTAAGCGAACAAACCCCACTTTATAAACTGCGGGATTCGAACGTTATTTTAAAATATAATTACCAAATCTCTTAATCTCAAATTCTTTGAAAATTAATTAATTTAGAAAATTTCCATATATATGTACAGGAATGTGTGCACTAATTAAAATGGATTTGTTTGTAATATTTTTTTTGAGAGAAAATTCAGTCGCCCTTTGCAATAGTTTCTCATTGAAGTCAAAATCCAAGCATGCCCACTATGTATCTATATATATGTGTATATGTAAATGGTTGGTAGTCTGTGATGAAAATTAGCAAATAAAATATGCACAACAAGACTCCACATCAGACAGTAAGGATTAGCACCACCACTTTGTCATATAGTTGAGTTGTTCTTAGCAGCGTCCCAAAAGGGGGAATTTGCTAACGACATTCTCAGCAAGACTCCACACCACACACCAAGGATCAGTACCAACACTCAATTATATAGAGGTGTTATTCTTACCACGGACAGATGGCAGTCCCATTATTCTGAAATATGTAAATAATTAATAGTTAAAAGGGAAAACGAATAATTTTGTACGGCGAATTGACTGTTATAGCAAATAGTTCAAAGCAAAAAATAAAAACTCTCAAGATGAGATCTCCTTTCTTTTCGGTCAATTAGACTTCATCATGAAGGTCTGCCGCCGTCAGGTGTTGCATATTGGTGTAGTAATTAGAGCGTTGATGATGTTTAAAATTTCTTCAAGACTCAACACCACTCTGAGAGTTACTGCCATCCCTAAATTAGCGCGTAAGACGCAAAGCAATGTAATTCATAGCTTTTGCGCTGAAATGTTATCCCTAAATAACAGCGTTAACTTCGTGTCGTTAAAAGTAATGTTAACTCATTTTATTTCATAAAACCCGCTGTATAAGAATAAAGAAGAGATAAAACCGCTAGATTGCCTTGAAAATTACTAAATTGTCACTACTTTTCAACCATAACAAAACAAAACAAACCAACAAACAGCAAACTTCACTTCCTAACGCACTGTCAAAATTGGATTTTCCAATTGCTAAGCGTTGACGCCAAGCTATTTAGGGATGCTTCATACATTTTGTATGTACATGAGAAATTTTGACAGTTATCTTGCGCTTTACGCGCTAATTTAGGGATGGCAGTTATGGTACAGAAATTGATGAAATTTTTATTACTGTCAAGTAAACATATTTGATAAACTTGATTTATAAGTTTTGTTTTTGTTTTTATTGTGTTAATTTATATTTTTTATTCAGAGAGAGAGAGAGAGAGAAAGAGAACAGAATCAAGAGGTTTACCTGTAAAAATCAATGTGAAGTTCTAGTCGAACATCTAACTTTATTAAAACTAACAAAAAATAATTTATTTACAAGTTTATTATAAATAAAATAAATGCAAAGCTAAAAGCACAATGGCTATCGGCTTATTTTCCTCAATAGGTAAATGTATGCATACATTTATAAAGTTAATACTGTGAATTTCTAAATTTATATTTGGTTGTGCAAAGATGTCCATTTACATTATGTCGCTTTGAAAAATGTCATAATGTTCATGTCACTTATGCAAGTGTTACAAACGACGGTTTCGCTTAAGGCCGGTTTACATGATCACAGAAGTCTTACGACATGTCAAATTTTTGTGCAGAATAGTACCAGTGGGATCGTCTAAACTAAATAAGTAATGAATCTGCACAAATTGAGAGAAAATACGGATGAAAATTCGACAGTCGTATGGCTCTCTTTGTTTTTTGGAAATTTTCAAAAGACAAGTACGAATCATTAGATCAGGGATGTATTTTTCTGCAAACAGCTATTTTAGTTTTGGTGTGTTTTACCCATACCAAAATAATCTGTCGTAAGATTTTTACTCTCAGTTTTAAAATACGGATGGAATTTGATAATATTTACTCTTGGATTTTACGTACGTAAAGTCGTACCGTCTAAACCCCCCTTTACCAAAGATTTTCTGCATAGACGGCCTTCGGCCAGGTGCAAGAATTTCCTCTTCTATGGTATAACTAAAATCCGCTTCACTTTTCAAAGATTTTCTACAAGGCGCCTTATAAAAAACGTTGCATCTTTCCTACATAGAATATCATGAAATATACCTAAATATCCATTGACGTTAAGACTCTACATTGATGGACATTATGTAACTTTTTGGTGCGACATAATGTCCATGGACTATGACATGCCACAAACTATAATGTTAAAATAGGTTTTTTACCCAAATATTTTTTTAAAAAGGCTGAAGTATTTTAAAAGAAAAGATGAAAAATTTTAGTAAGTAATTTATTTCGTAACAAATTTCTTAATAACGTTGAACTCATTATTCATGTCATTAAGAAATTGCCTGGGTATTCGAAATTTGATAGTCCAAAATTTTATGTATTAAGTAGTCTATGCATACAATAGAACTGTAATGGGGTCATTTTCTGTACATTTAATACTTTTTTTAATTTTGTTGTTGGTGTAGATAGTAATCGATATAGAATACATAAAACCTATTTTTGGAATTTTTGTCTTTCTGTCTGTGGTCACATCACATAAAAAGTACTAAAAAGATTTGAACAAAATTTTGTGAGGAGGTCCCCTAAAACATTGGTTCAAATATGGAATGCTTTTTTTTAAATAATTCATTTCATAGAAAAACTAGAGATACAAATGTGAAAGCACCAAATTTTACCGGTATAATGGTATAATAGTGTCAGCCCAACTTGTTTTTTTTTTTTTAATGGAAAACTTTTAACACTGTCTGCAGAACTCTGGAATAAATAGTTAAAACACAGTTTTGTAAATTTGAATTTTAAGAAAATTAGAAATGACACGCAGACGAAGTAGTAGCTGTTTTCAATGCGTTTTCTTTTGATGCTTGCAACAAGCACCACCACTTTTTATATAATTCTTTCTTTGCTGAAGTGGAAAAAATAATATATTTTCCTTCTATTTTAAACGTCTAGTAATTCTTTTGTACTTCTACGTTACTTGCCAAATTATTGTCACCTTCCATTTTAAAAGTTATGCAGTTAAAAATTGGCGAATAAAGACAGTTGTAATATAGCAATCCCAATTTATAGTGTATCCATACATGCGCCTTTGCTGAGATTATCGCAGTTATGCCATTATTGAATTTATTGTTCAAAAAGTAGGAAATTATAGCAATATTGAGTAAAGCTTATAATACAACACTGTGTTTAGTGAGCAAAATTATCTACAACAAATTACAACAAAACAAAAGAAAATATGGCGAGTCAAGTAGAAGGTAAGTTTATTAATATTAAATTATAATTAATAATAAAAATCAGTCTAATAAAATTAAAAAATAAATAATTTCCATTATTAGGTATTAAAACAAAGAAGCCGTGAATGGGCTGGAGCTTATTTTGTATGTCTGAACACTAAATAATTTTTAGCGATAAACAGAACATAGACTCAATATAAGTACATTTATGAACACACTTTTATTTAACGCAAAATAAATTAAGGTAAACTTTTGTCTGTGTGAAATAATTTGGTTTTAAAGCGATCTGTTACAATTAATAAACACTTCCATTTAAACATTTTGCTTTTCATTGTCGTTTGATTTTAAAATTTTTTCCTCCGATGTTAATTGTGGAACCACAGGGCAACTCAGGATGAACCATTTCACAACATTACCCCAAGTTGGATAAGCTACTTTTAGTAATAAAACACTTCTTTCGAATGGTTTTACTTTTTTATTTGTTCATTTTAGTTTTTACTTTATTTTAATTTATTTTTTTTTTGTGTTAAAAAAAAAACTTTCAAAAAATTTCCAAAAATAATACATATTGAGTAATTTCTAATGATTAAACGAATCTAATTCAAAAATTGCCTAAAATAACGAAATAACTTTTACTTTGTCTTGTAAATGTAATTAGTTAATTAAACATTAAATCAAGGTTTTCAGAATTAAATATAAATTTGAACTATTTCAAAATACAATTTTTTCAACGTTTCGTTTTGTTCAATTTTAACTTAAAATTTAAATGTGTGTTCAATTCATAATTTCTTAATTATAATTTTTTCTGATGCTTATTAAGTTTAATACTAAGCTTATAATCTGTTTCGATGAATTGTATATAGATTAATCTCATTTAGGATTTTTACATGGAGGAGAGATTTTAATTTAAAAAAAAATTTAAAAAGTATTGAATAATATTGACAAGCTATTTTGGTTATTAAATTAAATTACAAAAAATTATATTTTAAAAAATAGATTCTTGTAAAAGCATAAAAATAAAACAGTATACAATGATTGTTTATTGAATTTAATATATCTAAAATAATGCCTTTCAAGATTTAGATCAATTTGGGTTTGCAGGTACATATATATTTGAAACATAAAACATTTAGAACTAAACGGCCATAATTTGGGGATGGTTACAGCAAGGCAATATTTTTCATTTGTCGTATCTTTTTTTTTTTTCAATGATCTTTGTCAAATCCAGACTATAGAGGCGTTTGTCATTCGTCTTCACTCTGTGAAAAGCAGATCGGGTTATGAGACAAAGTATTTATGATGCGATCAATAAACAGGGACAAATAGGGACGTGCAACCGAAAATTATGCTTCCTTCATCTCTTACAGATGATAACCACTGTTCTTGGCGTAGAGTTCAAGTTCTACAACTGATAAATTAACCAATATTTTATAAATATTGCAAGAAGCTTTCCACAGTGTTAGTGATAATTAGAGCTGTGTCGTTCGCGAACGAACGGGTTAAATTGACCTAATCAATCAAGTGAACGAAATGATCCGGTCATTTAAATCCGGTCTTTTCGTTCAATAGTGTACGGGTTAAATTGAACGGATGACTTAATTGAACGAAATGAGCCAGATATTTAACCGGCTCCTTTCGTTCAAATTGACCGCTTGAACGAATTGAACGAACGAATCAGTCTTTGATAATTGACCGAAAAAGACCGGTCACTGAAACGAACGACCGGGCACATGTCTAGTGATAATTTAATCCATTACAACTAAAATATGTGGTGGAATCGTTCAGAAGATAGCTGAAAAGCTAATTGAAGACAGCTTCACTGGAACATCGGTGCTATTACTACGAAATATCAATTAAATAATTGATAATTCTTATAAGGAAAGGGACTGTTTTTTTAACTGAAGTAAATAAAAAAAACAACACTTGTATATTTCCCTATAAGCCAACATTCTTAGATTAATTAGCCTCAATAATACATTTTATTAGTTGAAGTGCTCCACTGACTGCTGGTGCATTTTAAAAATAAATATATATTTTTTAAATAATATTTATTTTGTATATAAGCAATATTAATTATTATTATTTTTATTATTATTTACTATATTACTTTTGATATTACAACAATGATTATTTTATTCAAGCAGGCGTTCAAGTTTTTATGGACTTTTGTTTGGAAACTAACCGTATGTTTAAAGCCATTTTATGTTATTAATTTAGTATTCAGCTGTTTTTGGTGGCATGTACATATTTAATAAATGTTACATTTAAATAGGATTAATTTTTTATTTTTATTTATAATTCTTCTTCTTTTTGGTATGTATGTATGTATGTATGTAATTTTTAGTTGTATAATATTTTAATATAATAATTTTGTGTTCAATTTAACCATCTTCTATTTCATTTTGTTATAATAATAATTCTATGTTTTAATTGCCTTTCATTTTCCACAATTAAAAACCAATTGTCATATAAACATATTTAACTACTTAATTTTAAACTGCGTGCATATGTTTTATTTTATGAACTTTTTATTTTTATGTTTTATTAACTTTATCTATTTTTTTTTCTTTTTTTTTTATATAAAGTTTTTGTGTTTCATTTATTTTATATTTGTTCATGACATATTAATTTTGAAATGAGTTTATAAAAGTAATGCAAATTTAAAGCAATACAATTTAATCTTGTGAGTATGATTTAATGTTGTGATTTAATTATCAAATAGAATGAGAGCGAAAAGAGAAAAAACGTTTTTTTTATTATTTTGGGAATTTTTATAATATTATTTCTCTTGAGAAATTAAGAGTCGGCATTAAGAGTCGGCATATAACCAACCTAACGCAAAAGGGAATGTAGGCAAAAATAAACGTTTTGTTGGTAATTTTTGTTAAAGCCTGAACATTTCTGTATTTGCCGCTTAAATAATTCTCGTGTTGTTTTTAAAGTTTAAAACTTAAAGGAAATGTTTTTGGCTTTTCTAAAAATTGGATAAAGATTTCCTGATGAGCTGGCTTAAGCAACCGGAGAAATACGTATAGATACCTGATTTTCCAATCAACAAATAAATTGCATTTATATTTAAAAATATCCCATATTAGCATAATATAATAAATAATAAAAAAGAAATATTGATACTTAATTGCAAAATTATCCAATTTGTATTAGAAGTACGAGTGTTTAATCAATCTCGAGCTTGTATAATTTCTCATTTGGCAATGAACAACAAATAGGTCGAACAAATAAACTCTAAAGGTAGTAAATCAACCTTTATTTATAATTCATTAAATGTCTTCATCTAGAATATAATTTATTTATAGATTTAATTTAAGATAATATGGCCTGGTGTTTATTTTTCTTTAATTTGTTATAAGTTTTGTAATTTTTAAGGCAAAGAAATTAAAATTTTTGTTATAATGCAAATCTCTATAAGTATACCTCTGTATGGACGAGCTTTTTAGTACTTCATTTCCCGAGAAATTCAGAAAGTAAATTTGTTATAAAATTAAAAAAAAAATTAATTATAAATAAATATAAATAATATAAATAATAATAAATAAAGTTATTTGAATTTGAATAAAAAGTATTGTAGATATATATCAAAATCAGCAAAGGGTATGGCGTAGCTTTTGATTATTAAAAAAAATAATGTAAATGCATTTTCGCCTGTTGCTCTCATTGTGATTAATTATTGTATATTTTAGCACTTAAAAAAATTGTTTTTATTTATTTTTTGTTCATTTTTACAAAACATGCTAAAATATTATTTATATAAAGCCTTACAAGACAGACATATTTATTTTAAGATTGCGTTTCAAACAACTTGTGTTTATATTTTTTTGTTTTTTGTTTTTGTTTTAAAAAAAAGTATTATCAAAAATTATAATTTTATTTATAAATTTATTTATTTAACAATAATTGCTTCGTTTCAATCTCATCTTCTCTTAAAGTTTATTCTACAAAGTTTTAATTTTTTTTTAACACTAAATTTATTTCATTTGTGGTTTCATCACCTACCTAAAGTGTTTGTACCGTTGTCGGAGCTTTTTCTTTTATGTGTTATAATATGGTGCAAAAATGAATTGTCCAAAGGTGGTTACGATGGATTTTAGTAGTTGTTGTGTGTTATTTCTCGTTGGCAATGTTGACTTACAATGAGTTTTTTTTATGTGCTAATTTGGATTGTTATTAAGTTTACAAGACTTGCAACATTTTTCTTGATAAAGCTGTAGACGACACAAGCCCATGGAGAGTACCTTGCGGCAATAACGCGTAGTGTCTTTACATTTTTGAGAGGCTTAAGTTGAAAAAGAAGAAATAATCATCAATTTTTTTTAAATAATTTTAGCAGAGCGGAGAGGATAACGTGAGCACATTAAACATATAAAAATTCTACGAAAAGATAAAAACATTTAACTTTTTTAATAGAACGGTACACACTTTTATATTGTTTTAGTATTAGAAAGTAAAAATTACTATTTTTTCAAGTTCTTTTAAATGATTCGAAACAACTGAATAGTAAAAACTGTTATTGCCACGATATCACTTGTTTTATATTTTTTCGTTGATATTAATGTGCGTCATATAATATTAAAATACTTTACCTTTTGCATAACAAGGTGAACTTTTACAAACTTTCATAACGTCCGGCTTAGTTTGATAATTGCAAGAATTTCCTGCTGGTCTTCTGGTGCCGTACCAAACGCATTGCAGTACACGATATTTAATGCCCTGGCGACCACAAGGCGCATTACACTAATATAAAAGTTAAATTATATACATATGTACATTGCCATAATAGGTCTGTTCAATAACAACAACTTGTTACAGATCGTAAACGGAAAGTACTCATGTATTTGAAAAATTAGCAACGAGGGACTAAAAGAAGGGCATAAGCATATAAGACACACTAAATTATTTGCAAGTTTTGCTTAAACAAGTTTTACTAGCGAGAATAAGTCAAACAGCTGTTTTGTATTTTTATTAACAAAATAATTTCTTACGAGAAAAGGTCTGATGAAGCAAATTTTTATTAATTAGGTGAAAACAGCACACGGAAAAAATACTTAAAACAATACACAGGATATATCCGGAAGAACTATTGAAGTATAGGACAACAACTAAGCACTTGTTATAATAATTAGAGATTTTTCTTTAAACCTGTCAAAATATTCTTCTACATGCGTGAAATTTTATAATGTCATATATTTATTTTTTCCTGTGTATTCACAATAATAGTGTACTCGATATTATACCAACAACACAGCAATACAATAAACAATATACAATAAACTGCTTCATAATATCTAAGCAGTCATTAGAGCTAAATACTAGTGTATCAATCGGAACTATAGATATTTATAATTTTTCCCAGAAAAAAAAAGTCCTATTTTATTTTTTTGTATGTAACACACGTGAAGATGAATCTGGTACGACAAATTGTTCTTCTACGAATACAATTCAAATTATCAATTTTTTTAAATTTTGCACAATACACAAACAAGTATCCGTATGAATGTTCTTTTTTTAGATTATTTTTAATACAACTATTATAGAAATTATTTTGCAATGAATCAAAATGTTATTTTACAATGTTTTTGTTTAAAAACTTTCTAACAATTTAAGACAATAGTTTTCAAATACTGTTTAACATTTACATTTGTACATTTTAGCTAATTGGTGTTTTAAAAATATTTTGGAAAGATAATTTTGCATATTTTTTTTTTTTATATTTCATGGCAGGTTTGTTTTAAAAGAGTTATTGAACTGACCTTATGTAAGGAAAAAATAAACAAATCTAAGACAAAATGTCACATAAACTTACCTCAGACCAATGTTCTACTCTCCAGACACCTCTGCAGCGTTCATTGTAACATTCTTTACGACTTATGGGCTTTTCATATTCTGGACATGTAATTGCAATCGAATCGTTGGGAAAACGACATGAAACCGCACGTTTTTGTAATGCTGTATTACGACCAAAACAGTGTGACTGATGACACACAGACCAATCGCCTTTAACCCAGTGTGCACACTCTTCGGTACTGCAAGCCTCAAAGGTAGCCGGTGTATCTAAACCATAATCCTCACACACAGCATTATCAATTATCTCTTGATTGTATTTGTTTTCTATTGTCAATCGTGTTGCCTGTACAACATCCCTATCAGTTTCTGCTCGTTTTGCCGGAGGTTGATTTAGTTGATTGTTTTGTAAATTTATTCGAACACACGTGATTGTTCGTCTCTTATTTGTTTTAAACAGAATGCAAAGAGGAGCAGACATAGAAATGGCAATAAAATTTATTGTATAACGTGGGCACTTTGTTAACGTACTAATTAAGTCCTTCGTTAAAGATATAAAGAACAAAGGACAGAAAATAAGTATAGAAGTACTTACTCTTAAGCCTGAACCAACAGCACCACATTTCTGCGAACATTCGGACCAAGGACTCGTTAGCCATTTGTACGTGACTAACTGTGAAGATTCTGACAATTGTGCATTTATATCCGACCAATGATTTGGCCATCTGGCATGAGGTAAATGCAATGTTGAGTGTTCTTCTTCTGCCCCAGCTTTTAAAATTAAATTTGTAGTTGCAATCACCTCATCTCTATTCTCTATATTTTTATCATCACCAGCAACATCAATATTATCGTCAGCAACATCACCATCGTAATTGTTGCTGTTGTAGTTTGTAGAGAACAATGCCAGGTTTTTGGTCATTATTTGTGGTTGTGATTTGCGTACATCATCGTCTACCGTATAGTGATTATGTTGCTGTTGCTGCTCTCGATGTGGTCGATTAAAATCAATGCCGTATTGCAATTTATTATCTCTCAATATATATTGACCACGAGAATTGCTAAATTTCTGAAATGACGGCCATAAATACTAAAAATATGACCCATAGAAACCAAAAATAAAAAATATACAAAAAAAAAACACATTATTTATAGAGTTATAAAGTTATAACGATACGAAAGAAAATTTTTAATGCGTGATATGAATGAATTCTCAAATACAATGCCATACACAACATACAAATTTAAATACTCGTTACTAAAGAATATGAAATATAAAATGATATAAAAAAACACAAAAATTAAAATGTGTTGAATAAATCAATAAAATTGCGAATGTGATAATTGTTGTCTTTGATAATAATGGACACGATTTATTAATTAGTCGAGCGATATGAATCAGCTGATATTAAGATACTTAAATATGAAGTGAATCAATTTTATAACTAATTTTCATTTTTGTGCAAGGCTTCGTGTAAGAAATACAAAAGTAGTGCATTGGCAGAATTATTAACAATTAGGTTACGACTTTTACTAAAACATTAATTTGTACAAAAATTTAAATATTATTAATTAATTTACTGTCAATTTTATAATATTTTTTTTAATCAATAAAACTCTTTTTCATACATGAACAATTACAATTATCTCATAGTGGACAATTTATAAATCTCTTGCCTATGCAAAGTGGACAATTTGAAATATTAAAAACTATATGATTTCAAAATATACAGGCATGTCACAGAACTCAATTCCGATCGAAAGTGGTTTCAATTCCACAATTTATTTCTTCATAAAACGAAAACTGAAAAATTTTTTCGGAATGAAACCCCTTTTAAATTTCAAAGTGGAATTATATTTCTTTGAAATTTTGTTATTTGCGGGTTTCAAATTTACTTTCATTATGTGTTCTTATTTAGATTATCCTTATTGTTTTGTTTGGAGTGCGCAATATTACCACATTTTAAAAAAAGGTGGATATTAAGAATTTTTTAGAAATAAGAAAAATCGATGGAGTCTGAAGATGGTAAAACAAAATCGATCGAAATTTGTGACATTCCTGATAAAGTCTTTTGTAATTTCTTATCAAAAAATTTTTATATTATTTAATAATAAAAATATTAAAAAACAAAATTATTCACACAACAACAACAAATTACTTATATAAATAGCGTTTAATTTGTTCAAAATATTTGTATTTTAACAAAAATTATCTTTTTAATTTTTTTTCATGCATTATGATTTGGTTTTCAAAGTCCTAACGTACAAGAGAAAATAAAAAATAAATATAAATAACAAATAGATAATAATAAAATAACGAAATATCGAAAAAAGAAATTAAATTAAATGGATTTACTAAGAAGATCAAAAGCTTAAAATAATATTTCATATACAGCAGTTTTCCTATTAAACGAACCTTCGATTCTGGGAACATCGCATTTAACGAATGCAAAAGTCTGGTCCATCAAGTACCTTATATCGCTCTTTTATTGCAACATAGTCATATCGCAAAAAAACTTGAACTTGGCAAAATGCGATTTAAGTTTTCAAGACATAAGTCCTATGATCTAATAGCCGCAATTGCAATTGCTATAACTTCGGTTCAGCTTGGGATATAAAACTGACTTTTTTTTCAACATGTACAGAAGGTCTAAAGAGCAAATTTTTAATTTTTTGAGATATGACTATGTTGCAATAAAGGAGCGATATGTATTATAATTTGAAGAACCAATTTACATTAAAATTATTTTAGGTTTTAAGCAACCAGTGTAATGAGTTGTACCTTTTTTATTTTCAAATTAAACGACAAATAATACAGTTCTAGTTATTTATTTATTCATAGTATGGCATATAACGAACTTCTCAGTTTAACAAACAGGCCTGACAAAGTACTAGTTCGTTAAACCGGAAAACTACTATTATTAATAATTAATAAAGTTCAAAAAGTAAAGACTGCTATATTACATTTTTAATATTTTTAAATATATTTAATGGTTGGATAAATCTATTGGATAGTCTTTCGGTAACTATAAAGAAGCAAATAGTTACATAACAGTTTTTTAATAAATATTGAAAAAATATACTTGCTGGCTGCTATGCAGCTTAGCTAAAACTAAAACAAACAAAATTTGGAAATTTACAAAAATTATTATACTGTTTTTCAGCTTCTGTTAAAAATTATTAGTTCAGCAAAGTACAAAAAAAAATTAGTGGGTTTAGAGAATTTTGTTTGTTTTTCGAAAAAAAAATCAGTGGCAACGTTGCACTGTGTCACGAGTGTGGCCAAAAATGGTTAGTCAATGCTAAAATTTTAACGATTTTCGATTAGATGATACCTAAAGTATAGTGGTTAAAAGTTAAGGTTTGTGCACAGCATACGAAATTTATGGGAAAATCCCAAAATTTATGTTTATTTATAATACTGAGAATTTAAGTATTTCAAAGTAACGGCTGTTAAAATTTGTAACAGGGTTGTAAGTGATGCTTCTAATTATAATTACAACACTGTTGTTGTTTTAATTTGTTTATTGATCATATGTCAAATACCGTTAAAAAAAAAGCTAGTAGTGAGGCAAGGAGAATTAACAACAGGTGGCCTTGACAGCCCAGGTGACTATTTGTGATTTTTCCTTCTTCGAGTGTCAAAAGTTATAATCTCCTTTGTTTTTTGACAGTCGATGACTATTTGTACAAAAACAAAATGTACATATTTCTTTCGCAGTTTTATATTAATTTTCACCGTTAGTATACCGGTTATTAATTCGCCTTGGTAGTGAGGCATTTTAAAGAATTTTCAGCAACCGTAAACTTTCGTAGAGAATTTTAAAGAAAGTAGAAATAACAATTTACTATTTTTTTTGTATTTTGTAGCTAAAAGTGTGTTTTTTAATGTATTTAAAGTTCAGCTGCCCGATATTGCCAGAATCTTTTTTATTAGTATTTTTTAGTGTCAAACTCCTTGCGAATTCGTACTATTTTTCAACTGTGGCTGGGGATAAAGCAAAACAGACCCTGCGATGTTATGCGTCATGTTAAAGATTTTGTGGATTATTAGAAAGGGAACAACAGAAAATAAAACTTACTCTTCTAAACTTTTCTAACAATTGGTCCAAATATAATCGCATGAGAGATAGATTTGAAACTGAGTTAAGTGAATGTCTAGATAGCAAATTATTTGGCGAATTTATTTTTTACTATAAGTTTCTGTACAAAGTTTTGGTTTTGAAATAAAACTATATTGTGTTGTACTATGTTAGAAAGCAAATATAAATGGTAGAAGTTGACCGAATATTTCTTCTGAGGAGGGTTCAAGGAGAACAAAAAAGAGACGAGTAGAAGAACTCGTCGCTTCTACTTCATTTGAAGCTCTTTAAAAAAAATTTAGGTTGTATGGAAGGTGGGCGTTTCGCTTGGCGGATTTTTTGAAAATTGGAAATATGTTATAATATTACCAAATATATTCACATGCAATCTAACACTCTTATTTCATTACTAATTTCAA
Source organism: Gymnosoma rotundatum (assembly GCA_916610165.2). Taxonomy (NCBI): domain Eukaryota; kingdom Metazoa; phylum Arthropoda; class Insecta; order Diptera; family Tachinidae; genus Gymnosoma; species Gymnosoma rotundatum. The sequence goes on from OU744337.1 coordinate 291,479, forward strand.
AGTTATGACAATTTTGAAATTTTGTTTGTATGGGAGGTGGGCGTGGGGTTTGACTGATTTTTTTTTTAATTGGAAATATGTTACAATATTACCAAATATATTCATATGCAAAATTTCAATCTTATCGAATCGCTAAGGAAAACATTCATGCCAAATGTCACCTCCTTCCTCTAAATGTTTCTATTTTTGGTCACATGTTGTATAAAATCGTGACACAGTGAGTTGTTTGCTTAAGACATTACATGCATGAAGAAGTTTCGATCCTGTTTTCAGTTTTCGTTTCAGAATAATAATAGAAACTCTGTCCCAGGTAAAAACCGGTCAAATGACTGACTCTGTATAAACCCAGCAAAAAAATAAACATTGCATACAAGCAAATTTGTGAATACAGTTTCGAAAGAGGTGAAGTAACCGATTTCATTTGCAATCACATATGCTTTCTTCTAGGACATAGCAGGAAGCAAGATTGAGTAATTTGAACTATCATAAGGGGTTTCGTCCTTTATCTGTTTCTAATAAATTCAGAACTTGATAGTTACCGAGTACATAGTTAGAAATACATATATGTGTATTTGTAAAAGATTAGGTAAAGAAAAAGTTAGATATAATCGTCCCTCACGCCTTTTGAAAAATGTGACACTTTTATACTTAAAGTCAAATCAATATACAATGCAACTAAATGATGTGTAAATTGTTTAAACAAGAAATAATATTAAAGGCACAGATTTTGCAATTTAAATTTACATTTGCCTTTAAATATTCGCACTAAGTGAATTTTTAGTCGCGTATTTTGATTCGTCATATGAATATTTTTTATGTCATATTAGTAACAGATTACTGCTGCAGCCCCTTTAGCTCCATGTTCGAAAAGTTTTTTGTATGTATGTAGTTTTTTAGGACATTTTCATTTTATAATTTTGAATTTTTGTTTACAAAGGCTAAAATTTCTTTTTCCGCACGGTAATAGAATTTCAGCAAAAAAAAAAAAAAAAAAAAGAAACAAAATGTTGCAACACATAGAATAAGATTTTCTTTTTTCATAAACATCCATTTTTTTTTGCAAGCAGCAATTTGTACGAATATCTGAAAACAAAAGCACATTGATTTCCCAACAGATACTCAGGGAACGTAGAGAAATGAATAACAAACTTACTTACAGCGAAATAAAATATGTGCATGTGAAAAATTTTGTTTTATGCTGGAATTTTAATATACATAAGAGTGTTCCATTAAACAGAATTAATTGCGATTTTTTTGTGATACTATCTTTTTCATACGAATTTTGTTAATTATTTTTTTTATGTATAATTTTCTATTAACGACTACTTTTATATTAAACTTTGTACAACAATATGATATTGTATTGATGATAAGTGACCAATCAGGTTATCAGTTTTCATTAGTTATTATTTGTGGAAACTTTATTTAAAAAAAAAATTTTTTTTTGTACTACAAATGCTATTGCAAATACCAAAAATGTAAAATTAATAACATTTAGGAAATTTTTTTTGAAATTGTGAAATTTGTTTACTCATATTGTAGATATAATATTGATGTAACCCTGTTTCTTTTAAGAACAGCAACTTAAAATCTTTTTCAGCTTTTTCATTATTCTAACCTTTTGTTTGTTTATTTTTCCATACATACATACATATGTACATAAGTATGCATGCACACAAAAAATACTTGTCATCCTCGTTTAAAAAGAAAAATCAAAATCAACAAACGCAACTTGTGTCTAATATTTGTTAGTGTATCATCAAGTAATGACTAAAAATGTGTTTTTTTTTTCTTCTTGACCCCTTTGAATGTTTTCTTTCAATTTAGAGTTTTGCTTAAGGGCTTATTTTTATTTTTGAAATTAGTGTTGAAAAATATTGAAAAGAAATGCTAGATGAAAACAGCTGGAGGATCTTGTTTTTAGTCCATGATTTACATTATCATATGGAAAAGTTTATTTTTTATTAAACTTTTCACAATCACTATATAATTTTTGCTGCTTGTGTACATACATACATACATACTTAAATAGATACACAGCGCAGGCTTACTGCTGGCAAAGCTCTAAAGAAACGATTCATATTTGATTTTTAAGACTCTTAAAAAAATTTAAATGCATTCGTTTGTTCATAAAATTAATGAAATTAAAATTTGAATGGATTTGAAATGAATTAAAAAATTATTGAATACATTTACTTGACCACAATATGTGAAAGAATTATATTTTAAATGCATTTATTTTAAATAAAAACATCACGAATGCATTCACGCAACATTAAGTTAAAATCTTAATGCAATAATCATGAAGAATAAAATCTTAAATTCATTCGTTTCAAGTAAAATGAATTTTTAAATTGAATGTATGCAGTATATCAGCGATTATAATTGGTACAGAAGTGTTGAAACGCGTTACTGCAAAATCAATTAAAATTTAAGAAGGAAGATTACCTCAGCATTCTGAAGATCAGATCCTAAAATACTTGATCATCGGTTACAATCCCTAGACGTTAACCTTATTAATGATTATCTGTAGAATTATGTTGACAAAAAAGTGAGAGAAAAGAATATCACCTGCAAGAGTGAACTAAAATAAAAATTTTGTCTGATTTTAATAAAAAGCCTAGAAAGTTAGAGACAGTGATACTCGTAAGATAAAAAAATAAAAATAAGAATTAATATTAGAATTAATAAGGCATGTCACAAAATCCGAACGGAATGGTTTTAATTCCGTATTAACAATTCTGATCGATTTTGGTTTACCTTCTTCAGATTCCGATCGATTTTGCTTATTCAAAAAAAAAATGCTTAAGCTCCATCTTTTTATTTAAATGTTGCAATATTGGGCACACGTAAGTAAACAACAAAGCTAATCTAAATAAGGACACATAATAAAAGTAAATTTGAAAACCGTTAGTAACAAAATTTCAAAGAATCTTGATTACACTTTGAAATTTAAAAGTGGTTTCATTGCGAAGAAATTATTCGTTTTTCGTTTTCTAAAGAACCAATTTACGGAATTGAAACCACTTTCGATAGGAATTGAGTTCTGTGACATGCCTGATTATTTTGTGACTGCATGCAGACTAAACGCAGACTTCTGCTTATTTCTTTATTTTTGTGTTATGCGCCATTGTATTATTTTCTTTTTTAATTTATTTAACAATTAAACTTTTTACATTATGTTCACTTTTGTGTCCGCTATAAAAATAAATTTAAATTAAAAGTTTGAATTGCAATTTTTATTTCATATTCGATGACACTCTCCCCGCCCGCTTACTTTGAAGTTGGTCTTTTGCAAGACTATTTTGCATAATTAAAAGCAGCCCGAAAAAAGATAAATCATTATGGAAAATAAAATGAACAATTTTGTTAGAAATTCTACATTATGCAATTACGCACAGGTAGCGATGGCCACAATGAGTCCTAAGTAAAAAAGTCAATATGAACTTTGTGAGCTAATTAAAAGAGGCGTTAAAGGAACCTCCACAATAAGTAGACTTAGGCATGGTACGTACGAGTATGGAATTGAAAAGCTTTTCGAAAAACCTCGAAATTTCGGGAGTCCCGTATGTATGTACATTGTACAAAATACTTCATCAAGCGTTTTTACATAAATAGCTAAACTCGCGACGGAAATAATTAAATAAATAAACAAAAAGGAATTTATACGTATTCTGATGTTTTTGGTGTAAATTTTTGTTCGTATGAAAATATGTATGTATGTATGTATATATGTATGTGTATCGTGAACTGAAATATTTGAAATAATTTTTGGTTGATGCTACAGAGTTTTAGTTTTGGTTTAATACAGTAGTATCGATTACTTTCTCACACCGACATATGCACTAATAAATGCGATATGATATTTTAGATGTATAAAAGAAAATTACACCAACTTGACTAAAATAGCTGCATTGACTTTGTAGCACTTGTGTGGGCTTTTGACAGTTTTAATTTTATTTTGTTTGCGTAATGTGTATTTTAACGTAAAGGATGGTTTTGTTTTGAATGTGCGCATGTTTTTAACTTGTGTGCCAGTCGATATCGAATAAATCATGCGAATTTTTCGTGACAATCACATTGTGTTATTTATATATGTACATATGTATGTGTGTACACCTTGAAACAATTATATTAGATGAAAAATGTATCAGTGGTGTTCACTGAAAATGAAGTTTGACATTTCGTACGTAAGTACTAATTCATAATAATTCGCTAAAGGTGCGGTCAGATTGGTCAAATATTTCACTAAAAAGACGTAACCACTAAATGATAGAAAACAATTTTTTTTCTTCTCAAAAACTTATTAAGAAATATAAGATCCTACTCAATATAGAAGGTAAGATATCACATTTATTATATTATTAATAGCCATTCGTATTGATACGTGTCAAAGGTTGAATAAATATTTGTAAAAAAAAGTGATTGCGTTTTTTTTTTTGGTCAAATATTTGACTAATATGATCGCACCTTAAGTTTTTGAGTAGAAGACAAAATTTATTTAGACCCCACAAGGAACAATATAAGCACAGATCTCTCCGATGGAGTCTGTCTTTCTGTTTGGAGACTGTTGGTCAGTAGAAACCTACAGTAGCACGAATAGATACGATTTCGATAACATTTACATTGAGCTGAATTTAGTGGCAGGAAATATTAGGATCCAGTCCAGATCTTAAGCAAGTTGCACACCTTTGAGTTTTGGGAGAATTTAGACAGGCCGCTCGATTTGCAAAATGTTGTTTTGAATCCATGTCCAATTTTCTTTTAAGCTTGTATGCTATTAAATATTATTTTCTAAATATTATATTCTAATTTATGAAGCACACAAAGTCAGTTTTATAAAATAAGAATGTATTTATTTTTATTTTTTTCAATATTTCGCCACACCGTTAGGTGGCATCTTCAGGAAACAGGAATCAAAAAATAGTAACAACTACAAAATTATACGTTCTCCATTCGAATAGTGTCAATGCAATGTAGATCTGCATTAATGTGTTTAAATATGCTCAAACTTTTTTCTACGACATGTTTTTCGATTTTATATGTGAAATATTTTCTTATGTTTTTTTTTTAAAGTTTCAGATTTATTATTAACTTTTTTTTTTTGTTGAATTTTAATTTTTGTAATTTTTGTGAAATGACCATATGTTTCCATATTTAAGACTTTAAACATCCAGCGATATAATGCTTCTAAATTATTTTTTTTTTAACGATGAAAGTATTTTTCAATTGGGCCACTTGTTGCGACGAGTTCATGATGTACTTGTGATTAATTTTTTTTATAAAATAAAATATTTTCTTAAATTCAACTCCCAAGAATTTAAACAATGTGTACAAGTAAGGAAGAGAGAAGTGTTGTAGATAAATGAAACTGAAACGAAAAATATATTTTTATTTTTCACAACTTACATACGAAATAAACAAACATGAAAACGAGGTCACACGTAAGAGCTGCTTAAAGCTGGTTCATAATACTGAGAGAACTTGTTGTATTTATTGGTATAAAGAATCTTTTGTATTTTTTTTTTACTTTTTTGTTGCTGTCATCCTTAGATTTTCAACATTTAAGAAAAACAAAACAAATGCTATGCTAAATCTTATATACTCTTCACCATAAATATAAATCTAGTTTAGTGAAGTAACTTCAATAAAAAAAGAAAATTAAGTACTACATAGAATTTTACATAAATAAAAATTTTACATACATAAAAATGTCATAAAAATGTCATCTGCTCTTAATACCCATACAAAATATGAGTGAGTGCCAATTTTTTCCTTTGATGTTTATTTTCTTACTTTTTAATTCTCTATCGCTCCATGAGTTTTTTTTTTGTGTTACTTCACTAAACCAGATCAGTTCCAAATGATATGGAAGACTGATGTTGCTGATTTTCAATAGGATAATTTTCGAAACTATTTCTGATCGTTTGGCGTATTTAAACAGACGGACATCGCTCAATCGAATATATATACTTTATAAGGTCGGAAATGGATATTGTAAAAATTACCAACGGAATGACAAACTTAGATATACCCTTTTTCCACCTGTGGTGGAGGGTGTAAAAAAGGGATTGTAGAAAACCATACTTCAGGGTTTAACTTAATGGTTCAGTAAACAAAGTGTCAAAACGTCACCCTCTTATTTTCATCACAATGTCTATCATGTGTACGAACATTTATTACAATAGCCGCTGTAGCAAAAATACTAAAAATTAAAGAGTGTTTCAAAAGTTACGTGACATTCATAAAATTATTGTTATTTTTTGACACGTTAGATTTACGCAGTGTAATAATGTCAGTGCAATATCAATGATAGTGTTATAATAAAATACATAAAAGCTGGTCACATTTAAAGGTTAACGAAAAAACAAAAATTATTAAAATAAATTCAAAATTGTCATAAGAAAATATAAGAAACAATCTTAAACTCAAATAAAAAATATAAATAGTAATATAGAGCATGTATGTATGGGTTTTTATATAGGATTGCTTTTTAAAAGCTTTTAAGCTCGTAAGTAATGGTAATTACAGGAAAATATTTTAAGCAAATTAAGGATTCTATTTTTATTTAGTGTAAAAATGCAAAACTTAACTTTTGCACCGATTTATTTAAATAAGTTTGTAATTATAAATTAAAGATTAAAATCGATAGCTTTTTGTTAAATTTAATATAAAAATTATAGTGAAAAATAAAATATAAAATTTATTTATTTGTTACCTAGTGAAAATTTGTTGAATAAATTTGTTTGTTTTTTGTGTAGAGTAATGACAGTTTTTTAAGAGTGGGGTTGAGAGTTGTTGTTGTTATATAACAGCATTATAAGCCAGTAGCGGTAAATGAAAAAGAAAAACGAAAGAAAAAGTAAATAAAAAATTTAAAAATTAATAATAAATTTCTTATTATGTTCTTTTATCTTACAAATTGTAAATATTTTAATGTTTTATTCAGGCTCAAGGTGGTGAATTTAACTTTAAAACTTTCTATAAATTCCAATTCCACAATAATCAATTATAATAAGTTGCAAGTACTTGACTGCTCATAAAAGTAGAAAAGAATTAATCTCTACACAACGTGGAGCCACAAGGTGTTAATACAGAATAATAAATAAATGACACTAGTACGTTCGTACATGTATTAAAATTGTGAACAATCGTAGCTATATACTATAGCTCCCTAGAATTTTCTAAGAATTTTTCAGTTGATGTAGTAGTTAAGCTTGTAAATATGTGATTTTGTGAGCTCGGTTAATTATTCTTTGATTGTTTATTAAAATTGCTCAATCAAAATTATAATCTATATTTTTAACCTATTTGATATCTTAATAACTGATTTAAATTAAATTTTTGAATTTGAAAGAAAAATTGCAACATTTTTTTTTTTTTTTTTTTTTGGTAAAAGTGACTTATGTCACTTTCAAAGTAAATGGCTCATAGTATAATGATATTTTTTTTAACGAATAACATAAGTGATAGTATTTTAAAAAATTTAAGAAGATTTTTAATAAAATTTAAGGTACAACAACAACTAAACTAAAAAAAAAACAAAACAAAAAAACATACAATTTAATATCAGTTTAAACAACTTCTGCTTTACTACGAATAGATTTTAAATATTACGTATAAAACTTGACAAAAAGTGACTAAATTTAGTATATTAATGTAATGGCAACTAATAAATGTAATTTTTTCATTTCATATATAAAAAAGCTCACCTTTGCAAAGGTGGAAACAAAGAACACAGTGATAAGATAAAATCTTTTTGTTTTATGTTATAGTTGTTGAAATAAAGTGCAAAAGATTAGACTAAAGAATAAAAATGTTTAATTAATATTAATTTTGGTGCATTAAATGAAATTATGTTTTGAAAAACTTGATTTGTACTTAAAATTTTTAAAAAGTTAACAAATTTCTTAAATAAACCAACTTTTTATTTTTGTTTGTTTGCAAACTGTAGGCAGACAAATAGATGTAATGTAATGTACCAGAACAAAAACAAAAAACACGTGAAATGTTACTAACACTAACATGGTTGTGCAATTGTTAAAATAAAAATAAAAAAATCATTTCTGTAGGAAAATAAACCATGAGAAATAAAATAGCAATTAGACAATTATATTCTCGGAGTTTGATGTTAGAACACAATAAAAAAGGAATTAAATTAAATTATATGATAAGAACAAAATAATTTTCTTTTTTTTCGAATCAAATAAAATATTCAAAAATAGGAAACTAAATTAAATTAAGAAGGAAGGAGTCTGTCTCTTAAGCCCTGAATGTAGAAAAATTATAGCTCTTATGACAAATGCTGAAATATGTGTACATACAAATACATGTACACACATACACACGTACTACGATTTTAAAAAATTTTAATTTGAAATTTTGGGAGGAAAATCAAGTTTCGTATTTCTTTTATCATTTGGAATAATTTTTTAATTTAGTTTACATTATTTGTACTTCGGATAAAATCTAGTGTACGTAAAGATAATTGTACATTTACATAAAAAAAATATAACAACAAAGACAAACTCATTTCATAAGGATATTTTATATTTTTCGAATTTGTTGCAAAGATGAATGCTCATTTAATTGTATCTTTTTCCGTTGAGCGCTTTCTTCATTTAGTTGAAACTATGCGTAGTTAAGAAAATTTCTCTCTTTTTTATCATTATGTATATGCATAGTTTTCAACTTTATCAACCGATTGGTTGCATTGATTGTATGATCGCCCTTAAAATTATATTGTCACTTTTATTCATGTGCACTAGGGAACCCGTGAAATATATGGACATTGCAAAAGTGTTTATCTTTCACTCCGCGCTCACTTTCTGTCAGCTAGTGGATTTCTTCTTTTAATTATTTTTGCACTTTATAATTAAATGACCAAAACCTGACCCAGGCCTAGTTAATAATTAAATACAAGAAAGTACGCAGCTCGATTATTTTCAATTTTAGGTATTAGAAGGTTAGTTGGATTGTTACTAAAAATTATATTTTACGAATAATCGATTAAAACTTTAAAAAGTATTCGATTAATCGATTGATTTTTAAGCATTTTAAAATTAAATTTTGTTTAAACATTTTTAAACCTAGCAAAAACGAGATATTGAGAAGACTATTTTTTTTGTACAAGAAGAAAAATACAGAGTCAAAAGTAGTTGCTCTACTATAGCCGCTATATATCTTTATAAAATTCTTAAAATTCCTGCGAAGAGAAAGGTGGAATCGAAAAATTAATTTTTCGAAAACCTTTTAACAGCTTTTTAATCGTATTGTTTATTACCAAAATAACAGAAAATGCGCGGGGAGCGCAAAATAAAACATTTGCATTTACGGGTGTTCCAACATGATGTACGATCATAGTAAAATTGCCAAACTGGTTTAAATATAAAACACTAGTGCAGAAGTTTCATGAATTTCGATGTTAAATATTTTAAGGCGTTTAAACTTGGATAAAAGTAACAAGGCCAACGATTTTTAAACTAAAAAGGCAAAGATTTTCTTTAACTCATTGATTGTTGAAAAGGTAATTCCTAATAGAAGCACATTGTTAACAAAATTGAAGATGAAAAATTATAAATTTTAATATTCACATTTTTTGTTTAACTACTGATGCGTTCAAATAAAAATTCAAGTTGCAACCAATAAAATGTAATTTTTATAATTTTATTTATGTTTATTTTAATTGATTATAATTTAGGGCTTCGAAATGAGTTTTTCCCCATCTTTAGAAAAATGATACTGAATAAAGACATCTCCAAATTAGAATATTGCTGAAAAAATAAAATAAATTAATTTAAACCTAAACACGAAAACAAAAAAACCGCTGACTCCATTCAGTTAACACATCAAAAAACAAAACAAGAACAAACAATTTAATTTAAATTAACATTGAAAGTATTAATAAAAGAGTACCTCACCTGTAGATTATTGAGTAAAGCTTGGAAATATGGCATGGCCAACAACGTGTTGGTGCGGCTGCTTCCACTACTAACACTTTGCTGTTGCAAACTGTCCTGAGCCTGTTGCACTAACTGTAAATGCTGTAAGGGGAAGGGTAAAATAGAAAACAAAAAGGAAACACAAAAAGCAGGGGGAGACAAAAAAATTAGCAAAATTACGTGTGTTGTACACAATAACAACAAAAAACAAAATGATAAAAATTACATTTTTTTTTTAATATTTAATTTTTTCTATTTTCGTGGTCAAAAATATGATTTATCATTTTTAGGTTTGTTTGCTTTGACTCTTTAACCAAAATTATTACTTTAGCTTTAACTTGAATTAAGTTAATTGCATTTTTATATTGAATATAAATAGCAGACCTCTAGAAACCATCAACAAACTAAATTTAAAATTTATATTTTATGACTACAATATTTTGCATGTTTGTTTTGCTAGCAATAGAAATTGTTTAAAGCTTTAATAACAATAAAAAAAAGTTCAGTTGCAGATTTTAACTTAAATATTTTCAACAGGATTCATATGCCTAAACGATTAAAAGCAAATAATAGCAAGAGAAACTTAAAATGAACATTGAACTTTGTTTAAAAACTTTACCCAAACGGTAAAACTATTTTAATGACACCCAAAAGCTGATGCCTTGTGAAGGCTTGTGTTAAAAAAAAAGAGAAAGTTAAGTACTGACTTATAACTTTTGAATGCGAAACAAGTTTGAAAGTAAACAACCACCCCTTCTTTTGTTTTGAAAAAAAGGCAGAAAGACCACATTACTAACAAATTAGCGTTTAAATTATGGCCAAGTTATGATGACAAAGACTACTAGAACTAGACTAGAAAGAGGATTTAAACATTTTTGGGGCAAGCATAAAGACAAGACGAGACAAGAGTAGTATGTTAAATAGCAAAAGTTTTTTCTCTTTATAAACAAGCTTCGCTTTGCTTAATTCAACTACTTTCATTAAAAGTTTCATAAGAAAAGAATTAAAAAAGTAGAAAACATTAAATGATTTTTATTATTTATCGATTTGATTAACACAAATAATATTGAAATATTAGACTACATTGATGACAATAATACGACATAGAATTCTTTGTGAATCTTGTATAAAGACTCGTAGAAATCATATCCATCGTCAGCATAATTCATTAATAAAAAGAATAAAAAATCATAAAAAATTGCACACATTTTAATTGTCTGTGTTTTTATTATCACTTACCTCGTCGCCCATAATACTGCTATCCGAATGTTGTTGCACAACATCTGACTTTGGACGACGATTACGTTCCTTGCCACTTTGCTGTTGTTTGTGACGTATGGATTGTGAACTGAAAATAAATTAATAAAAATATAAGAATTCTTTATAAGATTGATGAGTATAAAATACAATAAAACATGTCAAAATAAAATATTTATGAAACTCAATTAGATCTTTATTAAAACACAAATATTTTCTTTCGTACTGGTCGGTCGAATTTGGTGAAATATCTGCATGAAATAAATAGTCTTAATTTGGCCTAAATCAATAATTTAGCGTATTAGCGGTAAAATTATCAAATGGTTTTTTCATTCTGCCTGTATAATTGAAGGTAAGTTTTTCTGATGTTAGAAAGAGAATCGATAGGTTTTAAAAAAACTATAAATATAAAAAAATTCATTGGATTTGAGGCAAAGGAAAATTGAGAAATAAATTATGTCTGTTAAAAAAATGATACACCCACCTGTTATCAGTGGCTGTCATATCAGCTGCTGTTAAGGGCTCACTGCCACTTCTTTCTCTCACCAAACGATCTGGAAAATGTTAAATAATTCATTACTTCGGTTAATTTCAATTTGATTTTAGGTTTTGAATACGATCTATTAATAATTAAAACCCAGCAAAAAATTAGACATTATCTTAAAAAGTACTTGCCATATAATGACTTACTTTTGGGGTTGCCATATTTTGTTACTCGCTTAAAAAATACATTACTTTACTTTCTAAAAAAGGAAGTATTAATGGAATTAGTTCTTTATGTTAAAAGAGACTTTTTTACAAATGGTACTAATTGATTATAAAAGTCTCATGCCTTGGTAAAATCATTAAGTTGGCAATCTAGTTGGGAAGTACTTCTGGCAAAAATGCTTAGTTCCACACTCGATTACCTTTTCAAAAATTTTTTGCTGGGAAACTCTCTGAGCAAAGTTGATTATAAATTAAAATTATATGATTAATCAAAAAAATAATTATTTTAACATTATTTACCTGATTCGTGCCTCTCCAGCTCCTCCTGTTTTTGTCCTGGCTTGGCTTTAACATCTATCGTTATCTCGGCACTGCTTAAGCCAGCATGGCAGGAGTAGACACCTGCATCACGGAAAACGATATCTAAAATACGTAAAGCTCCTTTTTTAGACACCTTAAACTTTCTAGATTTGAGCAAAGGCTTATGATCCTTGCTCCACTTTATCTTGGTGCGATTGTAACGTTTTACTGGACACTTTATTTTGACTTGAGTGCCGAAAAACACAACAGCAGCTCCGCCAACTTTTAAAGTGATTTTTGATTTTTTGGGGTCATGTTGTATATGCGTTGTATTACTGATTTGTATTACTGGTTTAGGGTCTTCGGGCGGGCAGGGCTTAACATTACAAGGCTTCTTGTCTGGTGGCTTGGCACTGGGACACATAGTTTCTGGTCTTTCAATTTTATGTTCTTGAGCCATGATTTGTTTGCACTCAACTTTGCGCTCCTTAAAGCCATAACCGCAGGTATGCGAACACTTGGACCACTCTCCCACATCCCAACGTACAGGGCAATCTAAAACATTACAATATTGTCGATCAGCTGGCGGAGGCTGGGGACATAGGCTATGTGGCACTACCATAGTGTTTTCACCACCCCGTGTCACTTCGTGAACACACTGAACTTCTCTTGTTTTAATGCCAATACCGCATGACTTTGAGCAGGGAGTATAATCTGAATAGTTCCATCGAGGTGGACATGGTCTGTCATTACATGTACGCACACGTGCTTCAGGCTTTGTTTCAGGCGCGCATAAAAAAGGGGATACCACACGGCCATTATCCTCACGCACACAATTGATGATGAGCTCTTCCACACCTCCTAAACAACTGGCACTACATGACGAATATCCTTGTTCACGCCACACATAGGACTTGCCCGGTTCAGATACTCCCACCTTAATAGAATCACGTGGATATTGATCTTCGAAGCCATGAGATGGCAACATACATGGCTCTTCAACACAGCGATCGACTTCGTCGTGTGGCTTGGGACCCTCGCACAACGAATCGTTAACGGTGGCCAAAGTTCGTGAGTATTCCAGAAATATTTGACACTTATGAGTACGTCTTCGTATACCTTCGCCACATGTCACACTGCAAGGTGACCAGTCAAGATCTTTTATATATCTGCAATTTTATAAATTTCTTTTTTAAACAAATGGAAAAAGAACAAATGCCAAGTTTAAGTTTTTATTCATTTTTCATGATTTAAATCATAATAAAAAGTGGTGTGTTATAGCATCACATACATGCATACGTATGTACATATGTGTCGATGCGGATTTGGTTTTGAATTCCTGTCAAATTAAACAATTTCCAACAACAAAATTGTTAAAATATCTTTTTATATTTTAAAGATAAATTTAAGCTTCATCTTATTCATTATAAAATAAGACAGTTATCTCTTATTGACGCCTTTTAGGCGCGTCCAAATGGCGCCTATTTAACATCTTTTATTTTTTTTGGCAAACGAATATCAAAAAGTTTTTAAACAAAAAGATGTCATTGCTTTTATTTTTTATTTGTTTGCCAACACATACATAGCAAACAAAAAAAAAAAAAAAAAAAAAACAAAAAAGAGATTTAGAAAAATCACTACTCTGCTTACACACACTACAAAGCAAAATATTGGCCACTAAAGGCGACTTTAACTCAATAACCTTTGGTTGAGAAAAGCAAAATTGTTGTACCACTTCATTATATAAAACTTTGCAATGAAAAATTTTGTTAAAGCAATAACAGAATAATAGTAACGAACTATGAAAAGTTTTAAGAAAATCGGTCTACTGCTGCATACAGCCGACAAAAAATCACACATTTATTTAAAATACATATAGCTCACAAAGCAATACACATTCGAAGACTTTAAATATATATGAAAACATTTGTATTGCCGTCCCCTTTCATGGAAAATTTTTGGAAACAATATCTTTTCATGCATTACAGAGCATTTCATTCACTAACACAATGCAACTTATTTTTTAACCGACTTCAATATTATTACACTCTCTTGAAGTCAGGCCTGTGTGCACCAACTGCGGAATGGGTACCAACTGCACTTTTTTATTTCACTGGAGTTTCTAAGGTCTTTAAGTCCATTTTGTTAGATGATATCCTGCTCTTTATTTTTGTCTTGTCTACGTAATTGAATTGATTTGTCGTCTTCTTCCAATTTATCCGTAGGTAGTAATTAATTTATATTTATTAATGCAAATACGTTCAGATAATAATTAGAAACTGCTGCTATGCATGCATGCGCATTTTTCTAGCGTGGAAAAAAGAAGAACAAAGCAAACACCTAAATCAAAGTGATCTTAATTCTAACATATATGTATGTATGTATGTATGTATGTATTTTTGCTTTTCCACTATTTTACATTTGCTGTCTTTTGTGTGAAAACATAAAAGAAAAATTTGTTACATATGCACACACGTCATTTTATACATGAATCCATGCACTTAAAGTAAAGACCAAAGGGAAAATAAAGTGCGTTTAAATAGTTTGAGGAGTAGACATGGTTCTGAATTTCAATTAATGAAATTCTGGCGTCTTTTGTAAGGTAACTAAGCACGAATTATTTTTGAAAATAATATTTAAAAATGAGTCGTGCTAAAATTGTTACCGGAGAGGTGTCCAGTCTGAAAGTCTAATGCAAATATGAATGGATTACGCTAATCTATTAAAAAAATGAATATTGTTCCCCTTCTAGGGGCCTTCTTGAAATACTTTCTATATCTGTTACATTATAATTATATTTAAACATTAAATCCTGTGATTCTTACGTTGGTTCTGAAGGCTCATTGTCTCTTGATGAGTAGCCAGACGAAGTTAAACGCATTGTTCGGGGCCCGTCTGATTCCTGTTGATGTAAACGACTCACTGTGTGATGAGCATATATTGATGGTTGATCATTATATGAAGCATCATCTGATGATATATTTTCATCATCCATATCTTCAGAATCTTCATCTTCATCATCATCTTCATCGTCATCCATTGGATTCTTGAAAAGAAAAATAAAGAAATTTTTTCTTAAAGTTTTGTCAGTTCTTCGTAAACGGATAATCTACTACACCGTAAATTTAATTCTGGAATTAATCTACCACTGCATATATTTCAAAAAAACTCACTTAAAATTGAGAATGGTAATTTCAGTGTTCGACTTTATTATTAAATTTTTTTTGTTTATATTATAATTGTACAAATAAAGATGAAAATCATAAAAGTAAAAACATACCGGATTAAAATGAAGAAGCAAAACAGGTATCTAAGATTGAGCAATGTCGTTTAAATTATAAAAAAAAAGAATGATAAAATAATGAATAATTATATTTTAATTTATTTTTTAAGTACAAGGTCTTTTTATTTTTACTCGTAATATTTTAAAATATAATTAATTAAAACTTCAAATAAAAAACTATATTAATAATGAATAATTTTCAACCGATTTATTTGATAAATTAGAGAAAGCACATTCACTATAATTGGATGATATGCAAATTGATAAAAGAGCTTAAAGAGCATAGTCATAATTCAAACGTCAAAATAAATAATTCAGTATTGCCATTGTTTATTGTATTGAATGCGAAAGAGATGAAGGGGTCAAAAGTTTTTTACACAAATTTAAACAGTGAAGTTTTGCGATGAGTAAAATAGACGATGCGAACCGAAGAAAGTGAAAATGTTACCTTGTACTGAAAGAAATGCCAGCCTCACAGATTAATTGGAACAAATTCTGATAGGGGTGGGAGCGATTTAGTCCTTCACATACTTACCTACCTGTGCCAATGGACTAAAGCCTCTCGTTTTAAAAAACCAAGCGAATGTTGGATATAAAAATTCAAATACATGAAAATCATAGACTTCTATAATGCCAAATACTCGTGGATCAAAATATTTTCAAAGAAAACTCTTAATCGCTGCATCTATGAACGGGATTTATATCGTGTGCTTTCTTTCTTAAAAGCTTTAAGAAATTTAAAAAAATGTAGCTCCTATAGTGTGAAGTGCGTAACGAACTATTTCTACCAATGCCGCTTTTGTTATAGCAGATATTGTTTCTGTAAATCGGCAGCCTGCAGGGAAACTGCATTTTAATTTGTCGGAAATATAAAGAATTCTTTGTTTTGCGGCTATAAATAATATTTCTCAAGGCTCGGACTGTCTAAGGAAAAGGCCTTTCATTTTCATTTGTTTTTAATTACCTTTAAAAGGAAGAGATTTCTTATTGAATTACGCCTTAAGGTTAAATAAAAAGCGAAACTCATTCTAATGCATAATAGAAGATTCGTAACTGTTTTGCTATTGCAAATATGCTTTAGGTTTTTTGCAATAAGATGTGATGTTTCACAAAAAGTTTAGAAAATTTTTTATGAATTGAACACTTCTTTCTTTGGCGTGTTATACGCACATTAAATTTTAATTGTTACTCTTTAAAACTTACCCGAGGACCACTGCTACCCACAATTATTTTTCCACCACTCATCGAGTCGCCGTCACATGAAATGCCTGTCGTACATTGTTGTACGCTGGATGGCTTTGTTAAAGGATCACATTTGGCACTCAGTCTGCCATCAGGAGATTTACATTCGACGCCACGCATCTGTATTCCTTGTCCACAAGATACAGAGCACTTTTTTGTATAAAAAACGTCAAAACCATAAAAGAAAAAATAAGTTATTGCAAAAAAAATTTTGTTAAGAAGTTATGATTTTCAATGATAATTTTTATTTATGTTTCTTATGATAAAAAAAATAAATATAATAGATTATCCTTTTTAACACAACTGGCACTTAGTCTAGTGTTTATTCTATTAAAACCAACAAACACAAAACCACAAAAGAATAAAATTAAAAATCAATCGAATAGTACTTTTACCATTTTATTTGCTATCATATTACTAATGTATTTTGGGTATTTGGATTTAATTAAGAGGACAAATTATAACAATTTTCTGAACATGTGAAGAAACATTTTAAAGATTACAAAAATCAAAAAAGAAATACAACTTACGCCTGTCCATTTTTCAGCTTCCCATTTTGGGCATTCTTCCATTATACACTGTTCTTGTGTTGGTGGTTTTAATGAAGGACATAAAGTGTCCGCAACCTGCAATTACAACATAGAAAGTTAAAAAAAAAATAGAATAAATATAAAATAAATAGAATAAAAATATATTTTAGCCAAGAAATAAACAATCATTTATTTACTATTGTTCATTCAAATAACATCACTGCCCTGTCTTGCAATTAAGCCAACGACGTAAAGCCTAGCAAAATTTACAACAACAACAAGTTTTACCATCAACTTGAAGGAAAAGAAAATAGGGAAACCTAATAATTATTATCAATTATTTAACTCTGACCAAGTTGTTGCTTTTATGGGAATTTCTGCACCATTCGGGTGTTTGTTATTGTAGAATGATTTTTCTACGATTTAATTCTTTTGGCACGCAAAGTAGTCGCCAGACTTTTCATGATTGTATGACACACTCAAGAGATTCAAATGTTATTGTTTAAAATGAAAATGGACTTGCGTTTGATGGCATCATGAAATGCAGCACATTTTTTTTTTTGGTATGTTACAATTCTGCTAAAAGAGCATAAATAGCAAATATGAATATATGTACATATATTTAAGCAGGCTACTTTTATATTTCGTTAGCAATGTTGTGACACTATTACATTTTCATTCTTTTTTTAATTTCAGTATTCTTCAATACTGATGTTGCCCTTTTTATTGTTCTGGGCTTTAAATGCTTTTCGCTGTAACGTATTCTTAAGCATATTTAATAAATAAATCAGCTCGATTTATTTTTGGACCAGTGATTATCCAGGAAGACACTGCATTTAACTCAACCTGAACAGAATGTGATAGACTATAGAACTGGTAAGGCCTACAACAATTATGTTGAATTTGTATTGCACAAACAGAAATACATTTTGTTAAAGACACGGAAATATTATTTTAAAATATTTAATTTTCATAAAAAACTTCGTGCTATATTTTAAACTATACCGATTAAATTAATTACCGATATTGATTTTGAGGGTCAAAGCACGTCTCGATTGCCATTTCGTTATCGCTTACTTAACTCTTCAGGAAACTTCTCACAAAACTTTTGAATAAACTAAAAAAATTTGTCCAAACAATAAAGCAAAGACAAAAGTGAAAGTTTAAGCAAAAACAAACAACAACCAACAGTAATTTTATTTTTCTTTCTCCTCTGTATACGGCTGACTTTTTTTCGGCTCTTCTATACAGTTGAAAGAGGATGAAAAATAAAATATCAAAAAACACCACGATAATTTATTTCTATTCGGTCCTTAGACTCAGCGGGAAAAACACCACGCCTACCTCTAATTTTTCCATATTATTTGAAACAATGAAGTAACTCCAATCAGAAAAATCAAATATATGGGGCGATAGAGAATTGAAAAATTAGGAAAAAATAACGAGTGAAAAAATTGCGCTCGCCAATATTTTCAGAGTTACGAGCCTCTGAAATTTAATTTTTTTTAAATACCAATATGGGTATCATTTAAAAGCTTTTAATGAGATCTTTAGCGAAACATCAAAAATTTTAAAAAATGCTTAACCCATTAAGAGCCGATGAATGGCATTTTTATGTAAAATTATATATGTATGTATATGTATATAAGATCCGGCATAGCTACTTGTTTTAACTTAACTTAGCATACATTAGATCTGGCGGTTTTCAGAACAGCACTTAAAACTTTTCTTTAAAATAACAACAAGATACTTACTCTAGTTTTTATGCCGTTGTTTTCCTCAGCACAAACCACCATACGTTCTCTAACGCCTGGACCACACAAATGACTACATGGGCTCCAGTCATCAGCTATCCATCTGCGGAAAAAAGATCAGAGGTAAGTAACTGCTGATTGAACGCTGTTAATGTTGCTGCTGCATTTCTTGAGCTGGTCTTTCATTTTTTATTATAAAGGTACATAAGTATTTTTAATAATTTGTACGAGTATTTTATTTGGTAGTTATTGCCCGTAAGTCTTAAGTGTTATTAAATAAAATAGTAAAACTAAATTACTTTGCAAAAAGTTAATAGTAAAAAAACAATAATTGCATTCGAACAAGTTGCATATTAAAGAATGCAGACAAAAATGCAGAAAAAAAGATTTATTGGCAAAAAACAATTTTTTTGTTTATATTACTAAAATTAAATGAACCTGAATATTGAATGAATAGAATGAGTATTAAAACTACGTGACCTTCCTTTTCAGTTGTATATGCTGTAGATTTTTACTCTGTATCTTTACTTAAGCCAAGTATCGGTAAGCAGTGCTTTTATCTATTGGGATATTCGATAAAATTGAGTTGCTTCATATGACAAATAAATCAATGTTAATTAACTCAATGACTTAAGTTTTCTCGTTTTTAAGCATTTAATGTATTTTTAATTTAGTTTTTTTTTTCATCTCAATTAAAAGCCTGTGTGGTCAGAGTTTAAACATTATGATGTTAGGGAGTGACGGAAATACATTTACTCAAATTATAAATTTGGACAGATAGAAATTTTTGGAAGGTGCTGATTCGCATTGGTTTAAAGACGATTTATTTTAGACATAATTTGGTATCTCATGAACCACTGAAAAAAATATTAATGAATTTAAAAAATCTTAACATTGACTTAAAAATAAATTTTTTTTGACATTTCCAAAAAATTATATGCACGAGGTACCCACTTGTAGAGGTCAACCAAAAAGCCATTGCTTTACCATAGTTGGCAGCTCTATTTGCGAATACCTCTACTTTGCCTCTCTGAAATTTCATTAAGAATTCTTCAGTGGTTTAGAGACGCACAAACCATTGTGCAATTCTTAGAGAATTCTCTGGTAAGGAAGTGTGCTCTCTACAGTAGGGAATTCGTAGGCCGTTGAAATTTCAAGGTATCTTTCGTCAGTAGACTTATTGGCTCATAGGGGTGTCGGCCTTCTCTCTCATACTGTGTATAAGATTGTTAAAAATGTAATTTATTTTTGGTGTCTTGCGAAATGCTTTGTTCCCAAATCCGTTTTGCAATCGACCTGCATTTTCTTATAAATTTAACATTTCAAGTCTTTGCAACAAATTATCACTAAAAAAACTGAATAAGTTGCGTTTAATATCGGCAAGAATCTTGCGTTTCGAGCTTCTCTTTCTTCTTAAATTCATCTTTGAATAACTATTTATAAAAAGAAATCGGGGTGTTTATTGCCACATTCTTACCACAGGTATTGATTATGTACCAAAATTCAACACACACCTGAATTAAAATTTAATGAAGAAAAGAACGATTTGATTATAATATTTTTTAAAGGTGTATTTTGTATGTCTTTTAATAATATCTGAAGTACTTTCTATTGATTAGTTGAAATTAAGAGATTATTTCCCATTGAATCTCGACTCAACTCATTTTTATGTACGACGAACCAATTAAAGAAGAAATCCGTATGTGAACGCACAAATGCACAAACATATTTTCATATTCAGAGTTATTATTAGGGTGTGGAGTTTCCGGACTATTTCATTTTCCGGAAAATGGGAAAAATAAAAATTTTTAAAAAACAAGAGATGAAAGATATTACCACCCACAAAACAAAATAATTAAACATTTCTTAAAAAATAATAGTTTTAAAAAATAAGTTTAGCAAAGTCGTATAGTTTGAAACAATTAATTAGATCTTTCAGTAATAGCAAAAGAAACATGTCTTGCGAATTCAGGAAATTTTAAGGCACTAAAAAAAGAGGTACTTAACAGTAACAGTACTTTTCTTAAAGAAATGTTTATTGGTGGTGTGGTGTAAACTCTACATAATAATAAGAAAAACAATGCATGGTTTTTCATCAGTAGCGAGAAACTTTTACTTTTATGGATATGAAGTCCTAAGCGCTGACAGAGCTTGAGGCTTTACCAAGAAATAAAAAAAAAAATGTTATTGTTGGTCTTAATATAAAAAAGCCCGAACTCACATTATTCTAAATTTACAGAAGAAGGTAATATCGCACACCTAGTTCAAAAGTGACACAACTCAAAATTTTAACTTTTCAGAAATCGAAACAAACTGTTTTTGACCTGAATAAAAATGGTTAAAAACAAAAAGCTTTGTACTATTTAGTAGAAAATCCATACCGATTATGATATAAAAAGTTCTTTTTGTTTGTTTAATATTTATATACTAGATAATGAACAGTTTAATTAAATTTTGAGTTCAGTCACTTTTGAACTATGTGTGCGATATGTAAAATGTGTGTGTGTGTGTGTATAAGTGAAAAATATATTGGACCACTAAAAACTCCATTTCGAAATAAAGCGGGTTAGGACCTTTTTTATTGTGAACAACAATATGTAATTTTGTATGTACGTAAATTGTTTGTATTATTATTTTTTCACCTTTTTTCTAATTCGACTTTAAAAGTTGCACTTTTAAAGTTTCCATTATAATTTTTTTTTTATTTTTTTATTTTTTACAGTTTCCTTTCTGTGAAAAAAATTTAGTTAAAAAATGAAATTAAAAAAGGTAATTTAAAAACAGTTCTCCCTTGATTAGAATATTTAAAATGTTTGTGCTTTAACTTTTATTTATTTTTTAACTTCAATATCACTGAAGCATTAACTTCCAAATGAAGACAACTAACATTTTGCAAGAAGATAAAAAAAACTCGCAAAAGTGTGAAACGCATCTCCGTATAAAAAAAGAAACTCTTTCTAACTTAGTTTAATGTTAGAAAAAACCACATAATTTACTAACTCGTTTTTTACAAACAAAACCAATTTTCATTTCTGTTTGTCTTCTCCGTCAATTTATATTTTTCTTTTTGTTTGTAGAACAATCTTGCTGCCAAGTAATTTGTTTAAAAGGAGATGGAACTGTATTTTTTTTTTAACTTACCTGGCTGGACAGGTATGAGTGTTACACAATTCTACAGATGGCTCCGGACGATTAGCTACATTGCAGTAACTATCTTCAACTTCTGCACCAGTGACACGACTGCGGCATACAATACGAGACATCTTGTAACCTTAAATTAAATAAATTAAAAAAGAAAAGAAAGATTAAACATAAACCAAATGCATGCAAATTTTGAAAATAAAATAAAAGCACTTCAATTAACTGGAAAAAACTTAACATCGAGATTTTTCGACGTAGACACATTGGATTTTTTTTTAAAGGTAAACTGAGCTGAACAGAGAATTTAAAAGTAAACTCGTTTTTTATAAAAAAAAAGAAACGTTTTTATATCTGTTTGGATACATACAATGGCTCCGCATTCATAAGGTCAATTATATAATTTATATTACTTAATATAAATTAACACTCTGCCAAAATCAACATATTTTACACTTAAAATAAAACATTAGTAGGGAAGCTCTTCAAATTTTAACAATTGAAGTTTCGAATCCGATGTAGACTGCATTGACTTTTCCCACTTACTAAACAAAGAGCTTCTGTTATCCAGTGTGCTTATTTTGTGCTCTCAGTATTTTAAGTAAATCTGTCCTTTTGTCTGGTTTTTCACTTGATTGTATATTTCTTTACTATTGACTTTAAGGTTGAGAAACTCTTTCATAAATTAGGGTACGGATCTGCACACTCATTAGCAGCACATTTAAATGAAGGAAAATATACACACAAAATAAATGTGCACATGCTCACGAATGTGTGTGTCTACTAAACGCACATGTGCAAGACATGTGAAACTTTTTCAGGCTCATTTCGCGAGCCACACTTAAAATGTACAAGTGCAAAAGATCATGTACTTTATTACATATCGATAAATTGATAATAACAACATATTTTAAAGTTTTTTATTGTTATGGTATGAATGGAATATTTGCCCATTTATTAGTTGAGTGATGTAACTCCATTCAAAAGAGCAAATATTAGGGTGAAAGAGACTTAAAAATTAAAAAAAAAAAAATTGGTACTGCATATACTTTTATAATTTTACATCAAAATGGAATCGGATCCTAATGAGTTGAGAATTAAAAAAAAAAAAACTGTAGTATTTCTTTAAAGATTCCATAATTGATATTTTAAAACATTTGAAAATTTCAGAGCTTCGTAAATTAAAAAAATATGGGCGAGCGGCAACTTTTTCACTTGTTTCACTTGTTTTGCACGCTGCGTCTAAAGACATGAACCGATCTTGCTGATTTCCAATAGCATCTCTTTCGACAATATGTTTAATCGATTGGCGTATTTACAAAGACCAACAACGATTTCAACACTAACACAGACGAACAGACGGACATAGCTCAATCGACTTCGCTAACTATAAGAAGTCAAAATATATATACTTTATGAGGTCGAAAATTGATATTGTACCCTTTTTCCACTTTTTGTTGTGAAGGGTATAAAAACGAAACACGTATAATGATGTGACCTTAAGCAATTTTTTGCTGCTCTTTGCTCATGTGCGTAAACTGCTATAATCCATGTGTATTCATGAATAAGTTCCTACTCTCATAAGAACTTCATTTAATGTGTTTTATCGAACACGAAACCAAAAATCGCACCCACTTTAAAAAATATGTTACTCTCCACACATCCTCCATGACTGCATTTGTGAATTATTACATTAACTCCAACTACAATAAATGTAAAACATAACCATACATACATATGTATATAAAATAAATCTATCAAATTGAATAAAAATATATCGAAACTACTAAAAAAAATCACTAAAAATAAATGTCACGCTAAACAATTTTTTATTAATAATTACATACGACTTTTTTTGTTTATTTATTTATGTTTTACGGAATGTGCATAATTTTTGTTTGTACGAATGTTTGTATGTCTACTTATTATATATGTATGTATATATACCAATGATTGCAAATTAAGGTCGTTTCTGTTTTGAAGTATAACTGAGTATTATTATTTATTTATGTATATTTATTACATTTATATTTCGTCCTTCTTGCTGTGGCTTTTCAGTGTCTTCTTACACATTCTACTTTACTATTTTATATATATTTTTACATACATACCTCACTATTCACCAATAATAAAGAACAAAATTGTATTTTTATTACCTATCAAAAATTATAAATGTACCTTTTATTTCATCGAGGTTTGATTTTTTAACTTTATTTTGACTGGTGAATATTTAATTTGTTTGGTTATTGATTACATTAGTATACATACATACATACATACATACATACATACATACATACATACATACATACATACATACATACTTACATCCATAGCTATTGATTTTTATACTTTTCAAATACTTAACGAAGTAAATTGTATAAAAAATTCGATCTTAAGGAAAAACGAGTCGTAGTTAAAGCATTTGGTCATGAAAACCTCTAACAGAAAAATAATGAATGAAAAACTAATGGATTAAAAAAATTTAATACAAATAAATGATGAAATGTTAAAATGCAATAATAATTATTATAATATCCCTATTTTATTCTTCAAATTAAATTTAAAAATAAATTTTAATGACATAATTTGGATCTATTGAGTGAACTTTTGCTTCGTAAAATCTGCTGCAGAGCAGTCGGTCGGTCTGTATTTGCTAAACGCATCACTTAACTAAATCTATTATTTATATTATCATATATCTCATACTTTTCTTATATAAATCCCTACATGAACTACTTTTTCTGAAATGCTAAGCAAAGATTAAATATTTTACAAGTATAAAAAGAGTCGAAAAAAGAAAGACACACATACACATACACATACATATTCATATCATATTTAAAAAATATAATACGAATGAAATGCAAATATTTAAACATGATGATTTAAGCATGTTTACCCTTCAGGTGTTTAGTTACTCAGGCTTGTTTTGCTGGGAGGAGGGGGAAGGTTTGGGTGTCTATAAAATTTTAATATTTAATTTATTACGGAAGGATTACTTGAAGTTAAAAATTAATATTTCTGCCCCAAATAATATATAGAAACAATATATAAACGATATAAAAGTTATGTGTTTTTTTAATAATACTTTTTATTCGAAGAAATCTAGAAAAAATTATCTGACAAGAAAACACAGACAATCTGGCAAAATGAAAACCTAAAAAAATCAACACTTACCGCCCCCACATGATACAGAACATAGTGCAATCGGTGATACCTCCCATTGATAATGTGTTTGGGAACATGAGCTACCATCCCCACCGCAGACACCACAACCGTCGACCATTTTTGTTGAGCCAATTTTTAAGTCACAACCAACTCGCTTAAAAGAAATAATACAAAACAAAATTATTAATTATACATAAATTCATTTATTTAAAAGTCACAAAAAACAAAAAAATCTTATATCCGGATATGCTTTAAATTCCAATAAAAAAAATGGAATATGGAAATTTTCTTGATTTATCAAAATGCAGATCTTGATGTCTTCTTTGTTTTTCTTTCGCTAATGTAACAGTCTTGCTCACATGATTAGCAAAAGGATATAAAAATTAAATTAAAAACTAAATGCATTTCCAAATTGGCTTCACTTTATTTATTAATTTATGCTAATATCCCATAACATTTTTAAATAAAAATCCAATTTAATTGTTGGTTTGGAATAGCAGGTATCTATACGTATTTCGCCGGTTGCTAAGGCCAGCTCGTCAGGAAACCTTTATCCAAATTTTTAGAAAAGCCAAAAACATTTCCTTTAAGTATAAAAACTTCAAAAACAACATGAGAGTTATTTTAGAAGCCAATACAGAAATGTTAAGGCTTTAACAAAAATTACCAACAAACAAACCACGTTTTTATTTTTGCTTACATTCCCTTCTGCCGATTCTTAATGCAGATGTAAGGCGTATTAAAAATAAAAACAACACAGTTATTTTTTTAAATTTCTCACTTTATTTGTAATAAACCAAAAATACTAACTGATGTCATGATAAAGCTGTCTTTATAAAAATAGAATTTTCCCAATATTTCTGTAGCCGAAAGTGATATTTGGAAAATCAAACAAGTTTTTTCATTTTTGTACTCATGATTTTTGATTACACTTTTCTGCAAAGATTTTTCTCCTTTAAAAATAGAACTGATATTAAAGATTCAACGTGCTTAACATAAACTTCTTTTAGCGTTTTCCCATAAAGTACAGGTGTTTTTTATCACGTGCAGACGTGGCACCACAACTCGAGTACAGAATGCAATAAAAAAAAACAATTTTAATTTTGATTCTCCCTTTCCTTAATAAGATTTTTAATAACAAATGTAAATACTAATATTAATTTATCGATTTTTTTTTATATAATATTTGAAGAAAAAACATTTTTTGGTTTTTCTTTAAGGTTACAAAGTAATTTTTGTTTTGATAGACTTTTCTACAACTGATCGGATTAGCAGGCGAAGAATTGCATCCGAGAAAAATATGTTAAGAAATTTTAAGAACGCGTTTGCACACATTTCTCAAACCTTTTCATGGCAAAAACATCGTAAATGTATATGTTGAAGAGTTTCAAGAGATTGAAAAAGAGATAATAGTGTTTTAGGAAAAGTTTAACTTCTTCCTGGATGTTCAAAGTGGCAAACAAATTAAAACTTATTTGAATGCATTAATAAGTTTGATTCAGTGATCGTCACGATTGAAAGATTCTTTGAGCTGAAAAATTAATCCTTCGAGTTTTGCTAACATTGCTCTATTTCTTCAAACAGGTAATTAATGTATGCATATTCCAGAGTAACTAAATTTATAAAAATAATATCAAAATTAAGCAAAACTCAATAAATCTCCTTAATCTCATTCTCTTTTACTGTATAAGTAAAATGATCCAATGAAAAAATAATAACGCAACTTTGTTAATGATAGATTTTATAAATGTTGGAAATGCTTCTAATCCTCCATTTTACTTTTTACTGCTTTAAAATATTTGTCTTGTATTTAACGGATTACGTTTTTGTGTTTTTAACAAAAAAAAAATTTTTGTTTTGCAAGGTGGGTGTTTCTGTTTCAGAGTCATAGTTGGTTAGTTATATTATTAAGCATCATTAAGAGTCATATTGTCCTGCTGAAATATGAACGTCGAAGCTGAAGCTGAATGGTACACAATTCATGAAGAACACATCCTCGCACACAGGCCACGAATTTAGCAAAAAAAAAAAAAAAACAATCGTACAGCCAGTGAAATTTTAATCCAAATTTACAAACATTCAAATAAGCAAATAAGCAAATTAGCAAACAAAAATATCTTGCAGGACAATATGGCGTATTGTCCCATTACAGCAAATCAGGATGTATTTAAGGAGTTTTTTTTTTGATGAGCCGGTATTAAAATTAATAAATATGCAAATAAATATTGTAAAAGGAAAAAAAGCAATAGCCGATTTAGAACTGCTCTCTCCCTTGTCACTTGTTCATGTGCCGCCCTTTTTTGATAATACAAAAGGAATTTTAGAAAATACATATCGCACCCTAAATACAAAAGGGTCACAGCTCAAAATTGTTAAATTTTCAGGAGAGCCGAAAAACTGTTTATGAAACAACGGGGTTAATAAGTAATGCAATCAACATGAAAACAGACATAATGGAATTTTTCCAGTCAAAGAATATAATGAGGAGAATGAAGTTTTTAAGTAATTAGAGATGTGAAATGTGAATTCATTTATGAAAAAAGTCAAATTTGGAAAATTTTGAGTTGTGACCCTTTTGTATTTAGGGTGCGTGCGATATACATACAAATTTTCAAAAGTTAAATTATTGTGAATTACATTTTATTTTTACTTCCCCCATGTTTTTCATTGAGATTTAAAAAAGGGATCGTTAATGAAGAGACGGTTTATTTGTTTAAACTTAACGAAATGAAGTTTCAAATTTAAATCACATAAAATTCTACACTTTCTACACAATTTTAAAAGATACGTTCGATTGCTAAAATGAAGAAACATGTAAAATCAAAAAAAGTCTGTTTTGCTATTGAATTTTGTGTATTGGGTTTCCATTTTAGCAAACATTATTCATACATACCGATGTGTGTGTATGTACATGGTATTTTAAATAACAATAGATTTTTTTTAATAATAAAAAAAATATGCCAAAAAAGTTTTCTTGTCTTTTAAGAATATTTTAAGACAAATTAAAGTGGTCATGTTTACGTTATTGCTTGTTTTGAATATTAAATAAGAAAAAGGTCGATATAAGACAGGATTAAATGTACTGTAACTTACCTGACATTTTCCTTGTATACACATATCTAAGCTACCGGAACGACAGCGAGTGCCATCCAAAACTCTAGGATTCAATTGTACAACGACACTTAATTCATCATAGTGTTCGGAGTCGTCAGCCGTTGCTTCTGGTGAAACATCGTCGCTTATGTGAGCTGGTCGACCTCTAAAATTTAGAAATATTTGTTTTGCAGATATGATTTGTATGCTAAATGTACTAACAATAACTAAATATTTATCTTACGCATTGCTTATGTTATAATAATGCATTAAGGTTAAGGGTTAAAAATATACATACCCAGCAAAAAAATAGACATTACTTTAAAAAGTACTTGCCATATAATGATTAACTTTAGTGATTGCCACTCACTTACAAAACACATTACATTAGTTCCCAGAAAAGGAAGCAGCAATGGAACTAGAGAATACTTTAAAATACGTACTAATGATTATCATTATTTACTACAATAATTATTGTAATCGATTCTCAATAATTGATTATAAAAGTCTCATGTCTTGTTAAAATCATTAAGTTGGCAATCTAGTTGGGAAGTACTTCCGCCAAAAATGCTTAATTCCACACTCGATTACATTTTCAAAAATTTTTTGCTGGGTATATACACATAACATTTTAGTAGACTACACGGCTTGATTATTATTGTTAACTTACCTACAAGTCAATGCACATGGCTCAACGTAGTCGTAGTGTGGTGTCCAATTGTATAAAGTACCATCGTAAGGCACATCATTGTTTGCAGCGCACTGTTGAGCTCGAAAATCCAATTTTTCGGGACATGGTTGCATATTACAAATACGATAACGTACACTTTCCCCTTTGCAGCCATTGGCGTTTTGACAGCGACGTAATTGTTGCATAACGCCACCATCACAGGTGCGCGAACACGTTGACCATTCTGACCATGACGTCCAACTGCCGGAACCAGAATGGCTATTGCTAGAACTACTACTGCTTATACTGCTACTGTGTACATTTTTGGCAGAACGCTTTTGCTGTGATGAAACACACTATTTTAGGTTAATGTTTAGTGTTTAGATCAATGAAAAACAAGTTTGAATACAATAAAACAAAAAATTGCTTACTTCCAGTTCATTTTCCAAATCGGTGGCTGTACTCCATGTGTTATCGAAGGCTTGACTGGCATTTAATTTTTTACCCGAAGTAGTATTATCCAACAATATAATAATCTGCAATCAAACAAAAAAAAATAATAATATGCAGAATTATTATTTTATTTACAAAATATTTAAACTAAAATCTTAAATCCAACAATTAATCTTAATTATGCCAGTGGTATATCAGATAAAGTGTCGAAAGAGGTGCTATTGGAAATCAGCATAATCGGTCCATGTCCTTCTAGACAGCAGGCAAAACACCACGCCTACCTCTAATTTTTTCATGTCATTTGGAACAATAAATTAACTTCAATAAAAAAAATAAATAAATGAGGCGATAGAGAATTAAAAAATAAAAAAAACATCAAGTGAAAAAAATTCCGAGTTACGGGGCTCTGAAATTTTTAAGTTTTTTAAATATTAATATGAGTTTCATTTTAAAGCTTTTGAAGAGATCTTGAAGGAAATACTAAAATTTTTTTAAAATGCTTAACACATTAAGAGCTGATGTAAAATTATATATATGCAGTACCAATTTTTTTTTATTTTTTAATTCTCAATCACCCCAATATTTGCTTTTTTGATTGGAGTTACTTTACTAAACTAGATTTACATAGATGGAGAAGGGTATAATATATTCGTTATAGGCGAATATAGCACTCTTACTTGTTCTTTTTTCGATTTGGTTTTTCGTTTTTTGAAGAACCATTTGCGGAATTAAAACCACGTTAGATAGGAATTGACTTCATTGGCACGTCTAAATAATTGATTAATGCATTTATTAAAAAAAAAGAAGTAAATATAGGTTATTTTTTATTTTCAATTAAAGGACATAAGTTGGCACGCCCACACCTGGAACTTCTCTATTAAATTAAAAAAAAAAAAATCTCCCAACTTCGTGGTGTATTTACACGACCCATGGCTTAATCAAAGGATATTTAGCCAAAAGCTTTTTAACTTAAGTAAAGTTTGCCAGAAATGCCTTAGAGGTAGATATGTATTTGCACAGTTGCTTAAGTTAGCTTAAGGCAGCTAATGTCGACGCCTTATATTCTAATCACATTTTAGTTGCTTGAAACCATAATAATGTCTCCTTAGTGTCTGGCATACGTTCTTCTAATTTATTGCATGGCTAAAATATCTGCATAAATTTAAGCGTGCCAACAAATGTTTTTAAATTTGTATGTATGTACGTATGTACATATGTATGTATGCATAACAAACAACATAAATACTTTAATCTTGTCTAACATTCACGCTATGGACACTTTTGTCCAATAAATGCTGTTGATGACTACGCCGTTAGCATGTGTGGTGTGCAATTGCTATGGCACCAGAGTATTATAATACTTTATCCATTGTATCAAATTTCAAACTATCTGACGTTTTTTTTTTTTTTGCACACATTTTACTTAAAGAACACGTTAAAATTAAAACGAAACCGGTCGTCGACAAATCGACGACTGCGTAACACTTAGCGAATAGAAAGCGTTTCGATTTTTTATTTGGGATTTTGTTGCTTGGAGTTTAAATCAGAGTTAAGTTAAATCAAATTATCATGAAACGAGCATCTCTTTGATAGATACTTCAACAAACAAATATTAAATATAGAACAAATGTTTTATTTGCAAGAAAGCACAAAAAGAAATTAATAAAATCATTGGAATGGCAAGTTATCATAAAATGAATTGAAATTTGTTTAATTTATCATTTTTTTCATTCTTCTGATTTTTCAAATTTTTTTTTTTAACATAAGATAAAAAATAAACAAACAAAAACAACAGAAAAAATCAATAAAAAAGAAGGAGACAGTAAATGAAATTTTATCTTGAATATCCAACCAAAATAGGAGGGAGTTGAGCGAAAAAAATTAAGACTTAACATATGCAATTGTATTTAAAAATAAATAAGACTGCTATATTCGGCTATGCCGAATTTTATATACCCTTCATCTTCTATGTTAATCTCGGTATTTTTAAAAATTTTTAGTATTTCCTTGATATTTAAAAAAAAATTGAAAATTTCAAAGGCCCGTCTCTCGGAAAATTTGGGCGAGCGCCAATTTTTTCACTTGATGTTTTTTCTTATTTTTTTTTTTTAATTTTTATTAAATTGTTATTTGAACTGTGAATAATATAAATGAATAGAAATTATTTTGGATTAAGTTCATTTATTTTTAATTTCTAAAAATCTTTTTTAGAAAGAAAATTTATTTTTACAAATTCTGCGGACGTTTTCCAAAGAAAACAATAAAAATTAGACGCTATCAGAATGAAATGCTGCACTTTCTGGACCGCTACGACCTTCATCAGCATTCTTCGCATCTATCTACCTTAGTTGTGTATTTTTATAAACATCATCTATTTAACCAACTAATAAGTTTTCTTTCTAAGAAAGATTTTTAGAAATTAAAAATAAATGAACTTAAGCCAAAATAATTTCTATTCTTTTTTTCTTAATTTTAATGTTTTATCGACTAATATATTGTTAAAAAAAAACCATATGTCAAAATATTGTTTTAGTTTGAGAAAAGGCGAATTTATAGTTCCTGATTAGCGCTATAATTGATGGTAAGGTTTATTTTAAGTAACTGTTTCATTTCAAGATAATTACAAGAAACCAAGGCAATCGCATGCGACAAAAACAGAAGTCGCTTTAAAGGCGAATCAGTTTAAACACTGATTTCGGCGAAACCTGAAAATCTTTTTTAGAAAGAAAATTTATTTTTACAAATTCTGCGGACGTTTTCCAAAGAAAACAATAAAAATTAGACGCTATCAGAATGAAATGCTGCACTTTCTGGACCGCTACGACCTTCATCAGCATTCTTCGCATCTATCTACCTTAGTTGTGTATTTTTATAAACATCATCTATTTAACCAACTAATAAGTTTTCTTTCTAAGAAAGATTTTTAGAAATTAAAAATAAATGAACTTAAGCCAAAATAATTTCTATTCTTTTTTTCTTAATTTTAATGTTTTATCGACTAATATATTGTTAAAAAAAAAACCATATGTCAAAATATTGTTTTAGTTTGAGAAAAGGCGAATTTATAGTTCCTGATTAGCGCTATAATTGATGGTAAGGTTTATTTTAAGTAACTGTTTCATTTCAAGATAATTACAAGAAACCAAGGCAATCGCATGCGACAAAAACAGAAGTCGCTTTAAAGGCGAATCAGTTTAAACACTGATTTCGGCGAAACCTGATGGAATATTTTAATGCGTCTTATTTTTTATTTTAAACGTTATGCATTGATGAATCTGAGTACGAGTTTTCATTTGATTCAAAAATATTAAGTAGTTTATTTTTTATTTAATTTTATTTACTGTCGCACGTTACTTGTCGCATGCGAAATTTTGTTCCATAAAACTTTTTCTTTTCAATTTTTAATTTTTATTTAATTTGACATGCAAAAGATGATTATAAATAATTATTAATTTGTTCAATATGTGTCCCGGTTTCTTATTTATAATTTTGTAATATTGTTTTATCGTCATTCAACCTTTAGTGTGACAAAATTATTTACTTTATAGGGATTCAATAAATTTTAATAAAACTTGGTACCACAAGGTTTTCGGGATATCTGAATGCGAATCAGATGTCAGTTTCTTAAAATTTAAAATGGCGGATCCAATATGGCGGACAATTTTTAAAAAATTGATCGAATTCGCTTAAAACATGTTACACGGGATATTTTGGGGTCGCTAATTGCGAATCTGATGTTAGTTTTTAACAATTTATAATATCAAATCCAATATGGCGCCCAATTTTTAAAAAAGAAATTATAAAAATAAAGATATTTAAAAAAAATTTATTTTGACTTAATACACTTTACACTTACGATGTTGCACGTGACAAACTTTAAATAAGTACCGAGAACAAAGCGATGATTATTTTCCAACAATTTTTCTTAAATTTAATTTGCAATAAAAATATATATTTGGTACTAATATTTGATGTCTACTGTACACAGATAACAAATGTTCCTTTTTTCAATGTCGCACGCGACATCGAAATATACGATAAAGGAAAGAAAAAATTTACCATAATTGGCAACTATATCGTTCCTTTTTCATTTTTCTTTTTTTTATGTTGTACAAACAAGAAATTTAAAAGAGCAAATGTCAATGTATAATATCACTTGAAGGAACATTAATCAAAACAAAACGAGCAATAGAAATGTTTAAAACGGAACTTTTGCTCTTGTTCGACTTTGCGTTTGAATAATTCAAAAAATGTTATGAATAAATATATTTTTTTTACATAATGTAAATTTGACAGATTTCCCATAAAAATATATTAAAACAATATAATTTTATGGACTTTAAATTTGTTGGTTGCGTTTGAAATTTCTGTGTTTTTTGATTGGAGTTACTTTATTCTTCCAAATGATATTGATTATAGGTAGGCGTGGTGTAATGTAAAAGAGAAATAATAACAAGCAAATTTAAAGTAATGCCAGAATGTAAGTAAAACACAACAATAACAAAGCCTCATAGGTTCCTTAGAAAAAGTAAAACTTTTATCTTCTCAAAGATTAAGGCATGCAATTTTCTTAATTTTCGTCAAAGTTTAATCGTGAAATTTTTAAAGAATAACCAGTTTTGTTCAACTAGACGCCAGAGCAATATTACATTTCGTTGCATGCTGTTGCATTCGTGAATATTTTAATTTTAGTGAAATCTTGACAAGAAACAAGAGTTTTAGGTTGAGTTATAAAAGCAGCCATAGGAAATAAGTTATTCTTTTCATAAAATTATGAAAATAAAAGGACAAAACATCTATCAGCAGGGCCTCATTTCTAAATCTTAAATGAGAAAAAGTTCACATGCAAAGATTATTCTCACATTTTTTTACACATGGTATATTACGGAAATTATAATATAAAAAATATAAAAAAAAAACAGTCTAACTTTAACATCTTCGTGCTTAAGGCTTTTTTACTTTTAAGCGTTCGCTTTAACTAAAAATAATAGTTTGTCATAAAATTAATGGCATACTCTTTGATGAGTTTTTCTCTAAACTCGATATTAAAGACGAGCATTTGCTGATATACAATGATTTTATTTTACTGAAGGCAAAGTACAATTTGTCGAAGATTTGGATTGAGTATGTCGACAATTTACCGCACATCAATGAGAACAGATTTATCGAAGGAGATGTAGGTCTTGATAAAGACTTAACCATCACTAATAAATTTGAAACTTCCTTCATAAATGTTTTCGGTTTGGAGATATTACTCAATAAAGTTCTCATTAAAGTCAAACCCCAAATGTTAATTGGTTTTATATCATTTTCAGAATATAAGTAATTCGAATATTAATGTTTTAAATATAAACGATGTTAATGTTTCCGAATTTTTTGATATAACAGCAAATCTAACAGAAATTGAAGGCGATTTAATAGCAAAAAACTTAAATATTGGAAAACATTTTGAAGGTCACTTTAATGAGTAAGTAATCCAATTGCCATTGAAGTATTGGAAAAATTTATATGTTTAAAATAATGCCAGCTGGCCAGTTAAGAATAACAGACAAAAGGAATTTTTAAAACATTTCTATAAAACAGTAGTCAAATCAAAAACTCTTACGCAATAATAAGAAAACGCAAACCCGTTTAAAATTTCCACCACAACTAGAAATTTTCGGAGCATCATATATAAAGGGCAAGAAGGTTTTTCTAAAACTCCTGCATATGGAGTAACAACAGCTTTGCATCATGTAAATATGAATTTTTTTAACACTATTGCTATTTTACGCTTTATCACTTTTTCACTTTATCGTTTAACAAGCTACGAACATGGTCCTCTGAAATTTATATTTAGTGGTTACTCATAGTAGACCATTTACAAATAAACGGTTTAATAAAATTGTTGTATGTGAGTGGGAAATTGTGTATATGAGTCATCTATTTCTTGCTAGGAAAAGTCAAACTGTATTCACAAAATAATTGACCTGAACATACTTTAAGGAAATAGAAAAATTGCTCTTACACCCAGTTATTACTTGAGAACATACAAATGGTGTACTACAACTTTCTTTGTTTTTGGTGATTTAATGATAAGATTTTTATCAGCTACAACAACACGCACTAAACGATTAGTAATTGAGGTTATTAGTATGCTTCTAGATTTTTATGCTTTTCCTACTAATTTGTGTTATTATTATCTTGGAAGAACCGTAACACTATAATAACAAGGTGTTGACTTAGATTTTACATATTTCAGAAAAATTTTCAGCTGTACAAGTAAATATGCTATCGAAGCAAAGAGTTTTAACTAAAAAATAAACAAAGAGTATTTAGAAAATAACTACAAACTTAAAAAATGTCATGCAAAAATCAAATGCGTAGTAAGACTGTAATTAAAGAGTAATGCATCTATTTCAAGGTATAACAATCTGAATTTCCTTTTGTAAACTTTAATTATTACGTAATAATTCTAAGTGAATTATTATTTTTAGTTAGACTTATGTTCGTTATTATATTTGATTAATTGTAAAGAGGGCACCAAAAGTCAAGCCATTTACAGTTTGTGCATTTCTTTATCACGTTTTGTTTTACACAATTTGTTATAGCAGAAATACCGAGAGGGCATTGAATAAATAGTAATTGCATTTTGGTATAAACATCGTTCTAAAAACATAAAATGGCCATCGAGACGTGCTTTGACCCTCAATAATTAATATCGGTGATTTAAATAATTAATCGGGAAAATAGCACAAAAAAAAAAGAACTTTTAAAAATTAATTAATATAATTAAAAAAAATTCCCGTTGTTTAATAAAGTGTTTATGTCAAACATGGTTTGTGCTTTGGAAATCAATCACTGTAAAATCAAAAGAAGTCAAATTTCTTTATACATCTTTTAACGTTATGAACGCTATATTAAAGAACACTATTTCCATAAATTACATTACAATTAAAGGTACTATCCAAAAAAATTTAAGTCTTGCAGAAGGAGCACTAAGTCATTCGATGTATTGTTGGCGTACTACCTTATTTTTTATCGTAATTTACTCTCTGACAAATCCTTCATATTCACCAAATTTAAAATTATCTTAAATATTTTCTCTGTGAAATAAAAAAGTTAAGCGTTTATGCAGCCATTTTTTTTTTTTTTTTGTAACGTAGTAAAAGTCGCCCGAATTATTAAGAGATACTAGGGCAGAGATATAATATTAAGGCCCATTATTACAGCTTTTCGTAACTATACGTCCTAGGAGGAAAAGGGCTTAAATCTGTGATCACTTACAAAATTAAAAAAATGTAATTTTTTGCCCAAAACCTCAATTTCTTAAATGAAATTGAAAATTAATTTTCTCATTTCTTACTAATATTTCTCACGCTTCTAATAAATGGCTTTTCATTATAAAATCTACACTTTTCATGTTTTATTTATTAAATATTATTATTAATAATAATTACAATAATTAATAATGCAAAGATTTAAATATCCAGCCTTTAACTAACGCCAAGTTTTCATTTTTAAAATCATTGCTTAACTTTGTGCTAAAAAAAAATTAAATACATTTCCTGTTATTCCCACTTTCTACAGCTGTTAAATATAAAAAATATATTGAGTAAAATTAAATGCTCTTGATTAATGAGAGTTAGATTATTTATAAAGTCTAAAATAATGTGCGGTTTCTGTATGACAAGGGAGCGACTCGTCTTGAAATTTTGTATGAAAAGCACTCAGATTTTTTAATGATTCCTATACATTTTTTAGACGAGTCGCTGTAATTCTGACATGTATTTGGTTGTCATAATTCGACGTTATATAATATTAATGTCGACTTGTTTTTTATATCACCTACTTACTTACCATTAAAACTATTGTCCACAGTGTGACATTTACAGATAACGTTATTTGTGTTATCTGAGCTATTGTGCGCAGCAAGGAAGGCGATGATCTACTTAATTTTCTCTTAGTAGACATGATTAAGTTTTGCTTTGGCCACGTATCATGCCTTAAACTGAAAATAAAGAAATTCAAAAACAAATTCGTTAATATTTTGTCAAAAGTTACGTCATGTATTTTAATTTGGCGGCAAACATATTGCAAAAATATCTACAAAGTACAGATTTTACAGTAAGCATAATAAATATGTGCTTCGATCATAAATTTGTGCTTCCTTGTTTCCAGCTGTTATTAGTAGTTTCATGATTTAATTATGTCTTAATTATTAGCAGTAAAAATGATAATTGACAAAAATCAATAAATAGCATTAAATGAGAGTTATGTTTTCTTATAATTGTAATTATTTCAAATATAGCCAGTGAAATTTCAATGGTAACAAAAACCTCCCAAGTATGATTTTAACAAAATAAGATCTGAAACATTTACGTGTGTTTAATGGTTGCCCATTATCTAAAACCCAATATTTGAGTGGACGTGACGTGTATGAACGAAGTAAAAAGGAAAGCTCGCTCAACACGACCATATAGATAATTTCTTGTTATTGAACAGCTTAAATTCCATTAGAACCTTGAGTTGAAAGCAAAATAATTGTTGAGTAGCCGTGGTTGATAAATTGACTAATAGAACGGTACACAAGACTTGTATATTAAAAAAGTTAAAATTGCTAGGGCAATAATACTTTATAGTAAAAACAAAAAAAATTGTAATACAACGGTTTGGTAGTTGCGGTAGATGAGTTGATGAAAGCGCCTGTGTAGAAAAACTAGGAAAAGTCATGATTGGGTTCATTTCATGACAGAGCCTTACAAGATATTGGTGGATAAGTTATATGACGGTGCCGGTTGATAAAACATGACATTGTAACAATGAGTGTCACTGGAATTTAAGAAAAAATAATGTTGCACAAGTACTTCCAATTTTATTAACCGACTTCAAAAAAAGAAGGTTATCAATTCCTGTGAATGTTGCTTTTTTATATTTGCGCCTCGATAACTCAATAATTTCTGGATCGATTTTAGTTTTTTTTTTTTATTTGAAAAAATATTCGTACAGATTGGTCTCGTTTTAAAAACAATACATAATTTTAAAAATTAAAGGGTGTCCCTATACAACATGTTTTTTACATGTATTATGAACCGCAAGGGGAGCCACTTTAAAATTCTAAAAAACTGGGTATCACTATAGGTCCCAATAGCACAAAGTAATACAAAAATAAATCTAATTATTAGATGGTGTGCCCATAGGTGACGTAAGTTTAGCTATATGCGCCTATCTTTGAACCGTTATAGACAAAAGCTTTTAAACTGGTAAGAATGTCGATTACTATAATCGTTATAAAAATAAGTATTAATATTCAAAATTATAAATTAAAGGGTGCCCTAATAGTTTATTTAGACAAGCGATTGAAATTTATAAAGAACCGGTATTATTTAGTCCGCTATAACAAGTAGTATAAAATTTAGATTTGGAAATCAAAGGGTCTCCGAATAGTTGATGTATTCTTATGTACATATGTGAGCAAACTTCAGAACCGTTTTAGGCAGACAGATATAGTTTACAAGGAAGATGTATTGCTATGTCCGAGTTTAGACGGACGAATATTTGGAAGAAAAACATTTTAAGTTCTCTTTTGTTTTTTCATTCGCGTTCACACAGGCGAACATGTTGTCGGCAACATTTCATTAGTATTGTTATGGTTCGCTTTTAAATCTATGCAAAGAAAATGTCAACAAAGCGTATCGCGACTACCGAACACAAAAACAATTCTCTCTTCCCAACCCGTAATTTCCTATCAAACTAAATGTTTCCCTTTCAAATGTTTGCTCGTCTAAACGGAGAATATCTCCGCTATAACAACAAGTATACTATTTGATTATAGACCTTAAAGGGTGTTCCATTAGTTGATATTATTTGAGCTATATGGCTCTATCTTTTAAACCGTTTTATACAAACACTAGAAAATTATACAGAATGTCCATTTCTTTATCTGGAAATTGAAGAGTGTCCCAAGAGTTAATGTAATTTTAATTATGTGACCACAGTTTTTGACCATTATAGACATATTGCTGAAATCTGTTTTTTTCATACCGAGCCGAGGCAAACAGGAAAGCGTTCTGACTGTTTTTATTTTGTTTCAGACTTTAGTAGTAACAAAATGGCCAAATGTGAATAAATTGTCAAGAACGGGAACGATTTAACTGTTAAAA
The DNA here is from genome assembly GCA_916610165.2 of Gymnosoma rotundatum. Classification (NCBI taxonomy): domain Eukaryota; kingdom Metazoa; phylum Arthropoda; class Insecta; order Diptera; family Tachinidae; genus Gymnosoma; species Gymnosoma rotundatum. Next base: position 331,161 of record OU744337.1, read on the forward strand.
TAATAAATTCACAACTGCATTTCTGACTGCTACTAAAATTTCAGGTAATTATCTACTTCAGAGTTTAGAACAGCTATAAATTAAATACTGTAGTGATTTACTCGAAATTTAACTATTTCGAATAAGTTTCAGCATTTATTTTACTCAAGATTGTTAGTTGTGTTTGTTTTTTAAGTTTTCAGCTTGTGTAGGTGTTTGTTTAGAAAATACACTTGAATTTATGCGAGTGTATGTGTTATAATAGTAAACAAAAACCTGTCTATGCTTCTTTAATTTTGAGCTGTTTGTTTGTTAACGAGCTTTTTACTTGGTTGCATTAAAATAAAAGTTGCATTTTTTTATATCTATTAAAACCTTTTTCCTTATTTTTGAATGACATTTTTATTTTTAATTATACATATGTACGTATGTATTTAAATATGTGTGCTCTTCTTGCTTCTTTAAGTCTGGCGTAAATATTGTTCTTATAATAAAGAATGATACCAAGAGGACAGTAAGTACAAAGAAATAATAAAATGAAAAAAAAATTTTTATGATGTACTCTATTCATCTTTTCATTCACATAATAAAATGCTGGACGATTTCATGTTGCTACTGCTTAAGCCATTCATTTAAGGAGCCATTGAAGACTTTTACAAAAGTTTTTGATTGATGTGTGTGGTTCAAGTGATACATATTTGAGAATTAAAACAAACAAAAAATAATCTATTCTGCAGGACAAGTGACAAGTGAAAATATAGCTGTAACAAATTTAGCAAAACCACAACAACAAAATATTTAAAAACAAATTTGGTCTACTTAAGCAAATTTGCAAAACTAAAATTTAAAGCAGGCAAATCAATAAATATATCCCACTTTTTCGGTGACTTTTTTAATTTATAAATTTATTTTCAGATTTTTAAAACCGAAAAATTTATTTGAAAAAAATCAGAAGAGATTTAGTTCCGCTATAAACAAGGTAGTTTCAAAAAGAACAGTTTTATTTTTAAAGGCAAATATATCTTAAACCATAAAATAGATTTTTTACGTTAAGGATGGTTTTGTTAGAGCTTAAGCAGAGCTTTCGACAAAATATAAATATTAAAGAAAAAACAAAAATTGCACTACTTTCAAACATCATGATGTCATCTCCCGAATCGCTATAGGGCCGACTTAAAGACTCAATACAAGAAACTTGTAATGGGACCATTCGAAAGAATCTTTCTGTTATTTTTAATTTAAAAGACCAAATAACTGCTGGAAATACAATATTTAAGATAAAATTTTGAATGATACCATTTATTACTTCAGACTTTGTGAAACAAGTTCTCAGTATATAAAATCGAGAGTGGACAAAAAAAATGATGACGTCATTAAAAACAAAAAGCTTTGCGTATAATGGCATATTTTTTCGTTGCACTTTTTTTTGCTTTTTCTTACTTTAAAGATTATTTCCAGTTGACTGTGTGAACACGAATAGTATATTCTTTCTTTCACCTTTTTATCGCACCTCGTTACTTAATGAATGTATGCAAATAAATTTTACTATTCATTATTTCGTTGGAGCTACAGTTACATTACTCCCGAATGAATTTATTGAATGTTGTATTTTTGAATTAATAATAAATGCAACAATGGCAGAGGTTGTTGCATAATATTTTCTTCTATTGTGTGGAACAATTTTATGCAAATTAATACTCAAATTTTTGGAACATTAAACTTAAATTTAATGAATGAACATAGAGCTTTTGTTGATATTGAGCATTTTGTTGAGATTCCATTTTACAATTCACTTGCAAAAGATATTCAATAAACATCAAAAAACTTCTACTAACCCTACGTTCACTATAAGAGTTTTATAAAGCTAAAATTTATAAAAAAATATTTAACAATTAATTGAAGATGCAATGAAAAACGCAATTTAGATTTAAAAGATTTCTTAAATTTAAGGTACTGATTTGGACAGCATAGAAAAAGGTTGAAAGTATTGGCTCTTCGAAGTTAATTGTTTTTCCTATTTGTATTTTCTTAATGTTTTTTACTAGAAAGTGTTCTAAAGACAACTTCGAAACAAATTTCATCTGTCTGTCTACAACGGCTCGAAAGTATTGCCACATACATTAAATTATATTACCTAGTGGGAAGCCCTTACACTCCATCTCCAAATTTTATACTTGTTATGCAAAGTTAGCACTACAGCTCATTTTTAGTTCCAACCGTCTGTCTACAATTGTTTAATAGTTTGTCAACATGCATTAAATTACAGCAACTATAGGCACACCCTTTAGTTTCCAAATTAAAATTTTTTACTTGCTGTTGTATTAGTCTTAGCCATCAGGTGTTTTCTTAATTTCAACTGTCTGTCTAGAACGGTTCAACAGTTTGGCCATATTGAATACCCATTATCTTACATTGACTTTTTTCTGGCAACTATGGGAATCACTACAACAACTGCAGACCGACTCAGTAGAGTGGACTACAAATATGACCACAAGATATTGAGGTGATCTTTTTTAAGACTACCTGCTGACAGAAACGTTACTGAAACTGTGGCAGAAGTATGCATAAATGAAATGAGGAGTGCGTTTTAGAATACCATGGCGCACTTTATTACTTAAGTCTCAACAGGGATCTATTTTAAGCTTCCGCAGAGTAAACATCATATTATTAATGAGAAGAAACAACTAAAACGAACGTTATATAGATGTGAAGACCAAAGTATTTTAAGAGCAGAAACTTTGAAACATTTACCGGACAACACAGGGTTCCATAACCAATTTTAAACGCGACTAAGGGACGATCTTTTTATTTTTACTAGTATGTATTTAGTTTTTTACGTTTTTTAATCCCCCTTTTCGGAAAATAGTAATTTTTAATATTTATTATTTTAAATCTTTTTTATGCTTATCTACTTTATGTCTGCTAGATTCCTTTAAAAAAAGTATTTTATGATATTCTAATGAAATATTTATTATTTAAAACTTCAAAATTAAATGTTTTACTGTGGGGAAATTATGTCTTTATGGACATTTCGTTACAGCTGATATAGCTCATCAGTGGATTCTATCCAAAATTTTTATAAAAAGCCAAATTGATTAAATGACAACTTCATTGAATCAATAAATCAAAAAGACAATAAAAACTCAAATTTTTATTTTTATACCGTTCACCAAAAAAGTGGAAAAAGGGTATTCGTTTGCAATTTCTACAATATCATTTCCGAACCCATAAAGTATATATATTCTGACTTCTTATGCATCACGCAGACGATTGAGCGATGTCCGTCTTATTAGTGTTGAAATCAAGCTTGTCAAAACACCAAATATATGGGGCGATAAAGAATTAACAAATAAGAAAAAAAAAACATCAAGTGAAAAGACATGCACCGGCCCACATTTTCCAAGTAGTGGGCCTCTGAAATTTTCATAGAAAAGTACGATTATGCACCATATTTTTTAAGATATCAATATGGTTATCATTTAAAAGCTTTTGAAGATATCTTTAAGGAAATACTAAAACTTTTCAAAAATGTTTAACCCATTAAGAGCCAATTAAATTTTTATGTAAAATTATACATGGTACTTAATTTTTTCTTACTTTTTAATTCTCTGTGAACCCCAATATGTGTCTTTTTGATTGCAGTTACTTCACTGAACTAGATTTACACACATGGTGAAGGGTATATAAGATTCGCTATAGCCGTTTAAAAAATAAAAATACATCAATATGAAAATTTATTATTTGGAATATTTTTTAATTTAATCTACTTTAATTGCGCGAAATGGCAATATGGACATGATTTCTCTGCATTAATACATTTCATTTTGTACTTTTAAATAATAAACTTTCAATCAATTATCTTGAAATATTTATATTTGAAGAAATCAAGCACAATTTAAGGAAATAAATATATTATTAGTTTTATTACTATTATTTATAACGATTTTTTTGGAAAATATAAATCAATCAGTCAATTCCATACCGCAGTTTTCGGTATGTAGATATATATTCGCTTATTGTAGCGACTTTTTTCTGTATCCAACTTTAAAGGGATACAGCTATGGAAAAGAATAAAAAATAAGTAAAATAAACCCAAACTTTATCTATGAAACAAAAGAATAAAATTAATTTGATAATATACTTAATTGCGAGGTATATAAAATGAGCGCGTTGTTTGCAAACATTAAAACAATTACTAATTTTAATGGTCGAATACTTTTTAAGATGCGCATCTGAAATCAATGGCTTGCAAACATAAACGAATTATAGATGTCAGTACATATGTACGTATGTATGCATATATGAATATAATGCATTTACGATTTAAATGCAAAATATTTAAACGGAAGCACCCACAAACACATACACATCATGTTAGCGAACAATTAAAAAATTCACTTTCATAGTTTTGGGTTTAACTGTTACAAAAGCTTAATGTATGTATGCATGTGTGGATGTACATGTGCCTGCAAACATGCAACAACAAAATAAATATAAAAAACATGGTTGTTTAAAATTATTTAGTAAATTACATGACAATCTCAGCTGATGAGCATGTAAATACACAATTAACTGACAATTAAAATACTCATAAACATCTCCACAACCACTTTGAAAGAAAATTATTTTATGAAAAGAAATTTTCTGCATTTTAATTGTTGTAATTGCAGATGCATATGTAAATGACTGTGTTTCCCTTTTATTGTAAAAACTACGACATAAATGAGCATACGTCTGATGTATGGATGTACATTTTTTATTCTTGTATTAGAGATGAGCGATATTTCAGTAACTGTGATTTAATCACTGTGATTGCAAAATCACCGGTCACTACGGCGATTGAGTTTATTAAATACAGTCTACACTAAGAATTTAATATCAACAAACGTCCAATTCAAAGCCAGAAATTATTTTCTAACATTTGGACAGACCTTAAATTTCTCTTATATCAATGTCATGAGATTTATAATAGAACGTTTTCATGAGAGATCTCACCAAAACAATTTCAGGAAATATGCTGCCATTTAAATGCACGGGATTACAAATGAATGGCCGTAAAAATTTGTTCCCCAGTTGTATGACACTATGGGATCAGAAATGGATATTGTAGAAATTAAAAGCGAAATGACAAACTTAGATGTACCATTTTTCAACCTGTGGTTAAGGATATGCCAATTATGTTCAGGTTAATACTAACAATGTTTCCCTGCAATTGACTTGGAAAAGACACATGATGCATGTGAAATTAAAGCAACGCAAATAAACTGGCAGAAACTATACGCTTAGCCTACAGCTGCTTTATAATTCGATTCTAAAGCCTATATAATATTATGGAATACAAAAAAATTAGGTCTTACATTTTTACTATTTTTTTTTAAATTCTTTTTTTTTAATTAAAAATCAGAACCAAAATGGGAATTTTTACAAGTGCCGTAAAACGGACCAAGGTATAACAACGTTTTAGATAATAATAATTAAAACTATTTCCATATGAATATTTAGGAATTCAGTTAGTTTCCACCGAGTTCAGAAGATGATGGAGGTTATCAATTCGTGTGAATGTTGCTTTTTTATGTTTGTTCCTGCAGAACTCAGTCATTTCTGGACCGAGTATAAAAATTGTTTGTAATTTGATAGATTATGCTTACAGATTGGTCTCGTTTAAAAAAACAATTGTCTTAAAAATTAAATGGTGCCCCATACAACATACATGTTTTTGAAGTGTTTTATTACCCGTAAAGCGCACTTTTTTAAAATTAAAAAAAAAAACAGCGTATTACTATTTCTCCGAATAGTAAAAAGTAATAAAAATATAACTCTAAAAATTAAAGGGTGTCCCCATAGGTGGCGTTAATTGACTAATATGCGCCTATCTTTTTTTGGCAGACAGCTGATATTTACCAGGAACCTGTATTGATAACTCCGCTATAATAACAATTGTAAGACTCGGATTTGGAAATTAAAGGTTGTCCGAATAGTTAAAGTAATTTGATGTATGTGGCCGATCTTTTGAACAGTTATAGACACACACAGAAAAAAGATTGGTAACAATTCGCGTGATACGTTAAAAATTCAATTACTAATATAATTATTTGATTTTTGTTATTAATAATTTATAGTCTTGATTTATTTTTTATATTAAAAGCTAACAAATGATATTTGCTTCTAAATGTTAGTTGTAACACCTCTTAGAAAAGTTAACATGACCGATTTATGTCTTTACTAAAATCTATTCTATCAAATGGATGATGCAACTAAATTTATTCAGTACATTACTACTGAAAACCAAATTTTGGAAGTAAGAATCATAAAACTCGATTGTATATTCTGAAATCGAAAAATGTTTGACACAATATAAATAAAATTTGTACACATTACAAAAATCAAAAAATATTTTAGTTCCAAAATAAAAAGATTTATTAAAAGTTGTGAAAAGTTCTCCAATATTGCTAAATGGTAAGTTCAAAATTATCTCAGAAAGACATTTATATATAAAAATAATTTTATAATATTTAATTTATTTCGTAGCGCAAAACGTGTGGATGGGATAGCAGTTGAAGAAACTATGTGGAAAGAAGAAATCATGATGTAAAGTAAGAAGAAAGCTGCATTCAATGGTTCGAATCCTATAATTTATTATTAAAATAAAAGTAAATACATATTAAAAAATTATTTTGTTTTTTTAATTCACAATAGTATTTTATAATCACCCAAGAATCATTATTTGAAATAGTTGTGACTGCTATATTTATCCAGTTACTACAACCGAATTCAATATAATACACACAACCGACAAAATTCGATTGGCAACAAATTCGGTTCTTATAACGAATTTCTTTTCTCTGTGCAGACAACTGAAACTTACAAGGGAACTGTATTGCTAAGTCCACTATAACAACGAGTTTATAATTTGAATTTAGAAACTAAAGGGTGTTCTCAAAATTCATGTATTTTGACCTATATGGCCGTATCTTTTGAACCGTTAAATACAAACACTTGAAAATTAGACAGAATTTTCACTATAAGAAGAAGTATAAATATTTTAAATTATAAATGGCATAAAAGAGTGTGCCAGTAGTTAATGTAATTTGATGTATGTGACCATACTCTTGAAGCATTATAGACCAACAGATGAAATCTGTTTTGAAGTCGTTTTTTTTTAAAGAATTATGTTATCCATTTTTATAAAAAGTCAAATACATTTATTTCTAAATACATAAAAATCTTAAAAAGCTTTCGATTTGTTATGCTTGTTAAATTAAAATTTTTTGCATATTGAGTAACATTTGAAACTTTATTTTATTAAAGTTTATCTGTTAAAGTTTTTATGCTTTGGATTATTTGGGAAAATTCTTCAAATATTATATCTTACGTTTTCCTTTTTCTTTTTCTTAAAACCAATACAATTTGATTTGAAGATCCCATCATCTCATCGTTGTAAAATTCTTAAGATTTACAATAACTTTTTTTATACTTTATTATTCACAGAAAATTTCTTATAAAGTCAAAAAAGGTTTTGCCATTGTAAATAGTTAATTGTTACGAGTGCCTGGACTTCTGTAAAAAAAAATATTATTCTCAGCAAATAAAACAAACATAATAACAATAACTACTTTAATTTCATATTATACATAAATATGAATAACAATTTTGGAATTCATAATGGTAAGTAATAGGAAATATACAATTAATCAATAAATAATTCGTAATTGCTCGCTTCGAATAGAAAAACAGCACATTAAAGTTTTATAAGAAACTGCACACACACAAACACACATACATATACATATTATATTTATAAAGAAAAACAACTTACTTTAAAATGAGCTTAGCGGTATAAGTGAAATATATATTTTTTCTTATAAAAACATGAGGTAATCAATCTATCCTTTTACTTCTGGCCGAATATATAACCACGACAATATTTTGCAGTGGTATTTGCTCCTTTTTTGAGTTCTTTAAATATTTGTATTTTATCGGAGCTTCCTTTTTTTTGGGGAAAATTCAAATAAATTTATTTTTGTTTAATTTAAAACTTTCTTATTATCACACTTTCTTCTAATACACACACACATGCAAGATTTTTTCCGGTATTTTACAGCGAAATAAAATTAATTTTCTTTGGCTTTTCTAAAACTCGCTACTAAAATATGTATTATAAAGTATTTAGAATTTTATTATTATCCGCGTTATTTTATATTATTTATTGTATTATTATATTACTTATTTTCTTCCTGCACTTGTATGTATTTGGAATTTAATTTTGTAACTTGATAAAAATATATTTATTACACACACTTCGTAACATTTGCTTGATTGAAGCAGTAATTATTGCCCATTAATCAAATATTTATTTTATGTATTGCTTTAGCTTTTTTGCTTATTTTTTACATTATTACATTTCATAAATTATTTATATATTTTAATTCATATTTCTCCGATTATAAAACGAAAGGCGTGTTGACTTGTTAAATATCATCTAAAAACTACCGTTAATTCTCACGCAACTTTGTTGAAAGCTCTTCATACAAACACGAGTAGAAACAGAGTGGCCAGATCTTGTAATGCCAGATTGTAATGCTAAACGATGTCAATATATTAGTTAAAAAATTCTAAACAAAAAAAAAATTAATTATTTAAAACATTTTATAACAAATGTTACATTCCTTTGTTCAAAAAGACTTTTTTACACAACTCTTTCTTAATTTGTTCCTAATTGATTGGTGGAGTAAGTAAAAGTAAATATTCATTGAATAAGTAAACTAAAAAAATTTATTAGTATAAAAATACAGAGAATCATAAAATATGCAAAACGTGCTAAGTACATTGTGAAAAAGTGCGAAGAAAAGTGTCTAGTGCTAAATACAAAAAAAAAAAACAAAAAAAAAAAAGAAAGTCCAAAATTTAGCACCTAAAAAGTTAAAATGGTCACACTAAATTATTCATCATAAATTTTGTTTAACTCAAAAGTTAACATTGTGAAAAAGTGCGAAGAAAATTGTCTAGTGCTAAATACAAAAAAAAACAAAAAAAAAAAAAAAAAGAAAGTCCAAAATTTAGCACCTAAAAAGTTAAAATGGTCACACTAAATTATTCATCATAAATTTTGTTTAACTCAAAAGTTAACCGTGTTTTAAAGGAAGAAAGTATTCGGAAACTCACCACTTTCAATACAGCAATGTAGTAGCAGTGTATATTTAAAATAAATTTCCTCTTTTTCTAACAACCGCTTTTTGCGGAAGTCACCGTGAAAGATAGAGAGAATGGTGAAAAATTAACAGAAAGGAAAGAGACTTGCGTGTACTTAAAAATCTCTTTCTTTGCCATTCGTAAATTAAGGCAATAACAATTGCATTTGCGGACGTAAACTTAGCAGCAGTATTGCCTGGGAAAGACAGGAAAAAGTAACGATTTTCCTTCAAAAAAGTTACATTTGTTCATTTTAAGTTACGTTTTAAAATTTTCCCTAAATAAATAGCATTTTTATTTAATATTTTAGGGAAACAAACACAAAACGAAAATAAAATAAAACAAGTAAGAATGATATATTCTGCTATGCCGAATCTTATATAGCCTTACATTTTTGAAAATCTAGTTCAGTGAAGTAACTCCAATCAAAAAAGCAAATATTGGAGTGACAGCATATATATAATCTTACATAAAATGACATCAGCTCTTAATGGGTTAAGCATTTTTTAAAAATTTTAGTATTTCCTTAGAGATCTCATTAAAAGCTTTTAAATAATACCCATATTGATGTTTAAAGAAAGTTGAAAATTTCAGAGCCCTGTAACTCGGAAAGTATGGGCGAGCGCTAATTTTTTCACTTGATGTTTTTTCTTATTTTTTGCTTTACTTTAATGTTCCAAATGACACGAAAAAATTAGAGGTAGTCGTGGTGTTTTGCCTGCTGCTTCGAAGGACATGGACGGATCATGCTGCTTTCCAATAGCACCTCTTTCGACACTATATCTGATCGATTACCATATTTTTTTTGTGAAACCGAACACTAACACGGGCGGACGGACGGACGTCGCTTAATCGACTTCACTATTGATAAGAAGTCAGAATATTATACTTTATGGAGTCGGAAATGGATATTGCAGAAATTACGCAAGGTATGACAAACTTAGATATGGCCTTTTCCCACTTTTTGTAGTTAAAGCTATAAAAATAGAAAATCGTATGAAAAAATGTCAGTATTAAAATCAGCACTCAATACTAATATTCCGAGATAGAAAAGTGCATGCCTCGCCATGCAATAAAACTAGTTAAAAAAGGATTTTTTTAATAAATCCGTTTAACCTTTTTCTTTGAAAGATTGAGCTTTGATAGAATTTACTGCACTAATTATTAATTATTAAAGACAAATTTGAGCCTTATTTGCCTAAAACATCGACCTAAAATTTTTGTCAACAATTCCGAAATATAATCCGGCGAGAAAACTAAAATTGAGGTATTTGTATGGTACCACTAGCAAGTTGTCAAGCTTTTTAAGCGGAATAACTAATGTTAGTAACAATGTTCGCAAGTTTGAACAGAATAATTAGTTTTCACGAAATGCAGCTCATATTATTTCACAGTTGAGAAAAATTGTTGACAGAAACATTTCGCTGTTTCTAAGTATGGAGCAAGAAACGTTTTGTGATTTCTCACTAATAGATCAGAGTAAGCTTCAGTTTAATTTAAACTAATTTTTTATGTGGGATTTTTATAGCAACCTTTGTTATTAAAATCGAATTGATATGTTAAGAGAGAGTTTTTCCTTAAATAATGAAACAAATACTTTTTCACTGACATTAAAGGGCATTTTGAATGAAATTGTGCGAACGAACGAACGATTGCGACATCGTGAAACTAGCCCTAATTTATTTCGAGCCTGTATCAAAAGTTACGAACATTTGTCCAAATTTAAAAAATTATATATAAATTCAAGTTTCAAAAAATGTAACCAAGCGGCAACACTGCTTAGCAGCACAATAACGCTCTAACAAGGAAATTGTCTATTAAAAGTTAGCTTATATGTAGACATTGTAATAATTAAATAGTTATTAGTAAAGTTATATTAGACACTTTTTTTATCTGGAGGTTTTAAAACTTGTCTTAAGAGATGTTTCTTTTGTTTGTGAACATTAAAGGTCACATTCGTTAACATTTGCTTAGTTTTAAATTTTAAATATTAACCTGAATATGTTTTATCAAGCAAGAATTTATTTTATATTATAATTTAATATTACACTCCTTTAACAAATAAATTATCCTTTCTTAATTCTATTGTCCACAAATTTAAGACGAAATTCGTGTCAACTCGTTTAATACTCCATATAAACTTAACTTTAATGCTCACGCACTATTGAAAAAAGCTCTCCACCTGCCGCTAACCAACCAAATCAAATATAATGAGAGATAGAGCGTAAACTGACCCCAAATTATTTCTCTTGTGGAATGCTTTTCATTCTATAAAATTTAAAAGGAAGGAAGCAATAAAACTCACCAACCAGGAAAAGTGCTGTAATGAGAATGTATTAGTGATTCTCATTTAAGAAAATTTCAGACTTACAATTATAATAATTTATAACTTTACATTGTCATATTGTTTTACATGAATGAATAAATATTAACGAATATCTGATTAAGTTGTGAAAAGCCAATTTATTACTTTTTTACTGTTTTTCAGTTTAGAATCATCAATGCAACCTTATTTTAATTCTAAGGCAAAAATGTTCTTCAGTGCACGTCTGGTCAAAATGTATCTATCAGTGTGTATTTAAATTTTCTTATTAGTAAAAGAGCATACTTTTTTTTAAATAGTGTTGTTGCAGTAGCGGTTCTGCAATGACTTGTTACAAAAGTTGTATAAAATTTTATTAATACACACATTAAAACAAACGTCTAAACATCACGCTGCATGCTTCAGGAACATTTTCCAATTAGAATTGTTAAAAAAATTTTTTGTTCAAATATGAGATTTTAATTTAACCTTTACTTAACTTAGAAAACAACATTTATAACATTTTTTTTAAATTGGTTAAAAAAACAGAATTTTAGGAACATTTATCATTACAGTCTGCAACGTTTGTTAATTAAATCAGTAAATTTTATCCTTATTTTTAATTTGCTTCACATTTCTTACATTTGATAAATTAATTAATTGAAATTACTTCAAATTCACAACGAAACGGATACTAACTCATCGAATTTCAAGAAAAAACTAAATGGTCAGGCCTTTTGTAAAATACTCTTCACCTACGATAATTAGAAAACCCAAACTCGATTATAATGAAGCAGAGAGCGCAAGGTTACTTCGATAATTTCTCTTGTGGATTGCATTTTACTCAAGAAAATTTACCAAATTTAAAAGGAAGGAAATAGTAAAAATTCACCTCATTAAATATATACACCAGTGCTGCCAGGGAAAGACAAGAAAAAGTTGCGCTTTTCCTTCAAAAAGTTACATTTTTTATTGAAAGTTACTTTTTTCAATTTTCCTTTAATAAATAGTAATTAAATATATTTTATATTAAGCTAGCAGTGCCCACGACTTTGTCTGCGTGTCATTTCTAATTTTCTTAAAATTCAGATTCGACTATTTTTTTTAGAGTTCTGTTAATAATGTTAAAAGTTTTCTATCTACAAAAACAAAAAGTGCTGACAACAGTTCTAGTACCATTATACCGTTAAAATTGGGTGATTTCAGAATTGTATCTCTATTTTGTTACGAAATGACCTATTTTTACAAAAAAAAAAAAAGATATTCTCTATTTAAACCAAGATTCTAAGGCACCTCCTCAAAAAATTTTGTCCGAATCCATTCCGTATTTTTTATGTGATGCGATCACAGACAGAAAGACAGACAAAAATTGCCAAAATGCGTGTTTTGTATTCCATATCGATTACTATCTACATCAACATTAAAAGTTTTCAAAAAATATTTCATATACAGAAATGATCCCGTTATATGTATATAGATATAGCAAATAGTCTTAATCCATATTTTAGGAAAATTAACATGGCAACAAATTTTTTTTCCGAACAAAAATAAAACTAATATATAAAAAATTAAAAAACCTAGGAAAGCGTAAATTTATATATAAAAACGTCATGACCATTCTTTTTGTTCAATCCTCATGAGTCTTAAAGTCAGGATCTCGCCATTCAAAAAAAACTGGTTAAGGTAGAAAATATTTTTAATTAATCGAACTAACCTTTTCTTTGACAAATTGACAGAATTTGTGTTTAATAATTTTAAAAAATACGGTAATTAAATAAAAGTAGTCGTATTTGCTTTAAAACTTCAACATAAAATGCCTGACAATTTTTCCTTATGATACGAGTATGTATATTGTATATTCTATATCATTTTTGTTCTAGTTCTGTTTTGTTTCGTTTCAATGTTGTTCTAAAACACTTATGTTCTCTAATTCTCTATTTTGTTGGCAAAGCAAAACATTTGTGTTCGGAAGTATGTGTTTGAAAATGAGAAAGTTCTATACACACACTACTTGAAATTTACGTGATTGCTTATAAGACATTTTTCTTATGTTTGTGCAGCCCTTTAGTATATACAAACGTATATGTATATATAAATATTTCATCCGGCACTTCTTTCATATTCAAAACTTTTAAAAGCATAAAAAATTGCTGCATACTTCAAGGGAATAAAAAATGATTAAAAATTGAATTGCTATTTTAAGAAAAACAGTTATCAGAGTGGTTCTTGTCTCAAATAAAGAACATTTTCAGTAGTATTACTTTGTTTTGTGTATGTACTAAAAGTTACAAAAATTTACCCAAATATAACAGAATTATAAATGTTACCTTAATGAAAATCCTTTTATTTAATAATAAAAACACAACTAATTTCAATGAAAAACACAACTTACGCTTGAATGAGTTTCTAGTGTGTTTACGGGTGTCTTTTGCGTTTTTAAAACTTCCATTTCGCCACTGTTTAATAAGAATTCAGTATAGAAACAACGTAGTGGTGAAATATTGAAAAAATAATAAACAATTTTTTTGACTTAATTGGCCCATATAGCGTATAAAAAGCATAAAAGACAATTAATACTATATTGGCCAATAAACGCATATTCAAACAATATTTTTCTTTTAAAAACTGACATATTGCTAAAAAATTAGATAAGAAAATTAATTATAAAGATCAAATAAACAATAATATATAAAACTTAACAAACGAAGGTATCTTAAAGAAACAGATCTAAAATAAAATCTAAATTGAAGGATGCGGAAACAAGTTTTTGGCTAAAGGAATGTATTTGCTGAAGAAAAGATCCTTCCATGCTAAAATTGGTAACTGATTTTATTTCTTTTTTTACTGAAATGTATTTCATCTTTTGAACCTTAATACCCTTCACCATAAAAAAAGCTCACTCCTGTCATCTAAAAAAAGTCAGCATCACATGGACGGTAAGGAAGCGCCACATATATGAAAACAAAAATACGAACGTGCTTTGACCCTCAATAATCAATATCGGTAATTAATATAATCGGGATAATTAGATAAAAGATAGCACGAAGTTTTTTGTGAAAATTAAATTACGAAATGTTCAGCAAGATTTTATACCACATAACAAGATGCTGCACAACTAAATAATCATATGGACTCGTTGTTCGTATGCAACGACAAATGACATCACTTAATGAAAAGTAATAAAGTAAACTCTATTAGAGCTGGAAGTAAATCACTCGTTTTTGATTTTAATTCGTTACGATTTAGTTAATTTGGAATTATTCCTCCTTAAAATTAGGAAGAAAATGAATTGCAATTCTTTTCTAATTTAAACGAATTTGTAGAATGAGTTGCAACTTGTTTATAATTCAAATGAATGTGCATGGCAATGCATTTCTAATTCGTTTAAATTGAATTGATTTTGAATTAATTCAAATGAGTTGAGAAATGAATTGCAATTCAAATGAATGAAATTAAAAATGAGTTTCAATCAATCAAATTCCAGAGCAGATCGAGAGGGACTGAAAAATTATAATTTCTCCTATCCTGAAAATATTCAATGATCAAGGATCAGAAAAAATCAAGAAAATACTTACTACTTATTTAGTTATAAAATCAATTCAAATTTCACTCAATTCAGTTCAAATGAGTTGGTCATAACTTGCTATTTGAATTAATTCAAAATCAATTCAATTCAAATGAATTGGACATGAATTGCAAATCACGTTGACAAATTCATTTCATTTGCAATTCATTCTAAAAACTCATTTAAATTAGAAACGAAATGAAATTTTTTTTAACAAATTCATTTGAATTGACTCATATTTCGTTCAATTCATTTTTTTTTTTTTTTTTTGTGTGAAAAGAATTAATTCAGTACATGAATGATTCGCGTATTAATTCAAAAATCAGTGTAAAGTTTTAGGTTTCGTATAAGCAGACAATAAGAAAAATGTTTTGCGATGACATGGTGATACTGAGACGTTAAAAGGCTTTTAAGCCAAATGACTTTAATCAAGGCAAAAATATAAAATTGTGCATAAAGCGATATTACAAGTTATAATCGTGTACTTTTCTTTTGAAAGATTCCAAACTTGAACTTAAAGTCCCAACTAAAATGTGAAAACTCTAGATTTAGTAAACTTAAGCAACTGTTCAAACACATATTAATCATGTGTGGCAAACAATAATTTTCTGTCAAGTTTTGCTTATAACGTTTGCTTAAGCAAAGTATGAAACTGATCGCACATTCCGTACGGTAACGGCTAATTGTGAATTCAAAAAAATTGCAGTGAAGGCCAACAGAGATACATTATTATGCCCTTCACCACATTTTGAATTTCCACAATCTATCCGTCTAATCGTCTGTCTGTCCGTGTTTGTCTTGAAATCAACTTTGCCAAGGCACTAGATGAGCCAGAGAGAGTACTTAAGTAAGTACTAAATAGTAAAGATAACTACATGCAGGAATACAAACGAAAGTTGATGGGACAACAACAAACTTACAAAACTTACAATTAATTGTAGGAAAGAATTTCTTATTCCGATTTATATGTACATGTGGTT
This sequence comes from Gymnosoma rotundatum, assembly GCA_916610165.2. NCBI lineage: Eukaryota > Metazoa > Arthropoda > Insecta > Diptera > Tachinidae > Gymnosoma > Gymnosoma rotundatum. The sequence continues at coordinate 347,176 of OU744337.1, forward strand.
ATATATGTATATGGAAAAGGGTATATCGCTGGTCTCATGTAGAAAGGCCCTAACTCGTATATATGTAACTTTACAGGAGAAGGTAAAAACATAACAGAAACTGTATTTATCACAATGTAATATTAAGAATGCAAATGCTTAGAAAACCGTTATTTTAGATACTATTGCATTTATATTTTGTGATAAGATGTCTCTATGTGAAATGTATTGGAATCACGAAAAATTTCAATTTCGTAAAAATTCGAGTTAGGGCCTTTCTACATGAGACTAGCGATATATATGATTAGTATTTAATATAATAGAAAATTAAAAAAATCTTAATTTCTTGTCAATTTTTAACAAGCACTATTCGCCTTTGCATTTTTTTAGTATTGTTGGCCAAAAACACAAACACCAAAAACAATGTAATTTTTTATCGAATTAACCTCAATAATAAACTTTAAAAAATGAAAATGTGTGTCTAAAAAGTTATCAGTAAGTACGAGTAAAATTTGTAATTTAAATGGCATTTTGTTTAAAAATTTTAAATTTATAAAGAAAGTAATTTTTATAAATGAATTTAATTTTTAGAAAGAAAAATTATTTACAAATGTATGCGGACGTTTTTCAAAGAAAACAAGAAAAATTAGATGCTAGCAGAATTATATGCAGCATTTTCTGAACCGCCACATCCTTCATCAGCATTCTTTGCATCTATCTACCTTATGTTATGTACGTCATAAACATTATCTATTTAACGAACTAATCTTAATGTTTATTTGGTGAGACGAAGTTCACACACAACTTAAAGCATTTCTTTGTCGATCTCTTTGTAACTCGTTTTGTACATTTGTTTTTGGCTTTGTGCTAACCTTTGGATAGCCAGGAAATGCAACTTTTTACTTTTATTTTTTTTTTTTTGTGGCAAATTATTTACCAAGTTCTTGCAAGTACACTGCAGTCATCTAAAACGCTCAATGGTTGCTTAACACTAGAAGCGCCGGAACTTACAACCCCCCAAGAACCGCCGCTGTGCCAAAATTGTCCCATTGTGTATATTACAAAGTTATTTGAAATATGATATGAAACTTATGATTAAAAATTTTTATTCATGAAAAACAGAAACACAACAATTTATGAATTCTAGGTCTGATAAAAAAATTAAAAGATTAATTATTGGGCTGATAGCCTTGGCAGCTAATGCCCTAGTCTATAAACCTTTAGTCTAGGAATTTATTTCTTGGATTAAATTAATGAATAATAATAATAATAATAATAGAAGATTAATTATAAAAGAAGATAATTGAATACTTATTAGAAAATTTTTTTTTGTATTTAAAAAGCAAGTATTGAATAAATAATATGCATGGCTCATACACTTACTGCACTCTGTTTTTTTGCACTGATGGTACTTCACAAATGACTTGCTGTTTACACAGTTTGATTTGACCAGACATCATGAACGTTTTTCCTGCCATTCTGGTATGTATTCTGGAATATCTGAGGGTATTGATTTTTTCTACTATTCATATTTTTAGATACCAACTCTTCGCCTAGTTGCAAGAGAAAATCTCTGCATTTAATTTTGTTATTGCTGATAAGTTCAAATATTATCCATGAGTTTATGGCTGCTAGATATAATATATTATTAAAAATGTGTAATCGGCCAACGTCTAGATGGTGCCTTTATTGTGTACTTAGGGCTCATTGAGTCCACGAGATCTACTCCGTATTTCGTGCTATTGTAGAATAACACTATCTCTTTTTTTAACTGCCGTAGAGCTTATTGTTACATCTTTATGCATAGTGCTGAAAATCAGCACATTTTTGTTGGATTTAGCCTGATAAACTGACAAAGAGCAGTCCTGCTGTATAGCCCGGCAATGGGTATTTTTCTTAGAGCTCTATTAATCATGCCCACGATGCTAGTATTGTTGGACTTCAAATATGCCGGTTGCAAGTAAAAAGTTGTCACAAGTAACATTTCTGCCTTCATTGATATAAGAATCCATTAATTTCTTCAATACCCAATCTTCCAAACGCTCCTCATTTGGTCTATTTTCATTCTTGCCAAGATAAGGAAAAACATTTCTTATATAATTTTCATCGCTGTCAACCGCCATCCAAAATTTTGACCATATTTATGAGGTTCTTAGCTTATAAATTTTGTAAATCGACATCGACATTTAAGGGGAAAGAGTTGTTCGTCAATTATTATGTATGGGCGGGTACGTAATACGCTTGTGAGCTTGCGATATATTCATACCAAATTTCGGAGATCATACCAAACTTATCTTTATTCAGTCTTTGTCGTTCAGTTGTCTAGTGATGAATTTTCAGAAACTTCATTTTCTCTCGAAATCGATTTCGGGGCATAACTGCCTTTATAATTGGATTATCCCATTTTGTTTACCATAATGAGTCCATATGTAATAAACTTGCACCAATTGCTCCTCGAATGTATAGTATACCAATTAAGTCATTGTATATTCTAATATATGTTGCATCATTCTTCTTGTAACTATTAGTTTCCAAGCACTTTCACAAGTTTCATCTATGTTACGCATCGCATACGAGGTTGGTACACTGCAGTCCCTAAAAACGTTTTGGCACCCATGCCTGCCAGCTGTATTCCCTCCTGCAATTATTGTCCAAGCTGTTCCATCGGGCGAAAAAATAGCTTTATTTGAATCTGATATTTCTGTACGGTTATGCGTCCAAGTTGTAGGTAACAGTTGCTGACGAACGCCCGCGGGACGCTCGAAACACCGTTATTTTATTTTTGCATCGATGTATTTAAGTTTGCAGATACAAAAGTTATGTACTTTTTTCTTAACTATAAAAAATACTGAGGGGACAAAAATGACCCATCGGCAGTTCAAGGTAAAACACACTTTTTTTTAAATATTTGCATGTAAAAAAATTTTATACATTTTCAGCTTAATATATACATAAAATTAATAAAAGTCAAAAAGTCTCATAAATCAAAATAAAAAAATAAAGAAGTTAAGGGCCACACAACTCGCATGTGGGACAAAATTGGCACGGTGGCGTTTCTAGTGTTAAGCGTTTGACAGGCTTTTCGTTTGGTTTTTGACGTTAGCTTAAACTAGCTTACGCACATTATAGTGGGGCCTTAAGGCTGATGGCCTAAAATTTGAGATTTTTAATTTTATGTATTTAAAAATCGTGATGACATGACAGACTAAGGTTTATAAAAATAGATTATTTTAAATTAGACATTTTCAAATCCTAATCTAACAATATCAGCATTTAAAAAGTTGCTACTGTGGCTGACCAATTGTAGGCATATTATTTTTAAATTAAATTTTTTTGTATAACCAGGTACATACACTTCAAGTTTTTTCTTTTTGTTGGTAGTCTGATTTTTGTGGCAGAAAAGGGAAATAAAATGAGTCTGCACCCTCCTCTTAAACACAAAACTCACAATTGTTAGAAATTAACTTCACGTGGGTTTAACTTTAGTGACGAATTTCGCTGATGTTAAAGAATACAGAAACGAGCAGAAATCCGTTCCTCTTTAAAGAAGAGAAAATTTGTGTCATATGTTAGAAATTTAATTTGAAGAAAATATTCTTGCAGGTGTGAATTTGTTTTTGCAGTCACTGAGCTTTCCACAGAAAGGCTAATCTATGCTAAAGGTAATCTAACAAAAAAAAGCGAACTAGATATACATTTACATAGATACATATGACGGTGCTTAAGTAGTGGTAAAATTAACCGATTTGTGTCGTACTGTTTGTCCCCGTCTACACTTTGCAACTTTTTTTGCGCAACTCTTGAGTTTGTAGGTGAGAGAAGAAAGACGAGTGGAAACGCATAAACTGTTTCATGTACTTGCAATTCTCTTTTGTTTCGTCATTCGTCATTTTAAACAAAAGCGAAGTCTAACCAATCAAGGCCGAAATTGCAGAAACAAAATTTGAATGTGTGGACACAAATGCAATTACAAAAAAATTAAGAAAATTGCAGAAACATAAATTGCCTGCCTGGACGGGGATTTACGGATTAGGTGAGTAACACTGACAGGTAAAAGATTTTGCTTAATTATTTTGATGAACTAATTTTGCCTCCATTTTATTCAAATAATTTTTACAGCTGGGATTAAATTTAGTCTACTTTGTTATTATTAATGATAATTTTTCTACGCTTGATTATTGCGTACTTTTACTAACTGCTTACATTTTTTCTCTAAATACATTTTGTGACCCTTTAAGTTTAGTAGTAACTTTCCTAAAAAACGAATTTTGTAAAAATACTGCCGCTAATGACGCTAACGTAGCAGCATGTATTGTAGTTGATTTTTTTATTTTATCACTAGGTTATTGTACCCGGTCTTGTCTGGGTATATTTTTAGGTTATTGCTAGGGACAGGCCACAAATGAACGGTTCAGATGCAGATTTTTTTAAGGAAAATTGTATAAAGAAAGGTCTCAAATTAATATATTTTACCACAGCTCGAGAAAGGCTTTACCGATTTAGATTTACGTATATAATACAGTTTTAATTGAAAGGAAGTTAAGTTATTTAAAGCAAATAATCACAAATACTGGTCTTTACATGTAACGTAATAATAATTACAAAAATAAAAAATGTGCGCATTATTCTTTTTTGTATATGAAAATATGTATGTTTGTATGTATGTACATATTTCGTTTTTATTTTATCAACCTTTGAATAAATAACAAAAAATCTTAAATTTAAGGTGTCATCATAATCTCTTCATTTCTCTCTTTCTTGCTGTTTCAAATAAAGACGGGGTTGTCTTTTCGGCACCAGGTGTGCAAAGGATTTACGGTTGATATACGCGGTGTATACAGCAAACACAAGCACGTTCTATAGAGGGTAAAATTTAGGCGCAATTATTTGAAATCTACAAAAATGTTCTTAAAGGCACACATAACAAAAATATCTACTTATGCCCGTATTTAAAAAAAAAAAAATACCTCAAGACATGCATACATATATGCATATGTACATACATACCTGTGTTGTTATTTTCTTTCATTGTTTTTTTTCTGTTACTTACATTAAGACAAGACTTGTTATTCTGGACGTAATTTCCATTGTGACAATTCCATGACAATGATTACTACAGCTGCACGTACGATGAGAGTTTTATTTCAGTAAAAATACAATATTACAAGAGTTATACATAAGTACAATTAATCGTCAATATGTTTGTTTGAGTGTGCGTGTGTGTGTGCAATAATACTATATTAACAATAATAAAATTAAGGGAGATTTTCGTTTACTTGAGCGAAGTAAAGAACTGAATAACGTTCAACGTTAATGCCCAAGTGATCAGTCGGGTTTTTATTGTGACGCGAGTAGGAACTTTTCCGTTTAAAGCAAAAGTATCCTTCCAGTTTTAGTTAGTTAGTTAGTTAGTTGAGAAAAATTGTTAAATTAAAAAAAAAAACTGTTTTGTTTTTGTATTTTGTTTTATAATATTGTTAATTAAAAGAAATAAAAGTTTTTTTTTATTGAATAAAAACTTTTTGTTATCCACAAAAGATTTATAAATTTGGACGAATTATTAAGATTAAAAAAAAACAACGAACTTAATCCCTATAAATTTGAAAACATACTAAGAAACGGTTATTATTTTTTTAAATTAAAATTAAGAGGATAAATATGTCGTTCTCAAAAGCTAAACTAAAACGTTTCAATGATGTTGATGTAGCTGCTTGTGGTTCACCCGCTCGTCATATGGTTGCTGTTGATAATGCTTGTACACATGGTGCTGCAGCTTCTTCTTCATCATCTGTTCAACTAGAGCGTAGAGAACAAATCGAAAAGTTCTTCAAAGATGCTGTACGTTTTGCTTCGAATTCGAAGGATTCCAAAGAATTTGCTATTCCTAAAGAGGGTGGACTGAAAGAAGATAAAGATAAAGATAAGAAATCAAAAGGTTTGAGACTGTTTCGCACACCCTCATTGCCACATCGTTTGCGTTTTCGACAAAATTCTGATGTGACTGCAGCTGCTGTTAGTAATAATAACAATGCGGGCTCCTCAACTGCTAGCTCAACACCATTACACTCAGCAACAACTACCCCCGTAAAAGAATTAGCCAAGTCCGCTAGCCGGTTAAAGGGCAAAGACGCTTTGAATCAGGAAATTCGTACTAAAAATGAACTAATTGAAAATTACACGAGTCAAATTGAAGTACTTAAACGACATGTAGATCAACTTAAAGAAGCTGAAAATAAATTGCGCGAGGAACACGATTGCTTGCAAACAAAAACTGAAGGTATAATACAGAAGTTGACAGAAGAAAACAAAAGCGCCAAAGAGCAAAATGAACAGATAACCGTTCAAAATGCAAGACTTGTTGAAAATATTGCCCAACTCGAATCCGAAATTTCTTCTTTACGTGAGAAACACTCTGCGGAAGTTGGTAAATTAACTGATATAAGCGAACAGCTAAGAACCAACAATGAACAGTTGGAAACAAACATTAAGAAACAAATGGAAAAGCACGAGATAATGCAATCGGAAATTTCAAGACTTGAGCAAGAGGTTAAAGCAGCTCGTGAACGCATTGCGTTAGATGCTGAACGATCCCAACAAAATTTCGAACTTATTGAAAATTTGAAGAATATAAATGCGTCCTTGATTGGTGATGTTGAGAAACTCAAAAAGCAAATTGAACAGGATGCTTTGTCTTACGCTCAAGAAACTAAAATAACGCAAAATGAAATGGAATGTTTGAAAAATGAGCGCAACACATTAAAGAACGATTTGGCCAGTAAGTGCGATTTTATAAAAGCTTTGCAAGATGAACTTCTAGATAAGAATTGCGAGATTGATGCCCACTGCGATACTATACGTCAGCTTTGTCGTGAGAAAGCTCAATATGTGGAGAAGGAACGTCTTTTAAACACGGCTGAAGAGAAGGTCCGCTTGGCAGAAGTTCAAGCCGAGCAAAAGGTTCAAAAATTAGAATCAGATCTCGAAAATACTCTGGAACGAGAAAAGGCTTATTGGCGTGGAGAATTAGAAAAACGCCAAAAAATAGCTGAAAACGAAATTATCAAAATTGAATTGGAGAAGCAAGATGTCATGGTATTGCTTGAAAGTACCAACGACATGTTGCGTGAACGCGACGAAAAAATCCAAAAGTATGAAGAACAATTGCGTAACGGCATCGACTACTACATTCAACTAACCGATAATCTTCAGAAACAAGTAGTCGATCTAAAACAAGAAGTGGCCAAAACAATAACTGAAAAGTACAACTATCAGTTAACTTTAAGCAACACCCGCTCTACTGTAAACATACTCATGGATCGTTTAAAGAAGTCCGATGCTGACGTCGAACAACTTAAAGCTGAATTAGAGTCGCTACAGTTGGCTAAAGGAGCCTTGGAGCAGAGCTATTTGACATTGCAAGCTGAGCTCGAGTCTGTTAAAAAGCAGCTGTCTGAAACGGAATCTGCCCTTCAGGCGTTACGAACTTCATCGGATACACTACAAAAAGAGGTATCTCTTAAAGAAAACATGTTCAATGATATATTAACTTCTGAAGAAGAAACTTTGGATAAATTCACTAAGATTGCTACTTTATTCCAGGAGCGCATCGATGGCGATGCTGCCAAATACCTGGATATGTACAATGAACTCAAAAACAAGGACGAGACGCGTGAAGTGTACATGCAAGATATGAAGAAGGCTCTCGAAGAATTTTCAACCGTTTTGCAATTTGCTCAGCTGGAGCTAGATAACAAAGACACCACTTTGATGAAGGTACGAGAAGAATGCGAGCAACTGAAACTCGAAAACATTACCCTTAAATCAAAAATCGAAGAAGGTTCCGTAAAAGTAGCCACACCAGCAAAGAAGAATAGCACTGATATAGAGAAAATTGAGGGCTTACTAATTGATTCCGAGCTGAGAGCCGAATGCGATAAAATTGCTACTTGGTTTTTGAACTCCACCGAAAAAAGTTTACGCAACGAAAGTTCAAACGAAATCAATGAACTATTGAAACCTACTACACCAAACAATAAGACAGCCCGCACGTACACCACACCTGTGCGATCTTCTGGTGGGAAAGCAATCAATACTCCACGAACACCTCACACACCCAAAAACTCAACGCATACGCCACGCACCACTCCTAAGAAAACCATTTTGTTTCCAGGCAAGGAGAATATACCCAGTCCACAGAAAAATGTTCTTAAAGCGAGAAATATCTAAAGGATATTGAAAAGCGAAATAGACAGACAGGGCGAGGGATGAAAATTATGTTTTTTTATATTGTACTTTTTATTATTAATATTAATAAAGTTTTTATTAGTTTAAATCTTTTTAAGACTCATAAAAACAAACGTTCAAACGTGTCCGTTTCCTTCTACTTTTTAAATTTATATACACACATTGGAAGTACGTACGTTTATTTTCTATTTTTTATTCTCTATTTAAAAAAAATAGTCTTAATTTTTAGAAAAGAATTAAAAATTCATATCTCGAAGTAGATGCTTTTTTATAGAATTAATTACGCATTTGCTGGATCGCTACGTTCATCTTTAGCATTTTTTCTATCTATCTGCTTTGTGGTTTGAGAGAAATGGATGGAGAGGAGTTAACTGAATTCTGAAAATAATTATATTTATTATAGTAATTATTGAAAACATGAAATTACGAATTCAACCCCAATTAAAAACATTGTAAAATGCTCAAGTTATTTTTTATATGCATGTATGTGTGTGTATGTACGTACTTTGAAAGAAAATATTTCTTAAGATTTACAAACTTGGTCTGTTTCAATTTATAAATTTACAAAAGATGTTTATTTTAGTTTTTAAATCATAAAAGACTTAACATTAAAAGAAAGAAATTTACGCAGTCTATAGTAATTGTAATTTCCAAGCAGTCACTTTCTTGGTTTAAAAAGAAATAAAATAAAATTTCCGGTTTTAACAAAAAAGGAACAAAAACAATCTGAAGAAGTATACAAAACAACTTAGGCAAACTCTCCCTCTTTCTTAAAAAAAAATTTAACATCCCTTTGAATTGTTTTGTATTAAACTTTGTGTTGCGTTGTGTAAAGTTATTTTAACAAGAACAACCTTAATAATTTAAGGGAAGTAAAATTAAAATCAATCTTTTGTATTCGACATAAATAAAAGTATTAAAATCGTGAGAACTAATCCAAATTTGCTTTTTCTATTTTAAACAGCTGTTAATAAGCATCTTTGTACATACATATGTATGTATGTATGTATGTATGTTTGTATGCTTAGTTCAGAATTCCAAACCGCAACCGGAATATTAAAGATAAAACGCATGCATTATATTGTTTACTTGAACCGAACGCGAAAAACTGAAATTGATGACCTTTTGCATTAAAGTTAATAAGATCTCTTTAAACTAATTTAATTATTTTCATTAATTTTCAAGTTAAAATCTTTTCTTCGTGCTATTTTCTATTATCCCGATTAATTATTTAAATCACCGATATTGATTATTGAGGGTCAAAGAACGTCTCGATGGCCATTTCGTTACCGCTTACTTAACTCTCCAGGAGTTAATACAGTTGAAAGAGGATTAAAATAAAATAACACAAAACACTATGATAATTTATTTATATGCTCGGGCACTTTGCAAATATTAAATTAAACATCGGGAATTTTTAATTATATTAATCAATTTTCAAGATAAAAAAAGATTTTCAGGCATGTTCTGAATTCCATATGAAATTTTGACTTTCTATTTTTCAAGCCATTGTTTTTGTAAAAAATAATTTTATAGCAACAATGCTTTGAAAAATGGCAATAGTTGATGCAATTTGATGTATATTGCCAAACTGTTGAACCCTTATAGACAGACGGTTAAAATTTTCAAAGATTCTGACTCCTAAGTCTACTACAACAGCAAGTATAATATTTAAGTTTTGAAATTAAAGGGTGTCCAAATAGTTTCTCTACATTGTCAAACTGTTGAACAGTTGTAGACAGACAGTTGAAATTTAATAGGAGATATAGCGCTACGTCTGCTATAGCAAGTATAAAGTTTAGAGATAGAATATAAAGGTGTCCCAATATTTTTGAACCGTTATAGACAGACAGATGAAATCTGTTTTGAAGCCGTGTTTTTTTTTTTGCCAGAAATTTTGTTATCTCATTTTTTGTTATCTTCCTTTTTCTTGTTTAACAACTTTAGATATTTGGAATAACAAAGCTTAAGCTTTATATTCTGCGGTTTTTGTAGGATGTTCTAGAAAAAACTTTCGCTTTTAAAGGAACATGATACTGCCAGGCAAAGTTTTTAATTTAAGTAAAAAACTAGGAGTTTTTTCTAAAATTTAATTTTTGCTAAAAAAATCTCAATAAAAGACTGGAAAAAATTCAGTTTGTAATTTAATTTTGTCTTAAAACTTAAATTTTTGTTGAAAGCATGAACTACTTTTTTTTTTGCTTAATTTCTATTAGTTTCGGTGACAATTTAATGAAAAAGCGATTTTTACTGAAATATACATTTTAGTTAGAAACCCTTTGTTTAATTTTTCAGAGAGAAGATTTATATTTTAGAAAGACAGTTTTCTGTAACTGGTAATTTTTTGTGGTATTATAGACAATATTGAACGTTTAACCTTTAGATTATTAAAAAACAGTAGGAGTGTTATATTCGGCTATGCCGTATCTTATATACCCTTCACAACCTATGATAATCTAAGTAGTTTATTGAAGTAACTCCAATCAAAACAGCAAATATTGGTGCTGCATAATTTTACATAAAAAATGCCATCGGATCTTAATGGGTTAAGCATTGTTAAAAACTTTTAGGATTTCCCTAAACATCTCATCAAAAGCTTTTAAATGATACTGATATTTTAAAAAAATTTAAAAAGAGGCCCGTAACTCGGAAAATATGGGTGAGCACCGGTTTTTAAACTTTCTTATTTCTTATTTTTTAATTCTCTCTCGCCCCATATATTTGTTTTTTTGATTGGGTTACTTCACCGTTGGGTTTTAACAAATTACGCTTTTCTGCTTTAACTTCAAATAAATTCAACAAAATTTGTCGACAATTATTGAATCTCATAAGTTTTAGTAGGTCTGAAAATATTTTTTGCTGTTCGCTATTTATTTTTGTCTGTTTTTTTTTTAATTTTTATTGCCAGTTTTATTTGATTTTTTTTTAAGTATTTTAATCATTGAATCAATCACTTCTATAGAAAATTCAAAATCTGCTCAATTGTATAAAAATGTAAAATATAAAAAAAAAATCTAAATAATGGCAGGCCCATGGTTTGTGACATCCGCAACGAAAATCAAGGTTTTTCAAGTGCTTTAATTTACTTTTTACAAAGTTCTAGACTTTCATTAGTTGAAGGTATGCACAGATGAATTTAATATTTTTAGATGAAACTTTGCTAAAAATAATATAACTGTACATTGATTTCTAAACCGACTTTTGTTTTTTTTTGTACCGTTCGCAACGGTAATTTCGGCACTTTAAAACAGTTAAATAGTTTAATATGATTTTAAAGTAAGGAATTAACGTTAAAACATGCTGCCTCCTTCGTCGGTAGTTCTTCATAGCATATCCGCATGCAAAGTAAAATAACTAATAAAATGGCCATATCTCTCTTCTTTCACTACCTATCTTATTAACCCTTTTCTAAGGAATGAAGCACGATTACGAGAAATAACTAAATATGTGATGCCTGAAGCCTGATGCCTGAACTATTAAAAAATGCTTTTGCTATCAACAATTCTTGTTCAGAACGTCAACGGGATTTATAACAAAAAAAAAAAAAACAAAAAGAGAGAAAGAAGAGAATATGTACAGTTTATGGAGTCAAAAATTAGTATTGTAGAATTAAAAAAAAGGAATTACAAACTTACCTTTCCACCTATACGAATATAACGTCCGCAACACAAGATTTACCCATGTGCATACATATCGTTGGTCTCCTGTGGAAAGGCCCGAACTCGAATTATTGCGAAATTGAGGTTTTTCTTAACTCCAATACATTTCACACAGGTTCCCCTCGTCACAAAAGTTTAATACAGTAGTATCAAAAATAGCGGTTTCATAAGCATTTATATATTAAGTATTGCATATCAGTAAATAGTTTCTATCATATTTTTATCTTCTCCTGTACTGTTACTATTAATCGATTTAGGGCCTTTCTACACAAGACGAGGGATACATTTATGCCAATTTAAGCTGCAAAGAAAAAATGAATGTGTACTGTGATAAATGCAGCTTTTCATTTCGTGCTACTGGAAGAAAGTCGTATATTGTAAAAACGTTCCTAATTTCAAGCTTGAATAACCAATTTACTCGCATCTTTAAAATTTTTCCAAAGCAATTTTATTAATTAATAAAAATATGCTACCACTGTTCTAAAGAATATTGACATTATTTATATGTATATTAATAAATTAAATTTATTATTTTTATTATATATTCTATATTTAATTAAAAATAAAATAACACTAACAATCATTTAGCTTAACATAATTTGAGCAGTTTGATTTTTTTTTTAAATATACTAAACATAATTCTTGATAAATATTGACAAAACCCAACGTAGACTCCGACAAAAAAGAAAGGAACAAATGGATACTCGCGTAAAAATTCGTTTTAACGTTTTTAAAAGTGACCACGTTTAATTATTTCACATTTACAAATAAATAAAATTTTAATTAATTTGAAAACTACAATTAAATTTATACAAGCTGAAGTAAATTGACCAAGAAAATCGATAATATAACTGCAAGATTGTAATTCAAGGGTGTACCTTTACAAGATGCAGTTTTTTAATTAGTTTTCGTTCTTTCGGATATGACGTACTTAATTAAGCTTTAAAAACTATTTCAGCCGGTTTCAATGCACAATATTAAAAATCGGTTTTAAGAAACTAATTTTATGTGATTCCGAATTAAGTTTCACCAAATCTTTGTATAGAAATGCGTAAGAGGAGCTATCATATGAAGAATTTTAAATTGATATGAATCAGTTTTATTTAATTGGGCAACTATAAAATTGCTTTCCCATAAAGTAGCTTCAGCGTTAAAAAAAAACTCTCCGACTGGTTTGTCGACGTGTTACAAAATTATTACATTTTTCGAACTTTCTTAAACGATAATTAATGCTGCGACACCAATAAGGGAATCGCATTCAATTAGTAAAGCTTAACTGCTTCGAAACAAACTGACAGTAGCGTATATTATGTCGGATAGATAGTTTGATTGACTAAAAAATAAAACTGAATTATTTTTTTTTTTCAATTTTGGCTTAAGTTTTAATTATTTTTGATAAACTGTAAAGAGAAGTAGAGTTCAGAATACCTGCAGAATGAAATGCACTTTCTTTATTAAAATATTTTGAAATCATTTAAGTACGTGTTTCTAAGCTTTAGATGTAGCGGTTGAAAAAAAATTTGTGCAGGAAAATTGTATTTCAGAATTGTCTTTCGAATCGCTGTTTGGAATGGAATTCTAATTTTGTAAAATAACAACCTGAAATAAATTACTTCATTTGAATCATTTTTTAAGTTAATCAAATATTCAAAATATAGCGAATTTAAAGATGATCTATACAATCAGAAGCATATATTTATGTCTTCGCTACAATAGTATATTTAATATTAATAATGAAATAATTTTGACAAAACATCATGAAATGAAGATTTTAAACAAATAATTTTTTTTTAGGAATTAAGCACAATTTAGGTAAAAAAACAAAAACAATAATATTAATAATTATTAAAACAAAACCTTCACAAGTCTATGCTATTGTCAAAAAAAGTTTTAATTAAACTATTGTGTTTTTTTTATTTAGAGAACATAAATATAAGACAATTATCAATAAATTGAATTTTTAAAAATTTACATAGTTTTAAAACTTGTATCGAAGTAAACATTAAAAAAAAATAACAATCAAACTGATGTGATAATTATGTATGAATTAATTAGAAGATGTAATTTTTATAAAATAATAACACATCTACATTTATAGTTTACTTTTACAAAAAAAGTTAAAGAAATTATATACAATTATTTAGAATGGCTTAAAATACGTTTTAAATTTGTAACATAACATCGTGTTTTTTAACAAATCGGAAATAGGCACTAATGAGAAATATTTTTTAAAAATTCAGTTTTTAAGAAATTTTTATAAATATTTGATTAGAGTTGTTTTTCAAATACAATAGATAATGTTTTTTTCGGTTAATATGATATTGTAGAATATGTATGTATATAAAATTACAATATTTATTATATAAAACTGAAAAAGATCTGGGAGCTATCGCGTAACAGAATTACAAAATGAAAAAATTGGCAGATGTAAAGAATTCTTTTAATAGCGTTCGTACAAATTCAAATAAATTTTAGAGTGAAAATATTTTTATAAGCTTTTTTTATGGTGCTTATTTTCTATGTCTGCTCTTTATTTATATATTTCTTTATAAATTATTTAATATTTGTTTTTATGTATTTATTTTTTTTTATCTAAATTTCTAATGCAGTCTTTATATATTAAATAAGAGAAATTTGCTTTGTCCAATATTATATGGTTTCTAAATTGTTTAGTACGAAAAATCAATTAAATAATTATTTAATTTGCTTCAGTTAATGGTGGTTTAGTGTGTCCATTTTCAGTTATTTTATTATTACTATACTTTTCTGGTTTTTGTTGCTGCTGTAAATGTTTTTTACATTCTTCCAAACGCTGTTTATAAGTATACAATGACTGCAAGGGCACATGCAACAATTCAATAATTTGGGTAAACCAGAATTCTGAAATGCAGAAAAATAATATACACATGCTATAGTTTTAAGCTAACAAATATTGCAAAAGATTATATAATTTCAAATTAGTTTAGCGCTGTTTCCTTGCTTCTTGTGTAAATTTCGGTAAAATGAAAATAAACAAAAATTTATCTAAGCAAAAGAAAAAAAGCTCAAAAGTACGACAGGGCGGAAACCCAAATTTTCGTTTGTCAATTAAAACAATGATCTTAATTTTTTTAGTACATTTTAGTATTAAACTAACAGTTTTTATTTTTTTATTACTTCTGATACTTTTAATTTCTAATTTTTAACAAATACTAAAAAAAAAACTTTTGACCAATTATTATCTGCTGTTAGATTGTTTAGTAACAAAAAGTTGTTGTTGCTAATTCTTACTGCAATGCGATCACGTACTCGAAAAACTAACAAAGAGAGAGGGAGAGAGAGAGAGAGCGAAAAATGATTATCAAATTGTAAGGCAAAGAAAATTATTCAAACAGCTGTTTTGGACTTTTGTTTACAAATTATTTTTTTGGAAAAACGTATGAAAAATTTTTTTTCAATAATACTGAAGAAACTGTAAGAATTGGTTAACTAAAAGGTTAAAAAATATAATGCAAATCGTCTTGCCCTTTAAACAAATCAGTGATGATGCATTTAATGAAATTGGACATTTTTGGGTACAATTTTAATTTTAAAATTTGAACGGTAAAATTTTTTAGGGACAACTTTAAATATACAGATATTATGTTTTTATTTTAGATTGTTTCTTTTTACCCATTTAAAAATTTCCCAAAAACTAAAAAATAATATATTTAAACATATTTTATTTTTTTACTTATGTGCTGTTTCTGTATTACAAGCGATCAACTCGTCTAACAAATTTATATGAAAAGCACTCAGTTTTTTGAGTTATTTCCATATAAAATTTCTAGATAAGTTGATCGCCTGCAATACAGAAACAGCACATTAGTGTTTTATAGACTTCTTTTGCTTTTTTTGTGATTATAATCAATTCGAATTTCCTTAAAGCAAACAAGAAAACATCAAAATAAAAATAAATAATAAAACAATTTGATAACGTAAGAATAAATTAAATTATAAACTAAGTTTAATATACTCATATAAACAATAAAGGAAAATAGTTGTGATTTTCTTTAAGAAAAAAATTACTCAGTTACGTACCATTTTCTGCCGTGATAAAACCATGTCTTATTAAAAAATCTATAACTACCGGGCAACTGGTTGTCTTAAAATTTGGCGTAAATATACGTTCGATGCACTCCTTGGCAGGCAGCAACTCAAATGCTTGAACTTCACCATCAGCATTGTGGGGTACAAAATCTAAAGGCAACTCTAAATCAAACACGTATTCTGTGTTTGGAAATAGACCTTGATCGCTTTCAAAAAAGAAAGAAACGCACCCAGCCGAAATGAGATTATTAACAAGATTTCTTGGTATTGATGCTTCTTCTGCAGCTTCTTTTATGGCCGTCTCCTTAATGCCATAGCCAACGGATAAGCCACCACCTACCATATTATCCCATTTGCCAGGCCAGGTTTCTTTTGTATTTGAACGTTGTTGTAACCAAATGCAAAGACCTCGTGTAGGATGTTTAACATAACCATTTATATCAACTCCATATTTTCTTACGCCAAACAATGGCGTAGCAGAACGATCCATTTTTAAAAGACTGCTATGTTCAGCTTTCACTTCGTAATACTTTAAAAAAAAAGAAGAAAAAAATCAACTGCTTTTGAATATGAATGTTTTTTACTTGTTAACATAACAACAAACCTCTTCTCTCCATCCTTGCAAGGCAGAAAATAAGTTTTTCGATCTTAATTCTCTTAGCACTTTATCAAGATTTTCGGTTCTTTCTGAATAATCTCGAAAAGCTGGATTAAGTTCAACTACACCCTTTTGCATATGAAAGTAAAATACATGTGAATTTCATAGTTATATCTATAAACTTTACAAACAAACAAATAAATAATTATATGTGATATGCATGGCTTAAAATATATAATTAAAATAAAGAAACCCTAAAACTAAGTAACAAAATTATATTTTTAACAGGAACAAGATTTAACGTTCTAAGACCCCACATAAAATTTTATATGCGCTTTTTAATATTCTTCTATACCTTCAGCCAGTGGACATTTGACGGCCCTGACTCCACCAGTTCTTTTAGGACTGAACCACCAATTTCGTATATTCAGCTAAAATTACATTTTTCAGATCCTTACTACGGCTCTCTTATTATAACTTGGAAGATCCATTTATTTTAGAAAAAATTATTCCACGTTACGGTCCGAGTTTGAGTTTCAGGAAGGGCACCGTAGCATCCTACTTGAAAATCACAGCATCATCGTGAAAATCACCTGCAAAATCAAGTAATTCACTTTCTAGATTTCTGCATCCATTTAACCTGCACAAAGCATATTTTGACGAAAATGCTGCCAATATTATGTATGATCCGCCACCTTTAAATAAACATCTCACTGGAGACCAAAATAGCAACCTAAATTAAATTTGATCATCATGATTCGAATTACATTTTCCAAAACTAATATCTTGGATAAAATTCAAGATGTCAAGCATTCGATGCACATATTTAAGAAATACATTTTGTGTTGTTATATGAAATACTACATGTTTTTTATATAAATTTAAAACAAGTACCACTTATATTTCCCTACAACAAAGCCAATCATCAATGACGGATGTACGACCGTTGCGTTTATTATCAGAACTACAATACTAAAAATAACTCTACTATAAGTGTACCGAGAAAACCATAACTGCACATATAATTATTTGGATGAGGTACATATATGTTACACAAGGTGTTTTAAAATTGTTCTTAAATTAAATTGGTTAAGTTTATCTACCTGTTTTGTATATTCGCAATCACGAATACAAAATACTTCGGGGTATCTATTGAGCTGTTTAATAACGTCAGATTTGATAAGGCCTACTTGTTGACCTTCCACTAGAAAGGGACGAATATCTTCCTTTTGAAAACCTTAAAAGTTACAAAAAGACATAAATATTAATATTTTAATGAGTGTTAACATTATTTTTAACTTTAAGAAGATATTAAATTAATAATTTGTTTAATTTTTAATTAATGTGCTGTTTTTGTATTACAGGCGATCAACTCGTCTGAAAAATTTATATGAAAAGCACTCAGTTTTTTGAGTTATTTCCATATAAATTTTTCAGAGGAGTTGATCGCCTGTAATATGGTATAAGACTCTGAGTTTTCTTTACAAAATTTGGGTAAAATCCACTGATGAGCTATATATGAACAGTAGCGAAATGGCCATATGGATATGCTTTCCCCGCAGTAATACATTTTATTATTTAGTTTTTTAAATAATAAATATTTCATGAGAATATCATGAAATATTTATATTTGAAGGACTCAAGCACAATTAATGTAAATTAATCAAATAATAAATTTTCTTATTAAAGTAATTTAAAGAGTTTTTTTTATTAAGTAATTTAGGCTAAGCTCAATTCAAGCTTGCAATCCCTTTTCGACTGATTGTCACTAGTTCTCGTGTCAAGCTATAACGTGCCACATCCATGATTTTTGGTATAATGATGTACATATCTTAAAAGCTACGATCAATTTAGAGTCCACATAAAATAACAAAATTTCAGTTGCGTCACCGTGTATACTTTTATAATCGTTGCTTATTATTTTACTAAAATGTTGAAAACGTACAAAACTAAAGAGCTAAGATTTATTTTACTTATAGCTTTTCGAAGACACTGAAGTCATTAATCGTTTGTAGTTTTCATAAAACTCTGCAGAGAAGATGTTATTTTAACTAACTATCAAGACTAAAGATAAAGATAGTATTATTTAAGATAACCGTCGAATTTTAAACAAGTAATAGTGTTTTATTCGGCTATGCCTAATCTTATATACCCTTCACCATCTACGTAAATCTAGTTTAGTGAAGTAACTCCAATCAAAATAGCAAATATTGGGGTGACAGAGACTTATAAAATAAAAATAAATTCTGGTACTGCATATATATAATTCTATATATAAATTACATCGGCTCTTAACGGGTTGAGTATTTAAAAAAAATTTATTATTTCTTTGAAGAACTCTTCAAAAGCTTTAAAATGATACCCAAATTGATATTTTAAAAATTTGAAAATTTCAGAGCCCCGTTCCTTGGAAAATATGGGCGAGCGCCAAATTTTTTCTTATTTTTCTATATCGCCCCATGCATATTTGTTTTTTCTGATTGGAGTTACTTCATTGTTTCAAATAATATGGGAAAATTGAGGTAGGCGTGATGTTATGTCTGCTGCGTCTAAGGATTTTGATTTTGTTGATTTTCAATAGCACCTCTTTCGACACAAAGTCTGATCGGTTGGCATATTTTTTAAGGCAAACTTGATTTCAACACTAACACGGACGAGCAGACGGACATCGCTCAATCGACTTCGCTATGCATAAGAAGTCAGAATATATATATATATACCTTATGGGGTCGGAAATGGATATTGTAGAAATAACAATTGACAAACTTAGTTATACCCTTTTCCACTTTTTGTGGTAAAGGGTATAAAAATGTGTTGACTCTCACCTGCTGAAAGATATTTTCAAAAGGTTTTAAATGATACCAATATTGACTTAATATGTTTGAATATGTATCGCAGTTTTCTATGAAAAATTCAGAGTCCCATAGAATTACTTGAGTCCTTAATTTTTTACGTTATTTTTAATTCTTTGTCAACCTGAGAACTTTTTTTATTGGAGTGGGTATCTTCTCTAAACTAGATTTGTTCCAAAAAAAAAAAAAAAAACTTCAGAGCATTAAATCTCTGTAAGTTAACAGTTGTAATAGTGATTTAATAGATAATATATATGAATGTATGTAATTGCAATAAGTAACATATTAATGTATGTAAATTAAATACGTATGAAGGTGCTCTCTTAATAAAAGGAGACAAAAGCAGTAACCCATAATCTTATCCGATTGTCTCTTAGGACAAAAAAATATAGAAAACTTACATTTCACGTCAACAGAACTTAAAATGAATCATTATATCTACACATACAAACTTATTTATTTACGTGAAGATGTTGATATATGAATTTATATTGAGTTTTTTAAATATTTTTGTATTTTTGACTTTCCTTCAACAGGACCTTGCACACACAAATATACATACATATATAGTATTTATTTAAGTACTTATGTATATTTATCCTGCACACACCCATTTATAAAAATTTAACAAAAAATCAATAAAATGCAATAAGAGGACGAAATGTGGCTTGAAGTTTTATAACAAAATTATTTTTCCTTACTCTTAACTTTAATAACTTACCGTTTAGATAGAAGTTATTAAATTTGTGTGCCATAAGTAGAAGACGCGATAATTTAACATTTGCATCTACTCCCGACATCGGTATATTTTTTTTTTCTTCTTTTTTTTAAGAAAACACTAAAAAATGCTTAAAACTTTTATTTGTGCGTTGTTTTTATTTGTAATTACTATTCGTAATTCAAATATTGTTTAAAATTTATTGTTACTGCAGTTCCTTAAGAATTTTGTCTCTATTTACCTTCTTAATATTTTTATTAAGGAATTATATACTATTTGCCAACAACACCACACTTTACGAACAAAATAAGAAAACTCAGAATAACAAAGCCGACAAAATATGTCATTTTATAAACAGATAACAGAAGGTGACTTCAGTCCAACAGCTTATATTTACGTGTGTAGTTATGTAATATTTACTAGGTCTGTCAAATTATATTTGCTCTAATTGTTGAAATTGGAAATGTAACACTCAGTCTACACTTAATAAGGCATATTTAAGTATTCTAATGCAATTTAAAAAAAATGTGTTGCTTTTTTTCATAAAAAATTGCATAAAATTCTTTGTTGTATCTAAAACTTTTAGGATTTTATTAAGTTTTGTCCTTCTCCTGTAAAGTAAAAAAATTGAGTAAGGCTTGCAAGTAGTGTATACGTATTATTAAAGAAAATTAATAAAATTGTGGGAAAAACATACAAAAATATATATTTTAAAAGAATTAATGAAATTAAAAAATCCGAGATTAATTTTATTTAATAAATTTTTATTTAATTTTTTCCATTTTGCTCAAATGTATAAAAAATTAAAAAAAAAATGACGTTACATCTGTTATTATTAAAAGAGTGTTACCAATTATTCAACATATACACTGATATAATGTTATTCACGAAAATATTAAAATTTATCTTTAAACTTATCTATAAAAGATGCTATTTTTTACTTATATACATTGCCATAATTTAAATTTTTACTGCACTAAATGCTAGTAATTTTTTTTACACTGATATAATGTCATTCACGAAAATATTAAAATTTATCTTTAAACTTATCTCTAAAAGATGCTTTTATACTCTTTATGTTTTTCTATTTTTTATTTATATACATTGCCATAATTTAAATTTTTACTGCACTAAATGCTAGTAATTTTTATAAGAATTTAGCACTAGGTAACACTGTTTTTCGTATATTTATTTTACTTGCATCAGGTGTTAAAAATTTACTTGCTTCGATATGTCATTGCAAGCAGTAGCATACATTTTTTATGATTTAAGAAATAAAATATTTCTAGTTGTAGCAAACCAGAAAGCGCAATTTTTTCGGCTGATATCTAAATTCTACTGTTATCTTTACAATATATCAAAATGCATAAAGAACCTCACTTTCTCGTAAAAGTTTAAATAGATTTAGCGTTTTTCCTGCTTTTTTGCCATTTCTATTTTTAAATGCAAAGAAGCTTTTTGTAATAAAATAATAATATAATTCAAATATTATATACTTAAAGCAATTATAAAAAATGTCGACATACCTCAAATCACTGTCTTATTTACTGTCTTCAAAATATTCAAGACAGTAATACAGACAATTGAAATGTGTAAATGTATTAGTGAAAAACTGTGCATTGTCTAATGTAAATAGGGGGTAATGCTATTATTTAAATTTAATTTTAATAATTCAAAAGTCCGGTAGCTGTTTTGATATAACTCTGTATATGTAGTTTAACTGTACTTACCTGTAATATTATTGTACCATGACAATGTGATGTTGAAAAGGCAACACTGCCAAGGTACATTTATTTTACTAGGTAGTAGCGGCTCTACAACTAATACATTTCAAAAAACATGGATTTCTATTGTTGCTTTGTTCGTTGGAAATGTCAAAATCAGAAAGAGAAATGAAAGGTAATTGCTCTCAATACAAAACTTGCTTTGGTTTTTATATGTTTGTTATTAGTGTTTTTTGAAATTTGTAAACAAACATGATACAATACAAACGACTTTTGACATTTTCGACTACAAAACAGCTGGGCGGAGGCACTACCTAGTAAAATAAATGTACCTTGACTAGGCCTAATGACATTTATTATTGATTTTTGACATTTAAGTCTTATTTAAGTTTCTTGTGGAAAGTAATAAAGGAGTCTCACGTGTATTTATTCGATTTTTTTTTCGAAAATTTCGTATCAAGAAGTTATTAAATAAAATTCTAAAATTTTAGTTGAAGCTCACCCTCCCTGCCCGCTAATATGAATGATGATTACTTGAATAAGCCCTTATCTTTATCTAGCTCAAATGGTTGTAAGTAAAATGTTTTTTAAAACTCTTATATACGAGTATCATGGATGTTGTTTGATTGACAATAAATTCCATTATTCGCGTTACATCATGATTTTAAAAATATGCAAAATTTAAAAAAAAAATATACCTACATGCATTTTAGACGAAAATGTGCAAACTCCGCGATCTACAAATAGCTCCACAGCTTCCAGTACATTTAGTGCTCCCATATCACCATATTTGAACTATGATCCGCGTTTCTTGCAACAGGCTCAACCAGAGTTCATTTTTCCCGAAGGTGCGACTAAGCAAAGAGGCCGTTTCGAGTTATCATTTTCCCAGATTGGCACTTCTGTGATGCTAGGAGCAGGGATTGGGGGTGTTGCTGGTTTTTACAATGGCCTAAGGACAACAAAAGCATTGCAACAAACCGGAAAATTGTGGCGAACCCAGTAAGTTGTCTCAAAAATAATAATTAAACAAATCGTTGAAAGCAATAGTAAAATTTTTGCCACTTAAATACATAACCTGTAGTTTAAGAACTTTAGCTTTTTTACTTATGTTTAGTAATTTTTGCAATTACATACAATTTTTTGATTTGGATTTCAAGTAGGAAAATATCAGTTAAACTGAAATGGTTAGGCGTTTTCCACAATCTAAGACTTGTTTGAACAAATAATTGCGAGACTTTAAAACTTTATTGCATAAGGATAGTGTTTGTGGCGTGGCTTTAGTTGTTTATCTATCTCATGGTGGCGTTTAACCCGCCAAATTCTGCAGTGGAAACGGTATTTCTGTTTACTGAAATTAAGATTGTTTGTACGATTACTTTTGGTAATCCAATACGACTAATTGAAATGCGATTAATCTTGCTACATTTTAGGATTGCAGCAACAGTAATGCCGATTAACATTTTCATGGTGGTAAACTATAACTTCGGTTGTTGCATAATGCTGTGCTAAAGATAAGTATCAATTAGAGATCGTAAAGCTAGATCGCACTGTTTATAAGGAAAATTTTCTATCAATTTAGAAACAGAACAAAAACTATTTTCGGAGATTGATTGATTGACTGATTTTATATAAATGAGGACTGACGACACATCCTGAAAACAGTGGAATGTATTTTTTTTTTCTTTATATATTCATTAGTATTTAAAATAGTTTTACAATTACACTCAAGTACCTATATTAAAAACAAAGTTCCCATTATTATTTTTTGTGGATAAGCTTCTTTGTAGCGGCGAAAAAATTGTTTTCAACAAATAATATATTTAAAATCATATTTAAATACTCCACTCTTTGTTGATTGCTTACAAATAATATATTTTATTAATTATTCAGAATGTTAAATCATGTCATGAAACAAGGCTCTGGAACAGCCAATACCTTAGGTGTACTAGCAGTAATGTACTCATCTTTCGGTGTACTTTTACAGTTTGCCCGCGGCGAAGATGATGATTTGAATACAGTCTTAGCTGGAACAGCAACCGGATTTCTATACAAATCAACCGGTATGAATTGAAATTTATAACGTAATAAACAAAATTTCAGAGAAATTTTAAAATTTTTGTTTTAGCTGGTTTAAAGAAATGTGGTCTTGGTGGCGCGGTTGGTTTAGGAGTAACTGGTCTTTACTGTCTATTTCAATTAGCGCGAACGAATGCTGCTTCAAACGGAAATACTGGCATGAAATTCCTATAAAAGGTGTAATTATTTTGCCCACCACTTATGTTTTTAGCATTACAAATATAACTTTGCTCCTTTGTTAAAGGATATTTAATTTTTTTATTTAGCAAACTTTAAGGAATAATTATTTGTTTTAAAACTGCTACTCTATACTGTAATACTACAATGTAATATTTAAAATTTCATTTTTGCTCTTAGATTGTGATATTGTTTTTTTTATTCAGTTTCTACTAGCTTGAACGGAAAACGCAAGTAACATAAATATGTATGTTGAGAAATGAAAGAGTAATAATCCTGAAAGATTAATGAAACTTTAAAAATACTAACGAATATTAGTGAAACGTCCACTTAAAAGTTCTGCCTATTTTATGTTGCGATTGATTACTTTTATAAAAGTTAGTTACAAAATATACAGTACAATAAAAACCAATCTTGAATATATTTTTGTTTTTTGTTGAGTTAAAACATTTTTTGATAATTTTGAAAAATTGACAGTATACGTGCCACAGATGTATGGATCTTCACCCGAAAATAGAATACTACCTAAAATAATTGCAGAAGTGGCCAATGCAGCTTGTAATATTTAGTTAAATTTAATAAATAAAAACTTTATTTTATTCGCCATAGATAAAGTTTTTGCTCGAGAAAATGGCAATCTGAGAAGATTATATTCACTTGATTTTTTTATAATAAATTATATATGTCTAATACAAACAAAAAAAATTAGGACACTAGCTACTAGTCTATCGGCTCTAATGTAAATAACAAATAACTTATTATTAATGAAGATCATTTCATGTATTGTTGTAAAAAATATTTAAATGACAGTTTTAATATATAAAAGTTAAATTGCAAATCTAGTTTGTGATGTACAGTTATTGATTTTAAATATGTTATCATAGTAATTCATTCAGAGTTAATGAACCAAAATCATATACTCTATCGACGAATACATTTAATCCACATTTCGAACAAGCTGATGTTGAATCTCTGTTGAAAAGGTAAATGTGAAAACTGCAGTTGAATTTCAATTCAATTTGCACAAACTGAAAATTTGTTGGGTGTTGGTGTTTTTGAATTAAACATTTAACATCTGATTTTTCAGTTTGACATTCCATGATTAGAGGAGAACTATTTTCAAATCTAGCCGCTTCATCTGCTTTATTATTACCTCTTATATTGGTAATGTCCTAGTACCCATAAAATTTTAGGCATGTCAGAATTACATATACGGAGATCGCGGATTTAATGTATAATTCAGTTTCGCAATATGGAATTGCATACAGCTTTGGAAACTGATAAACTATCAGTGCAAATTACAGTTTTCTGTTTTTCCTTTAAAGCAATAAAAATTGCATTGACTATAGCACTTGATTCAGCGGTGAAAATAGAAGTATATTCTTTTTAAACTAAGAGTTGAACCATTTCTGTCTACAATAGCATAAGCGGTTTTTCCGCTTGAAGTTTTTGAATCATGAGTAAAGTAAAAATTCCAACCATCCTTAGTCAGAGAATCTTCCTTCTCCACGTAAAGTTGCAAAGTTTTGTTTACAAAATTCGGATAAGGAAATTCGCTGGATTTATATTCACCTGATTTTTAATCGCTTTCTGCCGTTTTTCTTTTGAAGAATTTGTAAAACTAAGAATTTTGCCTCTGAATTGTAACTCCCTTCTCATAAAGTTAAAACCGGTTTCTCTTTTTAATCCCGCTTTCAAGCAAGAATTGCAAAAATATTTCCAAACGCGTAATACTTTTTTTTAGTAATTGTTACATTTATTATATGAAATGTTTAAATTTATTTTTAATGTAAAGAATTGTACTAATCTTATTTGTTTTTAAAATATCTTATTATGTAGCATTCTTTTTATCACTTTCTTTTATATGTACTAAATTTTTTAAATATTTTTTAGTGAAATATGAATCATTTTTGGCCCTATAGGCGGCTTGATTCTAACTATAAATTAGGAAATAATATTTAATTGCGAGTCCCTTTAGGGAGTAATGATGTCCGCCTAAATGAAATGGATTTTGTGTAGATCTTAGATGAACGATCGTAATTTTAGATTTAGTTTCGAGACTCGTTATTTTTTACAAAAACGACGACGTGAATTACGTATGGAAGTATGTATGTTTCATTTGATCTATGTGTGGAGCAAATGTTTCATAATGTTCTTGGTATTCAGCTTACCAAATAAAATTGCTGCTTTAATATTCAATTTAATATTCAAAATTAAATAATTTAATATTACACGACATAAATAAGAGCTTTTCATCATCATCATCTTTTAGCGCCAATCTTCTTTCCGTATAAAGTGATCCCATTTGACAAATTATATCATGATAGGCTAACCGAGTAGGGGGAGCCGTCAAGTATTTGTACGCCAATTTGCGCAAATATTCATAGGGTGTAACGTTCCAATATTGATAGATATTTCCATTTCTTGCTATAAGAGGCTCTTTAAGATAAAAACTTAACTGTTGATCGAAGGCTAGAAATACACTATCGTTTGTAGTGTTTTCAGTCATAGTTGTTAAATCGTGGGATTCCCATAGATCTGAGGTGTTGTGATAGACGTAGTTATTCGTCGGTACGGCAGTATATGTGGCATTATGACATTCCTCATTTAAGTTTAAAGATAGCCTTAAATTGTGCGTCATTTCTGCATGACATGACGATAATTGCTGCTCATTTAAGTAGCGCATTTTGAAACGTGGATCCAATAAGGTGGCTATGATAAGTGAAGAAGATTGGTTGGCAAAGGAGAAATATTGGTTTAGTTGTGACTTTAACGACTTTTTATAATATTGCAAATCATGAGGATCGGTTAATTTTTGTTCTAATTTTGAATTTAGCATAGTAAGTATGGGTATAATTAGAGATACGCAAGCAGCTTCAGAATTCAGATCTAACCATGCTTGGTAGAATATTTTAAGTAATTGTACTAAATATTCTATTTGTTGCCATTCATATTCGGAGGGAACTTGAATATCGTTATACTGCTGTGTATACATTTCTAATGCTGGTTTTTTCTCGAGCAATCTTTCCCACATCAAATAAGTTTTCGTCCAAGTATTTTGAGTACATATAAAGAGACTATGCTGGTTTAACCCACATAATTCTTCGCATTCATTAAAATTTTGTTTGGCTTGGTCATTACTAACGAAATGATCTATGACGCTGTTACACTTTTGCTTTACTATTTCAATTAAATCAGCAGAGAACAAAGCTTCGCGTACAACCTTTTGAAGCAAATTTTCTGAACACTCCAATGTGGTAAACCACTCTGTAGAAACGTCTTCATTTCTTTTTACTATGTTTAAATGTATCTTGTCAATAATATTGAATTTTTTGCACAAGTCCAAAAGATTTTTTGATGCTACTATTTCCCGAGACTCGCTAGGAAATACTTCTAATACAACCATGTGCTTTTGATTTTCTCTTAGAAAATGTCCGCTAATGACTTGAATGCAACAAGATTTCATATGATGCCACCACTGTGTAGTGGTCAGCGATATCCATTCGGCCTGTTCCAACGCCAAAACAACTTTTTTTCTGACAGATTCATAAGTGGCCGGTAAAAGAGCATTTTTGTAGTAGTTCAGTGGTTTTACTGAATATCTACTGGCTTTACAAGGATCTGCCAAATTCAGTCGCTTAAACGCCGAACCTTCTACGATATTAAAAGGCAGCAGGTCAACAACCATAAGATGTAATATCATCTTATCTATTCTTTTATTTAAAGCCAAGTCACCTGAACTTGAGGCAGGCTTTTTATTGTGTTCGACTTTTATATTTCCAAAATTAACACTGGATATATCTACCATGGCTTCATCATGCTCGTTCAAGACTAACGGATCGCTAAAGCTAATTTCAATATTTGAATTTATGTGTTCAGTAGCCTCTGATTCTAAAAGTTTTTCTATTTTCCTCTTTCTACCAGGTTTTTTGCGTTCCTTAGGACCTTCAATTGTTTCCTTCCGCTCCTTTAGTCTTTTTCGTTTGGCTCTCCTTTTTAAATTAACATTTTGGGACTTATGATGCACATATTCCATTTCCATAGAGTGAAAGGCTTCATATTCATGGGAATGTAACTTTTCCAAATGTTTCTTTATGTTGCTTAAGGTTTGGTTTTTCGGCAGAGGACTGCCCAATGATAATTCCTTCATACACACAATACAAGTTGCAGTACTTTCATTGCGATGAAAATAATTCCATATGGGATTGCATTGTCCGGCCATAATCACAGTTTAAGACAACAAATTTATATCAACTCACAATATAATAACTATTATTTCTATTTAAATCAAAATGTAAACAAAAAGTAGTGCTGCCCAAGTTAAATTGATAATTCGCTTTGGTGCTGCCTAATTCAGTGAATAAAGCCGATTTAAACGGCGACGGCGGCCAAGCAGTCAATGATAGACCAAAAAATTAAATTTTGTCCCCCAAAATTTATTTTTTTAAATTTAAAAATCATTTATCTCGGTCCTAGGAGGAGGAGCTTTAATCTGTGATCACTAAAAAAATAAAAAATAAAAATCAATGCTAAACCAAAAATTTAATTTTTTCCCCAAAAATAATTTTTTTTATATGGAAATCTAAAAAAGCACTTATCTCGGTAACTATGCGTCCTAGGTGGAAAACGGCTTTATTTTGTGGTCACTTGAAAAAATAAAAAAGTTTACTGTTACCAAAAAATTTAACTTTTTCCCCAAAAATTTATTTTCTTTATATGGAAAACTGAAAACTCATTTATCTCGGTAACAATGCGTCCTAGGAGGAAAAGGCCTTTTTATAGGGAAATCTTAACTCATTTATCTCGGTAACTTTGCGTCCTAAGAAGAAAAGGGGTTCAATCTGTGATCATTAAAAAAATTCAATGTTATACCAAAAAATTCAATTTTTTTCCCCAAAAATTTGTTTTTTTTTTATATGGAAAACTTAAAACACATTTATCTTGGTAACTATGCGTCCTAGGAGGAAAAGGAATTTAATCTGTGGTCATTTGAGAAATTAAAAAATAAAAAAATTCAATGTTATACCAAATAATTAAATTTTGTCCCCAAAAATTTATTTTTTTTATATGGAAAACTTAAAACGCATTTATCTCGCTAACTATGCGTCAAAGGAGAAAAAGGGCTTTAATCTGTGATCACTTACAAAATGTAATTTTTTGCCCAAAAACTAAATTTCTTAAATGAAAATTCTTTAAAACCCCTTTAAAATTTATTTTCCCATTTCTGCCTAATATTTCATTGAACTTCCCACTTCCTAATACTTTTATTAAAGCATTGACAGAGTTAATCAAGTAATTGTTCTGTGTAATATCGTTCTTTTATATTTGCACATGTACAAACTTAAATTTGATTTTGCTCTGTGGAGAGCAACATTAGCACTTTTGACGCTTTTTATTTCTTCTACTTATTAAGAACAGCTTTTCTTTTTTGCAAACTTCATACATACATACATATACAAAAAAAAAAACAAAAAAAATGTGATGGTATAGAAGTATATATTTCCGTCAAAAATTAATTATGACTGCTTTGAATGTAGGGAACTAAAAACTGTGATCACGGTAACTATTTGAAATAACGGTGATTTAAAAATCACATTCACTGGTAGTGATGTTCCTAAAAAATCACGGGGTCGCTCATCCCATAAATCCTATTTCAATATAAAAATCATTTAAACATTCACTCTTATTCATGACAAAAACTTGGCTTGCTTTGTTGACTTACAAATTTGTAGAAACAAATATTAAGAAAATTTGAATGTCAGCACCAATAAATAAATATTAATCAATTAAGTAATCAATACCGAGTTCTTCTATTTCCTTTTAATATTAACAAACAATTTCCTAATAAGACACTGAGTAGCCGAGTTAAATAAGCTAATTGTTGACCCGTCGGCAATCTGACTACTTCGGCGGCGGCGCAGCTAACCAATAATCAATACGACTTGTTTCACAAGCCCTGATTACCTTCACCCTGGAAGGAAATACCAGATGTTAATTTAAAAATTAAAATTTTGTGCTGCCAGATAGGAGTACATTTAAAAATATGAGGTTTTTTATTTTTATAATATTTAGGCGTGTGTGAAACGGTAGCAAAGTCCCATGGTTAAATTAATTTTTTCTATGGGGAAAAAGGTTTGTATTACTGCTGTGTGAAATGATATTTTTGTTAGCAATATAAAATTTTGACATTTCTATAGAAAAAAGGAAATTTTTATAATTTTAAAAATGAATTAATTAAAAAATATTTTTCGTTGCTTATTTAAATTCTTCTAGGAATGACAACGCCGCAGTTATTATTTTATTATTATTTATTTTTCATACAAAATACAAATAGTAAAATTTTATTCACCTCAGAACTGTCAAAATTTTACTCACAAGAGTACTTTGCTACCGTTTCACACACGCCCTTTGAAAGTTTTTAATGGCCAACAATATTTTCACTGAAAAAGTCTCTTTTTAATAACATTTTGAGATGCACTATGAGAAGTATTTTTCTTCTTAAAAAAAGTAAAATTTTCTAACTTTCGGCTTTACTGATCGTTGTAGAGAAGACTTATGTATATATTTTGGTTAGTGCAAATAATGTCGAGTTTGTTGATCAGATAAAATGTTTACGAATTTTTATTGATAAGCATTCGGCTTTCGATCTCAACATTCATATTTTCCACTGCAAAATCTGTTGAATTCTGTGTAAGCTTTACTCAATAAATATTTACTTGTCCTTTTATATGAGATACCGTGTTGTTCATTCCTTTTTGTTGACGAATATGCCTTATGGTCTTGAAGTGATTTCTGTGACGTTTTCGTACTCTAAATATGATTTTTAGATATATTTAAAATATTCGTAGACATGATCACATATCAGTATATGTGAAGAAATATCTTGGCTGTTCGAAGCTTGGTCATTTTATACAAAATTGTTAAAAGTGGATTTCCTTAAGTGCTCTGCTCAAAGTTTTCTTTAACACGTTCTACAAGAAACCTGCAAATTTTTATACCTCGAATAAACAATGCTATGTATGAAAAATAATTTTTTTTTTGTAATGTGCATGTCCTTGTTCTTATCCTTCAACAATGTAGAACGAATTAGCTGATTTCTTTATTCAAAAGCATCACTACTGGGATTCGTAGTTCTTCTTAATAATTTGTTATTTTCTGTTAGAGAAGGGAATCAATGATTTTATTTTATGATTTTTTTATCATTATACCCTTCGCCACAAAATGTAGAAAAAGGGTATAACTAAGTTTGCCATCCCATTTGCAATTTCTGCAATATACATTTCCGACCCCATAAAGTACATATATATGTATATATATATATATATATATTCTGAGTTCTTGTGCATAGCGAAGTCGATTGAGCGATGTCCGTCCGTCCGTGTTGGTGTTGAAATTAACTTTGCCAGATGAAAAGATGGTAGGAAAGAATTTATTATGCCGAATTATATATATGCATGTGGTTATAAGGGTATACAAGATTCGGCATGGCCGGACATGGCATTTTTACTTGTTAAAATTTAGTTGTATAATTTTTAACCCACAACTGTTACGGTTGGTTTTTTTTTAGTCCAAATTTTAAGATTTAAAACACTCGAGAAATCCTCAATTAGAAGCTATATTAATAATGTAAATACCACAGCAATTTATTTAATTTGCTTCTCTTTTAAAACATTCTCGCTGCATAATGATTTCATGTTAGTAAAAGGCCTCTTGGAAGTACATAATAATAAAACATAGTTTTCTCTGCATTATAATATATAGTATGTATATATGTATGTATATCATATAAATAAAATTTCATTAACATCATTTACTCTACAATACTTTCACTTTTTACTTTTTCATTATTTTTCATTTGATACGTACACTAAAAATTAATTAAACGATTAGTAGTCCAAACCAACTGAATCAGACCCCGTGAGAGCTAATACCTTAACACCAGATTTTTCATCTAAAATATTATTAGCTGGAGCTTCACAGCTGGTATCCATAGTGGAACACGTGTGACAGTGACAACTGACTGCTTCCAAATATTCATAACGTCGAGCTAACTCATCTGCCTCGGGATGACAATTACGAAGAACGGCCACAGCGGGTTGTCTTGTAGCATGAACACACACAGGATGGAAAGAACGTTTATAGGGGAATTTCCAGTCGGATATTTCACTCGAATCACAACGTCCCCAGCAGGCAGCAACACTTACATAATCCCAACACTCACGCCCTTTTGAATCGGCTTGGGTAACGCGATAAGTGTAAAGACGTCGGTGGCATCCTAATGGGGCAGCCGTTGGACTACTATTAATTGGTTGAACCTCTAAGATTTGTGCCAAAGCAAAAAATGTGCAACATAATGCAGTAAAAAGAAATCTTAAGGAAAAATAATTGTTTAATATTTAAAACATTATAAATTTTTAAAACAGCAACTTACAATTGAATGCAACTCATTTTTCTGTAAGAGCTTTTTATATGTAGTTGTTCTTCCTTCAGCGGTTGCCAGCGATATGAGTTGGTTACCATGATTCCTTTGCCCTTATATCTGACATTTTTATATACTGCTTTATTAGAAGGCTGTAGGATCTTCTATGTAAAAATTATACACAAGTACAGACATGTGATTTCTCACTTTTTTTAGTTGTGTTGTGTGTGCGTATAACGTTGACTGCGCATTTTGTTTTTAATGAATATTTAAGGAGTTTGGATTGGTTTATTAAAAATGAACTTTTTATTTATTTGTAAAAGCACAAAAAGCAGAAAAGAAAAGCGAATGTGAGAAATTAATATACATATATGTATAAGAAGTGTACGACATCAAATCCATTAAACTTAAAAAGGATTGCAAGAATTAAAATAATTAATTCTTTTCTTAAAAAAGAAAGGATAAGACGGTTTTCCGTCATACTTACATACATAAGTTAATGAGGCTTTAAATTAATTTTGAATATGTAAAATTTTTAATAATTTTTACTTTTATATTTCATGCTTTAATTATTTTGATTTTTTCTTTTTTTATACAAATTTTTTTAATTTCTTATTTTTTCCAAAATTTTCACTATTGTTTTTTTTCTGAAATTTTTTTTAAAGAAAAATATTGAATAGAAATAAAAATACTTTTGTTATATTTAATTAAATAACACCTTTTCCTTTCTGACGCGCCTTTTTATTTTTGCCAATTCATTGTGTTCTTCAGTTAAGTCATAATCTATTTAAATTTATATTACCGCCGTCTAATTTCGTGGTGCGAACCAGGATGTTGACTTCTCATTTGCAAACGAAATCTTCTATTTTGTTCCTCAATATTGTTATTATTGAGTATGTCGTTAAATGCTTGTGGTCCATATTGAATTTGTGGTAAATCTTGTAGTACATCTTCTTCATCATCTGCATCTTCATCTTCGTTGGGTGTGTCATAATCTTCCATTGTGGCGTCCTGCGTTTCTACCGACATGTTTGATGTTGTAACATTATCGTTACGAGCCATTGCACTGGCTAACAATCGTTGACGTCTCTCTTCCATTAGGCGATCTCGTTCTTTGTGTATATAATCTCTCTTGTTGGGCAGCCCAGCTACATTATTGGCTGTCAGGGCTGAACGCACGACATTCATATCCGTGGCTTCCATCCATTCGTTCGTTTCTGCCACATAACACTCGGTATGCGATATTGTCGATACCCCATTAAAACCGCCAATGGCAAATATCATATCGTCAATTATTTCTAAACCGAAATTACTTCGAGAATGATTCATCTCACGTATAAACGACCAAGTTTGGGTTTCAGGATCATAACGCTCACCAGTGGAAAGTCGAGCGGTTCCATTAAAGCCACCAATCACATAAACTTGACCACGGAACGCTACACACGATACACCCGAACGACGATGATTCATGCTAGTAATACGTGTCCAAACATTAGTATTTGGATCATAAAATTCGGCACTATCAAGACACTCTTGACCATTAAAACCTCCTAGAAGAAATGGAAATAAGATTTATATTGTTTTATTATTTTTTTATTCAATAACTGTAGATAAGTGAGTTCAGGAATATTTTTCGAGATCCACAAGATCAGCAGCGTATGGGTCAATAGACCATGAGTGTTTTTTATTCACATATATTTTTTTTGCAATTTTGGGTCTATATTAAGAGATAGACCTAACTCTCCTTGCTAACCCTGCTTGTTTACATTTGCTAGATGTTATCTCAAAAAGTTTAAAGGCCATTGTTGTCGCTAGACAAATGAAAAATGTTTTGTTTGAAGGAAAGTGCTCGTAGTCTTTGTATATCCCGTTACTATATAAAAAGCTTCATTACAATTGTCGGGAAGATAATAACGTAAATATTTTCGTTTTTTTCGCTTTTATCAGTTTTTTATTTTAATTTTGAACATTTTATTATTTTTATTACCTGTTGCATATATTTTTCCCTTTAGTGTGCAGGCGCTTGCATCAGAGCGTTGCATATTCATGGGTGTTATCACGGTCCATTGATTTGTCTTTGGATTATAACGTTCCACAGTGTTAAGACGATTATGACCATCGTAACCGCCAATAGCATAAATTAATCCATTTAGTTCTGCAACACTCACGTAACAGCGTCGAGAGTGCATTGGAGCGACCTTAAACGCAGGGAAAGATTATAAGAAACGTTTCATACGGGTTTATATTTAAATTTACTAACCTCCCTCCAAGTTTTTTTTACAGCATCAAATACTCGACAAGTGTTGAAATATTCAACGCCATCGTATCCACCAATTGAGTAGATTTTAAAGCCTATTACAGCGGTTCCATGATAGGCTCTAGGTCCAGCCGGATCATCAGCTGGTATATTAACCCATCGATCCGCTCGCGTATCATAGGTCTCAATGCATCCTTTAGATGTCCCGCCGCTCCAACCTCCAATTGCAAATATTACCTCATGTGGCAATCGTGGCATAGCCAGAGGCGGCGTAGTAAGCTTTTAAGAAAAATCATTCAGTTGAAATAAAATAATTATTTCAATACTACCTCTCCGGCTGAGGGATTCATTATATCCAAATCATACATAAACTTAAAAGTTTCCACAATTAGTGGTTTAGCCTCTTCACTCTGAATAACGTACGGATGTTCTTTGACTTCTTCCATAAAACACTTGCAAAAAAATATTCAAAATAAGAAACTCTATTTGAGAAGAAATTTCTGCCACTTACTTTAGGAGTCATTAGACCCAAACGCACACCCTGCATTAATTGGGCCACATGCTGCTTGCGATTATCTGCATCGTGATCGATCCATTTAATACATATTTTCCAAACAAGGTCTTCCTCACGAGTATTTAGCTCATCATCACTTATAATGTCATAGAAATCGCTTAAATTCATCTCATAGATTTCTTTATTTTTTGCTGCCACTTCAATAAAATAACGTAATAAATAGTTTCTGGCCTTGGCATACAAATCATCTAAAAAGCGAAATCTAAAAGCACAGGAAAAAATATACTTTATTCGTATAAAAAAAAGTAATCGAAATCGTATTAGAAAAGAATTAAGAGTCAATTAGTAAAGGATTATTCTTTGTATCTGTGATTTTTGCTTTATAACGAGAATTATTAAGTGAAACGTTAATTAACAAATATATACATATATACGAAGATATACATACATATGTATGTATGTACATATGTATGACTTACCTGGCAAAACACATTATACTAACGCAATTCTGTGGTGTTAACATTTGAGCTAAAAATTGCTTGCACAATGTTACCAATCCAATGATACCAACATAATCGGCAGATATTAATAGTTCGTGCACATTATCTTCGTGGATTGTGCATTTACGTAAATATGCGTATTGGATAATTTGCTCCATTATACTTCCACTCATTCCAGGTATTTGGACATGACGACTTTCCTCTGTTAAATTTTTAGCTTCGGTCCAATTAAAGCCAGTAAATTGCGCTCTATGACAAATGCGTAACAGAAATCATAATTATTATTATTAATATTATTATTAACAATTAAAAGAACAAGATCAAAAAATGTTATTTATATCATGTAAACGTATTATGTCGTTCTTAGACAAAATTTAAATTTCAACAAAAACATAACATTCGATAACGGACATCCATAAACACAATCACTAAATCATTTCAAATATTTTCTCAAATAAGCTTTAACTTTATTGTTAGAATAAAAAAAGAGTATTTTTATAGCAACTCACCTGAAGTATGAACTACATGAACTCATTATAGCACGATGTACATTAAAGCATGCATCGGACACGGTTATAACTGCGTCACACAGTAAATTATTGCATCGCAAGTCATTTAAAGTATTTAATGCCTGATCGCTCATCGAAGTTTTTAAATTCTTTGAGGTGTTGTTTTCATCTACGTCTTCATCCTCATCATTTGCCAAATCAACGTCTAGCTGGGGCATCACGACACCTTCATCATTGTTTTCAGGATTATTATCAGGATTTTGTTCAGCATTCAAATTATTTTCACGTCCTCTATCCATTGTTGCAAAATTATCACAGAATTCATACAAATTTCGATAATAATTTTTGCAATTTAACTAACACAAGGAATTTTGAAATTCAACTAAAATTTTGTTTATCTACGAATCAGTAGTTATGTAAAATCTAAATAATGCCAAAAGGGTGGTTAACGTAAGATGTTTTTTTTTTTCTGGGATTTAAGTTTTCACAAAATATAATTTAGTTTTCGCGTTATTAGACTTTTTAACTGTAATTCTTTCAGTTTTATACAATTAAATGGTGAAGTTATAGCGCAGTTTTTTACTTAAAAAATACTGAAAATTAAATTAAAAACTATTATAATAAAAATTTTCCGAAAGAAAGGAAAATATTAATGACAAATACAATTTTTGAAAAACTCAAACGAAGCTAACAATTTTTTGTAGACTGGAAAAAGTCAGAGTTAAAAAATTCAATATTTGTTTATCTGGTTCAGGTTTACAATGCTGAATTTAAGGATTAAATGAAAAAAAAAAATACTTATGTTATGTAATCATTCTTTAATATATTTAGAAACGAAACAAAACTTAAAATAATTTACTCCGATTGTGATCAGCAGCGTGCAAAGGAGCTAGCTACTCTTTGGTATAGCAGAATTTATAATAATTATAATAATATTAAAAGTAATTAAAAAACATTAAATAATAATAAAATATATTAAATAATTATTTTATACTTATAACATATATACATACATGTACATATTTAGAATCATAATTTAATTTTGACCGCAAATAACGATTTTTTAAGCAAAAAATAAATTTAAAACATTTTATCTAAAATGCGACATGCTGCTTGCATATTGTTAAAAATATAAAAGTTAATTTTTATGATTTATTGTTTGTTTAAAAAATTATTGTTATATTTTGAGTTTACTTTTTGCTTGAAAAATTTAATTTATTCTTGATTTTAATGTTTTTTCAAGCAATTCTTTTAGCAATATTTATAACTGCCGCACAATAGCACGAAATAAAATGGAGGTAAAATTATAGAACTCTTAAGGAACTTATCCGATTTACATTAAGCAAAATTGTGTTTGTAAAAGACAACTTTAACTTTTCGAGTGTTATGTTATGAGATTGAAAATTTTTTCTTAAAAAAAAAAAAAACAATTATTTAATAATCGCTTCTTGTTCGTATTTTTTAATTTATTGCAACGGTGGTACTTTAAGGTCAGAGAAATTTAAGCTTAATTTTTAACATGAAATTAATAATAAAATAATAAATAACAAAAACAATTTGTATGTTCTTAAATTGATTTTTATTATTTTTTTGAATAAAACTTTTAATAAACACTTCTGGTAGACCAGGACTGTTTTGCAGTTTTAACTTAAGAAAATGTCTGGGCTGTTTCGTGCAGGAAAAAGATTTTTATTCTCTCTTTCTTTTTCAGTTGTTGGAAACAAAGTTGAACACGGGAACGCATCTATTCTATGGCGTAAAAATGTATTAGGTGAATGCGATTTGACAGCTGATTATTTTTTATATAAAAACTTTTTCGACTTTAGATGTCAAGCTAGAAAGAAAACATTATATTTTTGTACGGTAAAGATAACGTTACGTATAAAAGACGTATGGTTTCTAACATGATTTTAAAGATTTAAAAAAAAAAAAAATAAATAAATATTGGTATAGTAGTAATTTGAGATCATTTATTTATTGAATTTTCTCTTTGATAACAAAAAATTTGGTAAATGAGATCAACTGAGAATACTGAGCATAAAAATTTTCTCTCACTACAAACCACAGAGATTGAGTACAAAATTAAAAAGGCATACGACTGATAGACGTAACTTATCTATGCAGGGATAAGAACATTTTAGATGTCAAGCTACATATTAAAAAAATCTATTGCAATTGCCAAAAAAGCTTCTGCATTTAACTGAATTATTGCGCCATTTTAAAATCTATACAATATTTTAAGACGGGTCAAACTTTAAATTGCGTTTATTATATGCTTGTATGTACACACATATGTATATTTTGGATTATTATGGAAAATACATGGTCCCAGATTCAGAAATTTTTAATCGACTTAAAGTGTTTTAAATAAATCTCTTTGGCTTTGATTCTTACCAAAAATAGTGCCACAGAATTAAAATGTAAGAAAAGATTAAAAAAAAAATTAAAGTACAATTTAACTTTAATTGTTATTTCTATTTCTTTGTAAATTATGAATAATGAGACAAACGTACATACTTACGTACATATTTATTTATTTACATAAACTTTAGAAAAGGGAGAAATAAAAAAATGTTTTAAATTTAAATGCATTACGAATATTTTTTGAGCAATTTAACACGCTTAACCATTTTATTCCGAAGAAGTAACGAAAGAATGTATTGCGAACTGCGCAAGATTCTAACTGTGAAATTCTTTAAATATTTTCATTTAAACCAATAAAAACCAGTACACAAGTGAAGCCAACAAGTAGTCTTTTTGAAACGCGTGATGTGCTAACAACAACCAACAAATTAAATACGGAATCAAACAGAACGGAAATATTTAAACTCGACGTACGGTACGTAAAAAGGAAATGTTTCATTTGAAAATTATTTCAATATTGCTGTTATTCGGCATGTCTCTGGCGAAAGAGACTTGGCTTAGACCTGGCTGTCATAAAGTGGGTAACACACGAAAAATTTCTATACCTGATTGTGTGGAATTTCATATTACTACAAATGCTTGTCGTGGTTTTTGCGAATCCTACGCTGTACCGTCTATGCCGTGGGGCAGTGTTGGTGGGTTTTTTAAGCCACCAAAGCCAGTGGTATCAGTAGGCCAGTGTTGTAATATGATGGAATCTGAAGAGGTTTTTTAGAAAAATTCAAATGAAAACTCTTGAAAACTTTATTTAATTGTTTATTTTATTTAGATACAAAAACGGGTTTTATGCATGGGTGGCATGCGCAATTTTACATTTCAATCTGCTTTATCCTGTAGTTGTTACCATTGCAAAAAAGACTAAGCAGATGTTTCTTCACTTTGTAGTTTGAAAAACAAAATGTACATATGAATGTAAAAATAATACGATTTAATTAATATTTTGTGATGAGTCCCAAAAAAAAAAAAAAATAAATAAATAAATAAAACTATGAAAACTCGACATTTTTGTTGTGCGATGCATATAAACATATTTTTTTATTGAAAATTTACTTTTACTTTACAATTTACAACTTGGATTTAGGAATTTCACCAGCTTTTTCTAACAAATCACGCATACTTGTCAAAGCCTCACTGATAGCTTTAGCAAATTTCTTGGCGCATGTGTCATCATTTGAGTGCCAAGCAGAACAAGCCAAAAACATATCAAAATTGCGAGGATTGTAACAACAACCATAGCCATCATGTGTAAGAGGGCCATAACACATAAACGCCTCATAAGAGGACGCTACTTGAGAAGTAGATATACGAAAATGGGAACTCTTAACAAAACCGGGAGACTGATAAAATTTTGGAATTGGCATATTATTCTCAATGGCCATTAGTTTTAAGCCCAATAAGTGGCGGTCTACACCATGTCCATGTAAAGCCATTGTAGTATATTCCCGATGAGCATTCACAGCCCTTTTCAAGAGGTCAACACGTTTTTCATCAGAGCTCTTGTTATCTAACATTGATTTGGCAAAGTCTACAGATTCATTAGAACATGAACGAATAGTTTCTGTACGACCACCGTAGTACACACGTAAATGAGCAGTTTCATATTGAGCACCAGCTTGTTGATGTAACCTGAATAAAGAATATTTGTATACATATTAATCAAGTAAAATTTTAATGGAATGATTAACTTACTTGTAGAAGGCGTATTGTAATGCAATCTGTATAAAACTATCTGGACTCAATTTTTGCTTTTTTAAGAAATCTTTACCATAAACTTTGTAATGCAAAACTTCAAGTTGTAAGTCGTTTGATAATTTATTGACATTTTTTGAGGCTTCAGTTATTTTTTGATGTAAATAATCTGATGCGGGATCAAATAGTAACTTTGAGAAAAGTTCATAATTACTGTTAGAACCATCCTCAAATTCTTTTGGATCAGGGCTGAAATTGGATTAAATGAAATTATAAACAATGATTTCCATTCTACCTTCTCAGCGAATTTGTTTTTACTAACAAAATCTTATTTATAAAGTCAGCCATCATTGCTATTGGTTGCCCTTCAGCTGGCGAATGTTCATAACAGAATCCACTCATACCATTAGGATTAACAATAACCTTGAAATAAATACATAAAACAAAACTTGCTTTACAGACTTGCAGAATGATTTATTTATTTATTTTTCAAAATAATTTGCAAAATAAAAAACTGCTTTAATTATAGCATGTTTCGTTTTTTTTTAACATTTTTGAAAGACGAATTGAGAAAGCCCTGCTCTGTTCAGTAATTAAAAATTGTTTATTATTGTAAATCTAGTCTATGTAAATCTAGTTTTAAAATCTAGATTTAAAAAATAAGAAAATCAATTAAGTTCTACGTATACATAATTTTTATTTATTTATTTTTTTTTTATTTAAAATGTCACCGGCTCTAAATGGGTTAAGCATTTTTTAAAAATTTTAGTATTCCCTTAAAGATCTCTTCAAAAGCTTTTAAATGATACCCATAACAATATTTAAAAAAATTTGACAATTTCAGAGGCACGTAACTCGGAAAATATTGACAAACGCTATTTTTTTCACTTGATGTTTTTTTCTTATTTTTGAATTCTCTATCGCCCCATATACACATTTTTTTTTTTTTTTTTATTAGAGTTACTTCATTGTTCCAAGTGATATGAAAAAATTAGAGGTGTTTTGCCCGCTGCCTCGAAGGACTTGGACCGATCATACCGATTTCCAATAGGACCTCTTTCGACACTATGTCTTTTTGATTGGCGTATTTAGATTTTCTCTAGCTGATCTAGTGCCTGGGCAAACTTGATTTCAACACTAACACGGATGAATCGACAGACATCGCACAATCGATTTCGCTATGTACTATACCCTGTTCAGACATACGTTTTAATTGCGCAATAAAGGAATTTACGCAATTAAGTCCCTAATTGAATTTTAATTTACCATACAAGAAATTAATTAAAAAATTTTTCAATTAGTACTTAATTGAGTCGATAATTGATTAAGTTTCCTCATACAACCCTTGTGAAGTGTGTTTAGTTAGAGAAAATTTTATAAAATGACAAAACTAAATGTCATAAAAATGAAAAATAAAATATTTTCAAATTATATGAAATGAAAAATTTTTGAAAATTTAATGGAAATTCAAAGCTAGCGTGCAGTCAAAACTTGATCGTACAAACTGGAGGAGTTCCATATTTCAAATAAAAACAAGCAAACTTTCTTTTAAAGCCGAACTTTTCTTTATTCTTCCAAATTTACAAACACAAATTTCTAATGTAAAAATTAGGTCTGTTCAATAAATTTTCGGCAGAAACTAGCAACGATAGAGTAAAATAAAAATTTACAACATTACTATTCCAAATAAAAAAAAAGGAATAAACGCATTTTTGGGAAAAAATTAGCAAAGTAAAGGCGAACTGACGATAATAACAAACAACCATAAAAATAAATATGTATCTAAAACAACAAAAAAGCGGTGTTCGAAGCTTAAATCATTTTGTATTGCAACAGTTAGCATTTGCAAGAGCTTGTCATCGATTGTGTGCAAATTGCCAAAAATTTTCTGCCTTTTTTGTAAAACTTTGAGTTTATTTTATTCTATTTCTTTTGTTTATTGTTTTATTAACCTGGCGTTTACTTGTACATAGTTTCCTCAGCTTTCTTCTAACTATTATGCAAACATTAGCTTCATTCAAATATTTTGTATTTAAAACCGAAAACTATAAATGTTATATATATTTTTTGCTGTGTGGTTGTAAAAAAATGCAGCTGTAGATATTTGGTTTTGAAATCGCCATACAAATTATGGCAAAAAAGCCACAACGATGTGATGTAAATATTTTCGTGGAGAGTGCTAATAAACACTTTCAGTTCAAAGTATTTAATATTTATTAACTTATTTTGTAAAACAGAATAAGAATTAGGTGTTCTGTTCTTGACAGTAACAAAAGTAGTAACAAATTTATTAACATTCACATCTTATACTCTTTTTTAATCTTTCGCTGCTTCTTTTGAGGTACTGAAGTAAACACTTTCCAATAACAATTAGTAACAACTTCTTGTTATTGAACAGAACTATATTCCACTGTCAAATTTTAACTAAGAAAATTAAATTGGATATGTGTGAACACCAAAATTAATTACTCAATTAAAATTTTAATTGTATAAATTAAAACGTATTTCTGAACAGGGTATAAGAGCGTATGCGGTATGTATACTGTGTGCTGTATGAAACACACGATATTAACGCATATCGCAGCACGCTGGGATCCGCTAGTATTTTGTAAATTATTACTAATGTAATATTTGACAGATCGATCGACTGAGTACGATAGTGAATCATGGCCCTTATATTGGTCTATAGTTTTGCATATCTTTTTACAATGGTATATTTGCTTTAAAATTAGTACTATTTAATAGTCAGACCGTACAATTTTTAAGTCTTTCCAGCACCACAAACATTTACTCGCTGATTTTTGCTAATAAAGCGTTCATTTACTATTTTACATTTGGGAGAAAAATTAAAAAAAAATGTCCTCTCTCGTTGCTAGTTTTTGCTAGTATAGTTACTGAACAGACCTTTTGTAAAATATAACTTGGAAGGGAAATTATTAATATTAAAAATTGTCAAATACTGAAGAAAACCGAATTGTATATTAAATTATTTAGAAAATTATTTATCATTATGCCAATCATCTACAGGAAACTCTTTTAATTAGTTATTATTGTTGTTATTCTTTTAATTAGTTGTTTGCTATCAATATAAAGAAAGTAATTTTCCTTTTTCATATAATCGTACATAGGGTATGTACATGTATATTTTCTCTTATAAGAATTTCGTGTAGTGTATGGCAATATTTAATTTATTCTTACTTGAATCGTTTTGTCCATCCATCTATTGCCACTGTTTTTATTTGTACCTCCGCCATGTATTAATTGAAGCCCCAAGACACTGTGTGCGTTTTCTTGTGTAAATGGTACATGTTCATCCAGAGAAACAGTAAATAAAGATTCCTGTATGACTTTAACACTCTTAGCATTTCGGGAGGACTTTATCAAATCGGCGTAGGCAGCTGCCCAATTGTCGCGATTGTCTGTAGAAAGCAGGCCAATTGGTTGGCCGGATTGTTTTTCCGAATTTGAAATTTGTTGCAATTGTTTGGCCAATATTTTCGCATTGAGTATTTTTCCATTTTTATCATAGACAGGTAGTTTGAAGAACTATGTTAAATATAATGATTTAAATAATAAAACGTTAGGAAAGTAGTAGTAAGAAGGACAAAATAGATAAAAAATATAGTTACATTATTTTTGTAAATAACGGCAACATGTTGGGACTTTGGATAATATTCCAAAGCGTCTTGTTGTGGCATAGGTATTCGACACGTACCGTATACAGCACTAAATTGAGAGTTATCTAATTCATGTTTGCCCATTTTCGCTATAGGAACTTTACCATCATCAACTAGTTTTTTATATTTCACGAGACCTTGAATTAACTTGGCAGTATACATAAAATACTCTTCAGAGCTTTTAAATTTTTGCAAGGGAAAAGTCATGCCTGGACTAGAGAAAACAGTAACCGGATCCCGATAAGTTAAATAGGCAGCCTTTAGCCATCTATGTGACAGCCAATTTTCTTCAGATTCAGCGACTTTTTCAAGAATCTTTTGCAATACAGCACCATCATTTTGTTTGAACTCTTCAGTTATACGTTTAGTTTCAACTAATTCTTCTTCACTAAGATGTGGTGCTACGGATTTTAAGAACTTTGGTAAAGTTTCTTCCAGTTGTAGCGCGGGATATTTTAAAAGATTTTGCCGCTCATTACGAATTTTGCTAAAGTTTTGAACATTCTTTAAAGGTATAGTTCCGCATAAGCCTCTTGTTGCTTTACACGGAGTCATGTATACTACATTTTTGGGCTAAAAAGGATTAACATATAAATTAATATTTTATTTACTTTCTTAACCATTCGAAATAACTAAATCACTTACAAAATTTGTTAAAACTCTGCTGGTTAAAGTTGTCATTTTTTCGCTAAGTTTTGCTTCCAAGTGCCTAAATAAAGTAAAGTAAAATAAATATACATATACATAAAAGCATAAATTAAACATACAAATTTCAAAGAATTCACCTTTGATTTATAATCATAATCATACAAAAATCAGCCACTGTCTTTTATTAAAAAAAAATTAAATAAAAAACAAATTGCTTGTAAATTTTTCTAACACTTTATTTTAATGGTTTTTCC
The DNA here is from genome assembly GCA_916610165.2 of Gymnosoma rotundatum. Classification (NCBI taxonomy): domain Eukaryota; kingdom Metazoa; phylum Arthropoda; class Insecta; order Diptera; family Tachinidae; genus Gymnosoma; species Gymnosoma rotundatum. The sequence continues at coordinate 392,165 of OU744337.1, forward strand.
TATTCTTTAGTATAATTGTATCGTAAAATAAACTTGTTGCAATTTCTGCAAATGTAAATGAAAGTGAAATAAATTTTAAGTAAAATGAAACCACGTAGTCAAAGCTCCAAACTACTTGTTATACTTGATATCAACAGCGCCTTCAAACAAGACAGAGTATTATGTACGATCGCGTCGAATTTGATACACACTGCACCGTAGTGATTTATATTATTACACACCCTCAAGTCAGCCAAATTAATTTGTGTGGACAATCAGTTGGTTTTTAATTCAGAATTGTGATTTTTAAGCGTATTTTTTGTAAAATTATTATTTTAATGAAATTGTACTTTTTATATTCTTCACCACATGTGGATTAAGGGTATATCTAAGTTTGTCATTTCGTTTGTAATTTCTACAATATCCTATTTCCTACCCCAATAGTTCTTATGCATAGCAAAGTCGATTGAGCGATGTCCGTCTGTCCATTCGTGTTCGTGTTGAAATCAATTTTCCCAAAGCACTAGATAAACTAGAGAAAATCAAATACGCCAATCAATCATACAGTTTCGAAAATTTTTCTATTGAAAATCAGCAAGTTCGATCCATATCCTTCAAGGCAGCGAGCAATCATCTTTCGTTTCTATTCCTGCAGGTGGTTGTTTTTATTATCTTTACCACCATATATTCTGAGTTATGGGACGATGAAATTTGTATAGAAAAGCATGATTATGATAGAGAATTGTAAAATAAGAAAAATTCATCAAGTGACAAAATTGACGCTCGCCCATATTTTCCGAGTTATGGGACGCTGCATATTTTATAGAAAAATACGATTGTATATAATAATAATTAGTATAATTAGTCTTTACTATGTAGTAAAGACAACCACCTTTCTACTAAATTTTAAATTTTTAAATTTTTGACGCTTCTTTGGCACAGAAAATATTGGCCCTTATTGTGTTTGGCGTAGGCGTATTTCGACTACGACAATTTTGTAATAGATTAATGACAATTTTTGCGAGCTATCTTTAATCTATTACAAAACTTAAAAAAACGCCGAGTTTTTGCTACGAAAACGCCAAACACAATAAGGGTTAAACATATGGATAAGATTCGGCATAGCCAAATATAGCACTCTTACTTGTTTTTTGTGTTAAATATTTAAATTTTGGGTGAAAGTAAAGTTTTTCAGTGATATACACGCTTTTTCGAGTTTGTTTTTAATTTAGTTGTTGTTTATATGTAGTTTATTGTAAAATTTTAACGTTTCCGTGCACACAACTTTAGTTTATGTTTTAAGTCTTATATTGATGTCTATACCTATGAGTCAAATTACAAACGGTCTGACAAACTCATAAGCACTCTCTTAATCTACAATAAAAAAAAAAACAACGCATGCAACTTTTAATCTGATAAAACAAGTTTCTTGTTTTATTCTCCAGTTTAAGAGTAAATGCGTAAAAGAGGCTATGAAGTTAACAAAAACAATAATTGTCTTAAAATTGCCTCTTCTTGTACTTTTTTTAAAATCCAACAAATAACGAAAGTTACACATTTCAGTGAATAAATTGCAATTAATTCTCATGACAGAATTTGATCGTGACCTCGCGATCATTCGATAATCCGCTAAAATGTTTCACTAGTATATACTACATAGATATAACATTTGATTGAAAAGACATAAACAATGTTATAAAATTTCTATTCGGTAATCCGGATTAGTCTGCAACTAATTACCCGGATTATCAAGTTTTTCCCGTATGCAAATATTATGTACGCAAATAAAAAAAAAAATTATACATATATATTTATGTACAGAAAATATTGTTTGGTTTAAAACATGCATATGTTTATATTTTTATTTGTTAAAGTTGTTAATTTTGTATATTTATTTATTTACATTTTTTTTTTTTTTTTTTTTGAAATCTGAATTAGAAGATGGCAGGGTTACAAAACCACAGCGCCAGGGTATCCCACAAGTTTTTAAATATTCGTAAACTTTCTCCAGGAACAGCACATCGACCTATATCCTTATATAGGAAATGAGAAATCCTAAAAGTGGTATAGTAATGCGTTATCGAAGTATACACAATTGTTCTAATCCAAAATTTTTTTAAACGGTGAGCATTGAAAAATGCCTACTTCCAATGACAGTCTTTAAAATTAAAACGTGGGTAAATGTTATTATAGCAAATCAGCCAATTTGGCTTAATGAATAAAATTCGCGAGTTTAGCAAAGATAATTGATTGATTGTGTGTGTTAACCAAGGAAAATAAGTCTGTAAATTCACCAATAACACAATGGTTCTGTCGAACGGAAGTGTATTCCTGGCATTGAAAGATAACATGTTCAGAATTAGCGACCGTATTACAAGAAGGACATAGATTGGAATTCTTCCTGCCAATCATATGTAAATAAACATGGTCATAAGTGTGACCTGTGAGAAGATGATTGATTGTCTTAATATTGCGATGTACTCGTGCAGTTCTCTGTGGTAAATATTATGTACGCAAATACATATAGATATTATGTGCAGAAAACATTGTTTGGATTAACATATATGTATATATGTTTATATTTTTATTTAGTCGTTAATTTTTTTTATTTATTCATTTACTTACATATTTTACAAAAAACATTTTTTTTATTTTATCAAATATACATACCAGTGTTGCCGGGAAAAAGACAAGAAAAAGTTACGCTTTTCTTTCAAAAAAGTTACCTTTTGAAATTATCCTTAAATAAACAGTAATTAATTGTAATTAATATGAAATATACTAAATATTTTTATTTCATATTTTAGCGAAAATAATAAGGCAAGAAATTTGTTTCCTGAACAAAAACAAAACTCAAATATAAACAAAATTACTGACTGTTTTTCGATATATCTTTTGAAATAGTTGAACTGTTTATGTTAATTAATATATATTTCTTATTCTGGCTCAACGTTTTAATAACTAAAAAACGTTTTTCTTTTTTAAATAAAAAGTAGTTTCAATTACAAATTATAAAACATCGATTTTTCCGTAGTATACATACATATAAATTCCGGCACTTCTTCAAGGCAATAAAAACACAACTTTCTTCCAAATCGAGGTATTGGTACAGAACTACTTCTAGTTATCCAGTTTCTTTTTTAGCGGAATAACTAAAGTTGCTAACAATTTCCGCTAGTTTAAGCAGATTACTTAGTCTTCGGCGCGAAATATGTAAGTGCAGCATTATTTAACAGTTGGAAAAATTACTGCCATAAACATTTTGCTTTGTCTAAACACGAAGCAAACAATATTTCGTGGTTTCTCACTAATTGAGGAAAGTATAACTACAGCAACGTTATTTTTTGTTTATTTCGAACTAATTTTGTGTGTGTGTAACGTTTGTTATTAATATCAAATTTATATGTTAAGAAAATCGGCTATCAGAGAGGTTCTTGCCTAAAACAATGAAAGCAGCACTTTTTTTTAGCAACATTATTTTATTTCGTGTCTGCACCAAGTTTCGAAAATTTGGTTAAATACAACAAAATTTTACATGTTACGTGGAGTCTTTAAAAGTTACAAAAAATGTAACCAAACGGCAGCACTGATACATATATTGTTCATGTTTACAAATATCCACCAAAGATGTTTAGTTAAATCCCAAAAAATTAATAAATAAACATCCCAAATATGTTAGAAATGTAAAAACATACAAAATACGTGCGTTTTTATTTTATCTTTATTTAGTTTTACATCTTGCTTTTGGATAGAAAGACAGTTGGTTTTATGTGTTTTCGTACTTTTTGACATTTTTACGTATAATTAAGAATAATTTTTGTTTATTCTCATTTTACCGCACTTTAACCAAAAAGTACGGTAACGCACCTATTATTTCGTGTTTATGCATCAAGAATGTAAATGTTTAAAATTTTCGAGTTATTTTACTTGAATGTTTTTTTGAGTTTTTAAATTTATAAGAATGTAAATGTTTAAATATTTGAGTTTTTTGTCGTTTGGTTTTTGATTTTTCTGTTTTTGTTTGAAAAAATAATTTCATTTTAATTTTATTATTTTAAAAAAAGAAAATCTAATTTTTTGTTTCCTGTTTCCTGATGATGCCACCCAAAGGTGTGGCAAAATATTGAAAATATAAATACAAATTGTTATTATTTATAAAACTGACCTAGTGCTTAATAAATTAGAAAAGAAAAAATGCATCAAGAACTTTTACTACGTTTATTTTTTGACGTTACAAGATGTTTCCGGCAGCATGTTTTTTCCTCTGCAAAATGTTTAAGACAATATATTTTCCTTCTAACGAATAACTTTCCAGTATTCATAATTCCGGTTTGTTTTGAAACATTTTACCTTTAAAAAAAAAATACTGTACCTGAACCAGCGCGGGCTTACATAATAATAGCACTCTTTACTAAAAATTTGTACCAGCAAGAATTAGTGAAACAAACGGCCGTTTTGTACTTTTGTTTACAAAATAACGTTATAAATAACAGTAACTTTATTCTACAACAGCAAATATAAGCTTAAAATAATTTTACACATGTAACGAGGGTTCTGTTTTGTGTTAGTGTTGAAATAAAGAGGCAAACTTGGTTTCACGAAAAAAAATATGTTGATCGATAAGATACAGTGTCGAAAGAGGTGCTATTGGAAATCAGCATGATCAGTCCATGTCCTTCGAGGCAGCTGGCAAAGCACCACCCCTGCCTCTAATTTTTTCTTGTCATTTGGAACATTAAAGTAACTCAAATAAAAAATTGTATTGGGCAATAGAGAATTAGAAAATAAGAAAAAACATCAAGTAAAAAAATTTGCGCTCGCCTATATTTTCCGAGTTGCGGGGCTCTGAAATTTTCAAATTTAAAAAAAAAACAATATGGGTATCATTTTAAAGCTTCCGAAGAGATTTTTAAGGAAATACTAAAATTTAAAAAAAAAAATGCTTAACCCATTAAGAGCCGATGTCATTTTTATGTAAAATTATATACAAGTATGCAGTACAAATTTTTTTTTTAATTCTCTGTCACCCCAATATTCGCTTTTTTGATTGGAGTTACTTTACTAAACTAGATTTACATAGATGGTGAAGGGTATATAAGATTCGGCATAGCCGGATATAGCACTCTTCGGTTCGTTTTTTGTGTTTTATTTATTTGTTTATAAATGTACATACACTCTCGATCATATGATTAGAATCACTTAAATTTCTGCAAGCTGATTGTAAATAAAGAAAAAATTATTATTAAAAAAAAAAAAGACCTTCACATGTGCAGATGAAATATGTTATACATACCTTATTTGCCTTATATGAAAAAGAAAGGATAATACACTTTATTTATGTTTGTATATATTTTTCGAATTTTGTATATAAAAAATTCTTAAATTAAAAATTAATGATTAAGGGTAAAATCAAAAACCATTAATGGGGTTGAATAATACATGATCCTTATTTCAGCGGTACACTTTGTTAACAAATTAGAAACTAAGAAATATAAAAGAAGTGATTCTGTTCGAAATATTAAAACACATCGAAAAGAACAAAACCGTATTAATTAGTGCTACTAATCAGAGACAAATAAACCTGAGTGATAAATCATTTTCGGCTCAGTTTCTCAATAGAAAAAAATAAGTTTTAGCTTTTGTTAGTGCATCACATTTAAGTATGTGATACATATCGATCGATTCAAGAAATATAGTTTTTAAATTGAATGACGGATTACAATCGATTTCCAAACACAAGCCAAACATATAACTTTTTTTCGAAAAGAACGACATAAAGCTCCATCACATACCTAATTATTTATAGCTTACAACTTTCAATATTTAACCATTTTAAAATATCTTTTTTATATGGGCGGCCAAGGAGACAAAAATTCATTTGATTTCGCTCTAGCTGGAATCATTTTTTTTTTTTTTTTTTGATATGGAACTCGATAATTCAACTCGAGCTGAAAGCGAATACTATTCAAACAACCAGTTTAAATTTTTAAAGAAAATATTGTAGTGAATTTTTTATTCGAAATAATACTTTCATAGATTTCCTTTCTACTCGTATTTTCGAATTCCTTTACATTTTTCGTTTAAGCAGTTCGCGCATATCATCTAAGGCGTTACTAACGCTTTCGGCAAAGTATTTTGCATTTGTTTCCTTATTCGATTTCCAACATGAACACGCAAAAAACATATCATTATGTCTGGGATTATAGCAACAACCGTATCCATCTTTAACTGGTGCTCCATAGCACATAAAAGCCTTATTTGCAGTTGCTACTTGAGAGGTAGATAAGCGGAAATGGGAACTTTTGACAAAAGCTTTGGAAGAGTATAATTTAGGTACTGGTTTTTTGTTTTCAATAGCCATTAGTTTTAAGCCCAGTAAATGGCGATCTACACCTTGACCTAATAAAGCCATATTTGTGTATTGACGATGGGCATTTACAGCTTCACGCATTAATAGTAAACGGTTTTTATTACAACCCTGGGGATTTAACATGGCTTTAGCAAATGCAACAGATTCATAAGAACACGAGCGTATTGTTTCAGTACGACCACCGTAATAAACACGTAAATGTGCTGACTCGTATTGAGCGGCAGGACATTTATGTAATCTAGTTTTAACGAGAAATGACATTAAGAAAGTTTAGAGTAATTTTTAGATCTTCTAAAATGTCTTACCTGTAGAAAGCATATTGTAAAGCGGTTTGTATGAAACTATCTGGACTAAGCCTTTGCCGTTTTATGAACTCTTTTCCATAGTTTTTATAATTCTTAACATAGAGGTGCATGTCGTTGATCAGATCATTGATATTTTGTTCTGCTAATTTTATTTCATTTTTGATACCAGATTTTGGTTCTGCCAACTCTATTTTAGAGAAGTTTTCATAGTTATCTGAGACACCATCATTAAATTCTGAATTTTTTGGTCTATTGGAATTTTGATTATATATATAATAACAACAATTATTATTATAATTAAAAACTTACAAAATCTTACTAATGTAATCAGTCATCATGGCAATAGGTTGACCCTCAGCAGGAGAGTGTTCGTAACAAAAGCCACTCATGCCATTAGGATTCACAATAACCTAAGCACATTAAACATTATAGTTTAATGTTCATTTAAGATAACAAAACTAAATATTTAGAAAATAATCTTGATAATAACGACAAGTGTTATAGAATACTTGTATGGTTTTGTCCATCCATCTATTAGCGCTGTTTTGGCTTGTGCCACCGCCATGTATCAACTGTTGACCGAGGACGTCATACTTATTTGCTTCATCAAATGGTACCTCTTGATCTAATGACACAGTGAACAAGGATTCTTGAATAATCTTAATATTTTTACAATTACATTTGTGTTCAGCTAATAGTTGATATGCTTTGGCCCAATTGTCACGCTGATCTGTTGTTAACAAACCTATTGGCAAACCAAAGCCATTTTCAGCTTTGCTTATCATTTCTAATTGTTTTGCGATTACGCTTGCATTTAAAATTCGGCCATCTTTGTTGTAAACAGGAAGTTTGAAAAACTGTAAATTGCATTTCGATTATAAATAAAAGAAATATGTAACAAATTAAAATTACATGGTTTTTATGTATAACTGTTACATGCCGCGAGTCTGGATTATATTCTAAACCATCAACTTCTGGTAAAGGTATGCGACAGGTACCGAATACAACACCGAATTGCGAATTATCCAACTCATTTGCTCCCAGTTTGACTACAGGCACTTTACCATCATCGACTATTTTCTTAAACTTAATCAAGCCCGTTATTAACTTTGCTGTATACAAAAAGTAATCCTCTTTGTTTTTGAATTTAGTTATGGGAAATGTCATGCCGGGACTTGAATAAACCGTAACTGGATCACGATATCCTAAATAAGCTGTTTTCAGCCATCTTGGAGCCAGCCAGTTTTCTTCCTTCTTTGCAACTTCTTCTAAAAGTTTTTGCAGTTCTGCCCCTTCCCCGTGCATAAAATCGTTTGCCATACATTTTGCTTCTTCAAACTCTTCGGAAGTTAATAGCGGTTTAACAGAATTTAAAAACTTAGGAATAGTTTTCTCTAGTTTAACGGCAGGAAATTTTAAAAGTTTCTGTTTTTGTTTATTATTTGTATTTTGTTTACAACTTGAATATCTTGTTTGAACATTTATTGCTCTTAGAATGCACTCTTTGTCTGATGATAACGGATTCCTATATATTTGAAAGCACGCAAGATTTCGACACTGAATTTAAAAAAAATATTTTTTTTTTTGCAAAATAAACATTTTTAACTAAAATAAAATAAACGCATATTTAAATGTACATACCAACGAAGTTATAAAGTCCTTCTGTAAAAATTTCATTTTTTATTTCTTGATATGTTTTCATTTCTTGTAATGTATAACTTAAATTAAAAACAAAAACATGTTACTTTTTATTTGTAAATGTTTTCAATCTTTTGCTACAAAGATAAGTAAAGATACGCTAATAATGTAAATTTAAAATAATTAAAAACAGGCCCAAATTGCATTTATTCAACAACATGAATAATGGCCCACATTAACAAAACCAAACCAGCTTACTTACGAAAAGCTTACGTTTTAGAAAATTTAGAAACTATTAAAATAATTTCAAAGAATCTACCATACATGGCAGTAATTAATTAAATATACTTATTAATTGCCAATTTCATCGGACAACGCTCAATAGACTTTGCTATGCATAAGAAGTCAGAATATATATACTTTATGGGGTCGGAAAAGGATATTGTAGAAATTACAAACGGAATGACAAACTTAGATATACCCTTATTCACTTTTAATTGTGAAGGGTATATAAATCATAGGCAGGCGTGATCTTTCTAATTTTCGCAGCTATGTCTGTTCTATTGACGCGTTTAAATTTTTCCTAACACATCTAGTGCCTTAGCAAAGTTGATTTCAACACGAATACGGACGGACATACAGACATCTTTCAATCGACTTTACCATGCATAAGTTTTACTTTTTTAATAAGAATATATTTTATTTAACAAGCAATAGGTCTCTTTTTATTCCCGATATTTCGCTACTTTAACAAAAAATAATTTCAATTTGTGTTGAAATTTGTTGTTTTTCCTGATGATGATACACAAAGGAATAGCAAAGTATTGAAAATAAAAAGAGACATATTGCTTGTTAAACTAAATACCTAGGACTCTTTTTTATTTTTTATATATATTTTCGATATTTCGCTACTCCATTGTGTAGCATCATCAGGAAAACAAATATTTATTTAATTAACAAAAAACAACAACAAAATGTGTTAATTAAATAAATATTTGTTTTGCTGATGATGCTACACAATGCAGTTGCGAAATATCGAAAATATATTTACAAAAAAAAAAAAAATAACTAAAAAAGACCTATTGCTTAAAAATTTAATAAAATATAATTAATTAAAAAGGTCAAATAAAAAACTTTATTAAAATACTAAATACCTTGGTATAACAACTTAAAAACTTTTAAGATAGGTTAAATAAACAACATGATTTTCTTTGAGTCTTAGTTTGATTATTTAGGAATGAAAATTACAACTTACTTAAGTTGTAGTTTTGAGAAACAGGTCCCTGATTAAAAATGTCATGGTTACATACTTAAAATTAAAAAAATAATATAAAATTGTAAATAAAAATGTAATTCCATAGATATTTATATACTTGAATTTTTACGTATCGTAAAAAGTTAAAAAGCAGTAAACGAGCAAGTGTAGTCATCTGTTATCATTCGTAAATCGATTTAATGGTTAAATTATTCAATTTTTATCTTAAAAGGTGAAGTATAAGGCCAAACGGTATAAAGTAAAACAATTTTCATGTGTTACAATTGTGATGCTAACTTCAATCAACCTTTATGAAGGAGATCAGTGCATACTTCACCAAATTAAAAACTTAGTTGGCGACAAAAACAACAAAACCACATTTGTTTTACTTGTTTAGTGATGCTTACAATAAAAAAATTAGGAATTTTACGCCAATAATCGGTTAGTTCCCGAGTAACAGATAACTTCGGTATTGAATGCTAGTTCAAAAATGTTTTCGACGAAAAGAACAACCCATTCATAGTTTTGACTGAACGGAAAGATGAGGGGTAAAGCCTCTTTATGAGTATTTTCAATCTTTGTTGACTATTTGTTCCTGCGTTATGTCATTCTCTTTAAGGAAAGTCACGCATTAATATTGCCTTGAAGTTACAAACTCCGGATTTTATTTTTTCACACATTAGTGGTTATTGTTATAACATGTATTTATTTATATCTTTCCGTCTTAATAATTACCTTTATTATAATTTCTTAACCGGAATCTAATTAAGAATTTTATTTTTTTAAGTTGTTTTATAAAAAATACTGATGATTAATTTATTTTTACCATATTAAATTTAAATAATAATTCTATTTCTCAAAATTTTTGTATTAAATGAATGACATAAATTTCATTAATTTATTTTTACCATATAAAATTTAGCAGCTGTAATGTTGCCACATCAATTTCTTTGGATAACAGTATTTATAGTTTGATGTATACAAAAGGTAAAAGCCACGAAGAAATCCCTTAGCGCATTACTTTTGCGTCACATAAGCTGGTCAAGAAATTATTTGCCATTAGTAAGATAAGTCAGACCTTTACGTTATCTCATTACACATTTGTAATAACAAGCAAAAATTAAATAAATATCATTACTGTTAAATAATAACAAAAAAGAAATAATAATAATAAAGCAGTCATATTCACCATAGATTAGACATATTCACTACCTAACATATTGTCAAAATCAGGCCCCTATTATGAGTTGCATTCGATTTTCGATCTTCGCTGGCTAACGAACATAGAAAATCGAATGTCAAATTCGTATTATGAGTTGGTAGCACTGTCGAAAATTTCGTTGCACAACGAATTTTCAATCGAACACAATTTTGCTTTCGATGGTTTGCGTCAGTTTGTAAAACTTATTGAAAATGTAAGTATTTGTGAATTTTTGTTTTTTATATAAATTATTTTTTTGTTTTTTATGTTAATAAATTTTATTTTTTATGTAAATTGTTTTAATTTCATGCAGGTCTAAGGTTGTAAGTACAAAGCAACAATTGGAAAAGCTTGTTTCTTTAATGGAACAAAATCCACAGCTTGCAAAAGGAATTCTCACAAAAGTTCAAGTCATAGTCATTTTTATTAATAATTATTTAAGTTTTTCGTTTATAAATTTGTTTTACTAATAATATTTATTTATGGTGTCAGCTAATAAAAATGTACTTTTGTGAATAATCCAATTGAGTAAAATTCACAGTAGCACTATTTTCATCGAATGTGCACCATAATACCAAATGAAAATTCGTTCGATCAGCTCTTTCGACTACAGTCGAAGATCGAAAGTTGCTCATAATAGGCACCTCAGTTTTGCCAATTACTGGACCCTTTACTCTTACGTAAATGTTGCGGATACTTGAACATAGCGGACGGCTTCAACTTAGGTAGTTACTATTTATACGCAAGCGTACCCTATGTTTTTAAAAATAAACAAAAATACTATCAACAAATGATTGGATAATTTAAGAAAAAAACTATTTATTATTGCAAAAAACATAATTTATTTAGCCCCAAGATATATAAAAATATAAATAATTTTGAGATTTTAAGCAAGGTTACTTCAAACAATATTAGTTGACATATATTACGACAGAAACGCTAATTTGAAAAGTAATCTAAAAAAAGGTGATATAATAATTATATATACACTATATACATATGTATATATAAATATCATTATTGCAATTGAAATATTATTTTTCAGGTATTTTTCGTTATTAATTCTGGTTAACTGTAAAAAGATCAATAAAAATTGGATACTAGCAGAATGAAATGCATCTTCTGATTCTCTACAAACTTCGTCAGCATTCTTCATATCTTTCTGCAACATATTTATGCAGCTATTCAGAAGAAATAGGATAAACGAAATCTTATATCGTCATATATTATTTTCGAAACATTTATTTTTGTATAAGAGTTTACTATTTAGTTTTTATTTTTCCATTATCTATCTTTACAAAATAAGTTTTTATAGGAAGGAAATAATTTATTTTTTATCTTTATTTTCATATATTTATATATAAGTACATATATACATATATATATTATTAAGTAATTAACATTATTACCATGATCTTAATTTATAAAAAAGTTCATATATTATTTATAATTAAAAACTTAACGTTTAAAAGATTCTTATCTTAAAAATATTTTACAATTTTTTCATTTCATATTTAAAAAATTGACAAATTCTCTAAGCGGTAATAAAACACAAAATCACAGCATTAATTCAATAAATATTAATACATAATCAAAATCTATTGTGATTTTTTTGCAACGTTTTATATATGTAAATATAAATATAAATACATATACATACATACATATATATATTCATATTTATATTGCACAATTATTGAGTTAACACCTCACAGAGGTATTTTGCATGTGGTTGATATAAGTCTAGTTTTAATAAAAATAATTATACTGATTATAAAAATATGTATTTATATAAAAATCTTAAAAGGAATTAGTAGAATTAAAAAACTAAAATAGTAAAAAAAAACTAACCCTTCATTTATTTTCAATATAAGACATAACTATAACCTTAAAGTTTAAAAGATCCTATAAATCCATTAAAATTCATATAATTGAAGTTTGCGTAAAAAAGCAAATTGGTACATAAAGTGAAGAATATTTAAAATTTATCACAGTATTTTGTTTTCTCAGATACAATGGTATCTAGGAAATGAATATTTTTTTTTCAAATTTATTCATCATTTATAAACATGGGCGTTGATTTCTTATTTGCATCATGTAACGCCATTAAATTATCATTAGAATTCGATGCCAATGCTCTATTATCGCTATCTGTGCTAAGAGAAGCCTGTAAATAAAAAAATGTATATTAATAGTAGTTACATAAATTACTTATTGCGCTGATAACTTAAAACTACTCAGATTTTTTACATTATTCTTGTCTTTTAAAGGCCCTATTTATGAAATCCAAAAAGGAATGTAACAGGATAAGTGATTAGATTAACGTCTGTATCTGGCAGTAAGCTCTTATCAGACGGTGGTCAAACTACTATTCTGTGCAATTATAAGACCATGGCTTGCAGGACCAACAATCTACCCCTTGCTATAGGGTCGTAGTCTATACATAAACTCCTCTGTTGAGACTGCAAGATCACACTTCAGTCTATTCCACGCCAGATCCGCAGAGATAGACAAATGAACCACAACCACCACGTATACCACGAAGGGACCTCACCAATAACCGGCTACAGAGATGGGAGGCTCTCTGCATGGGCTATCGGCTCCCGTGGTGCCAGTTTATTTAGGCTATTATTATTCACAAGTTTTATTATTAAGAAAAAGGAAACTGGTAAAATCCTACGACAGTACCCAACTGTCTATCCAGCTTCAGTGCCTGCACACCGGGGGACTTATTCCCCCTATACGCCCGAGGACCCTCGTCTGCACCGTGGTTAGATCAGCACAGGGGTTTGAATGTAACAAATAAGCGACATAATTGCTTTCTAATTCCTCTTTGCTGAGTACGTTAGCAATGTTAATTCTTTGTTAAAAATCAGCAACACCTTTGCAATATACTAGATCGCGATCTACATCGAAATATAGTAGAGATTCTTTGATATGACTGTTCTTAATTTCTTGTTTAAAGTATATCTCTGAGGCTTTGAGTTCTTTATGAAGCAAAATTTTTGATTTCAAATTAAAGTATTCAAAATTGCTATTTGATACAACACGGCGGTATTGCATATATCATACTTGTTATACAATTGATTAAAAATAGCAGGATAACTTAAGAACTCAATAATAAGTAAAAATATTTGCGCCAAATCTAACAGGAATTTGAAGATTTTGATAAAAATAATTCTTACCTGTTCCTGATAACACGACGAAGAAGAATTACCACTTAAAGTCAAAGTAGCTGTATCACTTTCACTGCTCTCATCATATGAACTAGAAGCGGTACTAGACTCAAGAGCAGGCTCTAATTCCAAAGCAAGTGAACCTCTCTTAGATTGTATGTTACCAGGCAGTTTGGTAAGATGAGCCGGTTGTAATTCTGCATACAATTCATCAGATTCATGACCAATTTTACTTAACATGTTATTGGACTTTTCGTTTGAGTTTATCAATGTCATCACACACGGCTTATAGACACCATTCTGATTGGTCTGCAACAAACTTGTGCGCCTATAATTTAACTCCAAAAAATGCGAACTTTTTGTTAGCGTTGACAATTTCAAAGTGGCTCTTGTAACGGCGTAGATCAGTAAAGCAATACCGATTAACAAATTACCCCAAAAGCCTATGGGTTCAATGTAAGGCAAATAATTTAGATAGAAGTTGAATCGGTTATCCAAATTTTCGGGTAGCTTAGGCATCATCTTAAAATAATTTTATATATTTATTATATAAAAAAAACATCTAGAGTTGAATAAAATATATTATAAAACTTACAATTTCAAACCACAACATGGGCACAGTTAAGTAGCTAAAACGTTTTACTCTGCCGTAGGCTGATAAATCACGGAAATGCATATTGATTTGTACCTTAACTGACAAGGATAAAGGTAAACCAGATTCCTGAAATAAAAAAACAAAAAACCAAACTAATTATTTTCATTTATTTAGATATAGAAGTTACTTAAATAAAAATACATATATGTACTAGATCCTTCATTATCAGTGATCGTGTTTTCTCATTTATGTACATTTAATGTTACAGTTAAATATTTTATTGGGGGAAAAGTAAGACTGCGAAAAATACAGTAGTTTAATTGGGAAATATTTTTTATTTCTAGTTTACTTTTTAAATGTAATAAATAAACATGAACACTTTTGCGCATTTGCAATAAAATGAAATTCGTTTGAACTTTTCAAACACGAATTCTGTTTTCTTAAGATAGAAGATTAATTACTAATTATGTCGTTAGTAGGTATGACAGGTCAGTCTAATGTAATTTCATATTTGTTTAAATTATTAAATATTTGATTAAATTATTAATAGTGCGTTTCCATTGACGTGATTTTTTCCAAAACACCTAAATTGCTCAATTCAAGTGTTTTGCTTTTGATTTTCGATACATTTTTCATTCATTTAATTTTTTCGAACTTATTTTTCCTTTGCAACACTGTGTTGTGTTTAGGTTATTCAAGTTCAACTCCTTTTCTATCTATACATTTTGAATGTTTTTATCGAAAAAGTGACAATTACTTTAAAATTTTTGAAAGCAATAATATTTTGTAGTACAAAACAAAAATTTATAAAACAATAAAAACGATTTTTTACAAAAAGTAACATAGTGTTTTTTGTTTTCATTTACACAAAAAATGTCAGTGTTACGTTACAAATTCGAATTTACAAAACACTTCAGCTTAATGGAAACACTTCGAAAAATTTCCAAAAAAAAAACACATCCTCAAACTACTAAAGAACATATCGCTCCTTTATTGCAACATAGTCATATCTCAAAAAAACTTGAACTTGGCAAAATGCGATTTAAGTTTTCAAGACAAAAGCCCTATGATCTAATTGCCGCATTTGCAATTGCTATAACTTCGGTTCAGCTTGGGATATAAAACTGATTTTTTTTCAACATGTACAGAAGGTCTAAAAGAGCAGTTTTGCTTAAGTAACTACAAATTTTTAATTTTTTGAGATATGACTATGTTGCAATAAAGGAGCGATGTGGTGTAGCCGCAGCTTGTCAAACAACACTCACGACATACATACATACAGACAAACATACATACATGCATACATACATATATACTAAACTTATAAATTATAAATAAGTTAAAATTTTACTATTATTAAAATATTTTATAATACAATTTTTTAATTTGAATTGTTTTATGTAAAAATTAATAATTAAAATGAATCAAGTGTTAAATTAATTACAGATAATTAAACAAAATGAAAATATTTTAAACGTTTTTGTGTTTTTACTAATATTAAATTAAAAAGTTATTGATGACTGAACTATAATTAATTCAAATGAAATCTAAACGGAAAATTTTCAAGTTGCAATTTTGCATTCTTGTTTAACACAAATTGAAGCAAAAGAAAAAGGGAGGAGGAGGAGTTGCCATTTTTTTTTATTTTAAATAATGCTATTTAGGATAAGTAATAGTTTGAGAATAAGAAGTAATATTAATTATATAATTTTGTGCGTTTAAAACATTTTATCTTAATTTTTTAATTGTCAACTCTGTTAGTTAAATATTCATCAATTTTAATGAATATTTTTTTCTTATTATTTTCAGTAACTCTGGCAAATCATTATGAATAGATTCACGCTTGAACAACGCATCAAATTATCCAAGTTTACTTTGAAAATCAGCCAATTTTTTAATATTAATGCCATGTTCAGATCTTTCGTTTTAAAAAATTCTTAATTTCAATTTAATTTTTTTTTTTTGTTATTTTTTAAAATTTTAAGTTCAATCGTGCTTAAAAAACACCCGATACATTGTACTAAACAATCTAAATTAAAAATGTTTAAAGACACTGACATTAATACAATAGATGTGTTAACAAATTTTTTAGATTTGATTTTAAAAGAATTTAGATAATGATTTTTCTTTTCTCCTCACAAATTTTTCTTTTTGCTGTTTTTATGTTTTAGTTTTCTTTCAACATACGCAACAATCATTGCAAAGCACAGTTTAACAATTTAGTAGCATACAAGATATTATGTATGACTAAGCGTCTGAATACCTGATTCTTAAATATCGGTGCGCGTGTCGAATATCTACTTCTTGTGGAAAGTTAATAGACGATGTTTTATAGTAAAGAAATTGATTAATTTTTCTGAAATGGTCGCCTTGAAATTCCTGTTACAAGAGTCAAATGATTAAAGTTATTTTATGTTGTTGTAAAAATGATATTGAGATTTCACACTCTTAACTGATTGTGCAAGTTGCTGTTCAAAACGTGATTGAAATTGCATATTTTGTTTCTACAGTGTCACGTAATATAAAAGATACAAAAACAACTGATAATTCACTAATTGAAAAAAAAAATAAAAATAAAATGCAGAAGATAAAATTAAATCAGACTTAAAATGCGTTCAAGTCTTTATAAAAAATATTTAATTGATAATCGAAAAACGGAAAACAAGACTTTCTTTAAAAGGTGGGAAGCCACAAAATTAATTAGTAGTTGACTCAAGCCGGTCGAATTTACATTTATGTTTTCCGATTTCGTATTATAATATACTGTTTTTTATAAAGGTTTAATTATTTTACTTGAAAATCTTAAGTAATCGCTTGTCTCTCAATATTTTCATATTTATGTTTTGTTATTGATTTAAAGTTTGTGTATTTTATTTTAAATTACCGGTTGTATTATAAATTCCGATGAATGCTGTTTTTCGTTGGGTGTTAACCCAGTTACATTTTCCTGAAGGCCTGAATCACCATCCAAAAAATGTGGCAAACTCAATGAAATGGGAAAACCGTAATAACAGTCAGTGACGTCAATTAAGCCAGCAGGTTGACAGTATCCTTAAAAAAATAAAAAAAAATTTTAAAAACATTTCAATACATATATTGATACAGCAGAGCATTAATGAATTAATGAGCGAAGTGAAAGGAATTCCTGCTTCCACATTATCACAACAATATTATGAATCATACATAAAAAGAAATGGAAATTTTTGCAACGATTTGTTAACAAAAATTGTTGGGGTAGATAAAGTTAACACAGTAAGACTTTAAGTACTCTACACGATTTTAGATATTCAGTTAAGTTTCAAAATGTCTTTTACCTACTTTAAATGTGAAAATAAAAAGACATTAAAATATAAGATAAATTAAACGGCATGAAATGCAAACTTAACGAAAATTAATTTTTGAAAAACAACCGATTTTTTTAAATATTTATTGTGACAGTTGGATATAATTAAAATATTTTTATGTTTAATTCTACAATTTTTTTAAAGGTAGGGTATTATGAAATAATTCTTGTTTACCGTATGATTTTTGTTTAAATATATATTTTTTTTTTTTTAATTACAAACTTCTTTTGCTTTTGTGTGAATTTTTGTTTTGGTTTTTGCTTTTTGTTTACAATGTCATTACCACGATCAACACACCGTTTTTAAATGACTTTATTTGAATTTTTTAACAGAAATAACCCGGTTTTTTGTTGTAGGGAGTTAAAAAAAATCCATATGGAACCTTTTACAAATATTATATTGACGTCATTTGAATGCAGTTTAATGTTTTTAATGTTTTTTGTGTTTTTTTTTTTTTTTGGGTAAAACAAACACAAATTATATTAATTTAAAGTAATTAAAATTTTGTTGTTTTTATACAAAACATAAAAAATGTAAAATATTCCATTGAGAAATTATGAAAGCAAATAGAAGGCGTTAAAATCGTAGCAATAGTTTTTTTTATGGAATCTCCAACTAAAATTGATATTAAATAATCAACATTTAATACGACTAATCATTTTATTAATTATTCATTTTTTTAATTGTTAGTTGCGCATATGTAATTAATGTTAGTTAGCAAATTAATTAATTTCAATTAAAGTTTTAGTTTTATCAGAACCCAACTGCTAATACTAATAAATCATTTTTTAATCGGAACCTTTTAGTACAATCGTAAGTGCATATTTTTTTTTTTGAAATATATGAATTTTTAATGATCCCATTTCTTCAGATCTGAATGTGTTAAATATTTAAAGTTGTTTGAAATTTTCTACTGCATTATAATATTAGTTGAAGCACTCACCATTTCGACAAAAACACTTGTTTTCGGGATTAAAATTTCCATTATCTAAGGCATTTTCTTCAAATATATATTTGTAGCCAGACAAACTGCCCACATTTATTCGTTTATCATCGCTTCTAAACTGTAATTGTTAAGCAAAAAGCAACCGAAAATAAGTTATTTAACAATATATTGATTGACTTTGCATTAACCTTTAAACTTACCAAATTAATTGGACGGCACATGCTTTTTCTGAAGAATTTTATAGTATCGTTTGGTTGTATAAAACTTTTAAACTTGACTCCATCTGAAGCCATGTCAATATTACTGCATCGATCTCCCTTCCATTGGATTAAATCTTTTTTACCCATGTAGGTAGCATAAAGGCCAGAAACACTTGTATCTGGCACTCCTGTATAAAATGTTTCAAAATCACTATTGAAATCATACATCTACGTTTAGAAATTTAAAATCGATTAGTATTTAGGAAAGTTATCGCAACGGCCATTCACTTTTGAACTTACCCTATCAATAAGGCCTACTTTATCGAAATGAATCCAATTTGGCAAAAATTTATTTCCCAATGTTGTTAAAGTAGTTTCGTACCCAAACATGAATTCTCTGGCAGTCATGCGTACAATGGGCTGTGAGTTTTGAGTCATAAAGAGACTATTTAGGCCGATACGAACAAAAAACGATTTATCTGCTGTAAGATGTGATATGGCCTAAAACAATTAACAAAATTGAAAAAGTCAATAACAATTATTATTACATTGTAAACGATACAAAATATCTAATCAATTATTTCTTATATTTCTATAAAATTTTACTTCTTTAATTACATTTCTTATATTTATTTTTATAAATTTCTGCTAAATATTATTTTTACTTCTTAATATCTTGAAACTGTACTTAAGAAGCAATTTTTATTTTTATACATTTTTTTTATATTGATTGTAGTTAAAGCTTATTTAAAGTTAAATAGAATTTAATTATTATGATAATAAGAATAAAATTATAAATTATACTTAATAGTAATAACAATAATAATAAATTGATGATAATTGATAATATATTTAATGTTGTCATAACTAGTTTTCCATTATTATTTGAATATTTGTTACATGTGTCTTACTTTTGACATTTCTTCATAATTAAATAAATAAATAAGATGGATATTGTGATTGTGCTAACAAAACTTTTTTGAAAGTAGCTTTAAATATTGAGAAGAATTTTTGAAATAATTTATTATTTATTCTTTAAAATAAATGTACTTGCTTCATCTACTTTAATTGTGCTTGATTAATTCAAATATAAACTTTTGATATGAGACTCTTAGGCATTCTATTTAAAAATTTAGGTATAATGCACTAATGTAGCAAAATGGCCATTATCACATGCTTTCCCGGCAGTAATAAATTTCGAATTTCAGTTTTAACAACAATAATAATAATTTCATGAGAATATCATGAAATATTTATATTTGAAGGAATTAAGCACAATTAAAGTTAATTAACATAATTAACATTTAAATAATAAATTTTTCTTCTTGAAAATATACTTTCATTATAAAAACTAAACAAAAAAAATATAAAACAATTAATATTTCTTTTCCTAATTTAAATGCAAAACTGACGTCAAACATTATTTCATAAACAAGTAAATATAAAAGACTTTTTTTTATCAGTTTAATAATTAATGTATTTTTTTTAAAAACAACAAAATTTTTATTTGTAAAACAAGTTAAAAAACAAAATAAGCTGACCGAATGTAACACTTGTTTATTATTTATTTTTATAGTTACAATAATTTATTAATTTGAATACGCAATTTCCAAATACTTTTAATGAAAACAAGTAGCACTGCTACAGTCGGCGGTGCGGAATCTTAGGAACGCTGCATTAAAGTGAGTAGTGGTTTTAAATTTATTTCTTATTTTGAATTTTATTTGAACAATTTTAGCCTGACTCATTAAAAATTTAATTAAATATTAACACGATTTAAAAAAAGAGTTTTTTATAGTTATTTTTTTTTTATTAATTTTTATTTTTCTTAGATAACTTTTCAGTGGACAACTTTTTAAAAATATATTTCGATTTTGGTAAAGTTAAAGTTTTTTAAGTCATTAGGATTTTTATTTTTATTTTTGAAATAAAGTATGATCTTTCGCATATCAAAACAAAAAAAGCATAAGCTGATCTGGTTAATTTTTAACAGCAGAACATCAGCAACAATATACTAAGCCCCAAAACCCCAATACGGACAGACAGAGGATCGAAAATATACAAACAAATATTAATTGAATTTAAAAATTAAAAACATAATGATTCCACATGTTGTGAAGGTTAAAAAAGAAATTGAGCTTCATTACAGGTATTTCTTGTTCTTTTAATTTAAATATTTTATTTTACAAAAGTTAATGTTGATCATTAAAATTAAAAAAAATATTTAAAATTCTATTGATTAGATTTAGTTGGTTTATTATTATTTTTAATTTTTTTTTATTGCGTATAACATTTTATATTTGATTTAAATTGTTATTAAAGAATAACAATTATATTTGAAGTTGAAAATATATCGGCCTCTGTATTTTTATTCCCAGACTTCTGAATAATAAAAGTAAATTTTTATGTGAATATTATTTAAATAAATTTGCATTCAGAATTTTATGTTTGAATTAAAACAACTCGCTTTTATTTTTAATTAAGGTTATTTCCTATTATAAACAACTTTTTTCTTTAATGTGATTAAAACGTCGAATACTATTTTTTTCATTTCATATTTATTTATTAAACAATGTTCAAGTTATTGGTTCTGTTAAGTGTTTTACCGTCAAATACTTCAAGCTGTAGATTTAACATAGCATTTACACAATGCTACTACTGTTATAGTATTTAACAGTAATTTATACATTGGATGTTTTTGCTGTTACAATATAAAATTTAAACAAAGTTGGTAGCACAATATCTCCCAGTAACAGAAGGTAATATAACCATTAAGTTAAATATATTAGGGGGTCCGTCCCCATTCGTGAGGTATTTCGACTTTTGAACAGTTATAGTCAAACACTTGAAAATTACACAAAATGTGTACTTCTGCGTCTGTAATAAGTATTTATAATTACAAATTACAAAAAAGGGTGTTCGCAAAAAATATAAAATTTTACTTTGATATAAAAGTATAAAACATTAAATAAGGCATGAATAAGGCATGAAATAAAGGCTGTCCCTATCAGTGACTCAGGTTGACTATATGACCACGTATTTTAAAGCATTCTAGGTACGCACTTGAAAATTTGCTTTCTAGGCTGCAAAACAAGTAAAAAATAGTTAGAAATTAAATGTAGTGTGTTTTACAAGTTTTTTTTATACTTTACGTCTCTCTGGCGTGTGTCTGTTTTAAAGTCAGTTTTTTTTGTAATATGAAATTATGATGTTAAATTTAAAAGTGTAAACGGAAACTTAGCAGTAAAATTCTATCTTCTGTTTTAACTTATGTTATTGATCTTGCCTTTATAACTTAAGAAAATATAAACATTTCAGAATACACTTAAAATGATTAAGAGCAATTTATTTATTATTTACGGTTGTATACGGAAAATACTCTAAAGGCAAATAGATTGCTAAACTTTTCTATGCTCTCAAGTAAGTTCACGATCTGCTTGGTTTTTATTTCAATGACAAATAAACAGCATAAACAAAAAAAAAAAATAATAATAATAATAAAACCTTCTTAGTGCATTTTAATATTTTAATTAAAATGTATAAATAAAAAATTTTCTATTGCATCTTTATTTCACTTCTATATATAATTTTTCTCACAATTCCTGTATAACAAACAAAGCAAAAAAAGCTTGTCTAAACTCAAGTGCTGTTAAACTTTCTGGTTTGCTATGTTTTAAAGAAAAGTATAAAGAATTAAGTTTGTGTGCAGCTGTATATAGAATAGTGTCTGTTAATACGTTTATTGACCCAAACATTCCAAACATTAAATATTCTGTTTTGTATTTTTGATGTTTTAACTTTTGTTATGCATAGCTCTTTTGTATCTGTTTATTGAATGCGATTATAGGTTTTTATTTAGTATAATTAAATCGGATTTTTATTTTTAAAATAAGCACATGTGGATATCAGACATTTTATACAAAATACTTGGTCTAAAAAATATCTTAAGTTAAGAAGAATTTGCAAAACATATGTAAAAGTAATTGGTTATAATTTTATTGCTTTTTTATTTTTTACTTACCAACATTGCAATGTTTAACATGACAACTTCATCATCTTCACGTCTTCCTTCTGACAAGTGCTCTTGCCATATCAAAGGATGACTTGGGTTGGTAGAAATTGTATTGTTATCATTAAATATTATATTTTCATGAGTCATTAGTTCTCTGCAAGATCAAGAAAACAAAAAAGAAAAGAAAAATATTTATTTGTTAATTTTTTTCTAATTTGTAATTGAAAATTCAGTAACCGATTTCACAAAGAATAAAAATAAAATAATTTAATTTTTAGCTAATACTTAGTTGACCCAGCTGATAATTAATATGATATATATGTATGTATATATATTTGTTCAAATCTTAAAACGGTTTTTTTTTAATTTTTTATAAAAAAGTAATAAAATTTTTTGTGAAATTTTTGGTTAAAAAATAAAGTAAAAATAAATTGAGTTTAACTGGTTTCTCCACTCACTTATAGACATAAGGACCAACTTGTTCAACATTCATTTTTTCACGTCCAGCCAAAAATGCTTCGGCATTAGTTATATTAAATAAATAGACCTTAAGATATAAATCCACTGGAGGTTTAGCCCATAAATTAAAAATTTCTCCATTTTCCTCTAAAACTAGTTTCTAAATAAAAGAAATTTTAAATTATATTAAATATTTGCAGTGTTTGAAAAATGTTAACAAATAAAAAAAAAGTATATTCTTACCCAGTTAAATATTAAATCATATGGATGAAAAATTTTTACTAAAACTGCGCCGCATATTGCCAAAATACCCACAGCTAATAGTAAAAAAGCACCTGCAATTAAAAAAAAAACAAATAATCAAACTTATTAATGTTCTATCTTGCGTTTAGAAAATACTAATTAATAAGTATTAAGTTAAAAAACAACGTTTTTATAAGCAAAATTGCTTATAAAAACATTTCAACAATTTAACAAAATTATTTAAAAAAAAAAAAATTAGAGTATTTAACTTGGATTAAATCAATACAACCCTTTAACGCATTCCTTCTAACAAATACTATTATTTATAAATCTGTATTATTTCGATAACATAACACACAAGTTTTTGTGTTGTTATTGTATTACGTTAAAAATATATTAAATTTTGAAGTTTGAACTTTAGTAAATTCTTTAAATGAAAAGATTAATTTTAATTAAAAACAAAATTATATTCCTATAACACAACGTTTTTGTTTAATTAAAATAATATTATGGAATTAAATAATTGCAATGCACTTTAAATTATTTTTAAAATACAGAGACTGACAGAATTTTAAAACTAAAGGAATTCGTTCGATCTTGAGATAATAATGTACAGAAAATACAAATGAAATGTGAAACAAATCAAAAATTGTTTGCAACCTTTTTTTCCATAAATTAATGAGAAGACGTTTTCCATGTTCCTGTTAACTATATTTTTTTTTTTTACTTAAAATCACAAGTTTTTATTCCAAAAATAGCATACGACTGCATAAAATACATTGTCTGATGCAAGTGACGATATAGATTTGCTGTCTTTCGTAGAAGTGATTTGGAAAGAGAAAGGATTTGTATTTTAGCAAGTCAAGGTCTTTAATCGTAAGAAATTCTAGCCTTTTCTTACTTTAAAAACCTTGATTCCAGTTTTTCTATGTAACAAAGAATATAAAATAAAAAGGATGGTCGGTCATACGTTTAAACGGAATTGCATGAGTGCATGCGTATAAAAAGCTGTTGTTAAAGCAAGACTAGCTAATCGTACTATTATAAAAAGTTATAAAAATTGGAAAAGAAAAAAAAACAAAATACAAAAACTATATAATCTAAAAGCATTTAAACATTGTTTTTGCGTTAAGTGCATAGAACCAGTTTAAAGACCAGAAAAAAGACCAGAACATTTTACAAACTATAAACAAGTAATAATAAGTGGAATTTTTTAATTAATTCATTTTCTGTAAAAGTAAAGTTTTATTATATTTTATTTTAAATAACAAAAATAATAACAATAATAATGATAACATTAAATGGAAAGTTTTATAATATAAATATTTGGTAAATAAAAATTCAAATCAAAGTAATCAGAACAAAAGAAACTCATTTATTTAAAATAGTTAGTCTTATTAAAAATGCATTTTTTTTATTAACACGTACAAATTTATTGTATACACGTACAAATTAGAAAAACACAAAAAATTTTAAAAATTACTCATACATACATACATATGTATATTGTTAACTAATATGTAATAACTTTTATTGTTATGTAATATTCAACCACATCCTGAATTAAATTAAAAAAAAAACAACAACAAAAGCAATACATAACGTTTAGAGTTCACTTTAAATAAATG
Source organism: Gymnosoma rotundatum (assembly GCA_916610165.2). NCBI lineage: Eukaryota > Metazoa > Arthropoda > Insecta > Diptera > Tachinidae > Gymnosoma > Gymnosoma rotundatum. Next base: position 417,516 of record OU744337.1, read on the forward strand.
ATTTGCACTTAATTGCCGATAACTGATATTATTTCTCATTTAATTATGACGTTGAAAATATTGAATTTATTGGATTCTATATTTTTCTAAATTATAATTTATTTATAATCAAATCGCCTACATGGGTCAAAAGGATTATTTTCACTATATATGATCTACGCATTAAAAGAGTATTTATTCTGGGACATATGAAGGCGGAACCTTAATCGTTAAAAAACAAAAGCCGAAGTAATTCAATAAAACTATCGAGACTTAGACCCAAAAAGACAAAAACATATGAAGTGTTTGGAACTCTATAATACCTTAACCATAAACAAATCAAACTATTCGATGGTAACATTTCCTAATCCTTTAAAAATTTTTAAGACTTTCACATGAATAAATTTCTAATCCATATAGAATAATTGGCATTTATAATGATTTTCTCACTCTAAAGGGATAATAAAAGCCAACATTATAATGCGCTTTAGCGAAAAGCAGATTTTAGATACAAGTTTCTTAGTGTAAAAGTCAAATGTTAAATGTAGATTCCCAATACCTTTTAGTTTGAAACATATTTAATGGCTGCATTGTTTATGAATATAGAATTTGCATGCGAAGGAATGTTGCCAAAGTTCATTGCCGAAATTTTTTAAGGATTTAGATTCATTATATTCTCCATCGAAATTTTATTAATATCAATGTTTATAAAGTTAAAGTATTCTGTTATTAAAATGTTACTTTTCAAGAAAGCATTTAGCGGTATATCGTCGGCATAAATATTCGCCCGACAGAATGAGCCAAAACAGAGCCCTAAGGTAGATTCCTATTTAAAAACATCGTTCGAGATATTCTACCAATGGCCCATACTCTAAAATAAAAGGATCTTATTATATTTTTGCTTTCATAGTCAAAAATTAAGTATACTTTAAGTTTAGCCACCTTCCACTGGGTGTCAACTGTAATTTGATAAATGTTTTCATACAATATCTAAATAATCATTAGAAAAAAGTAACCTTGTTTTTATTTTGTTTACTTTGCTATAAAAATCAGATATACAGTATAGTGTTCTAAAACCAAATAAAATAATTATGGAAAAATGAGTTAAAAACAGGTTTAGCTAGTTTTAATTTTAGAGTTTACTTTGACGCCAAAAGTATATTTTCAATTGTCTAAAGTAAAACCGACTTTAGTTCCCTTAAAGTATACTTTATTTTAACTATGAATATGGACCAATACTTTTTATATTATATTCTTTTAAAATTAGTCTTCATGTTTTTCAATTACTCTGTATATCCATCAAGTAAAAAAATAAGAGAAATAGAATCCTAAACCTCAAAATAATATCACTCAATTTATTCAATTTCAAAGTCCAAATAAATATGTAGAAAATCATTTTGATTTTTTTTTAACATCGAGGCAATCGACTTCACGCATATAAAATGCTTTAAAATTATTCATTTTAATAAATAATAAAATCCGCAGATTCAAAGATATTTACGGACGAATAGACTACATATTTCAACAAGAATTTTAGAATGAGTAAAAGAAGACTCAAAATTGAATGCAAATTAGTTTCAAAACTAAGTAAAAAATCAATCATTGGAGAATCCTAAAAAAGTGTCGCTCTCAGTGTATAATTTTTGCCTTGAAGAAAATTTACAGGTTTTATGGTTGGTTTAAAGAGACATGGAAGTGCTTTCAAACTTTTATTAAGTAAATAAAAAGTTATTCATCTTAATTATACCCCAAAATTTTCCGTTATTTATTTTTTATGAAAAAAAATACGATGATGCTCTCTTTTACTTCTTTGTTCCCACGGAATTTATAATTGAAGTAACCTTTTCACGAGAGAAAAATGTTCTATGAGAATATTTATGATTGGGCTGATTAATTGTACAGTAATTTTATATTTGTAACTTGTTGGATTTTAATTTAAAAAAAGTATTAAATAGTTTTTTTTAACAAAGGAAAATTTGTTAAATAATCTGAAATGTTCTTTTAAAGGTTAATATTATAATAATTGTTATAGTATCTACTTACAGTTAATGCATTATTAAATATACATAAATATTAAAATAATTAACAAAGAAAAAACACACACACAGTAGTAGAATATTCTACCACACAGATATTTAAATGGAATTGGAAAAACAAACAGCAATTAAATAATTAATTCAACTCACTTGGAAAAAGAATTTAAATGTTTTTCTTTTTTTTTAATTATAATTTCTTACTTTTTTTATAATTAAACTGTTTTAATTGTTGAGCAACTTTAAATTCTTTTGAAGAACGTCGGGGTCCAAAGAAAACACTTTCCAGCAATTGGTTTAAAGAATTACGTCTTACTCGTATTTTAATTGTCATGGTGGGTGGGGTTTTTTTTTTTTTATTTTAAATTTTTACTAATTTATATAAAAAAATTTTAACACAAAATCTTTTAAGTTCGCTTGTTGCAAATATTTATTAAAAGATTTTCTTGTTAAAAGAAAAGAAAACGTCGCTTTAATATGAAATAGTTTTTAAAACTAAAATCCTAACAACTATTTTTGTTTCTATGAAGCTAAACGATGATTCTCTAGAACAAGGTGAATAATACTTTAAGCACTTGATTTAAATAACGGTAATTTATATGCAATCAGAGTAAAAGTAATTAATAATATGTTTCTATAGAAAATAAAGAACGACAAAATCAAAAAAAAAAAAAAAAGAAACAATAATAATAATAATAAAAATAAATAAAAATATTTAAACAAAACTGAGAAGCTTCCGTAAGGCATGTGAAAAATAAATATTTTTATTCTCAAGCAAGCAAGCAAGCTCAAAAGCAAACATTTTTTTATTTTTATTTTAATATGCATTAGAACAGTGGGCTTTTTTTAAACAGTCCATCAAAAGAATTAAATCTATTTGAAATCAATTAAATCTAATGAAATAGAATATTTACGCATCGATTTGCTTTAAATGCAATTAATAATGTTTAAATCGTCCAGTAATAAAAATTTTTTGAATATTTTCAAAACAAAAAACACAAGCAAAACATTTTAGTATTAAATTAGCTGAATCACCTTAACATTTATTAGTTTTTTGTTTTCCACATTTAGTTTCTGGTTTTGTTTTCTGTTAGCAAATAAGCAATAGAAAAAAAAAGCAAAATTATTGTGTTTGTTTCTTGAGTCTTACGTTTTCTAACAAACAGCACAAACAAGTCTTAAAGAACAAAAATTTTTTTTATTTAATGTTTTATTAATATTTTGCAATTAAATCATTAAAAACAAAATTTACACACAGTACAGTAAAATAAATCAAGATTATGCTAATAAATGCAAATATAAATTTATGTACAAAGTTGATCAGATTTGATTTTTAGACGATTAGTAATGAATTTGTAAAGATAGTGCAGTATAACTAAAAGATACATGAAGGTATTGACGATGACGTAGAATATTATAATATATGAATAATATGAAATAGTCATACAAAATATTTAATAATACAATCTTTTTAATATCCAACACTTTTAATTAGCACTTATAAAAGTAAATTGTTAACAATAAATATTTAAACATAAATATTGAAGTGCGATGATGTTAACATATAAATTTTGTTGGCCTTTTTGTGATTGAAATCATTTTCAAATAGTGTGTGTTGAAGAAAAACGTGATTCAAACGTTTTTGAATAAGTTGTATCGCTGCAGTTAAGATTGTGTGCAAAAAAAAAAAATCAAGACGTACAATTGAAAAGATATATTATGAACATGGAGGTGAAAATCTTCTTAGATAAATTTGGCAAGTGAGTTAAAGCAAAATAAATACAAAGTATTAAATTATTATAAATAATATTGGAAAGGTTTTTCTTGCTAGAGTTTGTAGTGTCATAGGTTTTTCTTTCTGAACTAGTTAAAAATAAATATAAATTATAAGAAATTTATTAATTTATGAAAAAGAATGTAATTATCGAAATACTAGTAGTATCTGTAATTTATTTTTCTGTTCGCATACAATGAGTAATAATATTTTTTATTTTCTAAAGATTTATTACTAGAGAAAAATTCTACTCAGGAATTTTGGTTGAAAAATTTAAAATATATTTTTATGATTTTTGAGTATATTTTTCAAATAAAATGTTCTTTTTTTATGCTTCTTTGTTATTTTCTTTAAGCATTTTTTTGATATTATTTGGCTTTCCTGCAATTTTATTCAGTTGGTTAAAAAAAACTGTCATTAATGAAAAGAATAAAATAATAGTTATTAGTGAAAATAAAAAAATAATAAAAAAACAAGATTTTATTTTTGAAACAGAAAATAAAAGACAATTTCAAAGAAATGCTTAAAATTTTTTTATATCTATTAACTTTGTAAAGCGTTAGCGATTGTCGACAAGAATACGTGGATGTAAACAACTGCTTCTATTTGAGCTTTAATAACACTGTTCTGCAAAAAAAAAAAAACTTTTCTCCCCTCTCTTGAACAATTTTGCCTGTTTCTCATGTTTTCAGGTGTGCTGAATCCGAATCCGAACTCTGAAAAATTCTATCACCCTCAGATTTGGAGAGAAAAGAGGAGAAACTTGGAGCGAAAGCCTCGAGAGTACTGATAAAATCCTAGAAGAAAATACTGACAAGAGAGCGGTTGAGTGGGAGGGGGGGGGGGGGAGTTGGGGTATTGAGGGTGAAAGGAGGGCAGGTAGGGATTTAAATAAAAAGGATACCACAGTAAAAAAAAAAACAAAAAAATAAAACAAAAACTTTTAGCCATATTTCTTCAACCACTTGTAATATTCCCTAACACTTTATTTTGTTGAAAATTGCGCTCAAAATCATCAGGTTTTTGAATTTTTTTTCACTTTGCTTTGATGCCAAAAAAATTGGTCAAATTTACAAAAAACTCACATTTTTTGATAAAAAAAAAAACTAGAATTTCTCAAGAAACTGTGCGTGATGGACAGAATCTGACTTCAAATTTGTGTTGAGCACATTTGAAAACAGTTTTGGTTTAAAGGAGGATTTTCGTGTAGAACAGTGTAATTAAGTCCACACGAAGCTCTAGTGCAGATATCACGAACTGTACTAATTTGGCTGGGCAATTATTTATTCTTCGGAATGCAACATGGAAGATTTTTCACATATTGTGCAATATTAAAAAAAAAAACATGAAAGTCTCAAACATAGTGCCAGGCCTACTTACTTTATGGATGAGAAAGGTGACAAACAGATGCCTGAAAAGGATAATAAAAATATTTGGCCAAATGGAATGCATTTTCAATGACTAACGTTGGAAAAACATGTAAATTCTTTAAAGCAAAATTGTCATACGAATTAGTTTACAATCATGCACACTTTGCTAAGTTTTGTTTTGTTTTTTTTGTGGTTTCTTAATGACGATTTTCCAAGTGTCATGCAGACATAAAAAATAACCAAAAAATGCTTAACTACAATTAATTTTGAAACTTTTTGTAACATTACAAATGTGTGTAATTGTGCAATATGCTTTATGGGTTCATTATTATTAATTTTATTTTTAATTTTTCTACCATACATACACACATATGTATATACATATTAACTATTTTAGTTAGTCATGCATTTTTATGCAAACCCATACAATTAACAGCTTAATCGCACTTGTATTTCGCTTCTCAAAAATAATGATTTGCAAAAAATCAGGAATTGGGAAGATAAATCGATTGAAATTGCTTTTAATTTGTTATTAACTTATTTGGAAAGTTAAAAAATAATTATAGCCGTAGAACAACTAATAGATAAATTACAAAATTTGAAATACAATCAAAAACTAAGATACATAAACTGACGTCAATAAAATTGATTGCAAATTTACTAAAGTGCATATTAAGAACGTTTTGGACACGTCTTTATTATTTAAGTTTATTAAATTTATAATAATAAAATTAAAACAAATTATTAATTAATTTTCTTTTTCTTCAACATTTCCCTTGAGGTTTGAAATAAAATTTAGACAATAAGTAAAATCATAAATAAATAACTTTAGAATACAAATCTCAACAAAAAACAATAAAAATTAAAGTGGATTTTTTGTTGTTGTTGCAAATTCTATTAATCAGGATGTGTTTCTCAACCGTTATTCTCCAAACTGTAAAAAAATTAACTAATCACTCCATTCCAAATAAATATTTATCTCTAAACAAAAGTATACTTGTTTTAACTTTACAAATAAATGCCGTTTGTGTTTTCGAAATACCTTTTATAGCCATGATATTGAACTTGAGAAAATGTTTATTTTTATTTACTTTATTCAGTTTATATTTTTTTTTTGTTTTTTTTTTTTTTAATTTTGCAACAATTTTATCAACTGCTTTTATATTTCTGTACTATCATCATAATTTCTTAAACGTTTACTAAGTTAAGAAAAAAATTGTTTTAATTTTATTTCTTTTATTTAATTTAATTTTTGTTTTAATTTGAATTGTTCATTTAGAACACAGTTATTTTTTGAAAACATCACGTTATATCGTATTCTTTTTTTTAGGTACAAGTTATTTTGTTCATCGAGGGCATTTATTTATTATTTTTTTTTTTTGTTGTGGTTTTTTATTTTATTAAATCATATGTAAATGAACAAACATTCATTTATAAAATATTGAACTTGAGAATTTTGTTTAATCTGTTGTTATTATTAATTTTATTATGCGGCTTCTACACAGTTTGAGCTTTTATTAGATTTATGAAATATAAAACTAAATTATTATAAGTTTTTTTTAATAAGGGTTGTAATACTTACAAGTAGGCGATCGTGCCCTATGGTTCTTTTTCGGCTCATTAAAAAATGAACTTAGAATGCCTGAAGGATTAATAGAGCGTCGTGCTTGAAGACTTTTATATCTTTCTAACGGAGTATTTAAGGTAACATTTTGTTGACAAACAACATCTGTTACTTGTTGATGAGAATTATTACGACAATGTTGTTCATCATTACAATTAACTGCACTATAGCGTCCAGAAAATAAGTTATTGAATTCTTTCATTTTCTTTATGATTTAACATATATTGTTTTGAAGCAAATATTTTCTTTATGTTTTTACTAAGAACATTAACTTCAGCGAGTTTTTATTTCTTAAATTTATAACAAAGTTTTCTTTTAAGCACTTTTACTTATTTTTTGTTTTTAAATTTTCATTCACTTTCTTTAGAGATTTTCTTTTTTACATTTCTTTTAAAAAATTTACCGTTAAAACGACTGTTCGATAGCGCTGTTCGCTAATGAATAAACCCCTAGAATTAACCCCAGCTGACCAAGTCAAATTTTAAGTTAGTATTTTGCTTTTGTTTTAAAACACGCTGCAATTGATACTCTCACACAACTTAAAATACTTGTGGACATACAACAAACATGTGCAAAAATCAAATGTTAAGAATTGATAATATAACACATACTATCTCATACAGCAACAGTAGAGACGAGATCAGTTGCTGTAAATAACAGCAAAACGAGATCATGAGAATTCATACGTTTTCTTGCTGCTACTGCTAAAGCCGCGTTTCGTTATATTGTTTTGTTAGTAAACTTCTTATGTGTTACAAAAACAAAACAAGAACTTTACACAAACACACCTCTGCAAACGAAGAACAATAACTGTGTTGTGATTGTGCCCACTTACAAATACATACATAATGAACTGAAACAGCATGAAGACAGCAACGCAACTACAGCTAGCTGGTAAAAGGGTAAACGGAGTGTTATTACAAGCACAGCGAACGGTCCGTATAATTATGTTACGATGGATGTATGTGTTATTTGTTGTGTATTTTAATCTGTATGAACGTTCAAGCCCCATCAAATTGAGGTTTACCCTTAAGGTTTTAATTTCTTATATCTATTTTTTTTTTTCAGAAAAATTGCTGAGTAAAATTTTAAAAGTTTAAAAAAAAATCTAATTAAATAATATGCAAATAATACACAAAGTAAATAGATAACTTTAAGAGAAGTAACATAAAATAGTGAATTATAAGCGTTTTAAGAATAATATTCATAGAAGATGTATCATTCTGCCGTTTGAAATATGTATGTTTGTTTTAAAATTAATATCTATTTTATTTTTCTATTTAGGATACATAAACAAGTAGCGAATGTAAAAGAGATCTAAAACTTAAAAAATTAATTAAAATATGTTAATATGTACAAAAACTAATTTAAAAATACTTTAAAGTTTTTTTTACTGGTTAGCACGCTTTAGGTTGCTGAAAGTAGCTATCATAATTTTATTCCAAATTAATCTTCTATTATATACTATTACTACAATGATAAGCTCGAGACCACAATACACATTTTTGTTTTCTTTATTAAATTAGAACAGTGTGGCGATAACACTATTTCGAGTAGTAACCGTATTTTCTTAATTAGTTTCACTTGCCTAATTTTAAAACTGAAATGATTTTAAAACAGAAAAAAATTACAAACGTCGACAAACCCCTTGCAAATGTTGGAAACGTTTCAAATTAATTTATCAACAATGTAAAAAACTAATATTTAAGCAGATAAGGAGAGTGTAGCTTAGAATTATAGACACCCAGATAAAATAAGTAGCTATAATAATTAACGTTTTTCTCTTACTTATATGCATACTGCCCTAACAATTTAATTTATTCTATTAAATGTTATAATTTGTATCCCAAAAAAAACATATTTATTATGGGTAATAGGCAAAGAAAATAAAAAAATATTCTTAAAAAACTATTTTGTCCTCAAGCTCAATCAAATAATTAAGATATGTAAAGCGTTAAGATAGTTTTATTAAAAAAAAAACAAAGACACGTTGTATAGATTATAGAAAAATAATAAAAGCAAATTTTTTTTGTCAGTGTACTATGAAAACAGAACTGATAAGAAAAATGAAATGAAAATTCAACATTAAATGATAAAATAAAAAAAAGAAAATATAAAGAGCTATTATTACACGTGTTAGGCATTCTAACCAGAAAATACATTATTTTTTTTTTTTTTTGGCAAATTTACAATAGATAAGATTAGAAAAAAATATTTTTAATAGATAAAATTTTTTTACCAAACCAAAATTGATTAAAGGTTAAACCCGATGTATTTATAGTTCTAAAAATTGTTTTGTTGAGAGGTAGATCTTTACGTTTATTTTAAAATCAAACAAATATTCACCCGTAATCAATAAATAAATTTCATTTTAAAATAAAAAAGTATATTTTAGTTGCTGGTGGGGAAAGCGCTTTTCGCTGGATTCCTTTATCCAACTTTTACTCAGAAATATATTACTTTAAATATATAAACTTCATCAACAGTAGGAGAATTATTTATGAAGCTCAAACAAAAATGTTAAAGTTTTAACCAACAAACAAACCACGTTTTTCTTTCTTATATTTCTTTTTTTTTCAAACCATTAAATAAATTTCATTTTTATTATAAAATGTTATGGGCTATTAGCATGATATGTTTTCAATAATATTATTGGATCGCAGACTAATTTTATAAATAAAATTGCATTTGATATTTTACTGTCACAATAGTTTCTCTTTAATATTATGAAACTTAGGTGAATTAATTTTAGCTTCCACTAGCAAAAAGAAATACAAAAATAAATCTTAAAATTAAAGGTAACGTTAATTGATCTAATATGTGACTGTCTTCTGATCCGTTATAGACAAACGCTTGAAAATTGGAAAGAATGTCGAGTCCTATGACTGTTATAGTAACAAGTGTTAATATTCAAAATTATAAGCTAAAGGGCGCCCCAATAGTTTATTTAATTTGATGTAAATGCCCATACTTTTGATCAGCTGTAGACAGACGATTGCTAACTCCGCTATAAAACAAGTAAAAAATTTAGATTTAGAAATTAAAGGGAGTTTCCATATCATTTCAACCGTTATATATAAAGACTTGAAAACTTGCAAGGATTATTGAACCATGTAAGCACCGAAACGAAGAGGCATCGTTATTTTTTGACTTCCGTACCCAAAATTTGTCTAGAGCTCCGCTGTCTGATATTAAGAAACGAGTTAGGTAGAAACTTAAATTATCACACTTTTTGTGTGACTATAATTTAACAATAAATAGTTTAAGTATTATAAATAAATTTAAAAAAAAAATAAAAAATATTCCACTAAAAACCAACAAATCTATAAATTTAACAAGACTGTAACAGAATCCTTTATGTACATGAACTATTTGTTTTTGGTGTAGATAGAAATCGATATAAAATACAAAACACCTATTTTTGGAGTTTTTGCCTGTGTTCGCATCACGTTAATCTATTGGATGGACTTAAATAAAATTTTGTAAGGATATAAATATAAAGTACTTTTTTAAACGTAAAAATATATATTTTCGTAGTGAAGGCACCCAATTTTACAGGTATAGTGGTACTAAATCAGTTATCATCACATTTTATTTTATTTTTAGATGAAAAATTTTTAAACACATTTTTCTAAAGAAAATAAGAAATAACGCGCTGACGAAGTCGTAGTCACTGCTAGCAATAAAAAAAACCGGCTTGATCTGAGTCAGGTTATCGCCAAAATATCTTATAAAAAATAAAATAAAACAAATGTAATGTCGAATGTTATATGAAAAAATATGTAGAACTGTGGCATCCCGGAACGCTCTTAGCTTTTTTATTTTAGAATCGGTAATAACAATTGTTTTTTTTTTAATACCGGCTTATAACGACGTCGACTAATTAAGAAAAGTAGCCATCACATATTATAACCACCGATTCGCATGCCTTAATTCTACTAATTTTACTAAATATATAATTAATTCACATTAAGTAGTTCTTTACACTGTTTTATTTTATATAAGAAAAAAAAAACTATTATTAAAGTCAATAAGGTCGTAAATTTTGACCTTGAGTTTAATATTTTTTATTTCATATTAAAAAAAAAGCGTGTTAGAAAATGAAAACTATAATTATTTTGTTTAACTATTTCTCCTGTGCAACGATTACGCTGGAAAAATCTGTAAGTACTTTAAGTACGGGTATAATTTTCATCGGAATCATATGATATGTAGTTTACATCTTTTACATATGTGTAAATCTTATTACTTATTCAGTCCTTCATTGAACACCTTTATGCAATAATAAAGAGATTTTTTTTTTAAATCTTTTATACTTCTTATTTTGCATTAAGTTTTTTGTTAAAGATATTAAAAATTAATAACATTAAGCGCAAAAAATAACATCTTTGGCTAATCCAGGTCAAGAAGCCAAATTAAGTCTTCATACATATGTATGTATGTATATATGTATGTATGTATGTATGTATGCATTGCAGTTATATAACTAGTTTGCTTGCACTTGATTTTTTCATGTCACTTTTATTTACACACACACATTATTTATTGTATTCACATATAAAACTCTAATAAATTTTTTTAACTCTTTTTTTTTTTTTTGTTTTTTATACTTTATCAATAATGTGAACAAATCTTTAATCGAAAGATCAACATTAGTGTTTTGCGACCTTTTTTATATTTTTTAACATCAGCACAACATAAAACATGTTAAACAAATTTTTGCTTTAGTTTTATTCAGTTTTGCACAATAATAAAAAATATTTAGAGATCTTTAATAAATTTCTTCTAGATTGTACAAATTCTAAGAGAAGAAAATTTTTTAGACTTCAAAAAAGTTAAATTTAATTACAAGTTGCCGCATAATGTCACAGAAAACAATTTTACCTCAAACACTCATCTACTAGTGGGGTCCAAATTCGTGTTTTTCATCGACCTTATAAAAAAAAGCCATATTCACATACATACATTTATACGTACATATGTAGATAATTCTTTGAAGGGATCCTGTACTCAACATTAGAATTATACGGAGTCCCAATTTTATTTGAAACTGTTCCTGAACTCCAAGAGCGGATAAAAAAAGAGAAATATTGAGTGCTTGTTTTTCATCATTCTCCTTCTTGCAAATAACATCATAATGTTCATGGGCATTGTGTAGTTTTAAATATAGACATAGTACCACGTATGAAAGTATCAGAATGTCCATAATTAAAAGAAAAACTGCTTGGCTTACCAAAGAGTTCCGCATTCGGCCGGACGCGAGGTATTTCTCTCTATGATATAACCAACACCGCATTTGCTTAGCAAAGATTTTCTGTATAATCGGATTTCGGACGGGCACAAGGATTTTCTATTTGGACGTTATGACTTCCCACCGTAATGAACTAAAATTAAATTACAAAATCTCATATTTTTATTGATAGTAAATAACTTCTATATTTCCTATTGCCAATTATTAAAAAAAAATTATTCAAAATTATTAAGGTAATTAATATAATAATTAATAATGTATGCAAGTAAAAAAAATAAATAAATAATAAAATAACAGAATACATCATTTAGTTTTGCTGAGAAATTAATTACAAAACTAATTATAATTGCATAAATAATAAAATATGCTAATTTGAGCTTAAATAAAATCTGTGTTTGCTGATATCTGTCAAATACAAAATGGCCCAAAACTATAGATGTACATATAAATATATATTTACGGATATTACTTTAAAATTGCAAATAAATGGAATGGAATGGAAATGCTCATGTCACTACAAAATACTTTAAATTAGAACAAAATGTATTTATTTTGCATGAAAGGTTATTGAAATGTCAAATGTGGCAATAAACTTCAAAGTATCACTATCAGTCTTAATAAAAATAATAAAATAAAACTACCGTCATTAAAACGCAGCGTTAAAAAAAAGTAAATTTGGACGACTCTAATATATTTAGTAAAAATATATATATTTACAAATATATGAAGAGTTGATATAAACATACATATGTATATATGTATGTAAGTAACTATATACGCCAAAGAGAGAAGTGTAGAAGAAAAGTAAAAAGCAATAAAAAAATTTATATTCAAGCATATGAAATAATTAAGAATTGCTTTTTGAAATGGAATGTTAAAAACTAACAGTTCATATTTTAACCCCTTAATTACCTAATTATTGTTTTTTTTTTGTCACATATTTAACACGTACATATACATGCGTATGTTCTTAAATATCTATTTAAAAACAAATTGTAGAAAAACTGAAATTTGTACTTACAAACTACGAGTAGTGAATATCTAGGGATTTTTAAGTAAAAAATTGTATTTTTATTATTGCCAAAACCAAACAATCTTAAGCTTTTAGAGAGTATAGTCCCAGTTATTTTTAATGAAGATTACTGCGAGTACTTTTCACAAAATGTGTGATCTAACGCCATCAAAAAGAACATTACGTTCAATGACTTCGTATTTTTTATTTCCTTGATATGAAAATTCAATTTTAGTAAATTTATGAATAAAAAGTTAGAGTCATATTTGTTATTGAGCAGTGGTTTGGTAACTTTTTATTTAAAATAATTCTTGCAAAAAAACCCACTTATAAATTCAAATTATAAACTTTGTAATAGCAAGTTTCAAGTGTCTGTCTATAACACTTTAAAAATATGGCCATATACATCAAATTAAGGGAACTATTGGCGCACCCTTTAATTCTTAATTTTTAATATTAATACTTGTTACTATAACGGCCATAGCAATTGACATTCTGTGCAATTTGCAAGCGTTTGTCTATAACGGTTAAAAAGATATTCCCATATAAGTTAATTTACGCCAGCTATGGGGGCACCCTTTAATTTTTAGATTTATTTTGGCATTACTTTTTGTAAGTGGGAACTATAGTAATACGCAGTAATTTTAAATTTTAAAAAAGTGCCCTTTACAGTTCATAATACACGTAAAAAATATGTATGTTGTATGGGGACACCCTTTAATTTTTAAGATTATGAACTTTTTTTTAACAGGACGAATCTGTTAGCATAAATTCTTTTAAAAAGCTAAAAAAAATGCCCTTGAAATAATAAATAATAAGATATAGCGCGCACGTGTTGGCGTATTTTTTGCAGATATTATCAGGCAAATTTATAACCGAAGTGACCAATTTTGAAGTGTTGCTAACGTTGCAGAGCCATGCCGCTATAGATTAATTGGGAATCATTTAAGCTTTGTCTGTGTTAAACTTTATTAAAAAGCTTTCAAGGTGTTAAGAGTTAAATTTTTGTACCTAAAATTAAAAAATCCATAAACCACTGTGCAACATTACAAAAAAAAACACATTAATTAATTTTTTCACAAACACATACATACATATACTTACATACATTCCTTCTATTCTTGTTTATTAATTTTATTTATTTGTCACATTTATTTTAATTTAGGAAATAGTTAATATATCGGTGAAAAACAAACTTGAGAAATTACTTAATCTATTATTTTAAGTTATTTTATTATTCAAACCATTTTGTTAGTATACATATGTACACACATACATATATTTGTGGTTGGTAGTGGTGTGTGTAAACGATTCGCTATAACCCAGTTAATAAGGTTTCGATTACACATTAAAGCTTCTTTAAGGCTCTTTATAAATTTTATTATATATTTTTTAAGCTTTAGGCTTTGGTTTTTAATAAAAATTGTTTCATTTATTATCATCTTATTAAATAGTTGTGAACATGACACAAGTTTTATATCTAGAAAAATTTTATATTTAATAACAAAAAATTTTATATCTAATAAAAATTAAAATCGGAAAAACTAAAATTACCCTTTTTGCCAATTAACCTAGCCGGTTCATAAGCTTACAAACCAAGCGATTAATCTATATATCATAGAACAACTTAATAGTGACACTCACCGATGTAGATGGATGCATAGATAATTATGCCGCCATTAAGGTAAAACAAGGAATTCATAATCGAAACTTTGACGAAGTCTTAGTAAGATAAGAAAGTAACAAGGTTTTAATGGTTCGATCCAGTTGTATCTGATTTAATTTATAGGGCCCGATTAGTGAGCAATATTTCGTGATTTCTGTCTTGTCTGAGTTACAGAGTATTGTGGCTTGCACGGCGACTAAGGTTTTTTTTAAAGGTTATCAGCCCAATCATGAATATTCTCATGGAATTTCTTTCCCATGGAAAAAGCTTTTCTCGAGATAAGATTCCTCCAATTGTGAATGGCGTGGGAACAAAATAATAAAAAAGTGGCATCATCGCGATTTGAAGAGTTATTTTTTTTATTTACATATCATTGTTCTTTTATAATTCATAACACCTGCCCTATTCTTTCCCGGAATTTTTTTCACTTTACGCAGTCAATCAAAAGGGGGAAAAATTTATAATGGGAGAAAAGGGAAGGCGAAAACTCTTACGAAATTTTTGTTTATAATTGGGATGTATGTTCAGTAATTATGAAATAATTAGTACAAATCGGCAAGAGCAACTGAAAACAAAAAATAAAAAATTTACGTGCTAGAATTTCGAATAAAAAGTGAAAAATTAAAAAGTAACCATTTTATGACAGATCGTTTTCAAAGCAAATTTGATACTTATTCGTACGAAAAAAATACGAAACAAAACAGAACCGAGGCGAACAACCAACGATACATACGCATATATGTTCATATTTTCAAATATAAATTTAAAATCTTGTTCTCAAAAATAATAGCAGAAATCAGTGTGCTAATTTTACAATGCAGTTTTTTATTATAATATTTATATTATTATTTAAAATAATAAAAAAAAACAAATAACCGAAATGCTATCAACGACAGGTGGAAGACACTAATGTTGACAGTTCAAATTAATTGGAATAAAGTACAACGTTCAGCGTTTTTCTTTCTAAGGTTCCCAACTTAGTTGTCTTAGTTTGTTATCTTACTTAATATAATTGCGCTGAAACAATACTGATAGCGTATCATATATTGAATTAAGGCCTAAAGAATGGAAACGAATCAAAGATGCAGTACAATTAAAATACTAAGAAAATTCCATTATTTTTTTTTTAGCCAAAACGTGCAAACCATCAGTTTCAACTACAGGAAGTGTAATAACCCTTTAATCAACTCAGTATCCATTACTAGAATAATATGCGTACAAACATTTATGTATGTATGTATGTATATAAATAAACAGCAATGTTTATAACCCTTTACATCGTTATAATAAAAAATTGAAATTCTATTATCTATTATTTTGAAGAAAAAATATTCTTTTTGATGTCAAAGAAAGCGATACATTAGTTCTTTTAAAAGGATGTAAAAATTGATAAATAAAATATTAATGACACTGACTATTCAAACTAAAATCGCTTAACTTAACCGCTAGTCACATCAAAAGATATTCGAAAACAGAACATATGTAACTATATGTGTCTGCATGTATGTATGTATGTATGTAAGTATTGCTGTATAAATAATGTCACATTAAAAAAGAAATTATTTAAAATTTTTTTAAGTAAAATTGTATAACGCCCTACACAAATTGCGAGCACATCCATTCCATCCATTTAAAAGTGGGTATAAAATAGCGAACAATATCGTTTCAATTTCTCATTTTTTCTAGGGTTCTGTTTTAGCATTTCAATTTTGATGTTTAGTTTCCTCTATTACAATTAACCAAATTTATTAGTAAATAAAGACATTACTTTAAACTTAGTAGACCACAGCATTTGTAAATAAAAAACCGAGGAGTGAATCTTGATCGCTACTGATTTAATACGCTGCAAACTTCAGCACAAACTAAAAATACCGCAGCAGCAGAAGGGGAAAATGCTGTTTGTTCGCAGCTTTTAGATACACAAATTTATAAAAACTACACAAAAATTTAATAAGAAAAAAAAAACAACAAAAAGATATTTTTTTTTAATTTATAATTTTTAATCTGAATGAATAAAATAAAAATAATAAATAAAACGCCATATACATATATAGCTGCGCGTGTGTGTGTTTATAATTTAAATTACACAAATGTTTTAAAACTTAAAATTACTTCTTGCGCCGCACATAAGAACTATGATTCTTGCTTTCTTTAATTATGATATTAAAAAATATTTATTAATTTCTAAGACTTGATCAACCTAAATGTAGATTATTTAAAATCATCATGATATCAAGCTTTTTTTTTGTTTTTTAAGAAATAATGTAAAACAACTTTTTTAATTAAAGCAGCTCAAGAAAAATATATAAACATTTATTTAAACTATTTTGAACAAATTCATAATAACAAACTTTGAATATTTCTGAATAAAATTCGTGACATTTTTTTTATATTTGAATGGTTTGGGATATTAATCAGTAAAGGTTTATTTTAATTATTTTATAGTTTTAAAATCATTTTTTATGTAAATTTTTGCAATGCGAATCAATACTGGGTGGTCGCGATGGCGAATTCATTTATTTTCGCCCTTAACGCGAAACGTCAACACCACACAGAAAAAAACATGAGAAATAATACAAGGTGGTCGCGATGGCGAACTCATTAATTTCGCCGTAAACGCTAAATGTCAAACTCCATACATAAAAAATATGTATAACAGTTTATTTTATGGAGTTTGACAGTTAGCGTTTAAGGCGAAAATAATAAATTCGCCATCGATACCACCTGTATTATTTCGCCATGGAAAAAATTATACACATTTCTTATAAAAGGCAAATTAATTTACAGGTGGTCTTAATAGCACTGCCCAATGCGAATCAATTACCAGGTGGCAGCTTTAGAGAATTTATTATTTTTTGCTGGTAGAAGCGAATGATAAATTTCATAATTAAAAAATAGTACACAGATTTTTTATATATGGAGTTTGACAGTAGTGTTCACGGCGAAAATTAATAAACTCGCCTACGCTGCCACCTGGTAATTAATTCGCCTTGGCCCTGCGGATATTTGTTTAAGTTCCAAGGCGAATTAAGTATAAGGTGATAGCGGTGGCGAATTCAATTTTTTCCCCGGTATTCTAACTGTCAAACTCCATATATAAAAAATTGATCTAACTGTTAGAAGAATTGAATTCGCCACCGCTATCACCTTATACTTAATTCGCCTTGTTATGTTCGACGTTGTTGTCAAAATTCTAAAATAATTTTACAAATAAAAAATTTTCAAATAATTTAAAAAAGTTAAAAATTTTAAATTTTTTTAAAATTAAATTTTAAAACCAAAAAAGGAAATATGAGGCATTGCTGCACATGAAGGAGAAAGAAATTAACTGTTACAATTTCATTTAAAGTACCAAATGATGATAAAAGGATAAATTAAATTCGGCTTCCTCTTGTTTAAGGGTTTCGGGAAAAAAATAATTAATTCGCTATCGCGACCACCTTTAAAAAACAACAAAACTTGTTTATTTACTTTTTTAATTTACAGTAAATTTTGTTTAGACTAAACGCAACAACTAAAACACGTTAAAAACTTTTCAAAACTATTGCAATTGCTTGGATATTGGAAATTATCGTGTACTTTAAATTTTCTGTTTTCAAATATTATTGTATTTTATCCGCTGATCAGTAACACAATTCCTTTGTTTTATTTTTTTTTATTGTTTTATTTTTATTCTAAGATAAGAATATTTAAAATTTTTTGTGTTATTTCCATATTCTGACTGAGTTTAACTTTACTGATTACCATTTATTTGACCAGCGTTAAACGTGGATACCGAACCTGCATTTCCATAATTTATTTACTAGCACACTTCTTGCTAATTTATTGGCGCACCCGTTAAAACGATTTCTATTATATTCGAAGTTTAGCTTTTAATCTGAGTACATATCACTTAAAGTTTTTCTAGATGATGTTTTTAAACTTACATTTTATAAAGAGTATCATGATCATTTTTTAATTTTTGTAAAGTTTGTTTATTGTTTTTACTATTGGCAGCTTTAGAGAAAAATTTAATTTTAATTTGTGTTCTTTGCCGTTGAATAAAATTACACATTTAAAATTGAAATGTTAAATATTTTTTATTTATACTTAAGAAGTTATTTAATCTAGACTTTATAGATCAATATTTAAAAATTTCAAGCCGAACTTATTTTTAAACAGAATTGCACACTTTAATTATTTGTGATAACGATAAGATTTTCATTTGTGTAGGTAAAAGACTTACAATAAAAATTCATAAATCGAATGCAAGTAAAAAAGAAAAATCGCGGAAGAGAATGAAAGGTTCTGGTTAATTCTCTTTCTTGGAAAACAGAACTTTTGATTTGCAGTTAATTTTAATTGATGCCACCTTCATATTTATTAAGACACTAGCTTATTGTACCCGGCTTTGTCTGGGTCAAAATTTAGGACCGTAAAACATAGCAACGCCTGGCTTATTATATTTTGTAATCGAAAGAATAATTTCGGAGATAACATATTAAAAATTTCAAATTCAAAAATTTCAATTTCAATTCAAATTTTTAACCAAAGGTACGAAAATTCAAAATTTCGTTCTAAAATAGTATCACGCTTTAAGTTGATTTTTTTAAATTATATTTTTGTTTTGTTTTGTTTGTTTAGCCGTGATTGACCCACAAAAAAACAAACAAACAAACTTACAGAGATTTATAAAAGATATGTTAGATATTAGATTGCATAAATGTATTAATGATTTAAGAGATATTGTTATCTTTTTCTTTATTTAATAAACTATTTAAGTGTGATTCAATGATTATTTATATAGAAAAATAATTTTTAGTTAGGCTTAAGTTCACTGCAGCATTTTCTATATCTAATTACAATTAAATATTGTGTAATTAAACAACTACCTTCGAAAAATTATTAGTTTTTATCTTTATTTTATTTTAAATTTTTATAATTTTTACTTATTAATTGTTTCAGAACGAATCATTTTCAAACACTATCAAGACACATATCTATTGTTTTTCCTGTCACACTTATGTATATCGTCGTGCTATAACCTTATCTTTGGTAAACCATTTCATCAACTTCAATTATTGAAAATCTAAAAAATAACTAAGTTTTAACGAATATGATCTAGGCATAGATATGTATGTAAAGATTATCTTCACAAATAATATTAAGCCACTTAAGACGTTCATTACGCCTCAGATTTAAGCATAACATCAATTCTTCTATCCGTTTCAGTCAATAAAAAAATTTTCAAGCGCAACAGATATCTCAAATTATAAAGATAAAAATATTCAATATTAACTATAGTTTTCAACACTACCATTTTGTTTTCCTTTGAATCTGCGCAAAGTACCCTATTTTCAATAACTATTGAAAATCTGCTTAATGGGACTCGCATAAAATAAGGACTTCCGATTAATTAAAATTCAATTCTTTAATAATTTGTTCGAATAATGATTTTTATAATCAACTGGGATCGGTTAAATTAACTTGTTATTCGATTCACAATTCAAGATTGCAAAAAAAAAATATTGAGATTTTATTCAGCTATTTATCTTAAGAAATTTTTGGTATTTGATCTGATACTTTTAGCACTTTTGAGACTTTTATCGTTTGTGAGGTGAACTATGCTCGCATACTATAATGGGCGTCCGAAAAATTTATTTTGTGGTCCATGTTGTGATCAATAACCGACAATAAATTATTTCTACTTCTCGCAGGAAAGCATGAACATGTGCAATAGAAGGTGTCGTCAACTCTGCTCTCATCTCCAATCACAGTAAAAAAGTACACAAATTGTAAAAAAGTAACTCTACTGTCAACCGTATTGAGGGTACATTCTTGAAAATTTCCCAAAAGATGTAATACTAAAGCCGCTATTACAACAAATACTAAGCTTTAAAGGGTGTTTATAAAAATATTATTATTATTTGAACTGTGGGTGTTTTCATATTGAAGCGATTTTAACTTTTATGGTTTTAGATTTCCAATCGTAATAGACAGAAATTTAGAAAAATAAATTGTTAACAATAACTTTGTATATTAAAGGGTGTTTCGAAATGGCCGTGAATTTTACTGTTATAGGCAAATGCTGAAAATTAGCACAAAAATGAATGGTATCCTTATAGCAACCTGACTTTCACATGTATGGCCTTATTTCTTTGAACCTTAATAGGCTAAAATTATATATTTACTCAGTTGCTATTAAAACAATTGTGAAGAATAAAAATTTAAAGGAGTCCTATAGTAACGTCGCTTTTTCATGGGCATATTTTAATGTACCCAAAGTATGTTTTATTAAAAAAAAATTTTTATGTAAAAAAAACCCATACATGGTACGGAGCCACTTGTTTGTTAGTCAAACTCACACTTGGCGGATTTATTAATACTTATTACATATTGCGTATAATATTATAGATTATTTTATTTTAGCATTATCATTATTGCACTGCCTTTAACTGATATCTATTAGATTGTCTATTCTTTCTTCCCATCTCTGTTGCAGACCCTGGCTTTTTAACTGTAACTGTACAAATTTTTGATATTTATGCGGTTTATTTTCTGAATTCTTATTTTAAATATTTTCTTTCGTATATAAGAAAGGAATATACAGCATAATAAATAAGAGTTTTAATGAGAATGAGGTTAAATTGTTATGTATTAATTAAATTTTTTATAAATGCTTTGTTTTTTTTTTTTAATATTATCAATAATAAGCTTAAAGCGTTTTTTTCTGTTTTCTCTTAATTCCCACATACCTCGTTCTTACAAAGATGGAAAACATCATGTTTTTGATGTTTGTTTGCGACATACATACGTGGGAATTTGAAAATTATGAACAGTATGTATAACGTCAATGTCCCAAATCGAATGAAAAACATATTACACGTAGAAAGATCACACTGTGTAACAAAAATGATTCAATACCAATTAAATTTATTATTAATAATTAATTTTTGAAATAATCTGAAATCTTTATTTAACTTAATTTACTTTCTGGAACATATTAAAAAGTAATAAAAAAAAAGTAATAAATTAAATTTATATTTCTGGATCAGCCTTTTGGATAAGGGCACTTGAAAGCATGATTTTCATAGAACGCATGAGATCATAGGATGTCTAAAACCTGTTAATATTGTTGCACAGTGTTATCATCAGTTTATTAAACTAATTGATATTTTTTAATATTGTCTCACGTTTTAATCCACAAGTGTGAATGCTTAATCCACAAGTGTGAACGCTTTTTTAACTATAAATTCTAAATATCAAAACTAATTTGTGTCAGATAAAAAAAAATACCAACAAAAATCTAACACTTTGTCAAGTGTTTTGAATAAAAAAAAATGCAATACTAATCACAAACAATTAAAGAAATAAACAATAAATAATTAAATAAATTAAAAGCACATTTTCTCAGTGTTTACAACAACTACAACTGCAAGATTGCTTTGATCTTTATATTTTTAATTTTGAATAATGGAACGTTCAACGTCAGAACAGTGCGACTTTAATTTAAAACTTCTATGGTTGTCGCATGATCCACTCTCATATAATTATAAAAAAAGTTTTTTTTAATTCCATAAGAAACAAGCAAGTACTTACTTTCTTTAACATCTCTGATATTTTATGATAGCAAGGTACCGTTACTTTAGCAATTGGGATTATTGATTATGTGTTCAGTGAATATTAAAGCATTAATCTGTAAGCGTCGTTGTGTTTTTACATAATTAAATTATTCTGTTTTGAAATGGTAAATTTGTACTGAATTGCTATAACGGTCGTCAACCACAGCTGTTTTTTTTTTATAAATTTAAGTTAATATCATTATGATTAGTAGTATTCGATGCAATGGACAAGAACAAAACATTAAGTTCAATTGAAAAAAAAAAACTTATTTGGGAAACTTTCAAAAAATATGAGAATATTGCGAAAATATCAAATATATCGGGTTATTCTCGTGGAAGAATCAATAATGCAATTGTATATTATAAAAACCACAAAACTTTTGAGAATTTGCCACGTAAAAAAAACGCGAAAAGCCACTCCTTCGGATGACAGGTTCCTGGTAAGACAGACTAAGCAAATCAAATCCATTCATGACCTCCAGTGACATTTGAGCGCTTTTAGAGGAAAATCATATTTTTAAATATCTGTAAAAACCGTCCGACGTCGTTTGCATGAGAATTCTCTGAATTGATGAAAAGCTCGAAAGAAACCGAACGTCTCAAAAAAAAATATTAACAAAGAAAACAGTTTGCCGAAGATCATTTTTGTAAGGACTCTAAATTCTGGAAACTTATCGTTTGGAGTGACGAGTCGAAATTTAATGTTTTCGGATATGATAGCGAACCATATGTCAGGTGGCCATCTCTTTAAGAACACAATCCTAAATATACTAAGAAAACCGTAAAACATTGTGGCTCGCCGGTGATGGTGTAGGGTTTCTTACGCCGTCAGGAGCTGAACCACTAGTTAAAATTGAAGGAAAAATGATTAATGAAATGTACAAGAGTATATTAGAGAAGAATTTGAACATTTCAACAGGATAATGGCGACAAGCTTTGTTCACGTATTGTAAAGAACTGGATTACAGATAGGAAAATTAAAACCTTACGTTGGCCAGCACAAAGTCCTGAATTTGAATCCAATGAAAGATATATGGGGCATCATAAAAAGGGCAGTTAATATAAATCAAAAGGCTTTTTTTAATTTTCTCCCAATCAAGATTTGAACCGTGGATATAATAAATGAATTAAAATTTACTTTTTTCGGCTTACCTTTCTTTTTAATTTAATTTTAAAAAATTTTTAGAAAAAGGCTTTTTATTAAAAAAAATAGTGTTAAGTTAGTGATATTGATTATTGAGGGTGAAACTCAATAATCAATATCGGTGATTTAATGATTTAATCGGGATAAAAATAGCACGATATTTTTTGAAAATTAATTAATTTAATAAAAAATCAACGTGGTTTAATTAAATTTAATAATTTGCTTTTTATTTTGTTTAATATATTCCATCATGTACCAATAAAATATACACATTGGCAGTTTAATTGTACTTTTTTTTTAAGAAATTTTCCAAACACTCTGGAACCGCAATATGAAAGTTGTGACCGATTGTGGTGTAAAGAT
Source organism: Gymnosoma rotundatum (assembly GCA_916610165.2). Taxonomy (NCBI): domain Eukaryota; kingdom Metazoa; phylum Arthropoda; class Insecta; order Diptera; family Tachinidae; genus Gymnosoma; species Gymnosoma rotundatum. The sequence goes on from OU744337.1 coordinate 441,333, forward strand.
TGTGGTGTAAAGGATTGGCAGTTATTTTAAGAAAGCTGTTTTTTATTATTATTTAGTTTTTATTTTGAATTGCAAGTACAAACTTTCATTTCAGATGTCTATAATTAAGACTCATTAAAAATCATCAACATTAATAGAAACTTAATAATACCCTATGATTACAAGTATTAAAATAAAATTACTAACGTATTTTTGCATCTTTTTTGTAATTTTTTTTTTCAAAACTTATTAGAAATAATTAAAAAAATTAATTTAAACATTTATTTCCATTTAACATAATGAAGCAGCAAGTAACTATAAAAATAATAATTACAAGGTAGTTAGCTGCGTTAAGTGATGATAATTTTTGATTGATACAGAGGAAGTGCTTCGTGTTATATTGCAATTTTAGACAACGAGAAAGTATTTTGTATTTGTAATTAGTCTATTGTAACCCAACGTCTCCACTAGCCATCAAATTGGTTTGAACATCATGTCGCACATGAATTCGGCTAATGTAGACTATTTTTATTCTTTATTACGTGTTGTTCTTTTTTTTAGGTTCCCAGTAAGCATTTGGAAGATTGTTTTAACAAAAATCAACAAAGTAAATCTCCTAAGACAAACCAAGATGACTTTAAACTAATTAATCAGTTGTGCGTTTAAAAAGAAACTCGAATATAATTCCGACAAACGCAAAGAAAGCGACTTTAAAAAACAAAAAGTACAAAAAACAAATGCTCGATATGTGACTGTTTTTAAAATTATTTTAGAGTCGTATTTAGCTCATTTCGTAGAGAAAATAAAGATATAAATGCGCAAAAGCACCATACTGTACCGGTATAATGGTACTTAAACAGTTGTCAATTTATATTTAAAATACATTTTTCTAGATTTGAAATTTAAGAAAATTAAAAATGACACACTAACAGAGTCGAAAGCACTGCTAGTTTAAAATAAAAAAGTTTACTAAAAATAATAAAAAAAATAAGCAAAATGTTATTTGCCATGTTTGATTTTGAGAAAATACAATTAGGAATGTGTGTGGTTCGAAGAAGATCAAAAAAATGGCTCGAAAAGTTTCGTATTTGATTACAAGAACGATTGAAAACATCGAAAATGAATCAAAAACGCGAGTCATAAGTGACTCGTTCAGAAGAGTCGCGGCTACGGTACTATTTTCTCTCGATAAAACAACCATTTTCGACTCTAAAACGAGCGCATAAACGGTTATTATAATCGTGTATAAGAGTCAAAAAGGAAAGGAATATGATCAATAATTTTAAAAAATATTTGCAGGGTTACCATAAGCAAAAAAAAAAAAACAAAAATATGCATACAAATGTAAATAAAAATTAAGAAGTAAACATAAAATTCAAAAATTTTATTCAAACAATTAATTAAGCATAGTTGTAACTACACATTGTACCTTTGAGATCAATTTCATATTTCTTCTTCTGGTTTTAAGCCAACAAGTAAAAAAATTACTTATTTTATAAAAGTAATCAAAATTCTATTAGTAATTAAAAATATTCAACACAATTCTAATTATAACACTGTAAAGGTTCCAAATCTTTCAAAATGTTGATATCAATTTTTAAGTTATAGCATAACTAACAAATAATCCTGAATATACAAAATAACCTCTTATATGGCGTTGGCTAATCTATTTCTGTATTTCGTTATATTTAAGTTTACTTTGAAAGTAACCGTTCACCGCTTACAGATGAACGAGGGAGACATATCAAATTTAACGCAAACTTCGACAAAGTTGGAAATACTCACTTACTTACTATTTGGTCTAGAATTTTTTGAGATTGTGGCCAAAACTTTCATTGAAACTTTTTCTAGATTTTTAAAATATTTTTTAAAGTCATATGGCAGAGTTTCCTGAATTCATCATTTAGGAACAAATTGATTAATTATTTAATTCGAACAACTACTATGTGCTTCACATAGTCACATCTAACATCCCTGTATGTTCACCAAAAAATATGCTTCTTGGTATGATTTCTTCATTACGCATTAACGCCATCTACTGATCAGCAGTGCGAACACTCTCTTCCCATACGTCTTCACGAGCCAACAACTTGGTATGAACATCACGTCGCACATGAATTCGGCTAATGCAGACGCCCAATGTTCATGTGCAACCATCGTTGGCCGAACATTTGTCTGAGCAATGATGTTCGCCATCAAATATGACTTTTAGTATGAATTCTCTAATTCGAATTAATGCCATCTATTGATCAACAAGCGAACACTCTCTCACCCTGACCAAAACAGAATATTATGCTTAAACAGAACATTAACATCAACACGTTTTTGCCACATATAAGAACATGGACAAATTAATACAGTTCTTCTTCCAGCATTATGTGCATATCTTTTTGAACTCGATGGCTAGTAGAAACGTAGAGTAACGTCAACCAAAAGTAAAAAACTTATGATTCGGCCATGAGAACGCGTACTCCACTAGCATGACATAAATTTTTTACCTCATGTCTTAACAGGTGTTCATATTTATTGCAGACGTGGTTCAATTTAAAAATTTGAGAATAATGCTGCCACATCACGTATGTCGATGCCATATTGAAAAATTTTTCTACTTTGTTAACCGGATACACTTCTTAAAAACTTGGCTGCATTGCTTCAACATGTTCTTTTTTAGCGAACGCTTTTGCTCTTTGCATCGGTGATAATTTTTCTTTGTGGAAAATGTAAGAATATACTTAAATTGGATAATTAGTTAACGTAGTATTATAAAAAATCATTGTATGTACTAGTCCACGGTTTTGGTTTATAAAATTTTTATATTTATTTGGAAGTTAAAACCTAAAACTGTGAAATAGGTTATTTACGGAATAGTGTTAACGATGTGTACAATTAATTACACGTGAAAACTGAATTTTTTAAAATACTGTTAATGTGTTTTTTCCTTAAATCTGGTTTATAAAACATCTCTGCTGAAGTCCAGAACTAACCAAGGTTTCTGTAAATTTAGTTTCTTTGGTATTCAAATGGACCACATTAAACACCATGTTTAACTATTCCTCTTAAGGACATCGGTTCAAAGATGTTAAACTTAATAAAGTTAAAAACAACATATTAAATTAATTATGTTTGTTTTTATTCTCTAATATGCGATTTTTTTCTATTAGCATGGCTGAAGTTGAAGAAAATGTTACCGAAACTTTTGAGGAGCAGCCTCCAATTGAGACTGAGGATGCGGACAATATGTGGGAAACCAACGTAGTCTCTACCACTGAGTTACCAGAAATTAAATTGTTTGGACGCTGGTCTTGCGATGATGTGACTGTCAATGATATCTCTTTGCAGGACTACATATCTGTTAAAGAAAAGTTTGCTCGTTATTTACCCCATTCCGCTGGTCGTTATGCCGCTAAACGTTTTCGCAAGGCTCAATGCCCCATTGTTGAACGTTTGACTTGTTCTTTAATGATGAAGGGACGTAACAACGGCAAGAAATTGATGGCTTGCCGTATCGTTAAACATTCATTTGAAATTATACACTTATTGACGGGTGAAAATCCATTACAGGTAAGAAAAAAAAGAAGCAAACCTAGCTTACGGACGCAGCTCAAAAATAAAAGTCTGCGTGAGTAAAATGCAATTTTAAGCAAAATATTTGGGTCTGCCCCTTTGTAACGGACCTCCAAAGTTTGTATGTATAATATAGTATATATCAAGTATTTCATGGCGAAAAGATACAATATGGTTATCATTGGAAAAGTAATTTGAATACCTATTAAACTGAAAAGCAAAAGATTAAAAATAAGAAAACTTCAGGAAAGGTTTTTCATATAAACCTAACTTGATCAAATAAAGTAAGTTTAGCGGCAATACTATACAAAAAAGATTTAGCAGAAAATTTTTTGTCAAGCAAAGCCGGTGTTAGTCACACCAAAGAGAAGAAAATCAGTGCGTCCGACCGAAGGCCACGTACGCTGGAAGTCTTTAGAAAGCGATGCCGATGTTGGTCATACCATAGAGGAGAAAACCCAGAATCTGTATACATTATTTTTGTGTTTATTTTTAAGCTGCGTCCGTAATTAGATATAAGCCGAAATAAAGCTTACCGCTACAAATAACTGCAAAATATGTGTCTTATGCTAAACTATTGTTAGGAATTACGTGCATGTTGCATAACTGTAATCCACCTAACGATTAGGTAGAATAAGACGAAGAATAAATAATTTAAAAATATGTAAACTGATTTTATTTGTTGGTTTTCACATAATGTTTTAAATTACACATAAACTTAATTCTTAACATTTGTATATTTTTTTAGTTCATTTTTTTTTTTTGTTAATTTTTTTTTTTTTTTGTAGATTCTTGTTAGTGCTATTATCAACTCTGGTCCTCGTGAAGATTCCACCCGTATTGGTCGTGCTGGTACTGTGCGTCGTCAAGCCGTCGATGTGTCACCCCTTCGTCGTGTTAACCAAGTAAGTTAATAAAATATTTTAAACATATGCTTTGCACAATATCCTTTAAATTTTTTGTTGTGTTTAAAGGATTATAACACAAAGCAATATTAAAAGATCAAACCCAATAAATGTCTTTCATCCGTAGCATTAATTAGCCACGTATAATCTGGTATTTAATGTATGAAAAAAAGATACATTTTAAGATAATATAAAGTATAATGCTAAATATATAAGATGCAAATCTTAAGATGTGATTTTCTTTTAAAGAGAAAATAGGTACGTAATGTCGCAAAATATATGTTTGGCTTATATAATATTAGAACAACTTGAATAATACAAAAAGCTCAAAAGCTTCATAAAACGTAAGATTTTTGGGGAGTCACTCGTATATCTATGGCTTATACATTGTGTTGCTAATGTGTTTTCGTTCGAATCGAAATACGGAGTAACCCCCCTGGATTAAAGAAAATTTATACATAGGTACATACATTACCTATCACCTGAATTCTATGTTTTAAGAAGACAAGTAAAATATAGATATTAGAATTTAAGTGATTTTATATTTCCAAGTAGAAAAAAGAACATGACTTTATTATGCCATGATTATGTAAAGTTCGATACTAAAAAACTTCTAGGTTTATGCTTTTATTTTAAAATAAACATTTTCTTTGTCTTCTAGGCAATTTGGTTACTGTGCACAGGTGCACGAGAAGCTGCTTTCAGAAACATCAAGACCATTGCTGAGTGCTTGGCCGATGAATTGATTAATGCTGCTAAGGTAAGTACTTAATATTTTAAATTGTTTCAACGATAAAAATATTGAAAAAAATATAATACTAATACCTAAGTAACGAAAAATGCTGTAAAAGAAATGTAGGGCCTGTTCGTAAATACATCACTGCACTGCATATGATACGTACGTTCGTAAATGCAAAAAGTGGCAGCACTGCAAATGTCGTCTGTTCGTAAATGCATCACTGAAGTATATTATGCGCAAATAAAAGCAAAAAACTAATCATAAAAATGGCTAATGCAATGAACGTCTTTTTCTGTTTAATAAATTTTTATCATTTTTATATCATCTAGTAGACAAATCGATTTTATTATCAATTTTTCTATTTTCACAGTATTTCTTCGTTCATTAATGCAAACACTAAAACGAGCAAAACAAAGCATACGCAACAGCTGATTAGCAGTGGCAGTGCAGAATAATCATATTATGCAGAGCACTGATGCATTTACGAACAGGCCCGTAGTGACACAAATTTTCCTTATTATGACCGATTTCAAGTTTAACTAAAAATTCATGTTTTCTTAAAGAAATTTTTTGAAAAAATCAGTAACAGAAAATCTTTATTCTTGCCTTATCAGAATTATCAGTTTGTTTTAAAAAGTTGTAATATTTAAGGCCTTGTTAAAAACTTAGAATTCACTGAAAAAGTGATCTCAGATAATATCGGTAAAATATAAAACTATTATTGGTGTATAAAAAGTATTCGTAACTCAATACTATTTTTTAATTTTTAACAAATTTATAATTTTTGTGTACTGTCTACGTCATGTTGTTTAACCAATTGAATGCAGGGTCGCTTGTAGAAAAGACTAATTGTTTTATTATCCTGGCATTTAAACATTTTATTCGGCCCGAGAAACGTAGAACAAAAAAAAATGTATATAATATATATATATATATATATATATATATATATATATATATATATATATATATATATATATATATATATATATATATATATATATATTCAGGTATGTGATGGAAATCGATCGATTTGAAAACGATTCGTTTTGAGAAATTTTTAAAACAATATTAATAAAGAAGTTACCCCAAAGTAATTGTATAAATTGAATGGAAAGTTATTTAAAACTATATTGAAGGTATTTAAAAGACAAAAATAGAAAGCATATCGCAACCATTTTCGGTTTAAAATTGTTTCGAAATCGATTTCCATCACATACCTGATTATTATTTCAAAGATTTATTGGTATTGAACATTTATGTCAATTAAGAAGTAATGCCTTATAAGTCTTAAATATTGCCAAACAGAAAAAAGGTTTTATTTTTCGTCTACTCTAATGCTACGTCATGTTTTAACCAATTGAATGCAGGCTCGCTTGTAGACAAGATTTATTGTTTTATAATCCTGGCTCTTAAAGTAATTTTAACATTTTATTCGGCCCGAGAAACGTAAAACCACAAAAAAAAAAACAATATTAATTTTAAAGATTTATTGCTATTGAATATTTATGTCACTTTAGAGGTAATGCCTTACAAGTCTTAAAGATTGTAAAACTGTAACTATCCGTCAAATTGAAAAAAAGGTGTTAGGTTTCGTCTACTCGAATGCTACGTCATGTTAACCAATTGACTGTAGGCTCGCCTGTAGACAAGATTAATTGTTTTATTATCCTGGCTCTTTTAAAGTAATTTTAACATTTTATTCGGCCCGAGAAACGTAGAACCACAAAAAACAATATTAATTCAAAGATTTATTGTTATTGAATATTTATATCAGTTAAGAGGTGAGGTAATGCCTTACAAGTCTTAAATATTATAAAACTGTAACTTTCCGCCAAACAGAAAAAAGGTTTTATTTTTCGTCTACTCAAATCTACGTCATGTTTTAACCAATTGACTGTAGGCTCGCTTGTAGACAAGATTAATTGTTTTATAATCCTGGCTCTTAAAGTAATTTTAACATTTTATTCGGCCCGGGAAACGTAAAACCACAAAAAAATATTAATTTTAAATATTTATTGCTATTGAATATATATGTCACTTAAGAGGTAATGCCTTACAAGTCTTAAATATTGTAAAACTGTAACTTTCCGCCAAACAGAAAAAAGGTTTTATTATTCGTCTACTCTAATGTTACGTCATGTTAACCAATTGACTGCAGGATCGCTTGTAGACAATATTAATTGTTTTATAATCCTGGCTCTTAAAGTAATTTTAACATTTTATTCGGCCCGGGAAACGTAAAACCACAAAAAAAATATTAATTTTAAATATCTATTGCTATTGAATATATATGTCACTTAAGAGGTAATGCCTTACAAGTCTTAAATATTGTAAAACTGTAACTTTCCGCCAAACAGAAAAAAGGTTTTATTTTTCGTCTACTCTAATGCTACGTCATGTTAACCAATTGACTGCAGGATCGCTTGTAGACAAGATTAATTGTTTTATAATCCTGGCTCTTAAAGTAATTTTAACATTATTCGGCCCGGGAAACGTAAAACCACAAAAAAAATATTAATTTTAAATATTTATTGCTATTGAATATTTATGTCACTTAAGAGGTAATGCCTTACAAGTCTTAAATATTATAAAACTGTAACTTTCCGCCAAACAGAAAAAAGGTTTTATTTTTCGTCTTCTCTAATGCTACGTCATGTTAACCAATTGACTGCAGGATCGCTTGTAGACAAGATTAATTGTTTTATAATCCTGGCTCTTAAAGTAATTTTAACATTTTATTCGGCCCGGGAAACGTAAAACCACAAAAAAATATTAATTTTAAAGATTTATTGCTGTTGAATATTTATGTCACTTAAGAGGTAATGCCTTACAAGTCTTAAATATTATAAAACTGTAACTTTCCGCCAAACAGAAAAAAGGTTTTATTTTTCGTCTACTCTAATGCTACGTCATGTTAACCAATTGACTGCAGGCTCTCTCTTGTAGACAAGATTAATTGTTTTATTATCCTGGCTCTTTTAAAGTAATTTTAACATTTTATTCGGCCCGAGAAACGTAGAACCACAAAAAACAATATTAATGCAAAGATTTATTGTTATTGAATATTTATGTCAGTTAAAGAGTAATGCCTTATGCATTAACCACAATCATGTCCACCAACCATCGACTACAAGATGTCAAAAATAGAATACATGCGTGCTTATGAGAATAATTCTTTTAGCCGCTACACGACTACACGGCTACTTTTGTAGCCCGTAGCCAACTTAGGCTAATTTTTAAATTTCTTGGCTACAAAAAACAGATTAGTGCTGCCAATATAATAAATGCATGAAATGGTGGTTTTAAAAATGTAATACATTAAATATCGCTATTGAAAACCCGAAAAACTTTTATAGTGGCACCATTGAAAAATAATAATTATCTGTTTATTTGTTTACATTGTTTATTTACTATTTATTTGCCGCATTTTTCATTTACTTTTTGCTTGTGAAATTTTCCATTTATTTCTTTTTTCATCAATTTTTAATTTGTTTCATTTATATATATTTTTGGGGTTTTTTATTGAAATTAGTAGGTATATAATAGTCATTTTTACGGTTTATATGTATTTATTATATTGTTTAATGTAAATGTTTAGTTCAATTTACGTACAAATATGGACGTGGACACTTCATACACTGAAGTCTTTGTTTCCACTATTTTAGCAATAGTACTTATAAAGTTATTTAAATTTTCTTAAGACATTTAAATTTTTTTTTACATGAATTCACTTGAAAAAAATCAAGTTTGTTTTGTTTTGGTTAACTTTAATACATATGTCAAAACAGATGTTTATTTTTTGTAGTTAGTGGTCGCGATAGTCGAAAGAATTAAGTAGCTGGCAACTTGGTTATTTTTGTAGCCAGCTACTTTTGAAGTCGGTAGCCTTTGATTATGTTTATAGCATTACAAATGTAAAACTGTAACTATCCGTCAAATAAAAAAAAGGTGTAAGGTTTCGTCTACTCTTATGCTACGTCATGTTTTAACCAATTGACTGTAGGCTCGCCTGTAGACAAGATTAATTGTTTTATTTTCCTGGCTCTTTTAAAGTAATTTTAACATTTTCTTCGGCCGGGAAACGTAAAACTACAAAAAAATATATTAATTTTAAAGATTTATTGCTATTGAATATTTATGTCACTTAAGAGGTAATGCCTTACAAGTCTTAAAAATTGTAAAACTAACTTTCCGCCAAACAGAAAAAGTTTTTATTTTTCGTCTACTCAAATCTACGTCATGTTTTAACCAATTGACTGTAGGCTCGCTTGTAGACAAGATTAATTGTTTTATAATCCTGGCTCTTAAAGTAATTTTAACATTTTATTCGGCCCGGGAAACGTAAAACCACAAAAAAAATACTAATTTTAAAGATTTATTGCTATTGAATATTTGTGTCAGTTAAGAGGTAATGCCTTACAAGTCTTAAATATTGTAAAACTGTAACTATTCGTCAAATTGAAGAAAGGAGTTAGGTTTCGTCTACTCTAATGCTACGTCATGTTTTTAACCAATTGACTGCAGGCTCTCTTGTAGACAAGATTAATTGTTTTATTATCCTGGCTCTTTTAAAGTAATTTTAACATTTTATTCGGCCCGAGAAACGTAGAACCACAAAAAACAATATTAAATCAAAGATTTATTGCTATTGAATATTTATGTCACTTAAGAGGTAATGCCTTACAAGTCTTAAAAATTGTAAAACTAACTTTCCGCCAAACAGAAAAAGGTTTTATTTTTCGTCTACTCAAATCTACGTCATGTTTTAACCAATTGACTGTAGGCTCGCTTGTAGACAAGATTAATTGTTTTATAATCCTGGCTCTTAAAGTAATTTTAACATTTTATTCGGCCCGGGAAACGTAAAACCACAAAAAAATACTAATTTTAAAGATTTATTGTTATTGAATATTTATGTCAGTTAAGAGGTAATGCCTTACAAGTGTTAAATATTATAAAACTCAAACTATCGGTCAAACATAAAAAAGGTTTTATTTTTCGTCTACTCTAATGCTACGTCATGTTTTTAACCAATTGACTGCAGGCTCTCTTGTAGACAAGATTAATTGTTTTATTATCCTGGCTCTTTTAAAGTAATTTTAACATTTTATTCGGCCCGAGAAACGTAGAACCACAAAAAACAATATTAATTCAAAGATTTATTGTTATTGAATATTTATGTCAGTTAAAGGGTAATGCCTTATGCATTAAACACAATCATGTCCACCGACCATCGACTACAAGATGTCAAAAATAGAATACATGCGTGCTTATGAGAATAATTCTTTTAGCCGCTACACGACTACCGACTACACGGCTACTTTTGTAGCCCGTAGCCAAATTAGGCTAATTTTTATTTTTCTTGGCTACAAAAATCAGATTAGTGCTGCCAATATAATGCATGAAATGGTGGTTTTAAAAACGTAATACATTAAATATCGCTATTGAAAACCCGAAAAACTTTTATAGTGGCACCATTGAAAAATAATAATTATCTGTTTATTTGTTTACATTGTTTATTTACTATTTATTTGGCGCATTTTTCATTTACTTTTTGCTTGTGAAATTTTCCATTTAGTTCTTTTTTCATCAATTTCTAATTTGTTTCATTTAAATGTATATATTTTTGGGGGTTTTTATTGAAATTAGTAGGTATATAATAGTCATTTTTACGGTTTATATGTATCTATTATATTGTTTAATGTAAATGTTTAGTTCAATTTACATGCCAATATGGACGTGGACACTTCATACACTGAAGTCTTCGTTTCCACTATTTTAGCAATAGTACTTATAAAATTATTTAAATTTTCTTAAGACATTTAATTTTTTTTTTTACACAAATTCACTTGAAAAAAATCAAGTTTGTTTTGGTTAACTTTAATACATATGTCAAAACAGATGTTTATTTTTTGTAGTTAGTGGTCGCGATAGTCGTTAAAAGAATTAAGTAGCTGGCGACTTGGTTATTTTTGTAGCCAGCTACTTTTAAAGTCGGTAGCCTTTGATTATGTTTATAGCATTACAAATGTAAAACTGTAACTATCCGTCAAATAAAAAAAGGTGTTAGGTTTCGTCTACTCAAATGCTACGTCATGTTGTTAACCAATTGACTGTAGGCTCGCTTGTTGTAGACAAGATTAATGGTTTTATTATCCTGGCTATTAAACTAATTTTAACATTTTATTTCGCCCGAGAAACGTAAAACTACATAAACAAAATGTATTTAAAATCTGAAGTACGCAACTATTTCCGTATTATTCACTAGTGTTTAGATAAGTGCGATTATCGTTAAAATATTAAAAATTTAAAATGCAATTGTAAATGTTTAATATTCGCCTTTGTCCAGAAACTGATGGTTCTTAATATTTAAGTCAAATACTATGGGTTTCAAAAGGACAAAAACACGTTGAACTGTTTAGAGAATTTTGCAAACAGTTTACTGCATCCAATAAAACGTTCGCGTTTGCCAATTTTATTCTTCTTTAAAATTAATAAATTTTTGGAATTGGTAAACGCTGCTTTATAATTTTGGTTTCAATTAAAGCGATCTCCAAAGCAATCCTTAACTAAAACTCAATATTAGTTTAGTTAAAATGTCAAACTCGATCCTTTTTCTTATATTAATTGGGATCATGAAAAATTAAAAATTAACTGTCGTATTCAAAAAAGTAAAGCAACTATGAAATGTTATTTATCAAAAATTTTCATACAAATTTGTCGTAAAATACATGTAAATACTATTTTAATGTTTTATGAATACGGCTTTACTTTAATTATACTTACTTAATTTTTCTACACAGATATATTTACAGTATTTTTACTATTTATTTATTTTTAATTTTTGTCTTTGCAGGGTTCTTCAAATTCTTATGCCATTAAGAAGAAGGATGAATTGGAACGTGTTGCTAAGTCTAACAGATAAATAAAAGCAATGTTTTTGAAATGTGTATGTTTTAACACTTTTTGCTACTGAACATATAATAAACAATTTTACTTTTCATTTTGTCTTTTATTTATTAATAAACACTTAAAGATTACGACTTAACCATCCTATCCTGCAATTCAAAATACTACTCTTATTGTGCAAAAACTATTTTATTTAATGTTCTTAAAGATAGCAAATCGAAAAAACCTGCAAAAAATCTATATAATTTTAACAAACTCTTTCCTTACGTGCCATTGTTGGCAGATCTCACAACTGCGGGTCATTATCACAACTTGTCGTTAGTAAAGACTTTGTCTACCCGATAAATAGCTTTAAATAAAATAATGAGTTAAAAAATAAATTCCTATTATTTTAAGATTTTTGCTAATCTCTTTGGGCTATTTTGGTCATTTATTTGTTTCCAAGTATTAATAAAAAAGCAAACCATTTTTTATGTATTTTTCCCAACATTTCGTTTGTTTTTTTTTTTCAAACTTCATCAGGGGATATTTATTAAAATTGTTTATTTTATTAATATTACATAAAAAGAATTTTATCAAAATGAAAAATTTATTATTCGGAATCTTTTAAAATTTAATTAAATTACTTTATTCGTGCATGATTCCTTCAAACATAAATATTTCATTTTAATACAGTTTTTATTTGACCTTTTTAATAATTAATATATTTATTTAATTTTTAAGCACTAGGTCTTTTTTTATTTTTATATGTATCATCATCAGGAAAATAATTATTTATTGAATCAAACAAAAATGTAATAAAAATTTTTTTTCAAACTAACATATTTCAACAAACAAAAAATTATTTTGTCAAATAAAAAATTTTTTATAACAAATACAAAGTACAAAATTATTTCTTATTTACTAAATGTCTATAAATCTGTGCTACATTATCTGTGTCTGCCTTAATTTCATTAGATGTAGTGTCATTATTTCCAAGCATACCTGTTATGTTGATGATTTATTTTGTATAATACCAGAAAATGGCATTAATAATTTACTTAAAACTTTTAATGAATTTAATCCTAGTATAAGGTTTACAGTAGAAATAGAATGTGATTCAAGGCTTCCATATTTAGATACTTTACTCATTAGAAGTGGAAATAATTTATTAATAGATTGGTACCAAAAACCAACAGCTTCTGGAAGAATCATTAACTTTTATTCTAAACACAGTAAACGAATTATAATAAATGCAGCTAATAATTTGATAGAAAGGATACTTACGATAAGTGATATTGAATTTCATAAAAAGAATAAGGAGTTAATTAGAAATGTATTAAATGATAATAATTTTCCTATTCATCTTACTAATAGATTAATAAGACAGTATAGGAATAATATAAATACAAGACATATAATCGAGCCAAGGATTTATAAGTCTTTAATTTATGTACCAGGAATATCAGAACGATTAGTGAAATCAAAAATTTTTGATTGTAATAAATATTAAATGGCATACAAATCCCACTATACATTAAAAAGGTTATTTAGCAAAACTAAAGATAAAATACCAATTCAAGAATTATCAAATTTAGTCTATAAGATTCCATGTAGCGGAAACGGTAATGAGATTTGTAATAAAGTGTATATAGGAACAACGAAAAATAAACTAAAAACTAGAATTGCTGGTCATAAATCTGATCAAAGATATAGAAATATTAATTCACAAAAAACTGCATTATCGTCTCATTTTGCCAGATTAAATCACTATCCCAATTTTGAAAATGTTTCAGTAATAAACATAGAAAACAATTATAAAAGACGTTATATTTTAGAGATGTTACAAATTATTAATACACCAACACCACAAAGAATAAATTTTAAGGCAGACACAGATAATGTAGCACAGATTTATAGACATTTAGTAAATAAGAAATAATTTTGTACTTTGTATTTGTTATAAAAAATTTTTTATTTGACAAAATAATTTTTTGTTTGTTGAAATATGTTAGTTTGAAAAAAAATTTTATTACATTTTGTTTTTTCTTTTTGTTTGATTCAATAAATAATTATTTTCCTGATGATGATACACAACGGAGTAGCGAAATATTGAGAAAATTTATAAAAATAAAAAAAGACCTAGTGCTTAAAAATTAAATAAATATATTAATAAATATTTCATGATATTCTCATGAAATATTTATTATTTTAAACTAAACTACAAAATGAAATGTATTACTGCGGGGAAAGCATATCCATATGGCCATTTGACTACTGCTTAAATAGCTCATCAATGGATTTTACCCAAATTTTGTATAGAAAAACAAAGTCTTATATCAAAAGCCAAATTGATTAAATGAGAACTCTATTGAATCAATAAGACAGAAGACAATAACAACTCAAAAATGTTCTACAAATGAATAAAAATATATATCGGTTGAGAAAATGTGTTTTTCTCAACACAACTTATATCAGTTTCTTTGGAATTGTAAGAATCAGAGAACTGCAAGTGTCTGTTTTTAATACTCATAACTATACTCATCTTAAATGCGGTTACGGTGTGATCGCCACCGCATTTCTTAAGTGCTAGTATTTACTATACCCATTCCATTTGAGTATAAGTGTCTAGCATACTCAAGTAAAATATTTGCGATGCTGGCTTTACTTTATTCGTACTCATACTCACAACAAACACCAAGAGAGAGATTTTAACGTGTGTAGTGAGAGGAAAACAGAGTTATCAGATCAGAATTAATAAATCAAACACAATATCAAAAGTCACCAATGTCTAAATTAGCTAGCATACATACTTCTTTAAAATTATGAAAGTTTATTTAATATATAACAGAAAATAAATTTAATAGAACCCGTAAAATTCGCCATATTTTCATTTATTAAAAACACAACAAAAGTTTACTAATAACTCAAGAATAGTTCATTGTTTATTATATTACGTTTTTGTTAGGGTTTTTTTAAGTCACACAGGAGAGAAATTTAAAAATTCTATTCGTTAAGCAAATAGATTTTTAAAATTAATAAATATGTATAAAAGCAATAATTATATTTATCAAAATAAAATATGTAAACTAAAAACTTTATTTTATTTATTATTATTTATGAGGTCTATGTCTATTCAGTCAATGCAGTATAACATCTGCGTATATACAGTTTTGTTAAAACTAAAAAAATTAAGTAATTTTCCTTTTATTCACGGATTCATTTTATCATTTTGTTTTCCTAAATACCGTTAGTAGCACGTTTATGACAAAAAGGCGCATAAACTGAAAATAATTGTTCATAAAAAACAGCAACAAAATAAGTAAACCTGCTTTAAATAGTGTACAAAAGCTGTGCCTTTAAGCAGTATGTATTGCATTTTATTCATTAAATATGTGTTGTATTTCATACCTATGAAAACGGTTGTTGTCTGTTTTTCTGCTTATATTGGTTAAGCAATAGATTTGATTCAATTTTTTTTTTTATTCACCCTTATTCTGTTTGGCGTTGTCAACATCGTCGTCAATTTTGAAACAACATCAACTTAAAACATCAATACTAATTTGGTATTCCCTAACAAACTAATGACGACGTTGACGATTTATCGATAATATAAAAAAATAAAACACACATATCTAATATTTGAGTCAGTTGATTCAATTTGTTTTCTATTGTGTTAAGTGTTGTGGAAAATTTAAATTTTGTAAAAAAATAAAATACCTATAAACAATAAAATAAGCAAAACCATTAAAAACAATTAAAATAAATAGTCAAAGGGCCATTACTACAACTTGTCGTTAGTTAAAGGTAGGATTTTGTCTGCCTGATAAATAGCTTTGTAATATTAAAACTTCCAATTTTTATTGATATTCTTATTAATAATAATAAATAAAATATTAAAAAAATAATAAGTGAAGTTTTTATAATGCAAATTCACTTGTCTGTCCGATAAAATCCTGCCTTTACTAACTGCCTTTTTTCATTGGGATGGATTCTTTCTAACTCTTCCACTAATTTTTCAAATTGGCAGAAGTTGGTAATTTTAGTTTTTCCACTTCTTTTTTTGTTATGTTTTATATTTCTTACTTTGTTATTTTAACATTGCTGTATACTTTTTCATTTTTTTTTAATTTTCCTTTGCACACAACACAACTCAACATCAAAAATGGCGACGACAAACTAAACGGCAACATCAACATCAATTGTTCTTAGAAAATACCAAACATATGGCGAAAATCATCGATTAATGACAATATTGACAATGGGAATACCGATTTACAACAAACGAAGAAAAACGACGTTGTTTTGTGTTGATGTTGCCAAACAGAATAAGGGTTATTGTTTATAAATAGATCTGCATACAATGCAGTATTTCATAAAACGGCAGTAAAAAACTTTAATAGGGTAAAAATGTGGCAACGTTGCTTACAAATAAAGAGAATTAAAAAATTCTCGCGTACGAGTATAAAAAATACTTAAAATTCTGATTGCGATATTTTTGATACTCGTTTTTAAAATACTCGAGTATGAAAAGTATAGAGTAAGTATGCGGTGTGCTCGTGCAGTTCTCTGGTAAGAATGTGTAACCTATCAGCAGTACTAATTAATGTGAATATATAACAATTTCTTTATGCATATGAATATTATATACATTGAATAATAACTGTTATAGTTTCTTTTACTGGTGCAGTCACACGGTCAAGTTTTTGTTCAATTTTCTTTCAAGAAATTTAAACTTACTGCTTGTCAAAATTCACAAAAATTGAAAGCTGTGACGTAGGCTGCAGGCAATTTCAAAGCAAGATGTCTTGATGACATCTTGCTTTGAAACAAATAAAATTTATTTGGAGGAAAAAACTTCAATCAACTGTTTTCTTAAATGTAATTTGAAAACTCAATTGAACGAAAACTTTAAAGCAAATTTTTAAAGTGTGAGTGTATTGAAAAAAAAAAAATGAGAGAAATTTTAAACATTTAATGAAAACTTGGTCGTCTGACACCCTAGTAAGTAAAAAAAAACCTAATGTTTGTTTAAATTAAACTATGGAGCAAAACTAAACTTTTAGTGTATTTTGATGATTTTATTTTTTTTCCTTTTGTGGTGCGTAATGGTCCTCTAAGTACAAAAGCTGTCAAAAATTAAATTCTATTAATTGAGATCAAAGATTTTTTATTTATTGTTAGTTATTTTACTAATAAAAAATACTACAAAAAATTATTCAAAAAGTATGTTGTCATACGAGTAATGTCAGTCTGCTGGAACCAAAGTTTTAAGTCTTGTATATGATGCCCATTTCTTTTTGAAAATTTTTAACCTTTGGTGGTGTAATAATTTGGACTGACGGAATTCAAAATATCCAACAGATTTTTGTGGCAAAAGCTGATTATCCTCATTTGTTATATGTACATCCTGTTGGTTCATATGCAAAAATACGAATCACGTTTTTAATAAAACACAAAGAACTACAAATCAGATATAACTTCCTGTCAAAAAAAAATAAATTAAATAAATGGTTACCTAGGGTTGTTATTCGGTTTCAGAAAAT
This sequence comes from Gymnosoma rotundatum, assembly GCA_916610165.2. NCBI lineage: Eukaryota > Metazoa > Arthropoda > Insecta > Diptera > Tachinidae > Gymnosoma > Gymnosoma rotundatum. Next base: position 458,957 of record OU744337.1, read on the forward strand.
TGTACACTTGCTGATAGGTTATTTGGTATTTTAGTAATAACTTCGTCATATCTAAAATTAGATGTTGAAAATTTTGCACACATATACGCTATGATATAGGGAAAATTAATCAATATAAACCTAAATTTTTCAATTTTTGGAGATCAGTTATTAGTTCTTTAAGATGATTTTATATATATTCTGAGTTCTTATGCATAGCGAAGTCGATTGAGCGATGTCCGTCCATGTTAGTGATGAAATTAAATTGCCAATGCAATAGATGAGCTAGAGAAAATTAAAATACACCAATCGATCCAGACATAGTTTCGAAAGAAAACTATCAGCAAGATCTATCCATGTCTGACGAGGACTCCAATAAAAAAAAAACAAATATAGATAGAAAATTTATAAATAAGAAAAAAAAAACATCAAGTGTAAAAATTGGCGTTCTCCCATATTTGGGAGAACTGAACTTTTCATAGAAAAGTACGATTGTCCACCACATTTTTTAAGATATCAATATAGGTATCATTTTAAAGAGGTCTTTAAGGAAGTACTAAAATTTAAAAAAAAATGCTTTACCCATTAAGAGCCGACTGCATTTTTATGTAAAATGTAAAGCACTTAGTTTCTCTTCTTTTAAATCTCTGCCACCCCAATATTTGTTTTTTTTTTCACTGAACTAGATTTACATATATAGTAAAGGGTACATAATATTCAGAATAGTCGAATATAGAACTTATTGGTTTTTGTTACAATTACTACAAAGTAAATAATACATGTGTTTGACTTATTTCAAGATGAATAAAAATATTTTATGTGTGTTAAGATAAATTTTAAAATTTTTAGCTTTGTCGCAAACATTTTAATTTAACAGAGTGTGTGATGTATTCCTCTTTAATTGTCCATACTTGGAATTTTTAACAGCGCGAGTTGGAACGGGTTTTGGGCATTTTTAAAATTTGAGATTCTCTAAGAGATAAGACCATTTTTATGGAAACAATGGACAATTAAAGAAGAATACCTTGCACACAATTCTGTATTATTACGATTTTGCCATCTTTTGTTGTTTCTATAAAAATGTGCTCATCCCTTAGAGAAACTCAAATTTTAAAAATATAAGTGCCCGAACCCGTTCCAGCACGCGCTTTTAAATATTTTAAGTATGCAATATTTTTTGTTTTGCAATATTTCGCCGTTTCCATAAAATTTACAGTTTGGATTCATAAACCGAATTTTTATTCCTTTAACAGGGCTATGTTATCTTTCTAACAGAGCTCTGTTAAATTAAAAGGTTTGTGGCAAAGCTAAAAATTTTAAAATTTATCTTCACACACATAAATATTTTTAATGTTAATATACTAATTTTGAAGATTTCAAGTATATATATAAATTTCAAGTGTATATATATAAATTTCAAAAATACATAACCTAATAGAATACCCTTAATTCTTTTTGTTTTTGCTAGCAGTCTTTTTCTGTACAATTTGTTGCTTAGGGTTTTTAATACTAGAAGAAGAATTAATTATTTCTTGAGGTAACGTAACGCATACTTAAACTCTTCTGTTTCGTTCGGGGCGATCACAGCACTAACGATTTCCGTGGCCAACCAAGTACAGAAAAAGTAGAACTTTTACTCTCATTAAATTTAATACGAATAGCGGCTTTATACGATTATAATTTTGTTTAAATTGATTGAAACACAGCGCGAGTTGGAACGGGTTTTGGGCATTTTTAAAATTTGGGTTTCTCTAAGGGATGAGACCATTTTTATGGAAACAATGGACAATTAAAGAAGAATACCTTGCACACAATTCTGTATTATTACGATTTTGCCATCTTTTGTTGTTTCTATAAAAATGTGCTCATCCCTTAGAGAAACTCAAATTTTAAAAATATAAGTGCCCGAACCCGTTCCAACACGCGCTTTTAAATATTTTAAGTATACAGAACTATAGAAGGACACCTCGAAAGCAAATCCCATTCATTTTTGTTTTGCAATATTTCGCCGTTTCCACAAAATTTACAGTTTGGATGCATAAGCCGAATTTTTTTCCCTTTAACAGGGCTATGTAATCTTTCTAACAGAGCTCTGTTAAATTAAAAGGTTTGTGGCAAAGCTAAAAATTTTAAAATTTATCTTCACACACATAAATATTTTTAATGTTAATATACTAATTTTGAAGATTTCAAGTATATATATTCAGGCATGTTCTGAATTCCGCACGAAATTTTCCCTTTTGTATTTTTCAAGGCATTGTTTTTGTAAAAAATAATTTTATAGCAACAATGCTTTGAAAAATTTGAAGTGAAAATTTTCATGTGGATTTCAGAACATGCCTGATAAATTTCAAGTGTATAAATATAAATTTCAAAAATACATAACCTAATAGAATACCCTTAATTCTTTTTGTTTTTGTTAGCAGTCTTTTTCTGTACAATTTGTTGCTTAGGGTTTTTAATACTAGAAGAAGAATTAATTATTTCTTGAGGTAACGTAACGCATACTTAATATCTTCTGTTTTGTTCGGGGCGATCACAGCACTAACGATTTCCGTGGCCAACCAAGTACAGAAAAAGTAGAACTTTTACTCTCATTAAATTTAATACGAATAGCGGCTTTATACGATTATAATTTTGTTTAAATTGATTGAAACACGTTAGTATATTTGCATTCCAAATTTTACACATTTCATCTTCGCTTGAGCAAACTTCTAAAACAGTTTAAATATTGTACTGACTTAGTATATATTTACAACATACTATTTTTTCAATTCGCTTTTAAAGTTTTAGCGAGTATCATCGCGTCTCTAAACGGAAATTTTTCATGCCATCGAAATTTGTACATTTCACGCTACTTTAAAATTTGTTATTTTTGTTTTCTGGCTTATAGAACTTAAGCATAATACCGCGGTTTAAATAATCGTGTATATATGTAACTATCTATAATTATCATAATCCGCAACAGCTACTAGTAAGTGCTTTCACTTTTTCAAAAATACAGATCTTCATAGCGTTTCGTTAACCAACCAACTAAATAGGACCACCTATTGAAATTGATTTTAAATGTAAAAGCTGATATGAGACAATGTATAAATGTAGGTCCAAAAATTTCAAGAAATGTGTTTTTTATGTGTTCTAAAAACCCTTTTAAACAGAAATTAGATGTTTCTGCGGCGTTACCATTGTAGCTGTTTTGGTACTAAATTGGAATAAAATTTTTGTAGTCTAAATCTAACTTTTAGCTTGCCTACAAAAGTTCAAAATGTTTTGTAATTGAATCTGCTTGAAAGATAAATCTATTATTTTAAATTTTGATAGTTTTTCTAAAATTAATTTAGTGGCAACAATATATGTTACAGACATAACAACTTAAAGAATGTGGAAGAAACTTTGTTCTACTTTATGAAGTTAGTCTACAGTAACTGTCAAATGACTGAAACTTTTCTGATCGGGCTATTACTGTTTTAGAAAAAGTAAACCAATGGTGTAGTGAAATATGGAAAATATGTGCTTCAGTTTTAAAATTTAAAATTACTTTTTACAAAAAGATTATTTCTGTTTGTGTGGATCGAATATTCGCATGAAATGTTGATTTATAATTATAAATGCATTTACAATTGTTATAACTTCTGCTATGTATGTATTATGCAATTAAAATTAAAAATCTCCTTACATTGTAAGATTTAGAGAGCTAAAAGTAACGGTGTTTTTTTTTTTCTTAGATACACATTTTAGGGCTCTCTCTTTGTAAAAATAAAAAACACATGACTTATTGTTTAAAAAAAATCTTTAAACTAGTATAGCGTTTATAATGTGCGCAAAGTTAAAACGTGAAAAAGTAGAATGAAATTAATGCCTGATGTATCGGGCTCATAAAAAATGCTTGATAATCTTCGTTTAAATTCGAAATAATCGGTTTTTTTTTAATTTAGACAAAAAAATAAAGATTAAAAAATTTTATTGCTCCGGAATAAATTCTAAGAAATAAATAACATCATAAACAATTTCCATTTGATAATAAAAAAAAATACTTTTATGCAAATATAGAATAAAGAAACGCGAAATAAATTCATAAGGCATTTTTTGGCGCGTTTTCTTTTAAGTAAAATTCGCATTATCTCATATTTAGTCTTGAGTTTTTATTATTAACAGTTATACACATTTTTACTCTCTGAAATTGTGTTACAAAATTTTGTTTATTTTAAATTTTATTTCAAATATATACAAGGAGTAAATAAGTTTAATACTTTTTTCCAGTTTAATCTATCTTAATTGATATAAATTAATAATTAAGTGTAATTCAAATGTGTAACTGGAAATTGTAAAGTTGCATAATAAATTGAATAATATGTACGTAGACGTACAGAAAAGGTAAAAAGATTTTGACTGATCTGAGTTAATTATATTGTCAAGTAAGTGGTAGTTAAAGTGAATTACTTAAAAACTTTTTTTCAATAGATGCCATTAAAATTTCAATAACAAATTATAAAACACAAGAACAACATGCAAGAATCAGAATTTCCAATTTCAAAAAAAAAGTTGTTCAGGGGATGTAAAATGGAGTTTTAAGAAAAAAATGTTTTCTTCTCTGTAATATACAAACACCGGCTTCGATTAATAAAGACTTGCTGCAAGAATTTTCTCCTCTGTGGTATGACGAGTACCGGTTTCGCTTACTAAAGATTTCCTGCATAGCCGGCCTTCGTCCGGACGCAAGGATCTCATTCTCTGTGGTATAACGGAACACCGGCCTTGCCTATTCTTTTTTTGTGTAGTACTGCCACTAAACTTAATTTATTTAACATAGGTAGTTATGTTTATATGAAAAAAGCTTTTTTTGTGCTCCTTAACTAAAGTTTTTTTATTTTTTTACTCTTCTTCTTTTTCATTAAATAAATATTGAAATTACCTTTTCAATGAAAACCATGATTCTTGTCATTCCACCATAAAATACTCGATATGTGCCATAGGTATTATACATACAAGCTTTAGAGGTCTTTAACTCCGACACTAAGGGTCAGTCCCAAATTTTTTACTTCTACTTTTTTGCTTAAAAATGCATTTTACACCCCGTAGACAACTTTTTTTTTGTAAACTAGATTTAAGCCAAATAAAATAAACAAAAGTCAGTGTATGACCTGACGCGCAATTAATAAAAGTTATTATTACATATTTTTTTAATCATAAAAAATTATTGCAGTCATTAAATGTAATCTTTGTATGATCCTTCACGGGCATCTTAAAATACCCGCAGTCGTTTGGTACTTCAATACTTTTCTTGCGGCTTCTTTTCAAGAGCTGTTGTAGGACAACAAAAATTTTTAAATTTTATGTGTATTGTCTCACACGTAATCAATGTAATTATAATTATATTGTTTGATTTATATATTGTTAATAAAAAACTCCCATCAAGATTTTGAATATCGTTCAATGATTTAAAAATTTGTTCTAAAGTAAACAACAGTGTTCATAATCAACATAGGAAAACTTTTGCTTTTATAGCCTTATTCTATTTTCTACATAGTTTGGTACAACCGCCACTCAAAACCGCAATACACAACAAATATGTGAAAATTTGGAGAATTAATTTGTTTTCAATTTAAAACACCAAATCCAAAATCGAATATTATAAACGATTTTAAATAAACATTAATCTTATATTACATTAATATATTTTTTGATAACAGACGCCTATATTAACGACATAGGAGTATTCTATTATAGACTTTTGTAATTTACTGTGTAATACATATTATTTTTAGCGAGTAATTCTTTTTTATTCGATAGTATCAATATTATTGGCAAATAAAAATTAAAGCTGACTGACTGCAGCTATAAAACATATTAAATGATGACTTGTTCTTTTATCATTTTTAGAGAAAAATTAAAAATGCAATTTTCTATATCTAAGATGATGATATACTGTTCTAATTGGATATGAGAAAACCTATTTAATTTGTATCTATGTACATGAAAACAAATAAAAGTTAAAACAATGGCAGAACGTTACTATAGGTATGTCAAATTTTTTAGATTAAAAATTATTTATGTAAATTCGGTTATTTCATTTGTTTAAACTTATTTTGAAACAATATTAGTATACATCCAGAAGAATCGGCTAATGCTTATATTAATTACAAGATCGGCCGGGCGCAGGCGCCTGCCAATCAACAAATAAGTAATTTAGTGGGCGTACACCAAATAAATGGTGATTGCAATTATTTAACCAATACAGCTTTTTATCCAACTGTGACAGCTTCTGTGACTAATAACATCGTAGATGTAAACAACAATCGCAATACAAACCGCTACTATAATATAGCTAATGGGGGAGAAATTGGCATTAACAAGACTGGGAATAGTAATCAATTAAGTAACTTTTACGCAAATAAAGTACTGCCATCATCGTTGATGGCTAAGTATACGAATGCTGGCAGCTATATGCATGGAGGCAATTCAATACTTTCCCACATACCAACACATGATTCTCATGCAAGCCAATACTACCATCATAATAATCAAACAATTGTTTCACAAGATTTTTATCCCCACCACTCTAGTGGCTCATCAAATAGTTATCAAAGAAATCGTTATATGCCTTATAATCGTGCCAACACAACTTGCTCTTCATTACATCAACCGATTCATACTACTCATGCTATTTCTACTTCAGTTCTAACTAATAAATCTGACTGCAATCAGTTTGCCACGTCTATATATCAAACATGCCAACCAGATTTGGCTCAAACAGTTACATCTACAACATCTCTACCCACTGTATCGATTCAAACACCGTTACTAAAACACTCACTGGTAACAACAACAAGTGCATCAGAATATTCAACAGGTTTAACAGAGCTTTCGTATGCCCACGCAGTGGCTTCATCTTTAGTACCCAATATTGTAAACATAAATGTGTCAACCACCGATAATAAGAACTTGTCTGCTTCCTTAGCAACGGTTGTAACTTCTTCTTGTAGCTCAGCAGGTACTGTTATGACGTCGACGCCCTATAATGCTGCCCAATCATACACAACGATCAACGACCCTAACGATACTATAACTTTGCAAATAACAAATCTCGATTTTTCTATGGATGAAGTGAGTTTAAGAAGTTTTCTACTTAATCAATTAAAACCTATAACACCAGTAGTCGCCCTAACTTTTGAGGGGAGTTCATACGCTAAAGTGACCGTGCCGGATTTGTACGTAAGTACTTATGTATATAGTTTTGACAACAAAGAATGAATGTATTTTCAACAATGCCGTTCATTGTTACCCTTCAACGCAGTTTAGAATTAAATTCAATTAAATCCTGTACTATTTATTATATCCTTTACCACAGGTGGAAACACGGTATTTCTAAGTTTTTCATTCCGTTTTTAATTTCTACTATATCCGTTTCCGACCTCATAAAGTATATATATATTCTGTGCCGAATCTTATATTCCCTTCACCATCTATGTAAATCTAGTTGAAGGAAGTAACTCCAATCAAAAAAGCAAATATGGGGATGGCAGAGAATTAAAAATAAAAAAAATTTAGTATTGCATATATATTATTTTATATAAAAATGTCATCGGCTCTTAATGGATTAAGCATTTAAAAAAAATTAGTATTTCCTTAAAGATCTCTTCAAAAGCTTTAAGACGATACCCACTTGATTTTTTTCTTATTTCTTAATTCTATATCGCCCTATAAAGTTTTTTTTTGATTAGAGGCAGGCGTAGTGTTTTGCCTACTGCATCGAAGGACATGGACCGCGATCATGCTGATTTCCAAAAGCACCTCTTTCGACACTATATCTGCTCGATTGACTAACACGGACGACCTTATGGGGTCGGAAATAGATATTGTAGAAATTGCAAACGGAATGACAACTTTTTGTGGTGAAGGGTATAACAAAAAGAAATGTGCATAAAATTATAACGAAACCTTAAAATATAAACTTTTTTTCAACCGTTATTATTATAGTTCGCCAAACAAGTAGTTTCAAATTTACATCGTAAAAAAGTTGGCCATAAACGAATGTTGGTGTCGTATACACGCGATTCTTCTTTAACTGAAATAAATACGTTAAGATGTCAAGTAGCTGGACTACTTAAGGTATCGAGTATAATTGATATTTATTGACAAAAATGCATTAAAAAATATATTTTTTTTATTAGGATGTTCCCTGCTATACTTTACCTATGTACAAGTTTCGAGAATTATTCCAGTCGCGATTTAAAACATCTATCAGCGTTTTGGATCTTTATAAGATGCAAGACATTTGCATTATTAATTCGGATAACAATGAGGAAAAGTTTATTACATTGCACCCAAATTTAGTGAATACTCTGGAAAGTTCTCCTTTAATGGAGGGACTGCAACACAGTGTTCCTTACTGCACAACGCATTTTAAGAGGGAACAACATAAGGGTTGGGCTGAACAAGAAATCGAACCTTTGCCAAACGTGTTCATGACAATAGCGGAAATACAACAAATTATACATCCTTTGTTAAAGAATCATGCTGGGGATATACCGGTGGCTTCTCTAGTTCATTGCATTAAGGGACAGTTAAACATCCAAATAATTTCTAATGATAACGGTGTCAATTTGGAACATTTAATATGTTGTGTTCAGGGTATACAAATAACCATAAACAATTTTGGAATTAAAATTTTGGGTCGGATAGAATGTAATAAAGACAACGCTATTTCATCCAATCAAATATATTCTAAAAATTCAATATCTGATCCTTTGTATCAGATTTCCCGCGAAGTAATTGAATTGGTGAAAATGTCTCCAAAAGCTACAATGAAATTTAATCGTTTTATACCAGCATATCATAATCACTTTGGAAAGCAGTGCCGCGTAGCTGATTATGGCTACACAAAACTCATAGAATTGTTTGAGGCTTTGTCAACGGTAGTACAGATAACGGGCGATGGAGAAAATCGCCAGATAACGCTAACACATCGCACTCAAATTCGACGTTTTACTTCTGATTTATTAAGAGTTCTTCGTGCACACGGCAATAAATCGGTGCTTCTATCACAACTACCTGCTATTTTTGCACAAACCCAAAATAGAACATTTGATGTAACCGACTATGGCGTATGTGATATTGTTGATATTTTAGATGGCCTTGTAAACTCAAACATAGTTGTAGTTTCAACGGTGCAAAATGGGAAAGACATATTGATTTCTATACCCAAGCGTAAACAAACTGCAAGTGAATTGGAAAAAACATGCATTTTTGCGGGTGAAATAGTGGAATTATTCCGAAATGCTCCTCAATACACAATACTTTTTCAAAAGTTTGTTCGCTCATATCACTATCACTTTGGTTACCAATGCCGCTTGAGTGATTATGGGTTTCAAAAACTGGCTGATCTCATGGAAGCTGTCAATGGCGTAGTTGAAATGGAGCTCACTAATGATGAAGACAAAAAAATTTATTTAACCCCGAAAGTTGCTAGAAGAGTTTTTGCTGAACAAGTTGAGGAACTTATAGCAAAAACAACGGGTTCGTCAAAAACTCCTACAAAATTTGAAGACGTCATGAAATTGCATAAAAAGAAATATGGTTATCAAATAACATCTCAAGCTTTAGGGGTTAAAGATTTATCAAAATCCATTGAACTCTTGCCATACGTAGAGGTAAATTAATTAAGTTTTTTATTTAAAATAATCGCTAAGAGTTTTTGCTATTTGTTTTGTTTTTTTTTCAGGTCTATGAAAAAGATGACAGTAAATGGATTATATGTCACAATAAAAATTCGACTTTTCGTAATCTTTCTTATAAAGCTAGCAAATATATTTTAATATCAATATCCGACATAGAAAACTATCAACAACAAAAAGATTCGAACGAACAACTTGAACAACTCGTTATAGTTGCACAAGAGGAGCAAGAAAAACCTTTAATACTAAACGACTTTATTAAAGGCTTTAATGAAAAATACAATGCCACTACAACGGAATCAACAATACGAGCTATGAAACACGCTCTTAAGGCAAGTTAACTTACTCAGACCATTAAATTATATCGCACTTGATCAACAAGAGGGTATTAACTCAAAATTTTAAAATTTTCAGTAGAGTCAAAAAACTGTTTGTGGCCAAATTTTAACAGAATTTAAAAATTCAAATATACCATAGGAAGCAAATTCCATTTAAAAATATATTTACATAATTTTTCCTAGAAATCTGTGCAAGTATTGCAAAAAAAATCAATATTTTTGAGTTAATACCATTTTTCTGAAATTTTTTGATCATAAATGAAACAAATTTTATCAACAAGACAGTATCAACTCAAAATAAAACCAAATTGAAAAGAGACTCAACTCAAAATAATACCTTTTTTATGAAAATTTACGAATCATTTCCATGTTAACTTTTGTATTAACTCGAAATAATAACTTTTTGTTGAAATAAAGGTAATCACTACATTATCATGAATATGGTCTCAAAAGTGGTTTTCGAGATGAAAGAAAGAAATTTTTACAGTAGATAGATATTGATGTTGTTAGCTGATTTCTTGAAAAAAGTGATATTTCAAAAATTTTGAGTTAATACCCTATTGTTGATCAAGTGCGATATATAAAAAAAAATTAATTAACATATTTTTAGATCACCATTGAAAACAATATTTCCTATGTGACCCTCTCACCTTTTATGAGATTTTTGATGAGCATTATACGTTTGCTAGAACAGCGAAAAACAATGATGTTACAAGAAATTAAAACGGCATTGGACTGTACAATAAGTACAACATTCAAATTTGGATATCCAAATTTATTCTCAATTTTAACAGCATATGACGACATATTTCACATTAATCTAGGTTCAACACAAGAACGATCAGAAATAGCCATTGTAGAGAATTCAGAGAGTATGTATAATACAACATTTTAATAAATATTGATTCAAATGTATATTTCTTTAACCCAGTGCGTTTAACATCGTATGGTAACAATAAGCACATGTTTGGTTCTTTAAAATTGCCTTACAATAAACAAAAAAGCTTACGGCCTATTCGTACTCCTTTAAGTGATCAAAATAGTCGTAGTAATCCCATTAATCAAGGACCTCCAGCAAAATCTCGTGCTCTATCGACTGATTGTGCATCTTATAACAACTCTTACTCTTCTAACAACTACAGGACACAAAGCTCTACGAATTATTATCCACAAACCGCAAAGTCTACATCATCTTCATCGAAGAACTATATCAACAGCAATTCATTTAGCAGTTTAAGTAGCTCTTCAAATAATTCAACAGCTTCACATCATTCAAATATATTTAATACGTCGACATCAAATAACAAAGAAAACTCCTTCAATTCTTCTGTAATGTTAAATCAATCATTTAATACATCCTCAAATACTTCGGGCTCATCCTTTTGCGATTTAAATGGAAGTGTTACCAACTTGGCTAATCCAATGAGTACTTTGCAACCACCACTATCATCATCACAAACACAGTCGCAGCCGCAACCTAGGCAAGAAATAAGTGTTATAAATTCTTTTCAAAGCCAACAGGTGCCTCACGCATATCCCACTACCAAATTGTGGGATCGTAGACATGGTTGTACAATTTACCGACAACAGCCATTTATGGAAGTTTCCAATAATATCACTTCTAATAATTTTCCAACACTTTTAATGCCACCAATACAAAACCTTACACTGCCAAACCAATCTACCTTTGTACCAATTACTGCGGAAGCGTCCACTGGTATTTATGAATTAGTAAATAACATAAAAATGTGTCCAATATATGAGCCCCCAAAACCTGATACACCGCCATCAGAGGTAAACAACTAAATTGAACGTATAAAATAATTATTATAATTAAATATTAATTGATTTTTAATTTCAGAACTTGCCTTTTTGGATAGATCCTATATGGGCAAATAATAATGATAGTGAAAAACCGAAAGATAATTTGGTAAACATTAAAATTTTTATGTGAAACCATTTAATTATAATTAACATACATTTTTCCAGTTAAATATACGATTGCCGGAACTTAAAGCGCTCAACGTGCTGCCCATGTTATTGTCGCCTTATAGCTTATCGAAAACTGAAAATATGAAACAAGTTTTTAATTTTGATTCACACGATAGAAAAATTGCTTAATTTTTCATTTTTTTTTTTTTATTATTTCACATTTAAAAATTGCGAAAATATCTGTTAATTATTGTATTGATTTTTTTAAGATAAATTATTTTAAAAACTAAATTTTATTACCATACATCATTTATTTGTGCTATAAAATATATTTAAAATTAATTTGTAAAATGTTTTTGTGGCAGCCACTTAACAAAAAAGGAAAAAAAAGTAGTTTGTTAAAGAAAACAACAAAGTTGTAGTAACATCTAAACATCCTTAAAATCTCCCACTAGAAAAACATTATAATGTTAGATGAAATTGTTATAATTGATATTAGCTTATAAAGAAATAAAACAAGAAATGCAAATATTTTGTTAGCAATTTAACTGCCATTATTTATAAAAACAAAACAACTTTGAAATTTGTTTTATGACAAATGTTTCATACAATTTTTCATAAAATACATTTCAAATCTATTTTAATATTTTATAATACGGCAGTAAAAAAGTCTTAAGGATATGAATAATTGTATGTTATATAAAAATGTTAACATTATTAAAAAGTATAAAATGCATGCAAATAAAAATTTAAACAAAATAATTTATAGTTTTGCTATTTTTACAACATAAGAAAATATTAAAAATCGGGTGCAATCACTTTGAAAAATAAGTTACACAACTCAATGCCGAAAAAACAAGCTGCATTAGCTGGAAAAGCTCTTATCATTACTGGAGTAACTCCGCGATAAAGTGCGGTTGGGCCATCGGTTTTTATAAGCTCCACAAAGACGTCACGAACACCTCGCTTGTAAGTGCCATCCGGAGCTACAGTCAGTTTTCAAATTTAATCGAAGTAAAAAATTATTTTGTATGTTTTTAAAACCTGTTTGGAAACGACTTTTAAGTACATCAGCTGGCATGCCTAATATCCAGAATGCCATTCCTGCCAGCCCTCCAGCAAAAACCGATGCAAAAAATCTTGATTCAGATCCAGTACTCTTAACCAAATAATTAGTTACAGCTTCATAACATACAAAATATGTACCGTTAGCTGGCATATCTACGATAAATATATTTTTAAAGTTATAATGGAAGCCGTTGTAGATACATAAAAACAAAAGAAGTGAAATGCATTACGGCTATTTTTGTACATTTCCGCAATATTTTATTTATCGTAAATAGTTTCAAATAATTCTAGCAAACGATAATAAATTTATGCACGCATAGGTACACACATATGTACGTATATACATATATACATGCAGACGACGTACGTATGTATGTACATATCGTTATCTTTAAATTAGTCTAACATTTAAAAAATATGCCAAATAGGTTTACGCTTGTTGCATTCGTTCTTACCCTGTACATACATACATGCATACAAATATATGTATGTACACATTACCAATTGAGCAAAAATATCACTCCAGCACTATATTTTTTATTTATTTTTTTTTTGTCTTGTTTATTTATTCGGAAAATAAAAAATAACCACTGTTGTTAAATCCAACTTTCTTCTTACAATATTAATAATTCTATTAAAAAAAACTAAACAAATTAAAAGTCGGGAGCAAACTTATCGAAGACTTTGTTTGCTACTTCTATGCCGAAAAAACAAGCCGCATTGGCTGGAAAAGCACGAATTAAAATAGGAACTATTCCACGATATAAGGCTAGGGGCCCATCCTTAACCATTAACTCCCTAAAAACGCTACGAACTCCATTTTTGTAAGTGCCAGCAGGAGCTTAAAGTAAAAAATTACAAACATTTATTATTAACAAACATCGTAAAGTCACATATGGTTACCTGTTTGCAAACGACTCTTTAAAACATCAGCAGGCATTCCAACCAACCAGTATGCGATACCAGCACAGCCTCCAGCGAAGAGGGTGGCAGTTAAACTAACCTGGTCGCTGCCAGTTTGATTTTTGGAAACTTCTTGTAAATTCTCATACACCAAGAAGTAAAAACCATTTGCAGGCAAATCTTAATAATTTATTTAACATTTGATTATTATTTAAAAATTAATTCATAATTATTATAACACACAATCAAACACGCTTATGGAGATGAATATGAATTATTAGTAGCCAGCCACCACACATTTGAAAAATGTTAATTGAAACTTGAAATAAGAAACGAACATTTTCATCTCAAACCTTACACATACATAAGAACACATACATAAGTAAATCAACCGAGAAACACAAAGTACAAGTTTAACAAATAAATTAATTTTTCTATTGATATTTTATTAGATATTCAATGCCGCATTTAAAAAAATATTTCTGGTTTAAAAGGTTCATTAAACGAGTTTCCATACACAACTTGATTAATAAACCTTTTGTAAAACAAAAATGAAAATATGAAAATTAAATATTTATATAACTTTTTGATGCATATGTATATATTGCACTTAATCAACAAGTGGGTATTAATTAAAAATTTCACTTTTTACAAGAAATCCAGCAACAACATAAGTATCCATACTCGTATATGTACTGCAAATTTCAAAGCTTTCCCATAAGTCTTTCATCATACATTTGAGACCATTATCGTGATCAACAAAAATGTATTATTTTTAGTTAATACAAAAGATTCAATAGAAATGCATAGTATATTTTTGTAAAACATGGTATTATTTTGATTTGAATCTTTTTTTTTAAATAAAAATAATAAAATTGTTTTTTTTTAATTTGGGTTGTTTCGCGTTGATACTGTTTTGTTGATAAAATTTTCTCATGGACAAATACAGAAAAATGTTAATAACTCAAAAAAATTGATTTTTTTTTGTAATAACTTCACAGACATAAATGAAAATTATGCAAATATTTTTTCTAATAAAATTATCCAACTAAAATGTATTCGAAATTTCGAATTCTCCTCTACTGAAAATTTTTAAATTTTGAGTTAATACCCTCATATACAACTTATATTTTATATATACATATATATACAAATAGTACAAATTTATTGAAATATTTGTTTTTTTTTTTATTTTTCAAATAATAATACTTTGTATAAATTTATTTTTATGTTAATGATATAAATGCATAAAGTATTCTCGTATGTAGGTATGTATAAGTAGTGCATATAACATTATTTTAAATAGTATTTATGCACTATTTCTGACAATTAATTGAAAGCATTACTAATAATTTTAATACGATGTAGTACTTTTTGATTGTATTGTATTGTATGCCAACATGTTTATAAACACATAATAAACTGATAACAACATCCTTTTTGTAGTGATTTCCTTCACAATAATAACATTAATACACAATATAATAATCTTGTATAAGAAGTTTAATCTTTTTTTCTTAATTTTGTAATTAAGTGGAGGCGGTTTATGTTTTTTTTTAGCAATTTCTTATTTAGTTCTATATCGTCTTTTCAGCACTTCACGCCAGTAGAAAATATTGTAAATACTTTAAGATATATGAATGCAAAATAAAATGTAAAAGTAAAATTTCATCAGCTTTTAAAAAAGTTTAACTACGGAGTTAAAAAAATTGTTAAAATGAAGTGGCTTTTTGCATTAACTTTGATATTATTAGTTGTAAGTAAAATAAAAAATAATAAAAAATTGAGATATAAGCGTTATGTAAAATAATGCATATAAATACATAATAATTACCAACATTGATATGAACTACATACATACATTCATGTAGCAAATACTGAAATCAATTTTTTGTGCAAAAATGGTGAATTATATCAAAATTTTAAATTTTTCTGCAGGATACAAAAACCTTTTATTTTAACGTTGCAACTATGAATAGTAAATAAGGGTTTAAAAAAAATCAACATAAAAAATTAAGTTAAAAGACTATTATTGCACAAGTGCTATTTGTCTGGATGTATGTATGTATATATGCTAAGAAAAAATTAATAAATGGAAGAATTCATAATCATTAAAACCACATGTCTGCTGTCCGAATTAGAAATTAATTATCGAATAATTAAAGACTGATAATAAATCAATTATTTTACTATTTTAGAAAATATGCACCTCTACAATATCTCGATATCGTACAAATTTTAAGAAGAAAGATAAACATAATTTATATGAATATGATATAGTATCGTCGACATACCATGCAAACGAACAAGGACATCAAGAGCGGGTTTTTCGTTTTCAACCTGAAGAAACAAAATACAATAAACACTTGGAAAAAGAATTAAACACAATCTCCATTCCAGCTATAGAAATTGATATGCCGCAATGTCCCAAGGGTTGCGTTTGCCAGTATGCACATTTCAATGATTTACCAATATCACGTTGGATTAATTTAATGCAGCAAAAATTTTCATTCCCAAAACAAAACGAGGAAAATAGAATGAATGAAAACCACATTAATAACGTTAATAACGTTAGTAAAAGGATTTCAGATAGTGATTTGCCTTACGAAACAGATTACAATTACACAGTCAATCCTTTAATAAAACAAGCCACTTGCATTATTCAAGAGGATACAAACACAGATCAATTAGTTAATTCATTACCTAATGACATGCAGTCGTTGATATTATTATACACTGGTGTAGGAAAAAATAAGACGGGTAATGAACTATTCGACATTTAATACAAACATAACCTTAATTCAATAACTTAACTTTGTATTTATTTTAGTATATAGCAGCATTTTAAAACCCCTAAACCAACTAACAACTTTGGAGGTTAGAGGACCTCATGACCGCTGTTTACGTTTTTTAATAGATGCCCCCTTAACTTTTATAAAATACGCCAACTTTGAGTCGGTGACTTTGATTGGTTCCGAGATTTTTAAGAAACCTAAAAATCTTGTACATCCCAAAGAAATATTTGACTACAAGCCAAATGTTGAGCTACTCAATAGTTTGGATTTTCAAGTACAGCATAAAAATATTAATCAATATGATAAGAAAATGTTAATTGAATTACAACAACAAGAGCAAGAAGAATTAGAAATCGTTCCGTACGAAGTTTATAAAGAGGAAGTAAAAAAAGCACAAATGCCCTCATTTTATGGTTGGAAACTTTTAGAGGTTTTACGCATACAATCATGCGGCTTAAGTGAGTTATCTTGGGAAATGTTTATGGGCCTAGAAGTATTGCAACATCTTTCCTTGGAACGTAACGATATTTCTATGGTGCCACCATTTGCTTTGTCTGGCGCCATACAACTAAAAACCTTATCTTTGGCACACAATAGTATACATGATTTACATTATCGCAACTTGGCCGGTTTGTTTGAATTGAAAGTGTTGAACTTAAGTGATAACTCGATAACTAAACTAACTGAACTGAGTTTTCCGCCGCTACCTAAATTAGAACGGATTGATTTTCGTCTTAACCCCATACGCTATATATTCCCAGCTACATTCTGGGTCATGAATCAAACAAAGGAAATGTATTTCGGTTCAGCTGAAACTGCTCTAGAGTTATGGGGTAATTTCCCATTTAAAAAGTTAGCTAAGCTTAGAGTTTTAGAAATAGACAATGTTTCTATACAAAATTTAGACCAAAATATATTTAAGGTAAGCGTAAGCAAAATACCAAAATTATAATCGTCATCATTTAAATAAATAAAACTTTTTGATTTTTGACACTAGGATTTAGCATCACTTGAAAAATTAAAATTACGAGGTGAAATCGGTACAGTGGAATTCGATGCGTTTACAGGGGTTTCCCAACTACAAGAATTGGATTTATCTAATTGTCATTTAAAAGATATTTCCATGGATGCCTTTATGGGCTGTAAAAATCTAAGGATAATAAACTTATCACATAATAATATCTCATACATACCGCCGGGTCTGTTTGACGATCAGCAAAGTTTAGAGGAAATATATTTAAACGACAATCAATTAAAGGCTCTACCTAAATTATTTTTTAAACAAAAGAGATTGTTATTGGCCCGTTTAAATAATAATCCTTGGAAGTGTTCCTGCGATATGTTAAATTGGAAGGCGAAAATAACAAATCAAGAAAAAGGAATCGCAGTTGAAAGATGCATTAAAGATTTTGCATCTGGCAAACAGCTTTCGTGTCGCAATATTAAAAATTTTAAATTCAATAAAAAATTGGCACCAAGATGCGATAACTTCAAGGGGCGCAGCGTTTACTATGTCATGCGAAAACAAATACAATGCGACAAAACATATAAAAATGTGCGAACCACATCACATCAAAGAATTCCCCATTGGCTTAAAATAGAAGAGAAAATTCAAACAGGAGTAAAATTCCCCACGCTAACAACAAAGAATAACACCAATAACAAATACACTCAAAACCGAATTATGTGGCAATTGCAAAAACAAGAGAAAAACAACACAACTAAAAATGTTCATGAAAACTTATTGAGATATCAAGTTTTTAATAGTTTTGTCGAGTATAATAAACTAAATGTGACCAATAATGATGTTGAATTTTAAACGATGCCTAAAATTGGAGAAACATACATATGTATGTATGTACATGAAATTATAAAAGATTTATTGAGTGCAGTTTTATATTTTTCTATTGACAGGAAAACGTATGTTGTGAAAGAAGCAGCAAAAATGTCAAATTTTTAGGTAAATTTTTTTTAATATAAAACATTATTATTTACGTTTACGTGTATTTAAAAATTTGAAATAAAGTGTATTAAATTAGGATCAAATGTAAAATATGAAGTTGCAACATTTTATTTAAACTTTCAATGACTGACAAAAGAAGATGAAAAATAATAAATAAAAAGAAAAAAATAATTAAAAAAGAAAGATTTTCTTTATTGATATTATTGATGCCTCTGTATATTTATCAGGGTACATATGAAAGAAAGACTGAATTGTTAAGATTATTGAGCAAAATTATCGATTAAAAAAACTACTGTAAGATGCTGCAACTAGCAATTAAAATTAATGAAGCTTTTCTCGGCCCAAAAACTAATACTTTTAGCTAATAAACCGAAACTTCTTCTTTTGGTCAAATCAAAAGAAGTCGTTAGCCCCTCAGAATTACAGGATTCGATTATTTCTTGTATAATCAAGAAAATTTCGCTCGCACCTAATTGTTTCAAAGTAGTATTTTTGAGAAAATTTAAACGTTTTAGTTTATGTCGACTTTTTAATTTAAAAACGACGTAATACGTACTTTGTACATAAATATCGCACTTATGCAATTTATTAACTCAATTTTATTTTCAATTTTTTTAAATAATAGAAGTACTGTACTCACGCCCATAAGTTAATATTTTTTCCATTTCTAATATCAATTCAGTTTTTAAATTTTGCCTGTATACACCTTTAATGCTTTTAAGCAAAGCAAGCAATCAAAACTACTATCATTTAATTTTTACCATTTCGCTAAAAGAAAGCTCCACTAGAGCAATGATTTGTGAGGATATTGAAACGCGCTCAACCAACATATAAATATTGAATTAAAAACACAACGTTCTTACAATTGGTTTGCTTTTTTAGTAAACAAGCAAACAAACAATATAAAAATAAACAAACAAACTTAAAACTAAGCTAATAAAAATAGCGCAAAATATTTTTTTCTGTAAAATTATTTCAATTTTTTTTTAATCAAAATTTAGTGCACTTCCCCAACCCCATTTACGCTAAAGATCGATACTCCGAATCCAAATTTTATACTTATTATTATAGCGGTTCCTTACAAATTTCAGCTGTCTGCATACAACGGTTCAAAAGTTTGTCCACATATATCAAATTACAGTAACTATTGGGACACCCTTTAACTTATTATTTTAAATGTTTATACTTGTTATTGTAACGTTTATAGTAATCGACATTATGTCAATTATCAGGCGTTTGTCAGTCATTTTAAATTTTAAAAAAGTGCCCTTTACAGTTCATAATACACGTAATAAATATGTATGTCATATGGGGACACCCTTTAATTTTTATGATTATGAACCTTTCTTAAAACGGGACCAATCTGTAAGCATAATCTGTCAAATTATAAAAAAATTTCAAAATCGGGTTAGAAATGACTGCGTTCTAGAGACACAAACATTAAAAAACCAAATAAGAGTGCTATATTCGGCTACGCCGAATACTATATACACCCTTCACCGTCTGTGTAAATCTAGTTTACTGAAGTAACTTCAATCAAAAAAGCAAATATTGGTACTGCATATATATAATTTTACATAAAAATGACATCGGCTCTTAATAGGTTAAGAATTTTGAAAAAAATTCCGTATTTCCTTAAAGATCTCTTCAAAAGCCTTAAAATGACACCCATATTGATATTTAAAAATATTTGAAATATTTGAAATTTCATCGATTGATATATTTATTTATTTATTTATATATTTCTATGTGTGTATTTATTGACTGATTTTTTATTTATTAATCGTATATCAATATAAATATCCTTGCCAAGGCAGATTAATATACTAGGTAGTGGCAGTAGATCAGTTGACTTTCTTGTTTTTGTTTTCAGACGTCAAATTTTGTTTACACTTATTATTTTTTTCCTACAAATTTTTTTTCATACAGTGGTGTTGTGGAAATATAATTAAAATTTTCATAAAACAAAAAAATTTTTCACACACTTTTTAAAACTGGATTTTATTTAAAAATTGTAGGCCTCGCCTACATTTTATATGTTAAAACTAAAAAATTTGGTACAAAATAGTTTATACACATTTTTGTTTTTTACATATAAAAAAATAATCACGAGAATGCTTAAATATATGCATGTAAGTAGCAACAAAGGAAAGCGCATGACATCTAGGTTATTAATATTGTAATCATTTTTTTGCGCTACATTTTCAAAAACTGGACAATTAATGTTGAACTGGTTATTTGAGAAATTAAATATCATAACGCATCGGGCTATTTCTACAAAATTTTGAAGTAATATAGCTGAAAGAGTTCTTAATCAAATGGTGAAATAAAAATTAATTTTTTTTGTTTTAACATATAAATTCCCGGAAATGGGAAAATGTCATAAAATAATTGTATTTTTACAACAGAGGCTTTAATAAATCACTGGGCTGTCAAACCCTTTTTTGCCGTTAACCTTTTTTAATGGGTGCTTTGAATTCCGAGAAATTTTACAATAATTTTAAAATTTTTTTTCAAAAATTGTTGGAAAGGGCTGAAGGGGGAACCGTCATAATTGTTGACCTCATTTTGCTTTTATTCGCATTTGCTAGTTTTTTTTTTTTTAATTGTTTAAACAAATTTGCTACTACTGAAGTAAATTTTAATTACGTAAGCAAAAAAAAAAGAATACCACCTTTTTGCGGAAAATGCTTAAAAAACGATATTTTTTACGTTTTCTCAATTCAGAGCTAAAAATAAACTTTTTATGACAATTTAAAAAAATTATATGTCCGAGGTACCTAAATTTGGGGCCTTGCCTAGAAGCCCTCCTTCACCTAAGAGCCTGACCGTCCGTAGATTCACTGAGAAACACCTTTGCCCCGCCTCTGTAAAATTTGGTTGAGATATATTGAGTGGTTCATAAGATACCGAATTTTGTAAAAAAAAAAAAAACATCGTTTTCAAACCACTGTGCGTCAGTTGATTTGATGTCTGAAAATATATTTAACAGAAACAAAATACATGCTGTTTACTTATTTGTGTAGTTGTTTTAGAATTGCTATTACCTGTAAAATTAATGTGCCTTGATCCTTGCTTTATCTAAAAAAATTTTAATAAAAATATTTAAACCAAATTTGTCACGTTGCAGAATGCATTTAATTACCCAATTCTTCTTTTTTTAACATTCAGATAAAATAAACACAGATTTCTTTCTTGTTGATATGAAAGAATAATAAAGTAAAAATTTTAATTTGTATATAAATTATTGAGTTTTTTTTTAATTGTTGTGAAAGAATAATAAAAAAAAATTATACAGGCATGTCACACATTCCGATCGGAATGGTTTTAAAGACACTACTAGAAGTTTTCTCCAATAATTTTTTTTTCTATCCACTTTTATTTTATTTAAATATCGTCCGAAAACTTTTATACCTATTAGATTTTTTGTATTAACATTGATTAACATAGCTATGTTATGATAACAGAATGTGGCTAGGGTTATAAATTTTAAAATTTTACTTCACACACATATTTAAATTACTTTCGATCGGAATTAAGTTCTGTGATATGCCTGATAATTTAATTTTTATATTAAACATATTTTTTTGAAAATTAATTTTTTTAACAAAGAGACAAAATTAGCTCTGTTTCTTTACTTTTTGAGTAAAGTTCGTGCAAATGAGCGCAAGCATTGTTTTCTCTCATAAAGAGACAAAATTATATAAAAGTACGGGAACACAAAATCTAAATTTTAGACACAAAATAAATAAATAGTTCGACAGTAGATGAAAGTGTTGGAAGCTTTAACTTGATTTTACACCGTTTGCTTGAAGACAATGTTCCACTGCGTAGAGTTGTAAGAAATAGAGAAGATAACCAGTGAATGAATAATAATGACATATATTATGCTAAGCGTGTTAGGGATTTAGCGTACCGACTTATAGGCGGAATAGATCGGATGCTAATTTTGCTAGTTACCGTAGAGCTAGGAATAAGTTAAAAACTGTAATAAGGAGACATCGTAGGAATTACTGTATGAGAATTTTTTCAGGATGTAACCAGCGGCAAATGTGGCGTAAAATAAAAACTGTGGGATTTCTTAGGTCAGACGGATATCTAAGGTTTCCTTTTTCCTTAGATGAATTTAATCAATTTTCTTGCATGACTGACATTATTGATGATGACACAGATTATACAGTGAGTTCGGAAGGATTTAGTTTTTGTAATGTTAATGAGAATGATGTTTTAAATGCACTTTTTAGTATTAAATCTGAGGCTGTTGGTGCTGATGGTATACATATTCGTTTTTTAAAATTTATTGCTCCAGCCATACTACGTCATTTAACGTTTATAATTAACAAAGTTTTAACAACTTCAGTTATTCCTAAGATATGGAAAGTTGGTAGAATAGTACCGATTCCAAAGATTAAGACACCTCGAAATTGTTCCGATTTCCGCCCTATAAGTATATTGTCGGTCTGTGCTAAGACATTAGAGATTATTATGAAAAATCAAATGATGTCGCATCTGAATAGGGGCAACATGATTCACTCGTACTAGTCAGGATTTAGAAATGGATATAGCACTACTGGTGTTATCTTAGATATCACGGAGTCCATTAGGGAAAATTTGGATAAGAAAAAAGTTAGTGTATTAATATTTTTAGATTACTGTAAGGCATTTGACTCGATCAATCATAAACTTTTGATAAGTAAACTCTCCCGCTTCTTTGGTTTTAGCTCCAGCGCATGTAAGCTCATTTTTTCTTTTCTGACTGAACGTTGTCAGTTTGTTCAAGTTGAACAAAAGGTCTCTCGTATGCTTTCAACAAATCGAGGGGTACCTCAGGGTTCCATCTTGGGTCCCGTATTATTTCTTTTATATGTTAACGATATTTTTCATGAATTATCTTTCTTTAATGTGTATACTTATGCCGATGATATTCAGCTACTAACAGCATTTGATTCATTAACTTTGCACGAATCTGTGGAACGAATTAATTGTGAGCTTGATCACTTAGCTGACGTAATTTTTTGCAATTAAGCCCTACGAAATGCAAAGTTATGATCTTCTCCAAAAATACGATTGCTATAAATATTGTGCTTAACGATGAATTGTTGGAAATTGTGCCTAAGCTCAAAGCGCTTGGTATTATTTTAGATGACAAGTTAACATTTAATAATCATATAAATTTAGTTATCTCTCGCCTATCTTGGACGTTAAGAAGACTTTATAGTGTTGCATTTTACTTGCCTTTGCCAATCAGACGTTGGGTCGCCTTGTCTTTGTGCGTACCTTTGTTGATTTATGGAATTGAAGTATACTCCTGTACTAGTGTGTTAAACATGAACAGGTTAAAAACGGCTTTGAACAAAGTGATTCGTTATATATTTAAACTTCGTTTGGGTGACCATGTAAGTGAGTATTATGCCAATATACTAGGTTGTACTTTTACTTAATATGTTCAGTTAAGACGAGCATTATTTTTTTATAAAACTATGAAATATGGGAAACCTAACTACTTACTTAGTAAATTTAACTTTGTTACCTCTAATAGAACATATCATTACTTTGTCCAACACACGTTTCTTTGACAATGGCAAGATCATTTCGGGTTAATATTGTAAGATTATGGAATATGGTTATACCTTATCAGGAGCGAAGATTTTCTCACACTTTATCAAACTTTGCAAGTATTTTTTTAACGAATTTGTAATAAATTTCCTGCGTTAAAATAATTATAATTATAGCTAACTTAACACAGTGGTTTTTATACTGCAGAAGTTGTAAAAATTTGCCAATTAAGAGGCTACTTCAATGAAAATCATCTCAATATTTCTTTCCAGAAACTTATAGGTGTGTGCAAACTTCAGGTATTAATATACATATATAGAAATATTAATTGATTATCCACATTGTATTATTGTATAGTATTATTAGTAACATAAATTGCTTTTGTATTGTAGATTAGCCAATTAGGCCCTATGGGCTTGCGGCATCCTTTTTTTGGAAATAAATAAATAAATAAAATAAAATAAATAAATAAATAAATAAATAAAATAATAATAAAAAATAATTAATAAATAATTAATAAAAAAAAATTATTTCAATAAATCAACAAAAAGAAATAATAATTTATTTTATATTTTGTTTGTTTTTAAGGCTGTTGCACAAGTTGCGACATTGAAATAAATAAAATAAAATAAATAACTTGCACGAAGAAAAAGTTTGGGCTGTTTCTCAAAACCGCTCTCATTTACCCAATTTTAAAGTAAGGGAACAACTTTCGTTCAAACTGGGATCCCGCGGGATCCCAAAATAGAGTAAAGAAACAGTAAACAATAATCATAGTATTTAATTTATATTTTTTTAAATTAATTATTCTAACGATGATACAAAAAGAAATGTTTTTATATACAAAAACTAAATAGAGATATATCATAACTTAATGTAGTATTTAAACAATAAGCTTTTTGTTCTAAAGGCTTAAAATATTGCAAATAATAATAATAAAATAATTTATGTTAATTTTGGTATAAGTACTATGATTATGACTATAATTATAAATGGTTATTAAGCGATTACATTTGCAACAATTTTAAAGAAACTAAAAACATAAATCGCTTCTCTGTGAGTTTATTAACAATCCGCATAAAGAAAAAAAAAGGATTTAAAGGATAAAAATAGCGAAACTGCGCCTTAAAAAGCATCAAAACGTTCAATACAATCATTTTGAATTTTTCATCTCTTTCTATAAATATAATCATTTAAGAAAATTTAGGAAATTATACACTATGTACACATATGTTTTGAAAAGTTAAGATGTCTTCTATTAGGTATTATTAATTCAGCGAAGTTTTGACAAAAACTCTTAAGTCGAAGAAAGCTACAGAACCTCCAAGTTGCTTTTACAAATTACAAAAGTACAATTAGTGAAATGAATAATTTACAAAACTAATTTACTTGATGCTTCAAATTTAAATATTCTTCTTCAAATATCTTATTCTTGTAAAATATTTATTATTAGCACAATTAAAGTAAATTAACATAAAAATAAGATTCCAAATAATAAATTAATCTTCTTAATGTAGTTTTTATGTTAATACCATATTACATATGTATTAATTATATACTTTAAAACGTGTGACCGCTATTAACTCTATTATATCTACTGATATTGGAATTAACGTAAATCCCATTAATTTCTTAGGAATTGTGTTAACATTGAAATCTAGGCCACTTTGCTTCTTATTAACACCATATACCTGACATTAAATTTTGCCCTAGCTTGAAAGTTAGGGCTTGTGGTTAATATAGCTAAAAATAAATCGTGGTAATTTAAAATATTGCATTTATACTATTTTCTGAAGCATGGATTACTAGATTAATGCCTTTATTTTAAAGATATTTATCATAGCTCTATTTTAACTTAACGCAGGCAAGGAGAATATGGTTTACGGTTTTGATTGATCCACAATTCATACATAAGTTGGTAATATGTTTGATAAGTAAGTGCAAATAAGTTGTGATGGTGTCACCCATACGTAATATTGAAAAGTCTTTTATTTTATATTTGCTCATATTTATTGGATATTTTGGGGGTTTTTATGATGATTTATTTCAAAAAAATGATGGTGTTCTTTAAGGTTTTTGACTCTTTGGGTTTGAAGATTATTTATAATTGTGTTATTTCTTTTAGTTATTAAATTAGTTAAAAACCTCAAGTTGTAGCAAAAGTTACATCTAGTTTTTGTACTTTCAAAGGTAATTATTACAGCTGTGTATAGAAATCTTGATTCAATATTAAATTGGATGCATCCAATCCATCTTGAAATTAACTTACCCAAAAATAAAGGTATCTGTTTTAACAAATCTAACCAAAGACAATTGCTTCGCAGTATCTTAATTGATGGCCAATGTATCATTTTCAGTCACTAAGACGCCCTAGTGTTATTAATAATCATAACCTTAAATTTGAAAACCGTATAAATTAACTCTCAAATAAAATGTGAAGAAAATATAAATTATATATGAATGTTTTTTGACATTTTTAGTTAATTTTTGTTTTCTAATTTTTTAAGCACTAGGTCAGTTTATAAATAATAACAAATGTTTATTTATATTTTCAATATTTCGCCACACCTTTGGGTGGCATCATCAGGAAACAGGAAACAAAAATTAAATTTTCGCCAAAGGTGTGGCGAAATATTGAAAATATAAATAAACATTTGTTATTATTTATAAACTGACCTAGTGCTTAAAAAATTAGAAAACGAAAATATAAATTCCTAAAGAATATCAAAAATCTATTCATAAAATACAATTTTGAAAAGAGAAACCTAGAAAACATTTCACATACTCCGAAATCTGCTAAAAACATTATATGTATATATATCGCACTATGATGTTCATAAAACGTTCAGAAATGCTGACACAGTTCTTTTGAAACTCATGACCGTACATAACACATGGAATGAAGAGAGGTCTCATGAGAAATAATGGAATAATTATTAGTTCCAATGGAATAAAACCTGCGTAAAATAACAACTTTAAAACTGATGCTATAAATAAGATAATTAATGAAAATTAAGACACCTTTCAACGTAAACACCTAAGCATTTTAAACTATTACAAAACAAATATTTTATTCGCCAACTGAGATTCTAAAATCTCGTAAATCAAAGTTACTAACCTAAATGTTTTATTTAAGAAGAGTTAAAAGTCAACAAATAAAAGAAGACTACTGAAAAAAACGCCCAATAGCTAAATCAATATTTGATAGCAAAAGATTCCTATTACCAGGAACAGTCTGAAATATATCGGAGTTCAAGGAAATAACAATAGAACGAAAAATTTAAAACAATTGATCATTTTCTTTACTCTTTCGGGTAGTTTAAAAATAAGGCCTTAGATGCTTTGTTAAAACTCCACAGAATAATGCAAAATGAATTTTTTTAATGCAAGTGCTACACACATACTAATAAGTATACAACGCATCCATACACAAACATTAAAGGCTTAATTAAACAAATTAAATTTATCAAGAACGTGATTGGTCCATGACAAATTTTAACTTTTTTCTCATAAAAAGACATGATGTAAACTATAAATAACCACACTTACCTCTGAGTAAAGTAGCACAACTACCCCTATATAAAGAACGGATACCTCCTTCCCTATATAGCTTTAGAAAACAATCAAGCATGCCGTTGTATTTTCGTTCAGCAGCAGATGAAGCCTGCTGTATTTGAAGCAAACATTTTATTCGTTCCCCAGGAGCGGTGATTATGGTAGACAGTAGGCCAGAAAAAGAACCAGCTACAAAAGTTTGCCTATATGTTAATTTTGTGTTGCCTTCAGTCTGTTGAACTCGTTTTCCCAGTGCATAGCCAGCAAAACACAAAGCAAAAATTGGTGCTACACCGGTTAATGGAGCGGACATACCTTTATATAAGCCTAAGAAACCTTCATTTCTTATAGTTTTAGCAGCGCAATCGAAAGTTCCTTTAAACATCGGAGCTTCTCCTGGGGCTGGTTTAGGCATAGTTTGCAAGCGCACCTAATACACATGATTCTTAATACTTTACATCCACTTTTATTTTATTTAAATATCGTCCGAAAACTTTTATACCTATTAGATTTTTTGTATTAACATTGATTAACATAGCTATGTTATGATAACAGAATGTGGCTAGGGTTATAAATTTTAAAATTTTACTTCACACACATATTTAAATTACTTTCGATCGGAATTAAGTTCTGTGATATGCCTGATAATTTAATTTTTATATTAAACATATTTTTTTGAAAATTAATTTTTTTAACAAAGAGACAAAATTAGCTCTGTTTCTTTACTTTTTGAGTAAAGTTCGTGCAAATGAGCGCAAGCATTGTTTTCTCTCATAAAGAGACAAAATTATATAAAAGTACGGGAACACAAAATCTAAATTTTAGACACAAAATAAATAAATAGTTCGACAGTAGATGAAAGTGTTGGAAGCTTTAACTTGATTTTACACCGTTTGCTTGAAGACAATGTTCCACTGCGTAGAGTTGTAAGAAATAGAGAAGATAACCAGTGAATGAATAATAATGACATATATTATGCTAAGCGTGTTAGGGATTTAGCGTACCGACTTATAGGCGGAATAGATCGGATGCTAATTTTGCTAGTTACCGTAGAGCTAGGAATAAGTTAAAAACTGTAATAAGGAGACATCGTAGGAATTACTGTATGAGAATTTTTTCAGGATGTAACCAGCGGCAAATGTGGCGTAAAATAAAAACTGTGGGATTTCTTAGGTCAGACGGATATCTAAGGTTTCCTTTTTCCTTAGATGAATTTAATCAATTTTCTTGCATGACTGACATTATTGATGATGACACAGATTATACAGTGAGTTCGGAAGGATTTAGTTTTTGTAATGTTAATGAGAATGATGTTTTAAATGCACTTTTTAGTATTAAATCTGAGGCTGTTGGTGCTGATGGTATACATATTCGTTTTTTAAAATTTATTGCTCCAGCCATACTACGTCATTTAACGTTTATAATTAACAAAGTTTTAACAACTTCAGTTATTCCTAAGATATGGAAAGTTGGTAGAATAGTACCGATTCCAAAGATTAAGACACCTCGAAATTGTTCCGATTTCCGCCCTATAAGTATATTGTCGGTCTGTGCTAAGACATTAGAGATTATTATGAAAAATCAAATGATGTCGCATCTGAATAGGGGCAACATGATTCACTCGTACTAGTCAGGATTTAGAAATGGATATAGCACTACTGGTGTTATCTTAGATATCACGGAGTCCATTAGGGAAAATTTGGATAAGAAAAAAGTTAGTGTATTAATATTTTTAGATTACTGTAAGGCATTTGACTCGATCAATCATAAACTTTTGATAAGTAAACTCTCCCGCTTCTTTGGTTTTAGCTCCAGCGCATGTAAGCTCATTTTTTCTTTTCTGACTGAACGTTGTCAGTTTGTTCAAGTTGAACAAAAGGTCTCTCGTATGCTTTCAACAAATCGAGGGGTACCTCAGGGTTCCATCTTGGGTCCCGTATTATTTCTTTTATATGTTAACGATATTTTTCATGAATTATCTTTCTTTAATGTGTATACTTATGCCGATGATATTCAGCTACTAACAGCATTTGATTCATTAACTTTGCACGAATCTGTGGAACGAATTAATTGTGAGCTTGATCACTTAGCTGACGTAATTTTTTGCAATTAAGCCCTACGAAATGCAAAGTTATGATCTTCTCCAAAAATACGATTGCTATAAATATTGTGCTTAACGATGAATTGTTGGAAATTGTGCCTAAGCACAAAGCGCTTGGTATTATTTTAGATGACAAGTTAACATTTAATAATCATATAAATTTAGTTATCTCTCGCCTATCTTGGACGTTAAGAAGACTTTATAGTGTTGCATTTTACTTGCCTTTGCCAATCAGACGTTGGGTCGCCTTGTCTTTGTGCGTACCTTTGTTGATTTATGGAATTGAAGTATACTCCTGTACTAGTGTGTTAAACATGAACAGGTTAAAAACGGCTTTGAACAAAGTGATTCGTTATATATTTAAACTTCGTTTGGGTGACCATGTAAGTGAGTATTATGCCAATATACTAGGTTGTACTTTTACTTAATATGTTCAGTTAAGACGAGCATTATTTTTTTATAAAACTATGAAATATGGGAAACCTAACTACTTACTTAGTAAATTTAACTTTGTTACCTCTAATAGAACATATCATTACTTTGTCCAACACACGTTTCTTTGACAATGGCAAGATCATTTCGGGTTAATATTGTAAGATTATGGAATATGGTTATACCTTATCAGGAGCGAAGATTTTCTCACACTTTATCAAACTTTGCAAGTATTTTTTTAACGAATTTGTAATAAATTTCCTGCGTTAAAATAATTATAATTATAGCTAACTTAACACAGTGGTTTTTATACTGCAGAAGTTGTAAAAATTTGCCAATTAAGAGGCTACTTCAATGAAAATCATCTCAATATTTCTTTCCAGAAACTTATAGGTGTGTGCAAACTTCAGGTATTAATATACATATATAGAAATATTAATTGATTATCCACATTGTATTATTGTATAGTATTATTAGTAACATAAATTGCTTTTGTATTGTAGATTAGCCAATTAGGCCCTATGGGCTTGCGGCATCCTTTTTTTGGAAATAAATAAATAAATAAAATAAAATAAATAAATAAATAAATAAATAAAATAATAATAAAAAATAATTAATAAATAATTAATAAAAAAAAATTATTTCAATAAATCAACAAAAAGAAATAATAATTTATTTTATATTTTGTTTGTTTTTAAGGCTGTTGCACAAGTTGCGACATTGAAATAAATAAAATAAAATAAATAACTTGCACGAAGAAAAAGTTTGGGCTGTTTCTCAAAACCGCTCTCATTTACCCAATTTTAAAGTAAGGGAACAACTTTCGTTCAAACTGGGATCCCGCGGGATCCCAAAATAGAGTAAAGAAACAGTAAACAATAATCATAGTATTTAATTTATATTTTTTTAAATTAATTATTCTAACGATGATACAAAAAGAAATGTTTTTATATACAAAAACTAAATAGAGATATATCATAACTTAATGTAGTATTTAAACAATAAGCTTTTTGTTCTAAAGGCTTAAAATATTGCAAATAATAATAATAAAATAATTTATGTTAATTTTGGTATAAGTACTATGATTATGACTATAATTATAAATGGTTATTAAGCGATTACATTTGCAACAATTTTAAAGAAACTAAAAACATAAATCGCTTCTCTGTGAGTTTATTAACAATCCGCATAAAGAAAAAAAAAGGATTTAAAGGATAAAAATAGCGAAACTGCGCCTTAAAAAGCATCAAAACGTTCAATACAATCATTTTGAATTTTTCATCTCTTTCTATAAATATAATCATTTAAGAAAATTTAGGAAATTATACACTATGTACACATATGTTTTGAAAAGTTAAGATGTCTTCTATTAGGTATTATTAATTCAGCGAAGTTTTGACAAAAACTCTTAAGTCGAAGAAAGCTACAGAACCTCCAAGTTGCTTTTACAAATTACAAAAGTACAATTAGTGAAATGAATAATTTACAAAACTAATTTACTTGATGCTTCAAATTTAAATATTCTTCTTCAAATATCTTATTCTTGTAAAATATTTATTATTAGCACAATTAAAGTAAATTAACATAAAAATAAGATTCCAAATAATAAATTAATCTTCTTAATGTAGTTTTTATGTTAATACCATATTACATATGTATTAATTATATACTTTAAAACGTGTGACCGCTATTAACTCTATTATATCTACTGATATTGGAATTAACGTAAATCCCATAAATTTCTTAGGAATTGTGTTAACATTGAAATCTAGGCCACTTTGCTTCTTATTAACACCATATACCTGACATTAAATTTTGCCCTAGCTTGAAAGTTAGGGCTTGTGGTTAATATAGCTAAAAATAAATCGTGGTAATTTAAAATATTGCATTTATACTATTTTCTGAAGCATGGATTACTAGATTAATGCCTTTATTTTAAAGATATTTATCATAGCTCTATTTTAACTTAACGCAGGCAAGGAGAATATGGTTTACGGTTTTGATTGATCCACAATTCATACATAAGTTGGTAATATGTTTGATAAGTAAGTGCAAATAAGTTGTGATGGTGTCACCCATACGTAATATTGAAAAGTCTTTTATTTTATATTTGCTCATATTTATTGGATATTTTGGGGGTTTTTATGATGATTTATTTCAAAAAAATGATGGTGTTCTTTAAGGTTTTTGACTCTTTGGGTTTGAAGATTATTTATAATTGTGTTATTTCTTTTAGTTATTAAATTAGTTAAAAACCTCAAGTTGTAGCAAAAGTTACATCTAGTTTTTGTACTTTCAAAGGTAATTATTACAGCTGTGTATAGAAATCTTGATTCAATATTAAATTGGATGCATCCAATCCATCTTGAAATTAACTTACCCAAAAATAAAGGTATCTGTTTTAACAAATCTAACCAAAGACAATTGCTTCGCAGTATCTTAATTGATGGCCAATGTATCATTTTCAGTCACTAAGACGCCCTAGTGTTATTAATAATCATAACCTTAAATTTGAAAACCGTATAAATTAACTCTCAAATAAAATGTGAAGAAAATATAAATTATATATGAATGTTTTTTGACATTTTTAGTTAATTTTTGTTTTCTAATTTTTTAAGCACTAGGTCAGTTTATAAATAATAACAAATGTTTATTTATATTTTCAATATTTCGCCACACCTTTGGGTGGCATCATCAGGAAACAGGAAACAAAAATTAAATTTTCGCCAAAGGTGTGGCGAAATATTGAAAATATAAATAAACATTTGTTATTATTTATAAACTGACCTAGTGCTTAAAAAATTAGAAAACGAAAATATAAATTCCTAAAGAATATCAAAAATCTATTCATAAAATACAATTTTGAAAAGAGAAACCTAGAAAACATTTCACATACTCCGAAATCTGCTAAAAACATTATATGTATATATATCGCACTATGATGTTCATAAAACGTTCAGAAATGCTGACACAGTTCTTTTGAAACTCATGACCGTACATAACACATGGAATGAAGAGAGGTCTCATGAGAAATAATGGAATAATTATTAGTTCCAATGGAATAAAACCTGCGTAAAATAACAACTTTAAAACTGATGCTATAAATAAGATAATTAATGAAAATTAAGACACCTTTCAACGTAAACACCTAAGCATTTTAAACTATTACAAAACAAATATTTTATTCGCCAACTGAGATTCTAAAATCTCGTAAATCAAAGTTACTAACCTAAATGTTTTATTTAAGAAGAGTTAAAAGTCAACAAATAAAAGAAGACTACTGAAAAAAACGCCCAATAGCTAAATCAATATTTGATAGCAAAAGATTCCTATTACCAGGAACAGTCTGAAATATATCGGAGTTCAAGGAAATAACAATAGAACGAAAAATTTAAAACAATTGATCATTTTCTTTACTCTTTCGGGTAGTTTAAAAATAAGGCCTTAGATGCTTTGTTAAAACTCCACAGAATAATGCAAAATGAATTTTTTTAATGCAAGTGCTACACACATACTAATAAGTATACAACGCATCCATACACAAACATTAAAGGCTTAATTAAACAAATTAAATTTATCAAGAACGTGATTGGTCCATGACAAATTTTAACTTTTTTCTCATAAAAAGACATGATGTAAACTATAAATAACCACACTTACCTCTGAGTAAAGTAGCACAACTACCCCTATATAAAGAACGGATACCTCCTTCCCTATATAGCTTTAGAAAACAATCAAGCATGCCGTTGTATTTTCGTTCAGCAGCAGATGAAGCCTGCTGTATTTGAAGCAAACATTTTATTCGTTCCCCAGGAGCGGTGATTATGGTAGACAGTAGGCCAGAAAAAGAACCAGCTACAAAAGTTTGCCTATATGTTAATTTTGTGTTGCCTTCAGTCTGTTGAACTCGTTTTCCCAGTGCATAGCCAGCAAAACACAAAGCAAAAATTGGTGCTACACCGGTTAATGGAGCGGACATACCTTTATATAAGCCTAAGAAACCTTCATTTCTTATAGTTTTAGCAGCGCAATCGAAAGTTCCTTTAAACATCGGAGCTTCTCCTGGGGCTGGTTTAGGCATAGTTTGCAAGCGCACCTAATACACATGATTCTTAATACTTTACATACGAATGTTAAGGAATACATACTTTAATAGTATCTAAAGGATGACCTGACACTACTGTACATATGCCACCAAAGCCACCAGTTATAAAAGATTTTATAGGATTTGCCTTACGTTCCGTTGAGTCACCCATAACTTCTAAATAAAATAAGACAATTATTTTATTAAAAATGTAAGGGAGAGTAATATATTAATAAGCACACATATGTTTAGTAAAACGTCATCAAATTAAAGAAACTTAAAACGAGCGAATCCAAAATTTCACTTTTAATTTTTAAATTTTTCCATAAGTTCTTAATATACATTTCCAGTTCGAGTACTAATATTTCATACACACTTTAAACATGTATGCTTTAAATATTTATGTATGTACGTTAGTCCTTCGGAAGAAAACCAAAACTTACCTAAATCTGTCTTTTATATTTAAATCTGTTCGTAGATCAAAGTCCAAGAACTGTGTTATAATTATGTAAAACAATAGTAAAAATATGCAAATTATAAATTTTTAGTTGTTTTTTTTTTTATAAGTAAAAATAAAAATTTGTACAATAGTTTAAGTGATTATTTTATTTATAATCAAAAAAAATATTTTGAAAACATTAATTATAAAAATGAAAATAAACATATGTATGTTAAAATAACCGCTGAAGAAAACACAGAAAACAGTGTTGCCAGAACTTTTTAAAGTTGATACGGAAAAAATCACGTCGAAATCATGTCAAACATGGCGAATCAATTTTCATGTATCTCCAATTAGATGAATCTTATCTCCAAAAAACAATTTCAACTATCCCCATAAATTCCCACCACAAATAATACAATTATTGTTATTAAATTCAATTTAACCAGTTAACTAGGGTGTCAGACGATCAAGTTTTCATTCAATTTTTAAAATTTCTCTCATTTTTTTACCAATACACTCTCACTTTAAAAACTTGCTGAGAATTTGTTTTCAAATTTTCGTTCAATTGAGTCTTTCAAATTTTCATTCAACAGAACAGCTGATTGAAGTTTTTTCCTTCAAATTAATTTTTTTTTCTTTACTTGCTTTGAAATTGCGTGCAGCCTACGTCACAGCTTTCAATTTTTGTGAATTTTGACAAGCAGTATTTGTAAATTTCTTGAAAGAGAATTGAACAAAAACTTGGTCGTGTAACTGCACTGTAAGTTGATTGACAGGATCGAAAAGCTCTGAATCAAAATGTTTCATCTCGTTGTCTGGAGAATTTTTTGGTACACATTTTTGGAATTAAACAATTGAAGCATTTCTGCAAAAGGAACAGAAGTGTCACAACAAATCGTATTATTTTTAAAATGTGTACATATTAATGTTCATTAAAGATTCGAGCAGCTCGTATTGCATTTTATTTCTTATTGTTATTATTCATATCAAGGCGAATCAATCTTAAGTTGGCGCGATTGCGAATTCATTCATTTTTTGCGGTATCTTTACTGCCATATATTAAAAAAAGTATACTTTGTATTTTTTAATATAAATTATTTTTTACACAAGGCCTTGTTTATTATATATGGAGCACTGCGAAATAATACAAGGTAGTCGCGATGGCGAATTCATTAACTGCGCCGTCAATGCTAATGTCAAATGTTCTCAATCAAGGCGAATCAATTACCAGGGGGCAGCGTAGGCGAATTCATTAATTTTCGCCGTGAACATTACTGTCAAACTACATATATAAAAAATCTGTGTACTATTTTTTATATATGAAGTTCGACATTTCATTAATTTTTGCCGTAAACGTTCAATGTCAAACACTAAGGCAAGGCGAATCAATTACCAGGTGGCAGCGTTGGAGAATTTATTATTTTTTGCTGGTAGAAACGAATGTCAAACTTCATATATAAAAAATAGTACACAGATTTTTTTATTTATGGAGTTTGACGTTAGTGTTCATGGCGAAAATTAATGTATTCACCTACGCTGCCACCTGGTAATTGATTCGCCTTGCACCAAGGCAAGGCAGATTTATTTTACTAGGTAGTGTCGTCCGCCCAGCTGGTTTGTAGTTGGATATGTCAGGAGTTTTTGTATTTTCCTTTGTTTGTTTACGAATTTCAAAAAACGCTAACAACCAGCGTTTGCGAGACAAAGCAAGCATGTGTATTGCGAGCAATTATCTTTTATTTCTCTTTGTGTTTTTGACGTTTCCAACGCACAAAACAACAATAAAAAGGCATGTTGTGTTTGCAAATGTTGTATTTGTTGTATTACCGCTACTACCTAGTAAAATAAATCTGCCTTGCACCAAGGTATACAACACAGCGATATAAACATGTACACAAAGTATACTTATATTAAGTACATGCAAGTCTACAACAAGTACAACAAAAACAGTTCAGAGACGGACAAGTGGGTAACATTTTATTATTTTTCTAACTAAAAAATTAATATTAATTTTACTTAATTATTATAAAAAAAGTAAGAGAATGACCTTTTAACGACTATATTAATCTAAATTTAAACAAGAATTCAATAAAAGGATATTCAATGCAACTTGAGTTGGAAAAGTGTAATTTGAATATTTCGTTTACCATCCCTGCTAGAACATAATAACAATGAAAAGAAACACGTAAAAACAAGAGAAATGTATAGTCAAATAAAAATTAAAATAAATGTAAACAAATTTTGACACAAAACATGATAAACACGCACACCATTAAAACTATCAGCTGACCTCCTGCATGTACTTGTTATAGATATACTTTGCATGTACATTTTGTTTTTGTACAAATAGTTTTCGGTTGTCAAAAGCAAAGAGGATTATAACTTTTGACACTTGAAGAAAGAAAGATCACAATAGTCACCTGGGCTGTTAAGGCCACCTGTTGTTAGTTCGCCTTGCACCAAGGTATACAAGGCACATTCATTTTACTAGGTAGTAGCGGCTCTACAACAAATACAACATTGACAAAAACACCTTTTTATTGTTTTGTGCGTTCGAAACGTCAAAAACACAAAGAGAAATAAAAGATAATTGCTCTCAATACCACAGATATAACTATAATCTATGTCAATACTAATGCTTACTTTGTTTTGCAAACGCTTGTTGTTAGTGTTTTTTGAAATTCATAAGCAAAGGAAAATACAAACAACTTTTGACTTT
Source organism: Gymnosoma rotundatum (assembly GCA_916610165.2). Lineage (NCBI taxonomy): Eukaryota > Metazoa > Arthropoda > Insecta > Diptera > Tachinidae > Gymnosoma > Gymnosoma rotundatum. The sequence goes on from OU744337.1 coordinate 496,498, forward strand.
TCCAACTACAAACCAGCTGGGCGAACGACACTACCTAGTAAAATAAATCTGCCTTGCACTAAGCATACTCGTTGATTTTAAATGTGCCTTGTCAATCATATAAAAATTTATACATATTTTTCTTTGGTTGTGTGAAACATGTCCAACAAAGCTTTAAATATTGGTGATACTTTTCCTAACTTTCAAGCTATTACCAGCCAAGGGAAAATTGACTTCTATGAATGGATGGAAGATTCGTAAGTAATAATAATATGTAAATTTTTTGAGCACGCACACTTTTATATTTACCAGATGGGCCATTTTATTTTCGCATCCTGCCGATTTTACGCCGGTGTGTACTACGGAACTTTCACGAGTAGCTGAACTGCTACCAGAATTTTCCAAGCGGAACATAAAGCCAATAGCTTTATCTTGTGATACGGTGGATTCTCACAGGGATTGGATTGAAGATATAAAGAGTTATGGGAGTAAGGTTTAATATAAAACAAATGTTACATTTTTTTTATATTTAAACAATTACATGCACTTTTTTTGTTTAAAGAATTAGCATCGTTTGATTACCCAATTATTGCTGACGATAACAGGGAATTGGCAACATTATTAAATATGTTGGATAAGGATGAATTAAATGCTCAAGGTATACCGCTTACTTGCCGAGCCGTTTTCATTGTTGACCAGAATAAAAAGTTACGATTGTCTATTTTATACCCAGCAACAACGGGCAGAAATTTTGAGTAAGTTCTAATCTTTGTTCGTAGCATATTTGTAAGTAAAATCATTTTACTAAAATGTGTCTTTAATAGTGAAATTTTAAGAGTCATAGACTCTTTGCTACTCACCAGTACTAAATTTGTAGCAACGCCAGCAGATTGGAAGGTATGCTCTCTTTTCTTGATAGATTAACAGCTTACTTAACATTATATTTAACAGCAAGGTGGAACCTGCATGATTTTGCCAAATTTATCTGATCAGCAAGTAGCTGAAAATTTTCCAAATGGGTTTCTTACTGTTGATGTTCCTTCAGGTAAAAAGTACCTGCGACACACTTCCCAGCCCTAAGACAGATGGCTAATAAAACTTTTTTTTAAAATAAAATATGTACATATATTAATGTAATTTTCTGTAGAATTTTTTACAATAAAATAAAAAAGTATAAACCAATTTTAATTGCTTTACTTCTAAAAGTTTAACAATAAGGAATGTATACATCTTTCTTTTGACTTAAATAAACATTGCCTTGTTAGCTTTAATAAAAGACCAAATCGTATCTACAAAAACCAGAACCAAGCGGAATAAACCTTGCCTTCTATACTAAACGAAGTAACGATAGCCATCTTCATTACCACATCATTTGTGTTTCTCAGAGTGCGCTAATATTTTAACTAATTTTCTTGAAATCATGGGCCACAATATCAAACATACAAACCAAAGTGGTGAGATATCTGAAAACGGCCACCACTTTGGATATTTTTTTTGGACATCGTAGGTAACTGCTTGTTTCACTAGGGAATTTTTCATTTCTTTTAAAGTTGTTTCCAAGATAAATATGCGTTGATTAACTGACGAAATATCCAAATTCATACGCAACACAGTAGCCTGTATCTGTTTAAGTATATCTGTATTACGCTGTAAGGACTCATGAAGATCATTTTGAATGTCGAATGGATCTACATATTCATCGTCTGATTGATCCGATTGACTTACACCGTTCATTTGAGAATAATCAACTATAGTTGTTTCACTTGATCCCAAAACTTCTGAAGATTGTGTTTGTTGTTCCATTTTCTGAACTGTTGTTGCAGGTGTAGTCATATTATCTACAGATGAGACGTGAACTTCTGTATTAAGCTATAAAGATATTATTTTTAAATACACATCTAAATGTCAAATTTAAAATCTTACATCTCTGCTTTGGTCCCTTGAACTATGATGTGGACTGTTTGTCCTTGAATTAAATGGTGAGTTTGGGTGCGACACGGCCAATTCTCTCATTCCTGGAGCTATTATTTCTAGTTCATCCAAATTTATGTTTTCTAATCCCTGTAAGCTTCCAACAAAATTTTGAACATTTTCGGTAAATGACATTGTTTCTATAATTTCCTGTAAATTCTCTACATATTTTTCCATAGCTTCTTCCTTTGTTAGATGGCTATTTCGGTTCCAAGCTTCCCATTTTGCCTTGTTAATAACATCCCAAAAAGCGGGCTTCCGTTGATGACAAGTACCTTCAGTAGCTTGTTTATATAACCCATAAAACTTTAGCATCATACTATTGCTAGGTTGATATGGACCATTTTTTGGCAAACCTTTAATGACATTAACAGCCGCCTGAAAACGTTCTTGTGCAGATGCCATAACTCACTAAAAATTTAATTTTTATAAAATTATGTTAACGATCATATCAATAAAAACGCGAGAACATTTATGATATATATATGTATATTTTTTGTAATTATTTCAAAACTGAGTTAATCTGGGGACGTTTGATGTTTAAAAGGCTAAAGTACAACAGATTGAGAAGAGCTTACTACTTAGCAAAACCCCTCTAAGTACATTGTACACAATTAAAATTTATATTATATACTTGTGGATGTGCTTTACCACTCCAAATCACCATTTATGCTTAAATCACCTTTTATGTTTAAAAATAAATCTATATATCAACAAACTTCTAGTTTTAAAAATTACACTCCAATAAGTTTTTCTGTCTGTAATCGATGTTTTTTTTTTGTTAGCTTTTACCTTTGAGTATATGCTATCACAATTTCCTTAACAGAGCCCTACGCCGACAGTTTCACCGGCGGATGCTAATAATTACGCGACGGCCGCTATGAGCCTTTATTTACAGTGCAGTCACACGGCCAAGTTTTTGTTCAATAATCTTTAAGAAATTTACACATACTACTTGTCAAAATTCAAAAATTGAAAGCTGTGACTTAAAATGCACGCAATTTCAAAGCAAGTTTTTAAGCAAGATGTCTTCAAGAAAACAAATAAAATTTATTAAAGGAAAAAACTTCAATCAGCTGCTTTCTTGAATGTAATATGAAACACTCAATTGAACAAAAACTTGAAAGCTCTCAGCAAATTTTTAAAGTGTAATAGTATGTGTAGAAAAATGAGAGAAATTTTAAAAATTGAATGAAAACCTGGTCGTCTGACACCCAAGTTAATTATCGGGCTCCAAGTCAAATTGAATTCTAACTAAAGCATGGCATATTTATTTTACTAGGTAGTGTCGTACGCCCAGCTGGTCTGTAGTTGGAAATGTCAAAAGTTGTTTGTATTTTACTACGTTTGAATAGCAGAAAACACTAACAACAAGCATTAGCAAAGCAAAGCAGGAATTTGTATTGAGAGCAATTATCTTTTACTTCTTTTTCTGTTTTTGACATTTCCAACGCACAAAACAACAATAAAAAACCATATTGTTTTTGCTGTATTTGTTGCAGAGCCGCTACTACCTAGTGAAATAAATGTGCCTTGAGGTAAAGCTAATAACGAAGGTGTCGAATTCGTTTAAACATTTCTTCGAACCAACGTCAAAATTTGTTTACATTTTCAATTTTAAAATCGAAAAAGTAATTTTGAAAAGAAATAAAATGTGCCTTTGAGAAACATTTTTTAAAGTTGTTTATTTTTTTAAACAAATTATCCATGAAAAAATATTTGCAAAATTTATTGTGCGGTTTGCAGAAATAGTCAATGCTGATGATAATAAACAATTTTCTTGCACATTTTTTCCTTTCCTTTGAGTCTAAACTGTGAAAATTATTTTTTGTATATACAAAAACTTTTGATTAAATTTCTTTTGCTTCTCTGTTTTTTATATTTTTCCATATTGTTTACTGATACACAAATTTACACAAACAAAATACAAGTGGTTTTTGTTCTCATGTGTATCAATACCAGTTGGTCGCGATGGCAAATTTATTAATTTTCACCGAAACCCTAAATGTCAAACTCCATATATAAAAAAATGGCCTAAAATCAAAGTCTGTTTCTTTTTAAAACTACTTTAATTTTAAAACTTGTTTACTTTTTTGTATACTATAGTCAAAAATAAAATAATTTCAAGTTGAACCGGCTTAACCTGAGTTACACATCAAACAAAGAAAATGTTTGCCCATAATTTGTAACAAAATACAGTTAAAGAGATTATCCATATCTGATCAGCTGCTAGTATTTTTTGTTGAAAATAAAAATCAAATATAAAAAAGTAAATATGTTAATTTGAAAAAATCAAAAGTTAAGTAAGCCGTAAGGGTTAAATGTTAAACACCATATATAAAATATTTATACATATTTTTTACAAGACGAAATAATAACAGGTGGCCTTAACAGGAAGAGTGACTATTGTGATTTTTCCTTCTTTGAGTGTCAAAAGTTATATTCTCCTTTGTTTTTGACAGCCGAAGACGATTTGTACAATAACAAAATGTACATGTTTCTTTTGCAGTGTTGTATTCATTGTCGCCATGAGTATACCTGTAATGAATTCGCCTTGCGTATACGTACACGAATGAACGACCGTAACTATTCTTTATGTATGTGTATGGTTTGTAAGTTTGAGTTTACCTTATTTTAAGTACGTGTACGAAAAAAGAGAACATAACTTCGTGTACGGACGGCAAAAAAGTGCATGTACGTTAGACAACAAATTATACAATAGCGATTTGAAAAACCTATTAAATCAAATGAAAGCAATTGTTCTTTTAATTTGAACAAATGTATTTATATTAACATAATAATTTTTCATTGTAATAATTAATTAATAGTTGTACAATATTGTTTCCAATATTCTAACACGTTAATATCAAAGGGTTGCATTGCTTTTTCACATAAAGCAATTAGTTCTGTTTTATATCTTTCACCACAAAAAGTTTGAAAAGGGTATAACTAAGTTTGTCATTCCATTTTTAATTTCTACAATATCTATTTCCGACCCCATAAAGTATATATTTTCTCAGTTTTATTCATAGCGAAGTCGATTGAGGGATATCCACCTGTCTGTCCATGTTAAATACGACAATCGATCAAATATAATGTCAAAAGAGGTGCTATTAGAAATCAGCAAGATCGGTCCATGTCTTTAGACGAAGCTGGCAAAAGATCACGCCTACCTCTAATTATTTCATTTCGTTTGGAACAATGAAGTAACTCCAATGAAAAAAAAACAAACATGTGGCGCGATAGAGAGTTAAAAATAAGAAAAAAACATCAAGTGAAAAAAAGGCCCTCCCCATATTTCCCGAGTTACGGGTCTCTGAAATTTAAAAACTTTTTCAAATATCAATTTTTTATCTTCTCTTATTTTTTAATTCTCTGTCACCCTAATACTTGCTTTCTTGATTGCAGTTACTTCACTAAACTAGATTTACATAGAGTGTGAAGGGCATATAAGATTCGACAAAGCCAAATACAAGACACTTACTTGTTTGTATTTGATTTTGTTTGCTTACGAATTTGAAGAAACACTAACAACAAGCATTTACATAACAAAGCAAGCATTTGTATTTAGAGAAATTACCTTTTTTCTCTTTTATGTTTTAAAAATTCCAACGACAAAGCAACAATAAAATGCCATGTTTTTAAAATGTATTTGTTGTAGAGCCGCTACTACATAGTAAAATAAATGTACCTCCTTGCAACGTTGTATTTTTTGTAGAGATGCCATCACTACTTTTTCAAATTAATTTTAGCCTGGTACTCTATTCAAATTTGTGAAAATTGTTGAGCAACATTGAATATTTCATGTGGAATATTTGACATTTGAAGTGTGGTATCATTGCTTTAAAAATGTATGTAAAAGACATACGATCAGCTGTTGTGTGAAAAATTCCGCATGAAATAATGCCTACTTGCTTTATTTCACAGCTTGGATAGAATGTTGCAAGAAACATTGCATATGTTTATCCACAGTAAAAACAGAATACTACTTCTGCAACATTTTTTCATGACTTTTACATACAAATTTTTTATGTATGTGATTTGACAGCATTCCGCATGAAAAACTGAACAGAGTACCAGGCTTAAGCGAAATTTTAATATCACCAAGTTTGATCGACCTTGTTTGTTCTTATGTTGGATTAAAAAAATTTTGAGCTTGAAGGTTTTCGTTGTAAAATATATTTTAATTTTCGATATTTCTCCAACTTCCCAAAGTAAAAATGTGAGTTACAATAAATAAACAATAATGCCTAATAGAGTTTACTTTAACGTCTGTTATTGTACAATAAAAAATAGTAAAATAAGATATACGTTACTAGAAAGACCTTCAAGCTCGAAAATTATTTAATCTAACTTAAACGATTTTTTATATACTATTGTTTATTATATAATTTGATCAGAAATATTTCAGATTTAACTTTAAATTTTAAGAGAACTTATTTTTTCATTGTAAATATTATTAATTATTTTTTTCTTGTGAAATAACATTTTATGAGTTTTTATTGTTGATGAATTTTCTGATTAAAAGTTCTTTGTTTTTTCTGAATATTCTATGAAATATTAATTATTATTATTTATTTATTTACTTATTTATTTATTAACTTTAAATATTCTAATACATATTATTTTTGTACTTTCAATTTTAAGTTTTAAATTCGTTTGTAAAGTTTATATTTTTTTAAGCGTTTATATTATTTGGAACTTCGATACATTGTCAAGCTCAAAACTCTTTCCTGAATTTTTGATGGTCACTAAAATTAATAAAAACTTAAAGTTTAAATCAAAAATGCGGTAAGTACTTGTGTTTCGACGTTTCCCATATAGTTAAAGCAATCAAAAGTCTGGCTGTCAAGTTCGTGTACGTGTGCTGCGCGCTTTTTGATGTACACATATTGAATGACCAGCCAAAAATTCATTTTTAGTTTGAATTTGTGTCGTCAACATCGCACTGATAGTATTACGAAAATGGCAATAGCGATAGAACATTTAAGAGCTTCAAAAAGAATAACACAAAATTTATTTATTTTTTTTTTTAATTTTTTCCCAATCAGGATTTAAACCACCGATTTTATAAATGAATGAAAATTGACTTATTTTAATTATTATTATTCATTTATTTTCTACGAATACTTACTTTAAATGTTGTTATGGACGCACTTGGAGTCTCAACGTCTCTTAAAAAACTAATGGCATCAAAATAGTAGAGGGTTGTCTCATAGGAATCAGCACTAGCTCCACTTTTTCCCAAATTATTTTTTTCTTTTTAATTTCCGGTTAAAATTCGTGCGCAGCACATTTATTCTTTTTTTCACATCTTGAATGTTTCCCTCCGGAAATGGTATATTGTTCTTCTTTTATATTACAATCACTATACTATCCACTTCTTATGTCCCAAAGTGAGGGCAATGAGTGCTTAATTTCGATAAATTCTAAGATTTATTTTTTTTCTTCCGACATTATTGACACCCGCACAACTTGCAATCTCATTTAAAATGATAAATTTGTATGTGCTTGAAGAACTAACGCAATACACACAACAAAAGGTGACATCTAGCATGCCATAAATCTAAATTTTTTGATTTTTCATCAATCATCGTCTGTTACGGCGCTGTAACCTTTTATAAATTCGCCTTGGTTCAAAAATAAATACAATTAAACTTGACAGATTTTCGCATAAATGTTAAAACAAAAATATATGTATTAACATTCATTTGGAAATTTAATTTGACATTTGCGAAACATAAAATTAGCCAAAGTTTTTGCGTGTGTGCTATTCCTTTTTTAATTGATTGACATCACTGACAATAAACTTTTTTTTTGCTTTTTCCCTGAAAATTGTTTAGCGTGGAAAACATTGCTGTGAAAACGTCGTTTATGTCATTTTCGTGTGCATGTGAAATTAATTTCACAAGTGTTCGCAAACATTGTCACCTTTTTAAGATTATAAAAAAAAACAAAGAGCGAGACAACAAATTAACAACTTATAAATAATTCAAACAAGTATTTAATGAAACAATAAAAAAAGCTTTTTGTTAACCTTGTTCAAAAATAAGTGTTTTGGACAAAGAACGTGAATCAGACATTTTGATTTGCATATTTCTTCAGGTTTTTCATGCAATCGATTTTTTGCCAACGTCCAATACACGTAATCTTTATTAATTTTCGGGTACTTTAATTTTGTCTCTCGTTCGAGTGCGAATTTATCTAGACAAGTTGGGTAAAATCCCAATACACAAAGATACTAAGCACAATTTTATTAAATTGTGCAACAGAAAATATTTATAAAAACATTAATATTGCAGTTAATCATGAAATTTGTTTCAACAACAAAATTCAACGTTTATAAATATATTGTTCAAAGTGATTTAAGTTCGGTGTGTGCTCAAAAATCTAATATAAATACTTTAAAAACGGCTGCCAAGCAAGCAAAAAACAGTTTGTATTTATCAGAAAAAGCAATTCAAAAAGAGCCTCAAATAATTTTTAAAAGAAATAGGCAAATTTTAAGTAAAAAAAATACAATTTTTAAAAATTGGAAGAACCAAAACTTTTGCATATCCACTTCTTGATTAAGTGAAACAAATAATAACTTAAAAGCTATTTTCAACCAAAGTGAACATTTAAAGTTGAATATAAAAAAATAAAATAAATATTAGAAGCAAATTATTAACTATAAAAGACAAATAAAAAGTAAATAAATTTACCTCGTGTTTTGCTGTCATAAAATTCTAGTTTTGAGTTTAAATTCTTATATTGAGGGCGATTCAATAATTTCCTTTCTTGCTAACTGGACAGCGTGCATTTTCATTATTTTGCGATTGGGTGCTCGGTGCACATGGTCAAAGGCTAATTGCAAACACCAACTCCGCTAATAACATTATTTTAAATAGTCAGCAAAAGAGAAAAAATAAAAGCTTTCTCATCAGACTATCTACTAATAAGCCTTTGATTTAATTTTCATTAATTCGTACTCTACTAAAGTTTTAAAAACTAACAAAAAAGGAGACATGCCGCGCCGAAATAAGAAAGGTGGAAAAGGTATGTACAACAGGTCTTTCTTGAAATGTTATTTTAGAAAATCACTGCTTCTCATGATTTGAACAAAGGCGAATTGAAAACAGGTGAATGCATCAACTCATGCGGTCAATCACCTGGTTGCCTTTTTTAATTTGCAAATGTAAAAATTTATTATTTTTTTTATTGGAACTGAATGAAAATGTTTAGTAATTTATAAAATGAGAACGGCTCGGCCGATTCCTGTAAATTTTTTTGTCAATTGTTCGTATTTTCGAGGAGAAGGTTGGCTTAAATCTAGTTTACCTGCACCGCCTTCCGCCTTCGGAGGTCCGTAACTCTGAAACTAAAGGTTGCAGCCAATTTTTTCACTTTACATTTTTTGCTTAAAATTGCATTTTGCACCCCGTAGGTAACTTTTTTTATTTTGGAGCGGTGCCCGTAAACTAGATTTGTTCCAAAATTAGAAAAATGTTTATTAATGAACAGACCTAGTAGCTGTGATTAAATTTGAATTAAATTTTCTATATCAAATTTAACCTTTGAGTCCATACATAAATTATAATCATACTAAGATAACCTAGTTAATAAATATGTTTGCTTTTTGCTATTTTAATATAATTGTGGATTTATTTTTTATACTTAAATAATCAAAAGTAATTGTGTGCAAAAATTTTAAAATAACTTGAAATCTAGGCCCTTATGATGAATATGACAGGCAGAGCCTTGTCGTTTATCCATACGGCCTGACCTTCAAATTTAATTAAATTAGGACGTGACCCGCGTTTATATTCTTAGTCTACTTTTAGTGTCAAATTGTATGCGTGGCTTGAGTGAGACAGTGCTCAATTTTATCATACATGCTAACGTTATGCTAAGGTCTCGTTATGTATACGTCTGCTAAGCTTTAAAATTTTAATGACAGATTGGTCGGGTATGTAGTTCTATGTCTTTTATTTTTGTGTAGTTTCTATTTTGAGTTTAAAGGCAAATGGAGATAACGTCAGTTCAGTAGCACAAATTTGTTACTTAATGTCAATCTCCATATAAGAAAGTTATTTCATGTTTCAGTCACAAATTCTGCGACTGATAAATACATGTACTGCTTCGTTTTCTACAAAAAACTCTGTTTTAGTTACAATAAAATTTCTCCTCTATTAAAAATAAACGATTTTACGTAGATTTTCCAATTGTAAGTTCAAATACTAGATTTAAAGTAGATTGATTCTGTGGCAAATCTAATTGAAATCCTCATTATTAACTAGATGTACATCAAAATTTAATTGAAACTAGATTTTTAGAGCGGTGTAAATGGGGTATTAATTAGTTAAATGCAATGCCGCAACAAGAGAGTAAAACCGGAATTTTAAAAATTATTCTGCCAATTAATTTTAATCGTGCTTTATTCCTTTAAATATAAATATTTCATGATATTTTCATTAAATATTTATTATTGAAAACTACAATATGAAACGTATTACTGCGGGGAGAGCATATCCATATGGCCTACTACTGTTTATGTAACTCATCAGTGGATTCTACCCAAATTTTGTATAGAAAACCGAAAAGCGAAATTGATTAAATGAGAACTACATTAAATCAACAAAGCAAAAACACAATAGAAACTCAAAAATATTTTATACAATAACACAGCAGTTTTTCTTTATTTTTTTTTTTATTTTTTCTTCCATTTTTCTACAGAAGGGAAAAAATTTTGAGGGAATACCCTCTCGTTGATCAAGTGCAATATGTATTTGTTAAAAATGTACAAGAAATAAAAATGTTCTTTTATTCTATACATGTTCTATTACATTAAAAAATAAAAATTTATCACTGAAGGTTTTCCATTGCAACTTTTCTTTATGACTGTATAACGCAAATCACCATCACCTGTTTCCGTACGAAAAATGTGATTAGTTTCGTACCTTGCTTAAAGAAATTACCTTTGACGAATAGTTTTTTCACACATAATTTAATGTATTTACACGGTTGTTTAAGTTTGCTTAAGTCATCTTATGCACATTATAGTAGGGCCTTTTGATGTAAAATATTTACATTAAAAATAATCTAAACTTAATACATATGTAAAACTTGTTTATTATTGTACATACAAGTTGTATAATTTTTTTACAAATTGTACAGAAAAAAAATTTATTAGTTTTATTTTTCATTTGTTATCTTATTTATCATTTTTATTCATCTTCTGTTGTTCATTTTGAATAAAGTAAAATTATTCTCAATTTCAATCGTTTTGAAATGAATTTTTACCACACACATACCTCTTTGTTTTTTCAATCATTAATGAATTATTAAATTATTAGTTCGCTTTAGACAATGTTCAAAAGGTTAAAGTAAAAAGATTATGTAACCTTTTTTGATTATTTCAGGACGTTCGGGCGACTCTAATTCGGAGGATGAGTCTTGTAACGACAATGCATCCGTATATTCATTTGTTTCGGAAAATGCGCCATCGTCTATTAACGACACTGAAGAATTATCACAAAACGAGCGTTATGAGGAAAAATTTGTTCAAGCGTTAGAAAATGCTACAGAAAAATCTGCACAAACCAGAGCTGCAGCTTTGGAAAGTTTGTGTGAAATTTTAATGCATCGTTATATGCCTGAGTGTGTTGATGAACGCAAGGAGACTCTAGTCGATTGTATAGAAAAAAGTATACGTCGTGGAAAAGGCTCTGAACAAGTTTGGGGTGCAAGATTAGCGCCCTTGCTTGTGTTGCAACTAGGAGGTGATGAGGGAATTTCGAAATCATTAAATCAATTTTTGCTAACCACCGTTCAGGACAAATCGGTATCTTTTGACGCCCGAGCTAAATGTTGTACTGCGTTGGGGCTATTGAACTTCTTTGGAAATGTTGATATTGGTGATCTATTGACAATGATGCAAGTTTTTGAAGGTATCTTCAGTGGAAGTTATTTAAAGGGCGATGATAAGTCACCAATTTCCGTTAATGCTGATGCTGGTACATTGCATGCTGAGGCTTTGACATCATGGGGCTTATTATTGACAATGATACCACCGGGGGATTTTGTTTCCTGGATGACTAGCGGCCAATCTATGCTGCCGTATGTTTTTGTGTTTTTAATTTATATTAATTGTAAGTTGCTAATGTTAATTTTATTTTTAAGACCTTTCAAAAAGCTTATTGGACTTTTGCAATCCCCTCATTTGGATGTACGTATGGCTGCTGGCGAAACTTTAGCCTTAATCTTGGAATGTGGTCGTGCTCACGACGAAGAATTTTTGGAAGAGTACTTAAATGACCTAATTGAAGCTGTCAAACAATTGGCTACAGATTCCCACAAATACAGAGCCAAGCGCGATAGAAAAGCGCAAAGGGCTACATTTAGAGATGTTTTGCGTTACTTGGAGGTAAGTGCAAATCCTACTCTCTTTTCGTAATTCATAGTACGAATATGACTCATGCAGTCATAATATAATTTTCATTTATTTTGAGGTTTACAAAACAAATTTCCATGCAAATCAAAAACGTATACATATGGAATATATATATTTTTAATAACTTTAATTTTAATAATTATAGACGAAACAAATCATTACATAAATTTTAAGAAGAAATATAATATTCTTAAACTATCTTACTAGTTCTATGTTGTGCTAAATTATTTCAAGTTTGCACAGGCATGGATCAGTTGATGTCTGCAATTTTTTGCTGTACACTTCTGATGGTCGTGAATATTATTTTTCATAATAACACATCCTATTTTGTTAATGGTATCCATGTATTCGGTAAACTTAGCTTTCTTTGTAAAAACGTTGCTGCGCCAGTGGGAATTATTGCCAGACTTTATAAAGCGAGCAGAATCGGCAAATGATATCTTAAAAGGCTTATAAGCTTTTTCGCAAGGGTCCCGACTAGCTAGTACATCACTAGCACCTTCTTTTGTTAATTCTTCCATGACATTGGTTCTTAAATCCGCACATGGTTCTTTTCGTTGCAGCAATTTGCTTGCATTTAACTTGCTCGTTTCATCCTCAACTTTAAGAGATTTATATATGCCTTCGGGATATTCATCAATATTGCAGAAGTCGACTTGATACGTTGTATACATACGGTCACGCTCTAAACGTCTACTGAGCTCATCCTTAGGCATTTCTTTAAGACGCTCATAAAGATCTGGGTAGGCAGTTCGAAGTATTTGTAAAAAACGATTCGGTTGCTCCTTAAAGCAATCAGTGCCAGATTCGCTCATCATGGCATCAATTTGTTCGGTAGTAAATTTTGTTGGTATAATGCGTGGGTCTATTAAACGACCCATTGGTGCTACTCCCGTCCATTCTACATTACTTTGCTTTTGCAATGTTTTTGGAATATCGATTTTATTTTCTTCTATGCACTGGCACTCGACTTTCTTTTGATCAGTTGCTTCCTTGCCTTTAAAAAAATCATACCGCTTTGTATGTGGTGGAACATAATCATGTTGATAAGTGGTGACCAGCATTTTCTTATTAAATACACTGAATTTTGAAAAAAAATATATAAAAAATCTTTATATTATTAAAACGGTTTTTTTAATTTTCAAATTAAATAATTTAGTTAGACAACAATTTCAAAGCAATTCATCTATTTTTTTTTTTTGTACTAGACAATATAAAAAATAATAATATTTTTCCCTATTTGTTGAAAATTGCTTACAGGAGGATATTTCACCGGAAATAACTATACGCTTCGGCACTGAATGCTTGGTACTAGACTCATGGGGCATTCATCTTCAATATTCAGCGTTGTGTGTTGTAATGGGTCCTGGTATGACATCACAGTTGCAGGAAAACGATTTTATAAGAGAAATTTTTGGATTGGGAGCAAAACTTAATCAAAGTAATGGAGCACCCAAGGGCAAGGCTTCTAAGTTGGAGAGGGTATGAATATAGTCAAATATATAAAAGATTTATTTTTTAATACGATGTTATTTTTCTTTTCTTTTTAAAGCACTTAATGAACGCAGCCGCTTTTAAAGCTCGCACTATCTCAAGGGCTAAAAACCGTGATAAACGTTCAGCTGTTTTTAATTAAAATTACATAGTTTTACAATTTTTACTTTACACTTCATAGAAACATTAAATTTACAATATGTTGCTTGTAAACTTATTTTTATATTTCATAATTATAATATTTAATTACAACTCACTTTATTAATGAAAAATATATACATACAAATGGATGTACATATATTTTAATATTTGCTTTCCATCGAGTTGATCTAATTTGATTAAATATTGTTGAAATATTTTTAAATGCTCCTGGATTTTGATTTAAACTTTGGCTAGAAATAGAGTAATAGAAAACCACATTCACTTAAGCACAACCCTCCGACTACATGTAGCAAATTTTATTAGCTCATATTATAAAATAAAAAATAATAAAAAAAAAAACTTGTTACGTGAAGACTGGGGCCTAAAGGAAAGTTCTAAGAAAAATAAACCAAACATGACACATAAAGAGTTGCTTCTTATTTAATGAATTAGTTATAAATCTCGAAAAACTTCTTAATTTTTTAGTGTAATTTAAAAACCTCTTAAGCGTTTAATTAAATCATAAATATTTTAATAAAAAATTTACTTTGGCAAATAAAATAAAACTGCTGGGCATTCAGTTCTTCTGTTTACATATTTGCGTAAAAATCATTTCGTCGTTACTTTTATATTATATGATTTTTTTTACCAAACTTAAGAACTTTCAGTTCTCCTTTCAAGTTACAGCGAGTGTCTGTCATCGTATGCTTTAATCATGAACAACAACAGAGTTTGTTCATTTCGCTTTTAATTTTGTATTCGGTATTGTAGTTGTTTGTGTTATTTCAAATAAAATACAAAGAGGGTAAAATCATTTTTAAATTCACCTCTTACCGACGAACAAGAATTTCAGGCAACTAGTTTCATGAAAAATTTGTAAATGGTGTAAGATGTACTTTAGACTATGAAATTTTTCATGAAACTAGCGGAATATTTTTGTTTGATGGTGAAGCAAGAGGGGTAAGCAATGTGGCATGGCTTGTATTTTGTATGGAAGTTACTGGTGCTTATGTAACGCATATCATAAAAAGAAAAAAAATTTCGTCAAATTGAATGGTGTAAATCTGGACAAGTAAGCTCCAAGACTGCAAGTAGCTGCAGCAACAATGAAAAATCACAATACTCCAGATAAACATTTTAAAAACTTTGAATCGGTTTTTATTATTACTACTGCTACCTTCACTTTTTGGTAGCAACAGAATCAGTAGCAAGGCGAATTAATTTACAGCTGGTCTTAATAGCCCAGCTGATTTCTGCTTATAATCGACGTTGTTGTCAAAATTCTAAAATAATTTTAAAAATAAAAAATTCTCAATTTTAAAAAGTAAAAAATTTCAAATTTTATAAAATTGCTGCACAAGAAGGAGAAAGAAATCAACTGTTACAACTTCATTGAAAGCACCAAGTGATAATAAGAAAATAAATTGAATTCGGCTTTCTCCTGTTAAGTCAGCTATTTTTGACATCAACGTGGTGCTCTGCAACAACAAAATGACGTTAGGTTTTTGTAGCCGTGCGACCAACTAGTATTTAATTCGCCTTTGGTTCAGTAGTAAAAGAAAAATATAAAATTCTATCGATTTCCATAAAATACATGAATAACTTTAGAAGACAGATTCAATAATGATTCTCGTTGTTTGTCTTGGATGATTATTTTTCGAATATCCTTTCAAAATCATCGAGCTGCACGTAGGTAGACCTTTGTCGGCTACTGAGTAATTTAGAATTTTATCCACAAAGCTTTAAAATTGTTATAGAAATAACTAAAAAAATTTTAAAAATAAAGTACTATAATCCTAACCAAATATACAATTTTTCTAGAGTAAAACCACCATTTTTTGTGTCATCGAGCTTTATTGATAATTGAAAATATCGATATACGGATGTTAGTACATATGTATGTTTTTAAAACTACTCAAATTCTAAGCACTGAACAATGTAAAAGCTTTTTGAAAATTTAATCCATTTTATATTTTTATTATTGACAATATTATCCGAAATTAATTTATTAGATGAACAAGTGCTTATGTGTTTTAATAATGAATATTTTATTATATGTGCGAAACTAGTAACTTCTTATTGCAACTTAACCTAATGATAAACATCTAAGCAATTTAAAATTTAAATTAGATAAAGAAATAAACGAAAAATACATAAAACATTTCTCTTAACGCTGAATATTAAAATTTTTAAACGTATTTTATCAAATGATGCGTTAATTATGCAATTAAAATAATTTATCTAGATTGTTTACCATTAGCGATTGTTAGAATTACAAAGTTTCATGGTCAAAAGTTAGGAAAATAAATTAACCGGTATAACTAAATTATTTTTTTTTTTATTTTACTGATTTGTCTTGTATATATTTTATTTATACGAATTCGTGAAATAATACGTCAGTTGTTGAATTTATATATATATATAAATGGGGCTTTTTTTTTCGCAATAATTGCGGTGTAGGGATTTCTTCAGTGTTGTTACCTAAAAATTATTTTCGATTTGTAGAAAACTTTCAAATTCAGTTTTATTAAATCACTTCTATTCTACATTTTGATTCATTCGAACTGAAATTTTCTTTGTTTGGCAAAATTGATATTCTACTTTCCGTTTGGTTTACATTTGTACATATTCCGCATTACGTAGTTTTTTTTTTCTACTGAAATGTAGTTTTAATTTGTTGCCACAAATACCTCCAAATTATGTTTAGGTTGTTGTCCTTCCGTACTTAACTGATGCTTTATCTAAATTATTAATAATTATTTGCTTTAATGTTCTTTTAAAATATTTAGAAAATTGATTACTTTTTCTATTTAAAATATTCCACAGTGAAGCAGCCGGTTTTTTTTATTAATCTAGGTCTTTTTCTTACTATTCAGTTTTTTGTTCGGATAAATTTTTTTTTGGATATTTAAGTAACGGAATTTGGAAACGTTTATTTAAAATGTAGAATATTGATGGATTAATCAAATAGAAGCTAGGAAATTGCGCAGTTGGGGTTATTTAAAATTTTAAACACTTAAAACTTAATATAGCGATATATGTTGGTGCTAATATAAAAATCCTCTTCAGCTGACAAGTAAACAAAACTAGTTGTAAAAATTTGGAATTTATATAATTTTTGAAATATTTAGCTCAAAGAAATAAGCTTTGTAGAAATTTAAAATTGAAAACACAAAATATTTTCTAACCTTTGCGCGTAAATAAAAAATTTTATTAAATCATAATACGCTACCTAATTTAGAGAGAAAATGAAATAGTTCGAATTGCTTTATTCTCACAGAATTAAGGGATGTGTTGGCAAAAGTTAAGTTATTTTGAAAACATTAGTTTTATTAAAACTGAAGAAGTTATTTAATTTTTCAAACCGAAATCATATTTAGTAATTAAAAATTTAAAGTTTTTATATCTTCTCGCTATAAAATTCTGTAAAGGCTATTAAGAAGGGTGAATCTTTGCCTATTTTACATAACTTTTAAAGTTTCCTCATATTTGTCACTGTCAGAAAAACTCTAGTTTAAATTGTTAGAAATAAAAGTTCATGAAAGTAACATTGATTATTTTGAAATTATATGTAACAATATTAAAAAGCCAAATACCTTAAAATGCCCTTAAAAGAGATATCTTAGGCATTTACAACATACATTGTTATTATGGTTTTTGTGGACAATTTTATTTTGTTGATTTGTTTGAAAATGCTACCATTAACTTAACAGATAATTTAAAGACAATAAGGAATTGAATTTGAAACAATAAATCGACATCATTAACTTGTAAATTTTTATCAGCGAATAAAATTAAATCCAAATTTTTATTATAACAGATAAACAATTTTTTATATATTTTTTATTATGACGTACATATCTTTGTTTTCAATATGTATTTAAAATTATATGGGTGATTTACCCTAAAGTTTAACCAAAAAACAAAACACAAAAAAAGGAAAACAGGCTTTATTACCAACTTGAAATTTCGCAGAACTTGTCTTCGTCAAAATGACATTCTCAACTCAAAAGTTGTAAAGCCTGTTTCAACACTTTTATTTTTATATTTGAGAAGGGGTTTAAGTTTTTAAAGGTTTTTTCTTTTTTTTACAAAAGTAAATTTTGCTTAGCTTTTCAATTTTAGGATATTTAAATTGATTTTTCTTAAACCTCCCCTTAAATCCCAATTGTTTACTAATTAAAATAATTTTGTTTTAATTTAAAATTGTTTTGCTTGGCAAGATATTTGCATGAACGCTAGAAACAACTGTTTGTGGTCTTCTGTGTTTGTTTGTTTGTTGGTTTCATCGAAATTGCACCAAAACCTTAACGATTTTCAAATATGCTTTCTAGTTTAACTGTCAGATCAGTTTTGAAAAGCTTTTGTCGATGTTGCAATTACTGATCATTTAAGTTATGTTTTTCATGTTGATTGATTATTTTTGATTGGTGTTTTTTTGTTTAATTTTTGGGTTACAATTGATTGTAGATTTAATTTTTTTAATTGCGTTGTTTTAGTTGTTCTCAATTAAACGTTCTTAGCATTTTGTTGTATAATAAATACGACTCAATACGGTGGCTAGGACGACGACGGCACTTACTTCCCTGCAGGTGTTTATCCCGCGTCAATGATATATTCATTTTTTATTAGCCTTAAATTTCGCATAAAAATTAGCAATTTGATCGTGTCTTACTGGTATAGAGTCTAAGATACCAGTAAAACTGAAGTTGTTTTGATTACGTTGTTTCTCATGCAAATAATCGCCCGACAAATAAGTTACCACATTCGATTGAAACTCTGCTACGTTCGGATCCGAGTGATTGGCTACCAAGTGATTGCAGAACTGTGCAATTTGTAAGAAAACAGAAGCATCGCGATCTAAATGAGATTAGAGCAATAAAAAAAGAATCATGTAAACTTACTGCATATCAATAAAAGTGTAATTAAAAATTTTACCCAATTTCCTAGGTATTTTTATTAAAGGCAAAGCCAAGTTTTCATTATCCCTTTGAGACCGCATATGACGATTGCCGTGCTTAAATTCTTGCTCCAGCCAACGTATCACATTACGGGCATTTTCGCTTCGTTTTTTCAAATCATCTAGTTCATTGAATACTTTACAACCAAATAAAAAAAAAAAAAAAATAAAAATATGTTACATGTTTAAAACTTTTTAAAATAAAACTTAATACTAAATAACTTACCAACATTGGGTATGAGTACGATAAATTTCTTGCTTTTTACTAAATTTTTAACAATGCCATTATATTCTGTCAATGCCTTGGCATCCACGACAACAAACGGAGTCATAATCATACTTAAAGGATTTTTACGCAGCTATTTAAATAAACATTGTAATATTAGGAAATGAAGTTTGATGCATTTAAACGTATAATTTGAATATACCTCCTCTTCTAAGGTCTCAACCTCGTTTTTAAGCCAAAGTTTGCCCATCATTTCACATTTCTTAGACATGGCTTCAGACCGCTCCTCATCGGCTCCGCTACTTGATTGCATTTTTTCACAAATTGCACTATTTGTGGTTGTAGACGCTGAAGTGCCTCCCCCAGCAGTTGCACCATTGCTACTAAACTTTTCAGTATTGCGATTGCGAAGGTAGCCTTTACGCGGCATGCGCTTACATTCTTCAACTGTATCCTTTTCCTCGTTGCTGGTATAACTTTTACGCACGATTCCATTTTTACGATCAGAATAACGACGAGTTCTTCCTTCGGCACGTTTCCGAGCAGCGTTTTTAGCAGTGCGCCTTTCACGTCGTCTAGAAGATGACTTCTTTTCTTCTCGCTTCTTTTTAGTGTTTTCAGTAAAACGTCTAGCCTTAACGCAAAAACGATAATTGAATTTCTTTTGCTTGCATATAAAGAAACCGAAATCGACCATCTTAAAAATACGTAGAATACACTCTTCCTGCGGAGTAACTTTGTCACGGATTGTAGTCTCCCAATCTAATGTTATTTGAGTGCTTTGAAATATATCAAAACTTTTAAAAACGAAATCTTCAGACAGCGGAACATTGACGCGAACATCAAAAAGATCTCCTAGGGCTTGGCGAACATTAGGTGTTATAAGAAATTCCCTCTCAAAATAAACCTTGCGTGTGAAAATATCAATGTTGCAATAATTTAACAATTTCATAATTTTATGAATAAATTCAGGGTTGGAATGAAAACACCCAAAAAGTATTTCATGATTTATACGTAACCAATCGAATAAAATCTTTAATGCTCTGATAGTAGGTTCATTTTGTGCAAAGTCAACTATAATATTTGGATTGATCTTTGTATACTTATTGCGATAGACCATTTTTTTGGGTGGTTCTCCGTTAGTTGGTTTGTTTTCTTCATTTTTTGGAACGTTTGGTTGCTGCATCTTTTGAGTAACCTCTTTGTCACAATTAGTGAAATTTAGAACTGTATTTTTTGTGTGCAGTTGGAGAACTTCAAACCCTTTTAAAAGTTCTTCTGTATCATTTTCTTGGGAATTGCATCGAGGACCTTGTGTCTGCTGTTGTCTTCCCTGATCTTCGGGGTAGATAATATTCTCTTCTTCAATAACAACATCTTCGTTATCGGAGAAATTAGGCCCTACGCTGCCGAAATTAGATTCAAAGCTTTCTTTAGAGCCACGACAGGAGTTACGCAAGTTATTATGTTTGTGTTTTTTCTCGTGTTCGTGTTCTTGGTCTGGTTCGCCTGGTTCAGCTGCTTCAATATCACTAAAATCTGTATCGAAATTTGAACTCAAGTCGGTGTAATCTTCATCATCTGTAGAAAAATCTGTATCCATATCAGATTCCGTGTCATAACAAGAACTATCATCGGACTGTGCAATTTTACGGCGTCGGCGACGAAGCTTCATTCCTTTCTTCTTACTCTTGCAGGAGAGAGGTGTTTTTAAATCACTTTCCTTCGCTTCATCAGATGATCTTGTAGAAATAGGTTCACCATCGTTTTTATTATCATCTTTATTCATTTTGTAACTATCTTGTGTTTTGCAAATGTAATCCTCATGAGATCTTTGAGAATCACGTGAATCTGAAGAAAAATCCTTTTGCGACAATTGAGTTAATTTTTTTTCTTTTTTGTCAGCTTCACCTATGGATGCCAGCCAATTCTTATATTCATTGCGTGACTTTCTAACACCCACGTCAAATTCTTCAAATTTCTTTGCATACATAGCATGAAACTCTTCATTTTCTGTTGACTTGGCTAAAATTGTTTGCTCTAGATTAACAATGCACGCATCCATCAGATCGGAACATACAGCAACCAAGAAAGCATTTAGCGAATAAACTTTTTGAGAGTTAATCATTTTTAACTTAGAAAGGCAAAAAAATAAAATCGACACAATTTTGAAAACACATGAGTCGTTAATTTTGAAGGTTTTGGAACAGAGAATTTTTCTTAAATCCACCAAAACACAGTGACACAAGGAATTAAAGTCTGGCACCTCTTTATCGAAGAAAAAGATATCAACGATTAAATAAAATCGTGCATAAAAGTCCTGAAGACTGAATTCTATTTTATTTGGATCCAACTTAGTCAAATAATCAGCATGTGAGGAGAACAGCTTGCACACGTTGTTTTCACTTAACTCAAATGGTACTAGACTCACCAGGGAGTAAAGATAGTGATATATTGAATCCAAATCGTAATTTTGTCCGTAGTACAAAGTTCCCAGTTGATTCTGAGACATTCCAATTGCTGGATTTAGCTTGAAGGCTTCGAAATAATATTTAGCCGCCAAATGCTTGGTTATGTTCAATTTTGTATCTATACGAAAATCCAAGAAATAGCGATGTAAATCACCCAAACTCAAAAGTGATGAATGAATAGTATCCAGGGCAAATGAGACAGCTTCTAAACTTTTATCCACGGCATAACTATTAATGTCATTTACATCCATGCTTTCAATAATGTTGGACTGACGATCTTTAACTTTAAGCTCTTTAAAATAGCTGTCATTGATTATAGTAAAATCTATTAAATATTTTAAATCCAGATCATAAATATCTTCCATTTTTGCTGCTATTCTTTTGTAATTTAATATGCCTGCACATAAGAATCTTTCAAGTTTAAGCACATTTTCTTGAACGCCTGGTTGAGCGGTATCTTTAAATTCTTTTGCCCAATTCTTTTTTACGTAAGCAATAAATTCATAGTAACCTTTGCGCCACATAATTTCTCTAGCTTTCTTTCCAACCGTTTGGTAATCTTTAAAAATTATTTGTATACATAACTGAACAAGCTGAGCACGCTTTTGTTCCAATTCATTTTGAAATAATTTTGATATGCCAGATATATGCTTTTTTTCATCGTCTAGCTGTTTAACCACAACATAAAGTTGCCTAAAGAAAATAATAATTTTGTTAATATTTGCCACCTATATCAAAAGGGAGTTATAAAATAATGAACTTCTTATCACAAGTTCATTATTTTATAGCTGTCAAAAAAGCTATTAATTAGAAAATTTGCATCTTTAGAGTTGCAGTTAAGCCTTAGATTCTTCTACTTACTGATACAGTTTTTTGACTTCAGCGTTAATGCCACTATTTTGAGTAGAATCACAAAAACGTTGACATTTAAGATTCGCATTTCCACCATTACTGCTGCTACTCGTTCCACCAATACTATCGCCAGAGGCATTAGAACCTCCGGAACTGAAAACTGTGTCCATTGTTATGGCACTCACAAACCTTTAATAACAATTTATAAAAAATAAATTTAATAATTGATGAATATAAATAAACACATTTCAAGTAATACAATACAAATTTCTTTAAAAGTTAAAAAATAAGTCAATTACGAATTTCTTAATTAGTTAAAATTTTTTATATGAATGCTGCACAAAAGCGTATAAAAAATTGTTCATTTCTTTTGACAATTAAATAATATTTCTATTTTCTTTGTATAGGAAATTTTTTTAAACGATGCCAAAAAATGTTTGTCCACAAAGTAACAAATAAAATATACAGAAAGAGATAACAATAACAAATTAGAAAAGGGAAGTATTATATACTACAAAGTAGATTGAAATATTACACAAACGAAAATGAAATATCAGTAACAAATAAATAAAATGAAAAAATAAATGCTATTTCACACACATCCCAAAAATGGAAATTAATTTAGACTTTGTGAAAAGACAATCACATAAATAAAATGTTATCCATTTAACAAGTGCGGATATGTTTAAATCAAAACTTAAGGTAGATTTTTAAACATATATGTAAATACGTATGCATATCATAAGAGAATTACAAATTTAGTGAAATATCTATGTTTGTCCTTCGGGAATAAAGTCAGGTATACAGAGTTGAACAAATTTGCGTATATGTGTATGTTCAACAAAAATCACGTACACAAAAATTCAATAAAGGAAATATTCCGACATTGTTTAACTTGCACTATATACTGAATTTATTTTTTTCTTTACAAAAACAAGAAAAGTATCTAAACTTTAACGGATGCAAAAATATAATTCTAGTTTTTAAGTTGAATAATCAATAATTAAAATATATGTGGAAGGGTGACGATTATATGTACACATATCACAATTTTCTTCTTGTATTACTCATTCGTGCGTATGTATAGGTATATATTTTACAACGTCTAACTGTGTTTATTAAATTCCAGCAAAATTTTATAAAAATACACACCTTTAATTTTTAAAAATTATTTAACGACTTTTTCAGCTTCTTTTATTTGTAAAATTAAACTCGAATTATGTCTGTGCAATAAACGATAAGCTTTATGTAAAAACCCAGCTGCCTGTTTTAAATGCGTCTACTTTTTGTTTGTGACATTTTCTTTCCCCCAAATTCTTTTGTTTTCGTTTTAAGTAAACACTGTTGCCAATTCAATATGAATAACAAACAACTTTTTTTTAGTAGTAAAATCGCTATCATGACACAATACTATACAGACATTTTTCTCTTTGTGAATTGCCTAAACCAGGTCATATCAATTATAAATAAATATGCCTTAGCATAAACCTTTTACTATTTTAATACAGTTTTTATTTGACCTTTTTAATAATTAATATATTTATTTAATTTTTAAGCACTAGGTCTTTTTTATTTTTATATATTTTCTCAATATTTCGCTACTCCGTTGTGTAGCATCATCATAAATATATAAACCTTTTACAAACGCAAAATTACTTGACAGACCAAGGAAAGGTACATTTATTTTACTTGACCGAACTTGGCAATTATGCCTGCCATTAAGCACGGCTTACATGAGGTATTTTAAAATAAAACGTGCTAAATGGAGCTGTTTTGCTCTTAATTTCTTGTATGTCGAGACATATTATTTGGCAGTAGTTTGGGCTCTAAAACACAAATAGAGTGAAACAAGTATTTAAAGTAGCCGTTGAAACATGGCTTCGATTTCGAAAAATGAAGAATTTAGTAATCTGTGGTTCTGCCAGCGTTTTGTTCATGTCTTGTTCAATTTGATGGCTAGTGGAGACGTGGGGCAACATCAACTCAAACACACCGTTTATATGCCTGCCTTCTCTTACATTTTATAATAAGTTACACCGAGATACAACTTAAATGCTTTAATTTTTTTATTTTATTTATTCATTAATTTATTTAATTGAGCCCATAGGGCCATATTTACAACATTCACACTTTTACGATTGTCTGAATTGCTGTATATAATACTTTGATTACTTTTAACAGGACGAATTATACGAATCACGACAGCAATACAAAGCTTTCTGTATAAAAAATCAAAAACTTATATATGGAAGACAAACATACATATTTGGTTATATTGTTTGAAATAAGTTATTTTCAACTTTTTGTATTATTAAATGACTAAATTAAAGACGTTAAAGTATTTGCTCAAAATAAAATATCTCAATTGTCTGGACGCCTGCACTACGGGGTCAATTATCTGCACTTTGGCAATTAACGTTTATTCTTTATTTTCATGACAGTATTGTAAAGTGTGGAATTTATGTCATCATCTTTGCTTTATACATACTGAACACATCATGCTACTTGATTTACATTTTGAAGTACAACACTGCAAAATCTATTACAATTAACATGTGATAAATCTTTGACTAGTTAACTACGATTCTGCTTTGCTTCCTTTCCTTTCTTTTTTTCGTTCAAGATGGGTGAGTGCTGCGTTCTGATAGAAATGTTAAATATTCAAGAAATCTCAAAACATCCATTTTAATTGGTAAAATAAAACAATATTTTAAGCTGCCAGACCAATGGTAATAAAATGGTAAATTGAAAAATAATGAACTTTGTATTCATATACTTTCATGCGCTAAAGCCAAAATAAAAGTTTAAGTGGAGTGTATGAGATATTCTTGACTTCAAATATATAATTTTACAGAGCAAAAATAATTAAAAATGTTTTTACTGTTACAGGTATTAGCCGTGATAGTGCTCACAAGCGTCGCGCTACTGGTGGCAAACGTAAACCTTTGCGCAAGAAGCGAAAGTTTGAACTAGGTCGCCCCGCAGCTAATACTAAGGTGAGATATAAAAAATTGAAGGATTTCTACTTCAGTATGTGAGAAATATAAAAATGATGATAACGCGTGTCAACTGTAATAAAAAAGTTTCCCAGAAACTTTTTTAAAATTGATGAATAGCGTTATTATGTTCGGACTGCTGATTTATATACATATTTCTTACATGCATTATATATAACCATTTGCCGATTTTTGTGATAAGAAATAATATAAATTTTAATTACAGTTGGGTGCTCCCCGCGTTCATAGCGTCCGTACCCGTGGTGGCAATGTTAAACTTCGTGCTCTTCGTCTGGAAACCGGTAATTTTGCATGGGCCTCTGAAGGTATTGCACGTAAAACTCGTATTGCCGATGTCGTTTATAATGCCTCTAACAATGAACTGGTTCGTACCAAAACTTTGGTAAAGAACAGCATCGTTGTTATTGACGCTACACCTTTCCGACAGTGGTATGAATCCCACTATGTTTTGCCGTTGGGTCGCAAGCGTAATCCGAAGCAACAGCAAAAAGAAGATGATAATGATGTTCTTACTAAGAAACGTAGCGAAAAGACTATGAAGAAGTACTTGGAACGTCAAAAGTACGCGAAAGTTGAACAAGCTTTAGAAGATCAATTCGTCTCCAGTCGCCTTTTAGGTATGTTCTTTTAAACTGCGGTTAATCGAAATTTAGTTATAGCATTTCCAAACAAAATGATGTTAAATCTTAAGGCGATCGCATCAACTTTTATTGTTACAAGACTTGTTTTAAGTTTTGTAGCAAACCGATGCGGCGTGATTTTGCTTGTCATAGTTACTCTGATTGTGTTTATTTTCTACAAAAATTTAATCAATATCCAAAAAATATCTAATTGAACCTTTTTATTTTAGCCTGCATTTCATCGCGTCCTGGTCAATGTGGTCGTGCTGATGGCTACATTTTGGAAGGCAAAGAGCTGGAATTCTATCTTAAGAAAATCAAGTCTAAAAAATAAAATTTCAATGCTATGAAATGAAAAAGAAACTCATGTTACAATATTTTTTTGTTAAAACCAGGGAAAAGAAGATGAAATTTAACAAATTGAATAAAATTGGAACTCAGAATTCGGCTAATGTAGATTCCCAGTGTTCATGTACAACCATCGTTGGCCAAACATTTGTGTGAGCGAGTTGTTCGCCATCAAATATGACACTATGATTTCTCCACTTCGAATTAACCCCATCTATTCATAAACAGTGCGGACACCCTTTCTTGTTAAAAACAGACGGAACTTTACATAAACACGTGTTCTCCACATACAAGAACTTGGACAAATTATTTTATTTATCTAATTCTCAGTTTACAACCGAGCTAATTAATAGGCCATATTTGATTGTTTAGCATAACAATTGGTATTTATAGTGTATTAAAAATATCTGTATATTTTTGCGGAATAGGAAAATTAAAAACAGAAAGGTAAAGGAAGAAATTTAGATTTGTGGTGTAAATATTATTGTCGAGAGTTATACGGTTCTTTCAGTAGTATGAGCGATCAGTTTTTTTAAAATAGTTGAAACTTTGAGAGTCGCGATATGAGTATTCCAAATTCTTCAAACTCTTATATGGAAGGACTTTTCAACAAGGGAAAATATATTTGCGGTATTAAAGGTTAATGTCAAACAAGCGAAGGCTTGCTGAAATCAAAATAAGAATTTTGGGTGTTGCATCGTCTGATGTAACGCATGCAAACACCTTTTAACACAAGTATAGTAATCCTTTATAGGTATGTACTTTGATAAAAATTATTGTTTTTTAAGAACACTGAAAACAGAAAAATTTAGCGGGAGAAAAGATAAAAATAATAATTTCTAAAATTGCCAAAAATAGAAATAAAATCGCAGAGAAATTAACATATATGCATATCGGTGGCTAAAATAAAAAACGTACCAAACAAAATAGTCAAAATTTTTACAATTAATACACAAAATTCGAAATTTACATCAAAATTCTGTTGAAATTCCGATCGGTATCTAATGCTGTAATTTGTCCCCAGATTTCTGTTTTTTTCCTAAGTTACATGTAGTTCATTTTTTCATATCGCTGGTCTCGTGTAGAAAGGCGCTATTCTGCGTTTCGATTAAGTCTCTGCATTCAGTTCCGTTGCGATCGAAAATTGGTATTCTGAAGAAAAACGGAATCGAAAGTAAAAGACAAAAATGTTTGCAAAATTAATAGCATTACTGTGGAATGTGGATATGAAATAGCAAGTTTGTTATAATTTTCATAAACAAATGTCAAATTTAAAAAAAGTTTATGTATACATAATTAAAAATAAATAATTTATATACAGCCCAATTATGAATATTCTCACGGAATTTCTTTCCCACGGAAAAAATTTTTCTCGAGAAAAGATTCCTCCAATTATGAATTCCGTGGGAATAAAATTATAAAAAAGTGGCATCATCACAATTTGAAGGGATTTTTTTTTTTATTTTCATATATTTTTCACCCCAATTATAAACAAAAATTCCGTGCGAGTTCTTTCACTTTTCCCTTTTCTCCAATTATAAATTTTTCCCCTTTTGATTGTCTGCGGAAAGTGAAAAAAATCCGGGGGAAAAAAGTAGGTATTCTAAATTATAAAATAAAAATTATATGAAAATAAACAAAAAAACTCCTTTCAAATTGCGAGATGCCACTTTTTTATAATTTTATTCCCACGGAATTCATAATTGGAGGAATCTTTTCTCGAGAAAAATTTTTTCCGTGGGAAAGAAATTCCGTGAGAATATTCATAATTGGGCTGAATATTTCATGATATTCTCATGAAATATTTATTATTTTAAGCTAAACTAAAAAATGAAATGTATTACTGCGGGGAAAGAATATCCATATGGCCATTTCACTACTGCTCTACTGCAAATTTTGTATAGAAAACTAGAAAGTCTTATATCAAAAGCCAAATTGATTAAATGAGAACTCCATTGAATCAATAAGACAAAAGACGACAGCAATTCAAAAATGTTCTATACAAAAAACACAGCAAACATTCAGTAACTATTTTTATTTTTCTTTCATTTTCATTTGGGTAAAATCCACTGATGAGCTATTTGAGGAGTAGTGAAATGGCCATATGGATATGCTTTCCCCGCAGTAATACATTTCATTTTTTAGTTTAGTTTAAAATAATAAATATTTATTGAGAATATCATGAAATATTTATATTTGAAGGAATCAAGCACGAATAAAGTAAATTAAATTTTAAAAAATTCCGAATAAAAAATTTTCATATTAATGTTAAATAATATATAAAAACAAAATAAAAATTTGTCCATGCACTGGCATTTTTGTCAGAGGAGCTAGTGCGTTGAGGATTCCTGCAACTTCCTCCCAGAACGCTGCTACTTCTTCCTTTGGCCGCTAGTGGTATCTACATGCGATATCTGCCTTAGATTCCATTAAATTTGCCAGTTTTTCATATTGCTCTGGTGTTGTGGTTTTTTTACCTGTAATAAATAAAAAATACATTAGATTTGGGTATAAAAAAATTTTTAAAAATGTCTAACCCATTAAGATCCAATGTCATTTGTATGTTGTACTTAAATTTTTTTTTAATTTTTTAATTCTGTCACCCCAATATTTGCTTTTTTTATTGCTTACTTGTTTTATTTAAAATTGCATAGTTGTGCTATTTCTCCAAAATAGTTTAGAAATCGCCGCGTTTTGTGGAAAATCTTCATATCTGGGGGGTTACTATGTAACTCGATTCGAAAGTTAAATATTACGAATTCGGATTTTTGCTACCAACTAACTCGAATTCGCAAATACATTTCCTACTTTCGAGTTGCCATATCCGATTGTCGGATACTCATACTCTACTTTCGGATTTGCATCACTATGTATTTCGAATTTAGATGTCAAAGTCTGTCGAAAGTTGAAATTTGTAGTCGTTTGATGTTAAGTTAACGGACGATACATAAAAAATCGAAACAACGATAGCAGATGCTAAAAAATGTAAGTATTTCTTAAATATATATATTTTGATTGATAAATTCTAATTTAAGTCTTTTTCAATACGAAAAATTTAAATACCAAGCAAAGCCAATTTGAGATCATGGTCAACTTTATGACGGAGCTAAGGGGTACATAAAAGCTACGGACGCCAAACAAGACACCAATGATTTATGACCTAAATGCAGCCGGTCCACCAATGCGGGGAGTGGTCGGTTGGAAAAAGGTAAGTAATAAAAAGTTTGTCCATAAATTAAATTAATTTTTGCTCCCTAGGTTTGGGCAGACCACAAGACCCACCTTAAGGCCTAATTGCGGAAGAACCGCATTACGGGAACCAGTAACAACGCCGAGCAAGATGTTTACACTGTACATGATTACATGTGTAGCCAACATGATATGGGGGAGACAGATGAATTGGTGTCTGCCCCTTCCCCACCGCGTTGTTCATCAACTGCTCGCACACCCATCACACCACGAGCACCATTCAATCGCGCTGTGCTGAAAAAGCAAACATTGCTGGAACAGCAAGTCAATAATCAAATGGAGTATCACAAGCACTCCATATCAGTGTTAGAAGAAATAAGTACTAGTTTAAAATCTCTAGTTAAATACAAAAGAAGGCAAGTAGATATAGACGATAAAAATTATAAGCTTGCAAAAAGGAAATTCGACCATGAACTTAAATTGGACGTTGAAAATAAAAAACTTTAACTTTTTTTTATAAATTGTTTTTTATTTAATTTCCTTTCATCTTCACTTTCTAACCAAAGGGCAACCGAATCCATTTTTATAATAAACAAATATTTCTTGTTAACTTTTATTTTATTATTTTGATATTTTTGACATTTTTGCGTAGGAAATTCTGCCAGGTTTAAATAATACATTCGAAAGTACTGCCAAAAATAGTTCCAATTAGTGGCAGCACTTTTCACTCTTTCCGAAAGTGTTACATGGTAAAAGCTCAAACTCGGATCGAATACAACTTTCGAGCTGTTCGAACTTTCGAATCGAGTGACATTCCTGGCTGTCGCTGAGTAAACAATCTTTGTCCGAGTGTGACTATGGTTGGTGGATCCGGAGCATAGATCCAGTTGTAATTTTGTGAAATGTATTGCCTAATTGAAAGAGTTGTTACATGGCACAATTATCGATTTGGTTTATGCAATAGTGTATACTTTTGGTATAGCCCTTAAAATAGAAAACTTTAACCATACAGAAAAATTTACACGAACATATCCATATATATTTTGTTTATAAACTATTTACAAAAAACGCAAAATTTCAAAAATACATAACCTGATAGAATACACTTTAACTTTTTTATTGTTTTTTGTTTAGCATTCGCTGCTGTGACCTTTAAAATGCATCCAACTTACTTTTCAATTTTTATTTTGTATAAATTACAGTGTTATTTGGTGCAATAAAACTGTCATGTATTTGTTGTTGTAGCGCCAAAAGTTTTAATTTTATATGCAATCAATTGTGTGTATCTTGTGTTCAATACTCTTACGCGAACTTTAATTATACATATGTTTAATTAAAGTTTTTTCCTTCCACCACACATGTTCTTTTTTGCCGAACGCGTTCGTGTAACAACAAATAAAATGAATTACAAAAACATATCTAATTAGACGACATATAAAATTTAGACACGCACGTAAATGATATCTAAAAAAATTTGTGCGTTGCTTTCGAACAGTACATGTTGTATATGATGTGTGTATTTCTGAACCCTGCAATATACCCGTTTTTCCCACATTCTATTTAAAAAAGTAAGTCTGCTTTTTGGAGCTTGCAGATCATATATTTTTTCAAATTTTATGCCTGTCATGATAATGATTTTAAGACAAAAAAAAAATACTTATATTCGAACAACTTGTTTCAAAAGCAATCACAAAAAACAACAATTATTTCACTGTAAATATTCCACAAAAGCCATGTTGTACTTCTATATAACAATGCCAACGTTATAGATTCAGCTGAATATAAAAACAGATGTACATATGTATATACATATATGAGGGAGTATGTAGCTTTGCCTCAAATTTTGTTTGATAAAAAATCCAGAAAACGAATTTAATATCGCATTAAAAGACAAAAAAGTGCAGGATAACTAACACCGAACACACACACACTTTTGCACAATGGGGGATTTGGATATAAATCTATACTTTCCAAAGGTATACGTTGATTTTATTTAATAAAAAAACGCGCTTTTAAATCGTGAAATGAAATCTCCGTGTATACTAATAAGAGGTAAAATTTCGGCTGCGGACGAAAGTATATCCTTGAATTCAGCTAACCTGTTAAAACAGCCTCAGATTATAGTTTTAAAACGAGGACGTAGCTGAAATGATTTAAAAAAACTTGGCTTAGAAAAAAAAAAACGTGGCACACCAATGACAGATTTGATTTAAAAACTCACTTCTTAACATTTTTTTACTTAAAATATATAAATATATAAAAAGATCTGAAAATTCTCAAAAGTGGTTCTTTTCAGATTTTTGCAGTATAAGCCATACAACAGTTGTATAGAAAATTACAGTTAAGGTTTCAAGTGTGCAACTTAAAAGTATAATTAAAACTTCATATTAAAAAAAAGAAAATGAAAATAAGTTTATTTCAGAAAACGTTGGCTGCTTTTTTAATATTCTGTATCTTGTAAACAGTATAAAATTTCTAAATTATTGGCTACTATTTCTTTGAACTATTTTGACTAAAATCGACTTATAACAATCAGCTACGGAAATCGACACTACAAAAATAAATAAAAATTTTTTGTGGAAAATTCACCACTGTGTAACATAATTAGAATAAGGATACTCCTGCTGCTGATTCTACTTACAACCACTATGGTTACTGATGATTATGACAAAGTGGCCCCAAATTTAAGTAATTAGAGAGCTGTTTTTCAAAACACTTGCAAAATCTACACATATTATAAATGAGAACATGGATTTAGTTGTAGGATTTTTGTAAATTTTTTTTTTTGAGAATTTTTTAGTATAATTATTTTAATTGCCAATGCTTTTGTAGTTTTAAGAAAAAAAATAACATGTTTTAGTAATATTTTAGTTATCAATTTGTTATATTTTGTTAAAAAAAAGTAAAAAATAAATATTTTTATGCTGTTTCTATATTACAGGCGATAAACTCGTCTGAAAAATTTGTACGAAAAGCAGTCAGTCCTTTGAGTTCCATATAAATTTTTTAGACAAGTTGATCGCTTATAATACAGGAATAAAACATTTAAAAGTTAAAAAAATATTTTTTTAACCAAAATATGATTGCAAAACATATTTCTTATTTATACAGTTCTCCTATAATTTTATTACCGTTTAAAATATTACATTTATTTGTGTACTTTTTGTAATTTATTAAACTTTCTACATTTTAAAACTCATCATTGATTTTTTTTTTCAAATGCTGTGCTACCACGTTCAGCAAAAGCAAAATTTATAAGAAAACCTCAAGGAAATTAATGCATTTAAAAACTACACGGTATTTAGTTTACAGAACTTCAAATCGATTTGGATGAATTTCAAAACTTTAGCTCATTATATTTAATTTTTAATATATTTATATTTACATACTTTTGTATGCATGTATGTACATATTTATGTTGAGATTAACTGCCAACCCTAAATTAGCGCGTAAGACGCAAAGCAATGTAATTCGTAGCTATTGCGCTGGAATGATATCCCTAACTAGGGTGTCAGACGATCAAGTTTTCATTCAATTTTTAAAATTTCTCTCATTTTTTTACCAATACACTCTCACTTTAAAAACTTGCTGAGAATTTGCTTTCAAATTTTCGTTCAATTGAGTCTTTCAAATTTTCATTCAAGAGAACAGCTGATTGAAGTTTTTTCCTTCAAATTAATTTTTTTTGTTTTCTTTAGGACATCTTGCTTAAAAACTTGCTTTGAAATTGCGTGCAGCCTACGTCACAGCTTTCAATTTTTGCGAATTTTGACAAGCAGTATGTGTAAATTTCTTGAAAGAGAATTGAACAAAAACTTGGCCGTGTGACTGCACTGTAAATAAGAGCGTCAACTTTGTGTCTTTAACAGTAATGTTAACTCATTTTATTTTATAAAACCCGCTGTATAAAAATAAAAAAGAGATAAACCCGCTAGATTGCCTTAAAAATAACTAAATTGTCATTACTTTTCAACCAAAAGAAAACAAAGCAAACCAACAAGCAGCCAACTTCACTTCCTAACGCACTGTCAAAATTGGATTTTCCAATTGCTAAGCGTTGACGCCGTGCTATTTAGGGATGCTTCATACATTTTGTATGTACATGAGAAATTTTGACAGTTATCTTGCGCTTTACGCGCTAATTTAGGGATGGCAGTAAGATTTTTTTAGTTCAACAAACTACGTAACATACTTCGAGTATTTTAATTTTTCTCAATATTTATTTATATTATTTATGCAAATAACTTTTAACTTTGTGACTTTAAAATTTTGTTTTTATTCCTCTGCTATTGCTGCTGCGTATCTTTCGTCCTTTTACTTTGTTTAATGTTTTATAACGAAATACTTTTCAATTCAACTAATGCAAAGCACAAACAAATACTTGATATTTATTTCCCAGATTGGAAGCCACTATTATTGGCGAAGAGGAATAAAAAAATAAATTTTTGTTTTCAATACTATTTTTTCCTGCAAGTCAATTCAATACGAGTACACTTAGAATAATGAAGTTTTCTTTTATTCTAAGTGCACTTCAATAAATTTATAGCACATAAGAAGTTTTATTTTATGCAAATAGTTTTCAAAATGATATTCACGCAAAATTTCTTGTTCGATTTATTAGACAATGATCACCTATCGAGATGTCCGTGACTTGGTTGATATGAAACTTTTTTGAAATTATGTTGATCTACAACTGCGATTAACTCTGATATAAGATGAGAGAAAACGTTGGTAGAGCATTTTTCCATCTTAATCTTAATATCGTACAACGGGAACACGTATTTCTCTTATATTTTATATAATTTATATTTACATAATTTTATTTTTAATAATTTGTGCATCAGATTTGTAATGGCGGCATTTTGTTTACAAATATATAGTTGTTTTTTTGATTCTTGACAGTTCATCTTATAATATTGTTCCTATGAGATACCTCATAACAACGCTCTCGTAAGAATTCTTATAAGATTGCAATAACACTAACTGCCATCCCTAAATTAGCGCGAAGACGCAAAGCAAAGTAATTCATAGGTTTTGCGCTAGAATGTCATCCCTAAATAACAGCGTCAACTTTGTGTCTTTAACAGTAATGTTAACTCATTTTAGTTTATAAAACCCGTTGCATAAAAATAAAAAAAGAGATAAAACCGCTCGATTGCCTTAAAAATAACTAAATTGTCATTACTTTTCAACCATAACAAAATAAAACGAACCAACAAGCAGCCAACTTCACTTCCTAACGCACTGCCAAAATTGGATTTTCCAATTGCTAAGAGTTGACGCCGTGCTATTTAGGAATGCTTTATACATTTTGTATGTACATGAGAAATTTTGACAGTTATCTTGCGCTTTACGCGCTAATTTAGGGATGGCAGTAATTTTAAATCTACACGTAAAAAAATTCTCTCAGCGATGGAATTTGACGTTCTCATTTCATATGTTATCTCTAATGTAGACTCCAAGTTATATAAGCTAAAGATATTTTATATCTTAGTTTTATCAGTAGTTTGCAATTATATAATAATACTAGCAGTATCCACGACTTCGTCTGAGTGTCATTTTTCTTAAAATTCGAATTTAGGAAAACTTGTTTTTTAATATTTATTTCAGAGCTCTGTAGACAGTGTTAAAAATATTCCATTTACAAAAGTTAAATGGGCTGACAATAGTTTTAGTACCTGTACATATTTTGTCTATGAAATGACTTATTTTCTCTGTGAGGTCCTCTGGGACCTTCTCACCAATTTTATACAAATCCATCTAGCAGTTTTTACGTAACACGAACACAGACAGACAGACAGGCAAAAATTTCAAAAATAGGTTTTTTTTATTCCATATCGATTACTATCTACACTAACATCAAAACTTTCCAAAAATAATATAATAATAATAATGAAAAAATTAAATTTTTTTATTCCAATTAAAATAAAAAGTTGATTAATTTCTTTCAGTGTTCTAGTTTGCGTTGCGGCTTCTATTTGTTTATTTTTGTTTTTGAATATGTATGAATGTCTGATGGTTTGAAACTTGAATCAAACTTAAAAAAAGTAAATAGAAATAGTAAAAAATTGAAACTTTAGTCTCAAGAGTTTAAGTAAATTGATGCTTGTTTGTAAATTGTTAGATTTCCAATTGATATCAATATGGGCAATATTAGTCAACTGTATGTGTATGTATGTATGTGTGTGCATGAGAATACATTTCCTTTAAGCATATTTTTGCGACATCATTTTTGTGTTACTCTTTTATGCTGTGCCTGTGTCTATTCTAAATACTTCAATCCTGAGTCATATCCTTTGGTTTTGTTTGATTGTTTGAGTTGTAGAGGAAAAACTCAATGACGATTTCGTTATTACTTTACCATTGATGCCCTTGTCTTTGATGTTGATGCCTGTATCTTCGCCTGTATGCAATGCAAAAAGCTCTTGTCGTTTGCTGAATTGACCACAAAGATTTCACTGTGACTATTTGTGTGTCTTGTGGATTTTCTTGAATTGTGATTATTTTTTTTAAATTAAAAAAAAGAAATTAAATATTATGTATAGAGATATGTATGATCTCTCCAAGAAATGTTTTTTTTATTTATGCTCAATTTGCTGGCATGCAGTATATCTTATTATTTATTGTTAAGGGACAAAAGTTAAGTAGTTTAAGATAAAATAAGAATTTTTTAGGTTGTATATGTGAATGTATATGTTTTTCAATAACTTGTTTAAAAATAATACTAAAAGGTACTTGTCTTCGATCTCATTGCGTTACCTGCAAGATAGTTGAGGAGAGGCAAAAGAGAAGCAGCGAAAATAATGGAAAATGCGAAATAATGTACAACAAAGAGAAAGTCATAACCGTAGAAAATAAATGGTGCCGTCCAGACCTGTTCAACAAAAGAACTCCCCGACCATTGTAGTTTAAAAGTGCAATGAAGTGGAGTTAATTAATAACCATTACGCGCAAGACGAGAAGATGCCTAATAATTTCCTTCTCTGAATAATTACGGAGGGCCTTCAAAAATAATTGGAGGAAATACTCGTTTTTCTAGCCTGTTTTCCAAATCTGCTATGCTCGGTAATAGTGAACAATAACCCACGGGTCGTACCCTTGGTATTCTTTTTAATGGCACCTTTCTGTCACTGCTCAGCAGAAGCAAAATCATCCATATCAGTTTATATTGAAAATTCTTCGCACGCTGGCGAAAAGGAGAATGTCTTAAAAGCAGTCGATTTGTAGGTCTTCTAATTTTTTGTCAGAGTTTTGGTGACCATATATATTCTCGTGTCCATCCAATTTAAGCACGCCCCGCTTTCCTGGACTCGGGTTATATACATCACTTGCTGCAGTTGTATTTTGCTTAAATATTTATATTTGAAATTATTTTTAAATGAGTTGTTAATTTAATTGACATATTTTTGATTCAAAGGAACTATGAAAGATGCTCCTGAATATTTGAAATGAATAAACAATTTTAATTGGTAAATATCGGTCATATGCTCACAGTTATTTAACGTAAATATTGCAACAAATAAATTGTCACTTAAATCAAGTTTTACACAAAAAACAAAAGGAATAAAAAGGAAAATAAAACGTCACAGAAATATCATTAATTTTCCAAAATTCTCTGATTAAAGAAGTATCTTTTGCAGTGTGTTTTTGTAATTGTGTTTGTGATTAATTGCCTAATGGTTCATTAGTTTACCAGTAAATATCATTCATGTGTGTACAAATTCTTCATAGTTTTTGTTTGCATCCTTTGTAATGGAATCGAAAAAAAAAACAATTGATAATGAATGTTTTGTTCAATAAAAAAAAAGAACTATTAAAATGTACAGATACAAACAAACGCCCAAAAGACACTCAATTTAGAAACGTATTTAAAAAAAATGTCTCAATTTCTGTAGGAAGAAAATGTAATAAAAACTTGAATTTGAGATGAATGCTTCAATTATCTTAATTATATATAATTTTTTATTTCCGATTTTTTCTATCGTAAATACTTAATTAAAACATTGACAAAAAATCCTTAATGTTATTTGTATTTAGTTTTTTATTTATTTACTATAATTAGAATTATAAAAAATCTTAAAAACTAAAACGCTATAAACAAAGGTCGAAAGCATGTTCAAAGTGTAGTTATCTTTTATTATCAGCTTAATTAAATTTTAGTTAAAATTTTAGATGCAATTTGAACGAAACAAACTCGTTTTAAAATATTTAAATACATATTATAACGCTGCCTGTATGCGTTCATATTCAATTCAATTGAATTCAATTCCGATAATGTTTTGTATTTTCTTTTATACTTGTGCGAAAAACTATTTTTGGTATTTCTATTATTTTTCAATTCTTTTGTCATTGATAAACGTTTGGCAACTGTCAAATGGCAAATTTTTACCATAAATTAAAACTATAAACAGAATATTTCCAAAAAAACATTAGAACATGCAAACAGAAGATATACTTACGCACTTATACACGCAAATTTTGCTTTGGAATTGGAAAGAATACTGAATTCGACCACATACAAAGGCAAACAGAAGTTGTTGTTTAAACTTTCAAATAATTTCCGTAAGCCTAATGACCAAAATGACCAAAAAGTATTGTTACGAAATGAATAATGACAACGCAACGAACAAATTGCATGTGTTTTTCTAAAAAAATATTTTTGAATAATCTGTGTGTAGTTTTTAGGGCGAAGAACAATTACATAATTGATTTGTGTATCTTAAGAATTTCGTAATGTAAAAGAAGTGTTTTAAAGCATCAAACTTTTTTTTAGCGGTTACGTCAAAAGGTAAAAAAGATAATATTTTTTCAATGACAATAAAATTAATTTCAAATGTAATTTAGTTTAAAACAATTATTTTAGTTAATAAATTTTAAATATCCCGATTAAATTTTTTAAATCGCCAAAGTTGATTATTGAGGGTGAAAGCACGTCTCGAAGGCCATT
This sequence comes from Gymnosoma rotundatum, assembly GCA_916610165.2. NCBI lineage: Eukaryota > Metazoa > Arthropoda > Insecta > Diptera > Tachinidae > Gymnosoma > Gymnosoma rotundatum. The sequence goes on from OU744337.1 coordinate 535,145, forward strand.
TCGCATTTATCTCTTCAGGAAACTTCTGACAAACATTTAAAATAAACTAAAGTTGTTGCTCCAAACAATAAAGCAAAGACAAAAATCAAAGTTTAAGCAAAAAACAACAATAATCAAATATGATTCCATTTTTCTTTATCCACTGTATAGGGCTGACTATTTTTCGGCTCTTTTATACAGTTGAAAGATGATGAAAAATTAAATATACAAAACACTACGATAATTTATTTTTGTTTTATGCACGGGCAATTTGCAAGTTATTAAAAAGTGAAAAATTATTTAATTAAAAGATTCCCGTGGTTTAATTTAATTAATTTAATCACTTTATCAAAAAATAAATTCACTTTATAAGCAATGGAACAGAGTTAGAAGGCGAAAACAAAAGAATATCGAGAATATGTGAGAACATCAGTGATACATAGCACGAGGTTTTTTATGAAAATTAAATATTTAAAAAAATATTCCCGTATCTTTAATTAGAAAGCACTTAAATTTGTAAAATTATTGCTGTTTAAGTCTGGCAATAGAAGGATTTTGCCCTAAAAAAAGATCTTTTTTTTTTTTGAAGGCAGCGGGATATGAGTTGTTTAACAGTCGAATGAATGGAAAACAGTAGATAAAATACCACGTAGTCTCGATTAGAAAAAGGAAAACTATTGTTGTCTAGATGTTGATGATGGGATGTTTAAAGGAATTATATTCGAAACCTTTACGCATCGGTTGTCGTTAGTAAGGAAAGTAACAACTTGTGGCAGCTGTGGCTGAGTTCGAGTCCTACAGTGCAGTCACACGGTCAAGTTTTTGTTCAATTCTCTTTCAAGATATTTACACATACTGCTTGTCAAAATTCACAAAAATTGAAAGCTGTGACGTAAGATGCACGCAATTTCAAAGCAAGTTTTTAAGCAAGACGTCGTCAAGAAAACAAATAAAATTTATTTGGAGGAAAATCCTGCAATCAGCTGTCTTCTTGAATGTAATTTAAAATAGTCAATTGAACGAAAACTTGAAAGCAAATTCTCAGCAAATTTTTAAAGTGTGAGTGTATTGGTAAAAAAATGAGAGAAATTTTAAAAATTGAATGCCATCCCTAAATTAGCGCGTAAAGCGCAAGATAACTGTCAAAATTTCTCATGTACTTACAAAATATATGAAGCATCCCTAAATAGCACGGCGTCAACGCTTAGCAATTGGAAAATCCAATTTTGACAGTGCGTTAGAGGGAGTTTACATTAAGGGCATTGTATCAGCTACAAAAGTCATGATGCAGAAGTTTTTAGGCAAGAGATGTAGAGAAGCTTGCGGGGTAGCAAAAGTAGCACGAAATGAATATTCATGACTCTTTTTAGTTTTTTCTCTCTTTCCTGTTACTCTCTTTCGTTTTTTGCAGTTATATCTTGAGCGGTGTTACCAAATTGCTGTTTTTTTTCTATATTGATCAAAAATTGTTGAAAATTTAATAAGTTTAGTTAACTTGCTTCAAAAGAGTCACTTGCTTCAAAAGAGTCGTAATGTAAACGCTTGATGACTTACGGAGATTCTCCAAAAGAGAAAACAATAAAAAAGTCAGCTACAATGCCCTTAATGTGAACTGGCTCTTCGAAAGTGAAGTTGGCCGCTTGTTGGTTTGTTTTGTTTTGTTATGGTTGAAAAGTAATGACAATTTAGTTATTTTCAAGTCAATCTAGCAGTTTCATCTCTTCTTTATTCTTATACAGCGGGTTGTATAAAAATAAATGAGCTAACATTACTGTTAACGACACAAAGTTGACGCTGTTGTTTAGGGATGACATTCCAGCGCAAAAGCTATGAATTACATTGCCTTGTGTCTTACGCGCTAATTTATGGATGGCAGTCAGAGTTAACCAGAACAACAAAGTGTTATAGTATTAATAGTTGCGTTAGTAAAATAAAAATTGGACATTCTGGTATTTGCAAACAAAAGACCCCAAACGTTTGAAAAGGGAAAGAACATATCAATATGAGATTAATATTTTTGCTCAAATCATATAATTTTACTTGTGTCTTGGAAAAATACAGCACCGCATTTGGAACATATATTTCTTTAATTCTCAAACCTGTTGTATGTGTCCTAAGTCGTCGGATGCTGTTATAATTTCTAAGTAAACTATAGCATGTGCAATACTTTTTCATTTGTTTACTGAATGGTATAATTAAGGAATAATGCATTTGTTTCAAAAATATCTTTGCTGTACTTCTTTTTGTTATTTTGTTTTAGTTAATTTATCATTTTTCCTTTTAAAATGTTTGGCATTTTAAGAAGTTTAACAATAGAATCCTTAAACAAGCTGTTCACAACTATTTCGGCTTTATTTTATACAAACCACACCTTAAGTAATACTTTTAAGATTTGAGATTTATTAAAAATTCTTTCTTCAAAAAGGTTTAAAATTTGTTGTCAATTATTATCTGGGTAATTGTTTTGATAAGTCATGTCATTTGCAACATTATGATAATTAGGTTTCAACCACATTTTATTTAAAAGAAATGAAATAGAACTTATCACAAGCACTTTTTTGTACAGCTGGATTGCACACACATGTTCATATAGAAATTATTTTTTTATTCACAGGAGTCTTCTGCAAGCGACTACAAGGTGTGTGAAGTGTTCACATGCTGCATTTGTCATAAATTAAATTCCTTTAATTAAAATGCCACAAGTAAAATCTATAAACCTGGTCTTAATTAATAAAAGAAAAGAAAACAAAAAGAAAATAATTTAAAAGTTTCCCGACAAATAGGCAAGTGACATAAAAAGGCATAAGAGCCAAGAGAAAATACCATAAACAAACATGGTTTTTTAAAGTTGTTTTTTTCTTCTTTGTAGCAAGTAGATTTCATTTGGTTATAAAAGGATTGCAAAATCCCTCAGAGAGAGACAGGGAGAAAGACTACAGGCTGCTGTAGTCTAGGTGGTAAGCACGTTGACTACAAATCTGGCTGCCCTGGGTTCAACCCTTTGCGGCAGCCAAAAAATAAAAATGTTTTTTTTCTGTTTAATGGTATAAATACATAACCAGAATTAACATAAAAAACACGCAGCCTCCTTCGTCGGTACTTCTTCATAGCATATTCGCCGGCGAAGTAAAATAATTAATAAAATGGCTATATCTATCTCCTTTCACCACCTGTCTTCTCTCTCATCTATCGCTTTCCTAAAGAATGTAGCACGGTTTAAAAAAACTAAGTAGGTATTGATGCCTGAAGTGCTACTTCTCTTTAAAAAAAAAAAAAAAAAAAAAAAAAAATATATATAAAATGACAGTTGTTCACTGCTCACGTTCACTTGTTTACAAACTCATGCACATAAATAACGACACAAACTGGTATAAAAATAAATTAAAGTTGTTTAATTTGATAAAAATCTCAATTTCGTTATAATCCATTTTAACTGTTATTATAAATTTTGTTTTTATTTTGAAATTTGTTTGTTTGTACAATAATGCTTCCAGGATCGAACCCAAGCCCAAAAATAGTCCATGTTTAAGTAGAGATGTTTCGTAGTTTTTGTGAAAATATTATTTTTGTCGAAACTTGGATAAGTAACATTTTTTGATTGTTAAATTAACTTCCGATTTATGGAAAAAATTTCAACAGTCGCGTATAGCCAAAATAGGACAATTTTGCTTTTCAGAGCAAATAAAAGATAATAAAAGAAGTTTCGCCAAAAGTTTTAGTTTTGCACATACAAATAAATAAAGCTTTTTAAACCACCCACTAAACAAACACCCGCAAACAAATTATTGTTACTGCGAAGGAAAATTAAAAAAAAACATTGATAAATTATCTAATTTGATAATTTTTTCCACATAAATTTCTTCCGTAGAGTAAATATCCACGTAGAGATAACAATTTGTTACACTATTTATGTTTGAATATAAAATTGACGATATTTTTTTTTTAACAAATACTAACAAATTAAACAAAAATAATTTTTTTTTCATTGCCTTGAAGTAAAATGTTTCTTTTTTTTGTCATAATTTACTTAAATCAAGCACATCAATTGCCAGAAGCTTTATATTAGATTTTTGTTATTTACTTACGATTATCTAAAACACAACATATCCACACTTACGAGTTCGCATAGGTGTCCAATAAAAAAGACCTTCGAGAAAAGATTACTTAAACTTAATTGGCTTCATTAAACACATTTATTGTAGTGTATGGTTTAAGGCACGTGAAAACTGATGTAATGTTTTACGCACGAAAAGATTAATTCAACATAATTAGGCTTTGAAGAAACAAAAAAAAAATACCAAAATAAAATTTCAAAACACTTTGGCAGCACAAAACAAAGATATTGAGATAAGTAATTCATGATTTTAGCTGTGGTTTTTCTATGCACAAGCCCAAGCCTGAAGCAGCTATTAGTAAAAAGGCAATAACAAAACAAAAAGTTGATATTGAAACTTGCAAAAAAAAAAAAAAAAACTAAATAGAAAAATTATGTATAAATTTGTATAAAAATACCAAGCAGTAATAATTGAGTTTCAACTCGTGTGTCGATAATGTGAATGAGTAGATTTAAAATAAAACGTTTAAAAGTACTTCGAATTTTTTTATGAAACAAAAACATGTTATAAAAGAGCCCTTATGTGATGCTTCGTTAGCTGCTTTTTTTCTCGCTTTCGTCAAGAAGTTGTTTGGCTCTACCGTTCCTCAAGTTAAGCTCAAAAAATTAAACAATAATAATTTTTTAAAATACTTATTCAAAAAAGTTTAATAAAGCATTAGTTTTTTGCCACCAAATATAGTTTAACGGTATAAACAAGTCTAAAGTAGCATTAGTATTTAAGCTAAGGACACTTTTTTCGAGAGGATCACTGTTTCTAAACATTTTGAGGTCCATAAAAAGATTGACTAACAGGTAATGGAATCGGACCTATAATGTGAAGTGCGAGTATTTTTTACATTTCTCTCCTTGTATATTCTAAACGGTTAAAAAATAATCAATTCTTATTTTTAATAAAAATTAAAGTCATCTCTATTCCTTGCAGCTTAACTAACTCATTCATTGTTCGAAAGTCTGTTTAGTTTCGTACATTCCTTGGTCAAGATAATTGTTTTCGGTTAATGCCGCATCTTCCTTCAATCTTTTCTTTGATCATTAACTGCAACAACTCACATTTTTGTCTTTTTTGAATATAGCTAAAATAAGCAGTTTTACATTTTTCATAAGCTTAAGATCTTTGCTTAAAGTTCTCGAAACATTGGTTTTCTGTGCTCGATCAACCCAACAACAAAATTTACAAGCGTCGTTTATGTTCATACTACTTTGAAACGCTTTGAAATTGAGCCAACATCTAAGTAGTTTAAATCGTAAACTAATTGTTTATGGTCTTTACTCATGGAAAAATTTTCATATAAGGATAAGTTGCTTGCTTGCTACATTGGCAGACTTGATCTAGATGGTTTTGAAGATTTGGTAAGCTGTCTGCAGCAAGAGTCGTAACATCGGCCTTGTACGTTAAACTAAGCTTGACGAATACCCATAACTCGCTTGCAACCAAGTCGAGTACGACACATTACTTTTGCATGAATTTTATCAATACTTTGGTGAATTACCATTGAAAATATTTAAACTCTGTGACTCGTTACGCTGATAAGTCTAAAGTATTTTTAAGCCATAAACCATTATTATTCTTGGGAGGGCAACCAATGTAGACTTAAGTCAAGTATTTATATTTTCAACGGTATTGAAGATGTCAGTTACTAACAGATCTATTGGTATCGAAAAGTATTCCCTTACACACAGAAAAAAACATGGTTGTGATATGGTCACAATAACCGTATGATGTTCTTTGTAACCATGTATAGTTGCGAAGAACCAATTATAGTTGTTTTTACCAAAACTTTATTCACGATAAACAGTTTTTGTTAACTTTTAACGATTATATGGTTACTGTGCACAAAAAATGCAACATGGTTGGTTTTAACTTAAAAAAATTTCAACCACAACCAAAGTTTTATAACTTATTAAAAATAATATAAAATATTTAACCATAATATATTATTTTTAACCATAGCATGGTTAAAAGCAACAGAATATTGTTTGCGCTAAAAAATATTTTGTTCTAGTTCTTGACGTTTAGTAATTTTTCCGTTAGCTAAAATTTAAAATTGTTTTTAATTGTTTGAGAAAGTGAAAAAATTAAAATTTATGTACAAAATAAATAATTAAAAATAATATGCAAATAATGACATCAAATAAAAAGGGAACCAAAACATTAAAAAAAGTTGAAAAAATATGTATGTTTGTATGTATGTATTGTAAGCATTTAAATCTTTATTTTTGTGTTTGAAGCTAAATTGTGAAATCATTTATTTTGATTCTTGCAGCCTATGATCTAAGCGTTATTATAAGCAAATAATTGATTTTTTTGTGAACTTTTGTTTTTAATAATTTTTATGACAAGTCGTTAATGAATAAAACAATAATAAATAATTCTTTTATATCAAGACAATTTTGCATTTACGAGACCATATTATAACTGAACTATATAACATGACATTTTCAGCCATATTATGATATTTTAATTTAACCATTTAATGTTTATATTTGAACATAATTATGTTTACACTTTAGAATGTTATTGTTTTGCTAGACAACAATATGGTTGCAAAGGTAACAATACTATGTTTTGTTAGCAACCATATAATGCAATTATAATATGTTGTTCTTAGATTATGGTTACCTCAACCATGTTTTTTTTGCGTGTAACCTATTGCTTTCAAATTTTATATTTCTCTCTTGCATCGGTGGATTTTAGTTATTTCGAATGTCACATAATTATTTTAATTTCTTGGGCATATTAAAATCATCATATACTTCCTGCAGCTTTTTGATATCATCTCACTGCCTTGGAATCTAATTTAGTTTAGTTTCCCGAATTTTCATTTATATTTTTATATTAAAAAAATATCTAAATAAAAATTCCCTTTTTTACGCAAACACTCAACGGCAACCAAAAAATTATAAAAAAGGTGACAAATTTTTTTTTGACTGCAAATCCTAAAATCATTTCATAACAGCTGTTCCTGTCTAATGTAACCGTTTTTTTTTTCTTTAAAATTGACATCATTTTTTGACTCGTCATCAACATCACCACAAGTTGTGTTTTTTATAGACAAGAAAAACCAAAATCGTTCAAGCATTTTAGTAAAACAAAGCTGATTAAGATACAGGAAGGAAGGAAGGAAGAATTTAACGCCAAAGGCTATTGGTGCGAATTATTATATTTTTACGCTGAAATGTTAAAAGTCAAAAACTTAAAAAAAAGAGAAAAATGTAACTTTTATCTATGAAGACAAAGTTTGTCTTTTTTACTCACTAATGTCTCCTTTGATAAACCATTTTTGTTTACTAAAGCCATATAAACTGGAATGTTAAAAATATAAATAAACTAAAAAGCAAAATAATTTAAATATACTTGATTACTCAGGCAGAAAAACTACATTTTACAGGAGAGCATTTTTATTACTTAACAACCTAAAATTCTAATAGAAGGAACAATCAAGTTTGTCAACTTATTAAAGTTAATAAAAAAAAATTAAAACTTAGATAACGGTAAAACGAATGAAAACGAAATAAAGAGATTAATTTGAACGCAGGATAAATAAGATTGTCACATACGATAAAATGTACATAGTGTTATCTTCATAACTATAATAAATATCTCTATAATATTTTATTTAATTTACAACCAATTTGCATAAAAAATTCTATTATGAAAAAGTGTAACTATTTGTTTAATGTATACTTTTCGAAACCATTTATTCTTAATTGCAGAATGTTTTTGATTAACAGAGTGCTCGCAAGTTGAGATAAATGTTTGTAGATTTACGTCTAAAAAAAACTTTTACTATATGCCGTCTGTAGTAAAAGCGTTGTAATCTCATTATCTTCATTATTATCATTTTTATGCCTGCATGCTCAGCCACACATTATAGATCAACGCATACACATGCCCCCAAACACATTAAACCACCTTCACCAGCAGTAATAAACAAAAAGGATGAAATTAAACTTTTGCCAACAACCACACTTTGAACAAAAAGTTCATCACAGTGAAGTAAATGACGCTTTCGGCTAATTACAAAAAATAATTCAAGAGCAACACTTAAACAATTCTCAGTCAACATAAGCAATGCTACAAATGCATAGTAAGACTAAGTGAACAACAGTAAAAGAACACGCAGACACAAAAGCCGCTAAATAATGTTAAAAAAAAAATCCAACCAAAAAATTAGGGATATTTTTTGTAATTACCTGGGTTAATGTGTTCCTGGGTTATGACAGGATATTAATTTGCCAGACTTTTTTATTTTGTTTTGCTTGTTGTACTCGTATACATGATTCTATATGTTTCACTTGGTATACGTGTGTACAAGTGTTGAGCCTTTGATATTCTATGCCAAACAATTAAGAGATTGCGGTAATATTAACTCGTGTAAAAAAGAAACTAAAATAAAAATAATTATTGTAAATTGTTCTAGGGGGGAAGTCGTAACAAAAACAAAAAACAAAAAAAAAATTAATTAATCAACATTACTAAAATTGTTCGAGATAAAACATTAAAACAAATTTGGAAAGTTAAAATCTTAATGAGAAAAAAAAAGAACACAGAAAAAAAGGTTGAAGGATTTACAAACAAGGAAGTCAACAAATTATCAGTAATGAAAAGACTGCTTTAGTTGTAGTTATGAAAAAATCTAAAATGTATTCAAAATAAACAATTTATTAAACTAGATAAGATGTAAATAATGTTGATGTAATTTTAAAAAATGAGAAAAATTTAATTCATTATTCAGGACGCTTCAAAAGGAAATCGGCTGGATTTATCTAATTTGTATATGAAAACAGCCTCACAAAATCGAATAGAACTGGTGACTCTAGTCTATAATGAGAGTGGTAAGCCCCTCTCCTATACAATATTGCAAAAATAGAGAATTAGGAAAAAGTTAAATCTTTAAAAAACATTTGGCGAAACTGACTGACAACATTTTGAATTTCGTTTATAATTTTATATCCGTTTTTAAAACCTGTACAATATTATTTAATTAACACCACAAATAAATTACCAAAAATATTTTCGCTTCTGTAAACAGGTGTCAAAACGTAAACAAAATCACAATAACAGTTATAATGCATTAATGCGTGTTTTAATTTTGGCAAATCAGCAATATGCACACAAGTGGTCATAAAATATTAATTTTGTTGTTAGAAATTATTTTCATATTTATTTAAATTTATTTATAAATAGTAAAACATACTCACGCACAAAATGTTTGTTGGTATTAAAATATAAAATTAAAAGGAAAAAGAATAAAATTATAAATCACAACAAATATACGCTAAGTGACGATTGCGAATATTTAATAAATTTATTATGCCACACAAGCCCAACGCTGTTAATAAATACATAATATTATTATTAAATATACTAATTAGCGATTTAAATATTCGATGACATTAACATACAAGAAAAAAAAAAGAACAAAAAAAAAATATAATTACTAAGTCTATAATTAAACAATTATAATTTGGGTAATTAGAAAAAAACTTTACAAATTAAACATTTGTAACATAAATTGTGTTATGAAACACATAAAATAAACAATGCAGCCTGTTTTGAGAAAATAAAATTATAAATATATTTCAGTTTTAAATACATAAGTAATGTAAAATCTTTAAACGAAATGAGAGTTATACTATTTTTTTTTAGCTAAATAAAGATGTGACGATAAAAAAAAGGAAAATAAAATCAATTCATCTCTTGTTAGGGCACTCAACCTCTTATGTACTGATGGTTTTTTCAGTGTATGTTTCCAAAGGTCTAAACAGAAGATATCCTACAATTGCGGTTAGCTTGGTTTTTGCCAAGGCAGGATGCCATTATTTTTAAGATGATAGACACGGGCTTCAATAGAAGTGTGTGTAAAATCGTCTGCAATTTTCTACCTGATACTGGGATACTACAGGGATCCTTGCTTGGTCCTGTACTTTATAACATATTTATGTCTGATAAACCTAACCCTGCTGCAGCTTCTGGGCCCCTCGCTCGTATTGTAAATGGAAGAGTTAACAACTACTTGCCTCGGCTGGAGCCTTTTTTTTAAATTGAAAGTTCACTTAAATATGAATAAGACTGAGGCCGTTATGGTAAAGGACAAGCGCAAATTTTTATATCCCAGCAGCAGATCTTCTATACCATCGCATATTATAGGTCGCGAACTAATTACGGGTCAGTTTCCATTAAAATTTTAAGTTTTATCGCCACATAGAATTTATCTTAAAGCGCGTAAATCGTGCATATGCCGCATATCGATGTATTCTTGAATATAGGATAGGAAAATAGGAAAATTTGATTCCTTGTTTATCGCCAAATAATTCGACCTCTCGTATCTTATGCCTTCCCAGTCTGGCTTAAAATTTCTTTTGCTCAGATGGAGAAGCTAAGGAAGTGGGAGAAGAAGATTATGGTCACTTGCCTTGGGCTGCGGTTTAGGCAGGGGCCTGATGGCAAAGCAATAGGCTTTAATAGAATTGACTCTTATATGGTAGAGTCGGGTCTAAAATTTCTTGAGAGGGCTCAATCCCTTGAGCACAGTCTTGTTGGACAGTGCTTTACGAGCACGGGCAATCTGGGAGCTATTCGAATGCCTTATTAGCTATCACCGGTAGAGCTTATGACATTGATCGGAGCTGGCCTCCTGTATAACACAGCAAATCTCTTATATTACCATAGGAGAATAAATATCATAGACATAGAAAATGAGGTGTATAACACCGGCCAATAGGCTTTTCCTATTCTTTTTTATAAAACTTTATTTTCTTTTGCATATAATGCTATTTTTCTTCTTTCTCGCCTAACTATAAGATTTAGTTTAATATTAGAATTAAGTACGATTTACCTACAGTAAAAATAACTTCAATATTATTATAGAATATCTTGGCAACTCCTTGAAACATGTAAAACATTTAAATTTTTGGAAATAAATATTTTTTATATTGTAACTCTCATTTAGTTTAAAGAAATTATGTAAACGTACTGGCACAGGTAATCAACGATAAACACATAAAGGCAAGATTATTTCTTTCATTAGCTTAAACTGAATTTGAAAGCATTTCCATCAGTTTTATACTGTTAAATGTAATTTAAAACTGAAACCAGTTTTATATTAAAAAAATTTTAAATTTTCTATTTTTACAGCGGTATTTAAATAAGCATACTTTACCACCTTTTAATCTTCAACCACAAAATTAAATTGAAAATAACCCAAAATATGAACTCAAGTTAAAATTAAAAACAAAATCAAACCTACAAAAATTAATACAAATTAATTTGTCTCATGTCACACAAACATTTCAAAATACAAATTACGATAAAGCAATTATATCTTTTTTTATTTATTGTTTTACGAGGGCTGCTATTTATATTTCTGGCCTTGCAACACTGAATGCTGCCAAGTGCAATCTGACATTTCCATTGGAAAGTTTGTCATTTTTAAGCATATTCCTACTCAAAACGTTTTGACGTACGACCATTATTTGTGTTGTTTACAGTGACTTGAAAAACTTAATATAGAAAAAAATGGAATTAACTCGTGAACATTTTCGTGCCATAATTTTTCACAACTTTCGACGTGGATTATCATGACAAGAGTGCATTGATGAACTTAAATCTTTGTATGGCGATGAAACACCATCCTATAGCACCGTGAAAAATTGGTATAATGAATTTAATCGTGGCCGAAGCTCGCTCAAAGACGAATTCCGTGAAGGTCGTCCAAAAACGGCTGTTGTGCCAGAGAACATTGATGCCGTGCGTGAACTCATAATGCAAGATCGACATGCGATATACCGAAAGATAGAGACATCCTTGGACATTTCTTCCACCAGCATACATTCGATACTGCATGAACACCTAGCCGTAAAAAAGGTTTGTTCTCGTTGGATCCCGCACAATTTGAAAGTCGCTCAAAAAAAAGGCTCGTGTCGATTGCTGCAAAGAAGTGTTGCAAAAATACGATTGCGGTGCTTCAAAAGACGTTTATAAGATCGTCACAGGAACGAATCATGGATCTATGCGTATGAGCCCGAAACAAAACAACTATCGACCGCGTGGGTCTTCAAAGACGAGCAAAATCCAACGAAAGTTGTTCGTGAAAGAAGCACTTCGAAGCAAATGGTCGCCTGTTTCTTCGGCAAAACTGGTCATGTGGCGACTGTTCCGCTTGAGCAACGTAGGACGGCCACTTCTGTGTGGTACACTACAATTTGTTTGTCTGAAGTCATCGGAGAAATTCGAAAAACCAACAACAGAAGACGAATCATTGTTCACCATGACAATGCGAGCTCTCACACATCGGCTCAAACCAGAGCGTTTTTGACCGGCCAAAACGTCGTACAGCCATACAGCCCTGACTTGGCACCTAATGACTTCTTCTTGTTCCCGCACATCAAGAAAAAAAGGCGTGGTCAACGATTTTCGTCGCCAGAAGAAGCTGTTGAAGTGTTCAAAAACCATGTTTTAGAGGTGTCTCAATCGGAGTGGAAAAAGTGCTTCGACAACTGATTTGAGCGCATGCAAAAGTGTATAAATCACGCTGGAGAATACTTTTAAAAACAATAAAACCATTTTTGATTATAAATATTCGCATTTTCACTATTAGGCCAGAAATATATAAAGCAGCCCTCGTAATAGTTTTACATTGAGAAAAATATTAAAAAAAAATAAATAAAAACAAACTGATAAAACTCAAACTCCTACATTTTTACACACATTTGTATGTTTATAAATGCATAAATATACACACATCAACAGAATAATCCAGTTGACCAAATATATTAAGGGACTTTTTTTGTTCGTTTATAATTTATCACTTTTGAGAACAGATTTAGTAAAAAATGTCGAATCTGAAAGGTTGTGTTGAACACTATACAACATTTGGCGTCAACTGTGTTTAATTTATAGTGTTTTAAATAATACCGGTGAGTTAAAGAGTAACAGATTCATTAATGAGTCATCCGTTATACGATCACATGTGAATATTCTACATATTATGCTGTAACTCACATTTTCGTTCTTTCAAAAGTCTTGAGAGCCTTGTACGATTTACTAAGATTGTTTTTTTTTGTAAATTTTTAAAACAAAATGCGATCGATCACAAATACATAAATGCAATAACGAATTCGTAGGCATTTTGTGTATTTTGTGAATTGATAAATATAATCAAAAGTATTCCGAAATATCTGTACTGATGTATGAAATGCTACTTGCTTTTATGGCATTTGAATATGTTGCGTTAAATGTAAGAGCATTGTAAAATATATTTGCACTCGCATTACCACGCATTAGGATGGTTTAAAAAATTTTGAAAAACAGGCTCGCTCATAATAAAAAAAATATTCCCCTAAATTTTTAGTATTTTGTTGTTTGATCATGAGTTTATTTAAACAGATTTCTTTTTTAACTTTACGAAAAGATTTGAAACTTTTTCTAAGCTGACCCTAATACGAGTATACTTTTTGTATGTTGTGAGCTATGAATGTTTGTGTGTATGACTGTGTGTGTATGTGTGTGTGAAAATAGTTAAATGAAGGACAAATAATGTTGGAAGATTTACAACCATATTGGTGTCGAGTGCAATAAATAATAATGAATTTTCATTTAGACAATTGCATGAGATTGTAAAATTTTACACCGAAAGATATTTTACACTTAAATCCTTTAACAACAGTTTGCGAAATAAATGTACTTAATGCAGAACTAGATAACTAAATAATTTATATAAATGTTTATATTTTGGTAATAAAATTGCTTCTTTTGCTAACAGAACTCGTTTTGTTACAACAAATATTAGACATTGGCATGTTAATACACAAAATTTAAAAAATTTTATTTTCGTTTTTTACTGAATCTGTTACCTCATTTATAGAGTAGATATATTCGAACATTTTTATGCATCATATAAAAATATTATGACTTCATCAAAATAACCAATAATTTAAGATTTAGTTGCCATTTTAATAAAGTGTTTCTTTTTCGACCTTAACAAATTATACGAAATAATTTAACTTTTTTAAATTTTTGCAAACAAATACCAGATTTATTTATTTACTATTAAGTATATTTCAAATCTAGAAAATATTATTTACATGTTTGTCACTAAAATTATAGAAACTGCTGCTCTCTATAATTTTCTTTCAATCAACTGAAATGACAGTCTAGGCTATTTTAAAGCGCCGGTCCTTGCTTTATATAAAGACAAGCTTTTGCTAGCAATATTTTTTATATTAAGTATTTTAATATTTCATATTTATTACACTGCAAATTTTTTGATCTCCTTGAGAAAATAGGACGGAAAGGTTTCTCCGATTTAGCTAGATAATATACCCGAATATACTAGATAAAGTTACCCTGAAATTACTGGAATAAAATTTTTTATCATCTAAATAGTTTCTGAATATTTAGGAAATTCGTGGCGATAAAAAAGAATTTTCATACGAAATGAAGAAAATTTAAATATTCTTCATACTCAACCCATTTTTGGTCAAAAGAGAAATTTTTGGCAGAACAGTGTTTTTAGAAAGATGTACCCTATTGTAATCCTACAGATATTCAAAGTGAGACTTTGTACCTGGCGTCAAGATACACAGATTTATTCTGCCAAAATAAGATTTGAAATCGCAGTGTAAAAATGTTTCAATTTTTAATTTCATTGTTATAAATAGAATGGCAAATAGCATACATTGACTCACATGCACATTAACTTGTGTACGAGTCATAAATATCTTCTGGTGTTTGTAATTTCGCATTAGGGAAGTGAAGGCAGTGGCTTCGGTTTGTTGTAGATTCATTAATAATTGTGTGCGTATAAATTACAATTTTAAAATTTTTGCTTTTTGGTCATAAATTAAAATATTAACTCAATAGTATTGTTATTGTAGCTTCATGATAAAACAGCTTGTAGTTTAATTTGTTTACTTTTCTATCCCTCTCTTTCCCACTCTTTTACTTGAACTACATCTGTATTTCTTTATAAGACACATTTGCATCTTTGTTTGTGTAAGTAAGTTTACAAGGAAGTTATAATAGATACATGTGTATGTGTAATAAAATATTTGTACATGCTGTTAAACACATACTAATGCATAAATTGGCTTCTAAAATACTTTGAGCATAATTGTTTCTATTTCCTGCTGCACACATTCATCTTCTTTCATAATTTTGTTTTATAATCATGTGGAAATTAACTAAAAATATCTCCGTTTTCTATTAAAATTGTATAATATTTCCTTTTTTGTTGTTGTTGTTGTTATCCGGTGTTTTTGACGATTTATTTTATCATAATCGTTTTGTGGGAATACAAATGATATAAATAAATTAAAATACTTTTACTCAAGAGATATTTGTTATACAGTTAATAGATTTATTTTAAATTTATTGCATTATTTAAATTAGTTTAAAGTATGCATGTTTTCTTATAAATGAATTTGTAAATTCCAAAAAAAAAAAAAATAAATAAATCCATATTTAAACTTCAATTAATGTTTAGAATAAATCACAAATGTCCAAGATTTTCAAATCCAATAGTAACGAAATTGCGTGTTTATGCAAACTTTCAAAAAATCGTTTCCATTCTACACAAAACGTTTTTGTTGTATTGGTTTGGATGAACACGTTTTAGCCATAATTTTTTTTGTTTTAAAAAAAAATATAATAATTTAAATAAAATGTATTTTATTGCTTATTAATTTTGAGTATAACAAAAAATTAAAAATATACTCCGCAAACGTCACTGCAATTCGTTTAATTTGTCTTTTCTCTCAGAAGTGGAATCCATTCCCCAACAGTATTTCTTCCACTAATGAATGTTCCTAATATAATTACAGCATTATTTAAAATTAATGATAATATTTTAAAATATATTTTTAGGGCGACTGTGTGTCAGTTTTCACGTCTATTATTATTCCTTTTCGCTTTTAAATATATATTATTGTTAAAAATATATGAGTTAAATGTGGTGGAAATTAGTATATCCCAATGCTCTCTTTTATATCTTTTTCAATTTGTTTTGCTTTTCAATCCATTAGATTATATTTTACGAATTAAAAGAAATACTGGCAAAACAAAATTCAGATTCATATTTATTTTCCCAACAAATTTTTTTTAAAAGCAAGTGAAGTCTTAAAAACTAATACAACATTATAAAAAAATAATTCTTTGCATATGTTAGTATTTTTCAAAGACTTTTTATTTAAACAAAATAAAATTATACATTTGTACTAATTAACTCTTTTATAACATTTAAAAAATTTTACAAATAATTCCCAAAAAAGGGATGAAAAGGGAAGTTCTCACTACAAAAAAAAAAAAAAAAAACACTTAAAGTAACTTACACACCAAAAACTTAGAACTATAATATCAAAAAAAAAAAGAAATAATGAAAAACAACAAATTCACATTAAAAAATAAAGAAACATGAATAAACAATACAAATGAAATAAAACTATTGGGCAGTGTTGTAAACAGTGCTTTAAATACTGAGAGAGTGAAGCCTTCTATGATAAAATAAGAGGTATGCATCCTCGTCTAGAATCCCAGCAGCTTTAATCGTCAACAAATCTGGCGGACACAGATACCTTGACATCCGAACAGCCTCCAGATTTCTCGACGCAGAGTAGCATTCTCTCACCAAGCAGTTCTCTAAGGATTGTACACCCTCTAAAAATTTCACAGCCATTTCCACCATGTAGACATCCACTCGCGCAAATTCAATTGCGCTGTAGATTGATCTACATGATGGCCTGCGAATCGCTCCGTTTGATCCTACATAAGGCCTAAGCCAAAGACAAGCAACCAAAACTAATCTCTCCCATCTCCGTAGCCTTTCCATCTAGTGCGATGTAATCCCGAACCAAGCCGGAAAGGCAAAGGAGATGATAGGACGGATAATTTGGCGGTATGCTAATAGACGCACTTTCCTATCATGACCCTCCTTACGTTTGAGAGATCCCTGATATGCAGAGTAAATTCTCTTGTTTCTCTCAAGAATGTCGTCGATATGCCGATAGCTTTCAAAGTTATCATGGAAGGTAACACCCAGGTATTTAAGCCTGTCCGATGTCCCAATCCTTTCTTGTCCGATAGTCAAACAAGGTATGTAAGATCTACAATTTGGCTAAATATATTTCCGCCTACCCTTAAACATTACGGCCACGGTCTTCGCCATGTTCAAGGTAAGACCCCCACATTGGCAAAACAAAATCACAACTTTTTAATTTTAAATATTTTTTCTACCACAATCATAGATTTGCTGGATATAAAAATAACATTCACTTAATTTAATTTGTGCAGCATTTTATTTTCATTTGAAAAGATATTTGAAAAGCGTTTTATATCGTCAAACTTCAAGTGATTTTAATTTACTGAAAACTTATTGTGAAATTTTAGAGCACATGAAAATTATTTTTATTAATAAAAAAATACTGAATAAAAATGATCACTTTTTACAATTCGATAACAGTTCAACGGCATTTACACTATGCAATTTTTCATGAAACTAACATGAAATTTTTTGTTTGTTTGTAAAGCAGGAGGAGTAAACAATATGGTATTGCTTGAGTTTTGAGGGGATTCTGTTGCTAATGTTTACTTTTGGATTGCGCATAACGCTGTAACTTAAATAGAAAATTGAGAAAAAAATGCTTCAAAAAATTGCATAGTGTAAATCTGGACTTTATTTTGCTCATTTGTTTTTATTATCAATGACAACTCTAGAACTGTTTTTTAAATTTTTTATTTAACTCAATTTCAATCTTAGCAAATTGCCATCCTTACGTATGCAAACTTGTGTTTTAGATTAATAAAAAAAAAATCAGAAAAAAAATATAAATTCGTTCAAACATCATTTTCATTGCTTTTCTAGCTTTTTTAATTTCTAAAATTAATTTTTTAATAATTTCGTTAATTCTAGTAAAGTATTAATTCTTGAACTGATCATATACTCGTGAAACTTCTGTTATTAAAACCTGGGTTTAAGACTAAATAAGACAAAATAAGATATTTTAACCGTCCCAATAAAAAGTTTAAAAATTGATTTCTATTTTATTACAAAAAATAAATATTCATGAAAACTATAATATTTACGAGTTGCTGGCATTAGTTTTAAGAAAAAAAAAAAAAACGTATCCTAATCATAGAATTTTCAATGGTTTTAAGCATTTATTTAAATGCTAAGCGGTTTTATTAATGTGAACCCATGCTCGCTAATGACAAGCGAATGTTAAATTCATGGGTTTTCCCCCTAAAAAGAACCATTTCTTTTTAAGTAGAACCCATGAATTACCTACTACTTTTGCATGTTTTTTTTTTGCTAGGAATAAATAAAAAATAGATTTAACGTTCTTTAGTTAAAAATGTTACTTGAAGTACGTTATTAAAATATTTATAATATAATTGCAAATGGTGAGTAATTTTTTTGTTCTTACTTTCTACAGGATAACAGCAAATAAGAAACCGTTTAAGTGAAAATCACAATAAAGTCTTTCGAAGAGTTTAGGAATAAGAGTGAAGGGGAAAATAATAAAAACAAAATTTTAACATAATATTAAATTTCACTAGCACATGCACAGAGTAAAAAAAAAAAATATTTTACTTTAGAAAACAACTCATACACAACGTAAGCATTTGTTTTAGTTGCTAAAAACGGAGATGAAGTTATCTTGTAGCTCATACCATATTCACAAACGTACTTGCAACATCCAACGAAGTTATGTGTATGTGACAAAACTAATTCAAAATAATGACCGTAATTCAAAGGATTTTATGTTGATACAGCTACGAAAATGACAGCTGCAAAAAAAAAAAAAAATTGAAAAATATAGAAAAAAATAGAAAAAGCAAATAAAGTTAAGAAATGAATATCTTATAAAATATGTTAACAAACATTATGTGTGTTAGTAACATTATTTCTATTACGACAGCAAGTACGACTTTATAAAACGCACTCAAAACTCTGCAGGCAGTCTTAAGTTAAAGCTTCAAATGCGTAGCTGGAAGGTAGAGTAATTCCTATGTTTTCATATAAATTTGAAAGAAAAAGTCAAGTAAAGTAAATAAAAATTCATAAGTTTGGAATTTTTTTTGTTGCGAGTATCACAGTTTTGCATTTGATTCTAAGCAACATGAGAGGGGAGGGAGGAGGGGTGTTTGAGTATATATATACATATATATTGCAGCACTCTGCATGATGTCTCTTATACTTTAAGCATCCCGTTAAGTAGTAAAGAAATAATAAAAGACTTAAAAAAAATTCAAATTAAAAAGTATAATATGCCGTAAATTATGCTGGAAAAAAAATCCTAACTCTGCTTAATTTTATTTTTCAAATGCTATTCTGTTTAAGATTCTAATAAACTAGTTTTATGAAGTCATTACTTTGCATTTTACGAAGTTAAAATGAAATATGAAAATTATGCAAAATTTAATCATTGTAACCTTAAATGTATAATAGCAAAAGTCCGCTTCACAATTATAAACATATTTGCAACTAAAAGTATGCTATAGAAAAAAGGTTCATAAGAGATTAAAAAAAATGTTCTTTTTATTAAATTCTTAATACTTCTTAAAAGAATGAAATAATAATAATATAAAAAAGTGTAGAAATTAATTCAGTTCATTATTTTGAAATATAATATTTCATAAGAGATTATTTTATTATACATTAAAAATGCATTGCTATTGTCATATTAGTTACTAATCTTTTGAAAAAGCTTTTGAGCCATTTACATAAATAAAACAATTATTTTATTATTATTCAATTTTATGTATTAACACACATAATTGACTACGTAATCAATTTGATTCTAAATTCTTTTTTTTTCAAATCGAAAGTTTCTTATATTATTAAATAAATAATTTAATAATTATCAGTTAGGCTTAAGTTTGTTTATTACATGTGATAAATTGTAAAAAGAATTATGAATCAGAATGAAATTTTTTTCTGATTCGTTTTATATTTATAACGGCTGCTTCAAACACATGTATCCTTTTTAAAATAAAATAAAGTAAAATAAAATAAAACTTAATTTCTTTTAGGTAATATTATAGTGTCACCAGTCATTTATATGACTGTTGCGGCAAACCTCGTAGTATTTAAGCCTGTCATTTCAAATTTCAGGATTTTGTTGACTGTTTCTGATTGTATATTGCGTACGGCTTGGATTATATTAGTTTTAAGGGTCTGAATCGTTTCTGGAATAATATTATTGCATCGATCTTTAACGACACGCAACAAGAATAATTAACAACTCCAAAAACAAAACTCCGATCAGGCTAATTGACATCGGTAAGACGACTGATAAAACGATTACAGAACCTAATACGAATGATATCGATCTTTTGATGAGCTGTGTGATATCCTGCTAAAACCACAGAATATCTAAGTTAAAATATTCGCTGTTCATAGAAATCACATTTCTAGTACCCTTTGAAAAAAAAAAGTTCCAATGATACCACCACGGCAAAATCTGCACCAAAATGTCACTTTCAGGCAATGCAGTGGATTCTCGATAATGGCGTTCAGGTTTTTCGATATCCAGATTCGGTAGTTTTGTGTGTTAAGCTTTTGTATTATACAAACTGGAAAGCCAAAATAATTCATCTAGAGAAGGAAAAAGGAAAATTAACGTTGAAAGAAAACAAGTAGCTTCTTTTTTAAAGTATAAAACCTTCGAATGTTAAGTCTGAGATTTTACTTTTGTTTTTTATATTTAATTATGTAATCCTGTTTCTTTTAATTTAATTTAGTTTAGTTATATTATTTTTCTTTTGTTATTGAAATTGAATCTCTTAATTTTCACGGTCATTACTAACAACAAAAATCAGTCGTCTTCCAAAACAGATTCATTTTCATAATTTTGCCTGCGACAGCAATTTAACGTTTTACAGTTTTGTGCAGATTGCGTTTTTTTCTACCAATTTCAATCCAAGTTTGTAATTTATTCGTTTTTTCTTTGTCCAAAATTAAATTACTCCCCGGTGGCTACTAAATAAATTAGCACTTAATTAATGACTGTTAAAGGCGTACGTACATACGCATACACGCGGTTGCAAGTGAGAAACAAATCTTCCGCAGAAATTGTTTTCAGTAACAAACCAGAACACAGCTATAAAGCAGGTTGTTAGAAAGTATTTGTTGGTTGGTGTAAGAGTTAAGGAAACAAAAAAAAAATCGTTACCGCTTAATGATAGAAAAACTGGTTAAATATTTTATGGTCTTCGCTTTATTAATTTATGAATTTTAAACGTTGCATCATTGTTTTTCGTTTTACATATTTTAAGATAAAATTCTGTTGCAAAACTTGGACTAAAGCTTTTAATATTGTAGTAGAACTTTTGAAAAAGTTTTAACACATAAGAGCAACACACACAAGACATTATAATTTTGACTTAAAAGCAAAAATTCCCTGTTGCTTCTTATAAAATGGAGAATAAAAAAAATAACGGTTTATTTTCTTTTTTGAAATTTGCCAGTAGCATCAGTGTATCTGTTAAGATGGTGGAAATGAACGTATTCTAAGGCTTTATGCTTTAATAAAATACAATTTTTTAATTTTTATTTAATGTTCTAAGTTTTGGTTCTAAATTACTCAGGAAAGAATCTGCATTTATTAAAGGTTTTATTTATTTTAGATTGAAATTATATTAAACTCTTAATTGTTTTAATAATTTTTTTTATTAGAAGCTTGTTTTTAATTAAATATATAATTGATTCAATTAATTATATAATTTGAAATTTTGAAATATTGAAATATGTTATTGAGTCAGTTAAAAATTTAATTATTCTGTGTATTAAAGTATTACAAAATATTTTTGATCTTTTTTTTTTAAGAAATGTTTGTTTAAAGATATTTTTAATTTCGAAAGTAATGAAAAGTATTTTGCTTTCAGAATTGATGGCAAATAATGACAATTTTAATTGAATTAAATTAAATATTTTCGATCAAATATCCCTTTTCAATATTTAATATTAATTGTTTTTAAAATAATACAAAACTAAACAGCAACAAAGTTGCTCCATAGTTACAACAATTAACCAAAACTTTACAAAAACTTTCCCAACAACAATTGCAAACCAAATGTGTTTAAACTTCTGTAAAAATGCGCGCGATTACACATTTTTTGTTTCAATATTTTTACGCACAAAACTTCTTTGTTGTTAAAATATTTTGAAATAAATATTTATGAGAATTCGAGTGAGTACTTGTGGATACGACAAAGGAATTTGTGTATGTGTATATGTTAACAACAATCGCGTAATAGTTTAAAGTTACCAAACTTTAACAAACAAAACATTTAAGGCAGAGAAACTTTTTCAATTTGTTCGGGAGTTTGCCTTTTCCTAAGAACTTGCAACTGATTTTGGGCCGCAGTAAAATGTAGTGTTAAGTCAAGTTGTAAGTTAATGCTTCTGTTCTTTTTAAGAGGTTGTGAGGGGGGGGGGGCTGCACTTGAAGTAAAAAGTATTTATATTTTTATAGAGACTTAAAGTTAGAAGGCAGCAGACACTGTTTGTATTGAGTCTTTATAAAAAGGAATTTAAAATGACATTATTTTTGTTGCTTTTTGTTACGAGTTGGATTAAGTTATAATCGAATTTTAATTATAACTAACGATCAGGAAACAAAGTTTATTTTTAGCATTAAACAATTTTTGTGAATATTTAAAAAATATATTTAAGTTTTGCTACTCTTAAAGTAAAATACATTTACATTTACATACATTTATTTCCTAATTTGTTTCCGTAACGTTTAATCCACAAATTTGTATTATAAAAAGGCTCCTAATAAAAAACTATAAATTATTTTATTCAATTTCTTTTATTATGGTTAATTACATTTCATTTTCTTTATTTTACTTTGTTTCATTTGCAGACCAAACAAAAAGAAAAAAAAAACAATATAATTTTTTTACATTAAGCTCGAAAAAAAAAATTCAACAGTCTCTTAAAATGTTTCTTGATTCTTTTTTGTTTTGGTTCATTTTTTTTGTGGCAGAAATCTTTCATTATCTGTCTTGCTCACCATCTAAATTTGCTACATCGTTTTATTCGAGTGTCACCGTGTGTCATTAAAATGATTTATTTGCCATTTAGCTGGAAAAAAAAGAAGAAGAAGATAATGAAACTTATGTTTTTACAGCATAAAAAGTTATTTATTTATGCTTGTGGTCACTAATGATTTGTAAACCTTGGAATTGAATTAAATGACATTGTACTAAATAGTTTTTCTCATTTGGTTATGCTTTCTAATTTTCATTTTGAATACTTTCACAGTGTTAATGCCGTAAAGTATGCTGTGTTTTTTGTAAATTATTTGTCTTAACCCAGTTAACATTTTTATATATAATCGCTAATTTTCCAATTTTTTTTAAATCTTCTACACGGTTATAATAATTGTTTATGCGCTCGTTTTAAATTCGAAAATGATTGCTTTGTCGGAAGAAAATAGTACCCTAGACGTAACTCTTCTAAACGAGTTCCTTATATGTCATTTTCGATACTGTCTTCATTCGTAGTCGTGTCAATTTTTGGTCATATTGCCACCCGTTTGTGAGTCTTCTTCGAATCATATTATACTGTATTTTTTCAAAATCAAACATGGCAAAAACATTTTGCTTATTTCTTTTAAGTAAACATTGTTATTTTAAACTAACAGTGCCCACGAATTCGTGAGTGTGTCATATCTAATTTTCTTAAAATTCAAATTTAAATATATTATAGAATTCTGTAAACAGTGTTAACAATTTTACATCTACAAAATTAAATGAGTTGACAACTGTTTTAGTACCATGCTACCGATAAAATTGGGTGCTTTCACATTTGTGTCTCTATTTTCTTAACGAAATGACATATTTTTACTTAAAATACAAATAAAAAATTAAAATAAAATATTTACACAATTTTTTCATTGATGACTCTAAAACAATTCTAGAAACAATCACATTTCGGGCAATTGCTTTCCGTACATTTTGTTTTTTAAACAAGTCGCTTTCTTTGCGTTTGTCGGAATCATATTAGAGTCTCTTTTAAAACGCATAACTGAATAATCACGGTAAGCCCTCTTGTATTGTCTTAAAACATTCACTTTGGTAATTAAAACAATCTTCCAAATGTTTACTGGGAACTGTTGTGTAGTCAAATCACCAACACACATGAAAAAAGATAAATAAAGTTTCACAGTAAACATTGTTTAATATCAGACAAAACTTAAAATAATAATCTGATATTTTGCTAGACAATCACTCGAGTGTTCGAAAATTCGAAATTTCGGACTATTTATTTGCTCATATTGAATGATAGTAAAATTTATGATTGTTTATTTTTTTTTAGTAGTTAGAAATGTAGTAGAAAATCGTGACATTATTTCTTTTTTTTTTCAATAATTTCCTTCAGAACTCGTTTAGAATTTTCACAGAAATTATGTTACGTTTTCGGTATGTTTTATACACGAAATCGGATATGAAGTCTGACCGAATTCAGAGCAATATGTCTAGTGGGTTGTTTCTGCAGACCCAGTGTTGATATGTAAATAACTCAATTTAATGACCATGAGGAGATTTTATAGTGACAATTAATAATTTTTTGAAACGATTAATAAAAAGGTTGTAAATTATTTATAACTTAAAGATTTTTAATGATATTTTTGTTTAAATTCTTAAAGTTAATATTTTTTTCAGCATTTTTATTTAAAAACTTCAGCACTCAAATATTTTTTTTAAACATTTCATATCTCTAGAATATTTCTATTGCATGGAGATAGTTCTTTTAAGCAGTAAAACTGTTTTGTATCTCAAAGGAAATACGACTTAAACATCTTTTTTTTTTGTAAGTGCGAGCATAAACATATATTAGCCATTTCCTCGAAAAGTAGTTACTCCTTTAACTGTTGCAAGGAAAAAAAAAGCTGAGGAAAATACCAACTTATTAAAAATATAAAAGAAATAACTGTCTTTCTGCTGTTTGTTTGCTTTAAGCAGCGTCGCTGTTCATAAAAATAAAGTTTTGTGTTTAACCACTTGTGCAAGTGGCCAACCATTGAAATGGTAACCGAGCAAAAAACAGAGAAAAGAACTTTTAACTAAACATACAAACTAACGGACAGACAAATAGACTTTAGGACAGATGTGCAAAAACACCAAACGACAGTTAAACAGACAAATAAACATTGGAGATAAAACGATTTAGTCCGGAAAGCATGCAGCCGAGCAACATTATTTAATGTTTATGTTATTTGCTCTATTAGATATTTACAGTTGTTGTTATCTTTTGTTTCTTAACTTATATTCGCTTTTTTGTTGCATGCAACAATGTTTTGTAAATAAATGCATTTGGGAGGAACAACTTTCAAAAAATATTACAAAAAAAAGAGAACAAGACAAAAAATAAGTTTCTTTTTTAGTTTTCTGTTCATTGTTGTAAAACTGTTGTTGTTTGTGTAAACACAATATTATTATGTCGTTGACAGTTAAATATACAATTGCTGCTATTACTACAACAACGTCAGCCAGTAAAAAAGGATTTCCAACAATAGTTTTGTTGAGGCTTAATAGAAACGAGACAAATGCAAAACACAAAAAAAAAAAACATTTTAAAAGATAAAAGGAATCTGTATTTGACAAGGCCAGTTTAGGTTTAAAAACTATTATAACTCTAGCATAATGTAATAAAACTTTTACTCTCTTTCATTTAATTGTATATTAAATAAAAGAAAATAGCAATTATCTTAAGACTTTTCCGAGAAAGCGGTTTATGAATTTTTCTTATTTATGCTGAAAAAAAAGAAAAAAAAGGATTAATTAAACGTTTATTATGCTGTAGCAAGTTTTCGAAATGTTTGCAATAACTGTTTTTGCAAAGTGGATAGTGGGTTTATTACCATTTATCCCCATGACGTCATACTTTTAAGGAACTGTGCAGAGAGTTCCTCACAAAACTGAACAGTTAGAGATGTATCCCTGAGTTATTTGAAATCTTAAAACTGTCAAAGTGTTCATACCTTTCGACATGCAACCGATCGTGCAGTGTTAAAATAATAAACAGAGACGACACAGAAAAGGTGCATATTTAAAGTATGCTTAGGGTATCCTCCGGGAAGGTCCTTCTTTGTTTTTCCGTCGTTTTTGAACAATAGTTCATATTACTGTGACGCTGAGAAAGTTACGTGAATATTTGGGAGAAACACCGTTCCAACAATTTGTACTTTTTATCGTGCAGTAAATTATTTCGAAGAAAGAACGTCTGTAGGTGATAGGCCCAAGCATAGACCATAACGTACTACAAGATCGCTTGAAAACAATACTGCTGCTCAAGAAAGTGTTCAAAACAATCAATCAACCTCAATTCTATGCCGTGCTTAGGAGCTTGGTCTTCAAAGAACAACTTTGGCCACAATCTTGCATCAGGATTTGCATTTATTTCCATTTAAGATTCAGTTGACACAAGAGCTTCTTCCACAAGACCATTTACGCCGCCGTATATATGCCGATAGGATGTTACAGTTCGCCCTCATGAAATTCCCGATTTTCATGAAAAAATCATAAGGAGTGACGTGGCTCATTTTTATTTGGATGGATATGTGAATAAACAAAATAGTCGGTTCTGCGCAATGGAGAACTCTCAAATTATTCATATGTCATATTTGCAGCCGTTTAAAGTGACAGTCTGGTGTACAATTCGGTAAGGAGGAATCATTTGGCCCTACTTCTTTGAAAACGAAAACGGCGTGATATGATCGATATCACGATATGATTGAAAAGTTTTTAACTCTACAACTGCATGGTCTGGGCTTGATTAACATGTGGTATCAACAAGACGGTGCCACATCGCACACAACCAGTATTATAGTAGAATTGCTGCGAGACCTCTTTCCACAACAAGTTATTTCTAGAAATGGTGATATTGATTGGCCTCCACGGTGGCCTGATTTTCTGCTCCGCACTTATTTTTGTAGGAATATCAGAAAAGCAAGGTTTTTGCAAATAAACCAGAAATGCTTGAGCAACTCAAAAAACAAAAAAATATTCGCAATAGAGTTAATGAAATACCGCGTAAAATCTATTAGAATGTAATGAAAAATATATTCAAAAGGGCTCACATTTGTGAGGCTAACAGAGATCTGATATTGTATTCCGTAAATAATGGCCGGCATTAAATAAAACATTTATCAATATAAGATCCATTCTCTTTTATTTAATCAAAAATTATAAACAAACAAAATAGTATACAGCTTT
Organism: Gymnosoma rotundatum; assembly: GCA_916610165.2. Lineage (NCBI taxonomy): Eukaryota > Metazoa > Arthropoda > Insecta > Diptera > Tachinidae > Gymnosoma > Gymnosoma rotundatum. Next base: position 562,465 of record OU744337.1, read on the forward strand.
ACGGTGGACACCCTCTATGAAATTGCACTCTTAATAATTCTTTAAATGATGGACGATGCTTAGAAATTAAATAATTAAAAATAATTAATTTAACATTCATTTTGTTTTATCATACATGCAGCAACATTTTATCTGTTCCTTGAAAATTGCAATCAAATAGCGTAACAAGACATTGTTTGGCACATTACTTCCGTTTCCGTTTCATATGGACCTTTGAAGAAATTTCGTAATGTCCACAACAACATGAGCTGCAAGTGAGTTAAATTGTTTTTTTTTTTTGTATTATTTGTATCGTATTAAATTTCTTTGCGCACAACTAGACGCCCACAAGCGAATGCCTTAAATTTGAGCAGAAACACATTTATGCACAAGCCGGATGCAGGGACATAACGGAAGCGAAAATTCTGTTTATATTTCTTGCGTTTTTTTTTTAATTCTTCAGCAAAAGTCATGGATTTTGTCACGAATATGTCTTTGATATATTTTCCATCACAAAAGAAATCACCAAGAAAGAAAGAAAGCTTAAAAATCCATAGAATAGTTACGTGGAAGTTGTGAAAATTAAATGGAAAAACATCCAGGGTATGCGCCATGTATTGCAAATTTCATGATGACATGCACGTGCTTGAATTAAACAACAAGTCAGAATATTTTGTGTGTTATTTCGTTGTTTCTTTCTTTATTCGTAAAAATAAAATTGAAAGTTTAAAAACAATGAACTGGTGAACACGACAGGTCATTACAAAAACAAGCAAAAAAGAAACATGGTTAAAGTTGAAAGTTTTCTTTGAATCAATATCAGTGGTCAATTTTATTACTGTTTTATTATATGTATGTATGTATAGATTATTGCAATAAAAGTTTATATATTTACAGAATTTGTGCTATGGCTAAAAATTTTGAAGAACTTTTAACATTGTCGGAAGGAGAAAAGTTTATCCAAATTCTTAAAGGTAAGAAAATCATATGTATATTAAGCAATACATATATGTACATATATTTTTTTTAAGGATGAAAATTTATTAAAACTCATTTTTAGGATATATATTTCATACCGATCAAAGGTAGAAAGCCTGCTGGTTATTTATACAGCAAATATCACAACTCCATCTCAAAGTTGAAAAAAGAAGGCGTTTATGAAAGTTCTTTTGAAACGCAAGATATCGAAGAAAGTATCTCTTGTCTGCAAGACACTTCCCAAGGTATTATCTAGTCGAATATCTAGGGGTATTTTATGTGATATTTTTGCATTATTACGTAAGTTTTATTTTTACAAGTTAAAAAATATTACAGTTGAGCTTTAGTGAATAAGGAGGGAATGCTTTTAATTGGTTCTGTTTGCTGTAAGGTTCGGAATTTACACTAGGCCATTGAATTATTGGTTTAAAGAATTGTAGATGCAGGTCATAGAACAATTGCTCTTATCAATTCCCAATTATAATCTCGCAAGAAGGTAGGTGGATTTGTAGGCACTACTTTATTAAAAATACTTTGCATTCAAAAATATGTATTTTAAATCAAAGTATCATTTTTTATATTGTTAGTTTGGTTTATAAAATATTTTCACTTTCGAATTTCATTTTGTACTTATAACAGTTTTTGTGTTTAAATTAATTAAATAAACTTATTTAAATATTTTTTGGAAATATAAATGACTTCTCATTTATAGATTCACATTTAAATCTATAAGATATTTGTTCTACACTTGTTTCTCTAGAATAAAACAATCTTCTGGATCTAAATGATTTTCACTTACTTCAATGAGCAACGGTCACAAATGTGACTGGTAAATATACGATAGCATGTAACAGACCAAAGCAAGCCTGTTTATTTTTAAGCCCCGATTTATACAGCTACAGGTTATCCTAAGTACATCGTTTTATTTTTTAAACTTGTAAAAAATAAATTTACTAACAATTCAATCTTAACAATAAGACTAGTGCAATTATCTAACCTCATACGATGGGTATTTTCTAAACATTATTTAGAAGAAAATCAAATATCAAGCATTGACTGGCCTCAATACAACGTCGAAGCATTAGATTATTTCTTATAGAAATCCAAGCATTTGTACTACTTTACACATCTTTATATATATATTCTCAATAAACCCTAAAAACCATATACATACTTATGTACATATTGCTTAAATAAAAAATAGTTTTTTTTTATTTAAAATTGTTTTTTATTTCAAATCATGTAGAAAAAATAAGGTAACTTTTTATAAATCTCTAAAATTTAATAAATTTTTGTAGTTAAATTTAGAATTCCTTTTCCTTTTTTTAAGTAAACTTAACTTTAATAGTAAAACTATTTTTAGTAATAAAATTTTTTTTGCTTACTTTGAGTACAAACAGGTACTCAATTTTAAAACATTTTTTTTACTAAGATCATAGTATAGTAGAACGTAGTTAAAGCTTAATTATTATAAGAAAACTCGCGTATTATAAGTATAAATTATATAGAGTAAAATAGGATCATTTTAACTTCCGCTAAGAAATCTTCGACTTAAAAGAGAGTCAAAGACATTGTTAGAACTGGAAAAAATTAACTTAATATTAAGAATACGTGCAAAAATGTTAAACTTAATATTATGAAAAGTTTACTCTTTTTCTGTAAAAGTGTACTCAATTATATTAGAGATTTTACTTGTGCAAAGCAATTTTCGGGCGCTAAAATGTATAATTTAAGTATTTTTGAGTAAAGGATTATTACATCTTAGTTTTTGCAAGAACGTTTTTTCTGCTATTTTTTACGAAAATTGTATACTTAATTTAAGTAGCACTTTCTTTGGAGCCAAATCGTGCCTGAATTTCTTTAAATTTAGTTAAATTAACTTAAATTTAGTAAACTTTTTTTTGAGTGTAAGCAAAAAATTAATAATAATAAAAAAAAGACTTAATATTATTTTTTAAACTTAAATTATAGTGGTTGGTCCATTTATTCATAAATAAAGTTTCAGAAATATTTTAACAAAAATTTTCAGCGAATTGGTCATACGTCAAGGAAAATAATTTTAAATTTCCTTCTACAAAAATTCAAGGAAAATCCATTACTTTTTTAATTTTCTTACTTTTTTAATTTTCTTACTTTTTTTGTGAGTTCCTCAGTTTAATTGAAATGTAGTTTATTACAATCAATTTGAAGGATTAATCGTTTGTATGAATAAATCTTATGTTTCGTTTTTACTTGCAAATTTGTATGGCGTCAGTCTATTCATGATGGTTTCCAGAGTATACTGATCACAAGTGATATTTAACCCCTTCAGAAGTCGTTAGTTCTATCGATTAAAAAAAAAAAAAACACCTTTCATCTATGCAAATCCATGAAGAAATCCTGCTGCTAATTTGACGATAATTTATTTCTTTATCCAAAATTTTTCTACGACGAAGGTTTAGTGCTGTAGATAATTATTGTAGAAGGAGGAAGTATCAATTTACACAAGTCGACGCCGTTGATATTAGGTAACTGATAATCGTAACGACTTATTCATTATTTCTTTCTTAAATTTAATTTAAGCCTTTTAGACGTTTTTTTGTTCTTTTTAAAAAACTGTCTTTTTCACACTTTTGCCCATCAGCACTTTTTAATGGATATATTTCGCTATAATAGGTTTTCAGTTCAAAAGATTTTGAATATATTTTTGTGAAAAATTACAAGAATGAAACAAAATGTTTGCCTAAATGCTTGTAAATCCCAAAACTTTCCATATTTGCTGAGAACTTAACGCCTTTCATAAGCAAAACAATCAATTAATTAACAATTAATTAATTTTGCTGAAAGCTAAATACATTTTTACAACAAGTAAATCCATTGATTACTTTCTATTAAATACTTAACACTGCTTTCTTTATTTTGCTTATGACTATTATGACGATTTAGCCTTAAGTCTTTTGAAACATACAGGGGCAATTTCATAAAAGATGAGAACAATAAGCTCTTTAGTTAAAGCAACAAAAGATCAAAGTGTTAAAACTGAAAATAAAACAACATTTTAAAATATAACTTTATTCCATTTATTAGTAGAACTTATAATTCATTCACTTCACCATTAAAACAAACCATTGGAAGAGAACGATAGACGAATGAAATTATAGAATATAGAAAAATAATTACACGGGGGAAGAAAAAAATAAACTCAATTACTTTCTATTACCCCAAGGCATTAATCACAACTACAGCAACAATAACAACAAGAGCAGTAGCAACAATATAAAATAAAACCCAACAATGGAGTTATGAGATTTTATATCAACTATTTTTTTTGTTTTTTTTTTCTTTTACGTTTTATTCGCTTGATATAAAATAAATGAACGTGCTCCTTATACTTTTTTTTTCGCTATTTGTTGCTTTTGTTGTTATTATTGTTGTAATTGTTGTATTTTGTTCGTTTGTATATTTATCTTCAAGTTAAGCTCATTGTTGTATGCAACGGTATCTAGTAAACGGCAGCTTATGATAACAGAGTTTTGCACTCTACATTAGTTAAAGACATTCCTTGATTCAGACTTGCCAGATTGTATTACACAAATAGAAGAAGTATTTTCATGGCATGGCCTACATTCTCGGATATTAATATGAAAACAAAGATATATCTCTGTATGGCATATTTTTTCTTACACATCAAAAAAGTAAAAGTGCTATATTCGGCTATGCCGAAACTCTTATACCCTTCACTATATTTGTACAACCCCGCATGTACATATAGATTGGCATAAGAAATTCTTTTCTGCCATCAAGTTTTTCTGTTCAAAAAAGTCACAAAAGTTGTAAGTTTTGCTTAGGGTTGTTGCGCCTGCTAAATCAAAAGGTTGCTGTATCAAATCCTAGAAATATAAAATGTTGAATATTTGGAAACAGGCATGGTGTTTTGCCTGATGACTCGAGGGACATGGACCAATCGTGCTCTTCTCAACAGCAAAATTTTCGAATCTATGTGTGACCGATCGACTGCCTTGGCAAAGCTGATTTCAACAGGAAGACAGACGGATAGACAGAGATACGGACAGACTGATAGACGGACATCTATCAATCGACTTTGCTTTGCAAAAGAACTTAGAATAAACATATAATCTTTATGGGGTCGGAAATGGATGTTCTAAAAATCCCATTTTATTAATTCTTTTTTATAATGTAGGGGTTTTCATAGTTTTCAATCAAATTATTTTAAATTATTCGTACTGTTTTTTTGTAAATTTATAAATTTGTAGTTTTGATTGTTGTGAGATTGTAAGAGTATTTGCAGGTACGTGTGGATGTACTTTCGCATTCTATCTTTCAATCCATGTAAAAGGCATTCATTCATTATTATGATTTCATTTGTTTTTGTTGTCTATGATGCCCTAAAGATAATTTTCTTTTTATCTCATTTTGCTACGTAAGTATATATTTTAATTCTTTTATAGTTTTTCCGTACAATAGAGTACACAAATATATAATACGCGGATGCACCCAAACATTTTGCTAACACATCTGAGTATTCAGAAAAGCGAAAAAAATGTTTTGCACTATTTCCATTGTTCTAAGATATTTAAAACGGAGTCTGCCCATTCTTATATTAATTTTACTTTTATTCTACTCAACAAGTTTAAAAAGCCTTTCATTTTATTAGAAATTAACAGACAAAAATGTTTACTGGGTATGAGCATAACACAGATACATACATTTAAGTCCATGGACGATTGTTTAGTTTTAGTTAACAATTATTATGAGATTTTTGTAATTATAAAAAAAAACTTCTATTTTGTTGTTGTTGTAATAAATATCAAAGTTTTTAATTGTTAAGATAAAACTAAAACAAAATATAAAACTAAACTTGTACATCATGATGAACGTACATATCTGTTGTATTTATTACTTAAGTTGTACACAAGATATATTTAATTTAAAAATCAATTCGATTGGAGAATTTTAAAATGGCTTTTCGAAACATCAACGGAAGCCCAAGATATTTTAAAGTAATTGGAAGCAGTGAGAAGGAAATTAAACAGGCAAAAATATGTGTTTAAAAATATTAAGCTTCAAAATGTTTTGCATGTGAACAGAGAAAATAAAATTTTAAATCTAATGTTTTCCTTAAATTTTGTGTAAAAATGACCAAAAAACATTTTTGTTTATACAAGACGAGTTTCAGAGAAAACAACAAAGAAATGCTTTGGGTTGTTTGTTTACTTCGTCTAACAAAACTAATATTGATTAAATTAGTTGGTTGAACAGATGATGTTTACAATGTGTACAACCTAAGGTAGATAAATGCGAATAATGCTAAAGAACGATGTAGCGATCCAGAAAATGCAGTATAACATTCTGCTGGTTTCTAATTTTTTTTTTGTTTCTTTGGAACACGTCCGCATTTATTTATAAAAAATTTTTCTTTGTAAAAATCTTAAGAAATTAAAAAAATAAACTTTAGCCGAAATTTAATTTTAATTAATTTATAAACTTTTTCTTTTAAAATTCCTAAAAATCAAAACTCTAAAGATATGTATATATTTTATCTTTTAAACATTAACACATACATGTAGAAAAGTATATTTTCTTTACAAGAACTTTATGCATTTTGCCCGGGGCTCGGCAGATTTTAAATTGCACGTTTCCTGCCGTATTATGCACGTAAGATTTTTTTTATAATTCTTAAATTGTGTTCACTTATATTTTAGCATTATATTGTCATATTTTTGCAAAAGGTAAAAAGTTAATACTATTATTTTTGCTCTGGGTCCTGTAATTTTTTGTAGAAGGTGTATTATAAAGCCTGATCAAATATAAATAATGAAATAAAGGTAAAATTAAATAGTGTTTCCATAGAGATCTTAAATTTTAATTTTTAACAAAAAGATAAAAATATAAAATTTAAAATAAAAAGGTGCCCCAAATACTATAAAAAACAATTAGTGTGTGCGTCCAGATCCCATTTGTTGACTTAAAAAAATGTTGTAGCTTATTTTCTAAGTAGGATTAAAGTTAGGGTTGCCAACTGTTGTTTGTAATCAATATAAAACGTTTTAATGGTATAAAAACTGTCTGCAAGTATATTTTGTGATTATACTCTTAATCACAGGGGAAAAGGAATTAACAGGTAATTGGAATGTCACTAACTATCGGAATTTTACAAAAAAAAAACTCTAAATTTGTAAAAAAAAAGTTTTATTAAATGAAATTTCAGTTTAAACCGAAAATGCGCGAAATATAATTATAAATTATCAAGACTTTAAAAGCTTTTTTAAAGAAAACCTCTCGCAAAAAAAAAAAAAAAACAATTTACACTATTAAGACATTTTTATACCCTTCACCACAAAAAGTGAGAAAAGGGTACATCTAAGTTTGTAATTCCGCATATATATTTTGATTTCTATTGCATAGAGAAGTCGATTTCCTTTAACGCACCGGGCAAAACACCATTTCAATATCATTTGGAACAATAAGTAACTCCAATCAAGAGAATTAAAAAATAATTATTAAAAAACTCATAAAAAAAAAACAAGACAACCAAAAGCTGGTAGTTTTTATTTGTTGCTCTTGAAGCGTAAAATATTAACAGTAAAAGTTAAGTTAACTCTTAAATTCCTGGCGTTGTTTTAGAAGTAAAAGCGAAAGTGAATTGTGCGAGCAGTTAAAACAAATGTCGAACAATTTTTATATATTTCCTTTTGTTGTATCTAAAAACTCTGAAGTTGCGTTTAATGAGATTAGGGGCTTAAATTGTTGTTGTTTTTGTAGTACTTAGGCTTTTACAAGTTAAAAAAAAAACTTCCTAAAGATATTTAACATGAAAACCTAATGAATACCTTAACATTGAGCACTTATTAAAATTCTTAGTAAATCAAACTTTTGCAATAATTTGTCGAACTTTATCAAAAAATAAAACACTTTTTAAATCGGAACAAGCCAACTGGCTTCTTTTATCCAGATAGTTGTAATTCTTAAGGTCGCCTGACCAATGTTGCCTTTTTAGCTGTTTTCTTGTTGTTGTGTAAATCTGCTCACGTGAGAGAGAATATTTCCTTACATCGTTGGTGTAACCATTTGCTAATCTATATTGGAAGCTTCTGAAAAAACAACAAAAAAAAAATTATTATAAAAAATTTTAGCACGAGTCTGGAATATTTGTTTGTATTTTTTTGTTAAAGTTATACTGTATTTTATATATTTGTATCTCCGTAGTTTTGTTGCCGGTTGCATAGTTACATGTACGCAATACAGGAGTAAAAGAAATAGTTATGATTTGTTACACGTTCCACAATTTTCAATTAAAAATTAACGTTAAGTAAACTATTTGTTTTTGTTTAAAGTATTTTATTATAATTTTCTATTTATTTCGTTGTGAAAGAGATGGTTTTTGCTATAAATTTAAAACTCACGGAAACTTTTTCCTTTCTCCCTCTTTTATTTATTCAATGCTTGTGTGTGTGGCATTTTAATGATAAAGAAGCAGAAAAGGTAATTTAATTTATTTTATTGAAAAGTGTAAAAATAAATATTCTTTAAAGAATAAAATAAAATATGCACGTGTGTATGAAATGAAAAAAATGTGTTATAATGCTTAATAGTATTTTTATTATTTAATAATCTTTTTAATTGTCATAAAATAAGATAAGTAAAATTGAAGTCTAACCTTTTCACATCATCAAAAGTAATTTAAAAAGATTTGACAACAATAATAGAAAAGAATGAAAGATTTTATTTTTTATTAAACACAAACAAATAATAATATAAACAAATTCATGTAGTTTAACCCACCTAACAATTTCTGTAGACTTTTTCGCGATTAGAGCGAATGATGAAATTAATCGTCCAAGATGTAGTATTTCGATTGCGGAAGTTCAGTATAACGGAAGAAACTAAGGCTCTTTTATTCTTACTTAAAAGGAGCCATAAAACCATCACATTTATGAGTCTCTCATTGAACCTAAAACGCCTAAAAGTGTACCACAAAATAAAAGAGATATTAAAAAAATAATAATTATGAATTCCATTACAAACAGTAAAAGAAAAAAAGGGAAAAGACACAAATAAATCTCTAAAATTAAAATTAAATTTCAGCCACATTGTTGTTCTTGGCTTTGTCATCTTCCTGGATTGGTCACCAGCACAATAAAGTATTGTTGAATACAAAGAGTTGTTTATTTATTGCAGCCTTGTCAGATTTGTAGAATTTTTTTGGCAGGCATTTATGAAAAAAATTAGAATGCTGAATGCAGCACGTACAAAAGTAATTAGTTTTAGTTATTTTTGTCATATTACAGTCCTGAATACTAAGCTTCTAGTAAAAAGCAATTTATTCGAATAAAAAAAAAATTAATTTGAATTAATTTAAATTTACTACATTAAAAATCAAAGAAGTTGTCTTACAGTCGCCAGAATACTTAAATGACTATTGTGTAGTTATATAAAAAAAATTGTAAAACAATTATTAATATACTAAATTTTAAAAAAATAATATTATGCTTTTTTTCTCCCGATTAAATTATTAAATCTCCGATATTCATTATTGAGGGGGAAAACGCCACTCGACGGCAATTTCGCTACCGCTTACTCAGCTCTTCAGAAAACTTCTCACAAACATTTTAAATAAAATAAACAATAAAGTAAAGACAAAAATCAAAGTTAAAGCAAAAAAAAAAAAAATTAATCGGAATAAAAAATAGGGAGTTTTAATAAATATTTCCGTGGTTTATTTTAATTAAAAATATTTTTTTGAAGCTAAATATAAAATATAATGCTCTTCAAGAGGCGTAGTACAAGACGATTCCAACAATCCTCAAAGAGACTCGTAAAAGCATAATTTTGAAAATTAAAGTATAATTTCGATTTATTATCATCTGGGCAATTAAAAAAGAGTCACCAAATGATCGCGCTCATGAAATATGCTAACTAATAGCGATTTCAGTTTCTGAGTTTTACGCCTAAATTATACAACTGATTTTGACTAATATTTTATGATTTAAAATATATTTATTTATAGATGTGCACTCTTTCTATTTTAATTAAATCGTTTCCACGCGTACATATACTGCCGATATTCGGATTTATACGAGTATAAGCAACTTTATGAATAAATTTTCAGGTATTTAATAATTTTTTATTTTGCTGTCAATTAAACAACAAAAATTCATTTTAATTTTTAATTTTTAGTTCATTCAATATCAGTTTTATGTAATAAATCCATGTACTATATCCTGAGCGATATAAGGTTTTCTAAAAAAATTCCTAAATTTAGTTTACTATGGAATATTTGAGTTGTATTTTTGCTGAAATACTTGTCATAAATAGTGGAATAGATTTTTCCTTATTTTTACATTTATTTATTTTAGCCTGCTTTTATTTTCATTATTTTTTGTTAAGTTAATTAAATAGAATTGAATTACATTAAATGTTTATTTTCTTTGCCAATAAAATGTTTTATAGATAGAAATTTAAAAAGAATTTTTGCAGAATAACATATTAATAATTCCATAAATATTTAATAAAATTCTGTATTTTTTTTTTAATTTAAAATTTATAACCAACTAAATGTGAATACATGAATAGATAAATGTGTAAGAACAAAAGAAGCTTGTTATCTTTTCTTTCAGTTTTTATTCAGTTTTTGTTTTGCAAAACAATTCATCCATATAAAACAAAAGAAAGAAAAAAGTTTAGAAGAATATATAAAAAGCTTTATCCCTGACAAAAAACCAATATGTTATGAACGATTAGTTCGGTCAAACTTTAAGGTTGTAAAGAAAACATTGATGTGTGGGTATGCGATGAGTATTTTTTTTCTCCTGGAAACGAATAATAATTTCTATTTAGACTTTCAAATTTGATTTTCAAGTTGAAAGTGGAGATAGATTGACCATTTTCATCAAACCAGGCAGGAAGGCAGGCTGACAGGAAAGGAAAAAAAATTTACCATTGAAATAACAAAACTGACCATTAGGGTCATAACATTTATGTTAGAGAAGAACGTTATTGGTTGGATTTTTTTCTTATGAATACGCATCGTTGGCGCCACAAACTTTTATTATTTCAAGACACTTTTCTTTAAAAATCTTTGACTTTATAGTTTTAGATTAAATTCTTCATGTGAACTTATATCAAGAGTAAAATTTTTTATAATTTCTTTTTTCTTTCTTAAGTTATTTTTTATTTTATTTTATTTTATTTATTTATTTTTTCTTTTTTTGTTAGAAATCAATAAGCAGTTGTATGCCAAAAAAATATGTATGTACATATGTTTGTTTCCTTAATAAATTTATGTTTGCAAACAGAAAATTGTTGAGACTTCAGGGAGCCTTTCTTTATGATTTAAATTTAGTGCATACATGCATACGTGTGTACGTACATACGAATGTATGTTGGCATTTGTTAGAAAAAAAAGTAAAGTAGGTTTCAAAGTTGTTTTTAATTATTTTTTGCGTTTCTTATAATGCAAGTTAGCTTCTAGATTTAAATGTATACGAGTGTTACTTTATTTAACTTTTGGTTTGCTGTGGTTAAAATTTTCTTATACTCGTATTGCAGTTTTAAAAATTATAAAATATCATTTCAATAAATAAAATTCCTTTTATATAATTTTCTTTTAACATTCTACATATTTTCTTATTTATTAAAAATATACAAAAATATGTAAAAATTTGAATTTCTACTAACTTGTGACTGCTTGAAGGAACATATACGTACATAAGCATAAAAACAAAAAACAGAAAATTCGTACAAATTTTAATTTTTTTAAATAAAATTAAAAAAAGTTAAACTAAAATATATAAACCAAATGTTTTCACTTTTATTATTGAGATACCAAAGTAATAATAAAAATAGAAAAATATGTTTTTGAAAAATGTAAAGAATGTTCAAGTAGAAGAAGAAGTACTGATTACTTATGTCGATCGATCGAATGATAAAAGAAAAACCAAAAATTTTAATTGTTTTACTGAAAACACTTAAAACAATTTATTTATTATTTTTTCCTAAATTACCACACTTGAATTTATACAAAAAAACAACAAAAAAATAATATATTAAATAATGTTGGTATTTGAAGTTAAACGTTTTGATAAATTTCGAATTGAAATCAAATACATGAAATGTTGTTTCGAAAAACGTATTCTTAAACAATTATTAAAATATTGCTTGAAGCAAGTTGCTTCATTAGATTTTCTTACATTTTAGTTGCCTCAGGATGTAAGTTTTTTGTGGTGGAAAATGATTCTGTAAAAATTAAAAAGAAAACCGACAGGAACAGTAGAAACATAATTGTCTTTTTTTACATTAAAAATTCATATTAAAAAGTTATAAATAAGTTCTCACAGAATGGGATTTTTAAACTTATAAATAAATGATGTTAAACAAAAAACTGTACAATGGTAATTATGCGACAAACCGTTTTTAAAAATCAGAAATCTTTTCTAGACCTAAAGCTTAAAACTTTGTTTTAATTTCCCTAACTTTTTCTGTTTTTATTTACTATACTAAAACTTTTAAAAGATCAAAGTCCAGAATATAAATAAATAAATAAATTTTCAGTACTTCGATTAATGTTATCATTTCGACTGAATGTTGCTTTTTGTTTTGTTGTTTGTGCATGCAAAACTCAGTCAGTTCTGAACAGACGTTGAAATTTTTATTGTTTGCAAGGTTATGCTTACATATTGGTCCCGTTTTAAATAATAATAATTTTAAAAATAATGGGCACCACACTGACATAAATGAAACTAACTATTACCATAGCTCCCAATAGCAAAAAATAATAGAAAAATAAATTATAAATTAAAGGGTTTGCCAATAGGTGATACGGATTGAGCTATATGGTCTAATACTTTGAACAGTTAAATGCAAACGTCTGAAAATTGAACAAAATTTCGATTAGTATGACCATTATAACAACAAGTGTAAATTTTTAAATTAATAAATTACAGGGTGCCCCAATAGTTCGTTAATTTGACGTATATGGCCATACTTTAGAACAGTTGAGTGCAAGGAGCCTGTATTTTTAATTCCACTATAACAACAAGTATACAATTTGAATTTAGAAATTAAAGGGTATTCCCATAATTAATGTAATTTCACCTATAAAGGCCAATCCTATGAACCGTAATATGCAATTACTTCGTCCTGTATAATAAGAAGAAAAATATTAAAAATTATAAATTAACGGGTGTTACATTAGTTGATGTAATTTAATGTACATGATCAAAGTGTTGAACAGTTGTAGACACACGGTTTAAATTTACAAAAATCTGTATTGCTAAAATCGAAATAATAACAAGTATTAGGATTTGGAAATTAAAGGGTGTCCCAATAGTTGCTGTTATTTGATGCATATTGCAAAACTTTTTAACCGTTATAATAGATAGTTTTTTTTTGCAAGAATTAGTAAGTACTAATTATATTTTATGATGATTTTCTTTGAGAATATAATTTGGAGTCTACTTATTTTGCTCTTGTAGAATATTTTTTGTAAATTTATGAAGGGTTTTTTAATAAGAAGTTTGTTTTTCATTTAGTTTTTTTTAACGAATTCATACTAGATGCATTAGCAACAGCAATTGTTACAATGAAAACAATTTTGCTCAACAATTGCATTAAATTTGTTAAATTTGCATTTTCTGAAAAAATCATTATTTTTAGACTAAGCCTTTTTTCACTTCTCATGGTAAGTCAAAAAACGAAATTACCGCATTACGGGGTCTGAAAATTCTGGAGCGATTATTGTGTAGCCTTTGCATGCTAAACGTGTCACAGTATGATGCGCTATATGGTGTGGAGGCGCGATTGGGCCATTTTGCCAAAAAGTGATTTAAAATGTTGATAAAAAAAATTGACATCTCTTAGCGTAGTTGTGGTGGACATTTGTCAGATATAATTTATCATTCGTTATTGGCGAACTTTTCGCTTCATAATGCAACAAAAATTTGAATCATCTTTATCAAAATTTTTGGTTTTATTTATTTAATAAAAAAACAAAATTCTTGTTAAAAACCCGATATTTACTGTTTGAGGCTTCTTTTTTGTTATTGTCTATAAGTCAGAAAAATATGTTTAATTAAACAATTTATGATCTAAGATAAGTTCAGATCTAAAACTAAATTGCGGTAGAATTTACAAATGCCCAATTTGTTACTTGGAGCCTTAAATGTTCACCCACATAAACTTTTTTTGATGGAGTCCTTTCTGAATGCATTTCGTACAAACGTAGGAGAGTATATTCTTTATTAAAGCTGTTATACGTGTATGTGAATGTGTGTGCTATCATTTAATCTACTCACATTGTGTTAAAGTATCTTTATATATATTTTGCATAAATATTTTTCGCATTAAACATAATAAAAAAACAAATAGGTAAATAAATATTTTGTGATAATATGGTATGAATTTTGAGTATATAAATAAATGTACAAGGATGCATATATGGTACATAGTATGTACATACATTTTACAGTACAATAAAACATATATTCAATTTTATTTGTTTAAATGTACGCTCCAAAAATGTAAAAGTAAAAACAAAAACAAAAAATACACAAATTAAACGATTTTATATCCTACAATCGTTCGTTTTAAATTTACAGATTTAATAGAAAGGGTTTTTGTCGGAATAAAATCTCAAGTATGGAGTTGTGTTAAAGAAGTGCATAATTTTATTTTATAAAAAAATATCTTGCAAGGGTTTTCGTAAGTGCCAGTCAGTGGATTTACGTTTAACAGGTTGGCATGAGACACAAACTTATTATTGTGCGAAATGGAATATCGCACTTTAAAAGATTTTAAATGAAAAATTAAAAACCTGTGTGGCAATGAAGCAAAAGTACAAAAAGAAAAGTTTTGCAACTGTTGAAGGGTTTATTGGTTTTCCAACTTAGACTTTAAAATGTTTACAACATTTTAGAACCTAAGCTGGAAATAAAGACAATTTGAATTCATTTATAATAATAATAATATCCACGGTTCAAATCCTCATCGGGAAAAAAATAAAAATTTTAGAATTTTGTTTAACTTGAGTCATACCTTCATTATTATTATTATTATTAGTTTTTTTTGTCTGAGCTGAATACAGTCACACTAGTTCAGTAATTTTTAGGACCATTTAAAAACGTGAAGTACAAAAAAATAAATAAAATTTTTTAGGATTCCATAACAAAAGTTTTAAAAACGTAACCCTATTGTTTTTGCTATAATTTTTGTCCCTCTGTCATAACTCTCTATCTCTAGAACCGTAATAGTTGTTTTAATATAGGGTGTCACGAAAGTAACGTGAAGAAACATATTCATAGGCAGACATGACAAAACTAAGTGCGCTAAAGCAAGTGGCGTTGTTTTTGTCCACTAAAAGAACAAATATAAAAAATTAAAAATAAAACCCACATATCAGAAAGGGTGTTTCAACAGTGGTGTGATCTAAGCGTATGTCGCTTTAGTTTTTTAATCGTTGTAGATAAACATTTAAAATTTACACGGTGTATGCACAAATATGTCCGCGGTAAAAATAACAAGGAGTAATAAATTAAAAATTAAGGAGTGTGCTGCCACAGAGGCCG
This sequence comes from Gymnosoma rotundatum, assembly GCA_916610165.2. Classification (NCBI taxonomy): domain Eukaryota; kingdom Metazoa; phylum Arthropoda; class Insecta; order Diptera; family Tachinidae; genus Gymnosoma; species Gymnosoma rotundatum. Next base: position 577,983 of record OU744337.1, read on the forward strand.
CGATTTTACAAATGTGGCCTTAATTTTTAAACTTTTTTAGGCAGACGCAGGTCGAAAAGTTATAATAAAATGAAATAAAGGGTATCCCGATATTAACGTGATTTTCTCAAGTATGGTCTTATTGAGGCTAAAAATGTTCGCAAAATATGTATTGTTAGTTCGCTATAAAAGAAAGTACAATGAATTCAATTTAAAAGGTGTCCCAACAGTAACTTTATTTTAACAAGGCGTAATTTATAATTTACCCAAATAATATATTATTAATTATTGTCCGTTGTAATAAGTTTAACAAATTAAATTAACAACTAAAGGACGACCCAACATGGTACCGAAAAAATTTTAAAACGGCCTTCTATTCAATATTGTATACATGTATATATGTATGTACATATGAATGAGTGTAGGAATGCATAAGTATGTATTTTATAATGGTTATTGGTTGAAAAATGAAAACAGCAAATAAATTTTACAAATTGATTTAAATTTATTTGTTAAATTTTTACAGCAGAACATACATCTATTTATACACGTATGTACATGTGAGTACTTTTGCGTGTAGTGTTTATGAGAATGGGTTTGATCTTTTTTAATTTTCCTTATTTATAAGTTTTCATTTCGCAAAATGATGCACCCACACACACCAACACATACAAAAGCTTTTACAAAGATAATACTGATACAAGTTTAATTATGCTCTCCTCTGTATGTATTTACTTGTGTAAACGAGTATGTGTATATGGATGTACATATGTGCGATGTTATTATACTTAATTTGTTGTGTGTCAAAGTTTACAGTTGTGGCTATTAATTTTAACTGGTTGGCTTTCAGTTATTTTATGAATATTGAGATTTTTATTTGTAGGAGTGTAGATTTGAAATAAACGTATTAACAATAATGAGTTCATATGCATGCAAGTATATAAAAATGATTGTAGGACTTAATATATTAAAACACATATTTTGAAAATACACAAAACGCTATTATTAATTTTAACTCAAACATTAGTTGAAATTCATCAAATGTAAAAATAATTGGAAAATATTTTTTTTTTTCAAATAGTAGGCGTAAAAAACAAATTATTTCATATATTTTATTATAATTAATTACAATTTCACATTTATATTTATTCAACTTCGTTTTTATAATTTTTTTTTTGTTTTTTTATAATGTCTTTCAAAATTGTAGGGTTAATTTTGCTTGAGCTTTATAACTAGGGAGTATAATTATTAATGTTCTTTTACTTTTAATTCATAAATTATCTTTCTCAGCCTTTATAAATTTTGTGACCCATCTTCCATATGAAATAAATTTACAATTATTAAAAATTATCTGTAAAGATTTTCACATAATATTCTTTAAATTCAAACACTGCTTTTGTTTGTTTTTTGCAAATGATGCAGGCATCAAAGTAAAATAAGTGAAGCACGATAAAAAATAAATAGAACATAAATAAATAAAAATGGCAAATGGGCGCTTTTTAAATAAGAGCTCCACAGTTGAGCAATAAAAATTCCGTTACAACAATTATCTGTGGGCGCCTTGTAGGTCTTTTAAGTTGCTCATATAATTGGCTTTTATTTGAACTAAAATCCTATTTTATTTATAAGAAGATTTATTTTCTTTCTAATAAATATAAACACTCAAGAGAGCAGAGCACGATGTCATAAAATATTTTTAAACATTTAATAAGGTGACATTTTATTGACGTTTTTGGTTTGTTTTAATAAATAAACAAAAGGTCAATATTGAAATACGGTTGACAGTAAAACATTTATTTTAAGAAAACAATATACACAAAACTAGTCGTACGTTTATTGGACCTTGGGTTAAATTAATTTATCTTAAATGAACATAAATTACTTTTAATCAATAATAAAAGAAATTATTCTATACGTTGTTATGGACATTCAATCTTACATACAGTGTGTATGAAAAGTTTCGTGGGAGTAAATTTTTAAATTAATCTCTTTGTAAATATGAACAAGCATTTTTTAATTTCTCGAAAAAACACGTTTAAAAGCCAACATATTTCACATGCGAAAATGACCTTAAGGTCTGGACTCTGTACCCTGTGAAAATCTGCCAAAAAATAATTATTGAATATGTGCTTCCCTGATAGTAGATGGATTTTACGAGTATAATATTTTAATTTCTTGAGAATTATCAGTCACTTGTATTGACTTTGTCTTGTAATAAAATGATATAACAAAAATGGTTATTTTTATATTTACCAGGGTACGAAAATAAACAAGCCGAAACGTTTGCTTTTAAACAGAACAGAAACAATTAGTTTGATTTTGCCATGTAGTTTTGCATTGTTATCGCTCGTTAGTACAAATTGTACATTTAATTATACGCACGCAGACAGAAGAAAATAAACGAAAACAAAATTGAAATGTTTAAGAAAAATATTTCGGAAACACAATGCTTTTTTCCTGCACTAAGTTTTACGTTATTCATAGTTCAACAACCGCTTTTTGTATGACAGTTATTAAGCGACCGAAAGATAAAATAAATTGTTTGTTTTTTTTGCGAATAATATTTTAGTAGTAAGCAAAACAAAAAAAAAAAAAAAACAAAAAAAAAAAAAAATAACGGCTAAAGTGGTGCAGATTTATTAATATGTTATTGATTTTCAAACGCTCCTCAAAAAATTAGTCAAAGTGAAACAATAAAAAGGGTTGCAATAAAAGTTTTAAATTATTTTACCAGTAGCCCTGCATCTCATCTATTTTTAAATATAATCATAATCCCATTTTCAGAATTATTCAGTAAGTGGACAATTTTTATCGCACTCTGCTTCAACAAAAGTCTTTTGTAAGCCGAAAGTATTTCATCTGATTCCTGTTAAGGTATAACTTTACAATTCTTAGAGGTATAAAATATCAGTTTCTCTATGTTTTTTTTTACACATTTAGACACAATTTAGCATGTGTATTTGATATTCCAAAGCATTTATTATAAAAACAAAACAAAGCACAATCAAATTTTAGGACATTAATCAGATTTTGCGGCATAAAAAGAGTATTTATTACCAGAAAAGTGTCGCAAGAATGTTTTGAATTTAACACAAATATTTGCAGGCATTGTGGAATGTCTCAGGAATGTTGTTGTTTATGTAAGTATATTGTTAAACATGTAAGTATATTGTTAGAGCACTAATTTATTAACCATAGACAATTATACATTTCAATATGTTTGCGTATGTGTGTGTGTGTGGGTGTGTGTAAAAAGATTTGTCATAATTTACGTTTCATTAAATATTTATTTGAAGACCTACTCAAAATGTCAATTGCCATAAATCAAAATAAATGAAATATACATATATATTTATTACACACACACACACATGCACACACACAATACAAACAACTTTTTAAATGCAACATGTCCGAAAATAGGTTTTAAGTATTTTGTGGAATGAAAATCATAATATAAAACAAATGCTTCTTTTGCACGTATAAATATTATTAACTGTGAGTTATACATTCACACACCAATGAACTGACACAGCATACAATTGTAGCCTTTCGAAAGTTGTATTGTTGTAAAATTGAAGACATAAACATTTGCTTTGTTTTATTTTGTAATTTGTAATTGTGAAATTGTTAGGTTGTGCATAATTGACATATTGCTGCCAGGAGTATAAAGAAGCCTACTAATTTGTATTTAATTGTTGTTTGGTTAAACCAACGGCCATGAGTTGGATTCAAATTTAGCTTACAGCGGTTTGATCAGATTAATTTGTGCAATGATTTCTGTTTTATTCTATTTAAAAGTATGATGAAATGAGTTTATTTTAAAGAAGCACTCACATAAATACACTCCCACACCTCGTACAAAAAGAAGCAGGAGCATTTCACCATATTCAAAAGAAATATACAACGGTACATTGATTGGATTTCATAACTTTGCGAATTCTATTGCTTTTGCATAAGATTGCTTATAGTCCACAACTTTGCTACCTGTATAATGGAATATTTTTCTCTTAGTTAAAAGCAGGACACAAGACTAGTAGCATCAGATATAATAAATCAATGCTGAGCGATACTTTCTTGTTAATTCGATTCGCCTTTGGAGCCAACTACCCAGAGGTAAACAGATCAACTGGAATTCTCGGTTGTTTACGTTTCACTATGTGAGCTTTGAACTAAATGAACGAACTAGTTCGTTCTAATAAGTTGAGCTAAAAAGAGCGCTTACTTTGAGGAGCTGATAAACCCAACTCTACATTTTAATACTGCCACATTAAGTACTTCAGTTAAAAATGTTTAAACCTTATTAAATATGTATGTATGTATCTTTGCGCAAAAAATATTTTTAATATTGTGTTATATTTCGCCAAATTTTCGTAACTTTTGGTACAGACATAAAATACCGTAAAAATACTGAAAAAGTATTTGTTTCAGAATTTAAGGTAGGAACCTCTCTGACAGCTGTTTCTCCTAACACATCAATTCCATTTTAATAACAAAGGTTGCACGTCTGAAAATGCTATCGAAATTCCACATCAAAAATTAGTTCAAAAAAAAAAACAAAAAATAACGTTGCTGAAGAGTACAACTCTCTTCAATTAGTGACAAAAATAGAAATGTTTCTCGCTTCATGTTTAGAAGCAGCAAAATGTTTCTGGCAATAATTTTTGCCAACTTATTTCGTGCAGAATTTGTTGCGACATCACATTTTGTTGTTAAAAAAAATTTTAGTAAAATATTTCTTGCGTTAGCACACAACATAATTTTAAAATTATTTTTTTATCTGTCGTCAAACTTTATAATTTTGAGATTTTGTTTTTAATCGTACATTATTCTGAGAGTTACCTGCATTAACTTGAAATGGCTTAGTTAATATTTCTTTTCGATCAGATTTGCAATTCGTGTTTTCCTTCCTTCATATCCAGTCGTTAATTGATGTATGTTTAAATAATGTATAATTGAAAATAAAGTTTATGTGTCTGAGCTTTATACTCCAGGTTTTTTTGCTGCAAACTGAAATTGAAGTATTAAGATTTATTCCAGCTGGACGCCAAGTATTGAGAAGTAAAAAACGAATATTGCAGGCTTATAAATATCCAGTTTAATACTGAGGTAGATATAGTTTTGTATTAAAATGCTTTTTTTAACTTAACAAGAGCAAATGTGAGTTTTTTGGAGAAATTCAAATAAGGAAAAAAACTTCAGGAAAAATATATTTTTATAATAATAAATAAACATACACACACATACGAAGTTACCCTGCAAGCATTTTCTATCATAAAAAAAAATCCCTACATCGTGACTTCATGGCGTTGAAATGTGTTGCAAATATAATCGAAGTCTGATCTAATCAGTATCCCAAGTCGGAATGGAACGTACAACTACAGTGATACAACTAATAGAAAACTATTAAGAGTTCCTAAGAAAGATAAAAATAAAGTAATCAGGTAGCATCAAATATATGTGCGTTAAAAGTGAAAAAATGGTGTCTTTTAAAGATATCGAATATATAACTTTTAAAAGTATATAACAATGTATATAAAAAGCTTTATCAAAACGGAAAATGTAAATTTTAACAAATATAATTTAAAGGTTTAAAGATAAAAAGCTTAAATATTAATTTTAAGAATTTGTTAAAAAAATTCAGGCCCTAATAATATTTTGTGTTCACATTTATAAATAACTAGCGCATTCCGGCGTGCTTCGCCAGGCATGAGTATTAACATTGAATCAAATCCATAGTATGAGTGTATGCGCTACAACGTGTATTTTGTGTGTATCAACATAAAGAATACATACCGCATACCCTCATAAGCGCCTACGTATTTGTTGTTATTTTTTATGTGGACAAATTCACATGTTGCATGAAAAGTCATAACTCACCAACACGTCGACCGATTTTGTACAAACTTTAGAAACCATCTACACCATAATGCGAACAAATCTTAAACTTAAATCGAGTTCGGTTTGACCGATCGTGAGTTATAAAGCCACAACACATTTGCAACAATGTTTTATATATATGTAAATAGATTTGTTAACATAATTCTACTTACGGTTACATATAAATTTTATTTTATTTTTATCAATTGATTTTATTATAATTTTTTTACGCATTTAACGTACGCATTAAACGACGCATTTAATTATTATAAACAAACACAGCAAAAGTCGAACTACAAAACATTGATCATTTGTGTTGTCTGTTATTCTTGGCCAATTAAAAATATTTTTGTTTATCTGCAACATCACTCATAGTAGAGTCGAAATTATGAACTATAAGAGATCAATATTCGAATAATCAACTTGTTATCTTCTGATAGTTCAGAAAAGTTACTTTTAAAATGACAAATTTAAGGGGAAGTTGTATAAATATAACGGTACTTTTTGTTCTGGTAGATACGAAATAGTGATGGTTAGAAGGTCTTCATTCGACAATAGAGTATTTTGTTTTTGTAAAATTTAGCTTTTAATTTAAAGAAGTAACGAAGAAGTGACTTCTATCTAAAAATGCTTTGCAAATTGTTGGCAGGGTATGCATCTAAAGCTTTTACATATACATGGACAACAATACATGTTTTCAGCATAATATTAAAAAACTTTCAAAATTATTTAATAGATTTTTATTGCAAGAAATCCTTTTTAAAAAGTCTAGACTAAAGTTTATTCAAAATGGAGGAAATGAAGAAAAAAAAAAACAAAAAAAAAATAGAAAAAAAACAGCAGTACACTCACAAACGTATTGGGCAAATAAGTACAAGTATTAGACAAAACAACAAGGGTTAATTTCACCACATTTGGCTTTAAGTGCATACATACATACAAGCACATTTACATACAACAATTGTGAAGTGTTTCCTATTTTTGGTGGGTGGGTATAGAGTCTTAAGTGTTGGCTGCTTTTGATTTGCTTGAAGCAAAATATTAAAAATTTATTTAAAGTTTAATATCAGCAGCATCTACATAAAAAATCTATAAACGGAGTATTTTATAAAGTTTTCCACGACCTTTTCATACTAAAGTCATCAACTTCCTTTTGTATTATAAAACCATACACTTTTTTAAAACTATTTACAGGGGAACTTTTATGTTTGTAAAATTATAAGAATTTTTAAAATTATTTTTTGCTGAAAATTTCCCATAAATATGTGTTTAAGGAATAATAAAAATATTTTTTTTCTGATTTTTTTTTTTTCAATATTTTTTAAATAAATTGAATATTTTTTAAATAAATTAAATATTTTTACGTTTGTGTTTTGATTGCAAATACCAGCACGACAATTTGTATTTTAATTTTCTGTGGCGCTTTGTAAATTTTTCTATTTATATTTTACTCTTTAACTCTGGTTATATTGCGCGGTGTTTTAACAAACTAACGCAGCCATCCAGTTTAAACCACTATAATACTCTGGCGAGTCTTGAGCCAACATGAGCATGTAATCTGCGCAACTGTTCAGTCTACAAAATCTTCTGATTACCAATAAGTTTCTGTTAAACACTTAAGCCACGTCTGCAGCACCTTGTTGTTATGTTGTTATCTGGCCCGCTACTTCTTCTTATGTTATCGTGGTGATGCCTTGCATATCTATCTCAACTGTTGTTTCTATATCTCGATAGCTTTCCCAGATCATCTATGCAGCTGTGCGGCAATTGTTTTTCTTTTTCGTTTTCTTTTTCTCTTTTTCTGTTTATTTGCCTTCTTAAACTCATTGTCCAATTATAGTTATTGTTTTTTATATTCATGACGCCGTTGGGAGATGAACTCACTGTGTGTTTTAACTCTACCAATACAAACACCGCAATTTTTCAGCATGTGTTGATTGATTTTTGTTTTAGTGGTGAAGTAACGAACTAGTGACCGGTATGATATTATTTTGTTATATGTAGATTTTATTAAGGTCCTTTGGGTTCATTTCTGTAAATGAAAATTTAATGATATTAGAACTAATTTAAAAATAGTCTTGACGCTTTTTATGACAATCATTCAACCTGTCGAAAATTCCTTTAGGAATGTTAAAGAAAGTCCCTCATTGTCTATGACCAGCGATTTCTGTCTATTGTCTGGTGGGCAGTTTCTGATTGTCAATCTATTTTTCTTACAGTTAGAAATAAGTCAGCGAATCTGCCTTAGTGTTCTTCTGCCAGAAGCTGTTAGGAATTGTCGAAAATTCGTTTAGAATTCTTAAACAATTCTTGAAGACTAAGTGACACAAATAAAAGAAGCAAAAAATTATTCTAGGAAAAAATAATAGAAATTTGTGCTTTCATCGCAAATCTAAGTTATTTGGAACATCAGTGGCAAGTTTATGCTTAAACTTAATTTCGGAGCAGTCGCGAGTTAAGCCTTCAATTATGCAATTATGTATTTTTTTACTTAAAAAAATATTGTGTTTGAAATCGGCTTTTAAGTTTTAAAAATTTAATTGCTTTAGTATTTCTCATATCAACTTTATAAATTAATGGGGCTACAAGATGGCTACAACCCACAAAAGTCACAAGTGTGCACATACTTACATATAAAATAATTTCTCCCCATCAAACTCGAACACAAATCCTTGTATGCAAATAAATCCCTCTTTTATTACTTAACGCCATTGTAACAATTGCCTGTTAAAAACTTTATGACGGTAGTAAAGAGATATAAAAAAAAAAAACAAACAATAATAACAACAATAACAACCACAAATAAAAAGAATATAAAAAAAAAATAACAGCAGAAACAAAACAACTCAAATAAAAGTGGAAATCAATTTTAACAATAATAAACTTTTTTTTCTACAAAGTTTTTTTTTTATAATTATTTTTGTAGTTGTTATTCAGAACTTCATTGTATTTTATATTGTTGCAGGGTACGATATGCAAACATTAAATATATAATAAAACGCAACAACAACAATGTTATATTCCTTTATACACACCCTCAGCTACATTAATACAAAGGATGTTTGCATATATTCACACACACACACACACACACACACACACACACTCGCTTACATATATGTTTGTAAAAAATTGGAAAGCTGAAAAATTTACGTAGTGAAAAAAACATAAAAATTATGCATCCGTCGTCTTTATGTGAGAGAATAAATATAGTGGTGGCTGGCATAAAAGATTTGATTATAATTTTTTGTTGTTTGCTTTCAGAGAAAAAAGCTTAAAAAATGCGTAAACACTTTATTATTGTTGAATTCTTTTTCGTTATGCCAGTGTAAGAGCTATTTTTTTTTTAAATATACAAGAGCATTGTCTGTTAAAAACAAAAATAAAAATTGATATAAAGTAAAAAAAATATATATATTTTTATAAGCGACGTCAGAGAAGTTATTTTGAAGATGCAATATTCTGCTTCAAGGTTTTGAAGTGTCGTGTAAAAACAAACAACTCCGAGTTTCAGATTCATTGTGATTTATTTTGCTTCAAAGTATAAATTAAAATTTATTTTAGCGATCATATATATCAAATATTTAAATACAGTAACACCTCACTGGTCTACACCTTGTGAATTTCATTTACATTACATTACGTTACATTACCTAACTGATCTAGGTCGGATTTGTAATAAAACACTTTTTATGGAAATGTTTTATGTCCAATTGCGTTTGTTCTTCAAGAGATCCTAAAATGAATTGATTGAAAAGCCAACACAAAATATTGTTTATATCGGTTAAGATCAATATAAAAGATGCAAAAAAAAATCCACCCAAGTGCGTGTTCGGTACCATGTTTAAGCGACCTTTTAATCTTGAATTTATCTTTTTAATGTTTGTTGTTAAAATTTTAAAATCTCTGCCATTTCTTATCTCACTATTTTATAGATAAGACAATATATGTACATAAAAGAGGCGTTACTGTTGGAACACCTTTAATATAATTTATTTATTTTTTTCTTGCTTTTCTTTATAGCCAGACATAGCAACACATAATCTATATGAATTTAAGGCGGGTGACTATTAGGGTTTAAAAGCAAGGCCTTATTCACCAAAGTCAGGGCCTGCATGGCAGTGTAGCCAGTTTTTTTTCGAGTTTTCTCGCCAAATATCGACAATATAAAAAATATGTGATATTAGTTTAAAAAAACTGGGTTGTATATTCCAAGTGCTTTATAAAGGTCTCTAAATCTTTAAAAATTTTTTTTGAAATGCAGAAAATTTAATTTAAAAATTGACAATAAGCTTAAAAAATAAACGTGTTTTTTGGAAGCCGATATTTTTAGCCAACCATAAATATATAAAATAAAGTAGCTAGTTTTTTTTAATGCAATGTTATCGTAGAGAAAATCATAAAAAATAGATTCGGCAAGGATTTTAAATATCGTCGCCGTTTTAAAATTTCTATAGCCAAAAAGCATTTTTTATCGTCACATTAGGCGATATATTGTGATAACTGACAACACTGCTACATTGAATTTATGAACTTTCTATTCACACTTTGTTTATAGCGGACATACACATATTTTGTGTAAATTGTGGTATGCCTAAATAATTAAGGTCACAGTCATTAAATTTACATCACTATAAGAGCACCCTTTATATTTGAATTTTATTTTTTATTTTGTTTGTAATTATTATTGTAGCAAACATAAAAATACTTTAATTTTAATTGTCTGCATATTGCGGTTTAAAAACAAGTCCACGTATGTGACAATCGCGTCATTTTGGGACATCCTTTAATTTAAAGTTTAATTTTTTGTATTTGTTGCTATAATAGACATAGTTTTACATACATGTATTGTTTATATTAGTGGTGTCGTATTGTGTTTTTCACAGTTTACAAAAATTATAATATATTTATGAATATTATTTCGCTTTTGAAACACCCTTTTAAATTTAGTTTTTACACCATCTGTGAAAATTTCCAGTTATAGAGGGCTGTGACAGACGGATAGCGACGGATAGAAGCGACATTACTTGAGTTACGGAAGAAAATCGTCGATCTTATTAAATGAAGAATCCAAAATATACATTTATTCAAACTTTCAGTTGTCCGCTTTCCAAGTCTGCAAATGTTATATCTGTAGTTGCAATCAAAGGCAGTTCTGTTTCTTTGTGTGTATGTGTATTTATGTATATGCATATAAGCAGGCAATTTAAATTTTTGCGTGTGCATGTAATGCAGGAAGTTAACTTTGTATCTGTATGTTCGTTCATGTATTTGTATTGCATTCCATTTATATTTTATTGTTTGTGTTGTTATTCTCACATTTTTATATTGTGTGGGTTTTAAAAACAGGAATAAATTATTTTTATATCAGTATTTCAAGCTCTACTATTTGCAATCAGAGCTAATTTAATCATTAAACAACAAAATATAAAAATATAACGAAAACACTTTAAGCTTTGACGAAAATAGGCTCATCCAAACTCCGTTAGTTAAAGCAGAATCCTTACACAACTTTTATATGCATTAATCCTGAAAAACCTTTTAATGTTTAATGCAAGATTTCTCGAATTTAATTTTGTACATACTAAATGGACTGCAAAGTGGCGAAAAAAAGATTCGTCTTTCCATTGATAAAATATTTGTAAATTCTTTGTAAAAGTTCTTTATAAGATTGTTAAAAACCTCTAAAAATTCTTTTTAAAATCGATTAACGATTTTCTCTTTCTCTTCCTCTCTATAATTTTTTGCTATTTAAGTTTCTTTTTGTGTTGCTATTTTTTTCGTTTTTTTTTTTTTCATAAAACCTTTTCAAGCATCAATTCTTTACATCTTTTTTCACTGTATATTTGATGACATTTTTGTTTGGGGTAGACAATAACGTTGTTGATGCTAAAGTTAATGTCGTCGACAGTGTGTCCACCAGAGTGGCGCCAAAAGTTTGTAAAAGTTAAGTCGATAGATCTATTTAAAACCACGTCATCAAGTTAATGCAACCCTATGTTTGTGAGAAACTTTTTTCTTTCATTCTTTTATTTCAACTACAACTGTTTTAGTTTTGTATTTTCCCTCCATTTGTTCACTTTCTTGTTACCAACCAGCAAAATGACAACAACTTCACTTTGGAAATTGTCTATGTGTCTATAGGCAGCACAGTGGGTTAGATATTAACAATTTTGGAGTTAAACAGACAATTTAATTTTTAGTTTCAACTTTTTATACAATTTCAGAATTAAATAAATAATGATTTTTGCAAAAAATTTTAATTTCCAAATTCATATTTTAAACTTCCCGTTGAAGTTTCTTTGTAAATTTCAACCGTCTGCCTACAGCTGTTTAAAAGTATGGCCATAAACATTAAATTGAATGAACCATTGGGGCACCCTTTAATTTATAATTTTAAATATTAATACTTTTGATTCTAACGGTCATAGAAATTGACATTCTGTGCAATTTTCGAGCGTTTATCTATAACGGATCAAAACATAGGCCTAGATAGGTCAAGTTACCTCGCCTAATGGGACACTCTTTTATTTTTAGTTTTATTTATACCTTTCACCACATGTTTTTCTAAGTTTGTCATCCCGTTTGAAAGTTCTACAATATCCATTTCCGAACCCATAAATTATATATATCTTACTGTCCATCTGTCCGTCTATTGGTCTGCCAGTCCGTGTTCGAGTTGAAATCATCTTTGCCAAGGCTTTAGAGAAAATTTAAATGCCTCCAATCAATCAGACATAGTTTCGAAAATGTTTCTATTAAAAATCAGAAAGGTAGGTCCAAGTTCTTCGAGGCAGCGGGCACAAACATAAAAAAGCAACATTGAGACGAATTGATAACCTGCTTTTGAAGCCACAAATCGTGCATCAAAAATCTCTAAATTAGAATTTCTACAGCCCATAAGGTCCACATTTGGGTCTAGGATCGAAGTTTTCTCAAGACAAAATCGTATCGTTGTGTGCTCCGGGAAAACCCTCTTTCAGCTTAATTGAATAAAGCTATAAGCCTATTAACAATATTTCATTGCATGAAGAATGATGGTGCTTCTTCAAACAAAAAAATTAAAAAATTGAATATTTGTCATGTTTTATATTTATTATCTTTAAAAAAAAATATTTTTGAAATTTTGTGTACACGTTTTGTATATTTTTGAGCGGGACGTCATTTTGAGGTTTGTATACCACTTTTTTTGTTTAATTGGACTAGCCAAAATATTTCGTTTCTTACCCATAGTGCGCGCTGTATGTGGAAATATGTGCTTTGAGTGTAGAATGCGAGTAGATTGCATTTAAAAGGAATAAAATAATTTTGTGGGTGTTTATTTTTACGAGTGAATGCAGTCTTTGGAACGATTTTTGTTTGTAGGATCTTTAGTACACATTTTTAAAAATGTCCTCTTTTTTGTTTGTTGTCTTGTCGACAATATAAATAAATATTGCTGGGTATTGAATAAATGTTCAATATAGTTTTTATTCTGTTTAATATTGGTTGTTAAGGAAGTTATAGCCATAGAAAGTTGTTAAAAGAAAAATTGAAAAATTCAATAAAACTTATTGAGAAAAATAAAAATAGTCGTCGTACCAGTAATTTAATTTCATCTCTTAAAGATAAAAACACTATTTTATTACTCAAGTCTTGTTCGTTGTATACTTATTAAGATCTTCAAGTAAAGTGTATTTAATTATAATTAAAACAAACGTACATTAATTTTTTAATATTAAAATTTTAATGTTTTGTCTTTCTTATTTTTTTTATTTGCTCGTAGAAGCCATTTGACAAGTAAAAATAAATTTTCATTTATATTGTAATAAATTTTAAATGTTTTAAATAAAAAAAGCAGAAAAAAAACAGCCCGTAATAAAGAGGCACAAAAGGAGCAGTCGTTTTAAACAAAAAGTTTACAACAAAACACCACTCACTCACTCACTTTTCATACCAAATGCACAAAAAAACAACAACACTCAGATGAAGTAGATGTACTTGTGTTACAAAACTAACGACTTAAATAAATAAAGGAATGAATTGAAGAAGAAGCAGAAAGAAGAGCAAAATGAAAAGAAGAAGACAAAATGACGCCACAAATACGCAACACTTAAATCAAAATCAGTTACGTGTTTGTATACAAAACTTGGCAAAAGATTAAAACTACATTTATGTTTGTGTGTGTGTGTGCATTTGTGCCCAGCCATACATTAAAAGTACAAATGAACAAGTCCTGTACATATGTGTGTGTTTTTATGCAGTATCTATGAATGGATGTGTATGTTTTTGCAGTTTTCTTAAAATCAACCAAAATTCCTTTAATTTCGAATATTTAAGCCAAAATTGTAAGGATTTGTTAGTGTTAAAAAAAAAATACCTTGCGCTTAAAAATCCTAAAATGTTACAGTTTTTGAAATAAGAACAACAAATATTTTCGAAAAAAAAAACACAAAAAAGAGGACGAATTTATAATCTGTTACTGTTTTGGTTGCCAGAACAGTCTAAGAACTAAAGTATTAAAGTTACTGCAGTGACTATTTAATCACATGAAAATAAAAAATCTCAATGATAAATACTCACGTATCATCCTATATTGGCTTTTTTTTTGGCAACTGTGGACATAACTACACAACTTCGGACCGACTCAAGATATTAAACTATGAATCTGAGATGATCTTTTCTATGAATCCCTGCTTAACAGAGGAACGGTCTACTAAGTATGACTTGGACAGACTAAACAAACGAAGGTTTTTACTAAGGCTTCCTGCTAATCTGGCCACATGTTTACTCCCACTTGATAGGAACGTGACTTAGACTGAGATTGATATCTGTATAGATGAAATATACAGGGCATTTGACGATGCTATGGAGCATTCTATTCTCGCTGAAGCTTCCACAGAGAGAGCTCTTTTTTATTGATGAAAAGAAACGACTGGGACAAACAAGACCCAGGTAGACTTAATATTTTGAAAGGGGACTTGCGGAACGTCGACTTGATAATACAGGGTGTCATAGCTAATTTTGAACGCGAACACTAGAAGAACTTTTTGCAAAATGTACGACTTAACAATCAGACATTTAGAAATGTAAGGGTGGCTGCGAGTTTGCTTTCTCCTTCCTCAGTTCAAAGTTTAGTTAATGCTCATGGCTCAATCATTTCCGACAAAACTGGCATGTCTTATCTGCTTACTAGTCGTTTTTTCCTGGTCAAATGGCACGTGTAGTTCCATTTAGTGTGAGGGTTCGATAATTACTTTCTACTTCAGAGAGGACGACGTCTTTGATGATTTTTGGGAAATCTATGACCGCTGACAGGGGAATTAGTGGCTCTAGTAAGAATATTAGAAGACTTGGATTGCAGTGGTAATGCTCTTAAGTGGAGAGCAAACAAGAGATCTAGTGGTATAGATGGTGTATCTGATTTTGTTTTGAAAAGACTGACAATGCCGCTTACCACTTTTAGCCATTTTGTTCAAACATTGTCTTAACATTGGGTATTTCTCGAAAGCATGGAAGGCTATCCTCGTGGTTACCGAACGGATCCCCATGAAAGTGGAAGCTATAGACCTATATCCCTACATGCTGGTAAGATTGGGATTTGGTACGAGCGTCTGCCGTATGTTTGATAGCTTTCTAAGGGGCCGCTCTTTTAGCGTACGTATTGGAGTTATCCTCTCTCATGAGGTTTCGATTTTTGCGGGAATGCCACAAGAATCGTTGCCGGGACCAGTTTAATATAATGTCTTCATATCAGATATTCTTTCGCCAACACAGTTAGATCTAATGTTGATTAATGCTGATGACATCCTTATTGCTTCTTCAAAAGCAAGCGGAAGGACTTTTAACGAACGAGTCAATTAATACTTGACTGCACTGACAGACTATTTCGAGAGGGGGTGCCTCAACTTAAACATCCATAAGACTATCGCTGTGATGTTTAAAGGAAGGCGTAATACGTACACCCGAATTGCAGATTATGCAGACCTTGGTTGAGATTTGGAAGCGACGTTATCAGGACTTCGGATAGTTTAAAGTACCTTGGCGTCACTTTCCACGAGAACGTTGAGCCATATCGACACATTGATAATGTGTTTGAGAGCACCAAGGGGTCTACTACGCATTTCAGGACATACTAAAGCGCAGAGATGGGTTCGATAACAAAGTGCGTCTTTTTGTGTACCGCCAGATCATACGTCCTTTCCAGCTTGGTTTAGAATTTCTTCAGCGGAGAGACAATAGCTCTATACATAGTGCAACCGATTTCGACAGAATAGTCTCCTTTATGGTCGCGAAGGCTTTTAAGTTTCTGGGTAGAGCGCTGTCTATGGAAAATGTGCGGGTTGGGAGGTGTTTCTTTAGAACTTAAAGTCTGGAAACTTCTCAAATGGTTAAATTAATTTCACCTTTTGACTTCTTGACCTTTAGGAGAGCTGGACTTCTATATGAGGGTGTAGAACTTCTCCTTCTTTATCATAAAAGGATTAATACTTTAAACATTAGTGACAGAGTATATAACACTGCACAATAGCTTTAATTTAGATTTAGTTGTTTTCTATTCTTTTGTTCTATCTCGTTTTGTTCCGTTATGTTTCAATAGTGTGTAATTAGTTTTAAGTTTACTACCTCTTTCTAATTAATTTAATGGCTTCTTCTTTTTCCTTTTTTGGGATTTTCTTGTTCAATTTTGTCTTTACTGTAAATGGATGTATATTAAAATCTACCCAATTTTTTAATTGACAGAGAGATATATGTATGTAGTTCTTGGAAAATACGTTAGTATTGCAGGGATATTTTTAATTTATTGTTAGTTTTAACTACAAATATTTTTTTAGAACGATTTTTATTTGAAAAAAAAAAAATAAAATAAATGAAATGAATGAAAAATCTCAATATCTTCGAGCATATTTAATTTTGGTTAATATGATTGCTATTCGTTCGTTAAATGATAACTATTTTACAATTCTGTATCTACTTTACATAATATAACATTCTAAAAATTTTGATAAAGGTTTACTGATGAGCTGGCCTAAGCAACCGGCGAAATACGAATAGATACCAGTTTATCCAACCAACAAATGAATAGCATAAACTAAAAAATAATAAATTATTTTAATTTTTAGGGTCATGAAGTTGTTGGTAAAACACACAATAAACATGATGCAAAAATTGAATGGTAATAAAAGTTTCAACTAAAAACAAGCAACAACTTAAACTTAATTACTTGTCTAGTTTTTAATGTGAGTTTTTGTTTTTTTTTTATTAAATATGGCTGTATATTAAAATTTCAAATCAAAAAATGAAAAAATTTAATTATAACTAGTGTTTCAATAAAAAGAACATTTTGTTTATGGCGTCGATGAAATGATGTCATCTTTGACACAATTGGCATTCGTACCCTCCATCAATTGGGTTGTACTTAAAAATAAAATAACTGGGTTTAGTGTTGGTTCTACATCCTTTTGTTGTTGTTGTTACTATCTTCATTTAGGAGAGAAGGGTGGTCTTATGCTGTTATTAATATGTTTAGTTTTATTATATCAGCCAAACGGGAGAAGGGAAAGAATGTCTTTACAGCGGGTAGAAAAAGTTCGAATTTATTTAAAAATTTTTTCAAGAAAAAAGTTTAAATTGAAGTTTAAAATATGCGTAGCCATTGTACAAAAAGAATAAAAAAGTTTTAAATATATAAGTTGTACGACTGAAAAATATTTTTAATAAAACGAATAATTTTTGAACCCTTTTTATTTTCAAACTGATGGCGATACAAAAAGTGTTTCCCTTTTTTAATTATGTCGTGATGTATAAAGATTTTAATTCAGCTTTAAAGTTTACAATAGTTAACAAAAAAATTTTATCTAATTGAACTTAAAAAAAATGTATTCTAAATCACACAATAACAGTTCAATCGGCAATGAACGTTTGCATAAATTAAAATTTTTTATCTATTGATTTCTGTTATCATTTAGTTCTTAAAATTTTAAAAGCTAAATTGCAATTAACTCGACAATTCAATAATTTATTGCAACAAGAAGTTATCATACATATGTACAAATTTTACGCCATAAAAACCACAAAAATAGCCAGATATGTTTTTTTTTAGTCCGCAAAGCAGATTTGTGGTACTTTCTTTCAAACTTTGCGGATAAACTAAAATAAAAATCTCACGATATGCAAAAGTGTTGTCTTAATTCTTAGTCATAGTATGAAGGAACAATTTTATTCAAATAGTTTGGAATGCTGTCCCCCTTTTGGCATTCAAAAATGTCAAAAAGATCCAACATTAACGATTCTTCTAAGTCGGACTCTTGTTCAATAAGGTCTAATATGTTGTCATCATCGTTAGAATCACTTGAACTGTTCATCAAATTTGAAACAATAGTTTTTAACACGATTTCATTTGCTGTTAGAAATTGTTTTTTAAAAGTATGATTAGTTTACTCTGTTTTAAAAAAGGTTCATGACATTAACTTTTATTTGTTTAAAATTAATTTGTTTTTAATTCTTATTTTGTTTGTGTTTTACAGCTGTTTCACAGATTTAAATAAATTACACGAAGAAAAACTTTGGTTTTTTTCATACAAGAGGAAGAAGAACTTTATTCTCTCAAAAGCGCTCTCATTTACCAAGTTTTGAAGTAGGGGAATGCTTTTTGTACAAATTGGGATCCCATGGTATCCTAAGCTAGAGTAAATAAACAGACCTGTTGTCGCTGGAATAATAATTTAAAAAAATTTAATTTTTTATATCAATATACGAGTACATACATACAAACATATGTACCTGCACGCTCGATCAGATGATTAGAGTATTTTAAATATACATAGAAATTTATTTTGCACTTCTAAATTCTTCTTCTAACAAATACGACTACTACCAAAAACTTAATGTAAAGTGGTTTTAAGCATATAAAAGGCACATGGCAAAGGACCTTTAAAAACTGCTGCACTAAACTTTTATTTTGTTGTTATATTTGGAATCTTAAAAAAGCAGGCAAACTACATGAATATCCTATTTTATTTTATGTATGTGCTTATTTTATTTATATTGTATTTATTATTTTTAACAATTGTCTTTTATATATATTTTTTTAGGGAATAAATTGAAAAACCCCGTCAATTCGTATTTATTTTATTTTAACCCCGTTAAATCGAAACCTCCCTAATTCAAAAACCCCTATAATTCGTAAGAAATGACTGGTCCCTTGCGATTACGAAGTATCAGGGTTCCACTGTATTTTACTTTACATCACAAAAAAATTTTTTTTTTTAATTTGAGTATCAGTAAAAGGGATGGTAAAATCCCTTCAAGAACTTTCAAAATTTAAAACAAATGGTACGTCTTCTTTGAACATCTCTGAAACAACTTAAAATAGAACAAAAATTTTTCATAAAAGAGGCTGAAAAGAGGCGTTAAAAGTTTAATTTGAAATTAAAGCTACTTGAGGGCTAATAATTAAAAAAAAAAATTATAAAGCACTAATGAGAATCAGGTTAGTAACCAACGATAAGCAAATTTGGAATTTATTTATTTATTTATTACAAAATTTGTTAAAATTATTTAATAATTTAAGATTGAGTTTAAACAAATTCGCATCGTTTTTCTATGTTTTCTACTCAACACAAATAAACAAGGTTTTATTTAGAGATAATACTGTCTTATATTTTATTTTGGTGAAAACTTTATACTCTTGTTAAAATATGCATAATTCGAAAGTACAAACTCATACAAACATACACGCAAATACAACAAGAATGTTGCAATAGCTTTTTGTAGAATCATGCAACAACGACAGACGTGTGCTTTAGCTCGTACACCAAAGAGGAGAAATAAAAAAAAAAATGTAGCGGAAATTGATAAATACACATGTTTGTGTATATGTTTTTATCTCTATTATGGAATAAGTGTGAGTGAATACTTTGTATTTCTCTTTTGTTTTTGTATTATGAAGCTGTATGTGATGGAATTATATTTGTATCTCGCGAAGAAAAAAAAAAAATAAAATGAATTCTATTCAGTACCTTTAGGCTTGAAACCTGCAATACTTTTTGTTTGGCATGGAATTGAAACAAAAATAGTTAAAAAGGCCTTTAAAGGCATTTGTGCTGTAGAGTATACAATTTTGTCTATTAATAGAAACCACTTGCTTTTTGTTTTGAGAAGCATATTCAAGGCTCATTAAGTTTTATTAAAAGAAGTCTATGACTGTCATTTTATGACATCAAACATCTCATATTTGCAACACGAATCACATCAGAATCAAATCGGAATTTTGTGTTAGACTTTCAACTTAAATATAATTATTTATTTGCTCTCCTCTTTGTCATAAGGGTGTCCCTAAAAACTTGTTTACAATAAAACTTTCAGTTATTTTTTAAATTTCGCCCAACTATTTTCAATGAACACCCAAATAATTTACAAAGACCCACATACAGAGTTATGCTTCATTTCATTTAACTTGATTTAGCATAATTTTGTCATCTCTGCAGCTCACTTTGAGTCTATTTTATTCAACAAATTGCAGAAACTTAACATTTCTATTTATTTGTGTGCACAACTGCAAGATAATATGAAAGTACACTCATGATACTCGCATGAGGGTTATGTTTAATGTATTTCAATGTAAGTTAATATTTTAGCTCTTGTGTTAAGTTGTGTATTTTATGTGATTATTGCTGTAGAAGGATTTCAAATGACATCTTTATATGCATATCAGTTTGTCATGATGTTGCGTCCCCTGCCTTTTGACTATATTTTCGCTTTATGTTTGAAAAGAACACCAGTGTTGTTTGTTGTTGTTGTTATAAAAAGGTTTACAAAAGTTATGAATTTAAAAATGTTGTTCACATACTTATTAAAGGCTTAATTAGAAATAAGAGATTTAAATTATAAACAAAACTAAATCTCTTAATAATTTTTAATAATTTTATTTCCTACATTTTTTTTTAAATGGAGCACCTTTCCAGCAAAAAATTAGACATTACCTTAAAAAGTACATGCCACATAATGACTTACTTTTGTGATTGCCATATTTTGTTACTCGATTAAAAAACACATTACATTAGTTACCAAAAAACGGAAGTAGTAATGGAACTAGTTCTTTATGTTAAAAGAGACTTTTGTACAAATGGTACTCATTATTTCCTACAATAATTAATGTAATCGATTCTCAGTAATTGATTATAAAAGTCTCATGCCTTGTTAAAATCATTAAGTTGGCAATCTAGTTGGGAAGTACTTCTGCCAAAAATGCTTAATTCCACACTCGATTACCTTTTCAAACATTTTTTGCTGGGTTCATTCTAATTTATTTTTAAATAAATTTTTTAAACTTGGGATTTTAATTTTTAATTTGGGATTATGTTTTGTATTTAACATTATTCTTTGCCCTGTGAATAATAAATGGATGTAGCTATAGAAACCAATAGCAATCTGACAATATAAAAGTAATAAGTGGTGCATTTTCAATGTGATAATATCAGCACCACTGCAAGTTTCTTTTACAGACTTTAAAATAAAAAATTCGTTTTTTTTAAATGCTTTTACAACAGTTTCATCTTCCTTTTCTAATACATATTTAATGAAGTAAATTTGAAACGGAATTGGCGACTGAAGCGTCTTTTTTACGAAGTTTGAAGGTGGAAAACGTCCGCATACCTTCAAATGCTTGTCTTCAAACGTATGTTTTTTTTTCTAAAAGAACGACCAGTCAACGAACAGTCAAGCCCTTTAAAAATAAAAAAGTTGGTAAATATGTAATATGCGAAATATAAGTGTGCTGCAATCAGGGTTACCACTAAGAATTTTCGAAAAGTACCACAACATAAAAGTACCACAAAAACAAGGTCGCGCAAAAAAGAAATAAAAGTAGAAAATGCAAAAACACCGCTTATACCGTAGTCTTATTTAAGTTTTTTTTTTTTGTACTTGAGTTCACTTTGTTGCGAATAATACCGCGAAATATATTATGTTTCGTGCAAGAATATAGTGATTTTCTCTGACTGTATTTTATTAGTTTTATTTTCTTTTTCATTTTCAGCTTTTCTGTTTGTTGATGAATTATTAAGAAAAGAGTGACAAATTCAAGGATTAATTGCTAAAATTTTTGAAAAATAAAAACAGTTTTTTGAAGAAACGTTGTTAAGGGCCTTCTAGTAAATTTTTTATATCAAGGTTGCAAAAACAAAGTATATAAGAATTATTAAACGAAAAATACATCTTGACTACTTTGTATATTATGACAAGGTGCCAGGAAAGATCGATATTCGTCCTTGCGGCGATTTTCTGTACAAAAAACTAAGAAGAAAAAATATTGCCATGCGTTTAATTTTGTGGGTAAACTCATAAAAAGGGGGAAATTTCCACAAAAAAAAATATCAGCAAAAGTTACAGACCGGCAAAAAAGGATGAAATTGCGGCTTTAGTTAACGAACGGTAACACTGGCTGTAATATTTTTAAAATATATTAAAAGATTGATGTCATTTAAAAAAGCACACAACAGTTTTTACGACGAAGAAGATGTATTTCTGGCTGGAGCCAGCAGGAGGTAATATGAAATTATTCAAATGATGAAGTTATTATTAAAAATTTTTTATTTGTTTAAGGAACTACGCGCAAAAATTAAAAAAAAACCTATTAGTTTTCCGTGGGGCAGAATTTTTTAAATATGAAAGTTATTATTGTAGTGATATGACTTTTGGGTTTTTTAAATCCTTTTTGGGATTGATTTTTAAAACTCAATTACACAAGAAAAGAGAAGCTCTTCTTAAAACTTGTTTAGCCTCGGTATAGATCTATAATTTTTTTTCTGAACACATTGGTAGCGAAAAGATGTTAAGCCGCCTTATCGCGGCTTAACATCACATACTTGGTAAGGTAAAAACTTGTTACACGATAGCGATTTTTCTTAGGAGGGTCATAAATGGCGCTACTGCGTTTAGTGCTAATCAAACCATTTTGCCCAATTTTCGATTACGAAGGGAGTACGTTTTAGTAAGCTGCAACTTATGAGATTGAGTGAAAGTCTTATAGAACAAGTTAGTAATTTATGTTAATGGCTATTTTAGATATTCCATGTTTGATCCCAGGATGAATTTAGAATTAGCAAATATTAATTGTGGCTCGAGAACCGTGTGAAAATATATTTTAATATGAATTTTCGTTGCAGCTAAATAGAAGTGATTTGTTTACTTAAATTTTTTTACATTTTATGCTGTTAGAATATTTTTTTAATATTCGTGTGTCCTAACCCTTCATTTAACATGCATACAAGAAAAGTATTGTTGACAAAAAAGAAGTACAAATTTGTGCACGAGTATGCAAAAAAACAAATGTACTACTACACATGTACAAACACACATCCATAAAATTACTCCTATAAAACGAAATAAGCAAACATGTGTGCAAGTAACCGGATGTAAATAACATATTTTATGGGCCCATGCACAAAGAGATTCTTGCAAGAAAAAAAAAAAACACCAATAGGTTTTGCATTTATGAAATGTCATCACGTACATCATTGTGATTTAAAAATTTGTTGCTGTGTGCTTAAGAAGATTTAATAAAAGCAGAGATTTAATAAAAACAAATATTAAAAAGTTGTAAACCTCATAATAATACCTGTTTTGCAAAAACTAAACAGATGTTAGACTGAAACTAAATGTAAATTATAGAATATTTATTTAGTAAAAATCTGGAAACATTTGCAAACTAAAACGTTTTTTAAACTGCTGGTAAATATCATCTTGTGTTTTGTTAAAAAAAAAATATTAAATGATGAATTATAATTTTTTAACTGCAATTCATTAACAGATCATATGAGTGGCTTTTATTTATTTTATAGTGTGTGTTGCATGTACGAGTTGCATGTGAATTGAACCTGCCCTCGAAATGTTTTATTTTTATGCAAGTTGAAATATTTTTATGCAAATTACTAACTGGATGTATAAGTTTAATAGTAAAACTTAACACGTTAAAACACATTACCGACATAAAACACACACACACTGTTATACATGCAGTCAGACACAAACAACAAACTCAATTTAACTAAAACACAATTTTCTTTTTACAAACCGAACATTTGTTATCAAACAACTAAAGGAACAAGAGTACGAACCAAAATATGCATGCAAAAATACAATTGTGTAGTTAAAAGGATGTCTTCAATTTTACCTTTACAAAGGCAATTTGAGTCTAATTTTAAATACGAAAACCTGCATGAATATTTTTAATATGACAGTTTGTCAGTTATATTCTCTTCACTTGATATCTTTATATATTAGCTTGTCTGACTGTCTCTTAGTTCATCTCCTAGTTCATCAATTAACAGACTACGTTTTTGTTTTTTCCATTCTTTTTAAGCAATCCTTAGTCCGAGTGAACTGTAAGCAATACCAGCAACACCCGGTGTTCTTCGCTACCCCTATCGTTTGAGTATGTGATACCATAAATCATCGATGGAACTTTTATCGGTGGCAAGAATATAGAAAATAAAATTATCATTGTGGTGCAAATATTTTGGGGTCTCTCAGTAGATAAGTTGCTAAAAGTGTCTCTTCGATAAAACTAAAAGGAGCCTCAGTTATCGAGGGAAGTGAACCTTAGAACATCGTGTGGCAGCCGTACCTGAGTAAGTTAAAGTGGCCTGCTTGGTAAACAGGGGCGGTGGGAGATATTGTGAGTTCGAGCAGCTGATGGAGCCACTGTAACTCGGTGTGGATGGTTGCGCAAGATAAATTCACATGTTTGCTAAATGAGATATTTAAATCAAGTCTCGCCGGAGTGAAGCAATGGTGTAGCGAGAATGACTGGTTAAATTTGCCAAATAAACCAAGAGATACAGAAAAGAAAAAATATAGAAAAATACTAAAATAAAGCAAAAACTGAAGAGCAGATATGTTTAATCGCAGTTTTTAAGATAATAAGAGAATAAGAAATAATAATATCAGTGTTGCCGTTTGGTTACATTTTTACAAATTTTTTGTAACTTTTGAAGGCTCCACGTAACATGTGTAATTCTATAAAATTTGGCCGAGTTTTCGTAACTTTGGTACAGACACGAAATAAAGTAATACTAATAAAAAAGAACCTCTCTGACAGCTGTTTCTATTAACACATCAATTCGATTTAAACAAAAGTTACTTGCAAATGTATCAAAATTCCAAATAAATAAAAAATAACGCTTTTTTCTGTTACATGTGTATGTATGCGTGAAATTTGGAAAAAAGCATAGCTGTTGTTAATATGTAGAAGCTAGAAAAAGCTACACAGCAAAGAAGCTGCTTTGACATATGCATTCTTCTTCCCCATTCTTTTGTTTAAAAACGCACTTTGTCCTCACAGCAACCTAAATTAGATTTTAATTGTTTTATTATCGTAGATATGCATTTAAAGGAGAGATCGATGAATCCAGGGATCGTACCCTTTTCCTTGCTTTGTTCAGAAAATTAACTAGAACTGTAAATTGGACCATTTAACAAGTTTCTTGCCGTTGTTAGCCTTTCTCTAAAGTACAAATAAACTAACATTCATTCAAACAGAAATTTATTTCTAGATGAACTTACATCTGTACACAGGAAGATGGGTATATCGTAGCCTATATGTAAAAATCCTTTGTGTTTATGAGGTTAGACTAAAAAGTATTTTAAGGCATCATTTTTCAAAATTTTAGTCAGCCTAAAATTATACTTTTTTAAACTGGTTTTAATAAAATTTTTGGTTAATCCATTTTCAACAGTTCATCCTTAGCTCCTTGAGAAATTATTAATTCTTCCAACTGGTTCGATATTTTTTTTCATATTTTTTAAAGAACTTTTAATATTGCCTGCATGTGTGCATTTATTATAGTGTGCGGTTTTGTTTATGTACTTTTGTGTGCTCTTAGTGCAGTTGTTTTTTTGTTGTAGTTATTGTTGTGTGTTGTTTTAGGAAGTCATTTGTATTCAGGTTTTGTTTGCATTTAAATTAAAACGTTATGTTATTTTATTATTTAAGTGGTACTTTTCCTTCTTTTGTGTAAAAGAGTGCAAAAACAATTCATTTTTTCTTGCAATTTTTCGCTGTACTTTAATATTTTCATGTCATATAATTTTGCTTAAAGTTTCATATCGCAGGTATTTTCGAAAAATTGAAATTTATAACCATGATATGCTCTATACACTTATAAGATTTATATACACTAGCCAGAATAACTATTCGTACACTGCAACATTTAATTTTTAAATAATTATAAAAAAGTAATAGAAAACGATTTGTGGCACAATTTAACATTGTTTGTTCTTCATATAGTTTTCTTTAATTTTGGTATATTTTCAAATCTTTATGCTTTCACTGCAAAATTTTTCAATAAAAAAATACAGTGTGGCAACGTTTTACTACCAGAAAAAATATTCGTACACTTTTATTTCTGGTAATCCCATGAATTTTTTACTAAGCTAAAGTGTGCCAAAAGCAACAGAATAAAAAAAGCTCTACTTAATTCAAATTAATTTTTCTTAGTGGTAAAATTTTCCAAGTACAAATCAAGTATAAATCAAGATGAGTTCTAAAACAAAAGAAATTTGTGTAGCTAAACGGGAAATTATTATAAAACTGCGCAATGAAGGAAAATCTTTGCGTGAAATTGCTAAGACTGTTGGAAGAAGTCATTCTTCTTTCCATTACGTCATTAAAAATTTCAAATCTACCGGTTCTATCTTGTCAAAACAACGCACAGGCCGCCCATCAAAATTGACCGAAAGGGACAAACGAACTTTTTTGGCGCTAGTAAAACAAAATCCAAGAGTTACGGCTTCCCAAATCAGCAAGAATATAAAAGAATCTTTTAATAAAAACATCCACGAAGACACCGTGCACAAAATATTGAAAAAGGTTGATTATCATGGCCTATAGAACATTTGACCTTTAAGGAAATGCTAAAAAGCGTTATTATGGAGGAATGGAACAAAATAAGCCAGGAGGAAACATCTAAACTAGCAAAATCAATGTCAAAACGTCTTTCAGAAGTTCTTCGACGTAAAGGATATCCTACTAGTTATTAAAAGTATTTTAAATATATCACAATTTATGTACAAATATTTAATCTGTACAAATACTTTTTCTGATGAATTATCTCTATAATTTTGTAATTTTAGCGGTAAAAAGAAAAAGTCAAATAATAAAATTGTTGGTGCCTTATAAAAAACAAATACATCTAACAACAAATCTTTTAAAAACTTTCTGAACAAATCGATTTAAAAACGAGGATTATTTTTATGATTGAAGTTTAAGACCCAAGGTGTACGAATAGTTTTTCTGGCAAGTGTAAGTATTAAAATTAAAATCTTTTATTTTTTTATCACATTCTCTTTTGGCAAAATTTTATTTAAAATTTCTTTAATTGTCTTAAATTTTAAAGAAATATTGTCAGTTTTTTTCTTTTAATTTCTTGTTCCAAATATATTTACATTAAGTCATTTAAATTTCAATTTGAAATACACGCTTATTAAATCGCATTTGGAAATCAGTTTTTTTATTCTTAAAATATTTGCATGTATAAATATTTATGAAAATTCGAAAACTAAGTAATTTATGCAAAACTAATTTTAAATGACATTTAATAAAACAGATGACAAAAATGGCTGACAAGAGCGTTTAAAATATTTTGATGGAATGAAATAAATTATTCAGCATTCATTTAAAAAAAAACTGCGGATCACATAACAATTAAAAGGTTGGTAGATATCAGCTGTTTGTGGCGGTCGTGTTTTTTAAAGGCTTGTGTTTTTATACCCTTCACAACAGAAAATGGAAAAAGGTTATATGTATACAAGTTTGTCATTCCGTGTGTAATTTCCACACATAAAGTATGTATATATATTCTGACTTTTTATCCATAGCGAAGTCGATGGAGCGATGTCCGCCCGAGGCAAACTTGATTTCACAACAAAAAAAAAAAAAATAAAAAATATGTCAATCGATCAGATATAGTGTTGGAAGAGGTGCTATTGGAAAACAGCATGATCGGTACATGTCCTTCGAGGCAGCAGGCAAAATACCACGACTACTAATTTTTTATGGAACAATACTAAAATTTTTGTAAATGTTTCACCCATTAAGAGCTGATGTCATTTTTATGTAAAATTTTATTTATTTTTTAATTCTCTGTCAACCTAATATTTGCTTTTTTGATTAAAGTTACTTTACTATACTAGACTTACATAGATGGTGAAGGGTATATAAGACTCGGCATAGCCGAATAAAGCACTCTCACTAGTTTATTTTGTTAAGTCACTGATCCCAAGGAACAACCACGACATTGTGCACAATTGAGCAGCATTTCCAAATGAAAAGCGTAAGATTTAATTATTAAAGTAAATATTCTTTTGTGAAAACGAGTTTAAAGGAAAAATTAATCTCTATGAAACCGAAAACCATGCGAGGATCAGCAGGTGGTAAATTTTTCGGAGTGTATGTAAAGATACGTATGTTCACTGCAGAAACAAGTATAAAATATAAAACTTTAAATAAAAGGATGTCCCAATGGTGACGTGAGTGTTAGATACGTGGCCTTGTTTTTATGTTGCAATAACCAGACACTTTAATTTTTTTTATGTCCCCTAGAAGAACAATTACAAAGATTTTAAAGTATAACCAAAATATAACAGGCGTTCATATAGGGACTTCGCTTTAGTCTTAAAAACGTAGTAGACAGACATTTAGAATTAAAACCATAGAGTATGAACAAAACTGTCTGCTATAAAAATATGTGTAAACAATAAATAAAAGATCAATGGATATTTTCATAAAGTCCGGGATTTTTATGACATTGTCGAGGCCATTGTGATAAAAAGCGCAGTTAGCCAGTTACTGTTCATCCAAAGTGAACGGAGCTATATGCAACATGTGAACGCCATACCGGTATGCGTGCACACATGTGATATTAATGGTTAATTATATCGTGCAGTGTGGATGTGCTGGAATTTATCTTGTATAGTGTTCTAAAATCCAAGTTCTGTGCCATTAAGCTGCTATCGTCCGATGCCCTCAAAGTTAACGTAATACAGGTCATCGCTCAAGATTAGCAGACTTTATACGATTGATTTATTGGCGTAGATAGCTCTGTGTGATTGGAAAGGGCTAACTCCTAGAAAAAGTTTATCCAACGGCCCGCTCCCAGAATTTTTTTATTCTTATGGAAAAAAATAAGAAAATAAATTCATCACTATCTAAAAGAACGCTTGTTTTCATATCGATCCGCTGATTGAAAGATATTAAAAAAAAATTGTTTATCTTGCCAACTACGAATTGAGCAACTCTGAAAGTAGCATATCGGTTTTGATTGTTAAAAATTATTCCTTGGAAATAAAGTTGAAATTCATATTTTATTGAACTATTTTAGAGTATAACCAAATGAACAATAGATGATGTTTACAGCGTACACTTTCTTTCTCAATGAAATAAAAACTAAAAAAAATTATATTAAAAAAAAAAAATAATAAATTTAAAAATTTAAAAGTGATAAGAATAGTTTATTTGGTTCTATAGAAGTTTTTAATTTTCTTTGTTTACTTTAATAATTAACTAAGTTATAGAAGATGTAACATTGTTTGTTTGTTTAACACACTTTAATTTTTTCTAGAAATGTGCACAATAACATGATTTAGTTTAATAAAGCATTTTAATGCACCTTTACATAAACTTGTACAATAATAAGAACATCAAAGCAAAAACTACTTCATACTTCTTGTATCGAGGCTATAACGAACGAGGAAAAATTCATTCAAGTTCTTTAAGGAACTTTACTTCTACTAAGATGACATAATAACAAATAAATAAATAATAAAGTGTTGTTGGCGAAGCCACGACATCAGCAGTAGCTACCTGTGCTATAGTCATAACTATTAAAACTACAACTACCACATTTAAAGTGTACGAGTATCTTTGGAAAATGGGCAAGACAACCAACTCAAAGATGGAATATTATATTTAGGATCTACACTAACAACAACATTGAGTAACTTACCACACCACTACTAAACAAACTAACCGAACATCATTGGCCATAAAAAAAACTGGTAGAGGAAAACAATTTGAAGGAGTTAGTGGCGAATGTTTAAAAGATGTTTTCACGTTCCGCATGTTTATGCATTTTGTTTCTGTTTTTCTTTCATAGCACAAAATACAAAAATTAAGTTGTTGTTGCATAAAGCACAAAAACAAATTTTAAGAGAAATAATTTCCCTGTCTACCTGGCCTTCGCAAAAACATCAGCTGTAATCCTGTTTCGTCCAACTCTTTTTCTTCTTTTAATTTCTAAAAAAATTTGCACCAAAAATGGGAATGATGGCCGCATGGAATAAGAAATTTAAAGGTTTAAATTTGAAACTGTTAATAGTTTTTAGTTAATTTTTAAGCATTTCCTGTTTTAAACGAAATTTTAAATTATTTGGAAAAATTAAAATTTTTGATGAAATTTTCGTTACAATAAAAGTTTTGGTGAAATTTTAATTGTTTAGTGAAATTTCCAATTTTTTATTACAAAAATTTTTTTTTGACGGTCCAATAATTCTGGTAAAATAGAGGCCCTCGCCTTGTTTATATATCTCACCATTTATGGACCGGTGTTGCAAAATTTCAATAGCAACTCTTTCAAAACTATGTCTAAAAAAATTGTGTTTATAAATTTTTGGACGTGGCAAAACTGATTTTAAGCCGACGGACAAAAATACATCGCAAAATCGATACCCCATGTATATAAGGATAAATAATACATACACTTATGGCGTCGGAATTGAATATTATACAAATTACAAACGGAATCACAAACCATTTGTGGTGAAGCGTATAAGAATAATATTTGAAATTTTGTTAGAAAAAATCATTAAGTTTCAAATATTTTTTTTAAATTTAAAAAAAAAAGGATTTTTTATATTTTAAGATGAGTTTTTTGATTCAGATAACTTCTCCTTTAGAAACAAAATAAATTTACTCAGAACATGGACAAACACATGCATTTCTTGTTAAACTCAGAAAGTTACTTTTGTTTATGTGTATAATTTTTTTTCGTTAAAGTTGTCCTGTAAGAAGCTTAAAAACTAACGCTTTTCATTTTTCTGATTCGCATGAAATGCTTTGCAAAAAAAAAAAAAATGAAATAAAATACAACTTTCATTCGAAATGTTAAAAGTAAAAAGTGATCCCATTGAAAAAATAAGTTTCATAGTTATTTTCAACTCATACTTGTTTAACTGCAGCTATTTTTTCACCTTTTACCTGTGAATAGTTTTTGTACTTAAAATATTCCTGTATGTGTTTTAAAGTACTTTTGTCACTTGGAGAAGAAATGCACAATTCACGTTTCTCCAAAGGTTGTAAAAAATGTTTTTAGATGATTGAAAAAAGAAATTGTTGAAGCCAGTGGCGCGTATAAAAAATTTCCTTAAATTAAAAATATTTTTAAGTCCTAAAAATCTCTAATTTAAGCATTGAAATTTTAAGAAGTCACTTTTTAAAAAATTTCTCTTCATCACCTCGTATTTTATGACACATTTTTGAAACTAAAATTATGAGGTCTGTTCAATAACTAAAAATTGTTACTAATTGTTGCTAATTGTTACTAGAACTTGTCTGCGTAGTCGAAAAACTTGTAAGGAGAGAGTGAAAAAAGAGCGTAAAAATGTGAGAGAGAAAAAATTTGTTGCAAGTTTTGCCTAGTAAAATTTTTACTTGCAAGAATTAAGACACATACAATCATACGTCATACGTTGTACTTTGTCTTTTTCAACTGACGAGAAAGCTAAAAAATACATTTTTGTGTTGTCACAATCTGTAGGTCTCCGTCAACTCACAGTAGCGTGAAATAAAATAGGAATAAAAAACTGGAACTTCTTAACTCTTTATCCGATTTTCATGAAACAAAGTGCGATTTATAGAGGAGAACATAAGCCTATCGTTAACTGCATTTGGGTACATCCTGTTTCAGTACAGCACAGTACCACAGCACATCAAAGTAGGCAATCGCAATTATGAAAAATATATCAGAGCTTAAAACTTAATTTCATTTCTTGTATTCTCTATAGACTTTTACAGAATTTCGACTTTTAAATTTAAAATACAAAATTTTTACCTTGGCATTTTTTGGTTTTTCACTTGTAGTTTCTTTAGAATATAAAATAAAATTTTTTTAAGAACAGATTTAGAGAGGTTACACTATACGAAATAACTTGCAAAGCAGTTTTTTCTTTTTCATAATAATTTTAAAATTTGAAATTTCATAAAAAGTTAAATTTTAAATTTTTGTTAAATTTTGGTCAAAAAGTAATTTCAGTTTTTTAAGCAGATTTTTAACGTTTTTTTAATTATGTTCATAAAACTTTTCCTTCAAGATTAACCCTTGGGTAATCCATATATTGTCTTGTTATGGAAATCTTGTGAAGTACCCTACAGTCAGCATTGTTCGAATATGGAAAATTTTTTAACAAAAATCTAAATGTTCAAGACTGTAAAAAAATTGCACGCGGATTTTAATTCTTTTTATAACAAACTATTTTAGAACGATGGATTTTTAATAACTGGCCAAATTTTGTAGACAGCCTGCGAATAAATGGGGTCTGGGGAAGCAGTATTTAATACAGGTTTTTTTATTTGAAAAACTACTGCTAAAAATTAAGCACAGCTGTATAGTAGAGTACTTACCCCTACTCGCTGATATACAATTTGTATATCTTTTTCATTAAAACAGCTGTAAATGATGAACGCAATTATGGCACCTTGCGAAAAATATCACTTGTTTTATTGAGTTCTACTAATAAGTATTTCTACTTTGTATTACTTTCTTTTTTGAAATCAGCGATTGTCGTTTTTTTAATGCATCAATTAAATATTTTTTAAAAGAATATGCAAGTACCTGTACTTTTAGAAGCCCAGGTATCTCTTCCTGGCAGTTTCTTTATTGATGATTCCCTACTTATCTTAAATTTTATTAAAAGCTAATTCTTATTTTAATAATAACCGGAAACGTAAAGTTGGGCAGTTGAATGCGTTAAAGTATAACGTATGACGGATTTGATACAAATTTAATAAGAATAGTACAATTTTTATATACAATCATAATTAAGTATTTGGGGCATCTATTTACAGCCTCAAGTGGGAGGGCTTAGGTTTCTTGGCAGAACATCAGCCAGAGCAGTTTTGTGTGTGTGCATGCAGGGAACTGGCAAGACTTGCTTCGGGCTCCAAAATTTTAAAATAATTACCAACCTTTTAATTTTGTTCAACCACAGCTGGTATGATTATTTGTAGCTGCTGAAATGACCGGACGTGTTGGTAAGAACCACCCCAAAACGGCGAGCCCTAGCCGGTGCTTAACGCCAGCATAGCAGCGCGGCCAGCAGTCTGGTAACCCACTAAAAATGTTTACATTTTTGTTTTTTTTTTTATACAGCAGCCGCTACAATGAAGTTTATATTATTTTTAATGTAAAATTTTTTTATCTAAACCTTATTGGAACTAGATGCGCAAAAAAATTATACTTATGATGGCAAAACATCATAAAGGCTTTTGTAAGGAAATTGAATTTGATTTTGGCTCAATAACATTTTTTAATTTCTAAAAACCTTTTTTTTTAGAAAGAAAAATCGTTTTACAAATGTATGTGGACTTCTTTCAAGGAAAAAATAGAAAATTAGATACCAGCGGAATGTAATGCTGCATTTTCTGTATCGCTACATAACTCATCAGCATTCGATGTTTAATTTTTCTTGTTTTCTTTGGAAAAAGTCCGCATAGATTTGTTAAATAATTTTTCTTTCTAAAAAAAGAATTTTAGAAATTAAAAAAGTTAAGCCAAAATCAATTTCTATTTATTTATAATATCCACAGTTCAACTCCTAAGTAGGACATTTTTTATGTACAAATTTTTGCTATTTGTTAACTTAGAGTATTATTTTTATTTTTTCCTTGTCGTTAACATTATTTCGCTGGCTTATAGTGGCCTATTGTTTTCTCATTTTACCACTCTGCTACTATTACTTTCAAAATTGTACTATTTAATGGTCATATCGTACAGTTTTAAAATCTTACATATCATTCCAAAGCCACAACAATTTTTGCCAGTAAAGCGGACATTTTCTTTTCTACATTTGAGAGAATAATATTGAAAATTTTTGTTTTACTCCTTCGTAGCTAGTTTTTGTTAGTAAAGTTATTGAACAGACCTATGTTCTTGTGTGTTTGTTCTTAAGTTGTTTGTTTTTATTGTTGCATTTTATATAACTTTAATCATAATGTTACGTTAAAAACTTAACAAGTGTATTGTACGTAACTAAAACTTTGTTTAAAACAACGTCTGTCAAGTGAAGCTTTTCAAATGTGCGCTGGAAGAAAAATCAACAAAGTCAAATATTTAGTTTTCTTACGTTATTCTAAAAACAAAGAACACAAAGTTTTCATAGTTTTTCTCAGTGGCATAAAAACATGAAGGCGCCTTGTAAACGTTAAGTAAGTGTTTATATTTAAGATTTAAAAAAAATTCTTAAGAATTAATAGGGAAATAGTAATCAATTTAAAATGCCTTTTGTTACTCGTTTTTAGCAGGTTTTGTTATTCCATAAGGATTTCAATAATTTTATTAAATGAAAAATATTTCTTTAAGTTCTTTATTCTTTAATAGACTCTTGTTATAATCTTTTAAAAGGTCATTAAATGTGAAACTCTTTAAAAATCTGTAATATTTAAATTTAACTCAAACACATTCTCTCAAATAATTTGAATTTTGCTACGCTTTGCTCTTCTCAAACATGGAGGATCCTTTGATTTCATTTGGACACTTTTGTGCTTTTTTTTATTTACATAGCCAGAGCTACATATACGAGGCTCTTGTTTACTTAACATTCTATACCACTGAGTTATTTCTGCGAGACTTGAACTCGAAAATAAAAATAAAAAAAGGAAGAAGAAGAAAGAGTGTATACTAGCGCCATTCAATAAAATTAGTTAAAATAGAAACTTTAACATCAAAATACTGACAAGTTCTCTGTAATATAATCCGACATTTACTAAAAGAAATTAAAAGACAAATTTCTTCTAAATGGAAGAATTTGTAGGGCTGTAAAATTTTTCAAACGGAATAAATGAGGTGCTAACAATTTTAGCAACTTTGAACAGCAAACCTAGTTTTCCGCACGAAATGTTGCCAGAAACATTTTGCTGTCTCTAAACATTAAAGAATAAACATTTCGTGATTTTCCACGAATTAAACAGAGTAAAACTTCCGCAATTTTATTTAATTTTTTATGTGTAATTTTATTTGCAGGTTACCTTTGTTATTAAAATCGAACTGATAATGAAACAAGTGCTCTTTCAGTAATATTCGTGTCTGTACTAAGAGTAACGAAAATTAGGACTAATATAACAAAATTATACAGGTTACGTAGAGCCCTTAAAAGTTACAAAAAATATAAAAAGTGTAACCAAACGTCAACGCTGGCTATAACTCTGGCAGAGAATCGAACTCACGATCTTCTCTTATTAAGCAAGGCTCCTTCTTGTTTTATCATGCAGGCGTCTAGGTCACCTGTTGTTATAACTCATCATTAACTACAGCTTCACAAATACAAACACACTTTGTCAACTATGTTTGCCACAACAACAACAACTTTACCTTTGATTGTTACACATAATATGAAGAGTTGTCTAATCCAATTTAAAAATGTTACTAAAATATTGGAAAATTTTAGCTTTTTCCTCGCATGCCGCAAAATATATTGGAGACAACTCAACGTTTCTTTTATAACACTATTTTGAAAACTTCAAACTCTTGAACATATTTTTTTAATTAGAAAAGCCATTTGTTTGTGTGAAAATAAGCTAGTAAAAATTTTTTTTCTAAGCCCGGTAGAACATTAAATTGTAAAAAATTAGTTGTCGAAAACATTTTTCTGTCTATAAGTTGTGAGAACTGATGACTAATTTTCTAATAAAATCTAAAGAATTTGGTAGCATTGTTCAAGCGTTAATCTATTCATGATGATTTGCCAGAGTATACTGATCATGAATGTCAAAAACTAGAATTTACTGGTTGCTTAACCAGGATTAGCCGTAAACCTTTAATGGTTACTTCAAAAAATTTAAACATTTTTATCAAGATTTTGTTAATGCTTTTTAGAAATAATAAAAATCACTTTGTTTTAACTTTAAAATATGTTAATTTAATTTTAAACCAGGGTTAAAATTGTTTGCTTAAAAATAGCTCTTTGCTTTGCTTACATGTTTTTCAGCAAATAAAAAAACTAAAAGTCAAGCATTTACAAAACATTTCATTTTAAAAGAAGCAACAGCAAAAAGCAAATGCAAAAAAAAAAGAAAAAGAAACGCATATGCTTAAACTGACTATGTATTTCTTTCTACAGCAAAGCAATCAGCAAATCATTTATTTCAAAAATGTTTGCTGTTGCTTAAGCAATAAGTTGACGTTTGTTTCTTCTTTTGCTGTTGCTTTTTAGGAAAAAAATTTCCTTACATAAATATGTTTCCAATGTTAAAAGGAACGAAAAGCAGTGAGTTACAGCAAGTAACAGCAAGAAAAAGCAATCGTAGTCAGCCACAATTTCATAGTAAAGAGTTAAGCAAAATCAAAAATTAAGACCAACTGATTGCTTTAGTAATAGCAAACGTTTTTAATGTAATTGCTTTGCTGATTGCTTTGCTGCAGAAAGAAACACGTAGTCAGCTAAGGCAATTGCGTTCCTTTTTTTGCATTTGCTTTTTGCTTTTGCTGCACATTTTTTCACAGCAACAGTTAAGCAACTACATATGCATTGAAAATAGTCAAGCATTTTTAATCATTGTTTTAAACATTAATTGCAATATTAATAACAAAATTACTTTAAAATACATCTCGATTCTGTCTTAATATTTTATGAATACGGCAGTAGGAATAAATATTTTTAGAAAATATTTTAGAGAAGATTTAAGCCATTTTTTAAGCTTAATTTATCATTACCTTTAAGTTTACCAGATAAACATTTTGAATCTTAATACCTTAAAACATTTTCCTAATATTAGCTGATTATAATGAATCATAATCTTTTTGCAATTTAGTTTAATTAAAGGTATTAATTTTACATCTTAATCCTAATTAAAAATTGCTACTCCTTGTACAACACATACACACACTCACACACACATACACACAAATACACTCGCACGTATGTTTACATTATTTTATAAATTCCAGACAATCCCCATACGAACATATAAAATAGTAGAGAATGATTAAAATTCTTTAGTAAAAGTTTTATGTTGTGGATGCAGTTCATAAAGAAGAAACTTATGAGCGTATCTGTGTGAAGCACCTGTTTTATTCACTATTTCCATGTGCGATATTTATTACATTAAATAAATATGTGTACATGTGTGTTTGCTGCTGGATGAATGCTTCATATTTTTATAACTGTTCATTATTCACACCCAGAATCATCGAAAAATTGGATATAAAATAAAACACACATACGCACACATTCAATCATTCATGTTTTAATAGCAAAATGGGAAAAATCGTAAAATAAAAAATATAAAAAAATAGAGATTATGTCTGTTTAGTTTTAAGTATTTTTTCTTCTTCTTTTTTTACATTCAATATCATTATATCTCCCAAAAAGCCACAACAGTACAAATGCACACACACACACACACACACACACACAATTTAACACTAACGCCATTGAAAATATTCACACATGCATCCAGCCATGTGCAAAAGGAAATGTACATTAAAACAATGTATTACAGTTAAACTAAGTACCTCAAGTGCCATTGTACTGTTATGTGAATGGGTGTTTAATATTTTCGTTTTAGTGTGTTCGTTAGATTGTTGCTTACTCCATGTATATCCCAGCTGGCCAAATCTTTGAGACATGCTGAAGGTCGGGTACAAGACTATAATTAATTAAATATCTACGAAAATATTTTCTTACAAATGGACTCAACCCAGCAAAAAATTAGACATTACCATAAGAAGTACTTGCCATATAATCACTTACTTTATGATTGCCATATTTTGTTACTCGCTTACAAAACACATTACTTTAGTTCCCAAAAAAGGAAGTAGTGATGGAACTAGTTCCTTAAAATACGTACTAATGGTTCTCATTAATTCCCTTGATAATTAATGTAATCGATTCTCAGTAATTGATTATAAAAGTCTCATGCCTTGTTAAAATCATTAAGTTGGCAATCTAGTTGGGAAGTACTTCTGCCAAAAATGCTTAATTCCTTTTCAAAAAATTTTTGCATGCAAGAGCGACAATGTCTTTCACTTTGTAGTCGACGGTGACATACAATTGTCGCTTATCTTGCCCTCTGTTTTTTGTATAAAAGACATTATAAAAGACGTTGTCGCTAAAACTACCGAAATAAACGGCGATTTCTTTGAACCTGCTTGTGAATTTATCATCGAAGATTATATCGTCAAGGTCAACTGGGATACGTATATGTGTATGTGTGTGTGTATAAGATATCTGTTCATTTAGGTACAGGTGGATGGATAGATGCTTCAATTGTTTTGTTTGATTCTTTAGAGTAAAAAGTACAAAAATTTTAAGGTTTACATGACATGTGAGAGTAATTGGATTACTTAAGAGCTTTTAAGTGTCTTAAAAATGTTTAAAGCAAACATGGAAACCTCCATCCCCCATTAATAACAGTTACAACAACAACAACAGTAATAGTGCTAATATTCTCAAGGTCTTATTTTTTAAACCATTTTGTTATTTTTGATTTATTACGAAGAGTCTCATAAACTTTTTTTTTTGATTTTATCTTTCTAGTTTTGTATTTGTAAGAAAATTAGTTTAATAAACGCTGTGGTCATGGACATATCAGTTTAAAAATTATTTTGAAAACAATAGGAAACTTTTTAGTGAAGATGTAAACAATTATTTCCGATATTTTAAGTGATTTATTTGCTTGGTTTGATCAATGATTAGATCAAAGAATAGTTTTTAAGTTTTAAGATTATCTTTTATTCTTTAATTTTGATTATAGAAATTATTAATTTCGTTATATTTTATGGGCTGATAAAAATTCTAAACCTTTTTATTTTCTTTTTAAAAAGTCCTAAGAATAAAAATTTAATGAATTGTTTCTTTTACGTTTTGAAACCTTTTTGTTGTAAAGGTTTTGTATGTTATAAAATGGGGATGTTTTCGTATCTGTTGGCTCCATAAAAACTTCCTGCTTAAATAATTGTTGGACACTTGAATAAAAATGTTTGCATGTCTGCTGTGACTCTTTTGTTATTTATTTATGAGTTTTGCTAATTAGTGTTTAAGAGTTTATGTGCGCAAGTAACTGTATGATTATTTTTGTTGGTTTTATATATTTTTTTTATTATACAGGGTGTTTTTTATAGACGTATAGAACTTCGAATTGAAATAAAACACAAGAAAATCGTTTTAATGTCCATCAATTTGGCTTTATTGGAAGGATAATTTTATGCCATTAATGTTTAAATATGATTTCGGGCATGTGGCCGCCGCGGCTGGCTCGAATAAAGTCAATTCTACAGGTCCAATTTTCAACCACTTTTTTGAGCATGTGGGGCCGTATGTTGGCAATAACGCCACGAATGTTGGCTTCCAAGTCCCCTAACGTTTCTGGTTTGTTGGCGTAGACGAGCGACTTCACATATCCCCAAAGAAAATAATCCAATGGTGTCAAATCGCACGATCTTGGTGGCCAATTGACAGGTCCATTCCGCGAAATTATGCGCTCATCGAATGTTTCCTTCAATAAATCGATTGTAACGTGCGCTGTGTGGCATGTAGCGCCGTCTTGTTGGAACCACAACTCATGCACATTCATGCCATCCAATTGGGGAACAAAATAGTCGGTTATCATGGCTCTATACCGGTCTCCATTAACGGTAACTGACTCTCCAGCATTATTTCGGAAGAAGTATGGCCCAATGACTCCACCAGCCCATAGAGCACACCAAACAGTCAGTTTTTGTGCATGTAATGGCGTTTCAAGGGTCTCATGTGGATTCCCTTCACTCCAAATGCGGCAATTTTGCTTGTTGACGTAGCCATTCAACCAAAAATGAGCCTCATCACTGAACAAAATTTTGCTATGAAAATCAGCATCGAGATCAATCTCATTTTCGGCCCATACACCAAAATCACGACGCATTGCATGGTCTCGCGGCTTTAATTCTTTCACAAGCTGGATCTTGTAAGGTCGCAAGCCAAGATCTTTGCGCAAAATCTTCCATAAAGTTGATGGACAAAGCTCTAATTGCTG
Organism: Gymnosoma rotundatum; assembly: GCA_916610165.2. Lineage (NCBI taxonomy): Eukaryota > Metazoa > Arthropoda > Insecta > Diptera > Tachinidae > Gymnosoma > Gymnosoma rotundatum. The sequence goes on from OU744337.1 coordinate 618,103, forward strand.
TGCACGGTGGCGAATCGATTCATTCGGGTCCTCTTCAACACTTTGCTCTACAGCGTCAATTGTTTCTTCGGTGCGCACTGTTCGACGTCTCTGCGGATGCGTATTATCACATAGAGTAAACGTAGTGCGAAAACGATCCATGGTTAACCGAATTAATTGCTCTGATGGCCGATTATGTCGACCATAAAATGGACGGAGCTTGCGGTAAACTTCGCGAACTGAACCATTATTTTCGAAATAAATTTGCACGATTTGCAAGCGTTGTTCTTTTGTTAACCTATTCATGATGAAATGGCAAACCAAACTAAATATTAATCACTTGACAGCTGACAAAATGGCCGCCAGTTAAAAAAGTGATGCCAACTTAAAGTTCTATACGTCTATAAAAAACACCCTTTATGTTTGGCAGTTTAGCTGCTTAAAAGATTTTGAAATTCTTGTATTCTTTTGTTGTTGTTATTCTGTAATATTGTTCTTATGGTTGTGAACACATGTGCATGTGTTTGTTTGCGAATGTGCTTTTAATAAGAAGTGAGTGTGTGTTGGGGGTTTGTTTATCTTTATGTGGGTTTGTGTTAAGTAACTATATTAGACACAATAACGTTTGTTAATGATAATAACAACAATACATTATTGTGTGGTTATTTACGTTAATGGATCTTGATATTTCAACTTGTTGTTTTGCTCCGGTCTGTTCCTTTTCTTTTGTTGTTCTATAACTCATTGTTTGAACTTCATAAAAAAAACTGTAAAAGGGAAAGTAAAATTGCATTAAGTAGTAATTTACGATTATAATTTGAGCTATTTAGCAAAGTACTCATACATTACATTAAGTGAATCTTTTCTTCAAAGCTATTAAAGGTACTTCGGCAAACATTTAGCAAAACGTTATGCATGGAAATAATTAGAACGGAACCTTTACGAAGGTAAATAATAAATAAGAATTTATTGTTGTTGGATTCTTAGAACAAGCTGTAGACTAGGCATCTCTTAAGCCAGGATTGATGTTCAAGTGCTAAGTAATATCATTACAAGTTTTAAAGAAAGCTTTTGTCTCCCTGAAATACTAAAAGCAGGGTTAATAATTCCTTCGTAATGAATATTTATATCAAAGAAGGAAGAGGTGCATCAACTTCCATGCCTTCGAATTCAATAATTAAATAAAAAAGTAAATAATTTAAATGGTAATAATAGTTTATATAATTATATATGAATGTTTTTTTGACCTTTTTTAGTTAATTTTTGTTTTCTAATTTTTTAAGCACTAGGTCAGTTTATAAATAATAACAAATGTTTATTTATATTTTCAATATTTCGCCACACCTTTGGGTGGCATCATCAGGAAACAGGAAGCAAAAATTAAATTTTCTTTTTTTTAAATAACAAATTTAAAATGAAATTATTTTTTCAAACAAAAACAGAAAAATCAAAAACCAAACGACAAAAAACTCAAATATTTAAAATTTACATTCTTATAAATTTAAAACTCAAAAAACATTCAAGTAAAATAACTCAAAAATTTTAAACATTTACATTCTTATAAAAATTTAAAAAACAGAAAACATTTAAATTATTTAAAAATGTTAAAAAACTTAATTCAAATACATTAACATAAACTTTCACGATAGAATTGTTACAAGCAATCATATACTCTCAAACGTTTATTATTTTTTTTTTTGTTATTTTTTTTTTTTTTTTTTTTTTTTATGAAATTTAGTGCATAAAAAATAATAAACGTTTGAGAGTATATGATTGCTTGTAACAATTCTATCGTGAAAGTTTATGTTAATGTATTTGAATTAAGTTTTTTAACATTTTTAAATAATTTAAATGTTTTCTGTTTTTTAAATTTTTATAAGAATGTAAATGTTTAAAATTTTTGAGTTATTTTACTTGAATGTTTTTTGAGTTTTAAATTTATAAGAATGTAAATTTTAAATATTTGAGTTTTTTGTCGTTTGGTTTTTGATTTTTCTGTTTTTGTTTGAAAAAATAATTTCATTTTAAATTTGTTATTTAAAAAAAAGAAAATTTAATTTTTGTTTCCTGTTTCCTGATGATGCCACCCAAAGGTGTGGCGAAATATTGAAAATATAAATAAACATTTGTTATTATTTATAAACTGACCTAGTGCTTAAAAAATTAGAAAACAAAAAGTTTATATAATTTTTTTAAATTTATACTTGCTTTCTTAATTGGAACAAGAACTATTATTTTGTTTTATCTATATTTGCAATGAGTTAATGGTATTTTGTCTTAATTATGTTAATATGTAGTTGAAAAAAAAATTATAAATTCCGATTAAATAATTAATTGTAATAATAGTTTTAATTTAAATGCATTTTTTAAGTATTTTCATATTTATTAGATTTCTTAGTATTGTTTAATAATATAAAGTTTTATTTTAAAAGTAGCTTCACCAATTTTTTTTCTTAAATATATGAAATACGGGAATAAAAAACGTTCTATTAAAACTAATTTATGAATCAATTTAACAACGTTCACACTCATTTAATTCAATCAATGAAACATTATAAGATCATATTAAAAAAATGTATATAGTGCACAATTAAAAAAATATATATAAAACTAAAGATATCTTAATAAAATATTTATTTTCAATTTATACATTTAATTTCACAAAAAAAAAAAAATGTAGAATTGCCAGAAAAAAACTTACAATAATAAATTAATGAAACTTTCTGCTGATTTCAATAAATGTGAAGCAACACTTCTATAATATATTTATATTCAAAACTAAAACTAATTTTTATATATTTAGTTTTCAATACAAGTAAGCAAAGAAAATGTTCATTCGCATTTAGTGAAATCGGCAATAAGTTTCATTAAAGCCGAAAATAAAAAAAGTCAGAACCTATCAATGTTTCAAAAGATCGCTAAAAATTAAACTTTCAAAAAATTTCATTATTATCCAAAAAGTTAAATTAGGAACAAATAAAAAAAAAAAAATTTTTTTTTGGCTTGAGTTCGATTCCGCTTTACTTCAAAGTAGATCTCATTTGTTTTAGTTTCTTTATTTTATATTTCTTTATTTTATATTATAATTATAAAAGTGTAGCCAAAAACAATAAGAATGAAAATGGAGACATGTTTGTATGTCTCAAATAACAATAGTGAAGGGTTAATAAGATTCGACATGGGCAAATGATTCACTCGTACTGTTTTGTTCACAGATAAGGGAATATTACAAGAAAGTGAAAAAATGAATAAAAATATAATATCAACAATATGTCAACTCTAGAGTTTAACAAGAAGAAGTACTTCTATTGAATTTGTTTGGAAAAACGTGATTAAGAATTTAAAATTGTACATGACTAATTTTTGTGTCCTCCTCTATGATTTGGATCATTTGCTATTTTCCATTAAATAGTCGATTTTACAAGAAGCAATATATAGTTTTTTATAAATTTCAATGTTCAAAAAGAATAGCGGATCTGATAACTTACTTCATCTAAAGGAAAATATTTATGTTCGCTTTTTCGATGGTGCTTAATAAATTTTTGTTTTCTTCCTTTAAAAATCATTTATTTATGCCCGTTTCGGCTGAAACGAGACGATATTGACAGCACAAAAAAATAATATGGCCAACAACAACAACAAAAGCAACAGAAGCATGATTTGTTTAAGTAAGAGGACTTCCATCCGTATAGGATGTCCTTTGGTATTTTGTCATTATACGGACACTATAAAATATTTAAAAGAAAGCCAGTGTACGTGTGCATGTGTGGACGTGCATGAAAGGACGTCATATAATAAACAACCAGCATAAAAGATCTCCACACCAACTTCATAAATAATAAATTGCACAAAAGGTGTTTGTAACTTTATTTACTTTACGATTTTCTTTTCATTATTTTCGGTTGTTGTGCGGATGTGACATTTTGTCAAGGTTTTATTTTGTAACTAAATTATCCAAAACCGAAACAACAAAGATGGGACAACATGAGGCCAAGGAAGGCATAAAACAACACCGAAGAGAGTATTTTTTTTTTCTGTAACACAAGATAAAGTATGGCCATAATAGAGTAATGTAATAGATTTAATATATTTATACTCTTAAATATTTGTAAAACAATATGTGCAATATGTGTGTGAGCGTGTGTGTGTATGAGTAACTAAAAGGACATTAATAATCAAGTGGGAAGGTAAACGTAAGGAAGGATTTTTATGTATTTGTTGTTTATTGATATTGACCAACAATTTTGTACGCACTTGTAACATTTTATATAATATTTTTTTCTGTTGCTTTCGTTCTTATTCTTATTCTTGTTGTAGTTGTTGTTATTGTATTTGTCATTGCCTTTTGTATAATTTTATTTTGGAAAGACATTTTTTTGCTTTTTCTTCCATCATCTTAAATGTATGAGATTGGGCAAATTCCTGTTTGTTCCATATGTACATGTACGTGTACGTGTACGTGTGTGTTGGTATGTAGAGGATGGCTTTTGTTATTACCGTATTATCGTATAGTGTTTGTTGTTTACTTTTAATGCTGTTGTTGTTTCTACTTGAGTGGCTATATGTCTTAACTTATTGCCTTAAGTGCTTCTTTTATATGTATGAGCGTGTTGTTGGTATTGTTGCCTACATTATGTTTTTCTTTCTTCAATCAAACTTGTGTTATGAATTTTTATGAATTTTTCCCTCTTTATATTCTTTGTGAAGTTTTGTTTTCTTAAAGTTTTTGTGAATAAACAAACCGTATGTGCAAAAATCTTAATATAGAAAATGGCAAAAGAATATATTTATTATTGAGCAATATAATCAACAAACGAATAATATAAAGTTGTTCCAGTTGTTGTTGTACAATAAACTGTAAAGGCATATTGTGAATATTGACTAGAACAAATATTATGCATGATTTAATCAAGGCTGGATACGAGTAAAAACAATAATAACAATAGACCAACATTTATCCTAAAGGTGTTCAATTACTGTAGAGTTAGTGCTTGTAGTAGAAGATTTATGACTTTAATTTAATTTCTTTCTCTTCGTTAAAAGCTACTAAATTTTATATTAACAACTAATTTATGCTTAAGGGCTAAAGGATCGGCACGCAACAAGTTCTTAAGGTTAAGAAAATTAAGTTTATTATAACAATATGAATGCGGAATCTTGTATATCCTTCACCATCTATATAAATCAAGCTTAGTGAGGTTACTCAAATCAAAAAGCAATTATTGGGGTGACAGAAAATTAAAAAATAAGAAAAAAAATGTCATCGTCTCTAAATGGGTTAAGCATTATTAAAAAAAATTGTAGTATTTCCTTAAAGATCTCGTCAAAGGCTTTTAAATGATACCCATATTGATATTACAAACATTTTTTTTTTAATTTCAGAGACCTCGGAAAATTTTTTTACTTGAAGTTTTTTATTTTTATTTTTATATTTCTTTCGCTTCTTTTTTGATTGAAGTTACTTCATTGTTCTAAATAATATGGAAAAATTAGAGGTAGGCGTGGTGTTTTGGCTAAGGACATAGACCGATATTGCTGATTTCCAGTAGCACCTTTTTCGAAAATATAACTGACCGAACGCAATCTTGATTTTAACTGTAACACTGACGGACAAACGGACATCGCTCAATCGACTTTGCTAAGCATCAGATTCAAGAATATATGTATATATACTATATAGGGTCGGAAATGGATATTACCAAGGAAGTGATAAACTTGATTATACCCTTTTTCACTCTTTGTAATGAAGGCTATTAGAGGAAACATTTATATTCGGCTGTGGCAAACCCTAGACCGTACTAATTAGATATTCGAATTTTTGTAAGACCAATACATTTTTTACGGCCGTTTTTAAGTTTTTGTTCGTTATATATTTTAAGTAATTAATTCACCTTGAGGTTAGGATTTTTCTTTTTACACTTTTAATTGCAGAAATGTTTTCAATTTTATTTAATGAGACCGTAATTCCATGTCAAATCAACAATGCACTCAAAATGACTGCTTTAGATTTCATTAAAACTATTTTTATTTTTATTCCTTAAGGCTAAAATATATTCTAATTGCAGTTCTCTACGCCTCAGAGGGTTGAGTGAAAGCACATTTTAAAGGGGATTTCATATTTCTTAAGAAAAAAGTTAGAATGATATCACCAGCATGTGAATCACACTAAACGGTATATTCTTCTTGATTCAATGGGGTATGTACGGTCTGTTGTGGAATGGTTTAGAGTGCGAAAATTTTGTTTATTCACAAACCTGTCTAACGGTAAACTCTTGAACTTAGGCCTGTTTAAAACTTCTCGTTTTATACTTATATTTAAATTATTGGCAAAACTTCGTCTTTTTCTGTATTATTTATTTCTTCAGAAATTATTTTTTTTTATTAAATTTAGTTTAATATGTTCTTCGAAATGACAATTACTTATTATTTTTGTTGTTTTTTAATTTAGATTTGTTAGATAGGGGAAGTTAATTATTATTAGCATCATAAAAAATAAGTTTTTTTGGTGATCTATTGTAATACAAAACTTAAAAAATTAAGAAAATTTGTAAAAGGAATTACCAGAATAGTTTTCATTAAAAGCCCTTTTCATCAGGACTCCTGGGAATTTTTGCTGAATGATTTTAAAATTATTCAATATTATATTAAAAAAATAAATATAAATATGGAAACACTTGTTGATTTTTAAATTAAAAGAAAATCTTTTACGAGTACTATGAGAACTTTTTACTTTAAGGGTATTAAGACAAATTGTAAGATAATTTTTTTTATTTAAAAGTTATTTTTACAATTTGCTTTGGAATATTTTATTAAAGAGAAGTAACACTCAGGCAATAATACGTACTTATCAATTGTGATAATTGTGTTACCTTCTTTAGGAAGGGATAGTGTAGAATGCTTCATTTTCTTTTCACAGCATTGTAATTGCACGTTATTTTATTATTATTATTTTTAGAACCATGTTGCAGTGTCTCTGGTGTTAACGGGAGCAATTTTTTTAAAGCTAGTCATTTTATATATTGCTTTACTTTGTCTACGATTTGCTGTACAGATGCGCCGGCGAAGAAGGGAGCTGTGTTTTCTTTTATAAATAAGTATACAGACCTTAATATATATTTTTGAACAATTAAAGTTGTTAAATTGACCATGGCTGGGTTACGAATCCAGGCTATCAATTCAATAACAGCTTAGTAGTCAACTTGCTAAATATCTAAGCAACAGCACCCTCAGGCTATAGAATATGAGTTCTGCTAAAAAATTTACTGAAATATAACTATTGCATGCTTTGATTCTTATTCTACAAACTGTTCAATATTATACCCCAGGAGGCTTTTTAAGAACCTTACGAAATATTTTAAAATTAAATATGATTAAGATTAATGTTCAGTTTTACAACATTTTTCCTTAAACGATTTAAATATTGGAGTGAATATTTTCGAAAGAAGAAAAAACCGAGCATATATCTTTCTTCCTTCCTTTATCTATTAGCAAAGCAGAGAATTACAGAGAGTAAGTATTAACTTGATTCATTTGTTGCTTCTCATTTTTCATAATATGCTTCATTTCGGCACTGTGTAGTCATTACCAAACAGAATAAACATAAAAATTCTTTATTTAACCTTTGTGAACTTGTAAAAGAATTTTAAAAATCTACACACATACAGTGTAACTAACGCCATCCGTACTTTGATATAAACTCTACCAGCACTTTTGTTAAGTTCATATACTAAAACTTTGATGCTTAGATATTAACCTTAACCCGGCAAACATTTTATATTGCAAATGTAAATGAATAGACAGGTTCTTGATTAAGTTGTGTTTTTGTGTGTCAAGAGTAAGCTGGAGTCGGCGGAAAATTTTTCTTTGCAAAAACTATGGCCAAAGCTATTGAAAAAGTTTGTTTAAAAGTTTCTTGTTTGCATATTTTGTTATTAATTTAGAAGATCCAAAGAGTAAAAGCTGTTGTTCCTTAATGACCTTAATTAGTACCGCTCAGTAACCAAAATATAAAAATATAACTCGTTTGTTTTCTTTACAACGTGTGTCCGTCTGTCATAGGCGTCTATCTCTAGATAATTATACACAAGGATTTTTTACAGAAGTTGTGTTAATATGTCCGCTACAACAATAAATGCAAAAATAAAATGTAAAATTAAAGGGCGTCCCCTTTTAAACGTTATGTTCATCACTGTGTTCTTTTAAATGTTTATAGGAAGCCATTTTAAATTTACACAACGTATCTAATACTAAGCATGTCCTTAATAATATTTAGTATATATAAAAATTTAAGACGAAAGGGTGCCCCAATAATAAAACGTCTCTTATAGACAGATCACAAACTTTAAAAGTACAAAAAATAAAATTAAAAGGCTGCTACCATTCAACATAAAATGTTGTGTTATGTTTTATATTTTAAATCGTAACTAGTAGACATTTTAAATTTTCAGCAAGAAGGAAAGGTTGCGTAATAAATGATACAGGAAGATACAGTTGGATACATTCAAACAGCGGACCAGGACTCTCTTTCTCTAATGGAATTAATAATTGTTCTTTTAAATACAAACAGATGGCATTTCTGTGTTCTCTTACGTTAAAAATGCTAACGGAGTAATTGTTTGATAATTGTTTTTTATATATGCAAACAGATGGCGCTTCTGTATCCGCTTAAAAATGCTAACAGAAACAGAATTTCTTGGTTAATCGTTTGTGAATACTGGCAGAAAATTATTAGAACTTATAATGCGAACTATTGAAGCATAATTTGTTGCAAAATTATTTATCGTAAAAATCAAAATGGTGGCTTGGTATCTTAATTAAAATCTGTTTATTAATAATATATTATATATATCTTCATTACTCGACAATTTTTGGAATTTTTTAAAAGCTTCATTTAAAGATCTGATTTTTCGATAGTTTCAAAGGAAACTTAACTATGATGTCCCTAAAAGGAAAAAAGTGATAATCATGGTATATAACTTAAGCGCCAATTAAAATATGACGTTATTGCATCAAATAATAATGTTCAAAAAATACGACGGTCATCCTAAACTTTATTAAACATTAAGACCTGCGTTTATAAAATACCTGATAAGTGAAGTAAAATCCTGTCTTAATAAATTATTTATATGGGTGACATTATGTTGTGTAAATAACTAAATAATTTATAATAAGATCATGTTGGTATGCCGGAATAAATTTCTTACGAAAGGAGCTAAAATGAGAGAACCGAGCAATACAAAGCCCAAGGTAAAAAAAAAAATTTGAGAAAGAAAAAATACAGATTGAATGACAGAATAAAAATATAGTTAAAAAATGCAACTAATAATTTTAAAAACAATAATTAAAATAAGGGTGATTTTATTTTCTAAGGAGCAAATGCAATCAAAATCTTTATTTGTATACCGTTGGTCTCAAAATCGATAGCTTGGATCTGATAGTTGACCCCAATTCTTCGAGTAATACGTTATTTCCGAAATTATTTTATCGATTACAAAATAAAGCAAACAAATCTATAATATATTTTACAGTGCTCCGAAAGGCCCTAAAATTCAAATCAGGGGGCAAATAACGGCATCCGATATCGATCGAAATTTCAATAGAAATAGAATGTATCGAATGAATATCGAATGCTGTAATTTGCTCCCCAGGCAACGCCGAGTACAATAAGCTATTAATTTTAGAGATATATGTAAAGTATCACCCTGTTATAAACAACAGAGTTTTTTTTTCTTTTTGTAAATTATGAACGTTATTCTATCCTCGAGAAGAGACTTACGCGGCACATTTTTAATCAACAATATGCAAAATGTTTATGGAGAATTTATCTTTATGGGAATGCATTAAAGTCTTTTTAAATTACGAAAGTTTCTTGTTTCTTGTGTCTTTGCATACTTGAGCCAAACAATTTTTTTTAGTTCTTGACTCTTTTCTATTCCCTTTTTTTATTGTTGTTCAAACATTTATAAACCAAACACTCAGTCTCAGTCTCCTTAAGTGTAGTTTGGACATGGTTTTAAGAAAAGTTTTTTGTTGTTGTGGAAAAAACTCATCGTTGTCCTTTGTAACAACAGTAATGTACTTTTCTCTTTTTGTATTTTGTGGTACCTTATAGTTTGTTCTTAGAAATTTCCTACTGCAAAGAAGTTGCAGAGGATGAACAAAAACTCTCTACCAGTTAAAGTTTTTTTCTTCTTATATTTCATTTTACTTGTAGTTTATCATTGTTACAACTCAATAGGCCAAAAGAACATTTGCCAACAAGATTATAAGCATGTAATAAAGTCCAAAGTTGACTGATGTACAAAAAGTATAAAATGGTTTGAATAAAAAAAGGAAAGTGATCCAAAGAAATTATAAAGTGTATTTAATATGATTTTGCGTTTTATTTTTTCTTTCATTATAGATTGAGTGACAACTTAAGAAATACAAAGATAAAAGTTTAACAAAAAAGAAATAATAAACAATAATGCTACTCCAAAAACAAAAAAAAAAAAAAAAAAAAAAAAATGAAGCAGTCAATTGCTGATAATAGAGTTTCTTATATTTTAGCATAATTGATAGATCAATTTAAGTTTCAGTTGTTAAGAATTTTAAAATAAATGCCAATAAAAAAATCATAACTTTTTTTAAAACACTAGAGAAGTCTATAATGGAAAAAATCTATGAATGGAAAAATCTATGAAAATCTTTGAATATTTCTTAAAGTTATTGTCGCAAATGTCAAAGCTAAATTACGAAAATAAAACAGAAAACAAGCAATGCTCTGTATTTCGTCATTTGCTAATATTTTCTCGTATATTGTAAGGTTGCGTGTAAGGTTGCTACTGTTATGCAAAGTGCCGAACTGTCCATTAGTTTCCAAGCTGATGAAAAATGTGATAAATTTTTATTTCGCAAAATATTTGAAGACTAACAGCTACACTATGGACTTGCTTTGCTTCTTCTTAAAAAGATGGAATGGTTCCGCAAGTCCCCGTTCTTTCTAATGACTGAATAGTGAGAGAATTTTTCATTTGTTCTTATCTAAAACTGGGTGCATCATATAGAGCCAATTAGATAAAACAAGGATGATATGCTTAGTCACGGTGTTGTGAAAGTTTCTGAATCGGTTTTATCACTTGTAAATTCTAATGTTGTGTACTTTCACAATGGCATTAAATAAAACTGAAAATGTTGCTTCATCTGTAAGTTAATTCATGTGTTAATGTTGGGAAGCAGAATCTCTTGATGAGCCTGGCACCAAAAATAAATGTTAGTATTTGAAATACCAAATACATTTTTCAAGTTTAGAGGAACTGTTTAAATGCTTCCGTATAGGATATACTTTATCCTATTTATACTACTATATTATTTGATCGAGACGAGAAAAGAAGTTCAAACGAAGGCTACCAGCTCCATTGACTTACTGTAGCATCTCTAAAATATGGCGAATATCCCTGTTTTATCACTTCTATGATGGAATGCTTTCTGAATACGTCTTGAAAAAATAATTAGTTTTTTAGCTGTACAGTTCGTAATTGAAACAAACTTTCTCTCAATTCCATAGGGTTCGTTTATGAAAAAAGAAATGTTGGCTAGAGAAAATTTCAATGCAATCAAATATAAAGCATATTAATATTCTAAGAAAACTTAATATTTGGACTTTTCAATGTTGTGCAAAAGGTTCTTAAATGAACATAGAGATAAAAATTCCAGGAAAAGAACAAAATTTATATTTATATATAGAACACGTATTTGAAAACTTCTGAAAAAGCTCTTGATTGCAACTAATTATTAATAAAAATAATTTTAAATTTATAAAACTTTGAAATAGCTTAACAAAAAAAAAAAACAAAAAAAAAAAATATGCGCTGAACTTATGAAGTTCTAATATAATTTTTATACCCTTCACCACTTCCACAATATCCATTTCCGACCCCATAACGTATATATATTCCGACTTCTTATGCATGCCGAAATCGATTGAGCGTTGTGCGTCTTTCCGTCCGCGTTAGTGTTGAAATCAAGTTTGCGAGGCACTAGATCAGCTAGAAAAAAAATAAATATGTCAGTCGATCAGTAATGGTCTTGAAAAAGTTGCTGTTGGAAATCAGCATGAAAAAAAACATCAAGTGAAAAAATTTGTGCTCCAAGTACCGGGCATCTAAAATTTTAAAATTTTTTATAATATCATAATGGGTATAATTTTAAAAGTTTTAAAGAGTTCTTTAAGGAAATACTAAAATTTTTTAAAAATGTTTAACCCATTAAGAACCGATAGCATTTTTATGTAAAATTATATATACGCAGTACATTTTTTTTCTTCTTAAGTTTTGGTTACCCCAATATTTGCTTTTACGGTTGGAGTTACTTCACTAAACTAGATGTACATGGATGGTGAAGGGTACATAAGATTAGATTTTACTTAAAAATACACTAAAAGTAGATATATCTGAAAACTAAAATTCTATTGCATTAATTTTATTTTTCATCAGCAATCTCTACATGAATATTAATTAAATTTTAAATTTAATTTTTTTCGTTACCCCCAATGAAATCGAAATACGGTTTTTAGCTTAATCAGATATTTTGAAGGCTAAAAAAATTTTATGTTCTTTTATCTCTGTCTATTTTACTCACTTACCATCTGTCATTAATTATGCAATTTAAATTGAATTTATAGTTTAAGTTATAGTATTTTTTTCTATAGAAAATTAATTAGTATTTCAAAGAAAAAAGTAAAATCTATCAACAGCATCAACCTCAAATATTTATGAAAAAACAATAAAAAAAAAGCTGAAGATGTTTTTGTTTATATGTGAGAAATTGCGTGAGTGTGTGTTTTATTAAATGCAAGCGATAGCATGATGAGTTGGCAAACGATATGAAAATGCAAATTTATTTTAAATCGAAATTCAACACAAGAAAAAAATATGAATGAATTATGAATTATTTTTTATAAATAACTCTCCTGCTCCTGAAGATATTCACACCCATACAAATTTGAACAATAGTTTCAGTCAAAAGTAAAAGAAGTACAAATTTAAGTGTTTTTGACTTATTTAAAGAACAGTAATTGAAATCTATCAAAAATAGAGTTTTTAAATTCTTAACAAATATTGGTTTAGAGCAATTAAAGATGAACGTTAAAAATTCAAATTCATTACTGGTGTTCGTATTTGTATGAGTTTCTTATTTACGATGAAATTAAAATTTTTGTAAAATTTTATATTAATTTTGCAATTTCTTGTGTGTTGTTTAAATTTGATTTTATTTTATAATTTTCAACACTCAAATACCATTCCTGACGACCCTTGTGAATATTTTCTGAAAATGTGATTGCGATTGCAGTCTTAAGTGCAACCGCAACGAACAGTGATGACATTGATAGCAACTAATAGAAAATACCACAATTCGAGTGGTAATGAAAACGATATATTAATAACTGTTGATACATAACGGTAAATAAGGCAATTTCCAATGTAGTATTTGTATGAAAAAAATTAAAATTAAAAATTAATACAACAATATTTTGTTTGAGGTGTTTCCATTGTAGCAAACTAGTCAAAGTTCTATAAACTAAATTATTGAAAATTGCTGACAAATGGGAATAGTAAAATCTAAATTTATTTGTTCTTTTATCGCAACAATTAATTGAAATTCTTTATTATTACCATGAAATGTTAAAACAATAAACATTACAGCGACTCTTCTTTATTATTTGTTTGCGGAGATGAAGCCCTTGATTTGAAATGAATTGTAAAATATGAAATATACTTCCTTCAAACCATTTGCAGTTAAAGTTCAATAAAATATTAAATTTTTTTCGTAGAGTTTTTAGTCTGTATTTTATTAATTGTTTGCAACTTATGGAAATGCCCATATATTTTACGGTTTTATTGTTAAAAGAATAAACAGAATACATAATATTTTTTGTTGTTGTTTCGTTCAATTTTGTCATCATCATGAGCATCACTATCATAGCTGATATCTAGGAGTTTAATAATAATAATAATAATAATAATACTACAAACTCTTTCGTGCGTTATAGCATTGACAACTACTGTAAACGAATTAAAACAACCTTAATAATTACAGTGGCAAATAAAACAACAATATTGCATGCCAAACGTGCGGTTTATACATTTTTTGAATCAAGTAAAAATATTCTTTATCAAATATAACCATGAGCAGTGTAAAGTTAGACACATAAGTACACGCTACAAGCCCGTACTTGTTTTTTTGTAACCATATTTTTAAAATGATTATTTGTTGCCCGGGGTTGGTGAACTCGTTTTCTATGAGAACCTGTTAGTTATTGAAAGATTTGTAAAATATGTAAATTGTTAGCAGACAGAATCATCCTCTTTACTCTTACAAAGACTCTATTGATAGAATGGATTTTTTCAAAACAGACCTTCAACACGAATTATTTTTTAAAGCTTCAGTTCTTGTCAATGTTTATTTCAAAAGGCTGATATTTTTTTCGAAAAAATTTTCTGAAAAAAACTATAAAAAATAAATTGTACAGAAATGTTTGTTTAATGGTTTGAAAAATATTTGTATCAGTTTCAATTGGACAATATGGTAAAATTTGGGTTTAAACCCTAAATAAATATCGCTCATATACTCATGTTGCTTGTATCATGTTAATTTCCGTCTTTCTTTCTTTATTCTTTTGTTTTTGTTTTTGTTGGTTGGTTGGTTTTTCTTTGTTTTTGTTGGCCATATTCATCCTTGTGTTGGCTTGGCTTTGCTAATGTAACCTCTAACCATCGATTTGGTTTGGTGTGGTTTGGTTTGGTTTGGTTGTTAACAGTTTCTTTTTGTTGCATTTTAGTTTTTATACTAAATTTGGAGGCCGTAGTTGCTGATTGCTTTGGCTTTACATTCAATCAATGTTCATTCGATTTGTTTTCAATAAAGTTCACATTTTCGCGTCGCGGTTTCTGGTGCACTTCATGTGTTTCATCATGCTGTCGTGGCTACATGAGAATGTGTGTATTTTTGTTAGAAGTTTCCAATAGATGATGGAGACAATAACGTTGTCGTCAATTATTACAACGATATTCATGATGGTATGTCTGCCGATATACAATGTCGCTACTTTTTCTCCATATGCTGATTTTAGAATTTTACCTTTATCTTGATTGCAAGTTTTTTTCATACTCAATATGCAATGAATGTGTCTGTGTTTTTGAGTGTGTATAAGTCGTGTTCATCTCAGCTTTTCACTGATGCGTTAATTTTTTATGGCAGTTTTTTTTTTAATTTTATCTTTCTAAAGTTTATTTCTGTATAAGTGTGCGTTCGTTGGTTTAATTGTGTTCAAGGGTTTTTGTTGTGTGTGGGCTTATTTTTGATTGAATATTTTTGTTGCCTAGCGACTCTTAATAAATTCTGTGTTTGTATCTTTACAAGAGTTGCTTTTATTGTCGTAAATGAAATACTTGTCTTTTTTGGCAAAAGAGTCTAATGGTTATAATTGAAATTGTTTTTGCTATTGCAATTTCTATCCGCCTGTCACAGCCCTATGTCTGTGAATCCGTAATAGGTAGACTAGTGCCATTTTCACTGAAGGTGTATTACTATAGCTGATATAACAGCAAATATTAAAAGTTATAGGGTTTTCCGAAAGATACCTGATTAAAATATTGTTATTATTTAAACTGTGATAGGCACACATGTGCACTTTGCACAGTGTATGTAAAAATATGTCCGCTGTAGCAACAGGTAAAAAAGTAAATCTTTAAATTAAAAGGTGTCCAAATTTAACGTATATGGCTTTATTTCTTCAACCGTTTTAGGCAGGCAAATTTTTTATAGATGCCGTGATTTTGACGACTAAGGCCTTATCCCTTAAACAGACACTTAGACATGAAAGCGACCCAATTATTACGTACATACTTATGCCGTAAAAATTAACCACATATATTAACAACATTGAATGCTTGAGTCGGAAGTCTTCATGTGTGAGTAGAGCCTGCTTTTGATTGATTTATTTTTAGAATATTATTTTGAATTTATGTAGTGTGCAACAGGATTCTCCACTATTGCTTTAATTAGTTGTCTTTAGAGTATTCAAGTTTTTATTTATATAAAATGTATTTAAGGACAGGTTTATATTAGATTTTTAGTTTTTAAAGAAAGGCTAATATTTTTATTATTATTATTATTAGTGCTCAAAATAGAGACATTATTTTTTCAATACTTCGCCATACCGATGGGTGGTATCTTCAGGAAAGAAAAATATTTATATTTAGTTTTTGTTTTTAAATATAACAAATAAATTGAAAAAAATCTGTGAAATAAAATCAACATCTCTAACATTTAGGAAGATCATAAATATATTATATATTTAAAACGGATGCATCTTCAAAGTTGGGATAATGATTTAATCTGGCACAATGGGAAGATAATGCAGTTTTTTTAATTTTCTTGAAATTTAAAGAAAAATGTGCTTTTAAATATTTATTTCAGAGAATTGTAGACAGTGTTAAAAATCTTCCAACTGCAAAAATAATAAGTGCTGACAACTGTTTTCTTACAATCATGGCATTGGGTACTTTCTCTCTCTGTTTTATCACGAAATGACCTATTTTTACGCAAAAAAAAAAAAAATTCTTTTCAGTGTGCTAATAACACTGTTCTGCTCGAAAATCCTCCTTTAAACCAAAATATGCTTTTTTACTGTTTTCAAATGTGGTGAACACGAGCTTGAAGTCAGATTCTGTCTATCACGCACAGTTTCTTGAGAAATTCTAGTTTTTTGTCCAGAAATGTGAGTTTTTTGTAAATTTGACGAATTTTTTTCGGCATCAAAACAAAGTGAAAAAAATTCAAAAGCCTGATGATTTTGAGCGCAATGAAGTATATTTGAACAAAAAAAAATTGAAGGGAATATTACAAGTAGTTGAAGAAATATGGCTAAAAGTTTTTTTTTATGGTGGTATCCTTTTCATTCAAATCCCTACCTGCCCTCCTTTCACCCTTGATACCCCAACTCCCCCCTCCCACTCAGCCGCTATCTTGTCACTATTTTCTTCTAGGATTTGATCAGTACTCTCGAGGCTTTCGCTTCAACTTTCTTCTCTTTTCTCTCAAAATCAGAGGGTGATAGAAATTTTCTGAGTTCAGATTCGGACTCAGCACACCTCACCTCAGCACAACATGAGAAACAGGAAAAATTGTTCAAGGGAGGGTAGAAAAGTTTTTTTGCAGAACAGTGTAATCTAGATGTTAATTTTAAAGAAAATCACTGAAAAGGATTATTGGTGGCAGCGCTAGTTCCTGCCTCCATTTCATTAATTGCTCATTCTTTAAGGAACCTTTAAGCCCATTATAGTCTTTTAGATCTTCTGTTGAAAAATTTTCTCTTAACCTTATATCGGCTTCTATTAAAATTTAATGAAATACAAACAGATTTCTTTTCTAAGCAAAATATACAATTTTCAAATGAATTAATTGTATTAAATGCATGAATTTATTATTCAGTTTTTATATGATGCTTAATTTATATATCAGATGAGTTGATAATTGACAGCTTTTAACTTTATTACAAGTAATCATTACAACAGCTATTCATTGATGTCATGACTCATGAGTTCATTAAATCTATTTACAATGTTGAAACTTTTTGAATATTTTATCATTCGTCTATTTAAAATTTGCATGAATAAAAGCATATGGAATTTTGTTAATCTTCTCTTTTCGTGTATGAGTTTGAATTATTTATAACAAAAACTTGCTCAATAATATTCACATAATCTGTACTTTAGTTTAAAATATTTAAAAGTAATACGAGTATGTGTGATATAAATGCTATCTGTTGGAAATATTAAACTATTTACTAACACCGTCGATTTATTTTAGTTTAGTGTTTTTAGGCTTAAGGAAATAAAAACTGTGTTATTTAAATTGATATGTGAATTTTAATTTTTACTTTACAAAATTATTTCAATTGTGGGTTATTAGAGTTGTTTATGTTCAACATTTGGTTGACTTAATATTTGTTATGCAAAAAAAAAAAATAATTTTTTTTCTTATCTCGTCTATCTCCCTCTGTATGTCTCGCTTTAAGTGTATACGGATTTGCAGTGTACAATAAGGTTGTGATCATTTGGGGCAGATTTGTAGTAAAATAATGGTTAGTTGACACTTTTCAGATTTCTTGGTGCATTTCCAAGTTTGTTGGAGAGAGGGTAAAGAGAGAAAGAAGGCTGACTAAAGTAAGTCGTTCGGACTTGTCGACCACGAGTGTATCCTTATCTCTACTGCACATATCGAGTTCTGTGTAGGTGGAAATTATATGAATTCTGAAAATTAGTCTTTGCAGAAACTCCGGTTTTAATGAAGGAATCAGGAAGAGTTGGGTAAATAAACCTTGCGGCGGTAAAGTCCTCTCGGCGGAAAGTCTAGGCAGTTACTTGGATATAATAGATGAACTTTAACCTGTATAACCGAATCGATGCCAGAAAATTAAATAAGACAAAACTTGCAGAAATGCTTGCAACCAGTTAAGACGGTAGCGCATTTAGTGTGTATTTAGCACTTTATATTGTGAGTAGAATTTTTGCTTTTTACTTCCGATGAAAGAGAACTTTATTCAAAGAACTTCAACGGAAGGTGAAAAAATAAATAAGCAAAAATATGTGTATGCTGCCAATAAGTATCACCCTAACTAACACATGCAAACATGACCAGGTTTTTTTTCTGTTCTTTTTGTAAAATAAACAATAATTTGCATATTGATTGTGAAATATGTAAATGTTTGTTTATGACAGAATAAGAATTCTAATAAAGGCAAACTCAAATATAGAAGAAATGTAAACTGCTGACTGAAGTGAAAAATATTTTTATTGAAATTTTTTACAAAGATACTAAAGAACTATTAATTTAATTATTATAAAATACAAATATTCAATACTTGTCAAAATGAAAATAAATTTAAACTCTTTTAATTTAAGTGATTTTTTTTTTACTTTAAAAATAAAAAGCGCTGTTTTTGTTTTTGTTTTTTAATTTGACTCAAATGTTTTCATTACCATCATCATAACAATTATTTTATGCTTTCTCTTGACAAAATCATCATGAATCGTAGAGCAGTAAATTATTACCCTGAATTCGAGGCTGAAAAATTCACAACAAGGTGAGAAGTTGAGATTCTACGAAGATAAGAAGAAAAAAATCATTATAAATCTTGAACTAATGAATGAAAAACAAAAAAAAAAGGCGTTCTTATGAAAGTAAAAAAAGCATTTGAATAATTTTAAAGATTTGTACAATATAATAAAAGATATTTATTATACGAGTATTGTACATTGACATTTAAAGGGAGTTGATGAATAAGGAGTTTACGGCCCCAAAAACCACAATTAATTTATAAATGTGTTTTCTTTCCTTTTTTTAATAAAAAAATATTTTTCTTTTTGTTTCCTTTGTACAAAACACTGCTTCAGAATTTTCATTTCCATTACAAACGGCACATATAATTTTTTGTTTTATTTTTATTTCTTTTTCTTTCTCGAAATCAGATTTAAAATGTTTATTTAAATGCGAAAGAATGAATGAATGAATGAATGCATATGTGTATGTATTAGTGAGTGGATGGATTGTATACAGGAAGTGTTATAAATGCGTCATTTTGCTTTAATATGCAATCAACTTGTTAAGTGATGCATGCATCACTAATGTATTGTTTTTCTATTCGCATACGAGTACACATTCTCACTCATCGACATGTATTCCGTTTTTTTTCTTTGTTCATATTTACCTTCATAAACACATGAACACATTTGCTGCTACAGATTCATACATTTCATATTTAAAAATCTTTTCATTATCCAAAAAGGTCTATTGTGCACTCTTTTATCAATAAATTAGGTGGGATGTGAAATAAAAATGAACTGTGGGAAATAAAGAAATATGAGTGAGATGAAATTATTATCCTTTTAAATTAATTTTATGTAAATAAATTTTATAAAATAAATTTAATTAAAATCGCTACTAATATAAATGATAATTTTTTGAGTAAAATTTTTTAAAATCAATTGTAACGATTTATGGCATTTAAAGAGCATTTTGTGAAAATTAAAATGTATATCTTAACTAAATGGAATTCACTGTTTGGCAAAGTTGACGGAAGTTTTTATTTGTTTATTTAAAATATTTTTAACATTTATTATCATTTTAAGCAATAATTTGCGATTGTCAGCCCACCCTAAATGACTGGGTTAGTTGAAATCTTCGATTAAATATGAAAACAACAATGATCTGATCCGATTTGTAAATCCTACAATGCCTTGATTATGAAATGAACGGGTTTTTTTAAATTTTGAATTTTTAGAGTAAAGTTCTTTTTTATTATTAATGTTAATGACAGTGGTATAATTTTTTCCCCGTATAAACACTTCCATAATCATTGTGATTTTAGTTTGAGTTATTTTTATAAAATAATTTACTGGCTGACTGTATGTTTTTGTTCCTGTATTCCTGCTGCACTTAAATAATATAGATTTTTTTACTCATTCATAAATAAATGAAAAAAAAACGGAAAATTGAACAAGATAAACTAGAGTGTATTTTTATTTGCTCACTTGAGGTTTTAATTATTTTAAACCGTTTTTGCTGTTGCTTTAAATAAAATACACTTTCAGAATGAAGGTTTTCCCCCTTTTTTTGTACAGAGAAACAATTCAGTATTCAGAAACTCCCAATGTAAATACATACATACATACATACATGTAGAAAGGCAAACAATTCAGTCACAAAAACTCTCTGATACCAACTCACTTCTGCCATTGAAATTTCTAAATGAATGTGTTCTTTTATGCATAAATACGCATTAACATTAAATGGATGTGAGTGTTCAAATGTTTTCATTAATAAACTTTCTCATACAGACACGTGCATTTGTCCAACTGGAAGAACACATTCAGACAGACATAAACAATTTTTGCGTTGTTTTCTTGTAGCGAAAATTGTTTACTTTTTAATTCGTCAGGAAATTGCCAACATGTTTCGTTATCGTGTGGTGTTGCTGCTTTTAAGCCTGTGTTTATTATACCCTTCACCACAAAAAGTGAAAAAAGGGTACGTTATATCTAAGTTTGTCATTCCGTTTGTAATTTCTACAATATCCATGTAGAAAGGCCCTAACTTGAATTTTTACGATATTGAGTTTATTCGTTATTTCAATACATTTCACACAAATAACTCTCCTCACAAAGTTTGAATGCAATAGTATCAAAAATAACGGTTTTACAAACAATTGCATTTTAAATATTACATTGTAATAAATACAGTTTCTATTATGTTTTTACGTTCTGCTGTAAAATCATAATTATGCAAGTTAGGGCCTTTCTACATGAGAACAGCGATACATATATACTGACTTCTTATGCAGAGCGAAGTGGATTGCGCAATGTCCGCCCGTCTGACCATCCATGTTAGTATTGAAATCAAGTTTGCCAAGGCACTAGAGAAAATCAGCAAGGTTGTTCCATGTCCTTCTAGGCAGCGGGCAGAACATCATTCCTGCACGCCTGTCTCTAATTTTTTCATATCATTTGGAACAATTAATTAACTCCAATCAAAAGAAAAAAAAAAAAAAACATATGGGCCGATAGAGAATTATAAATAAGAAGAGAACAGCAAGTGAAGAAAATGGCGCTCGCCCATATTTCCCGAGTTACGGGGCTCTGAAATTTTAAAATTTTTTAGAATATCAATATGGGAATCATTTTAAAGCTTTTGAAGAGATCTTTAAGGAAATACTAAACTTTTTAAAAATGTTTATGTAAAATTATATGTACATATGCAATACCAAAATTTTTTTTTTATTTTTTAATTCTCTGTCACCCCCATTATTTGCTTTTTTGGTTAGATTTACTTCCCTAAACTAAATTTAAATAGATGGTAAAGGGTATGTAAAATTCAGCTTAGCCGAATATAGCACTCCTACTTCTATTTCTATTGTGTTGTTTGTATACTTTTTACCTTTTCATACCAGGCGAATATTCTTTCTCTGCCTCCTTAAGCTTTTAATTTAAACATTATTGCGTTAATGTGTTTATATATTTATTAGTCTAAGTATGAGAGATTACTTAACTGTGAGTCCTTGTCAATCGTAATATGTCGCCATTCTTAGTACCTGAAAATTATTACATGCCCTTCTTTAAGCATGTGTATGTATTCGGTTCTAAATCTTTTTTTTGGCTTTTTGAGCCTTTTTTTCTAAATACTTATTTTAAATTGAACATTTTTGTTATTGTTTGCTACTGATTTAAATGTAATTGCATTCATGTACATTAACATTTATAGGTATCGAAACTGTCAAGTGTTCAAGTCTGATGTTACTAAAAATAGTATATCAAAGCTTACAGAAAAAAGTTATCACACCTTTTAAAAGTTTATAATTTAAAAAAAAAATTAACTAACTCTTTAATTGATTCAATTATTTATTTGCTTAGGAAGGTTTTAATATATTTTTTTATTTAAAAATACAATTGAAGCAATTAAAAGTTGATTAAAATCTTAAACGAAATAAATCTTTTAAGAGGACTAAAAGCTGAACCACTTTCTTCTGTGCTTAGAAATTTCTATTTTCTTCCAAAATGTCAAATAAATTAAAAATATTTTCTGGAATTAAATATCTGTTCGATTGGAAAATGAGTTGCATAAATTTAATTCATTTTCACAGCTTATTGAAAGATTATAGCCAAATAAATAATTCGGAATTTCACGTATATTTAAATTTCTAAATTAAAAATGAAAAATTGTTTGATATAAATGTTCCTCGTATCCCTATTTATCAAATTAGAACAATAAATAGATGACGTTAAGAATTTACAGAAACTTAAATAGATGAATGCGAAGATTGCTAATAACTAATGCAGCGATTAATAAAAGGCAATATTGCAGTTTGTAAAAAGAATTTTTCTTAATAAATTTAGAAACTCAAATACACATGAACTTAAATTAAGGTAAAGTTATTCAATTGTTTATAAAATAATGCAGTAATAGTTTAAGAAAACTAAAAATATTTATTAAAACATTTAAGTGCATTCATTATAAATATTCAAATTTTTAGAAAAGCCAAAAACATTTCCTTTAAGTACAAAAACTTCAAAATTAACGTGAGAGTTATTTAAGGAGCCATTACAGGCGTTTTTAATTGTTGTTTAGGTTATGGCAAATTACAAATATTTTTATTATAAAAAGAGCCGAAATAAAGGGTGGCTGATGAAAGCCGCTACCAAAAAAAAAATGTAATAACTCTTTTTCTATTTAATGAATGTGGTCCATTTGTTTTTTATTTTGCAGATTGATTCTTAGATTTGACAAAAATGGATAACTGGGACACCGAAACAAGAATTTGGATTGTCCGCCGTTATCACGCACTGGAGTACGTAGTTTCGGTTCAAAGAGAGTATAGGCGCATATTTGGCGGCAATCCTCCGAGCAGATGGACCATAATGAGACTTGTAAACAATTTTGCCGAGCATGGGACAGTCAACAGAAGACCTTACCAGCGAAACCCTTCAGTTCGAACAAAGGAAATAATAGCTGCTGTAGCTGCTGCGATACGACACAAGCCAAGAGTTTCGACAAGAAGCTTATCTGCTCAAATGCGTATAAGCAGACAGTCATTACAGTCAATTATGCACAAAGATTTGGACTTATTCCCATATAAAATTCAAATGGCCAACAAACTGAACACTGCAGACCTGACGATTCGCTTCAAATTTTGCCAGAAGATGCTTCAAATGGTGGAAGAGGATGGAAACATGTTGAACTGTCTTTTCATGTCTGACGAGACCCATTTCGATTTGAACGGCAACGTAAACAAACAAAATTGTGGAATATGGAGTGCTTCCATCCCACAGACACTCCATGAGACGGAATTGCATCCACTTCGTGTCACAGTGTGGTGTGCAGTTTCATCACGCTGCATTGTCGGGCCCTACTTCTTCGAAGAAAACGGTCACCCCGTTACGGTTACTGGAGACCGTTACTTGAGCATGTTGAGAGAGTTTTTCTATCCAGAATTACGCCGGAAGAGAATTCCTTTTAACTCTGTGTGGTTTAAGCAAGATGGTGCACCTCCTCACATAGCCCAACCTGTTATGACAGAATTGCGACGAAAATTTCCTAATAAGCTGATATCCAGAAACTCCACATTTCGTTGGCCACCCAGATCGCCTCACCTTACTGCACCTGACTTTTTCTTGTGGGGTTATTGCAACAGGAAGTTTACAAAGCAAAACCAACGAATTTGAATGAACTAAAGCAATCCATTCGAGCAACAATTGCGGCTATTCCAGCCTCAACTATCCAAGCAGTAATGAACAACTTATTGCCAAGATGCCGCACATGCATCAACGAGCAGGGGGGGGGGCATTTAAATTCCATTATTTTTAAAATAAATTAAACTATATTTAATAAAATTGAATAAGCTTTAACATGAATAAAAGAAAAATTTATTCCATACTCGTACACTGAAAAAAAGTTATTTGAGTTTCTTAATGTAGCAATATTCAACATAAATAGAATGCAACTTTAATATATAAATGTATCTATTGATAATAAATGTTCTTATTTAATCATTAGTTATTTTTCTTATTGATTTCCTCATTAAATGATCTTTGAATATTTATTTGTCGACTTTAATTCACAAATTGTAAGTTTCATTATTAAATGACTTGGAAATAAATAGTGAAAATTAATTAGATTTTATTTGCGGCTTTTGTGATGAAATCATTAATGTTTAATTTTTCTCAATAGTCTTTATTATTATAAGAAAATGCATTTGACTGGCATAGACAAACGAATGCATGAACAGCGCATGTTTGTATGCACAAAAAAATCTACTGCAATTCAATAAAACCTTCTTGCTTTCGATCATTCATATAAATGTTCTACCTTTGCTCTGTCTCACAATTTGTATTTATGTAAATACGTTCTGTACATTTACATGTTTAAAGAAGATTATTGTATTATACGAGTACATACTTACATACTCAGACAGACCCAGTTCTTTGTTTTGTTATTAATCTGTAATATAGATGTGTTCCTTTACATTTTCAAAATAAATTAGCTAAAAGGAAATTAACGTCACAAAGATTCCGAATAATAAATTATCATACTTGAGGGATTTACTTTATTATAATAAATATTTACTTATTGTCTGTATATACAATATATACAAATTTTTCAATAGTTTAGCTTCAAACTGTTTTCCACAAATGATTTTCTTTTTCTTTTTTTTGTTTGTTTATTTTTGTTTTAAGATTTCCTTCAAAACCAGTCTTGTAAAATCAGGGAATTTTTTCAATAATAACTTTATTTTTTATTTTACTATTATTATTATTTTTCTGTTGAAATCATTGAGTTTTACTATTCTTAAAATTATTTTTTGTGATTTCTGCAGTTTAGTTTTGATATTTGGAGATTTATAAACTACAAACATAATGTCTGTTATACAAAGACATTTAATAGAAATGTCTGTATGCCTAGAACAATCTCATCTACATATGAATATGTAAATTTCTGAATTTAGCTTTAAGTTGTTTAATTAAATTTCCTTATTAATTTAAACAAAAATTATAAAATCTGTTTTAGTTCTCAAAATAATCTACTCACGGTACTGCACTTAACTTAAATATTCGCATTACTCCTTTTCAAAGTTACAACCACTACTCACACATTTATATAATAAAATTTATATGTATGTGTTTTATAATTCATAGATAAGTTGTATGTAAATGAGTGAATAAGTTTAAGGAAATGAAAATTTTATATAATTAATGTAATAGAAATTACCATTTCCATTGAATTCTAAACATCACAAGACAGCGACACAAAGCAACCGTAAAAGCAGAGATTAGCCTAAATATAGGCAACGGATTTGTTAAAAACAGACTTATGCAGATGTGTTTTTGGAAATTCATAGCAATTGAATTTAGGGCCTTAAAGCTAGAAGACGAATTTGTAAATTGAATTTAATTGTTATTCAAATTTGTGTTTTTGATACAGGATAAGATTTCTATGAGATTCTTTAAATCAGTTTTTACCGTTAGAGTAGGTAATAATTGTTTAAAAAGTAATTTTGCATATAAAAGAATATTTTTATTACATATTAAATATATTTATTAAGGGATTTCTTTTTTTAATTTCTTTTAATATCTCCAGTCAAGCTTCCTTTTATAACAAAATAGTTACGAGTACAGTACAGGCCCTTTATTCATCTATTGATCAGTTATTTTACTAGCCAACGTATTTTTATCTTTTTTGTTAAGGACTATTATAACCGGTCTTTTTCGTGCAATAGTTCGTAACAGAATTGCTGTTGTGAAGTGTATTAATGGATTTTTGTCGTGATTGAAGAGCATTAAAAACTGCGCACAAACTTACGTACATGTACATACATATATACACAAATAAATATACAAACAATAAACGCAGTAACTATTTTTGTTGCTTTTGCTGCTGATGTTGTTTTTATCAACCAACCATTTACTCCATCTTAAGTAAAAAATAAAGTTGAACTAAAAGTGAAAAATAAAAAACAAAAACAAATTCAGAGTTATAAAATCAAAAAGATACATCAAATTTCAGTAGACTGTCAGTGAAGAGTTTCGACAAAAATAAAATTAAGAAATAACGGTGGATTTTTTGTAGCAGTGAGTTCTGATTTTAAAGTTGTGATTCAGTTGAGGAGTCTTTGTAAGTTGTAATTATAAACTCTGAGAAATATGAACTTATGTAAATTCTTGATCTGCTTGCACGGATCTATAGGAAGCCGCATTTTTTTTTTGATTTGTTCGTTGAGGAACATTAAGTTTTAAAATATTTGCGAAAAGTCTCCGCAACAATTTGTCTGTAATTCAGGTTGTAAGAAATTCCATAAGAATTTTAAAAAATAAAAGGTGTAAAATTTAGATTGTTTTAATTTTATATTTGTATTTTCTTGTTCGATTTTTTTAAAATTTTAAATAAAAACTAAATAAAACATTTCTAAGAATTTAGCAACACATTTTAATTTTGTAATTCATACCTCAGTCGAACTTGCTCGATGGTTGGATGTTTTTACGATACTACTTTTGTTGTTGTTTTGCATATGTATGTTTATATGTATGTATTTGTTATTTTTAGCATATAAAAGTTTATCTGTCCGTTGTGTAAGAAACTGGCAATTCAAAGCATAACAGCAAAAGTTCATTTTATATTCAGATTGATTTTTTTCAGTTTATTTCAATTCTCGCCCAGTGCATTTTTATCCCTCCTTTCGCCGCTGGCTCAAAACGTTATTTATCTTGGGGTACATTTATTTAACGATTTTTTTTTTGCAACAAAGAGTTGCTGCAATTTTGTTGTTTCTCCGTAGGCTTTAGGTTAAGTATGGCCATTTATTTGCTGTTGCCTGAAATTGTTCAAAGCGTTAAAATAATGATAAAGTTCAAATGTAAAAAAAACTAATTGAAGGCAATTTTTTTCAATGAAATTTTAATATGTAATTATTAAAAAAATTTTTTTTTATCAAATCAAAAAGAGTATTTAAGTTGAGTTTATTTGGTAAAATATTTATAGAGTGTCTCTCTTAAGTAGAAATAAATTAATTGTTGGGCAATTTGTATCTGCCTTTCGCTTATCTACAAATGAGTGAAATAATAAAATCAAAGTTTTTAGTTGTATTTTTAAACATCCAAATTGTTCAACAAAATGTTTGTTTTTGTTTTGCAAAACCCAAACTGTAAAAAATAAAATTAATTAAGTTTATATATGAATTGAAATTGATTTTGGCTTTATATAATTTTTTTAATTACGAAAATCCTTTTTTAGACAGAAAAATCATTTTAAATGTTTAGAAATGTATGTTTGGAAATGAAAAAATGCACTCAGCCAAAAATCAATTTTAATTCATTTATAATGTCTACAGTTCAACGTCTAATTTACTAAAATTAAAATTATTAAAAGTTTTTTTATTTTTATTTTGGTCGTTTGTTAAGCCCAGTAGAACTTGCTAAAGTTAATGAACTTATTGCAAATTTGTGTTCAGCGGTTTGGCTAATTTTTGGCGCAACAAGTTTGTTGATAAACAAATATGGTGGGAAACCGACCAATAACACACGTACAGACTTAATTGCACCCAAAAATATATTTTTTTTGTGTTATATTTTACAATTTACAAATATATCGGACTTAAAAAATAGTCTATATATTTGTATGAGAATTAATAAGTCATTTTAGCTTAAATTCTATACCGTGTTATACTCAAATAAAATTTTTTATTATTATTAACGGATGTTAACAATTGATACTAGTTTTTCAAATAGCTCTGGTTTCGGCTTTTTTTCAAATAGAACTTGAAGATTAAAATAATATTTTTTTCTAGGAAACAAATAAAATTTATTCTCGCTAAATATAAATAAATACATTTAAGAAATCAAGCAACTATTAAATATTAATAAAACACTAAATTTACAAAAAATACTAAATTATATTTCCTTAATTCATTTATTTATTTTGATGCCAGGATCTAAGAAGAAAAATGGCATCATTAGTATAAAGCTCTACATTAAAGAAAATATTGAAGGCAATTTATTTGCCAGCATTTGGGAGTTTTCTCACCTGTTAGTAATTCCATTGTGAGCTTTAAGCTGAGTTCTTTACAAAGAATCACTTGTAGAGTTCTTACTGACCGTTTCCATTTGATGTGTGTAATTTTTACATATTGTACTTACAGAAATGCTTATGAAATTAAAACTAAATTAATGGCAATAAATTTATATTAATTTTTATTTTCCGTTTATTTATTTATACAAATTGTTTGCTTTTTATTCACATTAATCATTTGGATATTTATGTACGTTAATAAATATACTTTTATAATATGGCCACCTTGGCTATTAGAACAATGAATGCTATTATTATGTTTTACTGTCTGCTTCCTCACGATGTCACAACAATTCGTTCGTTCGCATTTAAACAAAAAAATAATATTTTTTTAGATTTTGTATTTTGTTTTTGTTTTAAATGTAATTGTGCGTACGAACGAATTATTGTAAGATTGAAGGACAGGCATTTAATTATAAAATGTTTTAATAAATATTTATTTTCGTTTTTTTTATGTTATTGTAATATCCGCTATGCGTATCTTGCAGCTGAATATGTTAAGTTGTGATTAAATCTGTGCTTTTCATAAATAATATCGTGCGTCTTAAAATACTTTTATTCAGAAATTAATTTAAAATATTCAATATATTTACTTTGGATTTTCGGTCATGAAGATACTAAATAAAATTTTCAGGTCCAAATTCTATAAGAATCAGGTCCTACGGGAAAATAAAAAACCAAAAGTGCTCCAAATATTCAATGTGTGTTTAGATAATTAAAACAGCTTTTGTCAACATAGTTGTCGTTTATTGTTGTTTATGTCGACATACTTTGGTATTTCTTAAATCTATTTGAATAAATAAAGAAGTTTTGCCACTTTTAATTTAAAAAATCAAAGAGATCTTAATTTTTCTAAAATTTTGAAGACCGTTATAAAGAGGGTTTAGGAACAATGAACTTGACATTAATAATTCAAAGTCGACGCCGTTATTCATAAAAAACATAGAAAAAAAAAATATTTGTATCTTTTAATATTTGCAAATATAGAAGTTTCAAAAGATGTTAATTTTTCAAGCGTGATTGACATATTCATGGAATTGCCCATATGAACACTATCCTCTGCCTGCTCACCAAAACAATAATGTCAGTTCTAAAATGCCTCTATATTTATATTTTTTAAAGTACATTTTTAATGTTTATAAAGGGTGTCCCAACTAGAACGCAATTTTTAAATTTTAAATAAAACACAGATATTTAAAAAAAAAATCGTGAAACTTATATCGTAAAGTAGACAGAATGAGGTTATGTATGAAACAAGATATCGTGCAGATGGCCGCCGCGGCTCTGCTGGCACACACGCGATCTTTTAATGAAATTTTCAATGACCTTTTTGCATAAATGCTGCGGTATTTTATTAATGCAGCGTCCGATTTCCTCTTTTAAGACTTGAGTCTTCGTCGGCTTATTTGCGTAAACCATCGACTTCAAAAAACCCCAAAGAAGAAAATCTAAAGGTGTTAAATCGCACGATCTAGGCGGCCAATTTTGACTGATGCAGCAATTGAATTTTTTCTCTGGCTGTATGACATGTGGCGCCGTCTTGTTGCAACCACGTTCCTTCCACATTCATTTTTTTCAATTGTAGTGAATTTGGAGACACCAATTTGCTGAGCTCGGTGTCGAATTGAAGTGGATGGAGTTTGAGCGACATCATCACGTACAGCTGCGACAATTTCGGTCGATCGACCTGGTCGAAGGCACGTTGTTGTCTTTACATCACTAACAGACCCAGTTTCGGTAAATTTATCCATTAATCTGTTTACAGTTGACTCTTTTGGAGCTTTATTGTGACCCCAAATTGGTCGCAATTTGCGAACTGTAGCCGCAAAACTTTCACCAGTTTGGTAAAATAGTTTCACATTGCGAATGCGTTGTTCATTCGTGTAGCGCTCCATTTTTACTAACCTCGTACCTTCTACTAGCCAACAATAACAAATGTTCAAATGTCAAACAATGACACTTCGAATCGGGCCAATTTAAAAATTGCTTTCTAGTTGGGACACCGAGTATTTAATGTTTCATTAAGATTTTCTTTTTTTTTATATCTACATAATAATTTTTTTAAGTCGTTTATGTTTAAAACAAGAATGTTTTAATCGATTACACAATTATAATATGGGAGAGTAAATAATTTTGAAAACTTGATATAAACGGAAGTGTTTATTGTTGTAATTTTTAAGTGATGTTTGATTATGTGTTAGTGTAACTTAAGTCTAATGAGTTTTTGAAATAACTTAAAGTTATTCATATATTTAAACTTATTTTTACTTTTTAATGTTTTTAATAAATACATACATACGCTTATAATATTTTGTATGTTAAGTTATTTAATTTATTTATTAACAAACTAGATAATGAACTTTGGAGTTATTAAAGGTTTATTTAAGAATTGGGCATTGAAATTTATTCAGAAGCATAAAACTGTAAATATTTTACAATCTGTTTTTTTCCTATAAATTATATTAAACTTTGTTTTAATGTATGTATATGTGTGTGCATGTACGTGGTTGTTTTTCTTTATTTTAAATGTTCAATTAGTTTTCTCTTAAAAATTATTTGTTTTTAAGTTTTTAGTGTTTAAATGGATGTTTTGAAGGGCATTTTTTTTAACTTTGAAGAGAATTATTTACACAGTTTTTTGTTTAACTACTTGAACAAAATACAAAAATTAAAATAGTAATTTTTTATTAAACAATATTAACATCATTAAAGTGTAAAGTGTATGAAAGTATTTATTTACATAAACATTCTATTTAAAGTAACATTAGTGCATTATTTTTATTTCATTCTAATCAATATTTATTCAATATATTTTTTTTTCTATTATAAAGTTTTTGTCTGCACTGTTTTGCTCGTAATGTAATCAACTTTACTCGACTCTTTTATTTTATTTAATTTATAATATATGTTATTGTATTATTGTATTATGGCATTAAATTTCTACTTTTTTTTTATTATCGCACATTTAGCTTTTGATACATTCATATTGTATAGACGAGTACGTATGTATTTATTTACATATGTGTTTGTAGGCGTATTTACTGATTATTAGACTATAAATATAATTAATTTATTAATCTTATTTTAAGAAACCATTCAAAGGTTACATTTTGCTCTAGAATTAATTAGTTTACCTTTAGATGAAAAAGTTATGTACAAGAGTTGTATGAAATATTGATATTTAAACAGTAAAGAGCAGCAACCTAAGAAAAAATTGATGGAACGACATTAAAGCAAAAACAAATTAATTACAGTTATACACCGCACTGAAACACTTACACACTACTGTGAAAACTTGTAACATGAAAATAATTAAGTTATTAAACTGTTTTTAGTTTTTGTGTTCATAAATAAAAAATTCCTTTTAAAATAAACATAGTGCTGACATAAAAAACCTCAAACGATGAGAAGGAACATTTTATACTGAAAATGTTGCAAGTTTTTTTCGAAATCATAAAATATAATAACTAAAATTACAAATTCTCTTCTTTCTAATTTTATAGAACAAATCTTCATTTTAGTTACAAAGTTTTAAAAATCTCAATTTACAGTTATAGTCGTATATGGGGAGTTTCATATTGCATTGTTGGCTTTCATACAAATGGGTTAAAAACTGATTTTATAAAAAAAAGAACTTTAGAGAATATTTAAGACGTTTTGCGAATACAAAATTCGAATTTGTTTATATCAAAATGCGGTGAAAAATTTATTGCAATTTAAGATAAATAGCAATTGAAAGACAGAAGTATAAAAATACCAAACTGTTTATGAAGTGCAGATATTTGACTGATTGGAACGAAATTGCGAAAGCATAATTTTTCTTTACATTTTATTTTATTCTTCCTGAAATAATTATTTTTTTTTTGTAGAGATGGAATAATGAGTAACTCTTCATCCACGATTAAGCATGCGCCCCAACAATGAATTTCCAAGACACCAGTTTTATAGTGAAAAACTTAAAATATTTAATTATAACGAAGCTTTCACTTGATACCGATATCTATGTGGACGAACTCTTTATTTTCATTTATTTAAACTACCCAGTCATATGCATTTGTTTCTACGTACGCACTTACATAAGGACGTACATATTTAAGTTCCTGCACGTACCAATTTTTATTTTAAGAGTGTGTGCGTGTGTGTGTTCATGAAGCAGTTATAAACAAATAAAATTATGTTGAATTGTATGTGGGGAAAAATTAAAAAATGTATTTTTCGTTCTCAGTTGTAGATAAAATATGTTTTGTTTTGATGCAATTTTAAGCCACTTTACAATTTCCATAGTAAAGTCATGTTGTTATTGTTATTTTTATGTGTTTTGTTGCAACAAGGAGTAAGTCTTTAAATGCTAAAATCTTAGCTGTTGGAGCAGTAAAACATTTGGTGGTATTCAAACTCTTAGTGTAAATATTCTGGGGCACTGTAGAAAATTGTGCGTGTAATTTATAACATTTGTTACAAACTTGATTACAAAAATATTGCAAAATATTTAAGACATTTTTCGTTAAAGTTACATTGTTGTTGAGTAATATATTTGCCACTTGAGTTGCTGTCATTGTTGAATTACACTCACAATTGTAAAGAGTTTTATCACACTCTTGTTGCATCTGTGATCGTAAATGCAATTGTGATTGCATTTGTTGTTGCTGGAATTGTTCGGAGTGGATGTGTTTGTAGGGACAAGTCTTTGTGTGAAATTGCCATTGTTTTTTTGCAACTATTTGAAGTTGGTGTTGGTGTTGTTGTAGTTGTTGTAGTTGTTTTTGCGTTTTCTCCATTACTAACTTTATTTGAAAATATTTTTCTTTGAACCAATATTCTTTCGTTGGTTTGTTTTCATAACAAATTGTTGTCACTTCTGTTGCTGGAGTTGTTTCTATAAATCGTTGTGCTTGCTTTTGTTTTATTGACGCTATTGTTGTTTTTGTTTTTAATAAATTTGTGCCTTTTAACTTGTTTGTATTTATATTCGTTGTTAGTGTTTGGCAATTGCCAGTGTTTTGTCTCTTTTTCTCCGCTGTATTTTTTGTTGTTTGTCTTAACAATTGTTGCAATAATTGGAACATTTGTTGCACGGCATATAGAACAAGTGAAAGTGTTGTTAAACGTGGCCATAAGCATGACGATTTATGTAAAGCTGAACAGCCACTGGCATTTAGCGAGGATACATCACCTAAAAATGCACAAAAAAGAAAAATAAAACAGTTATTTTTTTTGTTTGTTTCTTTTTCTGATTAAAAATTTATACATGATTCTTGTTTCGTTGCAAAATATGAAGTCTGACCTAAAAAGGCATCAGGAAGCAAAGAAAAAAAAAAAAAAAAACAGAAATTTCTTGTCATATGAAAAATGTAATACAAAATTTATGAAGAAGAGAACTCAAGTTATTGCATAAATTATAAAAAAAATTTTTTAATACTTGAAATTTTATCATGAAGACCTTTCTATGAATCCGATATTTAATGCAGGGTCGGATTTATCTGAACTAAAAAAAAGTAAATTCAATAAAGCTTCACCTTGCTTCGTTTGTCGCATATAAATTCCTATTAAGTTTTTCTGTCTGACAGTTTATCTTTTATAAATTTGCTTATAAATATTGGAGTTTTGAAGTGTTAATAATTTCCCACTGAGTGCACATTGTAAGATGTAATTTATTCAAATCGGATGTATATTTCGAAAAGTAAAGGGTTATTAAACTATACACTTGAATTTTTTTAAAAGTCTCGCCATTGTAGATTTACCTTTCGGTTCAAAGGACAGAAAAGATGTATTTTATATGTTAATCTATATTAATATTCATTTGCCATCTAAAGATCTTCAGCTTGAAAGTAATTAAGCAACAAACATCCAGACGTAAAATATTGTTACGTTTTTCCCTTTTAGAACAAACGTACGGATTCTTTTGATTGCAAATACCACTGTGGCTTAATTCTATATTCTTAATTTGTGACTTTATCTGGCTATACTTCTTGATCCTACGGTCTTGTGAACCCTTGGTCTCGTATTTACTAAACATGCGTTTTTACTGCAAACGCAGCCATCTACGCTACACCTTCTGTGTTACTCCGGCGAGACATTAACTACTCGATGCCTTGTTTAGTAACCTTAACCATCCTCAGACCTCTTCCCTACTCCTTTTATCCAAGCCAATCATCTCCTTTAATCCAGTAGCCACAACACACGTCTGCCATACACTTCCCTGCGCAACGGCTACCATTCTTACTTTTTATTATAAAGAGCTTCTTGACAATTAACTGGTACTCTTATGTTAAATTGGACGTTTCCACTAAATTATCCGCCATGGCTTCACACAATTATTGCGTTTTGCCTCTTGGGAGGTTTGTACTGCTGTTTAATTATTTTTAATTGCATTAAATTAATTGTTACTTTTCTTTTGTACGCATGTCTAAACGCGGGATCGAACTCAGAACCTCCTGTTTTGCAGCACGCACCTCTACCAACGCAGCCATTGAGGCTGCTGAGCTTTTGTTAGCTAATTGTGGTTTTTATTCTATACACACACCATTTGTTGAATTAACTTATTCACCACGCTCATACGGACAACAACAACAGGGGTTGCCAGATCTTACATTCGTAACAATATTTTACTTTTATAAGATGAGTAGCGTATTTTAGACAACTTTAAGTATACGTGAACTAAATGTGTCAATATTCATACGAGTACATACTCGATTTTCAATGTGTCTTTAAAAGCTGCATTATATCTGAATAAAAAATATAATGCACAAAGAGTCATTACTAATGCAAATGCTTTTTTCTTTCCTAATTCATTTTATTTTATTTTTCCTTACAAAACTTGTTGCTCTTTCCCTGTTATAAAAATATATTTTTGTACTTTGTAAAGACTGTTACATAAAAAAGAAAAGACAGTTTCATGAGTCGTTTTGTTAGTTTTAACAAATTATTTTTTTTTATTTCCGTCATCCTTCCTTTTGCAAACTATGAGAAAACTATTTAGATCTAGCAGCAGTGATAAATTTGTGTAAACGTGTGTTTCCGTAAAATATAAAAGGGTCTTTTAATTCAACAAATATTAATTTATTTTTACACAGAAAAAAAACAAGGATACCGAATCCGAGAGCTTGAAAAAAATAAATTTAATTTCATTATAAAATGTTATTTAAAAGAGTTCTTACTCTTCTCTTGCTGAAATGTTAAATATTCTCAACTAAATAAAGAGCAACAACAAATTTCTAAATGAAATACATAAATTTAATCTTGATATCGATATAAAAGCTCACTATAAAATATTCGCTAGAAAGCAACTTCTTGAGGGACCGATCTTTTAGGGTACGTGTGGGTAATGTAAGGTGTGACGAGGGCTTGATTTCTGCTGGAGTACCACAGGGCTCGTTACTAGGGCCTGTGCTATGCAATTTCTTTGTTTCAGACATACCACAACCACCACGGGAGGATCTTTTACTTACGTATGCCGATGCTATTCTGACTGCCAGGTGCTAGAGCAAGGAACTATTTCACAAAATGGGTTCTT
This sequence comes from Gymnosoma rotundatum, assembly GCA_916610165.2. Lineage (NCBI taxonomy): Eukaryota > Metazoa > Arthropoda > Insecta > Diptera > Tachinidae > Gymnosoma > Gymnosoma rotundatum. Next base: position 654,248 of record OU744337.1, read on the forward strand.
ACCTTAAACATTTAAGAGACTGTCGCCGTAATGTTCAGGGGAAGGCGCAAATATATTTACCAAAATTCTAGACAACACATACCAAGTTTGACTATCGGACTAGAATGAATTGGAACTTTGGACAGTCTTGAGTACCTGGATTTTACCATCCATGAGAACATCGACGACATTCTTCAGAGAAGCAAGAGGATTTACTTCTCATATCAGGTTGCTCTCAAACGTAAGGAGGGGTTTTGATAGGGAAGTGCGTCTTCTAGTGTAAGGCCAAATTATTCGTCCAATCATCTCCTATGACTTTCCGGCTTGGTTCGGTATTTCATCGCACAGATGGAAAGGCTACAGAGATGGGGGGATTAGTTTTGGTCGCTTGTCTTGGGCTTAGTCATTATATACGATTAAATGGCGAGATTCGCAGGCCATCATGTAGATCAACCTACAGCGCAATTGATTTTGCGTGGGTGGATGTCTACATGGTGGAAATGGCTGTGACATTTTTGGAGGGCGCACAATCCTTAGAGAACTCCTTGGTGGGAGAATGCTACTCTGCGTCAAGAAATCTGAAGGCTGTTCGGATGTCGAAGTATATATCTCCGGTTGATCTGTTGACTATAAAGGGCGCTGGGATTCTTTAAGACGATCCAGAGCTCTTATTTTTTCATAGAAGGCTACACTCTTTCAGTATTCAGAGAACACAGCCCCATAGTTTTATTTTATTATTATTGTTAATTCATGTTTGTTTTTTTGTGTTTAATATGAATGAAAATTTATTGGTCTTCATTATTTCTTTGGTTTTATTCCTTTTTTGTTATTATTACAGTTCTGAGGCTTTAGTTTGTATGTTAATATTAGTGTTTTATTTTTTAATTAAATTTTGAAAGCTTCCGTTTTTCATCCCTTTTTTGGGGAATAATTTGTTAGTACAAATGTACAATTTATTTTGGTCAAATGGAGGGTCTTTGAAATATACTTACGTATGCAATGAATATTTTTATAATGTTGTATTAGTTTTAAGACTTTACTAGTTCGTAAAAACTTGTTGCGATAATAAATATGAATTTGAGAATCTGAGCACTCGCAACAAATCGGTAGTTTTAAATCATTTTTAAAAAGAAATTAAACGTCTTTTTGTTTGTCTTTAATAATTCTGTGAAAACTTACCTTTTATGTGAGTTGCATATGTATCTGACCGATCGACTACATTATCTTCATCTAAATCAAAATAATCTTCGGAAAACTTGTGCACCATATTAGAAGTTCCAGCCTTATTTAAACGATTTTCTTCTATTGACTTTTCAGTCGACTTCCAATAGACATCGTGAATAAATGCTGTGCAACGTATCTGCAATAAACAATCAAATGTGCACAGAATTAATTAATACATTTATTGCAGCATGTCAACCCACCGCACAAATTAAAAATATATATTGTTGTTTGTTTTAAAATGATTATTATAATTTGACCACTTAAAGAACTTTAATACGCACACAACCACACTCAAATTAAGATAAACTCATTAAAACAGAAAATGCAAAAAAAAAAAAAAAAACAACTCATTGATAATAAAAACATAAGTGAGTGTATGTATTCGTGTATGTTTGTACACAAAAATACTGTTGAAGTTGTGTATTGAAGGCAGTCGACATTTAATATGGTAAACATTTCATTTTTTAATGACACTTCAGTGTTGCCTTTAATGTGTTCGTGAATGCGAAAGTGGATGCATGAGCGTGGTTAAACACAGAGCGTAACCAACAACAACAAAACAAAAAAAGATATCGGATGTCCTTCTACGGGGCTTTAAGGCTGCAAATAAATTGGTGAGTGTGTTTACGAGTTTGTTGGTTTGTAGCTTATAATTGAGAGCCGCATGCTGTTTATGATACTCGCACTCATAAACCATGGGAGCATGAAATGTTGAATGCGAGTATGTTTTGTGTACATGTGGGTCGGTTTTTGATTGCATATGAACGTGAAACCACCACAAAGTCATTGAAAAACAAAAGCGAACAAAAACAATAACATGAAAAAAAAAAAAAATAATTAACCATAAAATGTTGTACTGTACGTGCCCCCAGTATTATAGATGGTCGTGTCGTAGCATGTGTGTTGCCATGCTTGTTCGTATTCCATAAAATCCTATAAAAGTTATGGTTTTGTTGTTAAAATAACAAACAATTAGTAGACATTTTTTTTCTAATACTAAATTCCCAGCCTAATAGTTGTGTTTCCATTTCTCTTTCAAACTATTTAAGTAGTGAGTTATTACTTTATACTTGTTGTTGATGTTGTTGTTTTAATTGTGTTTTTGCGAAAAATAAAACATGTTACATTTTCTCATTTTCCTTGTGCTATAAATTTGAAACTTTTATTAAATTTAAAATTTAGAAAAACAAAAATATTTTTTGTTGTAACAGCGCACGTAGTGGTGGTACGAGTAGACAAACAATATTTCAATTAAAGTTTGTTCTTGGCGGAAAAATTTTACATTCATATTTTTAATTAGCTTTTGAAAGTTTCGTAAAAAAAATTCTTGTTAAGCATAATAGAGTTATTAAAATATAGTTACGTCGGTGAATGATACAAAACATTCACAAGGTTTTTATTTAAAAAAGAGAGTCAACCACGACTTTGCTTTTAAAATTTTTATAAATCAGAAGCAATTAAATATTTGTTTATGCAGTCGTTTAGATATTACAAATTAATTGAAATTAATTTTTGGCTTAAGTTCACTTTTTAATTTCTATAAACCTTTTTTTTTTATAAAAAAAAAATATTTTACATATGTATGCGGACATTTTCCAAAGAAAAAAATTAAACTTACACCAGCAGAATGAAATGCTGCATTTTCTGGATCGCTACATCCTTCATCGGCATTCTACGCATCTATCTACATTACGATGTACACATTGTAAACATCATCTTTTTAACCAATCAACTTTCTAAATAAGAATACGAAGAGTATTGATTTCAATATTAATTTAGTTAGACGAAGGCCACACACTACTGTTTTCTCTGTAACTCGTTTTGTACATTTGTTTTTGCTTTGTATCAACCGTCGGTGGATCCCGAATGTAATTATTATTTTTAATTATTCTTTGCTTATTGCATCACAACGGTATCATATTGATTGTTGTGAGTTATGCATGAATGTACATGCGCTGTGCCATGCGTTTTTTTTTAAATTTAATTTTTGTTATGTTAGAAATTGTAACAATAATTTAGATTTGATAAGTGTTTTAAACCAAAATTTTCAAAAAAAGTCATTTAAAATTTATTTGAAATCAACATTATTTTTTTATGAATATTGCAGTTTAAAAAAGACTTTTATCTTTCAGACATATTCAGTCCCATTTTATTACTTCATTATATTTATATACAAATTTTTCCGTAGTTGCCAGTTGGACTATTGGCCAACAAGCTCTCATTTATTCTATTTATTGCCAGATATTTAAATTGTACCAATAAGTGATCTTTTAATGCTTCTGCTTCTATAATACTTTTCTCCTAGTACTTGCTTGTCTGAGTCATTTATGGCTGCTTAGCGGGTTCAAATGAAAGGCTGTATAAAATAATTCAATCTATTTGCTTTGGCATTTCTCATTCTGCCTCTAAAGCCAATTCATTGTTTTGCAACAATTCTTCTTTGACGTCTTTAACTAACGCAACCATCAAGAGTACAATGCTGTGTTACATCGGCGCGATTTAAACTCACGACATTTTCTCTTTATCAACTGAGCCCTTCTTTTAAACAACTTTGCTACGACTAAAGCCCACAGTCATGTTGTTACCGTTCTCACTTACAAATGCGACCTTGAGATTCTCTTGTGAAACGCAACAACTTTTTCAGCTCTATTTACCACACAAAATTAAAATTTTTTAACGAACAACAACAACAACATTATCTCTAAGCTTTTTTGTTATTAATAATTACAGTTAAAACAATTTGGGTGGCACTGTTTACAAAATCTTAAAAAATCTTTCAAGTTAAATTAGAAGAAGAGAGAAAAAATGCCAGTCCTTAATGTCTTCATGCTTCCCATTATTATTATTATGTCGTATAAGTTTTTTTCTTTTACTTTTTCTCTGTTTCTTTTTATTTTATAAAGAAGCACTTGTGCTTATAAAAGTGCATGTAGATTTCTTGGTACTTACCTTTAATTTGCCATAAATAAAGTGTTGTGGTGTTACGACAAAATGAATGGCAGAAATGACTGTTTCTAATTCACGTGGGTCCTTATGGGGCTTAAAGTGTCGTATATGAGCAGGATTCGTCTGAAGCGAAAGAGAGCAAAAAAAAAAAACAATTAATGAACAAAGTAGATAAAAATAATTACGTTAACGAAAGAGCAGCATTAAAAAATAATTATTTTAATTATAAAAGTAACAGGAGCAAATGCATAATCATACCAATTTATAGTTTTAATAAGAAACCTTGTAAAATTTGCATAATAGCTCCTCTCTTAAATAATTAACTGGGTCAATTTATGTTGAAGTTTTATTTAAGTTTATGGATAAAACAGTCGTTTTAAATACTTTAAACTTTAAAGTTTAGCTGTATCCATATTTTGTTAATGGTTAAAAGCGATGTAATATAAATTTGCAGTTTAAAAACTTGGAAATTTTTCTGTCAAAAAGTTGATTGTCACTATGATTATTTTAAAATATGATTAGTTTTTTTTTAAGAAATAAATTGAGTTTTAAAACTTTCCAAAAAATAATTAAAACTTGGTTGTTTATTAGCCTTTGTGACTAATATTTCGCAATAGTGTTAGTGTAGTGTTTGAAAAAAGTTTTAATATTTTGGTTTTTTCTCTTTTTGCTTACCATAAGTCATAATTAACTAAATGCTTGTGTACAAATACAAACTTTGTTATTAGCAAGTTTGCACAGAACCTCTAAATGTTTTTTAACGAAATATTTATTTTTCCACACTTTGGTACATTTGTATCTCAAGATGTGTGGCTTTGTTTAAATTTTATAATTTTGCTTTAAATTCTTTAGCTTTTTCAGAATTATTATTAGTAAAAAATCTATGTAGAATCATTAACATTACAACAGTTAAAATATTAAAAAAAGTGATAGGTCCATATGATTTACTAGTGTGGCCGTCGTTAGAAAATAAACAGAATACCACGCGATAACTTTAAAGTAAGCGTATTCACATACTGCCCGTAGAGCTCATTAGTGTATTTTAAGAAGATTTCGTTCACAAACTGCAGATATTTTAGTGTAAAACAATTTTTTTCAACACAACTTGTACGATTCATACAGTAAAGAGAGAGGCTATACCGAATTTTACATACCCTTCACCATAAATGTGCTTAGTAAAGTAACTTCAATAAAAAAGGCAAATATTGGGATGACAGGGAATTAAATAATAAGAAAAAAGTACGATATATAATTTTACATAAAAAGGTCAACGGCTCTTAATGGGTTAAACATTTTAAAAAAATTTTAGTATTTCCTTAAAGATCTCTTGAAAAGCTTTTCAATGATACCTATATTGATATTTAAAAAAAATTTAAAATTTCAGAGCCCCGTAACTCGGAAAATATCGGCTAGCGACAATATTTTCACTTGATGTTTTTTTTTTCTTATTTTTTAATTCTCTATTGCCCAATATATTTATTTTTTTATTAAAGTTACTTTATTGTTCCAATTAAAAAATAAGAGGAATGGGTGGTGTTTAGTCTGCTGCCTTGTAGGGCATCGACCGATCATGGTGATTTCCAAAAGCACCTCTTTCGACGCTATGTCTGAACGATTGGCGCATTTAATTTTTCTGTAGCTGATCTAGTGCCTCGAGAATCTGATCTAGTGCCTCGAGAATCTTAATTTCAATAATAAGAAGTCAGAATATATACACTTTATGGGGTCGGAAATGGATATTGTAGAAATTACAAACGGAATGGCGAACTTAGTTATAACCTTTTTCTACTTTTTGTGGTGAAGGGTATAAAAATATTGTGTTTTATTGTTTAGAAATTTGGTGTTACCCCCACTGTACCCAACTGTGCAATGTGCTATAAACTACCGCTTGTCATAACCCTTCCTTCCGAAGGCCAGAAGCGCGGAAGTATTATAAAACGGTTGGCATAACTGTTTGCGCATATCATCACTTTCAGCTTAGTTTGGGTGTAGTGCGCACTTCAAATCGATCAAACTAGTTTTTAGGCAGACCTACCTTAAAATTTATATTTTAAAGTTCCTTAAACAATGGCAAGAACAAAATTAAAGCAAAGACATACATTTATTTAAACTTTAGATGAACACTGTGTAGTTGTATCTTCAATGACCAAATTATATGCTTTTTTAGTTCTAGTAAACACTGCGACACAAATTACCCATAAAGAAAAAGGAACAGAGTGTTAAATATCCTTAAGCAGACAGGGCAAAAATTTTCCAAAACAAAAAGGAACAAAATATAATTTTTGGTTTTGCATTAAAATTACGACATTCTCTTAGAGAAGCCATTCATTGTTGAAAATACACGTTGAAAACTTTGTCTACGCTTGGGAGCAGATGTTAAAAATGGCAAGCAGGACTTGTGGTTGCAGCAGCAACAACAAAGTGTTGTTATTTAAAGCATATGCTAAACCATAAAAAACTACAGCAGCAATGGCAGCAACATTTGCAAATCTCGGCATAAACCATAATTTAACAAAGTTTGTAACAAAATATTTTTATATACATTTTGTATGACTGGGTTGCAGTGTTAAGATTGTAAGTGCAAGTGTTGAGGTAATGCAACTTTTAATTTGCCACGTTTGTCTGTTATTTTGTTTCTTTTTTTCGTTACAATTTTGTTCCACTCTCTGCGGATCCGATTTCCAGTCTTGTTTTTTGTTTTTGCTTTTTTAATGTCATTGTAATGAATGTAACAGAGGTGTTTTAACCACATTATTGTTTTTCTTTTCATTAAAGAACATGTGTATGTATCTCTTAGTGTTAATTTGTTGCTGTTTGTTTGGCTACACACACACACAAACATACACACAACACCATTTAAATTTTCCTAGTTTCTGCAACGAAAACTCCTTAAGTGGACATTAAATTATATATTTTTTGTTCTCCATATGTCTGCTTTTTGTTGCTATTATTTTTATTCCTGTTGGTCAATTCAAAAAAATTTTAGTTTGTTTAATCTGAAAGTTTAGTTGGCCTTTTAATTTGTTTATGTATGTGTGTTTGTTTGGTTCGGTATGATGATATTTCTATAAAGCATCACAAACCATGTGTTTGATTGTTTTCTTTTTAAAACAAAATAAAATAAAAAACTTTATCTTTGGTCAAAACTAATGTTTGTATTTCCATATAGGATCTCATGAGTTTTGTTGTTGGTTGTGTTACTGAAGTAGTTGTTTTGAATATATGATTTGTTAATTTCAAAAAGTTTTAAATTTATTTACACATTTATTTAAATGTTGAAAAACAAGGAGGTTATTTGCTTAGGTCTTATTTTAATGGCATAATGCAACTTTTAGGATCGTAGAATCATATGGTGTTTATTTAAATAAAATGATTTTTATTTTCGGTTTTTGTTCTTCATAACAACAATTATTTGTTTACCAATACCGCTCAAATGTTCAGTTGATTTCATCTTCACATTTGCAATTACAACATTAAAAAATTAAAAATTATTCATTTATGACCATTCAACTATAAACATTTATGATATTTTTCATAAACGAGATTTCTACGATTTTTATTTTTTATTTTTTTTATTTTGCACGTTCATATACGACCATCAAAAAAATTTCTTAATACGATCACATATGAATGAGTGCGTTTTTTTTTCTTTTTAAGCATTCATATATGATAAGGGATAAAAGACATCATTCTCATTAATGTTGCTTTTCATAAACAAATGCAAAGAATTCTTCAGCGTTGAATATTTCACATTTATGAGCATTAAAAGATGAGATTAATGAAGTATCTCAAAAATGAGAAAAAAATTTGCCCAAAGCATATACAATTTTAAACAAATGGAAAAATAATTGAAAAAAAGCAATTTGTAACATTCGCGTATATACGCCGGCAGTAGAACATAAACAATATGCGTTTAAACACACATGCGATCGCTTAATGAACAAATTTTTCTACGATCTTTTCACTTATGAAAAACTTACAATTGGAAATTCTCATAAGTGAGCCCTTGCGTGAAAAGACTTTTTTTCTCATTTTTTTCACTTTTGAATAGAAAAATAATTACACCATTACATTCATAAATGAAAAAACCCAAAATATTTTCTATCTTCTCACTCATGTCTAACTTCTCTCTTATGTGTGAGAAGTGAGAGAGAGAAAACCTCGAAAACAAACTCGGTCAAAAAAAAAAAAAAAAAAATTGTTGTGTGTTAAAAATTTATATTTAGTTGTTTTCAATGGGACCTGGATTTTTGTAAAAATTTTCGATTAGTTAATTCAAATCTTTTGGGCAAAATGTTGTATTTTAGAAAATTTCGAGTGGTAAGTGAAATTCAAACTTTTTTGGAATTTAAAAAAAAAAAATAATAATAATAATAATAAAATAGAGGCACTTGTTTTTTTGACTATACCTCCAACACTTATAGATCTATGTTGTTCAGTTTCATTTGCAACCATCTCGAAAATATATCTAGAACTTTTTATTTTTAGTCTAAATGTCGTACATTAAATTTCTATTTTATAATAAATACTTTAAATTTTTGCTTTGAATCAATATAAATTTAAATTTTTTTGCTTACCTCATAACCATTAATTGTCCATGTGATGTTGGCTGCTGGTCTCGAATGTGTCGAAGTGCAATTTCCCCTGACTATATCACCAACTTTATAGCGTGAGCGGATGCCAGTTATAACAGGCTCTCTTCCTGGAACTACTAAAAAAAGAAAGAGTTTTTGCAACAAAACAGAGCATTTTAATTTAACTCCAATTGAAAAAAAAAAAAAAAAAATAAAAAAATAATTAATTTTAGATTAAACACCACTCAATTTGGAATATTATTTTTTTTGCTTTTATTTTAATTAAATCTATTTTATAGTCCTTTCCTTTTATGTAAACATTTCACATTTAAATCGATTTTTTTCTTATTGCTTCACACCTCTAAATAAGTGTTTTTTCTTATAAAACCCACTTAAGTTTTTTCTTCTTTAATGACTTTTTGCTTTAGTTAACTTCATTTCAATAAAGTCATTAATTTTGCCAAATAAAAATCCCTAGAAATTTTAATTATGTTTCTGTGCTCTTTTTCGTTCAACTTCCTTTGCATAATGACAACTTTTGACAATTTTCAACAAAAACAAAAATACGCCATTAAATAAAATTCACATAAAAGTACAATTCATAGTTAAATAAAGTGAAAATTATAAAAAAAAACAAACTATTTGATGAAATATCAAAAAAAGTTTAAAAGTGAATAAAAAACTTTTGCATATTAATTGCAGTGTTTGGAAAAAATATAATTTTCTAGTAAAACATAAAAATCCTAGTGAGCTTTTTTGTTGAACACGTTTTTTTGATGAAATTGTAAAAAAAAAAACGAAAAAATGGCGAATTTATTTCCGGATGACAACTTTGGTAGAATTTTAATGTCAGCCAAAAAATATTAATAATGATAATAAAATTGTAAGTAAACTTTTTAGAGTTGTATTCTTTATATAGAGTTTATTAATTAGTAATATGTAAAGTTTAAATATTTAAGCCAAGGTTTTGAAAGTTTTGGCTTATATTTTTACTCCTGTGTTGAATACATCAATGATCCATTGATTTGTTCAAACTTCAAATAGCGTTGTTAGAATATTTGTTCAAACGACAATATTTACCATCAACTGTCATTTGCTGTTTTATAGTTTTACTTGCAAAGAACGTTACCATTTGCTCATCCGCTAAAGTTCTCTTTGTTTGCCTAAAAGCTTCGAAGGAATTCTGATGGCAGACATTAACAAAAATATGTTCGTTATTATTCTTATTTTTTATATCCATGGCTCGAACGGACGCAATCTTATTAATTTAAATTAAATTAAAATTGTCTAGTTTTTATTGTAGAAATGTTTTCTACTGAGCTGAAGCATTCATTCATTGATTTATTTATTTATCTATTTTTTCCAAAAATCGTTATAAAAGACAAAATTAAAAAAAAAAGTTCCTCAAAAAAAAAAAAAAAAAAAAAAAAAAAAAAACAAAACAAAATAGGTAAAAAGGAATAGTAGTTAAATTAATTAAAAATGTAATAAACTTAAAACGAGTTACACACTAATAAAACAAAACGGAACAAAGCGAGATACAAAAAAAAAAAAAAAAATAAAATAAACCAAATAAATACCAAATTAAGTTACTTTACAGTGTTATACTAAATAAATAATAGAACAAAATAGAAGGTTTGCATCCTTGTATAGAAGTCCAGCTTCCCAAAGGGACAAAAAGTCTACAGGGGTAAAATATTTCACCATTTTAACGGTCTTCAGAGTCGAAGCTGGGATTTAATATTTGAATGATTTCTTTTTAATTAAATACCAACCATCGTATACAAGTGTTAATTTAATTTATGTTCTAAAGTTTTTGTTTCTATACGTTATGAATGTGCAGGTATAAATTTATCTACTGCTGTTTATGTTGCAAATATGTTTAATTTGGCAATTTATTTAAATTTGTACAAAAAAATGAAATTATGGACAGAACACAGTAGTATTTTTTTTGTAAATATTTCAGTTTATTAAAACTAATTTTTAATGATATTTTAAAATTTTATTATTGGTTTTTCAAGCCCGAATATTAAATAAATAAAAATTAAATTAAAAACTAATAATAAAAATCATATATTTAGTTTTTCTTGGCCTAGATTGAAAATTTTTCTCATATATTTATTGAAGCTCTAATTTTTTTTAATAAAAAGGACCTTAAGCTTAAATAAACATAGATGGGCAATTTGCAGCACCGGTACAATTGCAATAAAAACACATTTTTCTGATAGTGCATTTTTATTTTATTTACCAGTTAATTTTTTTTTACATAATTACTGAAATTTTATATGAATTACCAGTAATAGTTTTTTTGAACAAAACATGTCGTTTATCATGAATCATGAAAAAATGTTGCAGAAGTAATACTCTGTTTTTACTGTGGAAAAACATATGAAATGTTTCTGGCAACATTTTATCAAAGCTGTGAAATAAAGCAAGTAGGCAAGTTAGGCGGTCAAAATCAAAGTGAAAATAAAAAAAAAATTTATTATTATTATATATTTAAAATCAAAATGAATAGTAATGAAAAATAAAAAATTAAGTTTAGTGAAGTAGAGAAGCGGCAAATAATCTCATTAGTAAAAGAAAGAAAACTTATTTGGGATAAGTACCATAAGTTTCATAGCTGAAAACGGCACACTAGGTAAGATTAAATACACTACCGATAGGCGCAACGGGTCAGTTTTAATAGTTCAATACAGTAAAATTAACAATGTCTATCCGTTTGTCAGCTTGAAAAATTAGGCACTTAAAATATAATATATTTCACTTAGTAAGGAACCTTTAGTGTATGATTCTGACTCACACTTGAGTGGTTTATTCATTTACTTATGTATATGGGTTCACAATTTTAATTTGAAATATAAAATCTGCAGATAAATCATGTCAGCAAAATTGGAAAAGATTCCTTGATAGCAGAAGATATTATAACCAACGACTTCCAAAAAAATCTGGAAGTGGATGTGAGTTGCAATTTGCAGTAGATAATTCAGAGAATCCATGGGAATTTTCGGAAGTGAATGGAATTTTTTTTTCATAATTTCAGAAAGAGATCTTCACAAGTGTTGCGCACTTAGGATATGCTATCCAGTTCTGAATTAACAATTGAGACAATTAAACCAGCATATTCCTACGTGAGTACTTTCATAAAGGTTTATTTAAGCATCTACTTATTTTATATTGCCTATGGAAAAATACTACAGCTTCAACAAAAAAAGCTTGCTTGGATGAATTGGGGGCTGGTCTTCAAAGGTTGATGATGTTATAACAACATTGGTAGATCTTGCTAAGCAACAAAATAAAAGTGGAAATAGTTTATTTCTTTTTCTTTAACGTATTTTTAGAAACAAGCAAACTATAATCATGTGTCTTTTGTTTACATTTATAAAACAGTGTAGTATACGTGATAAATAAAACGTTAAATTCTTTTAAATAGCTAAATAGACACCACGTTTAAAATGTCAAATTTTCCACATGAAATAATCAATGTTGCTCAACAATTTTCACAAATTCGAACAGAGTACCAACCAGGCTTTACTTAAAAAATTGAAATAGTGAATAATATTTTTCTGTCAATGTTTTTTTCAATTTCAGCAATTAGTAAAAATTCACTGCAATTTCGAAGAAAAACAAATAAATAAAATAAAAAAATTTTTCATACGTAATAATACCTCTAAAATATTTGATCTTGATCAAATGAAGTAAATCACGCGGATCTTTTATTAAATTAATTAATTTTCAAAAAAATATCGTGCTATTTCTTATCCCGATTAAGTTTTGCTAACGCTTACTAAGCTCTTCAAGAAACTTCGGGCGAAATGGCAATCAAGACGTGGTTACACCCTCAAAAATCATTGTCGGCGATTAAAAAATTTAACCGGAATAGAAATAGCACCATATTTTTTGAAAATTAATTAATTTAAAGATTATCACTTGTACATTAATTAATCATTCTTGTTTAGAAAGAATATATTCATTTGATACAGACTTCGAATAATATGTAACTGCGACAATAAGACACCATCACTTAACAAAATATTTTTGCATAATCACAAAAACTTTAGCATTAAGTTTTCAAGCATAACATTTCGAAGGTGGTTGGTTGCTCAAAAATCTTAATAAAAGTTTTTCCTGTAAAACCAATTTCTTATTGAAAATATCATTAGTCTGAACAAAACATCATCAATAGAAAATGAATAAAAGTGTAAAAAGAATGTTGGTATGCAGACGAATAAATTATTCACCTGGAGTCGGAGGAAAAAAAGAGTCATTCAATTTGAAAGAAAACAACAACTTTCTGCCATTAACATTTTATGAACTAACTTCATAAAAAGTCCGTTAAATTAATTTCTTATTTGTTTGAAGTTAAATGGAAGTTTTTCCTCTCTGCAAAATAGATTTTAATTTTATTTTTTAGTTTAATGAAGTTGGTAGTTAAAGTTAATATAAAGGGTGTTTATATAGTAACTTCTGTTTAAATATTTGGTATGTCTCAATTTATGGCTCTTACTAATATGAGCTAATTGGGCTTTTTTTAATTTACTGCTCAAAATTTTTAATTCTGTAAGTTTGAATCACTTAAGAAATCGATTTAAATAACTCAACTGGTCAGTTTTAAACTAAAAACAAAAATAAATGAATAGAAATTATTTTGGCTTAAGTTCATTTATTTTTTATTTCTAAAAATCTTTTTTAGAAAGAAAATTTATTTTTACAAATGTATGCGGAGGTTTTTAACCAACTAACTCTGTAAATAAGAATACGAGAATATTCATATTCATATCAACATTAATTTGGTTAGACGAAATTTACACACAAACCAACGTATTTCTTTACTGTTCTCTCAGTATTTCGTCTTGTACACAACTAAGGTAGATAGATGCGAAGAATGCTGATGAAGCTCGTAGAGGTCCAGAAAGTGCAGCATTTCATTCTGCTAGCGTCTAATTTTTCTTGTTTTCTTTGAAAAACGTCCGCATACATTTGTAAAAATAAATTTTCTTTATAAAAAAGATTTTTAGAAATTAAAAATAAATGAACTTAAGCCAAAATAATTTCTATTCATTTATATATAATATTCAAAGTTCAAATAATAATTTAATAAAAATTAAAATAAAAACAAAAATTTACATTTTTTAAACCCAACTTCTAGGTTAAAAGGCAGACCCTTAGAAACTTTTATATTTTTAGTTTAAATATAAAATTTGATATATTTCTAAAATTTTTAGAGCCTCTTTAGCATTTTAATCATTTTTAGGTTTAAAATTTTAAAACATAACAACCGATTTTTTTTCTTATGCTCTATTCATTTTCATCACTAAATTTAAAATTGTGTCTGCCATTGCAAATGATTGTCAATAACATGACATTAACCCAGTTTAGCATAGTTACCATTTTAGCCAAAAAGAAAATAGATTTAAGCAAAAAAAAAAAAAAAAATAAAAGAATTTTTTGTTCACTTTCTAACATTAGAATTGACTAACATGAAAAATGTATACGGAAGTAAAATGTTAGATAGATGAAAAAAATACACACACACACACACACATGTTTGCTTTTAAAAATTGAAGGTTCGAAAATATTTTAGTTTTTTTTTTGCTGCTAAATGTTCTTTTTCTGTTTTTTCTGTTTTTATTGATAGAATTATTCCTAAAACCCCAACATGTATGAAAGCTGCTTTTAATGGCTTTTTGTTGTTTGTTTTTAGCTTCTTTTGGGCATGACAGATTTTAGTTTTAACATTAAATGAAACATGATCATACTCTTCATCTAAGAGTTGGATTAATCTTGCATAGAAATTCGATTGCTCTAATTTTTCTTTAAATCTTTTTAAAGGAAGCAAACAATTCTAGTTGTGAGTTTTGGATTGAAGTGCTTCCTGCAAACGATTTATTTTAAATGTGAAATTCATTGTTTTTCTAAAAGTTGCAATTGTTAATGAAAGTTCTTTAAACAATATCCTCAATATCTTTTTTAATACGATTATAGGAAAGTTGAAGGAAGTTAATTGAGTTGCTACTTACCCACCACTTCCAGCTCTCCAGCTCCAATCAGAGTATGAAATGAAGGTGCGTCAGCCGAAACTTCACAACTGTATTTACCGGAGGTGGCTGCATTCACTGTTTCTAGAACAAGTTGACTTTCATTGGAAGATGATCGCTAAAATAATTAAAAAAAAAAAACTATTATTTAAGATGAGTAAAATTATTTGAGAGTCATCCTTAAAAGAAGAATAGATAACAAAAAAACAATAGTTAAAATTTAACAATAGTTTCAGGGAAGCAGCTGTAATTTAATTTTTCATTCGTTTATAAGTAATAATGTTTTTCATAACAATAACTTTTCAAAAAATGTCTTCCGTAGGAAATTGCAAAGTTTTATTACAACCACATAAATCTTCATTAAATATTTTTACGTTTTATATTTTCAAAAATAATCATAAACCCACCTTCTCACTATCAGAGAATGTAAAGAGCGCACATGTAGACGCCAGTTGCTCATGAGAATACTCACACTTTCCTGCATTAATAACTTTCACATGTTTGAATCGTTTATCATACAATTACGTGTAAAGATACAGGAGAGAGTTTTAACACACACACACACACACATATACATTCATTTATTCATGTAAAAAATAGCAAAATTTGCTGAAAATTATTTTAAATATTAAAACAGGATAAAGAAGAAGAAAAAACATATATGTACATCAGCACCAAAGCTTAACTAATGGAAAACCACAAACACACACACACACAAATTCATAAATAATGCTTCATGTTTAGTTTCTTATTGTTGTCGTTATAACAGGGCGTGAGTTTGCATGGTAAATGGTAGAAAAAACATAAATTTGCTGAAGGAAAATTTAATGCCATTTAATACAGGTTTGCCTACTCGTAAAGTTCGCACTTGCTAAGAACTATCAACCAAAATTAGTTTGCAGTTCCTTTTACAATCCAAGTATCCTCTATTTCCTTTTCTTTACCGAAGCAACAAATTGCTTGCTGACAATGCACTTTTGTGGACGTTTTTTTTTCTTCCCTTAAAAAAAAATGAGTTGTAGTTATAGAGTTGCAGTTAAATAACTGTTTTATGGAGATTGCAGGAGAAAAAAAGCTAAAACATATACGCTTTATTTGAGTTATAGCTTTTATCTATACGATCTTGGTTTTTAAGTTTTTTAATAAAATTATTTTATTAGTTTTATTTTCCCCCTCTAGCTGCATAAAATCTGAATACTTTAAGTAAGAAACATTTTAAAATGACTATAACACTTTAATAGGAAAAAATCTATTTTATTCATAGCAAAATCATGCAAAGTACAAATAAAAAATTTTTTTTTTCTGCGATCGGAAAAACCATTCAAGAGTTATGGTGAAATATATTAATTTTATTTCACATCCCTTGAAAAATCTCTTCATGATAATAACGTTAAACCCTCAGATTTATATTATTTTTTAAAGAAGGAATTCATTTGTTTATTCAGTGCCCTTCATAATTTTTTGATACAAATTCTTATTACAAGGCTGATGAGTGTGTGTGTATGAGTGTACGAAGCAGTATTAGTGATCTAGCATTCAGTAGGTCTAAAAATATAATTTCATAAAATTATTGTGTAACCAAATAAATACTGTTTAATCGCTTTTAAGTTCATATTAAAAATAATTCAAACTTTTAATATACTTTTTTATTTGACCTTTTAATTAATTACATTTTAATTTATTTATCAAGCACAAGGTCTTTATCTTTTTCATTTTACTTTCTAAAAATTTGCTAAAAACAATAGAAATATTTCTAATAAAGCAATAACTGAAATATTAACACGTTAACTGCCGTGTCACCCGTATTCGGGTGACAGCAAGAGTTCTCATCAGGCCACGTCGGGTGACTCCTTCCAAAGGATTTCCGAACATATTTAGATAAATATATGACAGGAGATAATAATACTGTTGAATTTTTTTAAAAATCGTTTATTAACAAAATTATTTACAGTGCAAAATATTGAAGCATTCACTGCAAAGTTGCGGTTGAGATATTAGTTGGGCAGAGATATTAGTTGTACTACTCAGTACACGGCAAAGATTACAACTGCTCGTGCAGAGTAATAACGTGATAAATGAGGATCGTAATAGATATCGGGGTGAGAGTACCGAAAGAAATGTAAACAGACATGCGGTAGCAGAGCACGTATCTTACAGTGGCACGGGTGGCCTGACGGGGATTTTGTTGTAAACACGCGTAGCAGTCAACGTGTTAAAGAAATTACTGAAACTTTTTAAATTTTTATACTTGTGCACCATTCTCTGTCAATTCGCTTTACACTAGAGTAGGCCAATCAATATGTTTCCCCAAAATAATAGAACTGAATTAAGAAATGCTTTGCTGTAATATTAAAAATAATGAAAATCCTTTGATTTACTTACTTTGCAAGTTATCGTGAAACATACAGATTTACTGCTAAACAGCGCAAATTGCATTGAAAAGCAAAATATAAGGAAAGCACAATTCTATTTATATAAAGCAGCCTGGTTCAAATTTCTAGAGTTTCAATAATATAAAAAAAAAAAAAATCACGACAAATGAGAATTGCCTCTACAGAAACCTTTTCCTACACCTTCGTCTGCCAGTGACCTACTGTGGTTTCCAGTTTTTCTAAAAAATAACTCGGAAGAAAATATTCCAAGCAAATAACCAGGTCATAGTTTTTTTGATAGCTTTCCGAAATTTAACATCGAAATTATAAAATCGCTGGGTAAGAGGTATAAAACATGGGAAAATAAAAAAGAGAAAACTAGAAATACCTGCCCTTGTACATTCACTAAAACTCTTTTTCAAATTTTATTTTTAATTTCTATTACTTCACTATACTTTTTAAAGTAGAAGAGCTTTTTTTTTGTGGATCACTTAAGTAAACGAAAAAGCGTTGCTTACGAATTGCAAAGTCCCAGCTTCAATATATTTTAATGTTTCTGTTGTCATTTTCACAAAAAAACTTATTCCCCAAAATTAATAACTGTTCAAATACTAGAATTGAAGACATGATTTAAATCTGTGTAAATAAAATGTTGTACAAAATATTTGGCAGCATTCTAAAAATAGTTTAGTCAGTGATTTTTTCGTGCGGCTGGTTTGTTGTTGTTTTTGCTCGTTTCCGTAGTTGTTTTGGCAAATGCTCTTATAGTTACGTTCAAGTGTGAAAAACGTTCTCATAGTTTTGTAAATAAAATAAAACTATTGTATCCTTTTCTTGCGGGGTTTTAAGGTACAAATGTATCATTGTTCATTCGGCTGTGTAGAATTTTATGCAACTGATTTTATTGTATTTTATTTGCATGCAAAATTTATATATTTTTTGGCCATTATTGTTGTCGACTATTGTTGTTTCTAACTCACATGGAGGTTTCGTTTGTTGTGGGTATTGTTAGAATTTTTTTTACTGTTTTTCAATTTATAAAAAGATTTAAAAGCCGTAAAGTTTGGGTCACAACAAGTATAATATACAATAAATGGTTAACAGATTTTGGTAAATATTTTAACTTTAGCGACAATTTAAAATGCTTAAAAAATTTATTTGTAAGAAATTTATAATTCTAATTTGACTTTTATGAAATATTCATATTATTTAGTGATAAAATTTGAAAAAAACAATACTAATAATGTACAAAGAACCTCCTTAAATAAACAAATAAATTATTCTTTTATTTTGAGTTTAATATTTCTGTGTGTTGTGGATTCCTTCATACGGTTTCAAATTTCAAAGTTTATTTTTTTTCTAAAAAATTTTTAAATAAAAATTTTAACAATTAAATTAAAAATAAACATATTTTTGAACTTCCTAATTCTAAACTAAAAAATAACAACTAACAAAAATTAAAAAAAAATAAAATATCAAAAATGGATAAACAAGGGGGCGATTCAAAATAAATAAATAAAAATGCTTACAAACTAAAACTTAAAAACAATAACAAAAGAAAAAAAAATAGAATAAAAAAATAACTAAAACATGAATTAACAATCAATAAAAAAAATATTTAAAAGAATAAATAAATAATAAAAAACAAATTTATATTAATTTAAAACTCTGTAGTAAAAATTAAGTAATAACAAGAATAAATAAATACAAAATAAATTATTTAACGGTAGTGTAGACAGTGCTCCCTTACCAGGGTGTTCTCTAAACTTCGTGCACCTTTCAGAAATTTCTTAAAACAAAAATCAATCGCGCTGTAGATTGACCTATGTGATTGCCTGCGAAATTTGCTATTTGGTCGTAAATATGTCTTCTAGCCGAGGCAAGCAACCAAAATCATTCTCTTCCATCTCCTAAGCCTCTCAATCTTGTGAGAAAAAATTCCAAACCAAGCTGAAAAGGCATAGGAAATGGCAGGGCGAATGACGGCAGGATACCAAAAGACTCACTCTCCTGTCGAGACGTGCCGTACGCTTTAATATGCCCTAATAACAAGTGTAGATTCTTTTGGCTCTTCGAGAATATTATTAATATGTCGTTATAATTCGAAATTATAGTGGAAGGTGACATTTAGGTACTTAAGCATGTCCGAAGTCTACAATTGTGATAAATATATTTTCGTCTAACCTCTTTATACGGTTTAATAGTACAGGCATTTTATATGAAAGCTTTGATATAGGAGAAAAAAAATTTGTTTGTTACTTATTAAAAAAGAAATCGTGCTATTTTTTTATCCCGATCAAAGTATTAAATAACCGATATTAATTATTGAGGGTGGTCGGGATAAAAAATTATTTAATTTTAAATTAAATTAAGATTTTATCTTAAAAATTAATTAATTTATTTTAATCAATATTCCCTTGGTTTATATTAATTAATAATTTGCAGGTGCTCATGCATACAACAAAAATAAAAGCCATCGACTTTTAATGAGTTAATCAGTTTAAAAAAAAAAATTGTATTTCCTTAAAGATCTCTTCAAAATGATATCCATATTGATATTAAAAAATTTTAAAATTTCAGAGCCCTGTAACTCAGAAAATATGGGCGAGCGCCAATTTTTTCACTTGATTTTTTTTCTAATTTTTTAATTTTCTATCACCCCATTTATTCATTTTTTGATTGAAGGACGTTACTTTATTGTTCCAAATGACATGAAAAAAATTAGAGTAGGCGTGGTGTCTTGCCTGCTGCCTCGAAGAACATGGACCGATTATGCTGACTTCTAATAGCACCTCTTTCGACACTATATCTGATCGATTGACATATTTTTTTGGGAAATAAATTTTGCCTCTGCGAACTGACGCGGACGAACAGACGGACATCGCTTAATCGACTTCGCTATGCATAAGAAGTCAGAATATATATTTATGGGGTCGGAAATGGATATTGTAGAAATTACAAAGGGAATGGCAAACTTAGATATACCGTTTTTCGACTTTTTGTGGTTAAGTGTATAAAAAGGCAGCCGATTACAGTGGATGAAAAAAAAAAAAAATAAAATCAGTGCTGATTAAATGTTTGTGAGAAGTTTCCTGAAGAGCTAAGTAAGCGGTAGCGAAATGCCCAACGAGACGTGCTTTCAAACTCAATAATTAATATCGGTGATTTAATAATTTAATCCTGATACAAAAGAAAATAGCACGATAAAATTAATTAATTTAATAAAAGATTGCCGTGGTTTGTTTATATTAAACTATTTGCCATTACTTTTTTATAGATGACACAAACGCTGTGCAAATTTTAACCGTCAGCCTGTAACGGCTTAAAAGAAAAGGTTATATTCGTCGATATCATAGTCCCTGATTTCAAAGCGCACATACTTGTGCGCTCTCTCTATTTGCTCCTTAAGTCTAGCTACTACGGTTGTAAAACTAAAGGTCACGTCACTACTATAGGAGCACCCTTTATAATTTATATTTATTTTCATTTGTACTTGTTCTTAAAGCAAACAAGGAAATACTATTACAGTTTAAAAACAAGGCCACATAAATGAAAATCACATTACTAATAGAACACCCTTTAATTAAAACCTTAATTTTTGTATTTGTTGTTTTGCTGAAGCCGATTCAACAAGATCCATTGCTTACACTATCCAGATTAATATCAACAACAATTGTATTAAAATTAAACAGGCTTCTTTGGCCTGCAATGTTACAATTGTTTGTGCAACATATTTTTTCTTCTAATAACCGATTAGATTTGTATAGTTTGAATTGAGTGTTGTAAGAGTAATTTATTCGATAGCTGTACTCGATTGTCGAGAGCTCTTTTCCCAATGAAGACCCAGAGGCCGGTATAAGGCCTGTGTCGTAATCCTTATGAGTATTTTTGAATTTCTAAACTTAGTTTTAAATTTTATTTTGAACAAATCATTGCTTGGTACCCGTGTAAATCTTAACCCTTTTCGATCTTGAACAAACGTGCAAATATGTTAAGTAAAAAAAAATTATAAAATTGTGGCATTAAAATACGAATTTGTTTCATCATTTGAGTTTGAGACTATTTATTCGATAAATAAAGACAACAATTATTTGTGGTATAAAAGTTAGACATTTAATGCATAAGATTTATTTACGATTAAAGATTTCCGTTTTATTGCAGCAAATACTTTTCAATGCTTCCCTCATCCTTATCCTCCTTTTGTGCCATTTCGGTTATAATATTTCCTTCTCAATCCAGTTTTTCGAAATCAAATGAATATTCACAAATACTGAAGAAACATAATTTGCATTTGTGTGCAATGTTGTCATTGTTGTTGCTATTAGTTTATTGTGAAGTAAAATATGTATAAAATTATAAATATGCTTCACAGATACTAACATATGTTTGCTCTTCCTTACTTACGTATGCAAGAAAATATGAATTTTAGTTTTTTAATTTGTATGAAGGCATCGGTCTTTTACAGTTTAGAAATACAAATTTGCTAATTTTCTGGACATTTAAATTATTATAAAAACAAAGTTCTCTTAAATATAAAGTTTGTTTTTAGTCGTTTTGGAATTTGGCAAAACAATTGAAGTTGGGAAAACAGCTTCAGGCCAGGGGTAAAAATTATACAAAAAAAAAAAAAAACAAAGCAAACCAGTGGCAAAAAGTCCACACAGCAAACACTATTTAAAAGTCGGAAGTGCAAATCTGTTAGAATGAACTTTCATAAACCGAAAAACTAAAGAACAAAACTATTAAACAGACAAGAAACTTTTGTTTATGTATAACAATTTTTTTGTATAAATTCACATAGTACATTTTACATACAAATAAAAAGAAAAAATAAATATATTCATGAGTAATGAAAGACTCAACATTTTAGTTAATATTTTGGAAATATTTAATAAAGGAGGATATTTATATAACATCAAGCAGATTTTTTATGCCAAGTTAGATTTTGTTTATGTCATTCAGTGACAGATTAGCTTGAAGAATAATTACTTGAATCGTTTTCAATTTAATTTTTAGAATTTGCAAATTTAAAGTTGACCAAAAGTAGTCTCTTAGACGCAGGAAATAAATTTAGTTCTAAATAATATAATATTTCAAAAGAGTATGCTAAAAATTATACTGATGTCACACAGATAGCGGACGCTTTATTAGTTGTTTAACGTCACAGTCAAAAACATTCTTTTTATTTTTTATGCTGTCCTGCTTTCCTAAAGATTTCTTTATTTTCTTGGCAGTTTATCAAATGTGTCAGATTTATTTGAGAAAATATTAATAAATGATCTTTTGATTTTTTTTAGTTTGTAAGGTGATAAAATTTTAAATTGTCTAAATTAAAGTTTTTATTTAAAACGAAGAAAACGTTTTTCAAAATAAATAACACTGTTCTGCAAAAAAAAACTTATCTCCCCCCCTTAAACAATTTTGCCTGTTTCTCATGATTTCAGGTGTGCCGAGTCCGAATCTGAACTCAGAAAAATTCTATCACACTCTGATTTTGAGAGAAAAGAGGAGAAATTAGGGAAAAATAAAAAATTGTATTTGAAAATTATAGTCTTCATTATAATAGATTTTTTTCTTTTTCAACGGTAAAATAAAATTAATTGAATCCTGCATGCTCAGGTATAATACTCAAAATATATACACACATCTTCAATAAGTAGTTTTCTGAAGAAAGATATATTCACGCCTCCTTCCAAGAAAAAAACCGAAGCAGTTGAGCTTTTGATTTTGGAAGATTTAAGTCACGAACAAGACCATTCAATCGCCTCTGATTTATGAGCTGTGGCTGAGTTTCAGAGGGGCTGGACGAACTTGAAATTTCTTCTTGTTGACTGGTTCCAGGTTGAGGTGAAACGCTTTCAGAATCGCTGCACTCCTCAGAACTAAGACGGAACTTACTCGGATTTGGTGGGATGGGTATGGAGGCCTCATGTGGAGCTGGTCTCATGGCAGAGGGGATGTTGGGATAAACAATTTCCTTTTTGCTCTTGAACAAGAAACGATTGTGGTCATGCAAAAATAGCAATCGGTCACGTGATTTGTAGGTTGTCGCCATAACATGGGAACTGCAAATGGCATTGACTTATGTGTCCCATTTAGCCAACCCGTCAGAGAACGTGAGCATGAATTACAGAATGTTTTAGGAGCACAGGATTTATCCTGATCACTTACTTTACATCCAAAGTATAACTCGTATGCATTCTTCACCAGCGGAGTCAGAGGTTTCTAAGCGATCTTGGATGTGACTTCACCACAAACATAGCAAAAGTAATTAGGCTTACTTATACACTGTCGTGACATTACAGAGAAAGAGTGAACTGTTCCCAATACAATCATAACACAACTGAATATCCAAATAAGTGCGTTTAGCGAAAGCCTCAAGAGTACTCATCAAATCCTAGAAGAAAAAAAAAAAAACAAAACTTTTAGCCATATTTCTTCAACCACTTGTAATATTCCCATCAATTTTCATTGCGCTTAAAATCATCGGGCTTTTGAATTTTTTCACCATGTTTTGATCCAAAAAAAAAAGAAAAACAAAAATCCGTCAAATTTACAAAAAACTCACTTTTTTGGACAAAAAACTAGAATTTCTCAAGAAACTGTGCGTGATAGACAGAATCTGACTTCAAGTTCGTGTTCACCACGTTTGAAAACAGTAAAAAAGTATGTTTTGGTTTGAAGGAGGATTTTCGTGCAGAACAGTGTAATTGAATTAATTAAAAATGTAATAAATTATCAAAATGAAAACAAATAAGAGCACTAAAAGGTACAAAAAGTTTTAAGTAAAGCTTTCAAAGAAAAAAAATATTTTTATGCACTTTTACAAGATGTTTCTCAAGCATTTGAGAAGCTTTACTATTCAACTTGAAATAAAAATTTCTCAAAAACTACTGTAAGCTGTTAGTACTCGTAATGTAGGTTATTTAATGAGTTTTAAGCTCGTATCAGCAATTCAAAGAGGGAGTTCTTTAAGGCCAAACTTGGGAAATCATTATGTACGCTTATGCCAATGTGAGGTCATAGTTCTTCTTATTATCTCACTTGGCAGTGGAGAAGAAAGGTTAAAGAGAATAAATGAACGCACATTGCCCTTCTGAATGTGTAACTAGCAGCTAATATTTTGTTAGATTTCAAACTTAAAATTATTAAAATTTATATATATAACACGGTTGTATTACAGCAGCTCAATTTTTCAATGTATAGATATTAATAAAATAATTAATAAATTTTTATTATGTATAAATTCATGGTTTCTAAATCATATTTATTAAAACAAAACAAAAATTCATAAGTTTCCATTTTGACTCAAAACTGATTTGTTTATCCCACACATTATCATCTAAAGAAAAAAAAAAACAACCAAGAAAAAATCTAAGTAATTTTCCCAGGCCAAAATGGTAATTCAACTTTAGAAAGCACAAAATAATTATCAAAATCCAACAGTCAAACTAAAGCAACTGTCAAATTATGATGGTTTCGTACGCTTCAAGAAAAAGTGTTTGTGTTTAAAGTTTGTAGAAGAGAAAAAAAAAAGGTTTAAAGAAGCAAATTTCAAATTTTAATTTATTTAAACGATTAAAATAAAATCCTTCTCTCTATTAAAAGAGGCAAAATTATATTTGTAAATAATAATTATTCTAAATATTTAATTTTGTGTTAAGAATCTGTTTAATTTTCTTATTATTAAATAAATTAATGTTCTAGAATTTGAAATGCGGCACTTACACTTTCACATTTTCCACATTTATTCCAAGTCAACTTCTAACATCAGTAATTGTTCGTATGTGTGTTTGTAGTTGTAATGTGTGTTTGTAGTTGTAATGAATGTAAATGAATGAATATAATGTTAGTAACTTTAAATACTAGCTACCGCCTCAGAACAATGAAAAGCACACTGTCCTGGAAAATACTTCTATGACATCCATATTAGAAGTAAAAAAAAAATAAGGAAAAAATTCTTTAAATAGTTTTGGTCATTGAAATGTGCAAATGAATATTTACTGTTGTCTCTTCTCTTCTTCTTGTCATACAAATGGCAAAGTGGTATAACAAAAAGAAAAAAAAAAACATGAGCCCAGGATATTCAACAGGACTTTGCTCACACCATTTTCAAATAAAAACCACTATTTGGTTCTCGAAAGGATGTAAAATATTTTGAATATTATTATTAGTTTTAACCTGAAATATTTCTTATGTTTAACTTTAATTGGAAAAAGTTTTTTTTACAAATATTCTTAAGTAAATTTTATTTATTTTTTTTTGCTTTGTTTAAATGTGTGTGTAATACTTACATCAACTTTAACGCCCGCAAACTGAAATACTTTCATAGCTGGGTTTTCTTTGGGTGTAAAACTATAAAACTCTCTTCGTCCTTTATACCATTTAACTGAATAAAGATTGTCGCCTTCCAAGTCATACAAACATTTGAGTATCGCCCTTTCGCCCTTTTTGACAGCATGTGGTATTTGAACGCGCACATCACGTAGAGCCAATAATATATCTGGAAAATATATGCAGCATTTGAAGTAAATTAATTTAAATGATATTCAATATTACGTATCTGTAGCATAAGTGAGCATAATAAAGGTGAATATGATTTTATTAAATCGCTTGATAAATGTTATACTATTTGACCTGGAAACATTTACTTTTTCAGGTTCATCTCACGAAAGTTATAAATTATCAACATCAACGACAATTATGCTTGACATTTGAAATGAAGACACATAGAATCTTGTTTTTATGACTTACAAAAGTCTTCTTAAGTAAATTTTGTGTGGATGATTGTTTTATTAAAGTTTTAAAATTATACAATATCTCTGGCATTTATCTCTATTCTGTTCTGTTTGCAAGACTTTGACTAATAAATATTTGTATTAGCAGTCTAGATTTTAGGATTCATAACTGACTTTAACTCATTTAATTTAATTAATGAATATTTTAAAAATTTATTTATAATATTTCCAAGAGTTTTTTTTTACAAAAATACAATAATAATTGTTATTTCCTTTTGAAGCGCTTAAATTCTTAATACTGAAATTGAAAGCAACAATTTATCCCAAGTGGCTGAAACTTATAACAACCAAAAAATCTTTCAGAATAAAGACAGAGAATGTTAATGTTTATAAATTTGTAACAACCATAAAATCAAAAGATTCCTTTGCAAAATTATAACACGATTTTGCTGGCTTTACACACATAATATTCTCTTTTAACTTGCTAAACAATTTAATGGCAATATAAAAAAAAAATTAAGTTAAAATTAAATTAAAAGTTAACTTAAGTTAATTGTTGAATAAAAAACTGAAAGTCACACAAAGTTTTTCTCTTTGTAAACACAACACCAGGAAATGAAAGATGGTGGATGTGCTGACGTCTGTGAAGTTGATGGCGAAACATTTTAAAAGTAAATGTCTCTAGAGTGGCACTTGCATGTTAATATCAAGTGTTGATTTTTTTTATTAGCAACAAGAAACCATCACAGCAGCCAGCAACTAAATAAATAATGCAAAAAAGAAAAATAAACAAAAATAAAATAAAAATAGAAAAACTGCAAAAAATCTTTTTCTGTAAAATTTTAGTAAAATATTTAAAGAATAACAACAAATGCGGTAATTTAATAAAACCGAGAAAAAACTAAATGTCAGTTATTTTAAACGAAGAGAAACCAACACAGAAATTAAATTAAGATTTTTAACGTAGAGACGCTTGATTCTTTTGTAATGTTATCAAATGCTTCAAAATGAAAATTTATTATTCGGAATATTTTAAAATTTAATTAATTTACTTTATTCGTGCTTGATTCCTTCAAATACAAATATTTCATGATATTCTCATTAAATATTTATTATTTTAAACTAAACTACAAAATGAAATGTGTTACTGCGGGGAAAGCATATCCTTCCATTTCACTATTGCTCAAATAGCTCATCAGTGGATTTTACCCAAATTTTGTACAGAAAACTAGAAAGTCTTAGATCAAAAGCCAAATTGACTAAATGAGAACTCCATTGAATCAATAAGACAAAAGACAATAACAACTCAAAAATGTTCTATACAAAAACACAGCAAACATTCAGTAACTATTTTTATTTATTTATTTTTTTTTCTTTCATTTTTGTATATTTAATTTGAGCTTGAAATAAATTGAAGAATTTTTTTTCTTATGCTTATTTCTAAAGGCTTGAATATCTTTTTCCTAAAGGTAAATTTTTCTTAATACAACTGCATTAATTCTAATGTATCGGCTAACTTTTAGTTAATCCAAATTATAAAAATAATTTAAATTGTTTCCGTTAATTTTTTTAGAATACTAACTTGAAGCTATTTTATTAATAAACTGTTACGATTAAGGTCTCACAAAAAAAAAAAAAAAAAAATAAATAAAAGGTTTTACACCTATAAATGGTTTTATTTGTTTTCAGATTGCACTATAATTAAATTTTTAATTGGCTTAATTACATATTTAATTGATATACAAACACAAATTTTTTTTTAGTTAAATAAACAATTAAATCAATTATATACTTAATTAAAAAAGAGAAAACAGAAAATTAATTTCTTATTAATTAAATAATCGAATTAAAATGATTATAAAATATTTAATGCATACAATACAAATTTTTAATGTTTATAATTAATCCCTAAGCCTTTTATAAAACTGAATCAAATAGCTGTTTGGCTAATTTGAATTATTTAATTTTTTATTATTTAAGTTGTAATTTATTTCATTTAGCATTAACTCAGAAAAAAAAACATGTCTCCTAATTAAAAGGTTTGTTTACTTTTAATCTATAAAAACAATAAATATTTCTAGCTACAACAAAACAAACAGTCCATAAATATATTCAAAACATAACCACATTTAAAAATAAAATTGAAATCATTTACAATTACATTAATTAAAAAATATTGAAACAGAAAATAACAAAACGAACTAAACATTCCAGCTTGTCATGATGACAGTGTCAACCATCATAATGATTGCATGTCATACCACAATCAGCATTAACATTATGTCATCGAATGTTAAGGAGGAAAAAAATATTTGTATTTAAATATTGATGTACGATACAAACGACATACACACATACATATATTTAGATACATATATTTAGATTTAATTTTTTTGTATTGAAATAATATTACCACAGCACTTTCTCTTGTTTCTCATTATTAACATCTAACCTTTACATGAAATTGGCTTTTAAAGAAAAAAAAAATAAATAAAAAATAAAAAATAAAGAAAATCAAACGAGACATCGTACACTTGTACTGACTGGATTGTTTGCAAAGGTTACCATATTAATTTAACTACATTTACATCGTTACACCAATACATGCTTCGACTAAATTTGTAAAGACAAGAAAAAACACTATTGATTGAAAATCAATTGAGTGCATAAATGTCAAGCAATAAATAAACTGGAAAATGAAGAAAAGGAAATCTATAATAAAACAAACTAATTTCCTTTTCATACAAAGAAACGAGTGTGTATTTATGTTTGAGAATTTCCATTTACTGTTGATGTGTTAGAAGGTTTAAAAAAGATCAGAAATTATTACGGCGACTCAAAGTAAAATTATGTTCTTTGCGTATGTATTTGTGTTCATATAAAAACACACCAGGCGTATTCTGCTTAACTCTTTCAGGTTTGGTGGTCAGTTAACTAACCACCTATTATTGGGTGTTTAAAACATGTTTTCATGCCATTTATTGAGAAAATGTGAACTAATTACTTTTTTAAAAGTCAACATAAATAAATCAGTGCCAAAAGAATTACGTCTGGAAAAAGTATGCAGAAGCCAGAGCGATCCACATCCCGAAGATGTACAAAATGCAGCATCAAAAAGAATCCAGTGCGTACAATATGGCAATACAAATCCTGCAAAGACCGCCTCTGTATATAAACAAAAGTAGTTTTGTGTTATTAATTTGGCTGTAGATCCTAAATTTTGTTCGAATATTTTTATGCCAAGCGCCACGGTGGTTAGATAACTAACCACCTCATTACAAAAAAACCTTAAGTACTAATTTGTTTTTTTCTGTTTTTTTATAATAAGAATATGTTATTTTAACTAAAAATTCATTCGTTTTGTTTAAAAAGTTATAAATGCAAAACCGTGCCTGAAAGAGTTAAATAATTCAAGCAATTTGGTGAATTAAAATAATAATTATTGAGTAACTTCTATACGAAAATAACGTTCAGCGATAGAGCTTAGTTTGTTAGTAATTAAAATTGTAGGATATGGAGTGAAACCAATTCACAGTAGACTTCACAATATCCAGAAAAATACACGGGTTAGTGAGGATTACACGGTGGGTGGTGTTACAAAAGATGGAGATTTTACAGCACCATGATCTATTATATGGTGTTACGAAAATATAAAAATAAAATTTGGCGATAAATTCGTTTCGAGAAATGGTCGTGTCCTTCAAGGTCGTGCGACTTTACAACTCTCGATTATTTCCTGTGGGGCCAAGTGAAATCGGATGAGTGATGCTGATAATCCAGCAATAATTGACGCTTTGCAGGCCTACGTTGTTCATTAAAAGTTCATCAATAACAGCCTCAGTGACTATATGACTGAAATCATTTTTAAATGCTAATGTCATTTATTGATCTTTCGAATAAATTTAGTTTTTTTACAATTTAATTTATTGTATTACTTTTTAAAATTTAAAATTTTATTAGGTTTAAGGCTGCTGCTTTCTTCACGGTAACAAGCACGTTCACTACAAAAGTTGTTGACCAGGGTTTAACCCCTGGGGCAATAAAAAAAAATGTGTTTAATGGTATAAATACGTATTCAGAATTAACATGCATCCTCTTTCGTCGGTACTTCTTCATAGCATACTTGTCGGTGGATTAAAATAACTAACAAAATCTTTTTCCTTTCACCACCTGTCTTATCTCTCATCTATTCCTTTCCTAAAGAATGTGCAGAAGCACCGTATATAATTTGAAACACTTCCTGTAAAAAAGTTGGTTTAGAAGAAGTCTGTTTTCCACCGGAAAAATTAATAAATAAATTCTTAAAACATATTTTTAATTATTGGCAAAATATTTTAAGGTGATGGAAATAATGGTTACATTGCATTTGTGTATATACTCCAGGGATACCAGACTGGTTTTTTCTTAAAAAAAGAAAAGAAATTTATAACTGAAATTATTGTGATTGAAGGCTTACAGGTCTGAAGGTAGTCAATGATGATATAATTGACAGATTTTCATTGCTTAAAAAAATTGTTATTACGGATATTTTTTATTTATTTTTTTCTCCCTGTTGTGACTTTAGTACTTCCGCTTAAAATAAGAGTATTAAATTTGTTATTCTTCTTGGCTCAAAAAATGTAATGAGTTCACAATTTTCCCTATTGAGTAATCTATATATATATAACAAAACTCTAACAGGCTTATTTCTCTACTAATTTTGATGTTGGTGTAGATAGTAATCGATATGGAATACAAAACGTCTATTTTTGGTATTTTTATTCGTCTGTCTTTCTGTATTCGCATCACGTAAAAACTACTGGATGGATTTGAACAAAATCTTATAAACAGGTCCGTTAGAACCCTGGTTGTAATATAGAATACTTCTTTTTGTTAAAAGAAGTCATTTCATAGAGATACAATTGTGAAAGCACGCCATTCTACCGGTATAATGGCACTAAAATAATTTTTTTTCTGCACATATTTTTTTGTAAATAAAAATTTTTAATACAGAAATTTGAAATAAGTATTGAAAAAAGAACAATTGTATAAATTTTAATTTTAAGAAAATTAGAAAGTAGAAAAACCAGTTACACGAACTGATGAGTAGTGCACGCAATAATGTGTTAAGGAAAATTTTACATAAAACAGATATATGAAAATACTTCAAGAAAAAAATCTACTTGTTAATAAAGTATAATTAAATAACGAATTTTAAAGATGAAGGAAATGATATTTTCATGGAGATTTATAAAGAAATCAAACAATAATGGTTTCATTTTTTTGGATGCGAAAGTTACGTTTACAATTTCATGATAACATATCATCGTCGTGTTATAACTGAAGATTTTGGAGGGTTTCAGTATTTTTGCTTTAGAATTAATCTTTCTTTATGTTTTTCAGAAAAATAGTTAAGAGCTGTGTCAGCAAAAATGGAGTTGCTAAAGCACGATATAGCGGCTCTCTTTTTTTTTTAACAATAACCATCTTTAGTGGCGAAGCTGACAAGAGATTCACTCAGTCCATCTACTTAAAAAAAACATGTGTTCGTTCTGCAATGATTTTAAGAGTCAAATCATACAGAAAACACGCGAAAACACTGCACAATCAATGGAATCTTTATGATAAGTTTTTGTGTGACCTAATGAGATATTTTTCTTCATATTTTAATCACATATTTGTCACTAATTTGTCAAACAAACTTCAATCAGATAAGAGTCTATAGCTTCATTTAATAAACAAATGATTGGAAAGTTTAATTTATACAAATAAAATAAAATGAATTGTTTAATGTAAAAAGGAATCAAAATAACATGATATAACAAAAAAAAAAATGCAAAAGTTGTTTTTTACAAAAATCAATTTTAAAACTAAATCAAAAATTGTAGGAGTCAGGAAATGTTTAAAACACCATAACAAATTTGTGCAAATATAATTTTTGTTTGGTTGTAGTTATTAAATCTAATAACTGCTTTTTAATATGTTCTCCATTTAAAACTGTTAAAGGCATATTTTACAACATTTGCAATTTGAAACCACACAAATATTTTTCCATAATGTGTTGTAATATCCATTTTCCCTCCATCTTGAAAATATTAAATATATTTTCCAACACATCAGCAATTTGTTTTAATTTGATTTGATAAAGAAGTTTTTATTCTAAATGTTGTTGCGTTTCATAATATTACAAGATCTATTGAATATTTGCTTTGTTTTTTTTTTTGTTTTACTTTAACCCTGGAGTTAATGTCGACGTCGTTGACGGTGTTTCAACGCCGAAAAAGTTGAAACAGATTGAACTTTTACGGCGTTGCAACGCGTTGAGATTAACTGCTCTCATACAATTTCATACGATTCAACTTTTTTTTGACATTTGACGCCGTCAACGACGTCGACATTAACTCCAGCGTCATTCATAATATCTGGAAAAAATTAAACACATTTTCCATTTTTTCAGTGAACTTTCGTTTTAGTTTAAACAAGTAATTTAGTTGCTAAAATACGTTTTGTTATTTAACGAATTTTAAGGGTGCAAAAATAAAATCATCTTTGTTTATTTTCTAAGTACGCTCGAAATTTTAAAGTGTCCCATAGTCGCCATTTCAATTTCATTTTGCAATTTGTTATCCTTTTTTGAAAAGCAACTTAAAAACAATCGTCACGAGCGAATGACTGAGTAGCAAATGATTATGTTTCAATTTTTGCGTTGGTTGCATTTCGATAAAAAATTGTACAACGAAAAGAGGAAAAAACTTTAATGTGCTGTTTCTATATTACAGGCGATCAACTCGTCTGAAAAATTTATATGGAAATAACTAAAAAAACTGAGTGCTTTTCATATAAATTTTTCAGACGAGTTGATCGCATGTAATACGAGTACAGAAACAGCACTTAAATAAAATATAATTTGTTTAAATTTTTCCAACAGAGTCTTAAAATGAGTTAAAAAATTGAGTAAAATATTGAATGTTAAATTTGTTTATGAAAATAAATTTGTATGGAAGGATTGCAACCTTCGATACTATAGAGTTAATTGATGTTACAATTATTTGTCCGGTTTGCAAATATTTATCTGAAATTATAACCCGTTTAAAAAGCTATAAAACTACTCGTACAGTGATGTCTAAATTTTCTTTGATTGTACTGGGTTTTAGTCAACCGAAGTTGAATTTTTATGAAGTTTTTAAAGACTTTCACCGATTGTGGTCATTTCAGAAACTAAGCAATTTTTAAAAAATATTAACAAAATTTACTGTTTTATGATTTTCTTAATTACTCCATTTGGTTTCAAAAATCTCAAAATATTTTGCAACGATAACCGCTAAAAATCTATAATAAATTGAAAATATCAAATCCTCAATTTAATATTTACGTATCTTCTTAATTTATTTTGATAGAGTTAATTTTTCATACTTTTAAAAAATTGCTGCAAGTAAAGTTAAACTTAAATCCTCAAGAAACAATAAAAAATCCTTGTGTCAACGTCAAGAAAACGATTATAAATTCGGTTAATTTTTTTAACATTTCGTTTTTTAACATTTTTAAAAGACTTTTTGTATTGAACGGAATAGAATTTACATTTTTAATCAGTTTTCTTTAATCACAAATCTTGCTCACGATTCTTTATAAATATTTTGTAAATTTTTTAATTAATTTATCGAATCATGGAAGTCATTTGCCTTAAAAAATGCATTTTTTTTTTAATAAATTCTTCTTAGATGGCTTAACTATTAATTCACCTGTCGAAAAACAATAGACATTGACAATAGAAAATTACAAAAACACAACAAAACAATTTTCAAGAGCTTTCTTTTGATGTCGTTGTCCACTGCAACTGCCACTTACATGTACCACTTTTATTTTCCATTTATTTATTTTCTCCTTAAAGACTTTACCCATTCCTTTTATAAACAGTTTTTCAGGTTTTTAATACACTTTGAATACTAAATTTGGAAAAAATAGTGCGAGAAATCCATTCAAATATTTTATAGATGCAATCATTTTACGTACATCAGTGTGGAGTTGTTTACGTTGTTGGTCCGCTTTGTATTGGGTACGATAGGGCTGTAAGATGAATGACGGCCATTGTCTACCTGATGATGGGATTTTTGTTTTCATTCTTTTTTTTGGCATCACGTGTTGTTACAGCAATGAGTGCTCCCATGTGTCTGTTTAAATAAATTGCTGCAAAGTATGTGTGTGTGTGTGTGTGTATGTGTACCAAAGGTACTCACAATACCTTTCGTATATATTTTGTATGGATTTTAGTGTAATGTAATCGATATGCGAAGAATAAATATCATCGACTTTTGATGTAAAATAAAACACATATTTACATTTTACATTATTGTATATTGGACATGTGACGGTTGGTTGTATTCTTTTCGATAAAAATGCTTTTAGCTCTGAACTTCCAGTTGTTTGTCAAATACATGATAAAGTTTGTTGTTTATGTTTTTTCTGCACAAAATCGTCTCTATTTATATCATATAAAATTTTCAAATTTAAATTTGTCTGTTATAAGCAACACCAACAACAACAATGCATTGTATCATCAATCTTATGCAGTATTTGTTTTTTTTGTCTTTGTGTTAAAAATGTTTGTGATTTTGATTAGATGTCCGCTTTTTGTCGTCTGCTCACTTTAAAATAAATGATTTTATTGAGTTCAATTCTTTTACAAAATAAAAACTGAATTTTGTTTTAGTGGGTTTTTTCTCTCCAGGAATTAAAGTGACTTTGTTGTAGTTGGGTGAAATGGCATATTTCTATTAAATTTATCTTTTCTTTAAAGAAAAAAAAAAAGAAAATGAAATGATAACTGAAAAAGTCAGGAATTTTTCAATGATTTCTTCTTTTTTTGTTTATTTTCCCATTTGGAGCTGTTGGTTGGTTGGTCTATTGTGTTAACATTTACATTACAAATTTGTAGTATTTGTTTTATTTTCCGAATTTCTCTTTGGTGGCATTATGTTCTTGTTCATGTATGAAGTTGTGTGTGAAGGTATTCCTAAATAAAATCTGCTGAAGTGGAGATGAAGGATACATTTTTGTTAGATGCTGCCGGCTGGTGCTGTATCCTGAGTAAAACAAATGATTTGTTATTAAGCTTTAAATGACATTTTCAATGGATATTAAATGACATATTATTATAAAGATTTTGACTTGACTTTGGTGATGTGTTAAGATTTTCTATTGTATTCTGGTATTATTTATCCTTTTTTTGTTTTTGTTTTTTACATGTGCTTGTGTTGCAGATTGTGATCTTAGTCTACAACATTATATTTCTTGTTTTTGTCTTGATTCTATCTTTTGTTGTGTCTGTAAGTAATATTACTATTGTACAAATGTCTTGTATACAGATTGATTTCATGGTTAGTGATTTGATTTCTATACATCAGAGAATTGTTCAAACAGAAAATACATTGAAGGAAAAATAAATTAATAAAATATTAGTTTAATGTAAAATGTCAAATAAAAAAATGTTTAAGTCTAAATATTTTTAATTAATTTTATTAAAGCATAAGATAAAGGGTGTTGCAGAATAATGCAATGATTAACTGAACATTAAAAGTGTATGCATTGCATGCTGTTGAAGAATATAAGCCTTTTGTAAAAAGATGTCTAGAGGGACAATATTAAATTTGTTTTTAATGAAACTAAATAAAGGTTTTAACTTTTAAAGATTTAAGAAATGTCGTTTTCCATGATTCTGAAGAAGTAGTAATTAAATACAAAATATTTCAGAACATTATCAAAAGTTTTTACAAGCATTTAAGACAAATTTAAGACAAACAAATCTAACTGACTAACTGTCAAACTCCATGTATAAAAAATTTGTATACTATTTTTTTTATATGTTTTTTGACATTTGGGCTAACTGCTAAAATTACGAATTCGCCATCCATACTACCTTATAATTAATTCGCCTTGGGTGCACTTTTATTTTAGGAGAAAAAAATATTTTTCATTATATTAAACAACGGGAATTTTTTTTTATTATTATTTATTTATTTATTAAAATTTATTACAATTTAAATTATAATTTTTTTATTATATTAATTAATTTAAAAAAAAATCCTTTTATCGTGCTATTTTCCCGATTAATTATTTAAATCACCGATCTTGATTATTGAGGTTCAAATCACGTCTCGATGGCCATTTCGTTACCGCTTACTTAACTCTTCAGGAAACTTCTGACAAACATTTAAAAAAAACAAAAGATTTTTGTGCAAACAATAAACCATATACAAAAATCAAAGTTTAAGTAAAAACAACAATAACCAACAGTAATTCTATTTTTCTTCCTCCACTGTATACGGCTGAATTTTTTCGGCTCTTTTATACAGTTGAAAGAGGATGAAAACTAAAATATCACCAAACACTACGATAATTTATTTTATGCACGGGCACTTTGCAAATATTAAATTACGATATATAAAGCAATAGAAAATTTTTTTGACCCTCAATAATCAATATCGGTGATTTAAATAATTAATCGGGAAAATAGGACGAGAAAAAGATTTTTTTTGAATATTAATTAATAAAAATATTTTTCTAATGTTTGTTCTCTATAGTTTCCTATAGACAGGCTTTGACCTTGAAGGCCTGTCTATAGGAAACTATAGAGAACAAACAATAAATAAATCAACAAAAGGTCGATAAAGAATTAAAATCGTAAAAAAATATTTTTCTTTTAAAAAATACTTGACTGAGTGCTTAGAAAGTTTAAAAATAATTCATTCATTTTTCGACAATTTAATTTTATATAACTCAAAGTAAGTTTAAGACAAATCATGAACACTAAACTGAAAACTTGTAAAATATTGAACACCACATGATTTGGTGTATATCGACCACCATTTTATCTCCTTTTCGATAATGTCCTTAATAAGTTTTGCAACAATGTTGCAATAAAAAAATTTTTTTTTCGTTTCGATATTTCTGTCTTAATGCAATAAATTATATTCAAATTAAAAGATATAATAAAAAAGTGTTAATAAATTAAACGGTTGTGCAACGTTGACTTAAATAAAACGATTTATTATAACGAATGATGATGTCGCATGTAAACACTAAATGCACAGAAACATTTCAATACGAAAAAACAAACAAAATAGACATTAAAAAAAACGCAAGGAAATCCAACAATCGAAGAAGAAGAAGACAAACAAACATTTATTTCAACTTCGAGGTTAAAAACTGTGAAATAAAATTTACATTTTATGTGTAAGATTTAATGCTGGCAATCAATCACTTTGAATAAAACTTTAATTTAATTTTAGTACGATAGTTGTTGTCATTGCTGTTGATTTTATTTTTATTAGTATGTTTTGCGGTTTTTACATCCTACATGTCACAAACAAACAAACAAGGATAAGCAAAGGTTCTTAAATATTCTGAGAAACGTACTTGCGCTTGTATGCAACTGCTTTTGCGAGGTGAGTGTAAACATGCAAAAACATCAACTGATAAAATTAAATAAATAAATCAATTTTTATCTTTCGTTTACATTTTAATGACAACTGACAGTTTCGAAACTTTGAATATAAAATAAAACCTGCAAAAAAAAAAAGAAAAATTTTAAAGTAGAAATGGGCAAAAAGACGAGACTCTTATACAATCGAATGTCTTTAACTTGTGTAGCAAATGTGTAAATGGAACTGCATTTTAAAGTAGTTTCCATTTAAAAACTCGTTTCAGCTGTTTAACATAAAAACACGCAAACAGTGTCCAATATAAAAACCACACTGACTGACAGCCATAACTTTTTTTAAAATAGTTGTACGTAAAAGAATAATAAAAGTCACCTAGTCGTCGTTGCCATTCAATAAAAACAAAAAGAAGAAGAAGAAGTTTTTTTTCTTTACTCTTAACTGAAGGAGTTTGTTAAAACAAACATCCTGTTGAATGTCAGTCAGACCAGACAGAACCTCCTTTAATATGACTCGACTAAAAAAAAAAACGAAAATAATATATTTAAATATATTCGAGTAAAGTCTTATGGGATTCGTTTCGCTGGTGTTAGGATTATTAATTTTATAGCGTGAGGCAAATAGTTTGCTTTTCATTGCTACACTTACATTATCCTTCATTTCTCTGCGTTTAGTTTCATTACTGCTGGGTTGGGCAGAGTTCTTGTTTTAAGTGTCAAGAGTTTTTTCTATATTTTCACAGTTTTTATTAATTGAAACTAAACGTTTTCTATTAGGTGTAGTGTAATATTATGCTGCCCATATTTCTGCTGAAGGGATCTATTGCTTTTAGCAGTTTATGGTTGGCTACACACACACACACACATACACACACACTAAAACCTTCCTTATTAATGGTTACATTTTAGAAATTGAGCGTGATAAATGATGGGTTAGAACAGGTTAAGGCAGAAAACAAAATGAATGACAAAGTAAATGAAAGAAGAAAAAAAGGTAAACGAATAAAAAACCTAAACCATATGATGATGGTGATAAAGATAGTAAATAGTCAGTCAGTCAGTGTTATTTACAAGACTGAAACAAACACTTGCATTCTGCATTTGTACCTCCAATTCACAAGTTGTTCTAGAAATGAGTGTGAAATGTTAATTTTGTACAATTTGTACTGATTGTTGTGAAGTTAGAATTAGGTTTTTGTGAAT
This sequence comes from Gymnosoma rotundatum, assembly GCA_916610165.2. Taxonomy (NCBI): domain Eukaryota; kingdom Metazoa; phylum Arthropoda; class Insecta; order Diptera; family Tachinidae; genus Gymnosoma; species Gymnosoma rotundatum. The sequence goes on from OU744337.1 coordinate 692,735, forward strand.
AATTTATTACACTTTTTTTGCAGTTAAAAATAAAATATCATGTTTTACGTCTTAATCTTTATATTTCTAGTTTTTTTTTTACCAGCGAATTAAATTTTTTAATGCAACTTACTGTTTTAATTAAATACTTAATTAGTTTAAGATTAGTTTATATTTGATTTTTTACTTAAATAATAAAATTTGGTTTAGTTTGTACTTTAAGGCCACTTATAAAGAATTAGTTTTTTAACTAAAGTCTTAAAAAAAGGTATTTTAGAAGTACATTAAGAAATAATAAAAAGTAAAACAGGGTGATTTTTTAACCGACTTCAAAAAAGGAAGGAGGTTATACAATTCGGCTGAATGTTGCTTGTTTTTATATTTGTGCCTCCAGAACTCAGTCATTTCTGATCCGATTTAGAAAATTTTTGGTAATATGATAGATTATGCTTACAGATTGGTCCCGTTTAAAAAACAGTTCATAATCTTAAAAATTAAAGGGTGTCCCCATACAACATACACATTTTTTACGTGTATTATGAACTGTAAAGGCCGATTCTGTAAAATTTAAAATGATCACGTTTTACTATAGTTCCCAAAAACGAAAAATTATACAAAAATAAATCTAAAAATTAAAGGGTGCCCCCATAATTGATGTAAATTAACTTATATGGGCCTATCTTTTGAACTGCTATAGAAAAACGCTTGCAAATTGGACAGAATGTCGATTGCTATGGCCGTTATAGTAACAAGTATTAATATTAGGAATTATAAATTAAAGGGTGCCGCAATAGTTCATTTAATTTGATGTATATTGCCATACTTTTTAACAGTTATAGACAGACGCTTGCAATTTACAACGAACCTGTATTGGTAAGTCCGCTATAACAACAAGTATAAAATATGGATTTGGAAGTTAAAGGGTGTCCCAATAGTTTATGTAATTTTAAGTGTGTAGCCGTACTTATGAACCGTTATATTCAGAATGCAGAAACTTAAAATGGACCTGTAATTCTAAGTCCGCTATATCCACGAGTTTATAATTTGAATTTACAAATTAAAAGGTGTCCCATAGTTACTGTAGATTTACTTATATAGGCCTATCTGTTGAACTGTTGTAGACAAGCGCTTGTAAATTTGACGCAATGTCGATTGATGTGGCCGTTATAGAAACAGCTGATAATATTTGAAATTATAAATTAAAGGGTGCACCAATAGTTCATTTGATTTGGTATATGGCCATATTTTTAAACACTTGTAAACAGACGATTAAAATTTACAAAGAACCTATAACAATAAGTATAAAATTTGGATTTGGAAATAAACGGGTGTCCCAATAGTTGATATAATATGGTGTAACTGGCCGGACTTTTGAACCGTTATAGACAGGCAGCTGAATCTACAAGGGTCATGTTTTGCTAAGTCCGCTATAGAAAGAAGCTTATAATTGCATTTTAGAAATTAAAGGGTGTTCCCAAAATTAATGTAATTTATTTTATATGGCCGAATTTTTTGAACCGTTGTATATAAACACCTTAATTTTAGACAGAAATTCCACTACTTTTTTTGGTACAATAAGAAGTATAAAAATGTTATATTATAAATTAAATAGTTGGTAAGATCGGATGTATATGGGCAAACTGTTGAACCGTTACAAACAGACGGCTGAAATTTACACAGAACCTGATTGCTAAATCTGCTGCAACAGCAAGTATATAATTTGAATTTGGAAATTAAAGAGTGACCCTACAGTTGCTAAAATTTGATGTATATTGCCAAACTATTGAACAGTTGAAAAAGTGTACAGTTTGAAGATATAAGGGTGTCCCAATAGTTAATGTAATCTAATTTATGTGGCCATGCTCTTAAACCGTTATAGGCAGATAGATAAAATCTGTTTTGAAGTCGGTTGTTTTTGCGCAAGAATTATTATTTGAATCCGTTTACACAAAAATTTTCAATTGCTTTGTTTAATGTGATGCAATGCCAGTTATGAACATAGTTAAATCAATTAGATGGAAAATTACGGCATGTCTCTTATAATAATAAAAAAAAAATTAATGTAGTTTTTAATTGGTGTGGAATTTGAGCTGTTTGAGAACAAACTTTCAAATCTCTTTTACGTCGGGTGTGCCTTCCTCCCTTACTTATACTTAATATTCTTTTTATAACCTTCACCACAAAAAGTGAAAAAAGGGTAAAAATAAGTTTGTAATTTCTACAATATACATTTCCGAGCCTATAAAGTATACATATATATTTTGACTTTTTACGCATAGCGAAGTCGATTGGGCGATGTCCTTCTGTCCATCTGTCCGTACGTGTTAGTGTTAAAATCAAATTTGCCCAGGCTTGTTTTTAATTGTACTAGATATTTAACAACTCTAATCTTTCCTTACATATCTTCGCAATATATTTGCATCAGCGAATAAATTAGTAGCGGTTTGAAATATTTTCAGTTTGTCTGAAGACGTTAAAAGTTTAGTTTATATTTTTGTTATTATTTGATTATTTTTTTTTATTTTTAATAAGTCTTATTATAAAGAAGTGTCATAATATTCCATAATATTCCTTTTTTATTTACCAAAATTTACATTATTTATAATCTTCATATTTTTTCTCTACTTAGCAAATGGAAAAAATATTCATCTCTCTATAGTATATTTATATAAATATTTTACCGATATAAAAATACGTATGTATAATTACGTGAATTTTACATTCTTTTTAAATTTATAAATGCTTTGAATTTATATAAATTAAATGATCGCTCAATTATTTTACTGCAATAATTTAAAAAAAAAAGTAAAGCAGTTTTATTTCTGTTTAATTTGATTGATATCTGATTAAACAATATAAAATTTTCACTTTAATTAAAAAATATTGTATATAATTTAATAATTTAAAAATACTGTTTTCATTTTTGTTTTTTTTTTTAACCATTTAAACCACAATAGTTAATTTCCTGTGTGTGAGTGAGTTTTGTTGTTGCTATCGTCTTTGGTCGCATACAAGAATAAATTTCATGTGACAATTTTTTTTTTAAATTCAATTATATCTCGGCTACAATTTAAATTATGTATTACGTGGCAACAAGGAACAGACAGTTCTGCGTTCTTTATCGGGAACGAGTGGTGCAATTTGAAAAATATTAAATCAGCGAACACAATGTTTGATATTAAATTTAAATAACTCATCAAAAACAAAAACAATAAATATACTTAAATGGATTAATTCATTTAAATTTAATGAAGTCATGTTAACGACAATTGAGATAGAAAGGAAATATAATTAATTTTTAACTACAACAGATGCTGTTGAGCAGTAATTTGGAAAATAAAGCTTTTGTTAAATAATTTCGCATTTTTGAATAGAATTAAATAAAATTTTTCTTCTTAAGATTATAATTGTGGTTTTAAATTGGAAAATAAAAAATTATGAACGAATAATAATTTAATAAATTAATCACTGAATATAAATTTTAAAGAAGAACGTGTTGGGATCAGAACCCTTTGACATGGGAATTAAATACACTTGGAGCCTTATAAATAACTTCACTCATGCCAAACTTATTCGAGATTTTTGTTATTCATACGTCTGTAAATATAATTATGATTATGATTAACAACGTTATTGTTACCTAAAACAATAATATGGTTTGTCAACAACCATATATTTCTTACAATGTTTTTCCTTTGGCTCAAAAAAAAAACATCAAGGTGGACCAGCCTTATATCCATTCAATGTAATGTACAATTTCATTATAGAATATTCTTTAAACGCCGCAGGATGTAAATTTTTTTTCTTTTTTGGAGAAGGAACAAAATGTCAAATGGTCCAGCGACTTGTCGTTGCAAACATTAATAAAATATATAAAAAAATAATGAAAGAAAATGCAATATATTTTCAATAAAAACGTTCTTTTATACTGACAGAAATATATAAATATATTCGCGTGTGTATGTGCTTTGAAGCTGAAATGTAATGTATCGCTTGGTTTCGTTTTCATTTCTGATAATTTCTTCTTTTTTTCTTTTTTCATATTTGTGTGTTGTTTTTGTTATGTTTTAAATATATATATTTTTTTTTGCAATGTAGATACAATTGTTTTTCATTTTTATCACAACTGTAGAAATAAATAAAAGTTTTCATCAGAAACATGCAAATTCGTGTGATTGTTTTTATAAATTAATTAAATAAATGTAGTTTTCAGTGTGTGAAATATATAAATTGATTGACACTACACTATCACTTTTAAATTCACTTATTATCTGCAGCTTTCCTTTTTTTCTGTTTTTGTTTAATATTTACTTTGAATATTAATATTTGTTTGTATTGATGTGGGTGTATGTGTGCATGGGCGTGTGTCTGTCTCTGCATGTGTGTGATTTTAAATTCAGAATTTTGTGCGAGTGTCAATATAATTTGCAATGCATTTTCACTCAGTTGTACAATACTTGTTTAATACGTATGTGTGTGTGTGTGTGTGTGTGTGTTGTTGGGTTCTTTTATGCATTTTAACATACAATACATGTACAACTGTACAATTGTACATTGTTTTTAAATTTTTTCTTTTAATTTTTTATTATTGTGAATGCATGAATTGTAATGAATAGCCTCAATGAAACATTTCAGTTTGTACGTTTATGTATTTTTGTCGACGTATTCTTAAAACATTTTGCAAAACTACAGTTATTATTTTACATTTAAATTGGTATTTATGATAATTATAATATTTTTTATAACTTTTAAATTAATTTAATTTTTAATTTAACTTTTAAAATATTTTTAAACTTTCAAGACTCTATAACATCATGCCACAACAAGTTTAGCATTATTGACGAGTACCAATATACTGTGAATATTTTTTACATTTTAAGCATTGTTATCGAATAATATAAACTGCCTCAGTGCATTTGCTAACTGTTAATACTTTATAACGATAAAAATCATTTATCGAACACAATTTTGGTAATAAAATCATATTTAAACTTTTTGTTAAACAATATTTTCTTTCGGTAGTTATTAAATAAATGAAACGAGATTTTCTTGTCTGTTATTGTGTTTTTTTTATTTTAATTGAATAAAGTTTAAAATTGAAAACAGTAAAAAACGGAAACTCAATTAAAAATATTTTTCTACATAAAAAAATAAAAAAATGTGTATTTTTATAAGTGGACCATTGTTTGTTTGGACTCCATGGACTGTCATTAATGTCTTAATGCCATCAGGGCTCAATTTCATTAAATTGTTTTTTATTTGTTTTGTCAGTGTCCGTTAGCTCTTTTTCTTTCTATATGTATGTTTGTGTGCGTGTTTGTAACTCTACAGAATAATATTCGTTTGTATTTTTCTTTCTTTTTGTGCTGTTGTGCGTTGTCGTGTCACTAACTTTTATTCATGTTGTGTCATAACAAAGTACTGGATATTTTAAGTTGTTCTTTATTCTCATTTTTTTGAATTTTCACGTTTTTTGTGTGTTGAGTTTTTAAACTAAATGTGTTTTTGTTGAAAAAAAAAGTTTTTTTTTGTTCAACAGGAAAAAAACTTTTATTTTTTTTTTAAGTTGCAGTGGAAATTGTTGCTGTCGTTTTTGCAAAATAAATCGTTTGTTATTTTTAACTAAACTGATTTTTCACAGTTGACCTGTTGTTGTATTAGCAATTGTATGCATTTTGTTGTAACATTTTATTTTTTTATTTTTTGTGTTTCTGTCATTTGTGGATGCCTCAAAATTCCTCCTCCTTGTTATTGCTGTTCATATGGCCCCTGTTAAATATTTCTGTTTGCTTGTGGGTGTGTCGGAATATTAAAACTCAGTCACACGACAATAAATTTTAATGTTTGACAAAACACTTTTCACGCAGAGTTCTTTTTTATAGTTTTATGTATTGCAGCAATCATGTTGTTTGTGATGTTTTTGTTGGTTGTTGAGTTTTGTTGTTCTTGATTTTTACTTTTTTTCTCTTTATTGGTTTTATAAAAAAAAGTTAATTGGAATATTTATAACTGTTTTGAGATTTTAAATAAATCATGAGTAAATAATAAATATTAATTAAATGGCATGTTATTCTTGTTTTCTTTGCTCATTACACTGGAGATTTTAAATGTGCAGGTAGGGCAGATATTTAAACTACAAAAATGATAAAAAAATGAATTTTGATTTAGAGCAATTTAATAACTTATTTTGATTTCAGTATAAGAGCTTAAATATTAATTATTATATTAGTTTCTAATAATATATTCATCATTCTAAGCTTTAGAACTGATTTTTAAACAATAAAATTTTAAAGTGAAAGTTTCCAAAAGGAAAAAATTTAAACTTTTTTAATGGAGAACTTAATTCTTTTAATAATGACTTTTAATTTATTGCTAGATTAAAAAAAAGTTGTGTAGGAATAATTTAAATTTTATGCTTTTATTTATTACCGTGTTATAAATCGGTCTATCCGTTTTAGAGTTAAATAAAATATATCAATGTGACCCCTTTATTATTTGTTACATCTCTTAGAAGAGATCTGAACACGATAGAAAAAACTAAAAATATATTTTCTTTGTCCTATTTGCCCAGCTTTATTTTATATATAAATAATTTATTTTATGGGTTGTTCTAAAATTAATTTTAAGTTAAACTTTAATTTTGATGCACATATTCGCAAAGGAGCGTGCATTACTCACTTTCGTGTAGAAATAAATGTTTAGAAAATATAACAATAAATATAACGGCCACCCCAACTACAAATTTTAAAGATGCAGATGTATTTGTAGATGTATGTGTGTATAAACGGTTGTTGGTTTTCCAATTTATGGGTGAGCCTTAAAGTAATAAATGACTTAATTAGTTTTGTACGTTTGTTTATTGGAAGTTGTAAGTGAAAATGTTTTTACATATTCATGTATTTTCAAGAACAACTTCTTCTACTTCTTCCCAATCGGTAGTTAGAAAATTTTCTTTTGCGCTATAATAACAAAATATTTAATATTTTTATAATATTAATTAAGGTTTATCTGTCTTTGAGAATAATTTCCAACAAAAATTTTTAAATTTGAATTTTAAATAATAGAGGAAATAACTTTAATTTTGACAAATAACAAAAACAGATTTTTTCTGTCTAAATATTAGCCAATTAAGGAATTGTAAAAAATGAATATTTTATATAAAAATATTTATAATATTTTAGGTGCTAATAGCAATTTTAATTTTTTATCGGCATAACGACACACAATTTTATATAGTCTGATATCGCTAGTCTCATGTTGAAAGGCCCTAAGTCCATTTTTTACGAAATTGAAATTTTTCGTGATTCCAATACATTTTACACAGATACACCTTGTCACAAAATTTGAATGCAATAGTATCAAAAATAACGGGTTTCTTAGCATTTGCATTTCTAATATTGCATTGTAATAAATACAGTTTCTATTATGTTTTTACCTTCACCTGTAAAGTTACTTAAATACGAGTTAGGGCCTTTCTACATGAGACCAGCGATATCTTAAATGAAATGAAGCATTAAGTTTATTAACATTGGAATCTGAGTATACCTTTTATTGCAAAATATTTCTTATGATATGAAATTTAAAACGAAATTATTTCCAGATCAGTAATAGAAAAAATAAAATGGAAACAAATATGAAAAGGAAGCTTGTTTTTAAAATTTTGTTATCAATCGCAAATATTTTATGTGTTTTTTTTTTGTATCTGTACGAGTATATCATTATGCAACGATTTTGAAATCATTGCATAATTTTCGTGGCTTGTGCGTATGGTATGAATTTCTAGTGTGCAACACGTTACTCCAGTCTCTTTTATTGCTCTACTTAACTTTTTTTGGAAATTGCATTGCTCTGTTTTATATTTCCCATTTGTAAATTAAAAAAAAAAAAACAATCTTACAACTTGGTAAATTTTTTTTATTATATTCTTCATCGTTTGATTGGTTGATCGTTGTTATCATCAGCATATTAAATTTGTGCATAAATACATATTTGTGTCCATTTAATTTTGGTGTTTTGTTTATTGATCATGCTTAGCTTTAAATATCTTATAATATTGTTTTTATTATTTAACGTTGCGAGTTTCTAATAACATGATTTCATTTACGTTTGTGTTTTGTTTGGCTCTATAAAAGGACGGTCATAGGGATGGATTACTTTGTTATTTTCGAAAATGCAGTTTTAATTATCAATTAAAAATGGTTTTGAAGATTGTGACTATAGCCTTTCGTTATTATGATTTTACATTCTTGTACTTATCAAATTGATTTATCAAATACTTTTTCGCTTTGATGTTAAATCAACACCAAGATGTTAAGCCAAGTCCGTGCTTATTGAATTCGATTATTTAATTTATGACTTTTAAAATGTGTCAATGTCCGATAGCGAGAAACTTTGTTACATTACGTTGTTTTTTAAGGCACAAAATCGAAGAGAGAACGCGACCGCATTATTTATCATCCAGTTTAGTCAAAAACAAGTAAGAGTTCTATATTCGGCTATGCCGATTCTTATATACCCTACACCTCATACCTAAATAGCGACATAAGAAATTCTTTTCTATCATAAAGTTTTTCTGTTCAAAAACAGATTTTTTTCGAAAATTCTTTGTTTCGCTAGGGCTGTTTTTAATGAAAAGATTGCTGTATTAGGTTAAAGCTCTCCAACTTTTTGTCGTATAAAACATCTATCTGCAGGAATACAAAGAAAGTTTAAAAAAAAGTATACATAGAAAAATTAGAGGCAGACGTGATATTTCAAAATTTTCAATTGGCGTGTTATTTTCTTTAGCGCATCTAGTGCCTTGGCCATTAAGATTACAACACGAACACGGATGGACGGACAAAAGAAAACCTTATCGCCAATTTAAGGTCCGCATTTATTGGTTGTGATTGTGTTAGTTACTTATTTGTGTGACTTGTCACCTTTTTAAAGTCCTATTTGGCTACTGTAACGGAACTAAGATACTTTTTGAAAAGCATAAAAATACTTTCTAATAAATTTCATAAGGAAAAAAAGAGGAAAACGGCCAAACGCGGGTTCGAGGAGGATTCCGTTCCATGTTTGCGGGTGCTCTTTAATTTTTAATTATATTTTTTTTAGTAAGAATTTAAATAATATGTTTCTGTAAATTCTAAGGATATCAAAAGTTGCCTGAAAATCAGGCCTTTTTTTTTGAGGACACTAGAGACAGCGAACGATTATAGATGAACAGACTTTTTAGCGATAAAATAACGTATATTTTTTCCCTTGAAACATTCACCAAACAAATTTTGAATGTAAAAATAATTTATATCGATCCTTCGTTGCAAGTGGGACATAAAAAAAAAACATCGAGGCAGTGAAGCCTTTATATATCTTTTTAGTTCCAGTGAGAAATATAATAAAACGCTTTGAAGTTTTAACGGCACCTCGAAATGAAATAATTATTCAATTTTTTTTTTGATTTCCAACTTTAAACTTAACTTTAGCTTTTATTTCCGTCCAATTATCATTATCTTTATAATCGTGACAGTTATTTGCCTCATTTTTTATGTTTTTTAAACATAATTAAACTAAAATATTTATTTCTTTGTGAATGTTTTAGAACAGAAAGGAAAGAGAAAAGATAATTCGGAGTGGTATTAAGCACTCTGATTGTTAAGGACATCTAATGGATTATTCACCTCTTGTTCCAAGACAATCCGACAACACACAGAAATTATTTTTATTAAGTTAAAAAAATGAATAAAATAAATTAAATTGAAATAAATATAATTTACTCTAAATAATAAAATTAAATTAAAATTAATTAAATAAAATGGCTTAAATCTTAAAAGATATTTATAAATGAAATATTAATAAGTATGAAATAATGAATAATAAATGAAAAATTATTAACCATTATTTCAATTTAAAGAATTTCTAATCAAAAATCCATTAAGCAAACAAACTGTGCTTCTCTATTTATTTATTAGCCATTTCATATATTATTCAGATTGCTTAAGTTTTACTTTCATAAATAATATTATTTTGATTATTCTATACGAATGCTCATTTGTCATGCTTTGGCAACTGCAAATTGTTAATAAATAAATTAATCAAGTAGCAGGATGTGTTATCACAATACAAGTATCAATTGGTAGCAGAACATGCAATCTGTGTCTTCGTACGAAGGTGTGTAATTAAATGATAAAATTACAAATGTTTATTGATTTATACATTTTATAGATATACAAATAGTAGGACATACGCACACACACACACACACACACACACACACATGTCTGTATGGATGTTTTACTGTTTACAAATATTAATTCAAATAAGGAATTGTGTAGTTCAGTAACAATGCAATATAATCAAGACAACTTTGTTTGCTGTTGCTGTACTAAATGTACTAAAACTTTCACTAATTAATTTTAACAAGCCAACATATTTGTGTTAATGACACTACAAAGAATTCTATCGAAAAAAGAAATCGATATCATCTACAAATGTTTATTACAACAATAAGAAGAATATTATTTACTAATTGACATTATGATACTTAATTAATTTTTTATTGTTTTATTAAGACATTCGTTTTAGGTTTAAATATAAAGACATTAAGAGAAAATAAATAAATATTTGTCAAAGGCAAGAAAGCCATAAAATTACAATGAAATTAATTTAAACTAATAGTTGATGATTACAGTTAATTACCTTTGTAGCTTCTCACAGTGTATCAGGAGTAAACTTATACATCAGAAGTATTTAAATAATAATATTTGGAAAAATTAAAGGAAACTTAAGAGAGCTGTTTTTGTTCAAAATAAAAAAAAAAAAAATAGAAAATTAGACAACAATTTAAAATACTTCGTTAGAGCCTGATCGAGTTAAGATGGCGTAAAACTAAAGATAAAAACCGAAAGTGGAAGGAAAAACTCCAAAAGGAAAAAGGCATATAAAACTTATCGGGAACTATCAGATTTCTACAACAGTTAAAAAACCACAATAAAATCTAACTTTGCAGCAAATATAGAGAATTGTTTAGTTTTGTCACTTTTTTGCCAGTGATCATCTTTAAGGACACCAAAAGAAAGTGTACGGTGATGGTGATGGGCCAGCTAAAGTGTATCACAATTTGCTTATTTAAAAAAAATTATTTCAACAGGTTAAAAAATCTTTTAGCTTATTTGGAAGAAATGTCACTAAAAACGACTCTCTGCAGACAGTGAAAGTGTGGGTCAATTATCACAAAATACTAAATCAACTTTTTTAAAGAGGTTTCAAGTTTATTGCTACAAATTTTTGTGTTTGTCAAAAGCAATATTCAGACAGGTCTAGACAATCGTAAAAAGGGAAATGTCATAACGTGACATTAATTTTTGCAATTGTAGTACAGACAGATTGTAAATTATTTCAACACACTCTTCTGACACGCTACACACCTGAAGAGTGTGGAAATATATTACTGCTTATAACTTTCAGTGAAAACCGTCGTCTCTGGCTGTATATGACGGTTTTAACCGAAAGTTATAACAACAGTATAATATTTACTGGCGGAACAAATCCAATTGACTTTATTACTGCTTATTTAATTTATTTTTGGACCATTTTGACAATAGAGTTCTTTAGAGCTTTTTATAATCTTGCAGCTTTCAATTTACAATTCGAAATACCGTACAATTCACACCTTTTGTGAAATCAGAATTTTATTTTTTTATGATTACTTTTTTTACTTAATTTATTATTTTTGAATAGAAATACTAAATAATTTAGATAAACTCAAAAAAGGAATCTTACAAAATAAATTTTTAACTTATTTTAATTTTGTCCCTTTCCCTTTAATCTTGACGAACTCTTTCACAACTCAAACAAAAAATAATAAACAAATTCTTAACATTAACTACCTCTTCTATTTAGTGAAGGAAAACAATATGTAATAAAAAAGAAAAAAAAATACTACAAAATATATTTATTTCAAAATAATATAAAATGTATTTAATTTTCTGTAAAATGAAAATTCTATTTGCTGCTTTTGTGCTTAAAGTTTCTTTCATGAAAATCATATACAATCTTTACATTATTAAATTATTTCGTTCGAGTCTCCCATAAAATCTGCCCCAATTACGAAATAAACAACAAAAAAAAGGAAAAAAGAAAAAGGAAAAAAACCCTAAGTATGTTAAGAATTTCTGTAACCAGCCAACCAACCTATTTAAGCTCTCGGTGGAATTTTGTTTCCATACGTGTAAATGTGTTTAGCATTATAGTTAATAAGGATTTTTTTTTTATACATCGCCGTTTTACTCAACGAAAGAGTAAGAAGTGGAACAATTGAGAGTTTAATTTTATTTCATTTTATAAAAACCGCATTCTTCCACCAACAACATTTAAAAGTACAACATTTACATGAAACATAAACACACATGCGCAACATACAACTTTGTTATATGCAGCCTTTAAGAATGTGTATAAATAGTTTTTGTAAGCGTGCTGCATGCAATTTCTTACAACAAACATTATACTCGCGAATTGTATCAAATTTCATTGTATAGATTTTAATAAATATTTTCAATAATTTTATTTTCTTTTGTTATCATTTACGTATTCTTTGTCCCTTTCCTTTGAACACATGTAACATGAGTTAAATATTTCTGTTGATAGAAGAGCAATATATTAAATTTTTCTGGTATTATTTGCAATTGCTTAAGTAAAATTGATAATATAAAGGAAAGAATAAGTTATTCTTCATAAGCGGATATCTTATACTCAGAAAAAAGTGCCTTACGTATTTACCAAATGAAAATTCCGTTCTTAAAGCTCTATTACTTTTGCTGTGATGTGTATCCGTCGGTCAAAGGCCTCTATCCCTGGAACCCTACTCGTAGTACCTTGTAAGTTTTAAAGATACGAAAGCATTCTGTTGTCTTAATTATTCTAAGAAAAAATTTTACATAAAATAGTTCAATAAATAATTTTAGTTAATTCATCACAATTTCAACATTTTGTGATTAGTTACTAAGAACATTTATATAGTTTTTATTCATCTAGTGTTTACAAATTAAGTACAGTATTTTGTGTTATTTTCCACACTTGCGAATTTTTCATTATCACTGAAATTTTATTAGCATTGTTTAAAATAATGACAAAGAAAAAAAAATATTTACCATTTAATGCTAATGATTCCATTTTAATTATACTTGTCTTTAGTAATGGTAATGAAATTTGAATGAAACTATTTAATTACTTCATAAAATTAGAAAACTCGAAATACTTTAACCTGATCCTATTTTTTTAAATTTCGTGTTTATAAATTCATGTTAATTATTGTTTTTTTTATTAAGAAAACAGTAATGTAAACTGATGTTCACATTACGACCCCTTGGAAAAGTGAACATAAAATTAATTAATGAGGCCAAACACAACAATAATAATAAGAAAGAAAAATAATATTTTGAAAAATAAATCTTAATAATCTAAACTTTCTGCATTTGGAAATTTTATTAATTTGTTAATTTTTAATAAAACATGTGTAAAACTCAATGTCTGATATCCGAGCAAGCAGATCTCTTGAAGCAACTGCCAAGTTTTTCATTAGAACTTTAATGTGCTTATTTTGTGTACAAAGACAAGAAGTGACGTTTATTAATGGTAATGCTTTTAAACTATTTATTAAATGTTGAATGATAATGATTTGTTTTTTTAACTAATTGACAATGAAACCTTTTAATTAAAAAGTATTACCGTTACTTAAAATAACAGTAATGCTAAGGAAACCATTTGCATTATTTATCAGTTAATGCTAATGAAATCTTCGATAAAATTGTCCATATAATTAATTACCCGCTGTGTTATTTTTAATTTGTTGGATAATTTCTTTTAAAACAATTTTATTTATTAAATAAATTTTTATTAGAAAAATCTGTACATGCAACAATTGACCCCTTCTCTGTAAATTTCTTGTGAATTTAAAAATTCAATAAATAAAATTAATCGTATGTTTAGAGATCGTGTTTAAATAAAGCGTGGCTTTGTGGATATATTATATGGCCTTACACGCCAATCTTTAATTTAAAAGTTTTTTCTTCAAAATATTTTTCGTTTAACATTTGAAGTATCTACGTATTACGGCTTAAAAGATAAAACAACCATTAACGCAAAAATCAAGTCTTCATTTTTTACCCTTCACCACAAAAAGTAGAAAAAGGGTATGAATTTGTAATTCCTTTTGTAGATTTTACAATATCCATTTCCGACTCCATAATGTACATGTATTCTGAGCTCTTATGCATAGCGAAGGCGATTGAGCGATGTCCGTCTGTCCACCCGAGTTGGTGTTGAAATCAACTTTGCCAAGGCAGTAGTTGAGCTAGAGAAAATTTAAGTACGCTAATCGATCAGACATAGTTTCGAAAATTTTGCTATTAAAAAACCAGCAAGATCGGTCCATGTCCATTGACACAACTGGTAATACACCCCGCTTGCCTTTAATTTTTTCATAGAATTTGGAACAAACAATAAAGCAACTCCAATCAAAAACAAAGTATAAAAAAATATAATATATGGGGCGATAGATAATTAAAACATAAGAAAAAAGCATCGGCGCTCGCCCATATTTTCCGAGTTATGGGTCTCTGAACTTTTCATAGAAAAGTACGAATGAGCACAATATTTTTTAAGATGTCTATATGGGTATCACATAAAAGCTTTTGAAGAGAGGAAATACTAAAATTAAAAAAAAAAATTAACCTATTAAGAGCCGATAGCATTTTTATGTAATATTATATAAATGTATTACATAATTTTTTTCCTTTATTTTAATTCTCTGTCACTCCAATATTTGTCACATTAATTAGAGTTACTTCTTTAAAATGGTGAAGTGTATATAAGAGCACTCACTTAATTTTTTGATACTTTTTACATGTGTTCTTTAAGAGGTTACACACTCTGCGTAAATAACAAATTTCAAATGCTTAACTATAATGATTTCAATTATAAATTTTATAAATAAAATCATATATCTATGGGATCACCATGTAATTTTGAATGATTTGTTATATAAGGACAGACATTGTAAAAATATGGATTACTTTTTTATCCATTTTGTAGCGAACCCTAAAACACAACAATTAAACTGTTAAAATGCGGGAATAAGGACAGAAAACATGATTATTTTTATTAGTAACGCTGTAAATTAAATAGAAAATTGAGAAAAAAATGGCTCAAAAAATTGCAAAGTGTAAACCTGGACTTAGTTTTTGATTTCAATTCAAGTATATTAAATTAAATTTAATTAGTGTCTTAATCCAAAGTGTTTTGTTTTATTTACAAGCAAAGCGTACTTTTAAGTTTATTGTATAAATCCCAGTGTGCCACAACTGCTCACGACGATGAAATTCAAATGAAAAATGCAAATTACAAATTTGCTGGTCGTATGAAAAATAATTGTCGTCGTTTCTTAACAAAGAGTGTGGAAATAAGTAGAGATTTCTGCGAAATGGTACTCGTAGTTATGATGATTCCACTATACAAATAAAAGATGGTAGAAGATCAACAATAATGTGAGAAAATTATGACAGATAATTACGACTTACTCCTGGAATGGACATTCAAATACGTTAAATGCCTTTTCTTAATCTTTTCGTGGATAAGATTATACTGCATTTAAATAAATATCTTCTTAATAGCTAAACAGCTAGAATGCCATACAGATAAATTTACATATACAAACATTTCTATAAAATTTCAGTCGAATTGAGATGAAAGCAAATATAAAGAAAGTAAATATAATGGCCTGTCAGTCTATTTCACGTAATTATTTATTAGTTTGAATTTCAAAAATATTGCTTATTTAAAATATATAAATTTCAGATTTTTCATTGAATTTTTTTTTTGGCTTCTTTACAATAAGGCCTCAATATTTTCTTAAATTCCTCATAATTGCATTACTTTACATAATATTTAATGGCAATTTAATCATTTATTATATATGAATAAATATGAACATCTCAGAGAGTATTTTATTTAGAGTTTGAAATTCGATTTTTTGCAAAAAAGCATATTGTTTAAAATTCTGGGCCTTTTGTTAATCACACACGAGGTTAAGCTTTAAAAAAAATAATAAATCGTCAATGAAATTAAAAAGAACAAATTTTAGTATTCCCACAAATTTTCGCGCACCCGGTGGGATTTTCGTTTTTCAACTATTCATAAATTATAGAATTTTTTTTTGAAAAAGACAAATGCTTTTTACCCTGTACGTATTTTTAAAATTAATTATGAAAACTGCTAAATCATGAAATATTTAAATATTTATTTTTAATTTGAACAGCCGAAGCCCAAGCAAATGGTACTGTGTGGTTTTATATAGAACAGAAAAGTAATAACTTGTTATCGTCTGGCTAAATGTGTGTATTAAACATCTTTAAATGTGTGCAAAACTTTAGCGTGAAGTACGTTGATTCATGTTTACAAATTTTGTTGGGCAGTATCATGTTCAGTTAATATGTAGTTCTTACACTCGATGCAGAACTAGCTTGTATGTTTCATTTCATGTTTCATGACATATTCAACGATCTGGTCGTGCGTCTATAATCAATTCATCTTTGCAATAAGTAGCCATGATTTATTTTTTTAATTAGGACCAGCACTCAGGGGATTATTTCTACTTATGCAACGCATTGTGCCCAAACTAGGAAATTAGGTTATGGGAGGTGGAATAGAGGGAGTAGTAATTGTGGATGCTTGATTTGAATTTTTGCATACTGAAAGTAAAAGGAAAGACCGCCGCTGGAAGTTTATTCTACATACGAACCGTTCGACTAAAAATTGAATTTTTTCTGCAATGCATAGTGCAATTTACTTCAGAGCGCATTGCACATTCCTTTTTAGTAACGATAAAACAATAAAACACACCCCACATTGCGTCGATGATCCCGTAGATCAATAGAGCTAGATACCCTACTGTAACTCCAAAATGGTCTTTGAAGCACGGGCCCATTTCATTTTTGTCTGATAATGGTGACATAGATAGCGAGGAGATCAGATAGAGTGACGTATTTCTTACACCGTTCTGAAAACCTAGGCACTTGGCCGTATAGTGCGATCCCTAAGAAAGCTCGATATAAGAGAAGCTATCACCGCAATCAAAAGCAAAAAGTTTTGATATGAGTGCAACATGCCACACCTTATCAAACGCTTTGGAAATATCGAAAGCCACCACCCTACTTTCGCTAAAATAGTGAATGCCTTCCGAACCCGTACTGCCCCTATAGAACCGGTACTGCCGGTCACTAAGTAAGCTGTTGAACTCCAGATATTTCAAAAGATGGGAATTAAGCATACTTTATACTTAAACATTACTTTGAAAAGTGCAGAGCGAATCTTAGTGAAGAGCGGTAGTTTTCAGGGTTGCTGGCCTCTCCCTTTTTTGGGGTTTTGTACAAAATGCTAAAAAATTTGCTAATGGACGTGCTAACGTCGAAGAGCACTGCCAGGATTGGTTGCTTAAACTAAGTTTAAACTCCAATTTTACCTCAACCCGATGGCTTTCGAAGAAAGCATCTTTTGTAAAATATTTCACCAATACTGTGTGTGATACAAAGCTGATAAACTAGAGAAAATATAGCATATGCCAAGAGAGGCCTGCAACGCGGTCTACATTGGCCTGAGTTTTAGTTCCATTACAGCCCCTTTCGGGCATATTTACAACGATATAGATTTGCTGATTTGGATGCTAAGCACTGCGTAAATTCAATTTAATCTGTCTATGTCTCTCTCTCTCTCTCTTTCTCATAAAGATAATTTTATTTATTGGCGAGCGTTATTTAAAATAAATTTTATCCAGCGAATTTATTCCTTTCAAGTATTTCTCAATCAAAATAACGAACTAAAATCCAATTTTTTACTAAAAAGGAAAATCAGTATTTTTTCGTATTACACTAAATTTAAATAATAGTCTAAATTCCAAACACTATTCGAACCACCCTGCACCAGTAATGCAATATTTCTTTACATTGTGTAAATGTTTGTATTTGTTGGAGTTAACCTCCAAAACACAATTGTCATTGACTTTATAGTTAATGTTGTTATCATCGTCATGATTGTCATTTCCATTATGCTGTTGCATACGACACCAAAAAAACCCAGAAGCATCCATTTTGTACAAACGTATTTACTCATTCGTTTTCAAGCCATGAATGGTTTTTTTAGTGCCCAGAATAAAGGCCAAAACCAAAATAATGATTTTATATATAAATGGAGCAACGTCAACAGCACCAGTATCAACAGCCTGCACCACTAGCAAATGATGCCAGCAGAAATAGTGCAAATTTTACCAGAGAAAGCAACATTAGAGAAAATAGACAACAACAACTTGTATTAAGAAGTTAGATTTTGCACTTGTATTGGTAAGTACAAGCGAACATATTCTATGGCAGCAGTATAATCAAGTTTTAGTAACAAAACGTGTCAACTGCAGCTGTGTCAAATGTATACACCTATAAAACTCGTTTCTACAATACATACGTATTTCGAAAGCTATGAAAGAAATTTACTCAAAAACACACATACACATGTACGAGAACATATATATAAAAGATTATACAAGTATTTCTTTAAGAGTCAAAAGGATGGAAAAAAAGTTCGAAGGTCTGTTATAACAGCAGAAACAACAACAAAAGTAAGAGCCATAACAAATGCGTAAAACCAAACAACTATGAAGTGAGCAGTTCTACAAAACGTACCGCACAAATAAAAACATTAAAATTTAGTGCCAGACTTACCGTTGCAAGTGCACAAATACACATACACATCAACATGCACAAACAGTAAAATAATATTCAATTTAAATGTACTTGCTACTGGTACTCAGAATTCTTGTTCTATGTCACACACACACACTCACAAATGTACTTTAGTTAACAGGAATGTCACTATTTCTCTTTTTTTTTCTTTTTTGCTTTTTTGTGTGTTTTAGTTTTCATAAATAAGTCTGTGTTTAAATGTACTCAGGACCTGAAGTGTACAGAAAACCAGCATTGAAAAAAAAGAAAATGGTAAGTAGATGTGTATTTACAGATAATGGAAAGTCTAGAATAGAAGAGGGCACTAAAATATGCATGAATCGTTAACAAATACCTGCATTTTTCTTCAATAATGATAAATACATTTCATCATTTTGAGATGATTGGTTTTTCTCAAATGTTTTCTTTTTAGTATCTGATTACGAGTATAAAATATTTGAAAATTTACTTTTTAATAAAATTTAATATTTATAAAATACTTTTTTGTCTAAGGAATTTTTAGTCTCAGTGCCGGACTCTCGTTTATGTTTCCATTTTTTTGCAACTTTGAATTAAATATTCATTACAAATTTTTGTTGTGTTAAGAATTTTCAAGAGAAATTTTATGGAGATGTCAAATCAAGACAAAACAAGATTGCGAAAATATTAAAGAAATTAATTTTGAATCAAAGGTGAAGATGGGCTGAAGCTGTTCTTAATGTTTTAAATTAGACTGCAAGAGGAAACAGATATCGTATTTATTAAAAAAAAGAATACAATGTGTAAGAAATAATCGTTCATTTGGTTCGAAAACAAACCAAAATAACTTACCAATAGAAAAACCAGACGCCTTGCGAAAGTTAACGGTAAAATAACATTCTTGAATATGATCGTGAATATTGCGCCTTGAAGGGTTGTGGTAACTTGTATTGTTTAATAAAACCCGCTAAATAGAAGTAAGACATTTCGATAAAATCGCTAGATTGACTCTAAGAAATAACTAAAATGTCATTACTTTTCAACAACAACAATTTATACATTATGTATGTCAGTGTTGCCAGAACTTTTATATGTGAAATCTGCGAAATCCAACAATATTTCGCGGAAAAATCTGCAAAATCTGCAAAATAAAAATCTACAAAAAATTTTCAAATGCATTTTTTCTTTACTAAATATTCTCTCGAATAGTTTTTGGAGAAATTAACTAAAGTCATTTATTTTTCATTTATGTAATCTTTAAAATCTAATACTTTTAAATCTCTAAACTTAAAGTTCAAGTCCTGTTTTTTATTTTCTTTAAAAAATCTTTAGGTAAGATTTGTTTATATCGCACTGATATGTGCTTTCACATAAAAAAAATATTTGAAGGGCTCTTGTCGCTTCGTTTTGGAGTATTTTACTAAAAGTATTAAAAGAATGTACTTTAGAAAGATAAATATATTTAGGTTATACGAGTAAAATATGAATACTGTAGTTTCGATTTGATTGATTTGAACAGCAAATAAAAAATAATATAATAATATATTACAATATAGTTCTAATAATGGGTATAAAATCTTTTAAAGTTTAAAATTTAATAAACTTTGTATTTTATCAAATTGGTTATAATGTTTTGAACTGAACATAATACCAGTGAGTGACATATGCATTTTATAATAAATAAATCTGATATTTTCGTTTTTGAAATTTGGGCAACGGAATGTTTTTTGCCTGTGATGACAGTAGCTTCATCTGCTGCAAATTTAACTATGTTCTCATTATAGTCAACGTCTTTGTCGATAAAATATTTACTGCCGTATTCATAGAAAATTAAAACAGATTTGAAACATGTTTTAGGAAAAATTTGTATGAAAAATTTGTCATAAAACACATTTAAATGTTATTTTATGTTTAAGGCGTCGCATTGGAATACTTCTATAGATTTTAAAATCTATGCATAAGGATTTTTTATTTGAAATTTAATTTTTTTTTTTTTTGAAAACCAGGAGTTGAACTATGACTTATTATAAATAAATTAAAATTGATTTTAGTTTAAGTTCATTTTTTTAATTTTAAATTTTTTTTTTTTAGAAATATTTATTATTTTACGACGGACGTTTTCCAAAGAAAACAATAAAAATTAGTCAACTTAATAGAAGTTGCCACATAAATCATAAAAAATTCTGCGATTTTAGGCCAAAAATCTTCAAATCTAATTTTGGCAATTTGAGAGGCCAAAATCTGCAAAATGCAGATAAACCTGCACTTCTGGCAACAGTGATGTATGTCATTATGGCTGTTACAAAGCAGAGATCGAGAATCAATAAGAGTTTTAAGGTTGTCAGCCATATTTCTTTATACTGCAGGAAAATATGACATGAAATTATTAAGAAAGATTTTGCTTACAAATAGAAATAGAAATTATATATTACGCGTCGTTTAAGCTTTTCGTTTAAAAAAGCCAGTTACACGTGTTGTTTATTAATAAAAGAAACTTAATGCTAAAATAAAGAGGTTAAAGGTGCATGAAGATATTGAGCAGATAGTTCAAGCCTATTTGAACCCGAATTATGACTCGTGAGCACAAGGAAGCTTGTAGTCCTGTATCGAAAGATTTCTGACCGATAGAAAATTATAATTTAATAGTTTTTTTTTACACGAGCTTTAATAAATGTTTCTTTCAGACTTTCAATTGAAACTATTCGTTCGCACTTTTAATTTCTTAATTTATTATTTATTAATTTTTAATTATTTTTTCATTATTAAATAAAGTAAATAAATAATTATTTTTATTATTTTGTTTTAATCATCATATTTGTTTATTTTGTTTAATTAAATAAACATTTTGTGGTTCCATTCAAGTGAAAGCGCCCTGATTTTTTATTTTTTATAGTTCAACAATTACGCGTATAATTACAAATATAAATTTTATAACAAATTGCTTTGTCATAATTATTTAAAAAATATAAAAACAAAACTTGAATAACGTGAGCAATTTAAACTTTAAAATTTTTGCTTATTTTTTTGTGGATAAGTTTTGATAAGAATTATTTCAAAAGAATTTAAACATTTTGAAGAAAAGAAAGATTGAAAGATTTTTAAAAATTTAAGCATTTTCAATTCCCAATAAACAGTTTGTTGGTTGCAAAACAATTTTGTTATAAATCGTTAGAAATAATTTTTTTTGCAAATATTTATAATTTATTTGTTTGCTTGTTTATTTTTTCGTTTTCGTTTCTTTTTTTTTTGTTTTTGTTTTGTTTATTGCAAAATTTAGTTTATTTCTTCCTCGGCAGCAAATTCTGAAAGTAAACAACAATTTGTTGTGTGCATAAAATTTCGATTGGAAACAATTTTAAAAACTAAAATTGCATGTCAACCACATAAATAAATAAATTCAGTTTTGTTTGTTTTTAGGTTTTTTTTTTTGATCTTTTTTGATTTGATTTTATTTTATTTTTCTGTTTGTCTATTTTGTAATTATATTATTTAAAGTTTTTCTTTTCATTTTTCAGTTGGTCATTTTATTTTCGTTTTAATAAAGGGAAAATAATTTAACATTTATATTTGTTTAAAGTTGGTTGATCAATTTAAATAAAATATTTATATTTATAAATATATTTCTGTGATGCTTAACTGAAATAAATTTTTATTTGTTTCAGGTTTATTTTCGAAAATACAATTTAATTCCAATTATATATTTTTTTTTTTGTGTTGCAATTAAGCTTTGTGATTTTACTCAAATTTAGTTTTTTTTAAGTAAAAAAAAAACATAAATAGTAAATAACTCAATTTTAAATTTAAATTTTATAACTTTAATGAATTTTAAAACAGTATTGAAGGCAGTTCTTTTTTACTTTAAGTTTGAGGGATTACGTGTTAGTTTATCATGCAGTGCGTGCACTAAACCATCTTTTAAAGGGTCATTTAAAAATATTTATTTGTACTGTGCATAGATGCATGCGGAAAACAAGTATGATTATTGGTAGAGGATTTCCTATAGCTCAACAAGTATGCCCCAACAGCAGAGGTATATTGATGTGGCTGAAAGGATACATCGGCATTACAGTAAACAAAATGGTTGATGTGCTCTCGAAAGTGTAATCAGAACTCAAAATAACTGTAAGAGCTGAAAGAACGTTTTATAAAACCTTAGTGTGAAGGTAATGATGGTAGCAATTACAATAAGATTTCCAAAATATTAAAAATTATAATAATTAAAAAATTTTTGAGAATAGAAAAACTTTCGTAGTGATAAAAAGAAGGAAATAATTTTTAACAGAATGTGATAGCAAATCTATTTTAAAGTTTTTTTTTCCATTTTGATTCATTTGTCAGTTAATATGAAAATTGTTTTCAAACCTAAAATCATTCTCATTATAGATATTCTTTTGGTTTTATTTCAATGCATTTTGCAGGTCTTTGCTTATTTTATTTATTTGACTCAACCAACGACACCACTTTTCCCCATAAAACATAAAAATATTTTAAATTTATTTTATTATAATGAGTGCTTTTGCATTATTTATAATTTAAATACTTCAGGAATTTAATTAAAAAGCACTTTATAAATTTATGGTAATTATTGTTAAATGTTCATAGTTTCAGTAAAAAAAAAAAAACATTACAATTTATGTAAAATGAGATATGTAGAAGTGAAAAGTGCACTTGAGCATGAACTTTGTTGGCATGTAATTAGAAACATGATTTAATTGTTAATAAAAATTAAAATTTTTGTAAAATATTTTCAAATAAAAGTATATATTAGAACAGTGCCAGTTGCAAAATAATATTAACTCTCACATTCGCAAGTTTTAAATGCATGATTTGAAGCATTTGTTTAAAGAAAATTTAGGATTTGCAAAATTTACATTTAAATTTAAAATTCATTTAATTTACAATTAATTAGATTTTACCTCAGGATAACAGCAGTAGTTATATATTCAGAATTTGGATTAAAAAATTATAATACGTGAGATATCATATATAGCGTTTATTAATATCGCATATATTTTTTCAGGTATCGACTGATTATCAATACGACTTAATATTTCTTCTTTTTAGATAAATAATTAAAGAAATTGAAATAATATTTTATTGTTGCTGTCAGATATGTATGTGTGATTTTATTAACATATATATCACCCAGCGTTGCCGCTTTATTACATTTCGCCTTAGATTTATGACGTTTTAATTATGACAAACGAGCTTGAATAATTTTGGATTTAAAAATTATGTTTATGAAAATCCTTCAACTTGGCTGTTATCATTTGTTATGAATTTATTAAGATTTCCATAATGAATGCTGAAGCTGAGAAATCTTTCACTGTAATAAATTATTTTAAGACAAAAAATAAGATAAAAAATGTCATTCAACACAGTCAATTCTTTAATACACAATTAATATGGTCTGTTGTGAAAATTAAATTTTATTAGATATGTATGCGAAAATAAATTCACATGATGCCTCTAACAGCTCGAGGTGTTGCATACAATCAGTTTTGTGGCCGGGTTTAAGTGAAAGTACTTTTATTGACAATGATCAATCTTAAGTTTACTTTCCTACTTAAAAAATTCTTTACTGAAGTTTTTAATCAGTAAGAATATTAAAAGTTTTGTATTAAGAGATATTTTATTTATTCTGTTTAAGAACCCAATACTCTTTATCTGATTTTTATACCAAAGTGAACAAAATAAAAACAAGGTTACTTTTTTCAAATGTTTGTTTAGAAATTGTATGAAAACATTTATCAAATTACAGTTGGCACGCAGTGGAAGGCGTCTAAACTTAAAGTATACTTTATTCTTGACTATGAAAGCAAAAAAAGATAATAAGAGCTTTTTATTTTAGAGTACATATACTTAACAAGAGTCGACTTTAGTCTATAACTATGAATATGGGCCTATGTTTTTAAATTTATTTTTTTATTGTTATTTAGCGCATTTTGTCCTTTTAATATCTATAATTATGAAAATAATATTCGTTCTTTCTAAAAGAAGAAAAATAGAAATATAGAAAAATATTAAAGTGATTTCTGTGCGCCTAAAATGGTACACGTGTCCTAAAAATGACACATTCACATTTACAACTTGGCAGAGAACGTGTTGAGCGTTTAAAAGACCAACCGGCACTAAGATGCCAAGCAGAACGTTGTCTAGCTTCTAGCTTTAAAGTTGAAATGTCATTACTAAATGAGAACGTGAACGATGTAACTTAAATGGTAATAACAACTCATCTTATTTTATGAAGTCCACTCAATAGTTATAAAAAATAGATAAAATTGCTAGATTGTCCTTAAAATAACTAAATTGTCATTACTCTTCAGCAACAACAACAAAAAAGTTCGCTTCATATACATTTGTGTGATCGTGAACTTTTTTGGCAAATCGACACTTTATGAGCTGATTTAAGTTTAGCTGTAAGTTTTTAATTTTATGTACTAGGTTTAGTATTAATTTTTTTAAGTATTCTTCTTTTTATTAAAACCCGGCTAGTTGCAACACATAAATTTTTGTTTGTTTCCATAATAAAAATTAATTGACCTCAGTAATTTTTTTTGTTTCTTGAAGCACCTGTTTTCAGAGTTTTTTTCCCCCAATAAATAATTGCTGATTAACTTACCCAAATTAGCGATGAGAAAGAGTAGAGTACAAAGTGTACAATGAGTATTAGCAATTAAATGCATCTTTAATCCCTTAAGTATGATCATTTATTCAATTGTGTAATTTCATATTGTTTCGAAGACATGATTAGGAATCTGCAAAGAAAAATTAATTAATAATTAATTGATATGAAAATATTTACATAACATTTTGGCAAAAATCATTGTCAAGGTAAATTAAAAAAATTAACACATTTTATCTTTAATAAAAGAAAAATTTTTTCTTATTTTACTGGTTTCTTAAAATGTTTGAATATTTAATCACTTTTTTTTTGTAAAACGCTTTTGTTGTGTGTTAAAGCTAATTTAGAGGGATTTCCTACACAACACTATATTAATGGCTGCCACGTTATTTTCACTTTGGTTTAATGACTGTTGTGTTTTGCGATGTTTGTTTTAATACTAAAGAGTCAAATGTTAAGAAATGTTTTGTATAAAAAATATTTTTCTAAGTTTGTTTAAATATTCGTTGTGTTTATTTTATAGTTTATGTTATTATGTGTGAGTACACATGACTATTTAAATTTCGTTTTTATTTGCATGTCTAAGAACTTATGAAGACCCAGTTGGAAATGCATAGAGTTTAATTTTGTGCCAATATTCAAATTATATTTAATTCTATTTATAACAATACGGATTATGTTTTTGAAGAATATAATGAAACTTAATCTTTGAAATTTCAAGTTTTGTATTTTTAGGGGGAAAAAATTTGATTTCTTTAAAGGGCAGTTTTTGGCAGATAAGTACCAGCGTTTTTTTAATTGTGATAAACAAGCTTAAACGTGGTTTTTCTATCGAGTTGGCTTACAAAATTGCTTAATAAATTTTTTTAACAAAAAAATGAAACACTAAAGTAAGACACAAGTCACCAGATAAAGTTTCAGACAACGTGATATGGGACATAGAATAGGATTGTAAACATCTCTTTGATTATTATGGGACGGATACCCCACCCTTAACCTATTAGAAATTGGAAAAAAAAACAAAAATATAATGACAGAAGGGAAACAAAAATTTACAGAAAACACGTCGTTTGACTCGATGCAGTTTCACTTGAAAGTATTTTATTTTAATATTTTTAAACTTTGGTGACCTTAATTATTAATTAATTATTATTTATATTGAAAATCCAATGATATGGCCAAATTCAAAATTATCTCGACTAAGATTAAGAGAATAAGAAATATCTTTGTACTATTTATTGGCTGTAAAAGATCCCACTGTCAAAGTCTTTTAAGCTCCCAATTCCTAGTGGGTTGTTTTGTCTAAGTGCAATTCTTTTGAATATTAATTTATGCCAAACATGTCTATGATTTTTATAAATATTTTTTGTTAGTGTCAATTTTTATATAATGCATGTATCGATACATTTTTACGTTCAATTATAAATGCTTAATTTAAACTTTATAATTAAAACATATGAGTTTAAATATTACTGACACAAAAAAAACATCATGTGAAAAAAAATTACTGGCCTTTTATATTTTTAATTTAAAATTACTATATTACGAAATATTTAATAATTCATAGATTTATTAATATATAAACAATTTTGTGAAAAAGAAATAAACATATTATTCGGTTTTTATTGAAAAGATTCAAACAGATACAAAGTTAGTCATCTGGCAGTAGGCCCAACTCAGAATCTTTTTAACACCTGGTGGTTCGATTCCTATGGCGAAACGTTACTAGCAATTCGAAACCATATACTTGGACATTAATTCACTCTTGGTTAGAAGTGGAGCCTATTTAAAGCTCCTACAAATAAATGGATCATAGCCATCGTGTTTTTTCGCGAAAGTTTGCCCTCATTTAGCCGAGATTATTGCCAGTTCGGGTCTGATAGTCCACTACACATGTAAGAAGTGTTCTCCAGCATGGGTGACAAGTACAACAAAAAAGACCACAATAGCAAATAAGATTATCCCATAAAATTATTAATGACACAATATCAAGCCTAAATAGTGAGTCGTACTGGAAAGCAAATGACAGCAAAGTTATACCAAAATCGGAAAATCGTCGCCGGGTCCAAAGAGCGATTCAACCAGCCGACAGGCAAGGTTACTATTAATACTAAGAACGGCAATATAGGCACCATGATGTAATTATGCTCTAGAGTACGGAACAATATCAGAGCGAAAAACAAGTGTTACTAGCACTCCCAAAAACAAACTAAAGCCAAAATCGTCTTATTGCTGTACAAACGTAGTGTCACATATCAACTATAACTACACACGTTATAAAACTATTGACATTTGCAATTTTATTTAAAAAAAATTGAAAATAAATTAATTTTATTTTTAGTTTTTGCGATCCACTCGTCTGAAAAATTTATATGAAAATAACTCAAAAACTGAGTGCTTTTCATACAAATTTTTGAGACGAGTTGATCGCCTGTAATACAGAAACAGCATATAAAGCAGTGTTAGAGAAAACAGCGAAACATTAATTATAATTGAAATGATTGGCGTGCTAAACACTACATTGCTGTCGGTTGATAAGTTATTATTTTAATAAATTTTGTGTGCATACACGCAAAGAAAAAATATGATTGAGGTAACCATAATTTAAGAGCAACATATTATGGTTGCATTATATGGTTGCAAACAAAACATAAAATTGTTGCATTTGCAACCATATTTTTGTCTACCAAAACAATAACATTCTAAAGTATAAACATAATTATGTTTAAATATAAACATTAAATGGCTAAAATTTTCCAGATATAAAAGACTTAGTTTTTATTGTTTTATCTATTTACGATTTGTCATAAAAATTATTTAGAAACAAAAATTCACAAAAAAAAAACTATTATTTGCTTATAACAACGCTTAGGTCATAGGCTACAGGAATCAGTTATATAAAAGTATAGTTTATAAGCTCAAATAAATGATTTCACAATTGTGCTGCAAACACAAAAATAAAGATGTATATACTTACAATACATATATACATATATATTTCTTTTAAGTTTTTTTAAATGTTTTGGCTCCCTTTTTATTCTTTTTCATATTTTGCATTTTTTTTTTATTTATTTATTTTGTGCATTAATTTTTCTTTTTTTCACATTCTCCATTAATAAAAAACAATTTTAAATTTTAACTACCAGAAAAATTACTAAACTGTCAAGCACTAGAACAAAATATTTTTTAGCGCAAACATTATTCTGTTGCTTTCAACCATACTTTGATTAATAATAATATATTATGGTTAAAAATTTTATATTATTTTTAAAAAGTTATGAAACCAACCATGTTGTATATTTTGTGCACAGTAACCATATAATCGTTGAAATTTATAAAAAAATATTTATCGTGACTAAAGTTTTGATGAAAACAAATATACTTAGTCCTCCGCAACTATTGTTACAAAGAACATAATATGGCTATTGTGACCATATACAAACATGTTTTTTCTGCGTGTAGTATTACATTTAGATTGCCTTTGTCGTTAAGAAATTCAACTTGTTTATATATTGACTTGGACATCAAATAATATTTCAGTGTGAGACAACTTAAAACTACACATGCTCTACTGCAAAAATGTATTTAAATTTAAAAAGCTGTCCTTGATTTTAAGAATTAAATAAACTTTAATGTTAAAATAAAACTACGATAAACTAAGTATTCGTTAAGTTTTAATCCACTTATAACTTGCAATTATCATACCCTTTATTTTATACATTTTCATAAAATCAAAGAAAAAAAAAAGAAAAAACATCAGCTACAACTTTTACACAGCATTAACAGTTACGAAGTAGAAATCTAGTTTTTGTATACTTTTCATTTCAACTTATCTTTGCCCGGCAGCTCTAAGTAATTAGAAAATTCACCTAAGGACTTTTAGCTAGAGGAACCTAAAAAAGAAGAATTAAAAAAAAAGTTTATAAAACACCAAACAGATACTAAAAGCACAACACCTACTGCTACATAATAGAGGCAAATTAAAAAAATCAGATTTAAAATAACTATGGAGATAATCGAAAAGGAGAAGAAACAACTGCCACCACGAAGTCTTTTGCACAAATACTCTGCTTAAAGCAACAAACGAAGGGTAAACGTTAAAATTACACAAAAACTTACAAACAGACACTCGGAACATTTTTAGCAAAAGAAAACAAAATAAAATAATCAAACAAAAATCTAGTTCTTTTTTTTAATTTTAATTTAGTCGTAACTTTACTTTTCCAGGTAAAAATAATATTATTTGTAGCATTTAAGTTTTTGAGCCTCGATATTAAGATAACATTTTTACTATTTTCCTTTCTACAGTTTCTATTAGTTTGTGCTTTTGGTCGAACGAACAACTAGTTGACTGGTTGGTTGGCTGCTTAAGAGCACTTCTAAAGGAAACATCTAGTAAAAAATAAAAAAAAAGATAAAAAAACAAAAACAAACAAAATATGCAGAAGTAAGTACTACAAAAAACTAACGATGTGTTACAAAGTGCTTTTTACAATTTTACAATTTTTACAACAGCACAAACAAAAATCTATAACATTTTTTATTCCGTTAAGCAACAAAAACAAAAAGAAAGTAGAAAAATAGAAAAATCTAAATATTGCATCTGTTCAAGCACCTTGTCGATACAAATAAACAGATAAAAATGCAACTATTTGAATGATTTAAATGAATGAAGCCAAATTGTACAACGATATAAATGAAATGTTTTGTTTATTTTCAATAAAAAAACATAAAATTTACATTAAAAGAATTATTTCTTGAAATTTTTTATTGAATTGAATTTTTTACTAAAAAACATTGTTGCGACTTATTAAATCTCTAAGTTGTGTAAAAATATATAATGAAAAATAGCTTAATGTCCATTTTAAAAATTTTATCATTAGAAAATCAAAAGTCATTTAATATGAAAAAATAATCAAAACAGCGATTGTAGACATCAATTTAGGAAAATGCAAGAACATAAAAGCCGCAAGAAAACAAAAAGAATTTAGATATTACGTGATTAAGGGACATTAGGAAAGGAAATATTATGTAGATTTGGAAGTTGTTGAAACTATGCGAGCATTTTATTTACTTTTTATCTTATCAGTTATTGCTTTGGCTTGGTATTTTTAATATATTTTCTCGACTTCATCAATGGCAACACTGTTACAACATTTTTAATTTTATTTAGCGATTCTTTCGCTCAGCGAGTATATCAAACTAGCTTCTCTGGCTTCTTTGGCAGTAACTATCTTAATGCGCAGCCATTTAACGGAATCAGAAAAGGTTTTAGTAATTTAATACTCGACCTTAAATTAACTATTAGTTCAACTGTATTTGAATAAAATTAAGAATTGTAAAGATAACCTTAAAATGATGTAGTTTTTTTCTATTTCTTAAAAAAAATTTTTTGTTTTAATTTTTAAAAAAATGGAAGAGACTTAGAACCAATGCCATAAAATACAGTTATCTGAATATGAACAATGATGATGTTTTTTTATAAATCTTAAATTTTTAAAGACATTCTGATTAACTTTCAATGATCAAGAAATTAATTTAATGTTTAATGTTTGCCATAATTCCACGGCATATTTTAGCATTCAGCATAAGTGACACTTCCTACAAAATTAATCGATGTATTCATTAAATTGCAGTTTAAGGCGCAATCACACTATTTAACAAGTCTTAAGACTTGCATTAAATTTTGTAAGAAAAAAATATAATGAGAAATGTTGCGATTGTCAAAAAATCCAGCGTAAAATACATTTTATTTCTACACTATCACTCTTCAAGTAGGATGTTAATTGCCCGCAAACCATAAGAATGTGAAATTAAACTTTATTACACGCAGAAAAAAAACATGGTTGCGATAAGGTCACAATAACCATATTATGTTCTTTGCAACAATATATGGTTGCGGAGAACCAATTATAGTTGTTTTTAGTCACGATAAACATTTTTGTTAACTTTTAACGATTATATTGTACTGTGCACAAAAAATGCAACATGGATGGCTTAATCTTAAAAAATTTTCAACCACAACCAAAGTTTTATAACTTTTTAAAAAAAATAATATAAAATATTTATCCATAATATATTATCACTGATCAAAGTATGGTTAAAAGCAACAGAATAATGTTTTGTTCTAGTGCTTGACAGTTTCGTAATTTTTCTGGTAGCTAAAATTTTAAATTGTTTTTTATTGTGAAAGAAAGTGAAAAAAATAAAAATTTATGTACAAAATAAATAATTAAAAACAATATGCAAAATACGTAAGCAAATTAAAAGGGAACCAAAACATTTCAAAAAAAGTTGAAGTAAATATGCATGTATGTATGTATCCTTACAGCATTAAATGTTTATATTTGAACATAATTATGTTTATACTTTTGACAACAATATGGTTGCAAATGTAAATATCTAATACTATGGCCCTATTCACGATCTTGTGCAAATGGTCTTGCATCATAGCATTTGCAAAATTAGCATTAGCAACCATATAATGCAACCATAGTATGTTGCTCTTAGATTATGGTTACCTTAACCATATTTTTTCTTTGCGTGTAATTTGTCTCTCGTAGTTTTTGCCTTCATAAAGAGTACAAAAGATAATCATTTGCCATCCCAAAACTTGCAGAAATGAAAGATTTTTTCTACCAAACTGCTACAGTTTAATTTGTTGCAGAAACGACAATTTTTTTATAGCTTTTTTGTCTTTTAAAGAGCTCTTAAATTTGTAGCTGTAAAGATACACATATTGTGGTGTCATATAGGCGTCATGGAGTCAGTCCTTTTAGGTCGTTCATGGGTTCTTTTAAGAGTCTTTTTCCGGAGTGCTCTTTTAATGGTTAGCTGGGTTATGAGCAGCAGAACAACTCTGTTGAAATAAAAAATTGTAGCGTTTACAAAAATTTTTTAAAATGAATTTGTATTTTGGGATGCCATATTCCTATCCGTATTACTTGACGTGTATATTATATTTACTTTTACACTATCACACTTATTTATAACGCTCAGGTATTTGACAAATCTTTATTTTTACTATTATTGTGTGAAAGGGGCTTTAGTAAAAAATGACTAACGCTTAAGATATATTTTACTTGTATTACTTTCCTAAAAGTTTTCTTATATTATTGACATTTTTAAGGCAAAATTAAAATTCTGCATTTAAATTTTAAGTAACAAACAAAAGCCAATTAGAGACTGCTCGTACAACTGTGGCAATAAAACATTATTGTGAATTACCGGTGACGTATGATTCATTTCGGTTTGACTTAATTACATATTTCATATACGCCGGAGTGACTAAATATGTTTTTCTACTTGAAAAATTTTGAAATATGAACCAACAAATTAATTAAGACGTGTTACAGTTTTCCATAAATTGGCATTTTAAGTCTAAAACAACAATCTGACTGCATCTTTAACACGCAATCATTCCTTATGAGAGACTTTTAAATTATAAATTTCTTACACCAGTTGCTTGGATTGCAAAGTTTAATATATAAACTGCTTAAATATAAATAAACTTATTATTTTTAGATGTTTTTTTTTAATATTTATAAGAAATTCTACTAACAAAAAAGGGAGTAAAGAAAAACACCTTACCAATTTTAAAGCAAATCCATTCCTTGTTTTAAGCACTATTTGTCAAATTTAACTGTGTGAATAATTTTTAATTTGCAGTTAATACTTTGTTTTTAATTGTTTTTAATTTTTAATTGAACTTTTAGATTTTCCTTTATGTTTATTATATTTTTTTATGAATTTATTATAATATTTTTTCCAACACTAATTGTATTTAAAATTAATGTGAAGAACAAACAAGTGATAAAATATTAAAAAAAAGCCCTCGAGTTCTCACAAAGAAGGGAAAAACTCACTTCTAATTGCAATTAAAAAACGAAAGGATTTTTTATTGTTGTGTGTCAAAAGCAAAAATTGCATGATAATTCAAACTGAATTTCTACCATGTTTTAATGAATGTTTTCTTAATTTTTCTTGTTGCACAAAAGGGTTATCGCACTGCTTGTTTGTCAAAAAAACAAAAAAAAAAAAAAACATAAAAAAGAGCAGAACGATTTCTTGTTCACAAAAATTTCAAATTAATATTAACACTTATTTGTTTATTTAAATTATTGCTAATGAATGCATTTTTTTTATACCATTTAAATTTTATTATAAATCTCGGTTGTTAATTTATCTTTTATAAATTTTAATAATTAATTTGCTAAAATTTTACTATTTTTATTTTCTTTCTTTTTTGTATTTTAACACTCAGCACGTTCGTTTGCTTTTGAAGCAAATGACAAACTAAAGTTTTTCCTGATACGAGTATGTTTGTTCTGAATTGTTGTACGTAAAGAAAAATCGTGAATTTTTTTTTATATTTATATACGAGTTTGTGGTAAGTTTTTACGATTCATACAGCTGTGATTCTTATGGATGAATTATAAATTATCGTGAATTTTTATACATCGGAAAATATGTTGACTTGATTTTTATACCCAAAAAAGAAAAACACATGTTCTCTCCCAGTAGTTTTATTGCATTGAGTATAGAAGTGGTGAATTTGTATTTAGGTTATTGGCTCAGAGAAAATATTATTATGAGAAGAAGATTAACGTTTTAAAAAAGAGAATGAGAGAAATAAAACTACCCTTGAAGGATATGATGTCTTTTAATGCACAATGTTCAACAAGTGTCTGTTACTCTGAGTTTTAGTTATTGTATATCTTTGTGTATAACAGTTTTGGTTTTATTTTATATACCAAATTAACCACGCGCTTCAGTAATTACACATTTTGCACACAATAATAAGGAAAGTTTGTTTGAGTGATGTTAATGCCAGTCGTCTTTTTTATTTAATTATTTATTTAATCTTTGAGGTATCCGGAAAAATTCCTAGAGACTGATCACAGTTATATATTTAAATATAAAAATATAATAAATTTAAACGCTTGTTTGATAGAAGAATCAGTTAAGCTGTAGGGTTTTTTTAAAATAATGAATTGTCTAGGTCCATTAACCATCCATTTTTTTAAGGAGAACTAGCACTTTCTTTAGTAAAGGGACAGATGTGAGATAAGACATGAGAAAGATATAGACATTTTTTTAGTTATTTTCTTCGCCAGCGAATATGCTATGAAGAAATACCGAAGAAGGAGGCTACATGTTCCAATAATAATTTTAAATATGTATTATACAATTTGAAAGAAAAAAAAAACATTTTTATTGTTTGGTTGCCTCAGGGGTTGAACCCCGACCAACCAGTTTTATAGTCAACGTGCTTACCACCATGACTAAAGTAGCCCTTTTAAAACTTCTAAATCAAAAAACTCTTTAAAATTACTAGTGAATCGTACAATTCATTACAAGGATCATTCGTTTTTCAGCCGAGCAGATTTTAAGCGTAAAATGCTTTCTGTAGAGGCCTCTTGTCGCTTTCACTGTAACAATGTTCAAGTAGTATATTCAAAAACTCTACTCCCTCTTTTATTTGGGACTTTTGAGCACAGATTTGATTTGGTTTTAGATTTATCATTTATTTAAGAAAAAAAAAATTATGTGAGTGAAAAAAAAAATTGCAATTAAATTATTGATTCAATCAATTAAATAATTCGTGGAGAAAATGTAACAACAATTTTTTAATTAAATAAGTAATTAAATCAATTAATAAGATCATTAAATTATAACGTAAAATTAAATAAAATCTTTAATGGGAGCAAAAACGTTTTTCTAAGAGAAAGTCAGTACTTTTGAATTAATTTCAAGAGTTGATAATTATTGTATTGGTCTCTTGATGCTTGTGATATATTAAAATTTGACGGACTCTAAATATTTTACAAATTCTCTTCATGAACAAATTTTTAATTGTCAACGTGATATGCTGAAAACGCAAGTCATTACATTCTCAAAGGTTTGATTATTTAAAATATATATTATCCTATAGAAACTTTCGTTGAAAATAAAATAGGGGAAGAAAATCATTTACTTTTGGACACTGGTTTTATAATAAAAAATACTGTAAAAGATCGGTTCTGTCATTAGGTGTAATAAGAAATAATAAACAAAAAAATATATATTATTGAAAATTATCGTAAATAACAAATCAAATTTTGAACTCATTATGGAATTATTAATGAAAATATGAAAACTCATTCGTTTAAATATTTGTTGCTTTTTTCATCATTATAGCTTTTAATTGCTTTTAAATACAAATTCTAATATTATTTTATTTACCTTCATTATTTGCTTATAAGCGCTTTAATTGACCATAATTGCCTCAAGGGTGTCAAACGATTGACAAGAGAATGAAATGAATTTATTATTAATTTGTAAAATGACTCTGTATAAAATTTAAGTTATTTTATATTTTAATCCTTATTGCTTTCTTCTTGATTGTTGCTTCTACTGTCTTACAGTTCGTCAGCAGCAGTGCAACATTAAAAAGGTTTAAATTCAATTTTACAGAGAAAAGTATTTGTAGCACTTATTGTATGAAAACAATTAAAACGAAATTAATTTATCAGAATTTCAGTTAAGAGTATTAAATAAGAGGAGAAGCTTATTGGTTGTTTATTTCCTAAAAATATTTACAAAATGATTTGAGTTTATTAAGAAACAAATAAGCGAAAGGAAGCATGTTTTAGTTCAATCCGATTTTTATGATTACTACGGAAATACTTTAATTTTTATATAAAAATGTTACAGAAATTTGCTTCACAGTAACTTGTGTATGAAATTGGTGATTAGTTCTTATGCGGCAGGAGTTATAGCCTCAATCATGAAGAGATATCATGGCAAATTTTTCTATTACAATTGTGTTCCCCATGGAAAGTAAAATGTTTGAAATGAAAGTTAGAAAAAAATATTTATCATCGAAAACACTTGTTTCATTAATGAAATGATTTACTTCTCCAACCAATTTTTCTGCCAGTCTACTGTTTTAGCATTTAGTACAAATTTTTCGGCTTCACTCTGATTATGTTTGCTTCCTAATGTATTAGTGCTTATCGACATTAGTGTGTTGCTTTCTATTTGCACGGTTGCAAAGCTATGGCTGCATAAAACTGTATGTGTTTGTAGTTTTATACAAATATTTAAATAACAAATTGTTGTTAGAAAAGAAATACCATAAAACATTATTTGAACAGGGTAAATATTTATTTCACCGACAGCTGAACAACTACAGAGACACGTAAAGAACGCTGTAGTACCAAGCAGCGTATTTTATTTTGTTCTTGTAAATGTTGATTTATAAGAGGCTTAACATGTTATTAGCGACATCTTTGTTTGCTGCAATATTAAAATTTATATTTTTTAAATTTATTACATTGCTGATAAATAAGAGAAGAAATGAAAAGTTACCTGAGGCCTTAATTGATTTGAAATTTAAAAAGATTAATTTCTTTCAGTCGTTATACTAGCATATGCACACATACATATCTACAAAGTATTTTTTTTTATTGAACTACGTATATGTATTCGGGCTATTGCAACTTTATATCCACATATAAGCTGTTTTTTCGTAAAGTGGTATAACTCCATTTTCATATATTTAGGGGTTTGCACTTGAATCAGCTTAAAAATATTGGCCAAAATTAATGAATTCGAGTGATCTTTTTCACACTGCACACCTTTTTAAATTTGATTATGAAATAAGAATTACTAAAATTATTTGAAAACAATAATCGATTTTTTAGTTCCACATAACTTATACCACTTCTAAAAATTTTTTTTTTAAGAAATAAAAACATTAGCAAATATAAGTCCATATTTTTATAGACATAAGCTGTACTAAAATAAATTTTTGTCTAAAAGGTAACAGTTAAAATGAAGATATTTATATACACGAATAACCAAATTAATTAAGAGTTTATTTCAGTTACGTTAAAAATATAAGATTTAAATATAAAATAAAAATATAATTTAATTTTTTGCAAAAGTGGACTTATACCACTTTCAAAAAAATCAGTTCATATATTGAAAGCTTTCCCAGTTAATGATATATTTATCATTCCTCTACGAAACTGATATTGTACTTACAAGAATACAGTTTTTTTAATAATAAAATATTCCTAACTAAATAAGTTCTAATTAATTAGTTCTATGTAAATTAAAATGTCAATTGGTTTGTTTTTTGTTTTTGGTAATTTAATCCCGTATAAAATTTTTGAAATATTTTTTTTTAATTAAATGAATGACTCAATATTCATATTATGAATAAAAGGAATTAAATCTTAAATCTTATCTTTGCATTTATACATGATAATCTAGATAAGCTTTTTTCAAAACCACATTACATGACATTAATTCTTAAGAAAAATATCAGCAAATACAAAAGAAAACCAAATATCAAACAAAAAAAAAATATGAACCATAAATTAAATAAATAAATAAATAAAACACAAGCAAGAGAATAAAATAAATGAAACAGAGTTGGTAAAATAAAAATTTAAAATGTTAAACATTGGCAGTGAGTGTTGAGAAGAATAAATTTAAAAAACTTGCAAATAATAAGAAAAGAACTAGTGATGGAAAGTTCTTAAAAAGCAGGGGAGGGAGGAACTGTAAGTTTAAAATTGCTGCTTTTAATTAATTTATATTTGCAGAATTGATTATTTATTAGATACATAAAAACCAAATTAAAAAAAAAATAAAATTTATCTTGCAAATGAAATAAGTTTTAACCGACTTCAAAAAAGAAGGAGGGGCAAATGAAATAATTTTATATACTTATTTTATGTAAAATAAGTATATAACTTCTGAGTGTTGCAAGCGTATGTGGCAAATTTAGGGATGATGTCTGAATCGCACATAATTTTACTTAAAAAAAAGGAAGAAATATTATTTTGATTGCAGTGATAGCAATATAGCAATTCATATTCCTTATTTAAATTTACAGTATTTAATAAAAAGTATAATTTATTAAATTCATATTGTCCTACAGACAACGAAAAGTTATTCGTTCAAAGGGCTTTTTATAATAAACATTTAATTGTTTTCCTTAGTTTTGTTACAAAGTGCAAGGATTTTTTTTCAGGCGAAATGCTATAATTTTTTTTTTCAATTTTTCATATAGCAACCAAGAGCGTTGCTTTTAGATTGCAAATTTTTATATTTTACTATTTCTCTTAGTAGCAATATGCAAGCAAAATATACGTTTAATTAATTTTGTGTAAAAAACACGTATTTTATTTATATGGTCTTCTTTATAAGTCACAATCGATATTTAAAATAAGAAATATCCATTGCTCTCCTACCTGCATATAAACGACATTAAAATTCCAGCAACAGCACTTGGAAAGTATAAAAAGAATATTCGAGAATATACTCTGCAGCAACAGCATTAACACATAAAATATTTCAATCCTTCCATGTGTGAGTGCTCTTTGTAAAGTTTATTTGCAGCACTGTTTTATGTTTGAAAAGAACTATTTATCGTTAAATGCATCGATTAAAAAAGATATTTTTATTCATAATTTTTGGAGGAATTTTTTTTTTTTGCTTTGTGCAGGCAAATGAATATTAACGTATTTTTGATGCATGATTTTTTAAAGAGTTTTATCATTTGTATTTTATTCTATGTATCTGTATATTCTAAATGAATTGAGGTTTATTTTTCGCTGACATTTGCATTTTTTATTTTTTTAAGGGTTTGTCATTCGAATACCTTTAAATATTACAGCCGCAATAATGCAATAATTTGGACCACATTTTTGTTAATGCGGCAACTAAATACTTTGTCAGTTCTGAAAGTGACATCATATCACTATTATAATAAGATTTTAAATTAAAAAAATTGTTTAAGGGCTGCTTGTTAAATTTTAGTTATCGTTAAAGTTCTTTTTTCAAAATCATTCATTTTACCTTCAAAATTATTGAATTAAAGTAAGTTTATTAATCATAAATCTAAAAATATGCTTCAGCAAATCTAGCCAGTACCATCTAGCAAAAATAGTCTTTAATCATAGTCAAATTTAATTTAGCTGTTTTACTATGAATCTCATTTTAGGCTCCAACAACCTTCTACCTAGAAATAGATTCAGTTACAAAATTGTATGTGAATTGTATATTTTTAATTTTTTAAATGATGAATTACTTATTTTTCATGATGTTTTATAATTTAGCATCACTTTTTCCGAATTTACCCACAAGTATTTTCGAACAATTTTTGTTTACGAGTTATAACTATCAGTAAGAAATATCTTTCTGACACGGTTTATTTGCTGCTAAATAAAAAGTTATTGAGTCACCTTATTACAACTTAATATGGCATTGCTAAGAAGTGTTTGTGCGAATGATCTAAATTGTGTTTGTTTTAATTGCGGAGAATATACATGCAAATGTTCAGAGGATACCCTTTGAATGCGATAGCGTTTTTAAATAAGGCTTACGTTTAGGAAGTCTTTCGAACATGCTTTAGTATTTAAAAAAAATGTTTTTTAATTAATATTTTTTTTTATTGTTAAAATAAACTTAAATTTGAAAACTTGAACTAAATGAATTTTAAAAATTTACTTTGAGTACCCGTTAAAGATTAAAGACCAGCTTCTTCAAGATACATATGTAAATCGTGCTTTGAATTTTTTAGTTTAAGGACAAAAAAGGTGAGGTGTCTTGAGCTCTTAAGCAGAAGGAACCAATTGGTACTTCTGAAAGTGTTTATTTTAATGACTGGATCGAGGATATCCGAATTTTAAAGCGGAAGAATTTTATAGACAATAAAACGAGGATGCATTATATGAGTTTGTACACACAGAAAAAAAAAACATGGTTGTGATATGGTCACAATAACCACATTATGTTTTTTGTAACAATGTATGGTCGCGGAGAACCAATTATAGTTGTTTTCACCAAAACTTTAGTCACGATAAACATTTTTTGTTAACTTTTAGCGATTATATGGTTACTGTGTACCAAAAATGCAACATGGTTGACTTAATCTTAAAAAAATTTCAACCACAACCAAAGTTTTATAACTTTTTTAAAAAATAATATAAAATATTTATCCATAATATATTATCATTAATCAAAGTATGGTTTAAAGCAACAGAATAATGGCTGCAGTAAAAAATATTTTGTTCTAGTGCTTGACAGTTTAGTAATTTATCTGGTAGCTAAAGTTTGAAATTGTTTTTATTGTTAAAGAAATTTAAAAAAATAAAAATTTATGTACAAAATAAATAATTAAAAATAATACGCAAAATATAAAAACAAATAAAAAGGGAACCAAAACATTTAAGAAAAGTTGAAGTAAATATACTTGTATGTATGTATGCTTACAGCATTTAATATTTATATTTGAACATAATTATGTTTATAATTTGGACAACAATATGGTTGCAAATGTAACAATACTATGTTTTGTTAGCAACCATATAATCCAACAATAGTATGTTGCTCTTAGATTATGGTAACCTCAACCATATTTTTTCTTTGCGTGTGTGTATTGTTTAAATTTTTTTAAGGAAATAAAAATGTTTCGAATATTTTCCAGATGTCCAACAGCTTACAAGTCACTTTTACGTGTTTGAATATAACATGAGCATTAAAATATACTTTTTTTAAACTTGTGTTCGTATATAAGATTTTAAAACAAAGGATCATATAGTTCGAATTGCTTCAATTATGAGAAAACCCATTAATTTTTAATTCAAATTGTATGTTTGTTGTAACAGCAGATAGATCAATACAGTCGTTTGTAAACTTTAGCTGTGTGTCTATAATGACTCAAAATTTTGATCACCACATCAAATTAAATCAACTATTGGGATAATCTTAAATTTCCAATTCCAAATTGTATACTTCTTGCTGTAGTAGACTAAGTAGATCAGGTTCTTTGTGATTTTCAACCTTCTGTGGAAAACTGTTCAAAAGTATCGAATTAAATAAAATATTGGAACACCCTTTAATTTATATTTGTGTATATTTATACTTATCGTAGTAATCGGCATAATGTCTTATTTACAAGCGTTTCCTAATAACGGTTCAAAAGATACACCCATATAGGTCAATTTTCGTTACCTATAGGGACACCCTTTAATTTCTAGATTTATTTTTGTATTACTTTTTGCTTTTGGGTGTTGTTCTTTTTTTAATTTTGTTTGTTTTTTTAATTTTAAAGTGGTTCCCTTTACGATTCATAACACACTTAAAGAACATGTATGTTGTATGAGGAAACCCTTTAGTTATTAAAATAATGAACCGTTCTTAAATTGGGGAAAGCAAAATCTTACAAATAAAGAAAAACTTTCCAAACCGGTTGAGAAATGAATAACTTTTGCGGGCACAAACATATAAGATTCACAGGAATTGATAACCACCAGCTTTTCTTGAAGTCGATTAAAAACATAGAGCTAAAGCAGAAATATATATCAAGAGATGAAAGCTTCGTTGAAAATTAGTTTAGTATCATGTAACATAACCTTATCAATAGTGTAATTATATATCTCAATACTTATATCGCTCCTTTATTGCAACATAGTCATATCTCTAAAAAAACTTGAACTTAGCAAAATGCAATTTAAGTTTTCAAGACATAAGTCCTAATTGCCGCAATTGCAATTGCTATAACTTCGGTTCAGCTTGGGATATAAAACTGATTTTTTTCAACATGTACAGAAGGTCTAAAAGAGCAAATTTTTAATTTTTCGAGATATGACTATGTTGTAATAAACGATCTAGTCTATAAACTGTGATGCATGTTTTTAAATGTAAGTTTTCATCTGATACCAAATAACAACAAAGAAACAGAATACATTTTTTATTATGTTGACCAGATGTTTCCTATGTGAGTGTAAGTTACAGGTTTTATAGAAGATCTTGTGTTTTAAAACTATTTTTTAATTATGAAAAAAAAAATATCAAACAAATTTTTAAATAACCAGAAATATTTATATATTATACAGAAACTGAATTTAAATTTTTTTCTTATTATTCGAAGCGATAGAGGCAGTAATTTAAATATTTATTTAAATTATTGGTCTCAATTATCCGGTCGGAAACAGGAAATTAACAAAACACCATTTATATTTATTTGCAACGAACTCATCTACAATCAAGTGTCAATCATTTTTGCGTACAACACTAGCAGCAGATACGAGGTGTTTTACAGAAAAATAATAATTTGTAGAGAAAATTTTGTTTAAAAATTTTCCCCAGATGTAATAAAGTAACTTCAAATTTTAAAAATGCTTTAAAAATAATTCTTAAAACAAATCGGAAAGTTTCTCCGGAAACCTAGATTCTTCGGGAATAGAAATAAATCTATGAGTTGTACATTTTAAGGTACTTAAATGTGCATCAAACTTTTCTGTTTTTCCACATCACATGTGTGTTTAATTTCACTTACATATTTGTGGGAAACTCCTCGTATTTATTTGTATGTAAATGCAAATGCTTGGTAAACTGGATGACTGTAAATGAATTTTTATGCCTAAACGTGTAAATTTAAAATTCATAAAATAGCGGCGAATAACAGAAATAACAACAACATGCTATGCACTATCAGATACGCTGAATTAAAAACAATATTAT
This sequence comes from Gymnosoma rotundatum, assembly GCA_916610165.2. NCBI lineage: Eukaryota > Metazoa > Arthropoda > Insecta > Diptera > Tachinidae > Gymnosoma > Gymnosoma rotundatum. The sequence goes on from OU744337.1 coordinate 735,587, forward strand.
TATCATCAACGCCATTACACAGGAAGTGAAATGAATTTGAATCTAAATGTAGTGAAGCATACAGCAGCGATAGTAACGTGTGTGAATAATCAATGAATCGCATAAAATCAAGAGATGTCTACGATGACAAAAACGTTATCAATTACAAAAAAAAAAATTATTATGAAGTTTGTAATTTATTAAATTAGTTAATTTTAAATAATGCTACAAGAAAAAAAACACTTTCTGCTTTTTATTTAAGTCTTTAGAAGAATCAAAAATCAATCACCAACATAAGAAAAAATAAAAAAGATTTCATGTGTTCCTGAGAGTCGTACTATTTAAAGAAGATTTTCTTATATTACAATAAAATTCAAATGTTCTCTTTAAAACTGTTTTTTGGTTAAGGTATGTTATTTTAACCTACACTTTTAAACTCACGTGAGCAGTGCTGGTTTTTTTTCTGACACGTCCCTTTACTTAGTTTTAAAATCATGCCATAAAATCACTTCTGGCTCCAAAAGAAATTTTAACAAAGAAGAGAGAATAAACAATTATGGCTTCAAGTTTTTTTCTCTTAGTATTGCAAAACTTAAATAAAAACATTTCATGTACTTTGGAAAAGTTTTTGAGCTTCTTACCAAAAGTATTTGCAACGCCTTTCTAAATATGTTGGAAAATGTTTACATTTTCTTTTGCAATGTTTTTTTATTTTTTGTTAAAGTAAATAAGGGCATATGCTGCAAGGTCAGAGACGTGATTAATACTGTGTATTTAGTTAAAGAGAGAAGAGTTAAAGTTACGTTAGCGTAATTCAATGAACAAATTAATGTTTGATCCCTTGCGGTAAATTTGAAGGACTTACTCCTTCAAGAAGTCTCAAAAAGTTTGCAATATTTTTGTTACATCAGTAGTGCGATTCTGTAACTTAAGCAATATGAAAATCGTTATATTTGTAGACTTTTTCTTTTGTTTGCAGTAACGATTGATTGATTCATAAACATTAGCTTAACGATAATAGACATTTTTATTTTTCTATTAACACAAATTGAAATTGGCTCGCATCTCTTTCACTAAATAAACGAAAAACAAATAAGAGAAGCGTAAAAATATTTAAAAGCAAGCGAGACACATACCAGTGTTGCCATTTGGTTACATTTTTTAAATTTTTTGTAATTTTTGAAGGCTCCACTTAACATGTATAATTTTGTATACTTTTCGCAACTTTTGGTACAGACACGAAATTGAGTATTATTACTGGAAAAGTACTTGCTTCAGTATTTAAAATAAGAACCTCTTTGACAGCTGTTTCTCTTAACACATCAATTCGATTTTAACAAACGTTACTTGCAAATGCTATCAAAATTCCACTTTAAAGATTAGTTTGAAATAAACAAAATATAACTTTTCCGAAGTTTTACTCTGTTCGACTCGTGAGAAATCACGAAATCTCTTCTGGCTTATGTTTAAAAAAAGCAAAATGCTTCAGTCAAAGAAAGAAGTATTCGGATCAAACTTGCAAACATTGTAAGCAACTTTAGTTACTCTACTTGAAACATTTAACAACTTGCTAGTGGTAACCCCGAGTTTGAAGAGAGTTGTCTTTTAATTTGCTTGAAGAAGTGCCGGATTATATTGCGGAAAAATTGTAGGTAATTTAATGTTAAGGTTTGAAGCAAATAAGACTCACATTTGTCTTTAATAACGGTATTTTTAAATTAATTTAGGTGTCAGACGATCAAGTTTTCATTAAAGTTTTAAAATTTCTCTCATTTTTTAAGCAATACACTCACACCTTAAAAATTTGCTAAAAATTTGCTTTCAAGTTTTCGTTCAATTGAGTATTTTAAATTACATTGAAAAAAATAGCTGATTGAAGTTTTTTCCTCCAAATAGGATTTTTTTTGTTTTCTTGACAACATCTTGCTTAAAAACTTGTTTTGAAATTGCGTGCAACCTACGTCACAGCTCTCAATTTTTCTGAATTTTGACAAGCAATATGTGTAAATTTCTTGAAAGAGAATTGAACAAAAACTTGACCGTGTTACTGCACTGTAAAGTAGTAAATTCTATCAAAGCTCAATTTTTCAAAGAAAAATTTCAAACGGATGTATTTAAAACAAATATTTTAAATAATTTAATTGAATGGCGAGCACATGCCTTTTTCCATCCCAGACAATTAGTATTGACTCCTGGTTTAAATAAATGAATTTATTTCCTGTTATTTTCCCTGAAATATGAAATAAATTTTTTTTCGGTGTTTAATATAAATTACATTAAATTACTATTTATTAAAGTAAAATTTTAAAATATTACTTCTTATGAAAAAAAAATTTTTAAAGCGTAATTTTTTTCTGTCTTTCCCTGGCAACACTGGCACATACATACATGTGTCTGTTTCTTACTGCCATCCCTAAATTAGCGCGTAAAGCGCAAGAGAACTGTCAAAATTTCTCATGTACATACAAAATGTATGAAGAATCCCTAAATAGCACAGCGTACACGCTTAGCAATTGGAAAATCCAATTTTGACAGTGCGTTAGAAAGTGAAGTTGGCTGCTTGTTGGTTTGTTTTGTTTTATTTTGGTTGAAAAGTAATGACAATTTAGTTATTTTTAAGACAATCGAACGGTCTTATCTCTTCTTTATTCTTATACAGCGGGTTTGATAAAATAAAATGAGTTAACATTACTGTAAAAGACTTAAAGTTGACGCTCTTATTTAGGGAGGACATTCCAGCACAAAAGCTATGAATCACATTGCTTGCATCTTACGCGCTAATTTAGGGATGGCAGTTAGTTATATTAGTTAGGGTCTTCTAATATGCATGTAGGAGGTATGAAAACAAGAAAAGTACAATAGCAGCAAATTTTAAATAGGCGTATATCTTCTTAGTTAAACAAGTATGTGCTTATTTTGTGTTCTTTTATTTTGTCGTCAGATTTAATAAAGCAAAAATTATAGTCGCTAGCTTAACGATAAGCGAATTGTTGACTATATCAGCTGGTTTTAACAACAGCGAATATCGTTAAAATTCTTACTAAACAGACAATTTTGTAGTTGAGTTAATTTAACCGACCGAACTCAGTAATTGGTTAGTTTACAACATATAAAATTTCGTTGTGTTTGAAAAGAATAAAAGCAAAATGCCACATGTTGAGCAACCACTGTGGTTAACTACCTGTTTGTTTAAAGCATATCATGTGTTAAACTCCCATCGAGGACATCTATATAAAAAAGTAACTGTGGTAGGATAAGTTATTTAAAGAGAGAAATAAATAGAAAACAGCAGTTAGAGATTCTGTGCATTACTTGGTTGAAAGAGCCTGGTTCGTAAAAAATTAAAGAGCGTTAGTATCTGCAAAAAAAAAAAAACGCAGAAAAATGTGGTTCGTACGATGATAAGGTGGTTTATATGCTAAGCAACACATCTCGCCGAAGTAACAGATCGATGCCTACGCAAATTTGTAAAACTTAATGTGTAGTAAACAAGAGAGAAATAAGGCAGGGGCCGCAGAAAATAAATAGAGATTTAATACTCTTATACGGCATTTACACTATGCAATTTTTCATGAAACTAGCATGAAATTTTTGTTTGTTTGTAAAGCAGGAGGAGTAAGCAATAAGGTATTGCTTGAGTTTTTTGAGGGGATGTTACTGTTGCTAATGTTTACTTTTAAATATTGACGAATGCTTTAACTTAAATACAAAATTGAGATAAAAATGCCTCAAAAAATTACATAGTGTATATCTGGACTTACAGTCAATCAATGGCAATCAAAACTTACTCTTCTCTTCAAAGAGAAAATTTTATATCTATAAAAACAATAAATCAACACTTTTAAGTATTTTTATACCTTTTTTGTGAGTGCAAATAAAAAAAAAAACGATCTGCCTCTTTCTAAATAAAGAAAAAAAAAAGTAGCCTGAAATATGACCTGCAAATAACTGTTCAGTAGCACTATACACCAGAAACATGCACATACAATGTGTGATGTGATGACATACGAAATTATGGGGATACAAATTAAAATTCAAGAGTTCGCACCAAAATATGTATGTAAATGTGAAAACCAGTGCATTGGTTATTTTACATAGTTACAGGGTCATCTAAATTTTAGTACCTTTTATATTTAACTAATTGAACTCAAACTGTAAATGTTGTTCATTTATTTGTTAATATGTTTTTCTGTGATGGATCATAAATATTTGAAGAGTTCAATTTTTTTTTTAAAAAAGAGACAATTTTATTGGACCACCCTGTGTATTTCATGGAAAAAATGTCATTCAGTGTTGTATTGTGTTCAGACCATTCTTAGTTAAGTATAAATTTTCTACACCTTTTTGTTTTGTTGTTTTTATTTCTTTACTTTTGAATTATTTACTACAAAAAGTGTAAAAAAAACCCACATACACACAGGTCAGGTGCCATATAATTTAAAATTTTTTTTGCATCCAACCATCCAAACAACAAAATAAACAACTGAAACACGATTGACAAAAAAAAAAGGTGTTGAAAAACTTGTTAGTCTTTCTATATTCAGTACTGCTCAATGATTTGCTTTGTCAAAAATAGTTTATTTTTTATATTATTTTTTTGTCACTGGGGGTAATGTAAAAGTGTGAGTAAAATTTTTCAGGATTTCCATGCAGTGCAGCAGAAAGCAACAAAGAAACTGTTTATAATTTAATTAAAATATGAGAGTGACATATGTCGAGGAAAATTTAATTTAAAATATTTATTATTTATTAAATTAAAACATATTAATAACAAATATACATATTTGCAATCATTTATTAGTGTCAATCCTGCTTGATTCCTTAAAAAAATCCATTTTCAGTTTGTCTCTATCAGCTAGTTTTCATGATATAGCATTTTTAAGTATTAAAAAAGTAAAACTTTTCCATAGGAATTAACAAAAAACAAAGAAGTAAACCTGTTTCGTACAGTTTTTTAAAATAAAAAAATTTTATTATTTCCCAAGAAATTGTTTATAACTTGCACGAATGATGTCCATGCATTTCGTTCAGTTTCGGTCATTGACTTATCAAAATCGTTATCATTTATAAACTGCCTTATTTGGGGACCGTCAAAACTCCTGCTCTAATCTTATCTCTACTTAGTTTAGGCATTTTGCTGCAAATATATGCAAAACATTCCCCATCATGCTTCATAAGCCCTAATTTGATGTGCAACGGTGGTAGGACGATCTTCTCACGTGCAACTAAAGCTTCATTTAGAATATTTTTATCGCCAACAATCATTTTTTCCCTCGTAGGCCAATATTTTTGACGCCAATGTTTTTGCTGGGATCTGCTATCCCAGAGACATAAAAAGCAAGGGTACTTAGTATAACCACACTGTTGTCCAAGAAGAAAATTTACCATTTTAAGATCAACACAAATGATCCATTGGTGGTCTTGGTATTTTATCTTTTTCATCACTAATGCAATGTTGTTATATTCTTCTTTCATTGTTGTGGAGTGCGCAATTGGAATTGATGCATACACATTGCCATTGTGCAATAAGACGCACTTCAAACTTCTCTTGGAACTGTCCAAGAAGAGGCGCCAATTGCTAGGTAGATACTTGGATTGCCCCATTTTCTGCATAAAACCATTTACATTATTACAAAACACCAGATTGTCTTCCTTAGTAAAAAATTTTAAAAAATCTTTATCCCTAGTGCGGTAATAAGTTATTTTTGTTCCACGTTCTAACAAATTCTTATCATTTAACCTAGAAGCTAACAATTCAGACGCTTCTTTTGATAAGGCCAAATGTCGAATTAAGTTATTCAACTCGCATTGATTAAAACGTTGAGGAATAGTTTCTGTGTCTTCGAAAACACTGTCGCAATCAGTTAGATCATCAGCGGTATTATGTTCAAACTCCGTATTCAGCTCTGAAGAATCATTCAGTTTTGGAATGGGAACATCTTCGGAATGGGGAATTGGACGGCGCGCTGGCAGTAAATCGGGATACTGCCATTTATTTCGATTTTTCCTATTAATACCAGCAATACTCACTAAACAGAAGTAACAGTCGTCCAAATGATTTCTGGGCTCTCTCCAAACCATCGGCACACCAAACTTAAGCCTATTTCGTTTTCCTTGAGTCCACTGTCGCAGGTTTCACACGCAATGTGTGGAGCTCAGCTTTTATCTTGGTCACCAAGATCAACTCCAAAGTAATCTAAATACGATGTTTTAAAACATTCTGAAATAGGTCTTATGTTTTCTTTAAAGATGTATTCTCCACAAATATAACAAAATGTGTCAGCTGAATTTTTACACCATCTTCTATTGGAAGTCATTTCTATTTAGATCAACACTTTTTTAATAAACTTTTCCAACTGCAATAAACCACTTCTTACAAGCAACTAACTTCCGATATGCAATTGGAGTGCAAAAAGAAAAAATATTGTTCTGAATAATATTGCACAAATAAAATTCCCGCTAATCAGCTAGGAGTTACACATAAAATAATATTTTTGGAAAAAACGGAATGACAAACTGATATATACCCTCCTCACTTACAGTGAAAGGTTTAAAAAAGCTATATCAAAACTAGAGCTGATAAAGACGAACTGAGTACAGATTTATATTCAGCGCACCCAAATTAACTAGAATCGGTTGATAAATTCAAAGAAGCAAAAATATTTTTTAATTTTGTCGGGCTGTGTAATCAAAACAATGGATAACTTTAGTGAGAGCATGTCCATATGGTTATTTGGCTATTTCGCTCGTCATCTGTTTTTACAAAAAATAAAAAATCGAAAATTTTGAATACATTTTTAGCCTACAGATTATCAAAACAAATGAATGCCTAATTTTCATGAAGATCTTGTAATCTTTAACTGATTCAATTATTTTCTGATTTAAGTGTTCAGGTTAAAATAAAAAAAAACTGCTATTGAAAAAAGTCAGTTGCAGTCATTTCAATCAATTTTGTTACAACAACGAGAACAAACCATTGGATTACTTTGGAGGAAGCATGCCCATATGTTTATTTACCTATCACTAGCACAGCTCGTCGTCTGTTTTTGCTATAAAAAAAATAGAAAATTCTAAATATGTACATTGTTAGTTCTCGGATTATTGAAAAAAATTAACGCCTGTTTTTTACCAAGATTTCTTTCTCTTTTACTGATTTAAATATTTTTTAAATTAAATTTTCGAGTTATTAAAAATAAAGTCAGGGAAGTATATCGCTTATATTTATTGAAAGGAATCTATAAATAAATAACTATTTAAATTGCGCTTTTAGAACCACTAACTTCTATTTCTTCTTAAATGCTCGTATTCAGACTCTTGATTCCAGATACATTTTTTTTTGTTTAAAGAGAAAATTATTTATTAAGTTTATTTCATGCGTTTTGTTGATCATTAAAACAAACTGCTTTTTATTGTATCGCTTTTTATGTGGATTTTGTTTACAGTTTGAATATTATTTTGGGTACTTTTATATTTAATTTATATTAAATTCATTGATATATTCGTTCAAATATGTGTTGAAGTCTTCCACATTTACTTTTCAATTAATAGAAATAGATTTTTAAAGCTAAACAATAGTTCATCATACTTAACTAAAACAAACAAACATCCATACATCTGCACGCGCACAAACAGTTTATTGGAAGAACCATTTAATTTATTTACTTTAATTTTGGCAAATACTGTAACCACCCTTTTTACTGGCCGCAGACGTATTTTTAGTAAAAACAATGAATCTTTAATTTTTATTTATTAAACAAACATTGAAAATAAAAATATTTGTCTGTATAGGAGAGAGCGTGCGTGTGTGTATTTACATGTGTGCGTGTGTTTGTATTTTCGTTGAAATGTAAAATTTGTTGACCCTAAATTAAGTTGTTAATATACGACGCATTAAATAACTGCAAAATTGCTGTCAACGCCAAAGGGGAATGAATAAGAGAATAAAATGTTACAAAAATTTATTGGTTTTATACGATTAGATAGTTTATATCAATTCCTTTAGATGCTTTTATAAATTTTTTTGCTTTTCTAAACTCATTTTTATAGCTGTTTAAAGTGCAAGGAAACTTCACCCCCGTTTATGGCACGTGCTGTTAAATAACATGAGTTTTTAACAAAGTATTGTGTGTCTGTTCCTCCCTTCATGGGTTTATTGTTATTAACAAGGGTGTGTGTTATTTTTCTTGTTTTTTCTTTATAAGAAATACTACAAGCAATTTATTTGTTGCTTTTTCAACGATTGTAACTGCAAATAAAAGAAATTGTTGATACTAAAATAACAATTAGGGTTGAATAAGTTCGTCTTTGCCGGCGAAAATGTTTAGATTGCTTTTATTATTTTTATATGGCAGACATTCTGTCTACCGATTGTTAGAGCAAAGTACGAATTTATATTTTAATGTCCTTATTACTCCGTGTAGCCAATAACTGTGATTGATGTTGTTTCTGAAAGCGGTGTGGCAACTAAAATTTATTGACCTCAAATTAAATTTTTTGTTTTTTATGTTTATATGATTCTCTAGATTTTAATAAAGAACTGCTTGAGAAGAAAATTAGAAAAAGTGAATGTTAGGTTTGGTGTGGCCTGGATAATCTTCTTATGACAAAGGCCAAGCTCACCTAGACCGATATGATATTTGTATAACATTTATGTTCATTAGACAAAGTCTAAAATACAGATGATAGATATTTCGTGTTCCGCATAGTCAACAAAAATTTTCGAGAACCCAGAATAGATAAACTTAGTCTTTAGTCTTTTTTTTAAGAAAAATAGAAGCACGCGAATTATGTGACTGCCAACCAACGTAATATGGACTAGAATACATACATTTTTAGATGCCATCAGTTTATATATTTTTATTTTTTAGAAAAATTCAATTTTAAATTTATCACACATTAAAATCACATAAATAAAATTCCAGGTTTTATTTATCTTTTCAATTTATTTGTTGACCATGTCACACATAAAATACGCTCAAACCAATAAATGAAAGATTATTTTGTTTTATTTTAAAAACGTTATATTGAAATTTATATTGTTAGAGTTCATCGATTTTACACATAAAACAATTGATACATGTGAGAATTTAGAAAAAAGAAATGCACTGCACTTTAATTTAAGTATTTGAACATTTAGTTAAAGATTTTAAATATATTTTTTTTTCGAAACACACAACTTAATTAATAATATTCAATTACTTTAATGTTAAATTTGTTTTCAATTAATTATAAACTGTAAAATATAAATTCACTATTCAGCCAAATAAATTTAAAATGATTTTTAATTCATTTTTAGATGTTTGTATGTATAGAGAAGTTCATGGTTGAATGTTTATATGGGAGCAAGAAGCAACGCACAGAGGGGTATTTTGCCAATCTAAAATTAATTTTGAGAAATGTAAAAATTTAAATATGCAGCTTGACAGATAATGAAATTCTGCATCGTATGGTGAACTTTTAAAGGCTTTTACTTTAGATTTGTCATTTTGGGAAATTATTAAAATCAGGAAAATTGGATAAATCGCATACGTTTTTATTGACTTCATACGATTTTTAAACGTTTGCAATATAGCTTTTTCTGGCTAAACGAATAAAGATTTTGTATTGATTTTTTTTCCTGTGAAAGGCTATATTTGCAGCTTCTTTTATTAATTTTAAGAAAAATTTTGTTTTTAATTTTTTATTATAAAAAATTTTGTTCCAAATTAAAAAAAAGGATTTTTTTTGTTAAAGTTTTTGCAAAAAATTTTTCGTTACAATCATCAAGAAGTTATAACTAAGAATAAATTGATTATTTTCAGATAAATAAAATAATATAAAGTAACATATTACAAAGATATCTTTTTAATAATATTCTTGGGAGGGGGAAATTTATAAGGCATTGAAAAGCTTAGTAAGAATATTTTTAGAAAATTGGCAAAAAAAAAAAAAAAGAATTAAAAAATTTCACAGGGACTTTTTTGGGGTGGTATTAGAGGAGGTATCCCTCTAAATTAATTTTTATGGTTCTAAGGCGTATGTAATCCAATTCATTTGATAATTACATTCTTTTTTTCAAATAATATTTTATTTCATCGCCCACAAAAAAGGGCGGCGCTAAAATGGCATTTTAAAATCTCTTGAGTCCAACTTTGTTTTTAAACATTTTTAGACTTTAAAATTTACAATTGCTAAACAAAATGACGGGAAAATAAAAAACTTGCATTTTTCAGGGGTAGGATTAGTTCTTCTGAGGGGAACTCTTTTCTTCCTGGGTCGATTTTTCTTGTTTTTTAGTTTTAATAGCCTATGACCATAACAGATCTTCCTGCCAAATTGCGTTATTCTAGGTGCACTAAGCAAATTTTTAGAGTCAACATAAACTAAAAAAAATAATGTCCTGCTAGATTGGCAAAATACCCCTATTTGTGACGTGGCTTTAAGCCCCACGTCAAGAAATATTAAAGCTGAAAACAGAAAATGATTAAGGCTTCCATTTGGGTGGTAAACATCTAGGGACTTAACAACGAAATATTAAGATTTAGAGAAAGTGCTTCTGAGTAACAATAATAAATTCAGGTCTTTTTTCTTACGTCATCATGGTTCTATTAAGTTACAGCAGCTGTGCCATCGGTACTTCTTAATAATACCAGTAGATTTCATTATGAGATGCTCCTCTTCTTCTTGTTGTAAATTGAAATTTAATTTTTATCTTATACACATACATACTCGTACATACATACATACATATATCAGTATTCAAGAGGTCAAATAAAAACAATTTATTTTTAAGCGCTTCATTTTTTTTTTTAACTACAATGAAAGACTTATGGGAATTTATAGTAAAAAAGTATTTCATAAACTTACACACTGAAATTGTTCTGCTTTAACATTTTACACACATAATCCATGACGATGAATTTTACAAAGATGATTTTTAAAATAAATTTGTTGGTTTTAACAAAAGTTCAACATGTTTATGACAAATAAGATTTGCAAATCTTTAAAGTCATGTTAAAATCATTTTGCATACGGCAGTCAGTAGGATAAACGTCAAAAGAAATATTCTTTATGTGTTCAAAAATTTTTATAAACTGACATTTGAATTATGATTACAAATTGAGATATTTAAAATAATATTGCTGTCCTAGATTTTTCTTTGCAAATAGTTTTTCTTTGGTTAAAATGAATTTTCATTTACTAAAAAAATATTTAAGAAATAAAATATCTAAGAGACTTCTAAAATATGGTTGTTATATGATCACAGGAACCATATCATGTTCCCTGTCTTATTGCTTTGTTAATTGAATGTTGTTCTTATTGAATCAATTTGTTTTGAGACTCTTGAATTTTCTACAGTTGAGCTATATGAGCAGCAGCGAAACGGTCCTAAAGATATGCTTTCTTAGCAGCAATTCCTTTTCATTTTTTTAGTTTTTAAATAATAAATATTTAAGATAAGATCATGATATATTAATATTTGAAGGAATTTAGCAAAATTAACGTTTGACATTAGAACTGATTGTTCTTTTGAAGTGAAGTAAATCGCAGCATTTTTGAGAAATGACATGAAATAGATTTTGCATCTTTCGTGCAATTTTTTTTTACCAGGTTTAGCATATAATCGTTACAAGTGTATAAGATAATATTTTAAAAATATAAATAAATTATATTTTAATTTAATTTTTATTAAATTATTATTTGAACTGTTAATATTATAAATGAATAGAACTTATTTTGGCTTAAGTTCATTTATTTTTAATTTCTAAAAATCTTTTTTAAATTATATTTTATTTATTTTACAAGCAATAAGTCTTTATTTTTATTTATATTTTTTTCTTCTCAAAATTTCGCTACTCATTTGTGTAGCATCATGATGATGTAAAATAAATAAAATTAAATTAATTAAAAAGGTCAAATTAAAAAATATATTAAAATTATAAATACATTTTATTTCGTCCTCACCTAATCTCCTGGTCTGGGTTAAAGAAAATAATAAATGATTGTTTATAAATGCAAATATTTCAAGCTCTAAAACTTATACAAAATCTTACACAAACAAGTAAAATTTTTTAAACAAGTTGTTTCAAGTTGAAAGTATTTTAGTTAATTATCCGTGTTGTTTTATACATATTCTGATAATTTCCATCATCTATTTTTGTTATTATAAATTTGCACCATTTGTTTAACACTTTATATCTGTTTGCTGATTTAACTTTCAAAGAATTAAAAGATCACTAAAGCGTGTTTTTGAAACACATTATGAAATAAAAACAAAAAAAAAAAAAATATATAAATATTGTGTGTTCTTTAAATACCATAAACTGTATTTAATTGCAGCTTTGCTGTATATTCATTTTTTACTATCGTAGCTGCAATTTAATACTAACAAAAAAGGATAACAATAATGCAAATACAGCAGTGAGCAAACTTGCAGACGCAGAACATTGTCATGGTTGAGTTAAATAAAAATAAAAAAAAAAATAAATTGTTATAGAAATGAATAATCTGCAATAAAATATTTTACTCTTAAAAAAAAAAAAATTGTTATTTTTGCAAGAAATCGTTTGGGTTACTGTTGTTTCAGAGAAATACTATATCGGGCATTAATTTTTATTAAAAAAGTGAAACAAACAAAAATAACCTTTTCATAGATAACATTTTTGAAGTCGTATTAAACAGCAGTCATGCTGTAGCATGTCCTGAGCTCGATTTCACTTGGATTTTTTATCTTCGTATTGAAGAATACATACATACATTCAAAAATATGTTTTGTGTTATAAAACAAGTCGAATTATTTTGTATCGAAGCACTCAAATAAAATTTTTTGAATAAAATATTTTTTTTTACTTAAGTTTCATTTTTCTGTTAAAGATACAACAGTTTTAATTGATTATTTTACCAAAGTATTTAAACTTGCTTAATGAACCGATATAATTAAATATAAATAGTTAAGTTTTTGCCTGGAATATTATGCTTTTTAAAATTAATTGCGTAAAAAATACAATAAGTGCTACTAAGTGATGCGAATTTATTTAAAATTTGAAAAATAAATTTTTTATTTATGAACACTTTTATTTAAAAATATAAAAGAAATTGTTGTTGCAGTTTGTAGTGCTGAAATGTTTTATAATTTAAGTATTATTTTAAATTTGTTTAAGTATCGAAATGTTGTTTAAAGCTTTTTTTTTGCGTTGACACACATTCGTCACAAAAACAATTACACGGTCAATGATTTTAATTTTTATATTCGCAAGTTACAAGCTCTTATACTTGTATATAGTTTGTCACAATATGAGCTAGTTTTTTTGAAAGTGGTATAAGTCCATTTTTTCATATATTAAGTTTTTTGTTTGAATTAATTTCAAAATATTGGCCAGCTTTAATGAATTGAAGTGATTTTTTTCTCTGTACACTTTTTAGATTTTATTTGGTAATAATGATTGCTAAATTTTTTTGAAAAAATAATAAATTTTTTTTTGTCGCTTAAAGTAGACATATACCACTTTCAAAAGTATAAGCAAATATAGGGCATTTATATACATAAATAATTAAATTAATTAAGAGCTCATTTCAGTTATGTTAAAAATATAAAAATGCAAATTACTTCGTCTTTAAAAAAAGAAAAAGGTATTTTATACTTATTTGTCTTTACCAGTAGTATTTATGGTGAATAGGCGGTATATGGTGTTAAACTTATCATGTCGGTTTATTTCTCTCTAGTTATGCTCCATGAAGTTTAATTAAGTGCTAACAAATTAATTTTGCTGAGGCTTTTTGGTCTTTCCTTTTTTTCCTAACAAACATCCAACATGTTTTAAGGCAGTTTACAATTTCTCTGTTCGTATTTGTTTTCTGTTTAATATTGTCTCTTCTAGAGATTTAGTTGATACAAAGACTTTTCCTTTCATTTTCTACAAAATTAAAGATTAAGCTTTTGGCCTTTTTCTTTAATGATGTTTCCACAACTGAAAAATTTCTGTGTTTCGCAAATGGACTTAATCCATTCTCAAAAGAAATATTTGTGCGATAAATATTTCAAAATTGTTTTTGTTTATTTTAGATCAAAATAGAACTGAATTAAAATCGTGAATGTATCTATGGAGAGAAGGAGTCAATAGATCATTAAATAAACCGTTAACTTAGTTTTTTGAAAAAGTGGACTTATACCACTTTCAAAATAACCAGTTCATATATTTACGCATATATTAACAGCATAACTTTGAATAATAGAAAATACGTTTGGAAAACTTTATAGCCTTACAAAAAATCTCAGAAAATAAAAACGGCAAAACAGGGCTGCCAGTCCCTAATAATAAAACTATTGAAATATAAATAACATGTTAAACATGGTAACTTTATCATTTGTTTATAAATTGGAAAAGACTATTTTTTATATAAAAATATGTGTATTTGTTGGTGATCGCTAATCAATATTCTTCTCACACAAAAGTAAATATTTGCGGAGCTACAAATGGGTAAAATGTAAAATTACACATGTCTTTATATAAAAGCACGTACTACACTTTGAGTGTGCTGCTGTAATCAAGGTGGTAAGCATATTGACTACAAATCTGGTTGCCCTGGGTCCAATCCTTGCTGCAGTCGGTACTTCTTTTTCATAGCATATTCGCCGGCAAAGTAAAATAATTAATAAAATGGCTATATCTATCTCCTTTTACCACCTGTTTTCTCTCTCATCAATCCCTTTCCTAAAGAATGTAGCACGGTTACAAACTAAGTAGGTATTAATGCCTGAAGTTCTTCTTCTCTTAAAAAAATATATATATATAGAAGCAGATGTTTTATTTTCTCAAAATTAAATATATTTACGGAGCTACAAGCTTTTACAAATTTAATTCGTTTTTGATAAGAAATAAAATACTTCTTTAACTTTTTAGTATCTATCTGTTACAGTTCAAAAGTTGAGAAAATATATAATAAACTTAGGTTTTCTGTTACAACACTCTTTCATTTTTCTTTTTTCATTGTATTCAGCTTTTAAAGAGGACATATGGTCTATGTAAATTTAAATCAGCTGCATCTGCACTTGAAAATTACTCTTATTTGGGGATACTCTGTTTAACTTTGTTGTATTATTTGTTATTGTAGCAGTAATAATCATACAAATTCTTTAAATTTCTCTAGAAACAAGGGATGCATAAACTATAAGGTAAAAATTAAACCCTCGGTTTACGGAACCCTAAGAAATAGAGTAAATCAATTAAATTAACATTACAGATTATGCCTCATAAGTCCTTGTTCTAAAGAAAACTATTATTGTTAAGTTGTTGTAATACAATCGAAAAAAAACTAAATCAATGAGCCAAGACCCTCAATTTGTATTAAATTATAACTAAAAAGGGGTTTATTAAAATCCAAGAACCATTTACTTTGTATTAAATTTATTTTACAACATTAACAGTATTCCACTCGAATTTTAAATATCACACTAAATAACTATTTAAAAGTTAAAAACCTCGTCTTGCTACATAAAATTATATTTACCAAAAAGCCTAAATACCTATATCACCGCTTGGCGTTCACTAGATCGTCGAGAGGAAACGGCATTATTCAATTTCGGCATAATGACACGGCATCCGAGAGACAGTTTTATATATTAACAATCCGTCTCTGGAACCAACTCTCCCCTATTTTGCAGAACACAAGCAACGCAATTAAATTTAAAATTTTACTTTTGCAAACGTTTCGAGATTAACTGTAACTCCATTCAAACTGTCAAGTTAAAATCCTTACTCACACAAACGAATATATTATATGTAAATTTTTAAATATATTTTAATACTATATGCAATTTTATATTATTTTTTACTTAATAATTTTTTTTCCTATATTTTTTGTCTTTTTTATTTATAACTCTTATGTAACTTGCCTGATTCTAATACTCTAATTTATAAGATTTAATGTCTTGTTGTATTAGAAACTCACATTTAATAAATAAATAAATAAATAAAATAAATAACATAATATTAAAGAAAAAAAAACAAGTCTCAAAAGAGCAGCAGTGAATGCTGTGCCACAAACGTTTTTTAAACATCCTTAATGAACATGTGTTTGCATTTTTCAAATAAATTACTTTTACTTTTCTGTCCTAATTTTAGTTGCTCTTAAGTGGGCGCACTTGCTTTATAACTCAACTTAATGTTTTTAAACAAATTTAATTTTGCACTTTAGGCTGTTCAATATTCAATTTAAAATTTAAGATGTAAAGTAAAAAATCCCAGTACACTTAAAACCTATCCCACTCGCAGTCACTTTGCGGTTAAGTCTTTCATTTTAAAGAAATTCTTCCATACAATATTATTGGACTTTTCACCTTAAATTAAAAAAAAAAAAAAAATTAAAGAATAAGTGAGCAACCCTTAAAAATTCCAAACAATTAAAAAAAATATTTTGCAAATATTAAATGTGATTTTGGTTGAGTATTTCAAATAAATGCAAATCTCATTTAAAATATAATTTTTATTATGTTTGAATTATAATTTCAAACACAAACCGCACTTGCTTACATAACACATAACACATCACACACAACATTGAGATGGCTTAACAAAATTCTATTTGACATTGACATGTTGTCGGTCATGTATGCGTGATAAACCAAAGCGTTTTTAATTTAGGTTTTTAGGTGAAAGTGCAAACATAGAGAAGCCCAACATTTACAAAGAATTAGGAATTCGTACAAAAATTAAATAAATAAATGAACATAATACTTTTATTTACGTTTTCGAGTGCTTACGTTTTTTAAATACAGAAATTGATACTTAAATTACACGCAAATATTTCTAAATTTTAAAAATGTAAGAGTTTTTATTAGGTTGGACTACATCCTTTTCAACTGTAAATTTTTTCTTTAATAATAGAAATGTTGTAACATAGATAGGAACTATTTTTATCCGACTTCGCATTTCTGCGCATTTCTGAACCGATTTAGAAAATTGGTTCTTCTTTTGAAAGGCTATGGTTACAGACCCGTCTTAAAAACAGTTTATAATTTTAATAATTAAAGGGCGTTCCCATACAACACATATAACACATATTTTTGAAGTATATCATAACCGTAAATTTAGAAAAACAGATTGTCACTATTATTTAAAGAAACTATTGGAAAGATAATAGCAAAAAATAATAGAAAAATAAATGTAAAAATTAAAGAGTGTCCCCACAGGTTACGCAAGTTGACTTATATGGGCCATTCTTTTGAACCGTTATAGACGTAGGCTAGCAAATTTAACAAAATGAAGATTACTGTGACCGTTATAAAGCAAGTATAAATGATCAAAATCATAAATTAAAGGGTGCCCCAATAGTTCACTTAATTTCATGTACATGCCCATATTTTTGAACAGTTGCAGATAGACATTTAAATATACAAAGATCCTGTGTTGCTAAGTCCGCTATAAAAACAAGTATAAAGTTTGGATTTGAAAAGTAAAGGGTGCGTCTATAGTGTACATAATTTGGTGTATGTGACAGAACTTTTAAACCATTATAGAAAGACAGTTGAAATTAAAAAGGAACCTATATTGCTTTGTCCGCTATAGCAACAAGTATAAAAGTGGGATTTGAAAATTAAAGGGGATCCCAATAGTTAATGTATTTTTAGGCATGTTGCCAAACTTTTAAACCGTTACAGATAGACAGCTATAATTTGTATTGAAGTTGGTTTTCTTGCAATACTTATTTAAACATTTAATTTTTCTCGTTTAAATTAATTTTGGAACTGACCTTTTAAACAAGTTAAACAAAAGCTGTCAGTTCCCATGTATTTTATATTTTTAAATTTAAGATTTTTAATTTGTTGAATTATTTATTGTTTTCTATAAATTATTAAACATTAAATTTAATTATTCAGGGGTTTTATTAAAATAATCATCATACGATTATAATTTCCCATAATGTTGTATGAATTATATTTTACTAAATTTTTATATTTTAACTCCACATCATATTTCTATTTGTGTTAAATCAATAATTTAAATTAAATTTTCTATTTGCATTTTTTTATAATAATTTGCTTTTAATGTTTTTTTCTCATGCTGTTAATTGTTTAGTGCTTTGACTTTTGTTTTCTGCTCGTTTACATTTAATTTAAAAATGTTAAGCGTATAATTGGCATTAATTATAATTTCATCATTATCACCTTTATTAAAATTATAGTTATTTTTTTATTTAGTATAAATTTTTTTAGCTACAAGAAATGTAATGCTTTACAATTAAATATGTTGAAATCAGCATAAAAGAAGTAGTTATGCAATTAACGAATAAAAAAAAATAATTTTAATAGAAATTTAATTTATGCTCCAGACACATAAATAAATGTATTAAAATAAAAAATAAAAACTGTTAATAAATATTTTTTAAAGAATAGTTTTTATATTCATTCCGTGTAATTAAACGAAATTACTTCCAATTGACTGGCAAGTCTTTGCAACAATACTTCTATGTTGTAACTAGAAAAACATGTAACCTTTTTTCTGGTATGTGGCGGATCTGGAAATATGGTATCATAGAAATGCTTATCGAATTCCCTACGAGGCTGCGTACACGTCCACAATAATTTTCCAAAACAGATTCTTAAGAAAAGAAAACAAATTGTACTGATTTCTAGTTGTAGCTTGAACTCAAAATTTTAGAAGCCTATAGATATTGTTATTAAAACTCAAAAAAGAAAAAAAAAACACAAACTTTGAACCTTTTTGCATTCGAATGCAAATTATTGTCCTCTTTAAGAAGTTCTTTCATTATTGAATAAATACTTTAATTGAATCTATTAAAAAGGAATAATTTTCCCTGCCTAAAACCATTTTTGAATTTTTCTTCTTCTAAAATCAATATTATCCTTTAATATGGCCCTTGTTGGGGGCGCCTTATTGAAAGCTTTAAGATTATAACTGTGTGAGATAACGAAAAGGTGTTAACAACTAATATTTAATATTTCCATAATCATAAGATGGACCTGTGTTTTAAAACAAAAAGTTTTAAAAGGGAAATGCAAATATGTATTAATACTAAGAAAATCGGTATTAAATAAGTTGCATTATTAAACACTTTTTTGAGTACAAGTATTTGCCAAACACTTGTTTATAACATGTGTCATATGACTTTCTAATGTTGTACATAATACTGCTTTATCAGTGTTGCTGCTGTTCTTATTTTTTTTAATAAATCTACGATGTTTCAAAAGGCTTTTGTCATGTGGCGCCGTCATTGTAAGATCATTTTTCGATTAGAATTAAAATTGGCATTTTGAACAGGTATCAAAGATGCTAACAATTGGCATTTTTTGACTAGTTTTGTAGACTCTTTCACATCCTGGACATGTTATTTAAATTACGAAAGTGTTCATTATTGATTTTTTTTTTTGATTACTAGTAGATTACTAGTAATTAGTGTAGAATTTTAAATGTATTTCATTCAAGCATGTTATCATTTTAAATTAAAAAATTAAAAGTGAAAGTGAAAGAGAGCTGTTGTTTTAAGAGTGATCGACTAAAGTCGATTTTTTGATTAATGGTCTATTTAGATTTAACCAACCGGTGAGTTTTTTTGTAACTATTTGTTAAATTCCAAAAGCTTACACAAAGATAACATATGACAAGTTTAAAAACAAATGTTACTGTCAATATAACAGTTATATAACATTTTCTAAGATCATACAAAACAATACTTTTGAAAAATATTTTATAGACATTCAATTTACATAGCAGGTGGGTCCCGTTCCAGAAGAGCTAAAAATGTCACATTAAAACCGGTCTACACTCAAGTTGTTTTTTATCTCTTACTCAGCAATTTTTCTTATCTAGACAAAACTACCAAATCGAAGCTTAAGTTCCTCTGGTGTATATCTAGATCTCAAAATAAAAACAATTCCTTTTATATCAACACATTTAGCATCACGACAAATGCGTTTGCTCAAGTAAGAATGTGTATGTATGTGTGATCTTTTGTTTTATTAAGAATTTTAGCTCATTCTGTATCTCTTCCGCAACAAGAATTCTAAGGAAACTAATTAAAAATAAACATAAGGTTTTTGGTATTTACAATTTTGGAAAAGAAAAAGATATCCAGACAAAAGAATTTTTTCATTACAAATTAAACAGGAGGAACTGGAAGAAATACATAAAATAGAATAAAATAAAATATAAGAATAAAGAAATAAAAGAAGCTAATAAAATGTCCTTTATTCCTAACAAAAATAATGCTGGAGAAAATATTAAATTAAGTAATAAAAACACTCAATAAGTAAAAAAAAACACACACAACAGGCTCAAAATAAAATGTAGTTTAACTAAATAATAATAAAAAAAAAAAAAAACTTTGACATAAAAGTACAAACTTTAGCTAACAACACACACAGCAACTCAGTAGGAAACTTGCTAAATTAACTCATAATAAAACTTAAAAAAAAACACTAAAAAAAATTATATATTAAACTTGTTTTCTTTTTATTGCATAATCAAAAAATGTTTTGTTGTTTCTTGTTTTTATTTTGTCATTTTTATAAAGTCAGAATACGGAAATAAGTTTTTAAGAATAAAATGGAATTATTTATTGGTCGTTTAGCTGCCACTCAAGTTCTTGTGAAGTATCGTGTGCGGCTTAAAAATTACTTTTAACGTATAAAAAAGGAAGTTTTTAGATTTGTTTTTCTTTTTTAATTTTTGTGTAAAGTTGGTAACAATTTTTATCTATTTAGCGTATTTTTACATTTAGGCATGAGTGCATCTTTAAGCTTTAAGTTGACTAACTTTTTTAATATATTTTGTGGTCTGAAAAAAAAATATTAAAGTTAAAGTCTATATTCTAGGCAAAAATTTAAAACTTAAAAATAACATTAATTTAAAAGCAAGAAGTTAATTTAAAAAATAAAAACGGTATAACTTAGTTTGTCATTCCGTTTGTAACTTCTACAAAATTCATTTCCGACCCCATAAAGTATACATATTCTAGGTTCTTATGCATAGCGAAGTCGATTTAGTGATGTCCCTCTTTCCGTCTGCCCTTCTGTGTTAGTGTTGAAATTAAGATTGCCGAGGCAGTAGATAGCTAGAAAATATCGATCAGACCTAATATCGAAAGAGGTGCTATTGGAAATCAGCAAGATCGGTCCATGCCTTTCGACGCAGCTGGCAAAACACCTCTGTGTTTTCCATATCATTTGGAAAAATGAAGTAACTCCAATATAAAAAAAAAAAATATTTAGACGATGGAGAATTAGAAGATAAGAACAAAACATCAAGTGAAAAAATTGGCACACATATGGGCGTTACGGGTTACGGGCCCCGAATTTAAAAATTTTTTAAAATATCAACATTGGTATCATTTTAAAGCTTTTGAAGGGATCTTTAAGAAACAACTAAATTTTTTTTAAATTGCTTAATTCATTAAGAGCCTATGACATTTTTATGAAAAATTATATGTGTGCAAAACTTAATTTTTTTTTTTGATATTTTTGTAATTCCTTTCAGTTGTGTCGTAATAAAAAATAAAAAAATGAATAAAACTTAATGCAGCTAAGGTAAGTCCTTGTAATAATAATTGTCCCTGATCAAAAGAAAACAACAAAGAAAGTGAATGTTGGATTTTTGAACAGCTTATTTTCAAAAAAGATTGCTGCCAAAAATTTTAAAATGTTAAAAAAGTAAGTGTAAGTTTAAATGCTCTCAATATAGAAAGACGCGTTACTGACTAAACTACATCTCTAGATAACTGCACACAAGTTAAGACATAAACTGTTCATTTAAGAAACTTCCTCTAATTTGCCATAGCAATTTAAAATAATTCCATTATCATTTGAAACGCCAACATTGCCATGCTTGGTTAACTCGCACTTGTTCCCTTCACTTAATAACCAATTAATTTTGCGTTTATTGCGTATACCATTGTAGTTTGTTTAAAATGTAGGCATGACTGCTGCTGGTTACAAATGAATCTTTTAGCACATACATATATTTGGCCAAGAACAAATAATAATGTTATTTATCTATAGTAGTGCTTAATGAGCATAACAAGCACACGACTACACAAGTAGATAACCATGTCTTTTTATAGCCACATAAGTTTACGAACACTAGTCCATTTTCCTTGTGTGTTAAGAGAGAAAGGCAAACAACAGCAGAACAATAAACTTCGACTATATTTACACTTCAGGTACAATTTTCTATTAACATAGTTGTAAAACAGTAATTATAAATCGCTTTGAATCTGTTAGCTAATACAAGTGAATTAAATTCTATAAAACTCTCGAATCGATAGAAGCTCCTTTTGAATTAAATAGCATTTTCAAATCAGTCTATAATACGAGTATGTTTCCCATTGAAATTCTAATGTTTTTTATTATTATTCAAAAGTGAATTAATAATTAAAAGTATAAAAATTGTATGATTAATAAAACATTAAAATTAAAAACTAAATTTGCACCTTTAAATATTTGTTTTCTTTCATATTAATTACTTTTTAGTTTGGAGCACAAATGTTACCAAAATTGATTCCGATTGAAAATTGCTTAAAAAGTTTCTATGAAATTCTCATATATTTCTCAAACATATTCATGTTTATTTCTGGCATCTTTTATACTCCGAGGCTTTGTTTTTTGAACAAATATAAACACCTTTGCGCACACAAACAGGTGAACATGTATTTCAAATAAAAACATCATCTGTACTAGAATTCATTAATTTCAGAAAAATAAAAATTATTTCATAACTATTGTATAACACATTCCTTTGCTATGCGAATAGACGCATATTCGGGTTATTTCATATCGCAATGTTTAATAGGAATTTGTAAAACTTTAAGTAAAATAAGTAAAAGTACCCTTCGCCATCTATGCAAATTTAGTTCAGTGACTCCAATAAAAAAGCTATTGTGGTGACAGAGAATTAAAAAATAAAAAAAAATATAATTTCATCGGCTCTTAATTTTTTAAAAATTATTTTAGTATTTTCTTAAAAATCTCGTCAAAAGCTTTAAAATGATATCTATATTGATATTTTAAAAAAATTGAAAATATCAGAGCCCCGTAACTCGGAAAATATGGGCAGACGCCAATTTTTTCAAATAATTTTTTTCTTATTTTTTTAACTCTATCGTACCATGTAATTATTTTTATGATTAAAAGTAGGCGTGGTGTTTTGCCTGCTGCCTCGAAGAACATAGATCAATCTTGCTGATTTCCAATAGCACCTCATTCCACACTTTGTCTGAGTGATTGGTGTATATCCATTTTCTCTACCTGATCAAGTGCCTTGGAAAACTTCATTTTAACACTTATACGGACAGACAGACGGACATCGTTCAATCGACTTCGCTATGCATAAGAACTCAGAATATTATTGTTATTAATATTCCTTATGGGCTCAGAAATGGAAAAAATTACAAACGAAAGGACAAACTTAGAATTATCGCTTTTCCACTTTTTGTGGCGAAGGGTATGCGATTCACTATTATATGAAAGGATCATTAAATAGTATATTTTATAAAAGGTTTTTTGTTTCCTTTTTAACTTTAAAGAAAGAGAACGTTATCTTAAATATGTACTGGAAAGATAAATTGATGTTTAAAAGGACTATTAAATCTTTACAATTTGAAGTGTATAGTTTTAAATTTGTTAAATATAAAAAATCTTAAAATTACTTTTAATTGTTTTTCAATTCAATATAAAATAACCCTCAATTAATACATACAAATATAAACTTTAAGTTGGCTGGTCCAAATTTATTATACAGACAAATAGATACAGTAACTAATGTTCAATATTGTTGTTAACATGAATAACTAAAATATTCTTTAACACACACACACAATCATTTTATTGATGTAAAAATATGTCATAAATATTTGTTTAGTGGTGATGAATGTTAAAGCAATTTTTAGCCGCCACCTTTTCTATAAAAATTTAATTATAGAGAAATTTATTTATTTGAATTGTTCTTTAATTATTTTTCATTATTTACAAAAAGTGGTGGGATATTTTTTCCTTCAGTAAAAATTAGTATTGTAAAAAAAATTTCATTAAATAGAATAAAAAGAGGAGGCGGCAAGCACACGTCAGTAATCGTGATCGTTACGTTGTTGGCAGATCTCGATGAGTTCAACTTACATTGGCAGCATGTAATTGGATGAACTGTAGTTAAAGCCTTCCGAAAGCTTTTTAAAAAAAGGAAAACTCATTATTGTTTTGCCGAACAAAGCATGAGCTGGTTAAGCCTTTCGTTCGCTAAACCAAAAAACAACTTTAGTTTCCAAGGAATGTAACAACATAACGAAAGTTGTCAGGCAGTCATGCCTGCTGGCTTGTTAAATAAGGCAACGAGCAGTCCGACTCTTGCTAGAGTAAGACAATGGTGTAGCGTAAATAGCTGCGGAAGTTTGTAAGAGCGCATACGCCATAACGCGCCGTAGTCAAATCAAAATTTACGTGCTGTTATTTTGAATCGAAAGAACGTAACAATATTTTCGGAAAACAATTTTGACTATATTTTCAACTACTGTTATTATGTTTTAATGGTGTTTTAGTGGAAGACTAAGGCATTTCCAGAGCTATTCGCAATATCTATATTTAAATATATATCTAAGATTTTAGTCCAGCCTTAATTTGCCAATTGTTTTTTATTCCTCGACTAAGAAAACCTTCAAGAGGAATGAAGATTTAAGAGAAACAAAAGCAGAAGGAGGTTTTAAAAACTGAAAATATTGAAACAAAAATGTTTTAAATCAAAATACCACAGAAGGTAAGCAAGGATCATAATTTTTAACCCAAGTTTTTTGTGTGATTCTCTTTTCATATACACTGAACTAATATAACTTTTGATGTTTTACAAAATCAAAAATGAATTTAAATATTGCTGCTACTATTTTGACAACAGCTGTAAGCAATTGCAGCAATACTAACGAAGTAAATACATATATAAATTAATTTACTCATACATTCAAATGTATTCAAATGCAAAATGAAGAACGTCATCAGCGCTAATAAACTAAAGCAAAATTTTTATTGCTTCTATTTAGTTACGCAACAATAATTTCTCTGGTCTTGTAAGTGGCGGAAGAGGGAAATAACGAACAGTGCTCACATCAACTATTGCTAATACAAACTTCCCTGCATACAAACTTTGTCATATAATAACAAGAACAACTACAATTTAGATAAGTTATGGATGGAAGCTTGTAAATTATGAGTTTATGCGAGTGTGTGTGATAA
Source organism: Gymnosoma rotundatum (assembly GCA_916610165.2). Classification (NCBI taxonomy): domain Eukaryota; kingdom Metazoa; phylum Arthropoda; class Insecta; order Diptera; family Tachinidae; genus Gymnosoma; species Gymnosoma rotundatum. The sequence continues at coordinate 760,770 of OU744337.1, forward strand.
AATAAATTGATCACATTGAACTGAAATGTTTTAAATTGAGTTTTGTTTATAATTTTTTTTTTTGCTAGTTATTGATGTTAAGAGTAGTAGTTATTTGGCTGCGGAATTCTCTAATGTTTTCAAGAACTTTAATTAAACCAAACAACATTAAGTCATTGCAATCTAGAGTGGTGCATTTTTCCAGCTTCGCAATATTTAATAATAATTTATGCAAGTGAGTTGTGTTGTAATAAAATAGCAATAATAAAAACAAATAAAGCAATTAGTAATTAAATTTATAAATAATTTTCTTTTTTATTAAAATAAGTACCTTTTCTTGAGTAAAATGTCCGACAATAATCTGCAGTTTGCAAATTAAAAGTCTCGGTCTATGACTGTGTTTTTTTTTTTTTTTTGTTTTCTTTTTATGTATAAAATATAATACTGTTGGCTTTAATTTAGTTGGCAATGCAACATCATCATCGTTCATTGACTGGTGGTACATTGGCCGCGACATTCAGATGGTCGTCAAGACAAAATTTCGTATATCTTCTTGTTTTTGACAAAATGATTGAGTGACGTTAATGAATTTTCCTACGAAAATACATAGAAGATAATTCTCTGTAATTAGAAATGATTTAACATTTGAATAGTAAAATCAATTACCCATATAATGTGTTACACAGAACTAATTACCTGACAAAATAGAATTTTGCCATTCTGTCATTGTGTAAATATTTTACATATTTAAGTGCTCTTCTGTTAAGGAAAATAAAATAAGTGGAAGATATGTTTTATTTGTATAGAACTGTATTTAAAGGAAATTTTTAAATTTATTATTTATATAGAAACACTTTTTGTTTGACCTTTTTAATTAATTGTTATTTGTTTAGTTTTTGTTTTTACAATAACAATTTTATTAATTTTTTTTTCTTATTTAAAAACAAGACTTAAAACAAAAACAAAAATATTGTTAAATTTATAAACTTAGATGCTTCTAAAAGAGTGGTTTAGATAAATATATATTCGATATTTTAAATTATATTTTTATAACTTATTCCTCTCTCTAAGACAGACACTTCAGTTACAGTTTTTTTTTTGGTTTAATAAAGTTAATTAACACGAAAACATTTTTTTTGTGTTTTATTATTTGTAAATTAAATGCAAATTCGATTTAAACTCTGCATCTTTTTTAGTCTGGTTGTAGTCAATTATTTAAACGACAAAAATATAAATAAATTTTTCTTTATAATTGTAAATGTGTATAAAGTTTAAAAACATATTTTAAAATAAAATTAATTATAAAAACAATATCGAGAGTTACTTAAGTTGTTAATAAAATGAAAAAATACATAAAATGCAACAATGAATAATAAATGAAAAATTAAATTAATAACAAATAATGAATTCGAATTAAATCATAATCTTTTTTTGTAATATTTGTCCCGTTTATTTATATTTATTCAACGTAGTGATATGGTATTACAAGATAATTTGTGATTTTTTTATATAAAAAATATCAACAAATATTTAATTATTTTGCCTGAGAATATTTCTGTTATAATCATTTCATTAATGAAAAACTCATAATTATTATCATCTGTTAATTGCTTCGAATATGATATTTTATGCTTTTAAAAATATATATATATAAAAATGAATGTCTGTCTGTTTGTTTGTGCTTTATAGGAGGCCAAACCCTTGGACCGATCTTCCTGAAATTTTCAAAGCATGTTACTGTGACTCTGGAAGGAATAATTGGACAAAGGGGCGTGGCACCGCCCATATAACCCAAAAATTTAAATCGCCATATTTTGGCCATTTTTTGACCTACGTCGACGATATTTGGTACATATGGTATTGGCATAATTAGGAATACGTACCAGGAGAAAAGTGGGTGGGACCCCGCCCCTTTTTAGAAAAATTAAAAATCGTAATATAGTCTTAACTACTGGACCAATCGTCATTAAATTTTCGCAATACTTTTAATTTTATTTAATAACGAGGGGGGTAGCGAAGCACACCGGGTTCATCTAGTAGTTTATAAAAAAATGAATAATTGCACATGAATTTTACAATTCAAAAAAGAGCCCTTTAAAAATCATTTACTGCGCGTTACAGGGCGTGGTAGAGCGTAGAGGTGGACTCGATAAAAAAGTACGCCTCTTGGTATACGCCAGATCATATGTCCTCTCATCTCATGGCTTAGAATCTCCTCTGCGCAGATGGAGAGGGGATCTTAGTTTCGTGCTTTCGAAATTGTATATAGCGCGTAACGGAGACCTCCGTAGGCCCTCTTGTTGAACTGTATACAGTGCTGTCGATTTTAGCCGAATAGACTCGTTTATGGTCTGGAAAGCTTTAAGTTCATAAAAGGTGCGCGTTCCGTTGAAAACCGTTTGGAAAGAGAATAATTTTCTCGAGCATCGTGTCTGGAGACCGTTCAAACCGTTCAAGGTACCATTCTCCAGTACATTTATTGACCCTTGGGGAGCTGGGCTTCTTCACCAGGGTGCAGACCTGCTATTTTATCACAGAAGAGTTAATTGCTTAAATATTGTTGACACAGTTTATAACACTGCTCAATAAGTTTTTTATTTTATTTATTTCTTTTCTTTACTTTTATTCCATTTTGTTTTTTTTTTGTAAATGGCTGTTGTTGTTGTGTAAAATTTTTATTAGATTATTGGATATAGTCCTTGATAAATACATTAGTATGTAAGGAATTCCTTTATATATATTTTTAGTTTTAGTTGCAATTTTTTATAACGAATTTTTTGAAAAATAAATGAATGAAATGAAATCAGTTATGGTCTGCACAATTATCCGAAGCTTACTAGCCTGCAAAGGAACTCTAACAAAGATTATAGATATTTAAAAGCTTTTGACCGCATTGCGAAATATCGTATACTTTATGAGGTCTGTGTTAGAGACTCCTCTACATTTAGAGCTGTATTTAAAGAAGATTGTGTGCTGTTACTATTACATTCTAGTTGTGTTTTATAAAACGTAATGAAATTATCGACGGATAAAGAGAGTGAAATAATATTTGATTTCACTAGAAGATGAGAAAATCCCAAATATATTGACGTGATAATATCTACTATTCCACAACTTCAACGAAATATGGGCTAAAGTTAATGTTTTATAAATGAATGTTGTATAAATGTTACTTGAGCAAAGGCAATTTGAAGAAATGGATTGAACAATAAGTATTCAGTCTCTCGGAAACATTGTGTAACAAACAGATGGCTCTTTTGATGATGTAATAAACTGAATGGTATTCTTAATCCCATATGAGGATCCGCCCACATTTGCTTAAAGTCGTTCATTCATTTTAATAGCGAATTGTCCAACAGCGTTTATTGAAATGGCACTTTAATCATACTGAAACTTAATGGGCTTAAGATGATGTCTAATTCGTCTACGGTGATTTTTAAATTTGCATTTTAAGTCACTGTTTTACTTTACACTTATTTATGGTCATTGTCTTAATGAAACTGTGGTTTTATTTATCACTTTAACCCTTTGACACGGGAATTAATTTCGGCCGTTGAAAAACTCTATATATTGTTTTTATAGGCTTCAAAGAACATGTGTAAAAAATTAAAGGGACACATTTTTATTCTTAAGTGGATTTTGAAGATGTACATTTTATTGTAAAATCTGCTTCAATCTAAAAACTATTTCATTTTATTTTATTTTTTTATTGATTTTAAATTTCTGAATACACATATGTACATAAATAAAAGAAACAAGATTCAATTTTATGTTTTTTTATTTGAAAATAATCTTTCACATATACGAGGCTGCGTCGATGATGATTAGACGAAATATATAAAAGAGATCTCAAGTTGTATTGAAATCTTACTGCCTCTTTAGAAATTAAAAAATAACATCACAACGAACCTGTTACTGCTAAAATTTCAACCAGTAACGGGTTGAAAAAAATCGACGTACATTAAAATGTACGCCACGCATCAAAGGGTTAATTTTCGAATTACATTTGGCTTTAAAAATTATTTTAGGAATATTACGAAAAGTAGCCAAAATATTTTTTTTTATAATTTCATATACAGAAGTTTTTTAATTCCTTATAAATTTCTTATTTTTTTTATTGTGAATTTTTAGTTTTTGTTTTTTATATAAAACTTTTAATTAAAGAAGTTGGACATATCATAGATACTTGGTTTCAAATTTTAGGGTTTTAATTAAAAAACGTTTTAATGTCGAGCAACCATTTTAAGTGCTTTAGAAACTAAAAGCAGTTAGTGCTCTTATTCGTCTAAAATGTAGAATGATTTTTGAAAATTAATTTCTTTCTTTAATCTTTATTTTAGCGTAAAGCAATAACAGGATTTTAGAAAATTCTGATTGCAAAATGTTGTTGGCTTGAAAGCATGTAAATATTTTCAAATTTGATTACATGTTACCACATTATTATTTCTAATAACTGCAATAATTGAGGTTGTTATCTGCAACTGTTATAGCCATTTTAATATTCTGTTTTCTCTTTCAATGACTATATTCCTGACCAAATATTCTTGCATTTATTTAAAAACAATTGCTGGCTGTTATACGTATTTGAGCATTTAATTTGTTTTCAGTTATTTTTGGCTTAATTTTAAAACCATAATAAATAAATAATCAAAAATCTGTAGCGAAGTTGGTAAATAAAAATGAATTTATAACTAATAATACCTTTCGCAAAAAAACTTATTCTTATAAATTCTGTTATTTAAGTGGCCATACAATAAAATATTAATTTAAATTTTTAGAATATTACAAATAAAAGTATAAGTTAAAAAAAAATATATGTATATAAATAAAAATGCTCTTCCAGGGCTTCATACCCAAAAGGTATTTTATTATTTAAACAGTTCTGGATTTATCTTTAAACCCTTTGTATTAAGACGAATAATAATAATAATTTAAAAATGAACATTGTCTTATTTTTGAACCGACAGACACTTAACAAAAAAAAAAAAAAAAAACAAAAAAAAAACAAAAAACAACAAAAAAATTTTAATAATGAAAACATAAAATTAAAAATAAAAGAGTGGACCATGCAATAAATGGAACCCTCTGTGTGTGAGTTCGAATGTCTCTTGGCTAATTTATGTCCAGAAAAAAAGGGGTTTCAGAAAAATTTTTCTAGGGAAGAAAAGACTACTCGCAAAAAACCGATGCTTGAACCTCGTCTAAACTTTATATATTTTCTTAACTTATCTTTAATTTAAAATAAATAAATTAAAAAAAAAATTTTTGTGTTTGTAATTTGTAGAACAAACCACTTGTTAAACACCAAGAGAAGATAAATAAACTTGTCAACAGTTTTGACAATATCCCAGTGGATATCTAACATTTGCGTTTTCTCTTAATTATGTACAAATTTAAAAAACCACACTCGCACCCCAATATGAACAAATACCAATACCAAAATATAAATTTTAATAACTTCAAAGGGATTTACGTTTAAGCACACTTTGTATTCCTGCACACAAACATACATGCGTATAAAGTCTAAAATATATATATGTGAGCATATGCTTGTGTGTGTTTGCATGTTATTCAAAAATATATTAAAGAATATATAAAACTGTGTGTAAAGTATTTTATGAAGTGTTTGTTGAATGTAAAAGTTTAAATAACTCGCAAACACTTTCACAAAGATAGAAACGCATACAAATGAACCTGCTTCCACAAGCCAACGCACACATTAAATTATGTGCTTTTAACTTGATGTGTATAACTCTTTACAACTAATGTGTTGTTTTAGCTGTTGTATGAGTTTATAAAGCAAACACTTTTCTTTTAAAGTAGTCATTTCTCACATGTCAGTTTTATGAAAAAAAAAAAAAAAAAATAAACAGTTCAACTAATTCGCATACAATTGCTTTCATGAAAATTTCCACATGATCAGGTTAACTCGAAGGTAGTTAAGTTATTTAATGTATTTGTTTTTTTATTATTATTCTTGCGTGTTATCTACATACAAGCTATTGACAAGAGCAATTTGCTTGAATATTCATATTTTTCTATACAAACACAAACTTAAGTAAATTTCATTAAGTCAAGGTGTTGTTTGTATTTTTACTTAAACAATTAAATAACAATAAAAAGTACTAAATGAAAAAAAAAAATATTTAAAATTCAATCATTATATTAGCAAAATAAATATGGAAATTATAAATATTATTACAGTTATTAAACAAATTTCTTATCAAACCAATTTGTTATGACTTTAGTTATATAAATAATATAAACATTTATATTTTGGCAAAATTTGGCTGTATAATCACACATCTTTATTATCCAAGGCATTCAGTGACAGAAAATAAACCGCCACCGCTTTAACCATACATTTTGTACAGACAAATGCTGACAAGGCCTGAAGCCACAAACCATTTTGAATAGTTTGACGTTAAAAGCAAAACTTTTTTTATCTATTAAATGAAATTTTTAAAATTAAAAAGAAAAATGATTTAAATTATAATATTTAATACAAAAATTCTATGTTTAAGCACACGCATGTTTACAAACAGACATGTTAATATTAAGTATACGTTACAGCCCAGTTAGCATTTTTTTGAATTATTGATCATATTTGAGTCTTTTTTGACTCCTCGACACGATTAAAATAATCGTTTATGCGCTCGTTTTAGAGTCGAAAATGAATGTTTTGTCGGTAGAAAATGGTACCCTATCCGCGACTCTTCTGAACGAGTCCCTTATGACTCGCGTTTTCGACTCATTTTCGATACTGTTTTCAATCGTACTTATAATCAAATACGATACTTTTTCGAGTCAATTTTTGATCATATTACTAGCCGTATGCGAGTCTTTTTCGAAACATATTATACGAATATTTCTTATTATATTTTCCCAAAATTAAACATTGCAAACTAAGTTTTGCTTATTGTTTATTACACGCTGTCTTGACGAACCATTGATTTGTTCAAACATTGAACAATTTCATGTGCGCACATTAAAATGGCTTGTGTAGACCATCGTTGTCGATGTCATGTCGTTTTCAAACAACGAGAAATCGAAGCATTAACCTCGCCAAGTTTCCTCCACGCAGACAAACATGAACAAATGTTTGAAACCTATTCTGCTGACGTTTTGTTCATGTGCGAACCAATCAATTGCTCGTTCAAGACGTAGTGTTACATTCGGTTGCATGTTATTCGTAATTTTCTTAAAATTCAAATTTAAAAAAAATTTATTTTACATATGTGTCTCTATTTTCTTTACGAAGTGACATAAAAATAAAATATGTATTTGAATCATTTTTTCATCGTTAGGCTGCGTTTTATATGTCTCTAAAAAATTCTAAAAACAGTCGAATTTCAAGCATTTGCTTTTTATACTTGTTGTTTTTAAACAAGTCGCTTTCTTTGCGTTTGTCGGAATGATATTCGAGTCTCTTTTTAAACGCACAACTGATTAATCAGTTTTAAGTCATCTTGGGTAGTCTTAAATGACTCACTTTACTGATTTTTGTAAAAACAATCTTCCAAATGCTAACTGGGAGATACCACACGCATATGCACATACAAATATATGTATGTAAACATATACATATATATATATATATATAAACAATAACTGAAATTGAATATTTCTTCTTGCAAAGATATCAATGACTAAAAAAGTCAGATTTGCAATAGAGAGATTTGCTAAATAATAATAAAAAATAAATAAATAAATTTATAAAGGACTCATACATGTTGTATCATTATTCGATTGTGTTAATGAACAAATATTAAATTATTCTTTGCTTTTCATATAAATTTTAAAATCTCGTTTTAGAAAATAAGTCTATAAAAGCTCTAGTTATAGTGCAAAGTAAAACTTTTTAGGTAATTAAGTAATTGGATTATTTAATTTTTTGTACATATGAAAATATATGTGTCTGTCTGCTTTCAGATATAAATAAGTTTATACCGTTGAATCTGTTAGGAAATTTTCTTTAAAAAGTAAAGTTTTGAAGATTTTATTCGGTATATTTTTTGGGTTTTATCCACAGCACACCTACACACTGTAAGTAAACAGTTAAACTAAACAGGCCGTTAATATGCTAGTGATATTACTGTAGTCAAAGCTTGAGCTACTGTTGATTTCTTGTTTGAAAAACAGTTCTAAATAATATCTAATAAACAATTGAAAGTAAGAAAGCTGTTAAAATTTTTCCATAGATATATGTTTTATATAAACTATTCTTTTTATGCCTGAAATACATTTTTGTTTATTTTATAAAGGTTCATTTAATTCGAAACGTTATTCAAAATAATATGAATAAAAAAATATTTAACAAGCAAATTCACGAGTTTAAGAAAATACAATCCACTTCTACTTTCAAGGTCACTCAAAAAATATTTTTTTTTTTTTGAGTAAAAGTTGATTTCACACTAATCATTAGAGACTAATAAAAATAACTGTTTTAATATTTTTTTGCGAAAGTATTATTTGGTTTTATTTTATTTATTTCACCTAAATAAAACTTTTTTAATAAAAAGTTTTTTTTTTGCTTTGCACGATATTTTTAATGGATTTTCAGGTAAGTTTTTATAGAAGCTGTAATTCAAATTCAATGAATTTGTTTAGTTTGTTTTTTATATTATAAAATATATTATAAAATATACAAAATTTATATCAATAAAATTGTTTCTGAGAGCTCAGACACAAAAAGATATATAAATTATATATAACACTAAGCAAAACAAAAGAAAATACTTCAGCAATTATTGTTCAATCTGTAAAAAAAGGAAAATTTAATAAAAAGATATATAAATATACATACATAATATATAATTCAATAAGCACAAATTTTTTACTTTCATGTAAGAATTATGATGGGGGTAAAAATAATTCTTGCCAAAAAAACCGACTTCAAAACAGATTTCATCTGTCTGCCTATAACAATATAAATTAGGTTACAATAACTATTGGGACACACTTATATCTCCAAACCTTATACTTTTTCAACTGTTCAATAGTTTGGCAATATACATCAAATTGCGGCAACTATTGGAACGGTTCAAAAGTACGGCCAAACACTTAAAATTAAATCAACTATTGGAACACCCTTTAAATTCAAAATCCATATTTTATACTTGTTGTTATAGCGGCATTAGTAATACAGGTTCGTTGTAAATTTTAAGATTCTGTCTATAACTGTTAAAAAGTATGGCCCACCCTTTAATTTATAATTTTTAATATTAATACTTCTTACTATAAAGGCCATAGCAATCGACATTCTGTCCAATTTGCAAGCGTTTATCTATAACGGTTCAAAAGATAGGCCCATATAAGTAAATTTACATCAATTATGGGGACACCCTTTAATTTTTAGATTTATTTTTGTATAACTTTTTGTTATTGGGAGCTATACGAGTAATAATAAGCACTCATTTTAAATTTTACAAAAGTGCCATTTACAGTTCATAATACCCGTAAAAAATATGTATGTTGTATGTGGACACCCTTTAATTTTAAAGATTATGATTTTTTTTTTAAATGGGACCAATCTGTAAGCATAATCTATCATATTACCAAAAATTTTCAAAATCGGTTCAGAAATATAAAAAAAGGAACAAATATAAAAAAGGAACATTCAGCCGAATTGTATAACCTCCTACTTTTTTTGAAGTCGGTGAAAAATATTAAATATCTAAGCAAATGCCTTTTCTGTGGCCAGCATTTTATTTTGTTCGATTTTCTTTGTAATTCTGAGTGTAAAAAGCTAATTCCTATTTTTACAACTGTTTTATTAAGTCCATTTAACGACGGTAGGTGCATAATTGTTACTAAGAAAGAAAACCACAGAAAAAATTTGTTTACGATATGCAAAACGTTTTCCAAAAAAAAAAAAAAAATACAAAATAAAATTTAAACAGCAAAAGACAGTTTTGTTTCTGACTGTTGTCTTTTTAATATTGAATTATAAATTTACATATGAGATGAGATAAGGAAATAACTTTACAAACTTTTTCTTTAAACATTGCATGATCATATTATTTAAATAACACAGATGTTTCTTTCCAAAAAGATAGGCTTTGGCCATTTTAGCAGAAAAATTTAACATCAGAATTGTAATACTACAGAAGTTTATTTGAGAAAAAATATTCTATTCAGGCAGAAAGGGCTCTTGTTGTGATATCTCTATCACTAATAACCGTTATTGCCTGGCCGTTTTCACTTTCCAAGAATTGTTGCATTTATAACTGTTTCTAAACCTGCGAACTAAATAATAATAATACGTGTATAACAAAGTTATTTTAAAAACATACTTTGTTCCAATGTAATGTCTCATTTTTAACGTCCGCTGTCAAATTAATTTTATAAGGATTTGCAAAACCTTGAAGCAGAAAAATTAGATTTTTCGCGAATTTTTTTCGCAAGCATTTCCTTATCTAGTTTAAATTATATTCGATTTTTTCATTTCTATTCATAAAAAACAAATTCGGATGCAGTACGTAAAACAAAATTTTTAAATTTAAAAACGTTTAATATTCTTTTAATACCGTTTTTTTCCAATTGGCTTTGACAGTATGACTTTAAAAATTAATTCTTGAACAATTCTACACTGAAATAAAAAATTAACTCTTTTAAGAAAATTGCCCAAGTTACTCTCGTATACATTTCTAAATGCTACAACAACTTGTGGTTTGTAATATTCTTTAATTCTTTTTAAATGCCCTTATCTTGCTATTAGTTACTTTCGTTCTTATTGCTCTTGTGTTTATTATGGTACTTACTGCTATTGTTCTACTCTGATATAATTCCAAAGTCAAGAAATTAAACAATTGCTATAGTTTTTTTGTGGTTTAGCTTCTGTATTTTACTTTATTAAATAACACATGAAAAGTCAATTGCATGCAGATGTCCGTACAGTTTAGAATCCAACAAAATGGCAGTGGCAGCAAAAATTACAAAAATAACAACAATTAAAGATGCAAAAGCAGTTAAAGGATAAAATTAAGAGAATAGTTGTTTTAAACGTTATAATTGAGCCAGAAAAAACAGCAATAACAGCTTCAAATTAAGCAGTAATACAACAACAAACATGACTGGTTATAAGAACAATAAAAATATTACAAATAAAATTTTTGTGGTATAAAAAATAAAAACAATTTCATTTTTTTCATGTTGAGTTTCTAAGAAATTTTCTTGTTTTTAGGTAGTTTTTGGAACTATAACATATTACCTGTGAATGTCTGCATCTGTGTATCTGTATGAGTGAATTTGTATTTAAATTATTTTTATGCATTCTAAAACGGTTCAGTGAACTTTTATCTTAAAATGAATAAAACTAAAATTTGCCTATCAAGAAATTTTGTTTGATAATTTTAAACAAAATTTTTTTTTGCATATGAATTTGCTATTTAAATTTAGAAAAATAAAAGAAAGTTAGAATAACTTAAAAAATATATATAAAATAAGAGCAAAGTCTTTATATAATGGTAACGTGCAGGATCTTTTTTTCAAGTCATGAATGTTAATTCAAAAGCATTTGATTACAATTAAAAAAAAAAAATAAAAAGTATTTATAGCAAGGAAAATATTGTAGCTGCCACATAAATATTTTTTTTCAGAATTGCTCATCTCATAGCACTTAATTGTATAAAAAAATAGAAAAATTAATTTTCTTCCTTTTTTTCAAATCTTATCTTAATTGTAAAGCGTCATTAAATGATTACTGCAACATTCATGCACTCTAAACGTATATAAATTTGTTAAGTCTATACCGACATGTCAACCAAATTTAATCTATTGAAACCGTAGCAAAATAATTTTCGACTTTGTCTTTAGAATTTTTCTTTTCTTGTTCTTTAAAGAAATTGTTGCATTTAACGTAAATCTTTAACACTTTCATTGTATTGGCCATAAATTTAAAAGAAAACTAAACAGTAAATAAAAACAAGTGCATACAATACAAACAACAATAATAACGACCACATATTTGTGTACAATTGAAATGTTCATATGTTAAGCAGCGCACGGAAGGAAGAACTAAAAATAGCAAAAAACGTTAAACAACAAAAAGACATTAAACAAGAAGAGAGCATTTATGGTTAAGCTTTAATGTTCAACACAAGTTGCAAATAACTAAACACAGAGTAAATGGAAGAAAGCAAAGGATAAAAAAAACTTTTAAAAAACAATAACATCAACAGCAACAGCAACGAAACCATAATAAAAATGTCAAATAAATAAAACAAAGATTTATGGAAATAAAACAAGTGGAATACGCAACTAAAAAAGAAAAATAATTTAAAGTAGAAATTATTTATTGTTATTCTCTTGTTTAAATTGTATCTGATAAAACATCAATAAGCCACTACAAGAGTATTTTAAGTTTTAAGTTTAAAGACATTTAAGTCTTTGAATATTTATTCCAGTTGTCTGAAAGGTTACGAAACATCAGTTACACATCTATTGTTCTTGAGTTAAAAACCGCATTTTGATTTTGAAAAATCTATATAAACGATCAAATATTCAAAATTTCGTTAAGAAATGGGAATAGAAGATAAAAAACAGATATTTTTTATATTTCACCACACACTTGAAAAAGGCCTTTAAAACTGTTGCAAAAAAACCAAAGCCCATATACATAAAATAGCATCACCTCTGACGACAATTTTAAAATTTTAATTGTATAATCATTATAAAAGCGGTATGTCCTATACACGTTTTATGTAAAATTTAACTGTCTGTCTTTCACGATTCGAAAGAGAGGGACATATAAGTCAAATTATGTTACCAAAGAAGACAACATTTAACAATTTAGTTAATTTTAGATCACCTTCTCATCAAAACTGTTGTATGGGTTGCCAATCTATTAGCATCACCTTCAATTAAAAGAAAAAAAAAATTCAAAATCTATTTAGAATTGACTGAGTTCTATGAGACAAAAAAAAATACAAAAAAATTAATAATCTTCTCCTTTTTTTTAAGTTACTTAAAAATAAATCAAATAATCAAAAGACACGAAATAAATAACAAGTGTCCGTCGGTGTTTTGTCGGAAATTATATATGGAATACAATATCAGATAAATTTAGGCCTCTGTTAGTCTCACAAATGCGCGCCCTTTGAGCACATTTTTTGTTATATTCTTACACATTTCATTCGGCATTTTATTAATTTTATCAGGAATATTCTGTTTGAGTTGCTCAAGCGATTCTGCTTTGTTTGACTAAACCTTGATTTTCAGATATCCCCACAAAAAGAAGTCCGGAGCAATCAAATTAGGCGACCGTGGATGCCAATTAACATAACCATTTCTTGAAATAACTTCTTGCGGAAAGCGTTCTCGCAGCAGCTCCATTGTAATCTAGAGTGTTGGCGATCTGGTACCGAGTACTTTACAAAAGTAAACAAAACAAATAAATAAAAAACGAATAGAGCAGTGTTTTAAGCTGTATTAACAATATTTAAAGAGTTAAAAATTTTGTGATAATATAGCAGGTCTGCACCCTCATGGTGACGCCCAGCTATCTCTAAAGTCAGCAAATCCTCTGGAGAAAGGTACTTTGCTATATGAAAGGCCTCTAGACTTCAAGCCCTAGACGGAGAATTAAGACATTTTCCACAGATGGTGCACCTTTTAGAAACATAAAAGCTTTCACTACCATAAACCATTCTGATCTTTCAAAATCGATTGCACTATATAAAGAGCTACAAAAGGGCCTGCGGAATTCTCCGTTGGGCTGAAGATATTCTAAATCAAGCTGGAAGAGCGAAAAAGATCAGAGAATGTATGATCTGGCGGCACACTTAAAGGCACATTTTTTATCTGGACCTACTCTGTACCTTATTATACCCTAATGTGCTGATTAGACCCTCTTGGTGCTCTCAAGCACATTATTAATGTGCCGATATGGCTTAAAGTTTTCATGGAGGTGACGCCAAGGTACTTTAACATATCCGAAGACCTAACGTTGCTTCCAACTCTCTCTCTCAGGTCTGACTGATCTGCAGTTGGGGTGTATGCATTTACACCTGTCTTTAAACATTATAGTGGCATTCTTTTGAACGTTTAAGTGGAGGCCCCACCTTTTAAAATTAAAATCTCCTACTTGTACATTTGGCATTTTTATACACATTCACATTTTGTTTAATATGTTGAAGGGTTTATAAGTTTCAATTCAATCGAGTGTAGCATGTGCAGACTTGTATCACTTTTTTGTCGCCTTTGTGTGGGTAGTTTTGTATTCCTTTTCTAGCTGCTCTGCGGCAATAACTTGGATCCATTTGCATTCTTCTCAAAATTTTGCGGCTTGACTACTAACACAGTTTGTTGTTGTTGTTATTATTGTTGTTGAAACTACTCTTCTTTCAATCATTTTCGTTATCAATTTTTTGGTTTTGATATACAGAAGCGTAACATTAACTGTCTCTTGAATGCAGTTTATAGCATCATGAGTAGTTATTTATGTGTGTGTTTGTGTGTATGCCTATGTGCGTGTGCATGTCTGCCAATTTGTAAAATGAACACAACTTTTATGATACAATATTAGAACAATATTCGAACTACTACAAAAATTAGAATTCATTTAGTGTATAGAGTTGTGCCCATGTGTAGGTGTAGATATATTTTACGTCTTTTTAAATGTTTGTTTTAAAGTTGGATGTATGAGTGCGTGTCCAAAATTGTTTGCTTCTATTTGCAAACGCAGGGTTTGTTTGGTGTTTCAGTTCATATTTTTGTAGTGGGAGTAGGCATTAAACGTACTCGGCCATTCTTTATTTGAAAACAGATGCAACAACAGACCATCGGATAAATAACCAACAATTAAAATCTTGATGTTCACTTAAGCTGTTCAGAAGGTTTTTCTTTTTGTGTTTTAAACTTGCGAGCTAAAACAGTTTTTACAATTACAATTTTCTTTAAGTTTAACTTGTGAAAACTAATTAAATGTTTACAGTTATATTAAATCAGTAAGAGTGTTGTAATATTAAGTTTATGTTTTCTGTTAATAAAATATTTTAAATTCCCATACTTTTTGCCTTGAATCTTTATTAAAAATCCGTTTTTGTCCAATAATATTTTTTTACGAAAAATTCGTTTATTATTTAAATCTTTTAATTAAAACTTCTATTTATTTAATGAAGAATCTTCGTAGTGCTAAACAGAAATTTCTCAAATTCCTTTTTATTTTCCTATTAATTTAAAAATAGAAACCAATGATTGCAGTCCTCATTAAAAATAATTTAAGATTTGAAGACAATTATATCCAAAGTGGAATCAGACATGAAAAAATAAATTCGATTGCAGCGTAAGTTTAAATATTAAGGGAAAAATTTATTCATTTTAGAAACGCCCTGTTTTTATTGTAAAAGAAAATAACTGAGACTCTCAGGTGGGAATATATTCTTACGTTTTTCCCACTTTAGGCAAACATGCAGATTTTTTGACTGCAAGTACCATTGTTGCTTATTAAAAATTCTGTATTCTTTACTTTATGGCTTTATCTAGTTATAGTTTCTCCAGCGAGACATGAAGTACTTGATGTTTTGCTTAGTAACCTTAACCATCCACAGGTAACTCCACTACGCCTTTTAACGAAGCCAGTCATCCCCCTTTACCTAATAGCTACAACGCACGTCTGCCATACACTTTTGTTATGCTGTTCCACTTCCCTACGCTAACCGCTACCGCTACCATTGTTACTTTTTATTATAAATGGCGTCTTGACAAATATCTGTTGCTCTCATTTTAAATTAGACGTATCCACTATATTATCTGCCATGGCTTTACACAATAATTTTGTATTTTGCTCCTCGGCAGGTTTGTAGTGCATTATAGTGTTGCTTGCATTTTTCGTAGTTATTATTTTCCGTTGTAGGTCCGAAGGTGGGCTCATTCACGATCTTCTGTTTTACAGCAAACATCTCTAACAACGCAGCCATTGAGGTTGCTCAGCTTTTGTTAGCTAATTGTCGTAGTCTTCTAAACACACATCATTAGTGGAAGATTCTTGTTCACTACGCTCATACGGACAACATCAACAGGGGTTGCCAGATCTTATTTTCGTTATTATATGGTACATGTAGTTATCATTTTTTCCAGTTATAATGTAAAACAATTGAAATTGAAATTATTTACTTAATTGTTACGATAAATAGTTACTTACTGTTTGCTTAATTGGTGTTATGACAATCAGAACACGTATAAATTAATTGTTATTGAGGCTTTTGATTAAGTTAAAGTTCCTAAAGTTTAATGTTACAGAGTCTTTCGTTCATTGCTGACTTCACAGTTTCTTTCATGTGCTCTCGATTTGATTTTAGGACAACTTATCCAAAGGGGAAAAATACAACCCCACTTTTTTCACTGCAGTATGTTATATTTTATCATAATCATTAAATTTTTAAAGTAAAAAAAAAATACTTACAACTTATTATTTCAAATTAGCTGGAGGGAGTTATTATCTAATAGTGAGTCCATAGGAAGTCTATATAATCTCATAGCAAAGCACTTATGACAACTTAAACAAATATACCATTAAGTTTAAGCGTGATGCTGATACAAACTCATAGGATTTTTTTGTTTCAATTCTATGACAAACAATATTTACTACAATAGTTTTAGTTAAAAAAAAAAACTCAACAAGCAGCCTACTTCTGTTAACTTAATCCTAATTCTCATTTGTATTTCTGAATCTTTAATGAAAGCAAAGCCTATAGGCCATTCTAAGTCGCAGTACAGTCTACTAACAATTATACTCATAATTCCAACTAAATAACTGTTATAAAATTCACTTCATATCCGTTATTCTTAACTGTATTATGTGCCGCAAATTAAAAAAAATCTGCAATAATTCCAAATTTAAGTCTTTAAAAGGCCTACATATTTAAAATAAAGATATTTAATTAAAATGCAACAATCGCGTGTTAGAATTAATAATGTCCAATGAACAAGTAATTATAAAAACACGTACACAATAATTAAATTTATTATTCTATAACATGAATGTGAAATCTAACTTTGTTACACTTTGTGTCGAGGAGCTCTTTTACACACAAACCAAACAGCAAATTAAGCAAAATTGTAAAATATTTGTCTAGTGATTTTTTAATATTCTTTTAATAAATATTTGCTGCATAAAGTCTTTAAATTTAACTTAAACTCTGCTATTAAAATATTTCTTTATTTTATTATATTTAATTTGAAAATAAAAAATAACAAAAACAACAAGCTCTTGTTTAAAGCTCCTTGACAAATTTGCCTCAAATATATAACAAAAAAAAAAAAATAAAAAAACAAATGCTCAAATTCTCGCTGGTATTGATAAAAAAAATATTTTTGTTACGATTTTTCGCCATAGAGTTTTGTTGTTATTTAGAGAATTTTTTTAGCAAATCTTTTCAATCTCTTTCGTCTTAAGGGAATAGCAATTGCTACCAAAGTTGATGCAAATCTGGTAGTATTTAACACCAGCATTATTCAGCTTAAGTGGTGTTATCAGCAGATATTTAAAGGAGTCAGGGGTACCTTATTTGGAAATACAAACTAAATAAAAATATTCTAGGGCTTAAGAAATGTAAAAAAATACATTTTATTTTTATTGTATTCACAGTAGAAAATTTTGTGAAAATCATTTATTGCTTTTTTTATTTTAATTTCTAAAAAAATATTATTAACGTATAACAAATGAAAGCATTCCTTTAACTCCCCTTACGTAGGAAAGCAATCTTTTGTTATTTCTTAATATATTTTGTTTAATGTAATGAAAATAAATAAAACTAGAAACAAAAATAAAAATAAAACAAAGTTTAAAAATTGTTGCAAAACGAAATTGTCTCTAAACAAAAAATAGCAGCCTGGAAGAGAAACTGAAAACATGATATGTCCCAAAAGACCAACGCCAACGTCTAAACAGAAAAGACGTTAAGACATGTACATGTTATGAAGAAAATTAAAATAAAAAAGTTTCGTTTACTTTTGGACATTTAGGGGAATTAAAAAGTTAAGTGGGTTAATTTGTTTAAAGTAATTTTTAATTTACAAATTTTGTAGTGTCAACAAAGAGAACGAAAATATTAGAGCAGCTTGGGTATTTAACAGATTTATCTCCCAGACTATATCATCCAATATATTTATCTGGAATATAATTAATTAATTAAGTGCATCAAAGTTTAATTTTTAATAAAATATTTTTTTCGTCAATTTTTTAGTGCTTTTTTTATTTCAAGTGATTCATTCGTCTTAGAAATTTAGAATAAAAAATAAAAAACAATAATTTAATAAAAGTTAAAAAAAAAGTGTGAAAGTCATACATATAAAAGAAACGTCTAAAGAAGTGTTCAAGGTTAATTTTTATCGTAAGTTGTTTTTAAAAAAATAAAAATTTAAAGACCTGCATAAAGTAAACTATTAAACACACCTTCGAAAAAATAAGCATTTTCGATGATGATAACGAAGACTTAAGTTCATTAAATACAGGACAAATCTACAAATCTGAATACTTGTCCGTCTATGGTACTAAAGAAATAGTTGTAGGCAAAGAAAATAAAAATAATAATAAGTAAGAGTACCCTTCACCATTTATGTAAATCTAGTTGAACGAAGTAACTCCAATCAAAAAAGCAAAAATCGGGGTGACCGAGATTTAAAAACTAAAAGAAAAAATTAGTACTGCATATATACAATTTTTCAATAAAAAGATCTCATCAAAAGCTTTAAAATGATACCAATATTGATGTTTTAAAAAATTTGAGAATTCGAAAGGCCGTAACCTGGAAAATATGGGCGTGCGCAAATTTTTTTACTATATGTTTATTTTTTTATTTTTTTATCGCTCAATGTATTTATATTTTTGTTGGGAGTTACTTTATTGTTCCAAATGACATGAAAAAATTGAAGGTAGGCGTGGTGCTTTGCCTGCTGATCGAAGAACATGGACCGATCATGCTGATTTCCAATTGCACCTGTTTCGACACTATACCTGATCGATTAACATAAGTATTTATTCTTTTTGTGAAATCGGCACTTACATGGACGGACAGACGGACATCGCTCAATCGACTTCGCTATGCATAAGAGAACAGAACATGTATATCTTATGGGGCCGGAAGTGGATATTGTAGAAATTACAAACGGAATGACAAACTTATATAAATCCTTTTTTTTTTTACTTTTTATGGTGATGGGTATAATTAAATAAGACACCAACAGACCAGACTTCATCAACATTCTTTGTATCACCTTTTGTATCGGTTGACTCTGGGCAGTGTACGTTATAAGCCTAATCTATTTAGCTAACCAGTTAAAAAAAAATACGAGAAAGATATTTTCCTATTTTTCTTTTCTCATAAATACTCTTCTTAAGAAACCAAACTGTTTGAGAACATAGATATTTTGTGCATCAGCTTGCGAGTTCAATAAAAGCATTTTGATTTCGTGAATTGGTTTTTATAGAACGAAAGGCCCAACTATAATGTGCATAAGCTAGATTTAGCTTATGTCAAAAATCCAACGAAAAGCCTGTCAAATGCTTATTAAGAAAATTTATGTGGCTATAATGTGCCTACATAAATTTAGTAACTTATTTGCCACAGTTGCACATTTATGTTTGATTCGTACTTTTGCCAAAAGTAATTTCTATATAAATGAACAAAATTTTAAAACGAAAAGGCTTTAAAGATGATATATTATATATTTAATAACATTCGCATACACATTTACATACTTTGGTTCATGTTCTAAGAAAAAGTTAAAAAAAAAATTATTACAAGTTATTTTCTGGCCAACCGTACTAAAAAATGCAACCATGTTCATCGCTTATATCGTATACATATGTGTGTATAAATAAAAATTTAATTTTAATATATTATATTTGTAAAAATTTAGCCATAATGAAAAATGTTGTTTTTTCTACATTTTCTATTGAATTAAAAATTAAAAATTTAACAATTTAGGTCTTAGTTAAAGTTTTTCCTCATCAATGTATAACACAAAGCACAATCAGCTGTTTCCGTACGGAAAGTGCGATTAGTTTCGTACCTTGCATAAAGAAATGAAATTTAACGAAACTTGACGAAAAGTTGTCTTATGTATATTATAGTTTACCACATACAATTTAATGTATTTGCACAGTTGTATAAGCTTGCATAAGTTGTGTTATGCACATTACAGTTGGGCCTTAAGAAACCGAAATGATGAACAGATTTTTCTAAAAATTTTTTACGAATGGAATAATTTTGAACGCTAAATATTACTCCCTACTGGTCTACCAGAAGTATTACTATAGTACCATACCCGCCACTTCATACCTGCCTTTTGAATATTTTTATACCTCTTGAAACCTTGAGGAAACTCTTGTTCCCTAAGGGGTGTAGCCTGTTTTCTTCTCAAAGAATTTGCAAACACCAGAGCGATATAAGTAGTTTTGTAAAGCCCTAAATAAGGAGCATAAGCATGAGAGGACCTTTTATAAAGAATTTAAAATCAATATAAAATGTCCGACGAAACGAAACGAGCTTATACCTGATACACATTGATATTCTTTGAAAGACCTGCATGGTGTTACAGCAGCATTACAGAAAAAATGGATGCTTCATTAAACCAGAAACAAAAAACTTATTTGAAATAAAACCACAATTAAATTCCAAAGTAAAATTGATTTTTTCACATTTTTTTGGTTCTTAAATTTACATTTGTTTTGTATCCTTAAGGCGGGTTCACCGGCCAAAAATTTTGTTCCGAAACATTTTTTTTTATATGTAGTTTCTCACTCTCTCAAAAAATAAAATGTCAAACTACATATAAAAAAAAAATTTTTCGGAACAAAATTTTTGCCGGTGAACCAGCCTTTAATTGCTTTGGTACTTTGGCGTGCCCAATGTTGACATATTAATATTGAAAAGCGATAATTAGCATTTTTGATGAATATAAATAATCAATCTGAATCTGAAGAAGTTTAAATAAATTCGATCACAATGTGTAATACAGAATGTGTAATATGCCCGATAAAAAAAGTTTTTAGCTGAACAACACAAAAACGGTACTGAAATGCTTTCTCGTTGTTGACTTTTTTCATATTGAATTTGATCTTAATGTGTAACCACAAATACCTGTGTCATTGTTTAAGTACTTTTCTATGAGCAAACTTCAAATAGATCATAATTTTTTTTTCATCCCCCCAAAACAATTGTGCTTAAGCATAAAAAGTACGTATTTACATCATATACAGATAAATAGATGATACATATGTACATTGTTTATGTCGGTTGTCATTGGCGCCATGATGGTAGTGTCATTGCCTCAACAATGTCGCTTTTTTGTATGAATTTATTTTTATTTGTGTCTGTATCAAAAAAGTAAAAAAAATTGGCGTCACATTTTTGGCGTCTGTTGCCAAACTATCAACAAACTTTTTTCACTCTTCTATACTTTGAAATCATACGTATTTTCAGAAGTAACTTTAATGAACATTTTATAAGACAGTAAGAAATTTTAGTTGCATGAATAAAATGTTTATTCAATATCAAAGAAATGAAGATAGTCTTTAATAATTATTTCCTAAATGTAGCAGTACTATTTTATAACATATTTGAAATTTTTTGAGCGAAAATAATAAGCGAGTTAAGTCACTAGTTGTAAAGCAGGCGCGAGGTTTTAGCGAAGATCTCTACTACTACTTAGGAAGTGATACATTAGCATACTAGAAGCTATGGGTATACGTCTTCTTTTTTTGTTATCTTTAAGCAAACATGAGCATCTAAAAAACTGTCACAAGAAAGAGAAAGAAATGTAAATAATTTTTAAATTGTAATTTTTTATTCTTATCGTATTGCTGTGAATAAAATCGCAATTTTTGCATGAATTTTAATGAAATATGACTTATTTTACGAATATTGAAAACAATATTCGAAAACTCCAAAAAATTTTGTTTAGACAAAGAAATTGTCATTTTATACAGCAGCTCTTGTTGTTTAATTTTTCCAAATCGGTTCTCCCTTTCGAGTTTTGGTAAATTAAATGAATATTAATCCGATTGCTTCGATATTTTCTGTGTTCCTTAAAAAATATGTCCATACATACAGATGTATGCAGAAACGAATAGAAAGATAAAATATTAAAAGTGTTGCGTGGGAATCAAAGAAACAAACTGTTGTGGCCCTAAGTTCAATGGAGGCAGAATATGTAGCTCCTTGCCAAGGTAGCAAAGAGGTTATTTTTGCAAGAAGTTTACTTCATGAAATGGGTTTTGAAGAAAACATTGTGCAACCTACTATTGTGTATTGCGACAATCAAGGGGCGAACTTTATGGTTAAAAACCCAGGTGTGCTTAAACGTAGTAAACATATCGATATAAGGTTCCACTATATTAGAGATAGGTACAACGATGGATCAATTGACGTTGAATATGTACCATCAGATCAGGATGCTGCTGATATCTTCACTAAGGTATTAACTAAAGAAAAACATGCCAGCGCATGTAAACTTTTAATTTCAACCCACTTGCATATCTTTTTTAAATTAATTGTATACTTTTGTTCTTTTTCTTTTTATATTAGTCCAATAAATATTGTCGATGAAGACAGCTGTGTTTTAGTTGTCTAAAAAAACTAAAAATTTTCAACAAAAAGATTTAGTTTTAAAGAAACCAATAATCTGAAAATAGACAATAATAATAGAATTGAACACTGTTAGTACAATAGTAACACAATTGCTGATCAGAAAGAAGCCCGAAGACCTGGGAATCCTGCATATTTATTTTAATGGGTCTATTTAATTATTTGATAAAAAATTCGCAAACCTAATACATATAAAGCATAATTGGTCTTTTCTCTCTTTGTTACATAAAACGAAATTTTTTCAAGAAGCCAATAAAACCTCAATTTAGAAATAGTTTTTATTTTTAGCTCATATCTGACTAACATAAAGATTTATATAATAAACTAACAATATTTTTCATTTATCTACTAGAATATTTATGTGTAACATAAATTAAATTTAATTTATTTTAATATACTTTTCTAATAAAAGTGTTTTGTTGTGTGTTCTTATACTGTTTCTTGTTCTTAAATATTTTAACCCAACATTTTTGCAAATAAATTTTTCGAATAAAATATTTTTATGTGGTTTCACTCTTGATTGAAAGGAGATCAAGTTAAATAAAAAGATTTTATAAATCAAGTAAATATTTAAATTAAAAGACAAAAATTAAAAAAAAAATAATAAAAACCGCACGCAGAGCCAGCCACAGAAACACTAACAAAACTTTCAAACATACTTATTAACAACCACTTACCTTCACACACTTAAGCAGTTCATACAGATACAACAAATATTAAAAAAAAATTAAAAAAATACTCATATTTTTGAACAAAAAACAATCAAAACAAAGATAAGACCACCTGTGGTGTCGTGTTGTCAGACAGACAGACAGACAGACAGACAGACAGACAGACAGAGTGTTGTTGTACAAGAAATTATTGTTGTTTTTTGCTTTTAAAAACAAGAAATAAAAATAAATGTTTCCTTTTTTATCATGGATAAAAATCAACAGGAAATTAAATACGATTCAATTTAATAATTCTATTTTAAATGTAAACTGCTTTTAATAAAAAATAAAAGATCGCAGGGAATTTTCAAGGCTTCCATTAATGTACATTTGCTTTGAACTTTATTTTTACCATTCTCTTATCATCTTAACCTTCATGTGTTTTTGTGTTTATAATCAACAAATGGATGTTAATATTTTCACTGTTTCTCATTGTGGTAAAACCGTCAGTTAACACTTTTACTTATGAGGAGAAAAAGAGTTTTTAAATTTTTTATAAGCAGTCAAATCTTAAACAAATCAAATTGTTCACAAGATCGCTTAATTTCAACACGGAATTTCTCCGCATATTAAGACTAACTTTCGGCCGTTGAAATACGTAATAATTCGAGCAAAAAATATTATGATTTATTTTTTTTAAATTTTCAACCATCACCTTTCAATTAAGAGATTTGTCTTAATCAGCTCAGAAATGGCTGAGTTCTGCGGGTATAAATATAAAAAAAAATACAAATGAATTGATAAACTTCTTTGGGCGCGCTCCGTAGAAATAGTTTTGGTAAGAGACTGTTTCTCTAGTGCTTCGAATATGGAGGGCCATCAAATGGTGAAATATTTTTCTCCTGTGGACTTTTTGACCGTGAGGGGAGTTGGACTTCTGTAAAAGGGTGCAGATCTAATATTTTATCATAGAAGGATTAATACTTTAAACATTAGGGACAGAGTGTATAACACTGCAGAGCAACTTTATTTTGTAATTATTAGTTTTCTTTTCTTTTGTTCTGTTCTATATCGTTTTGTTATGTTTTGTTTCATTAATGTGTATTTCGTGTTAAGTTTTATATATTTTTTTAATTCATTTAATGGCTTCTCCTTTTTTCCTTTTCTTGGGAAACTTCATTTTAAATTTTGTCATTATTTTAAATGGATGAATGTATATTAAAATGTACAAATTTTTAATTAACTGAGAGATATAGTCCTTGGAAAATATGTTAGTATGTAAAGAATCTTTTTAATTTACTGTTAGTTTTAAATACACCAATTTCTTATAAAGATTATACTGAATGATATCCTTTCTTTTATTAAAAATATCTCGATATTTCACCATTTGTATCTAATACAAGAACCATTCTAGATCATTTTTTAATTTGAAATTTATTAAATTTGTTATTTTTAATTTTTTTAAAATTTAACAATTATGACTATTACAATTCAAAAATATAAAAAAATCCAGAATAAGGTGTGCTATTTTATTTTTAATTTTATTTGTTATACAGGAAAGAAACGTCTCTATATACATTCTCTTAAATTTTCTAGGTATTACGGTTCCAGAGATAGAAACCAGAGAACTGCAAGAGTGTCTGTTTTTAATACTCTAAGTATACTCATCTTAAATGCGGTTGCGGTGTGATCGCCACCGCATTTTTTAAGTGCGAGTATTTACTATACCCATTCCATTTGAGTATAAGTGTCTACCATACCCAAGTAAAATGTTTGCGATGCTGGCTTTACTTTATTCGTACTCATACTCACAATAAACACCAAGAGAGAGATTTTAACGTGTGTAGTGAGAGGAAAACAGAGTTATCAGACCATAATTATCAAATCAAACACAAAATCAAAAGTCTCCAATGTCTAAATTAGCTAACATACATACTTCTTTGAAATTATGAAAGTTTATTTAAAATATAACAGAAAATAAATTTAATAGAACCCGTAAAACTCGCCATATTTTCATTTATTAAAAACACAACAAAAGTTTACTTATAACTCAAGAATAGTTTATTGTTTATTATATTACGTTTTTGTTAGTGTTTTTTTAAGTCCCACAAGAGAGAAATTTAAAAATTCTATTCGTTAAGCAAATAGATTTTTAAAATTAATAAATATGTATAAAAGCAATAACTATATTTAACAAAATAAAATATGTAAACTAAAAACTTTATTTTATTTTTTATTATGTCTATTCAGTCAATGCAGTATTACATCTGCGTATATACAGTTTTGTTAAAACTAAAAAAATTAAGTAATTTTCCTTTTATTCACGGATTCATTTTATCATTTTGTTTTCCTAAATACCGTTAGTAGCACGTTTATGACAACAAGGCGCATAAACTGAAAATAATTGTTCATAAAAAACAGCAACAAAATAAGTTTACCTGCTTTAAATAGTGTACAAAAGCTGTGCCTTTAAGCGGGTTTTATTGCATTTTATTTTTCTGTTAATAATGTTTAAATAAAAGATTTGATCAAATTTAGTTTTTTTTATTGTTTATAAATAAATCTGCATACAATGCAGTATTTCACAAAACGGCAGTAAAAATCTTTAATAGGGTAAAAATGTGGCAACGTTGCTTACAAATAAAGAGAATTAAAAAATACTCGTTTTTGCAGGAATGGGTAAAATAAACACCGCAACTTTTTATTGCGGTGTTTAAAATACTCGAGTATGAAAAGTATAGAGTATGTATAGAGTAAGTATGCGGTGTACTCATGAGTTGCGGTGTACTCGTGCAGTTCTCTGATAGAAACCTGTGCAGACGGATAGACATTTTAGTGACGATAACAGGGTTATGTTGTTGATCTTTAGGTACGGAACGATACAAATTACATCTCAAAAATTTAAGGGAAAGATTTTATGTTCATGTAATTTTCTTTTCTTGTTTAACCGATAGTTTTAAAAATTTCGTATTGAAAAATGTTTAGTAAATGTCACTTCCTATCAAGTTTTTTTATTTAATGGACTGACATAAACAATTTATAAAACGTGTATATTTTTTAAATAATAAAAAACTAGAATTTCGTTTATGTTTAAGTGTCCACCATCATTTCTTACGATTTCACGAACACAAGAATCCGACACAATTTGTGTGATGGCCGGGATTATGTTGTTCTTAAGCCCATCGGTCAACTGCCGCTAATTGATGTAGACCAAAAACCGTAAATGAAAAAATTGCAGTGGTCTTTTTTAAACACGTCAAATGAACGGCAGCTTCGTCTTTCTTAAACCAATTTTAAGGTCCAGAAATCAAGGATCAAAAATCTTTGTTTATAAATTTAGTTTCCTTAATAAAGTCTTTTAGAATAAATATTTTCTGACTCTTTGATGATGAGTATGCCAGATAAGAATATTTTATGGTGAAATGCATACTATTCATTTCATCTTCTAAGCTGAATATGAATTTTCTTATTTACTAGAAACTAATTTAATCTTTCTTACTTTCATTTATCCCTTTCGATTTTTCAACTGTTTTAAATCCCAAACTGTTGATGGCCTTTTAATTTGCACTCTTTTTTCTTTGGTTTTTTTTTTGTTGTTTGCCATAACTATTACAGCCTAAAACATTTTAAGCTCATTTTTAAATCAATCATCTTAACGGAAGCTGACTGTTTGACCTTCTCAAAACATGATGTTTATCAGTTTTTCTTTGTTCTCTTTTTGTACAATTTTTATGGTTTTATTAAACCGGAAGGAAAGAAGCAAAAAAACACAAAGAAAACATTGTTAAATCTTTTAATGCTTCTCTCCAAATGTTTTGGTTACACTAAAATTTAACCACAAAAGCCTAAAAATAAATGATATTTAAGTAAGCATTGACACTTCAAGACCTTTTTTATTTAACCATCTTGGTTAAGAGAAAGGAAAAAGAAAAAACTAATCATGGCCATGTGATAAAAAAATATATAGAATGAAACAGTTTTACATTTCATTATAGCAGTTTATAAGTCATTAGAAAATGATCAATGTGAAATATATTTAAGAAGAGCGCTTTATGAAGTCGAAAGCATTTTAAAATTTTTAAAGTTCAAGTGAAGAATAAATTTAAATCTTATAAAAAAAATTGTTACTTAGTTAAATTGTACAAAAATCATGCTTTGTTTCTAATCACAAGTGTTAGATTTCTATTATTTCAAAAGAAACTTGATACATAAAAACATATAACTCTTAAAAGTAAATTTAAAAAATCCTTCAAATAAATACGGACTAGTTGTTATTTCTGCAGTGGACACATAAATGAAAAACTTTCTTTATTTGCTTTTTATTGTGAAATTTATTTGCTTTTGCTTGAATTTATAATATTTTTTAAATTGTATCAGAATAAATTGGTTGTGTCTATTGAATTGAAAATGTTTTAAAACCGTATTTTCATTCGTCTGATAAATCTTGAGAAGTTTTGTGGTCAAGCGGTTAACTTTTATAATCTGTTATGGCTACGACTGTCATCATTTCGATTTGACTCTAAAGGTTGTTTGGTTAGATGAATTTCTATAAAATATTTACTTAATTTATAATGTGCCACAGTAAAGTAAAATAAAAAAAAATCGTGTTTACCTTTACAATCAAAAGAACCTGTAAGTATGTCGAAAGAGAAAATTGTAACAATATTAAATTATTATGGTCTTATGTAAAGGAAATAAGTTTAGGTTGGATCAGGAAAAATAATCCTATGACGTTTTTCAGTAGTTGAATTTATGGTTATATCAGATACATGTCGACTTCGTCTGCGTGTTATTTCTAATTTTCTTAATATTCAAATTTAGAAAAATTTATTTTTATATATTTATAGCACAGTTCTATAAACAGTGTTAAATATTTTCCATTTACAAAAATTAATTATGCTGGCAATTCTTTTAGTAACATTATACCGATAAAACAAAGGTTTTCACATTTGTATCTCTATTTTCTCTGCGAAATGAAATATTTTTGCGAAAAAAAATAGACAGATAGACAGACAGACAAACGAAAATTTCAAAAATTGGTGTTTTGTATTCCATATTGATTACTATCTACTCGT
This sequence comes from Gymnosoma rotundatum, assembly GCA_916610165.2. NCBI lineage: Eukaryota > Metazoa > Arthropoda > Insecta > Diptera > Tachinidae > Gymnosoma > Gymnosoma rotundatum. Next base: position 789,066 of record OU744337.1, read on the forward strand.
ACAACAACACCAAGATTTACAACAAATAATCCCATTACTATTTTATTATATGTATTGATTTAATTGATTTAATTTTTTAGTCAAGTAAAATTTGCTTAAGTCATTGAGCAATAGAACTTCGTTTTTTGATACTGCAGTGACTTTTTTTGAACTTTTTTTTGTGCCTTTGATTTATTTCTTATTTTAAACAGAGGTAGTGCACATAGTGTAGGTTTTATAAAAGTTTATATTTTAAAGGCTCTTCTATTAAATTAAAATGATTTCCTTAATAAAGTGCATGTATTGGGTTTTCACAGTCCAAGTGTTAAGACGACATACTTTTAGAAGTATGTTTAATTAAAGAATATTATTTGACTACGTTCAATTTAGTTTTGGGAGCACTGTTCGTTGATCCGGTGGTCCTTAATAAAACTTTGTTAAAAAAAAGATCAAACGACTTTAAAATTAAAACATTTTTATGACTTTTTCCTTTCCTAAATTTAAAGAACTGTGAACAAAAAAAAAAAAAATTATGGATTAAAAATAATTTTTAAAAATATTTCCAACTTTAATAAAAGTTCTCTTTTTTTATAATTAAGCTGTCGATTGAAAAGTTTTCCTGTCATTGTTACAATCAAAAAACAAAAAAAAAAAACAACATTTGCTTTTATAGGATTAATTACTAACAATTTCATATCTTTCAATCACTCTCTTATTGCTCATGAAAACTGGAAACATTTTGTTTTTATTCACACAAACTCTGACAAAACATCATAATTCGCAATAGAGCAAACAAAAACCAACAAATTGTCATTAAACTTCGTTGATTTCCGATAGCTTGCCAAGGCGAAGTTTTGAAAAATTTAAGTACTTTTGCACATCATCGTCATTGTTTTTATATTTCGTATGACATTTTTTTTTTAATTGCTATCATTGAATGGTTCATATAATTGCTGTATTTTTGCTTATTCGATAGACATTATATAGTTTTATCTTTTATTATGTTTTACTCTGCTCTCTTCTCCTAAGCATGCAAGCAACGACAAATTGTACTTGAACACACATACACACACAGTTACTCGTATTATGAGTATATTCATATATGGTTGTGATGTTATTTGATGTTGCTGTAGTCGTTTTGGATCGATGCATAAAAGATACAAAAACTAAAGTTGCAATATCCCAACACAACTGACATTGATGATGCTTTGTCATGCATGGGGATTTGATTTTAATCTAAAAGAGGAATAAATAAAATGAACAGAGAAGAAGAAAAAGAAAATGATGAAAAACACAATTATATTCTATTCAGACGTTGTAGAAACACAGTAATGCATACAAATTTTATACATCATTTCAAATATTGAAGACTTTCATCATCATTTGTTCAAAATTAAGATATTTTACGTACTCTTTTCAATTTTCATTTTTTTTTTTTTTTAGAATTTTTTTCTTTATGCCAGTTATTATTAGTAAGGATGTTTAATAAAAAAAATATAAATAAAAAAAAAAAATGGAGAAGCGAATGGCAAATCAAAAATGGCAATTTTTTTATTTTCAAAATATTTGATAAAACGAAAGAGATAAAAATCTTTTATAGCAACTGAATTTTCAATAGTTGTTGGATCTAAATTTAAAGGATATGTGGATACGCTATGGCAAATTCAAAGTGACTTCAAAATTAGATAATATTTATACTAAATTGATGTTCATTAATTTTCATTTTGTACTAAAAAAGTGTAAACTGCAAAAATATTTACAAAAAGTTTTTTTTACGGGAATAAATCATTATATTTTAATAGAATCATTTGCAAAAATTTTAATTTAAGAAAAAATAAATTTAGCGTACATTCACAGAATGAATCAACTCTATTGCGTTAGAATACAAATTATAAAATCGCTGGGAGTAGTGTGCTTAATACTTTGAAATATTTTTTAATTAAATTAGAAAATCAATTCTTGCTTCGAAATTATACGAATGAAAGCAACGTTAAATCAAAAATGCTTAGTGACACGAATTCATATCAATACATTTTTCACAATAATCTGAGAAATATAATTGTGAAATAATTAAAATTTTTTTTAACAGATATGAACAACACAACCATCATGTTCTTCAGAGAAGTGGGTTAAGTGTATCAATTAACCACGATACTTCAGTGATCCAAGGATTATTATTTTTTCCAATATTAACTACTGGTACATCAATTTCTGTTCAAGTTGTGTTTTTAAACAATATTATAAGCTGCTAGAAGTTTTTAAATTTACTTTAAAAACCACAACATGTGAACTTCTGTACCAAAAATAACATTTCGTAACTACAGGTTTTGTTTCACGTTTTTCATCTTGTACCCATTAGTAGAAAAAGATTTCTTAAAATAGTTATATTGCGTGTATTTATGCATAAATTGCTTAGCACTTTAGTAAACATTCTGATGTTTTACAAACAACAAGTTATTTGTTATTTTATAAGGGTTCACCAATGTATACGTATCATTTTGTAAACATTGTAAATTACATACACCGACAGTCTCACTCACGTACGAGTACATACATTTATTTATTATTTGTTTTTTTCTTTTTGTTATTCTCTCAAGTATTTGTTTATCTAATAGTAGACTCATCAAACTATAACAACAATAACCCAGCGTTGAAACTGAAAGGGCTTCACATTTCAGGCCTTCTTAGGTTTTCATCTTAATTTTAATCATATTTTTCAGCAGATTTTAATTTCAAAACCGTTAAGTTTAACAAAATTTCAACACGTCTCGTATATCCTCTCATCTGATACCTTAAATAGTTTTATTACAAGACATATTTATACCGATTGCTAAGAAAATATTTTATAAACTATTGCTCAGAATCACTGACAACCTGAAACGTCTAGAAGGAAGGGTATTGTATGCGAAAATATTGTGTTTAAAAAAATACTGTTTTTTCACCGTCTGTAGCAGAATAAAAGAAAAGCAAAAACTTCAATATCATAAGAAAGGTTTTTTCACCTGCAAAAGATTTTTTTGCGTTTCAGTTTCAAAATTAATTAAATTTTTAATTGTTTCAATTATTTATTTATACGGAAATTATTTTCTTAATTTTTAGTTTAATATATAATTTGTTTAAGACAAAGTTTTCATTAATTCAATGAATTATTTAATTATAAATATTTGTATTAATTTCTCAAACCTAAAAGCAAATACTTTTCTGCGTATAAATTAGTACATTTTAAAGTACGTATAAGAAAAGATAAGGGCTTTACATCCGTGGTAGCAAAATTTTGTGAACTACAGCACTCTTGTTTTTGAAAGCTTCTCTACTTTTGTAAAGACCTTCAAACAAATTCTTTAAAAAATCCTTATAAAGGCTGGTTAAATTTTAAGGGCCGATGCTGATTTTGAAAAAAAAAAAATATAAATTATTGAAGAAATTACTGTCATTTCTTGTTATATTGATAATATTGGTATGATTCAATTATGTATGGAACAAAGGCAAATCTCCATCAAAAAATCAAAATTTTCAATGACCCTGAGGCATAACTGGGGTTCTATACTAGAGCTGTGTCGTTCGCGAACGAACGGGTTAAATTGACCGAATCGATCAACTGAACGGAATGATCCTGTCATTTAAATCCGGTCTTTTCGTTCAATAGTGTACGGGCCAGATATTTAACCGGCTCCTTTAGTTCAAATTGACCGATTGAACGAATTGAACGAACGAATCAGTCTTTGATAATTGACCGAAATAGACCGGTCACTGAAACAAACGACCGGGCACATGGCTATTCTATACCATTAATGTGCCGAATTATCTAATCATTTAGCTTTTGAATTGTTGCTGGCTTATCAACGTACACCTTTTCATTCAAATAAACCCAAAGAAAGATGTCCAACGGTGTCAAGTCACGTGATCTTGGCGGTCAGTTGACATCGCCACCACGTGAGATAACACGGCCATTGAATTTGTCGCGCAAAAAGAGCCATTGTTTCGTTAGCTGGGTGGCAGGTGGCATCGTCCCGTTGAATTCACATTTCATCCACATCCAAATCTTCCAATTCGGGCCATGAAATGTTCGTTATCATCACGATAGCCAACAACATTTACAGTATTTGATTGACCGGATTGACCGGATTTGGATAAAATACATTATTGGCATCAGCAGCAATATTTTCTGCAGTACGAGCTGTACAACAATGATGTTTTGTTTTTGATGCACTGATGTTTTCACATCTCCTACAGACCCGGTTTGCTCGAATTTTTGCACGATTTTTCCGATTGTACGCACATTTGGATGATTAAATTCACCGAAAAAATCACGATATGCATTTTCGTTTGATTGACCATTTTCATAATAAGCCTGAATAACTGTAACGCGTTCCTCGATTGTTTAAGCTGAGTTAGTCTGAAATTGAGAAATTTTAAATTAAATGCTGAGAAAAACTTAATGTTTAGGTGTGGTTCACATTCAACAGTGGTCATTAAAATTTAACCACCCGATATAAGGCAAAGAATTATGTCTTGTCAAAGAGTACACAATAAAATTTAGAGAGTCCTAATAAGGTCTTCTAAAGGCCTGCTGTTTTTTTAACATCTAGTTAGTTCTCACACACACATACATATATACATTTATACAGACTTGTAGATATATTAAAGACATGTTTGTTAAAAAGTGGATATATATGTACATATGTATCGGTTTATGATAGCTTTATATGAACTTCATACATAAATACAGATGTATTGCTGTAGGTACAAACGAGTACTTTATACGTGTTTGTGTTTTAAGAATTTACTTGTTGTTAAAACGTGCGTAAAATTTTAATTAAAAAGTTGTTCTTCCTCTAGTTTCTATGGTATTTGTTTCTGGTTTTATTATAGTTTTATTTTTTTTTTTTTTTGTATTTTTATTTTTGTTCCTATTTTATTTATTTTAAAAGCACAAATAGTTATTTGTTTATCTTTTTTATGAGTGTGTTATAATTTTTGTGGGTATGTAAGTATATATGTATTTTATATGGATAGTTTGATATATTGAAGTAATGTTTCAGTTAAGTTTAAACTAAGGTTAACTGACATAGCTACTCGTATTAAGTCTCTATGGCATGGCAAAGTACTTCAAGGTAGTTGTTGTAATTTATTAAGGAGAAACTATATTCTTTGAAGAGTATTTCCAAGTACTTGAATTCTTTGTTTTATTTTTTCTTCTAAAGATTTATGGTATTTTTTAATTGTTTAATAAGAAACAAGTTAGATAAGAATTAGATGACAAAAGTTTTTTAATTTCTTTTTTGATCTGTTTCCTTGAATGCGTATACAAATTGATAAATTATTTAAGAGGTTTGAGATTAAGAAATTTATAAAAAAAAATAGTTTTAATAAATTGAAACTACAGACGCACGTATTTAATTGCTTTTAATATGTGTTTGATTATTATTTATGAGTATTGTCATTTGTTGTATCATATCATTGAAAATTTAATATGTAACTAAAGTATTTAATATTTTTATTGCATTCACTGAGGTCATTTTAAATTTATGCCACTTTTTAAGCAATTCTGGCCTTTTGTCTCGAAAAACTTTAAGGCATAATGTTGCTGTTTTATCAGCATAAACCAGCAATCTCACGTAGCCCCACAGAAAATAGTCAAGGGGTATCAAATCTCACGACTCCGTTTCTATTTCAATAAATCGATGATTGCGATCTCCGTAAGGCGTCGATCAATGTCATTGATGTTGTCAAGCAAACAATCATTTATCATGGTGGGGTTAGATATCGCTCCATTTTGTATAGAAATAAGTTCTAATATTGCCCCCAGTATGTAAACCACACCAAACGGTGCTTTTTAAAAATGTAATGAAAATTAAAGTTTGTGTATAAAAGATTTGTGCACCATGATGTTTAGATAAAAATTATAATAACAAAAATTTAAGAAAAATAAGCGTATAAAATATCATGTTCAATATTAATTGGTTTCTTTTATTTAATTTACGTTTTTTATTTTAATTTAAATGACATAAATTAATTTCCTTATCAATTAAGAATACATGAACGTATCGATGCTCACGTCATAAAATCATAAATATATAACTATTCAATTAATGACATGATTGTTAAGCATCACCAGAGAATCCTTTAAATCATCAATATTAATCATTAATACAATGTACACTTTTACTAATACATACACAAAAAGCAAATACAAAGAAACCATATTTTCTAACTCGTTTAGTAAACGACACAAAGGGCTTTATATCATTAGACATCTTTTTAATTAACATTAAAATTGTACGAGTGCCGTATTAATATGGGAGACACATAACTTGATGGTCATTATGTCTTATTGTTTTCATAAAATTTTCTAAACATTTAATTAATTTTCGAAATAAAGAAAAGTATAAAAGTCACAAACAAGCAGAAAATATGGTAAAAAGAAGTTTTATACTGATGTTTTTCAAAGCAACCAAACAGCATTACATTATGAGAAAATAAAAGGAAAAAATGTGGAACAACTATAATAAAGTTAGAAAAAAAATATTTATAAAATAATGAATAAATCTAGAGAGTTTGGAAGTTGTTTAGCCCCCTATAAAACACGTTATTATGAGACCAAAAAGAAGTACATTTTTAAAAAAATGTTTGCCCTTCGCAAATACTTATTAATATATATAAGAGATAAGATATCACATTTATTGTATTATAAATCGTTATTCGTATGGTTACAAGCTAAGAAACATTGAACATTTTTAGTCAAATATTTGACTAATCTGACCTTTAGAAGAAAAACATTTGAAAAGCAAGGCAAAAAGGTACTACTACTAAAACAAACGAAATAAATTGAGAAGAATTATTTTAAAGAGCAGCAAATTTTAATTTTTAATTTTTTTCCTCACCAGGATTTGAACCATCGATTTTTAAAATTTATGAAATTTGACTTTATTTTGACTTGGCTTTTTGATTCTTTTTAATTTAATTTCTAAACATTTTTAAAAAGAAAAATTTTTTACAAATGTATGCGGACGTTTTCCAAAGAAAACAAGAAAAATTAGATGCCAGCAGAATGAAATGCAGCATTTTCTGGACCGCCACATCCTTCATTAGCATTCTTTGCATCTATCTAGTTTAGGTTGTGTACTTTGTAAACATCATCTATTTAACCAACTAATCTTAATGTTAATTTGGTGAGACGAAGTTCACACACAACTTAAAGCATTTCTTTGTCGTTCTCTTTATAACTCGTCATGTACATTTGCTGTTGCTTTTGTACTAACCTTTGGATAGCCACGAAATGCAACTTTTTATTTTTAATTATTCATACTTGTTTGCTTACAACATTATCAGCAAATTATTTAATTAGTCTAAATATTTTCAAATATTATTATTATTTTTTAGCTAAACACTAAATCCAGTGATTAAGTGATATGAAGAAAGAATAATGCAGCTATCACTCGGAACAATGATAGCTGAAATTTTTGTTTTATGATTTTAAAAAATTCAAATTTTCATTTAGAAAAGCAGAAATACTTTTAATTAATCATGATAACTAAGCATTGAGCATACGAGAGCACAGAATTATGAAAAACAAAATTTGCCTCATTCCTTTTGCCAGTTTGTTCATTATTTCCTTTTAGCATAATGAACAATATTTCTGTATAAAACTTTATAAATTTACTGTGTGTACAAGTTCATATAAAAAACTTTTGTCAAACATATTGTATAGAATTTTTTATTTTTATATACATTCATACATATGTACACATCATGTTTTTTTTTTTTTTTTTTGCTTTGCATTATCATATACGAGTGCATTACTTTAACAGACATAAAAGTCAAACTATGTTGTAGTGGTAGAACAGGTAGTGAGCGAATATAATCAAACTAACTGACATTAAATGGATGGTTGCTGTACTTTATTTGTATACATGTGTGAAACAGTGTTTGCTGTAATTTATATTTGAATGTTCTTTTCGTAGACACCTGCTGCTTTGTCACAATTTTCAAATGAACTTAGAAGTCTGCAAGCTTTTTTGTTTTTGTTGTACAAACTATTAAAAAAGAAGAACTTCAAATTACAAAGGGATTGCAATTTTTATGAACATTTTTTACCCATTTTACTATGAAATATGAATCAGTCTGTTTTTTTTTTGCTTTTTCATGCACCTTTTGTGTGCGGTACACAAAAAAGATGTGTCTCTTGTTGCAAGCAGAACAATATTTCATTTTAAGAAATAATCGTAATTCATTTCATGATTTTAACTATTTTAGAGAAATTTAAGAGAAGAACTACATCCAAATAAAGACATTTATCACAACAATTAGAATGACAAGACACAGAAATGCTTCAATATAAAAGTTTTCGCTCTCTTTTTATCTTTTGGTTTTCAGTGTTTTTTTTTTTTTATTTCATTTGTTTATAGGTCTTGTGAGCCATCAATCAATCGGTTCTTTAATTTATATTTTTTATTTTGGGTTTAAATGCCATTAAAATATTTTATTATTCCAGCAACTGCTCTCGATTTTTCTTTGAAATATTTTCAGCAGGAACTGTAACGCACTACAAAAATTAACAAATTGTATTCCTTAAGGTTGAATAGCAAACAAAGTTTTAAATAAATTTATTTTTCTTTATTGGTATTAGTAGTTCCGTTTCTAATTTTTTGATAGTAATAAAGTACGGTAGAATAGAAATGCAAGAAAAACAAATTTAAAATTTGTCCAGGTTAAGTACAAAATAGAAACCAACAACGAAAGAAATACAATTTAAAAGCAAAAACAGATGATAAAATAACATTGGATTGTTAATTTATATTCAAAATCCCTTGAAAAATCAAGAGAATCGTGCTGCTAATGACAACAAAAACCTTCTTAAAATAAATGATAAAATAACTACAGTTGCTCGTTGACAACACGACTGGCTCAACAGAACAAACATTTTTTCTGACTCCTTCAGGAATACTCGTAAAAGACAATTTTAAATTTTAGCAATTCACAGAGTAATAAAATTTTAACTTGATTTTAAATAAAACTTAACTTTAGTAATAAAAGCATGCACTTTTAACATTGTCGTTGTTGATGGGTTGTTGAGTTTAATTTAGGTTTATTATTGATTAACCAGGTGTCAAGGAAGGGCCATGTAGAGTAATCTTAGCTTATTAAATCAAATCACGAAATTGATCTGAAAGTAAGTAAATCGTATTTCTTTCGAAAACAACCAAAGCAAATCCAAAGTAAAGCAGCCAACTTCTCTACCTAACGCTCTAGCAAAATCGAATTTTCTGTTTCAATGATGCTGATCTGCGCCATTTGGATTTACTTTGTACATTTCGTTTGACAATAAAAATTTTAAAGAGATTGCAAAAGTTTGAAAAGCTGCTTTAAGTTTGGTTGTGCAAAATTCATTTATAACAGGCTATTTTTAACTCTGTACTTACACTCAAGTCATTTGAAATAGTTTGAATTATTAAAAAACCGATTTTAAATAATGTCAATAAGTTGCACTGTGTTTTGGATCATGGGAACATTATTATACATTATAACATTATTATCGGTCGTTTTTTAAGCCCGATAAAACTTTTAATTGTACAAAATAGCATAAAAAATGAAAGTATGTTTAAGAATTTTTCAGGCGTATAGCCACCGGGGCTGCTCATGACTAAGCGCATTATGGACGTCCAATTTTGGGTAACTTTTGCAAGTGCTGCTGGCCGTATGTCACGAATAACAAGAACAATGTTTGCCTCCAAAGTGGTAATTGTTGCTGGTTTATAGTTATAGTGACACCTAATCTCTCTATAACACCAACCAATATAATATAGAGCCACTCTATTTTTTCTTACTAAAGTCAACATAAATAACTGCCTTCTTATTTTTCCGTACACGCTCCAACATATATTTTGGTTTACGCGCGCGTACGAAAAATTCATGAAGTTGCACTTTGCAATTCCCAGAATTGTTCACCAATTATTTTCAATTTTTTTATGCTTCCGGTTGTTCCCTATAAATTTTGTAAAAGTGGTAAACAGTTCCACAGAATTGTTTACTAAAATATTTGGCTCCCAGACAAAACGAAAGTGCTAAAATTGGCATTTTTATTAGTATAAAACCCTAAATTTAGAAGTTAAGAGGGCAGAACAGTGATACAGTTTGTACAATGCAGTTGAGTTCAGTCAATTTATTAAAATGAAGTGTAATTAGTGAAATAAATAAAATAAGAAAATACCACTAAGTAATGTTAATAAATAAAGAAATATGTTTTTATGAAAACTAAAAAGAAGAACCTTTACTGTTTATCAGCATAAACCAGTGACTTCACGTGGCCCCACAGGAAATAATGGAAAGGTGTAAAATTAAACGACCTTACAGTCCAATTGACAGGTCTATTTCTCGAAATCAAGTTATCGCCAAATTTTGATTTCAATAACACGATGATTTCGGTCACCGTGTAACACTAAGCGCCATCTTGTTGAAACCACATTTCGTCCGGGTCAATGTCATCTATATTTTCAAGCCAGAAATCTTAAATCATTGTGCGGTAACAATCTCCATTGACCGTAACGTGAGTTCCGGCTTCATTTTTGAAGAAATAAGGTCCAATGATGCCACCAGCGTGTAAACCACACCAAACAGTGCATTTTTCTGGATGCAATGGAGTCTGGAGGGTTTGTTGTGGAGAAGCAATTTTGCTTATTAATGAAATCGTTAAGCCAAAAATGAGTCTCATCGCTGAACACAATTTGGTTATAAAACAACGGGTCAGTTACTAACTTCTCTAGAGCCCAATCGGCGAAAGAACGTTCAAGCGTGAGTCTATGCATAATGATTTGCCAGAGTTTACTGAAATACAGAAAAAAAAAATTTGTCATCAAAATTTAATTTTTAGGATTATATTACAGTTTAATTTTTTTTCATTCTTAAAGAAACACCCTACATTATCTTATCGATGCGACAGAGACATGCCTCTGGAATGTTTTGATTTTTCAGATGTATTGAACAAAACTAAGCTCTAGTGCATTTTATGTTATGAAACATATAAGAGTAAATTTTATGTTTTTTTTCTCTTTAATAAATTTATAAAATAAAATTTTTTTTGCGTTTTTTAACTTTTTTAAAACACGTTACTGATTTTTGCTCATTAAGCCCGAAAAAAACTCAAACAAAAGTTATCCGCTCTTAGCACTTTTTGGTCTCTGGTAGATAAACGTGCATAATGAAAAAGTTTAAAGTCACATTTCTTAACTTTTTTCATGTGGTATTTATGATTTAAAATAGAATTTAAAACCACCAACATGTGATACGTGTTTTAGTAGAAAGCTGTTGAATATAGGCAAACTCAAATATGAATATTTATCTTACGATAAATTAAAATAGTTGTGTGTTTAAATATTTAACTGCGTGTCTGTATGAGTGTAAGCGAATTAATTTTCAAACCAATGTTCACCTGCCAGATTTATATTTCTCGTTTTCGTATAACAAAACTGTTCCCTATATTTGCAGATTTTTCTTTAATTTTCAAAGTTTGTTGCTTTTTGAATTTTTCTACATTGACTGTAAAATTACAGTAAGAGAGTAAAAGTAGTAACACCTACTTATCATTTATTTTACTCACGTACAACATGCATTTGAAAAGCAAACAATCATGAATATCAACTTTGCCATGCAATCTGCATTAGAATTCACAAAGAAGGCTAAAGATATTTCAATATTTTTAAGGAACAGCGTTAGTGACTTGAAATTACCACTAAATATCTAAATAAAACCTTAGATTTCTAAGTAAAAGAACCTTAAACTCCAAAGCAATTTTAGCATCAATGCTGATGAAATGATGAAACTAGAAGAAAACATTTTAACACTGCTTAATGCATTACACGTACAGCCAAACTAAGTAGATGTATATTTAACACATTTGCACTATAAATAAACGATGCAATTGTGTTTGTACGCTACTTGGTATTATGGAAAAAACTTGCAACTTACTTGCCAATAGACGTCTGAACATCATCTAAAGATGTAAAGAAATAAGAAAAAAAAGCTGAAATGGATGAAATAAATTGAAAAAAATACAAAATAATAAAATTGCATCGATGTGTGGAGAAATCAAAATTTTTTTAAGCAGATGTTACAAAAATTATACTAATTTACAACAATATAGTGAACTGAAGAACAAACCGGTTATCAAATATTAGCTCAATTCACAATCTTGTGCAAATAGTCTTGCATCATAGCATTTGCAAAATTGTGTAGCATATTTTTAGTCTACACCAACAAAACATACAGTAATGAGTAAAATATGCTACGCAATTTTGCAAATGCTATGATGCAAGACTATTTGCACAAGATTGTGAATTGGGCTATTGTCTTTATTGAATGAGAAGAAAATTTCAATGACCAGAGATGAATTGTTTCGTTCTAATAAACGTACATCGCCAATAAATATTTTCATAATTTAAAAGTCTCTATAGGGGGATCTTTTATCTAATAGAATTTACGAAATGGTTATCTATTAAACGAAAGGTCATATTCACCTGCTCCAAAATACAAATTTATTCAGGTTAACAACTCGCTCAAGTTTTTAACGCAAAATTGTGTTCAGAGATGAGACTTATTTTTGGTAAAACGCTCTTCTTAATAAATCTTGAAACCAAATTTAAAACAGACTGCTGCTGTCATGGTGGTATGACTACAAATTTGATTGGCCCGGGTTCAACCCCTGCAACAATCAAAGAAATACAAACTTTTTTTCTGTTGAATAGTATAAATAATATATCAGAATTAACATTACAACATGCAGCATCCTTCGTCGATACTTGTTCATAGCACATTCGCCGGCGAAGTCTTTCTGCATTCACCAGCTGTCTTATCTCTCATCTATCTCTTTCCTAAAAGAATGTAGCACGGTTACAAAAAACTAAAGAGTTAGTATTGCCTGAAAGTTCTACTTCTCTTTAAAACAAAAAGGAAATTCAAAACAGACCCTACAAACTCCATTAGAGTCAAAAAAAAAAAAAAAGATAAATTCAGTGTTTGGTGCGGCTTTTACGCTTGTGTCATCATAATTTTCCTTATTTCTTTAAAATTGAAGCAGAAGCTCGCGTTATGGTCGCTAGAGATAATTACTTAACCATAATCAATGATTTCTTGATCCAAAATATGAATTACATTGTCCCGGGATCTTGTTGAAATTAAAATTTGCTGATAAGTTGAATCTTAGAAATGGATCTGTCGATTGAAAAATTATCTCAGAATTCGCTTCGTCGAAAACAACCCCGACGGCCAAATTATGTATTAATCTTTTAATGAAAAATTTTTTTTTATCAAAATTAAAGTTTTTTGTGTTTCCTTGCGGCTTAAAAAATCACCTTACAAGACTAAATTACAACAAGAGGTAACTCTTGTAATTTTTTAGTATAAAATGTAAAATTCATTGATTCCTTTAACTTGGTTAGTTAAGGAAGTTTCTGTATCTACAGAAAAACCTTCACATTGGTGGCTAAACATAAGAAAAATTCAAGCATATTTGACTGCTTTCTCATTTCGTTTTGGAGTTTTTTAAATGCTTTGGTATTAAACTCCTTATTAGTTAAGAGCACTGCAGATATTAAACTCTTAGTCTGATATCCAAAAAATATAATAAATAATTTCTCAAGTTTCTTAACGTTTGTGTGTAGTTAAGAAAACTTCTTTCCTCTTGCAATAATCCTGCTTCCAACAGTGCAGCTAAAATGAATTTAGTTCAGTTTTCAAAGTGAAGTAAACAGCAAACTGCCAGCCTCTTCTAAAAGTACACAAATTAGTTTCTAATGTAAGTAATTAAGACAACAGAGTTATGTTGACTACTCCTCCTTAAAAACAAAAACAAAAACAAAAAAGATAAACATAAAAACTTTTGCTTTAGCTTTTTTTTGGGGGGGAAAATTCACAGTTGGCTTTAGGAAGAAAACTAAGAATATAAATATAGAAAAACAGTGCTCAACATGATATTTAACGTTTAAATATTAGTATTTTCCGCACTCTTAGCAATAGAAAATGAAAGTCTGCATTAACACAAAACATAATAAAATAAGTTAAATCATTGCAACAAAACTGTACAAAATGAACGCAGAAGGAAGCAGCGCTGTACACAACCAACAACAACAACAAAAAGTTCAACTTTATAACAAAATGTATAAACTGAATTTTCTACCTTTAATGTAATTGAGTCATAGAAATTAAGTGGCTAATAATACAACAAACAAACTACTGACATGATTTTTGCTTATTTTATTTATAATATAAAAACAACAAACAATAAAAACAAAAACAAGAACAAAAACAAAAACTACTTACGGTACAACTATGACTCTAACAAACACTTGTGTAATTTTTTATGTTGGAATAACATTAAGCGTGAGTTTTAGTAGAGTTTATCGTTATGTAGAGCGAGATATTTACAGCAGTGTTTTATTATCTATGGGTTTTCTTGTGTTTTTTTTTCTTTGGAAATAAACTAAATAGCAAAAACAAAATAATAATGAAGAAGAAGAAGAAAAGTTAATTATGTGAATATATCATGTGAAATTTACACTTTGAATGCTCTCTATACAATGCTATCATTATTCTATTTCCTCAGTTGTTACTGCTGGCAAAAGACCATAATTAAATAACGAAATAAAAAATAAAAAACAACAAAAAAGCGGTTGGGATATAATTAAAGAAAGCAAACGGTTTCCTTACTTTTAGACACGTTCTTTCCTCCTCTTTTTATGATTATTTGAGGTGTAATAGAAAAGCTAATTAAATGGTAACATTAAATAGATTAAAGTATTAACAAACTTGTGTGTTTTGGGTTTCTGGAACGTCAAAAGTTTCAGTGTGTTGTAATAAATATTAAACTTTTGTTGAATTAATGATTTAAACGTGATAAATTATTTACTTTATTTAGCAAACGTTATACAGCTACTCACAGTCAAAGTGGGACACGACAATAATTATTAAATTTAAATCTTTTTTTTTTTTCTTTTAATTTATATTTATTTTAATTAAGCAGTTTCTAAATCGAAACTGAAATCGAATATGAAAATATTTGCATTTTTGTTCATTTATATTGCAACACAATGCTTACATTCAAAGTTAAATATACCGTTAACTTTGGCACCTTTCGGCCTTAAATCGGTGTTTTGTAATATTGAATATTATTTCAAATTTTATTTACTTAAAAATGGTACAAAAGAATCAAACTGCAATTGAAGAAAGGCTTTTGTCATAATTAATTATAAAAACCACAAATCTATAAGATGAATTGCAGAAATAGTAATCAGAAACAAGAGTTGAGTGTTTAAAGATGAATAATAGTGTCCAAAATAAAAAAGAAATTGTGCAAACAGATGCAAATTGTCCGACCGTGATAAGCGGTATTGTTAAAAGCTAATCAAGAACGATCTACTTTTGTCAGCAATTGACATAAGAAAAACTTTGTATGAAATAAAACATGTTAGAGTTGGTGCTGAAACAGTCCGCCTAATCTTTAAAGTGATAATTTGCATAGAAGACGTTGCCACCGAAACCCATTAATATCAAATATGCTTTTGCTTAAGACCATGCAAATGAAGGTGCATTATTTCTTTTGAACGTTAAGTACTGCTGTTACAAGTTTTTTTCGATTTTTTCGATGGTTATATTATCTTCTTAGTTTATTTTTACAGACGGAACAAAAATAAACCTCTTTGGACCAGATGGAACAAGAACATTAACCCTCTAGTGCGCAAGAAAACCAAATTAAGTAAAATACTACTTAAACGAAAGGAAATGGTTTAAAAGCAAACTTTTGTTCTAGCAGTTTTCATAATTTTCATTTTTAAGGGCGCAGGAGGCGAAGTACTTAACATAAACCACAATACACACTATAACATTGTAATAAAAAATAGTGTAACTTATGTAAAAATCACAACTGTTTATAAACTTGTTGAACTTAATTAAATTTTAAGATCAGAAAAACACACTGTTTCCTCTACGCACAACAAAAGAATGAGCAGGCACTTCAAAATTGCACAATAATTCAATGCTGCTATAACGGTATCTCAAAAGCAGAGAAAATGACGTCTATTAAATGGAGACAACATATAACGAACATAAAACTGTTTTCAAATTTTGAAGTTACAGAGAGATATTCGGTATGATTCAAATTTGCATCAGGGCGCACTAGAGGGTTAAAAAACAGCCAATTATTGTGGTGGTTCTCTTATGATAAAGGGTTGTATATCAGCGGCTGTAGTTGGCGAAATACATTTTGTGAAGGGAACTGTGAACTCTAAGTATTATTAAAACATTTATAAAGAAATCGTTAAGGAAAGTGTCGAATTCTTGGGCATAAAAATAACTTCGTGTTCTACCAAGACAGTGATCCCAAACATAAGTCTTGAAATGCACGTAATGGAACGTCCTCCCCAGTCTATATTGAACTCGATTTTTTTTTAACATTTGTTGGAAAATATACCGCAGCTTCTTCAAGCTGTAATTGTCAGCAAAGGAAAGCCAAACAAGTATTGAAAATTTATTTAATAAGAAATAAAAATACGAAAACTGCAATGTCCTACTTTAAGTGTGAGCTTCGATTTAAGGTGTTGCAATACAAACTGGCAAATATTGCAATATTTTAATGCAATGACTGAATTGTTTTGTTGTTTTTGTTATTAGTAATATATAAGTATTAATAGTATTATTTATTATTAATTTAATACTTATGTTAAACGTTAGTTCTCAAAATTAAACATTTTAATTTTTTCTCTGTGTCCCACTTTAAGTGTGAGTGGCTGTAAATTATTAAAGCAGAGAATCCCTTGGCATACACGAGTAGGAACAAACATCAATAGTTAATTAAATGCATTTTTAATTGTTTTTGTACAGAAAGCAAGCACTATAACAGCTGCATTTAAAGTACCAGTGTGACAAAGCCTTTTGTTAAACATTGCATTTACCTAAAAAGTCAAAATTCATGGTGGAATCTTAATGCTGGTTGAAGTACTATTTTTAAAAAGACTCTATCGTACACTTGTGTAAAATTTAAGAGTTCAGAAGCAGCATCTGATTCCCAACAGGCTTAAAATAGTTGCTCGGTCGATATCTTATCTCTGATGAAGAGGTTTTGTTTTTAAGCTCCTGAAAAATGTTTTAGTTTCGAGCACCAAGTCCTCAAACAATAATTCAAGGCCGGCTAAAAGTGAAAGAAATAACACTATGAAATGCTGTTGTGAAAAGGTACTCTTGCTTTTATTTCATTCTTTCAGTATTTTTAAGTAAAAAAAAAATCATTCCCTAACTTTTACATCTTCTTATATACTCTGGGTGGAGCATGGGGCGTCAACAAACTTCGCCATCAATTCCGATCTTTTGCTTCATTAAAAAAATTCTAGTTATTGTATATCGTTTTCTATGGTACGGTTTAGCGTATGTTTCGGTCTTCGGAATGCTGGGGAGCATTGTAGGGTTTACAGGATAGCTTCAGTAGAGTAAGCCCAATTAATTTTCACCCACTCCTTTTGTTCTTTCTAGGTGTGTCGCTAATAGTTCTTCATTTTAAATTGTATTCAGCCAAAACATTTTCTGGAATCCTCTCAGACACTTAAGAAAAATGTTTGAAACTTCTTTGCTGGTGCTTCAGTCATAAACCAAGTCTCGCAGCAATACGGTAGTACTGATTTTACGTTGTATTTGAATAGGCGTTTTTTTACGAGTTGACAGTGTACATAGAGGATGATCTTTTTATATTCAAGATCTAAGAAAGACGAGCATTTTCTATCTTAAATTATAAGTATGTCCAGGATGTATTTTCGTTAAGAATATTTTACAGTCTAAATATTTTTAAACAGAGGAACAAAAATAGGCGAAATAAAATAAGTTCTGGTGTTAAAAAATGAGTAAAAATTGGTTTTAAATGTCGTTAAATTGATGTTTGTTTAAATTTTTTCTTGAAGTTTTTTAAGTAATAAAAATTTGTTATTTTAAAATTAAAACATTTAAAACTCGTGCAAATATTTTTAAACATTAAAATGCATCCCATATAGTCTTAGGCCCGTAAGGAATTGTTTAACTTTTAAATGTACGTATGTATACATGTATTTAAACAAATACTTTTGAATTGTGAAAATCGTATAAATTCTAATTTAATATTTATTTTATTCAAACATTAAGTACATGAAGGTACCTTTCCCCGACAGCTTCTTTTAATTGTGTTTATGTTTGTTTTTCTTCTGATTTATTACAACTAAATCCATAGAAATCTTTGCAACATTTAAAACATTTGAAATATTTTAACTATCTCTAGTCGACTTGAATTTTTGCATTGAGACGTGTCATTTACGGCACAAAAAAAAAACAAACACAAAAAAAAAATGTCTCAACTCCACTAGACAAGTAAAATACTGAGACAAAGTAAATAACAAACATTCTAAATGTTGTTTAAAAAAAAAAATTTGTTGTCGTTTTAGCTTTTGCTTTGGCAGGAACAATGTAAGCACGACTACACAAATTTAAATATAAATTATCAGATTTACAGCACATTAAAACAACAATTGACAAACTTATGTTCAACTAACACACACTCACGACTTAACATTGCAATTGCAAAATGAATTACTTAAAGTTGTTGTTGTTGTTGCAAGTGTTAAGTTTGGCGTAGTTTTTTTTTCTGATTTTTTTAAGACGGCAAATAAATACATATTGTTCGTAATTTGTTGCTTTTTCTGTTGCATCTCTTTAGCGCACTTGGGTTTTGAATAGCTTCACTACAATTCTTAAGTCTTTTTTTGTTTTGCGGGATTTAGCTGCCTGCATAATTCCCCAAGAATTTCAAGTCAATATTGTTTGTCAAATTGTTCCAATTGCTGTAGCAACTGGGGAAAATTTACTAGAGTATTTCTCTGTTCGTTGTAAACATTTTCTTAAGTTTTTGTCCTTAAAACTTTTATGTCCTTATCTTAAGCTCTTAGAAGAGCAACAATAATGACAATACATGCATAAGCAAATAACAAAGTGTTAGGTAAAACTATCTATTTACACTTAAACGTGTATGTTTGTATATGTAAAAAGCAACAATAGCACTGAGGATAACGCTACATCCTGTTTATTTGAAAATTTATTTGTTCTTTAATAAGTGTGTCAACATGTTGCAGCATTTAAGAAAAGAAGCTAAATAAAGACATCGCATCGCTTTGCGTTAGAAATTTCAACGGAAGTCAGTAGCTGTTATTTGTCATAGCGATTCCTGTTCTTAGAAAGTTGTTAAATATTTAGAGAATTTCTGTTGCTTTTAAAATAATAAAATAATGTTGTCGTAAGCATCTGATCAATGTTAATTAAATGTATTGTGTGTCTTTAATTAGTTATATTATGTCGTTAGGAGAATAAAGTACAAAGGATTATTGCACAAAAACAATTCTTTTGCACTTTTCTTTATTGTATTCCTGAAAGAAATTTTTAATGTATTTCAAATAAGTTTCAGTAAAATTGCGTGATCAGCGCTAAAAGGTAATGCTGCTTTTAAATAAAAAACTTCTTTAAATTTTTATATTGTAAACAAAGAAATTATTTTAATACCGCTTAGGTTCTGTTCTGTTTAATTTTATTTTTTTAATTTATTATTATACTTTAAAAATATTCGTGTTAGTTTCTGAATTTGCTGATGCTTTCTACTTGTGTCTATTTTCTTTCAAAACTAACACAAAAGTCTGTAAATAATTTTCCTTGGTTTATTAATTTAGAAAATAAAACTAAATTAATTTAGGAAAATTACAATTTTTGTGCAACTGATTGTTTTCGAATAATAGCGAATATAAAAAGCCAAGTGTTTGATGAATAGCCAAAGTCTTATTTAAAAAAAAAAAATGTTGAAATGGATGTTTTTTGGAACAAATTTTGGAAAACTACTAAAAACATAAGTTTTAAAAATAATTCTCAATTTGAAAAAAATATTTGAATTTAAAGTTAAAACATTTTCACCGCTTCATATAGAGTATGGCAAAAATACAGGTCCAAACAGAAAAAAAAATGAGGACAAGAACTTAGAATTTCAAAAGTTATAATTTTCCACATATTTTCATGCGTATAAGGACTACAAAAAATCCTATTTTGGAGATAGATGGTCAAGATGAAATCAGCACTAAAAATATGAAGACTTATATTTTAGGGTGACTGCTATTTCGCATCCAATTCATACGTTTAATAAAACTGTAACGACGTCATTTCTGTACAAGAAATATTTTTTAAAATTTTGTTGTTGTTGGTGTTGTAGATATTAATCGATGTGGAGTAAAAAATACTTATTTTTGAAATTTTTGTACGTCTGTCTATGTGTGTTCGAACTACGTAAAAACTACTGGATGTATTCAAACAAAATATTGTGAAGAGGTCTCTTAGAATCTTGGCTCAAATACCTTCGAAGCCTTCTTTTTCCTAAAATAGGTTACTTCGTAGACAAACTACAGATACAATTGTAAGAGCAACCAATTCTGCCATTATAATGCTAGTAAAAGATTTGTCAGAATTTTTTATTTTTGTAGATGAAAATTTTTAACACTTTCTTAAGAACTCGGGAATAATAAATTTAATTCGAATTTAAAGAAAATTAGAAAAGGCACGCAGATGAAGTCGTGGGCACTACTAGTATTTGATAAATTCTTGGTAACAAAAAAGTGTTCTTGTCTAATATTCACACTCAGTTCAAAGTATCTGCTCAAAAAAGAAATGTCCATGAGAGTGAATAAATGAATTTTAATGACAGTTTCTGAAACATTGTAATTATTAGAAAATATGTTTAATGTAGCAAAACAGAAATATTTTGTTGCGAAAAAGTGTTTAATTACTCATGTTTTAACTGACAAAGAAAAAAAAAGTCAATTTTAATCTTGTTTTTAATATTTGTGCATCAAAAGCTAAATTCCACTTTTTAATTGGCAAAAGTTTTCTTCAACTGGTTAATGTTTTTAAGTAATTTGAAAAATTATATATTTATTTTTTAATTGTATTTATAAGGTGGGTTTAAGAATTATGGGAATTTTTATGATCACTTATTTTTATTTTTTTTATTTATTTATTAACATAACAGAACATAATATTCATGTCTATGAAGATCTTAGAAGTTAAGTCAGCTACTCATCTAGTCAGTTTTTATCTTGTCTATAGTGGATAAATAACATCCTTTAAACGTCATCTTTAATTGCGGGTATAAAAAAAGAAGCGCTACCTAATCAGCAATCAGTTGAGTGTACAAAAAGCCTTTATTACAGAGGAAAAAAGTATTGCATATTGTTAAGGGATTTATTTAAGATCGAAACTTAATTAATATTTTCATTTATTCAAATATTGATTTAATTAGAAAAAGGATTTCTTCGTTTTAAATTAATTATTTCATTCAATTTTTTTTTTGTTTTCAAACAAAAATTTGTTTTTTATTTATTTTTATTAAAAAAAAACATTAAAAGAGACAAACGCTTACAGTTGTAATTTAAGATTAAAAATCGACTTGTTCCCGTCTTCTTTCAAAACACCTCGTACAAATAAAAATTTACATTTTTCCAACTTTAAGCTCTTAGTTTTTATGATCTCATTTCGTATTTCGTTTCTTTTCGTATCTGTTGACGTTTTCGTTGTCGTTTTGCTTTTGCTTTTACGTTAAAAATCAACCCAAGTGATTGTTTTTTAATTGTTGACATCAAAAAGTTTCATTAACTTACTTTGGTGTAATTTGTTTTCAGAACTTATAGTTTATTTTACAAATACAAACTTTAACATGTACGCACAGAATTACACACATTTACACACAGTTTGCAAACTAAAAAATAATAGAATTTTTTGTAAAATAATAAAAGCGGAAATGACAGCCTGTTGAGAATTGAAATTTCTATTTCAGTTTATATCAACCCAACCACTCATTATGAATTTTAAACCACTCTACCACTTCAATAACTTTGCATGCAAATATACACACTTACGCACATACACGTTTTCGATGGTAAAACAAAAATGTTTCTGTGTGTGTATGTGTGTATTCATGTTAAGAAAAGTTTATGTTTTACGTAAAGTAATGAATAAAGTTGGTAGCAAATATTGCTAATGTTAGCAATTAAAATATGTCAAAAACCATTCTGAAGAAACACTTGTTGAAGTTGCTGACGAAAGAAACTTTATGTTCGTATTTTGTTAAATGCATTTTTGCTTGTTTCTGCTTCAAACAGTTTTCGAGTGCATTGTTTTAGAAAATAATTTTCTAAAATAATTTACAATTGAATTTTATGCCCTTTTTGCAAAAATATCTCTCAATGCAAATGAGAATTAAATACATCCTGCAGAGTGGTAATTAAATTTTTTATTTCTAAAATTTAAAGACTCTTGAATGCAATTAAATTTAATGAAGAGTAGAAAGTTTAATGAAGAAATTTTTAATTTTACGAAAAAAAAGAGTTATGACGCGAACGACATTGAGTTCTGAATTTATTGTCCTCAAAATCTTTTACCGCGTTATTTCTTATTTCAAATGGAAAAAATTATGTGTGTACAACAGAAATAATAATTTTAAGCAAAGTTCCTTGTAAAATAAGTGATAGAACAAATTCCACTTACACGTAGAATTAAACTTTTGTTTAAACTTGTTTAAATTATTTAATATTTTTTATTATAAAAATTGTATTTATATAATTTAATAAGATAATTTTTCTAATAATACATGACATTGAATTTTTCTTATTTATTCTGTTGTGATGAAATTTAGAAAAAAAATTTATTTTTAAACACAACAAAAGAACATATCATTTGCTGCTGACATATTCATAAAAAAGGTAAAAATAAAAATCTTAACAGATAATAAGCAAAATCGAAAATATACTCTTACATATCCTGTTTACTGCCAAACGTGTTATTAACAATGTAAAATAAAAAGTAAGAAAGGATTTGTTTGTTAAACCCAAAATATTAATGACATCATACTCTTCTTCATACTCATCAGCAGTGACAGTCACTTAATATCATATATTTACATAAAAAAGCATGTGTTACTTTTTCGTTCCCTTAAAAAAATTTATTTCTTCCAAGTTTTTTATGTTTAGATTGATGTTGCTCTTAGTTACTTAAAAATCTATAGCGGTATAGAATTTTCCTTCTTTTAGTAGCAGTTTTTTTTATATCATTACCCACATTTATTTCAAATATTTTCTCAAAATACACAAAGTGATTTTGACAATTTTATACATTTTCTTAAACTGTAATTTAATATCCATTTAAAATAAATCGTTTACTATTTTTCAAAATAAAAAATAATAAATATATAAAGCATAAAGGTTACAGATATTTTTACATGTATATTAATAGTTTATAAAAATGAGATGCGAAAAGTAATACTTTTTAAAAAAATTGGAAAAAATCATACATAAAATCTAACAAAAACATTAATGGTATTTAAATATCTTTAAATCTTCGGTGCAGGGTCATTGAGGTATCTGTTTTAGTTATATATAAATTTTTTGTCGATATTTATTTGCATTTATTTAAGTTATCACTGCCGTACGAAAGTTTATTACAAACTTACAGGGTGGATAATTTATCATTGACGAAAGTTGTCTTAAGTGAATCTGTTCATTAAAATTAATTTTAAAAGTTTATTTTCCAGGTATCGGTTCGAAAATTGCAACGCCAAATATTAAATTTATTCACGTCGTTGCCTGTGTTTTAAGCTTTTTTGCTTAAGAACATAATTAAAAAAGGCATTCATTCATTAAAATAAGTATTTTGTAATGTAAAGCTTTTATAAGGGTCTCTTGACAAGGGTTGATTATATTCGAAGAAAATATATTAACTAAATCAGTAAAAAAAGGTAAATAACATTTATTATTACAACTTTAACACATTGATAAGAAGTGACATGGCAATGGTAACAATCCTAAGAACATAAAAAAACGTTGTATGATAATACAAAATTACAAAATTAGATATTAATTTGAGGCAAAAAAAATTTACATGATTTTCATCTCAAGTAATATTTTAAACACAATTCAGTTTTGGTTAGATAATTTGTTTCAATAATTACTCCTGCCATGATACCTTCCTTAGGATCTCTTGCTTGACTAAATGAGATTTAAATAAGAATAGCAAAACAAAAAATTATCGTTACTGTTCATATAATTGGATTCTATCCAAATTTTGTATGGATAATTCAAGATTTTTATGTTTCAAACTAAATTAATTCATATTATTAGAAAGATTTATTAAAATAAATAATATAAAAAAATTGTAAAATATATACAAAAATCAACATACGCAACCAATTATTAATTTAAATAAAATTTATTTTTTTTCTAGAATCTTTTTTTAGTTAACCCTCCTCAAACTGAAATTACTCCTACTTCGGCCACTACAACCCCCCACCACCCCCACCCCCAAAGTTACTTTTTATTCCAAGAATATTTTGTTGCGCATGTTTTGGAAACAAATTAAGCCGATCGGATCATTACTTTAGGAGTTATTGAGGTTTTAGTGAGAATAGTACGCGGACGTGTGAATAGGTCCGTATGGACCTTGTACTGAATTTCACTAATAAATGCATGTTTTTGGGCATCATTATAATTTTTTTTATTGTTTCAACACTTAATTTACTTGTTCTGAACACAAAGACCTTAACTCAAAGACATTAAAGGCAGGCGTAAAGACAGGGAAGTTACAGCTGCATGGAATTTGGCGAATCCCACGAAGAAAAAGGAGTGGAAGCCAGTGACAGTGAAAGAGTTTGACGCCTTTGTAGCTATTATTTTGTATGCTGGACTCACAAGATGAAACCATGAACCAGCTATGGGATTATGGGGCGTCACGCGTTGCCCAATATACAAAGCTGCGATGTCGTACGATCGCTTCATGTGTATAAAGCAATTTACTCGATTCGACAATGGAAATACTCGACAACAGCAACTCATCAACAGCAAAACTGCGACTATTGACGATATTTGGCAAATGTTGCAACATAACTTGGCAGCAGCTTACACTCCTCATGAAGCACTAACAGTTGATGAGCAGATGTTCCCTTACAGAGGTGGAAAAATATTTAGATGCTGGCCGTACTATATACGCGGATAATTTCTTTACTACTCTTGACTTGTCGCGTATTTTGTTGAGGAGGAAGACCGCATATGTTGGTACAGTGCGCTACAACAAAACATTAATTCCACAGGAGTACAAGAAGAACCCGAAGCGCACCATAAATAGTACATTATTTGGGTTCAACAACAATAATTTTTAAACTTTTTTATAATAGTCTTAAGAAAATTCAAGCAAAAAAAAATAAAAAAATAATTTTTGTATGTAGAATTTAGTTATAAACAATAAAAAGAAAAAAAAAAAAATTATATGAAAAAAAACATGATTTACAAAAAAGTTCCGTAGGGACCTTTTTACACGGCCGAGAAGTTCAGATCTGTCACTCATCGGAGGGTTAGTTTACTCTAATAGTGCTTGATCCCTTCAGAAATAAACTTATGGATATGCATTTTACGCAGTTATACTTTTAAAATTATAATAATCATATTTTTTAATAATGATATTCTCTTTGAAGGAATCAACCACAATTAAAATAAATGAAGTTTAAATAAAAACATATTTTCATTTATTTAAATCAATAAAAAAATTAAAAAATTATACATTTTATTTAATAGAATATAATGTTCAAAATTAATCAACATAAAGTAAAAACTTATACCACCTACCCTGCAAGCGCTCATTAGAAAAATAAAATTTGTTGAAATTAATTTTACAAATACTTTCTTAAATCCAAAAAAAAAACATCTCGCTGAAAGATGTTGTAAGGTATCTGAATCAAAATTAAGCACTAATGGAAAAAGAAGGTTTTTTTGTTATAAAAAAATTACAAATGCAGATGAAAAAACTGCCTTAAAAATTAAAACATTTAATCAAATACAACCCTGAGTTCGCTTTTTATATTAATTTTAAAGCAGGCGACATAAACTAAGTTTACTATTCCCCTCACTTATAAATTTACTTTGCCAACAATGTATTTAAATATACAGTTTTACAGTATCACGATATTACTTGTATTGCAAATTAACTCCAAGAGCATGATTCAGAAGTATATTGAGCATAAATTCCCAATGTTGGGAGGGACCTTCGTCTCTGCCACTCGCAGTCTTTCTTTTTGTGTGTGCGCCTTCAGAAGTTAAGGGTGCGATTAAAAAGGACTTCTAATTGCTTTAACTTTTTTGGTAACAACTCAATAATGCCAATCTCACAAACACTGAAATTCAATCATTAGTCGGTTGTTTGGCTTTTTACTGTCAAATGGATTTGTCATTCGAATAAAATTTATTCGAATATTTCTTGTTTACTTTTATTCGCATGAATAAAACGTTAAAAAAATAAATTTTCATAAAAAACTTTGTGCTAATTTTTAATTATCCCGATTGTCAAAGCACGTCCCGATTGCCGTCAGACATTTCCTGAAGAGATAAGTAAGCGGTAACGAAATGGCCCTCGAGAGGTGCTTTGACCCTCAATAATCAATATCGGTAACTCATTTAATCGTAATAATTTAAAAAATAGCAAGAATTTTTTTTATGAAAATTAAATGTCTTAAAAAATATTCCCGAATAATTCTACTATAGAATGTAATGATATCCGTCCATTTTACATACTATTTTCTAGATAATATTGGCTGTAAAAATTTACTGCGTGTCCCTGGTTTAAAAAAATTTGGCAGAAAAATCTGTTATGGTCATTGGAAGAAAAAAATTCTGCTTAAAACGCAGATTGTAAATAAATCAAAATAATAAAAATGCAAATTTTTTTTTTCAATTTTCCCAACATTTTGTTAAGGTCAAAGAATGTTCAAAACCTTAAAGCTGGCCTTAATAGATTCTAAAATGACATTTCGCCCCCTTTTTGTGGGCGGTAAAATAAATTATTATTTGAAAAAATATGTAAATATCAAAAGAAGTGTATTACATACGCCTTTAAACCATAAAAATTAACTTTTATGGACAGGGGAAGGTATCCCTCATATCCCACACCAAAATGTTTCTGTGAAAATCATGGTCCTTCTTCGTCTGATTCTTTAAAGGCCTTCTCCGAATGTGAATTCTCTCCAGCATTAAAAACAGGTGAAAGCATGAAAGAAATAGATTTTTTCGTTAAAGGTAATAATCGTTTTTGGAGTGGGTCTTAAACTAGTAATAATTTCGTCAGAACTTAGCAGAAGCCTATAAATAATGACTATGTTAAACTGAAACCTTAAAAAACTTTCTATCAAAATTCTGCCTGTAAAGCTGGAAATGTTTGTTTAGTGCCTCAGCCACTTCTTCTGCTAACATCCCAATAGACAATAATAATAATAATAATAACAGTGTATGTAATGATTTAAAAAAAAAAACATCTTCCTTCAATTATTAAAACCCAAAACATTTTATGCAAGATGAAAAAAAAGAAATCGCAAAAAAATGTATAAAAGTAGAGAATGTAAATTTTATAGTGATAAAAAATATTTTTAGAATCGCGATGTATATCATTCTCTAAAACCTTTTTACTTTTTTTCTACAAAAAACTTAATAAAACAAAAATCCTCTTTTAATTTCGAACGAATTTTTTTATCATAAAAATTTTAAACAAAATATTCCTAAAAATTAATTCAAATAAGGAACTGCTAGGAAAAGCCATTCACCGGAAAAAATTAATGAAAAATCTTAATTTTTTAAGCCACAAAAAAATATATTGCAAACCTCTCAAATCGTTAAAGTCAATAAAACGAAGGCGATTTCCTTAACTTTTCTAATTCTAACAGGGTCCTAAAACGACAAGGCAAAAGCCTTAACAATTTTTACATTTCTCAAAATTAATTGTTGGTCTAATGTCAGACTGGATTGTGCGTTGGTTGTTATTTGATTTTTCATTAAAAGAAGAAAAAAATTTATTAGAGACAAAAGTTAAATCTACAAAAAAAATTTTAACATCTTCAAAATATTTTTTTTCGCTTAATCATGTTGATTCACGTCTTTAATATTTTAAGTTGCACGTGTTTGTTGGAAAATTCAACAAAAATATACGCATAAAATTAATAATGACATTTTTCGAGCAATATTTTTTTTACTAAAATAATAGAAAAATCTATTCTATTCCATAATACTGAGAGAAAAAAAAAATAATTTCTATAAATCAATTAATTTTATTTATTAAAACGATACTTACCACAAATTATACCATGAAAATAAGCAAAAGTGAAAACATTTGCTGTATGTTAAAAAATATTATTAATTGTATAGTTGTGGATTTTATTTCAATAAACTATAATTGAAATGTTTATAAATAATAATTATAATTATAATTAAATTAAATTACAGTTTTGAAGAGTAAATATACAAAAATGCATAAATAATTGTATTTAGTTTAATATAATTTGTTTTTAATTTGAGCTTCGTGTTAATAAATTCTTTTTTAATAACTACTTTTCTAATATAAACCATCAATTTATGTTACATTTGCTGTGTCTTTTTTTTTTCTTTATTTAATTATTTCACTTGATAAACCCGCTATACAATTTAAGACATTAAACGTTTTTTCACAATAAGTGTTTAGTTTTAAATTAATTGTAAATAATATTACAAAAAATAAATATATTTATATATAAATTTTAAAGTGGCACTATGTTTAAATAAAAATCTTATAAATAAATCAGGTTTATATTTTTTTGGTTTTCTTTTTGTTGAATATGGCTATTGAAGATGTTCTGCCTTATTTTTTTTTTTTTTGTTTTTGTTTCTTCGATTTAATTCAAATTCTTTTTTTAAATTAGTATGCAAAACATCACTTTGACGTATTTTCGTGAAAAATAAATTTTGAACAAACATGTTTTGATGCAAAATCAATTGGATTTCATGATAAGTTTAAAAAACAATTTCTCAAATGCCAGCAGACATACAAAATGGATGTTAAAAAGAAATTGAAGGAACAGCTTAATAATTTAAGTGACGCCGTTGAGTTTGAATTTGAAGCTGAAGCCCAGGCGGAAATTTCAGCATCATTGGAGGGCATAAAATTGTAGAAGAAATCTAACGAAAAAAAAACAATAAAAAGAAAACAAATAAGTTGTTGTTTTTATTAATTATTTATCTTTGAAAGACCTTGAATTTACCTTGAATTTGTGTGAAGTAATTATTTTCCTTCTTTAACATTTCACCATCCTGCAAGGCATATTGATCATAATCCCGATCAGTGGGTATCATGTTAACAGTGTTGGTACTCAAATATTTGTGATGGTGCTCAATATCGAGTACAGTTTTTTCTGAAGACTTGTAATAAATGTCACCAATTTGCGCTATGCAACGTATCTATTGACAAAGTGTTAATATTAAATTCTTAGAAACTGATTTTTTTTATTTATTTCAAAGTTCTCACCTTTAATTTACCATTTTCAAAATGATAATCATTGATGACAAAATGAAGGCCAATTATTGACGTTTGCATTTCATTGCGTGCATCCTTATGAATCTTGTAATGACGCACATGTGATGGCTGGACCTAGAAAGTTAAAGACAAGTGTTTAATGAAAAACAATGTTCTTTTTTTATTTGAAAAATACAACTACAAATTATGATGAAATAAAATACCTGTAGATTTGAAATGCTTTTGAGGACAAATTGGTGTTGAAAATTTGTCCTATAACACATTTAAAAACCATTTTATTTTTTACGAATATGGCAGTTAAAATTGAATATAATTTAGAGTAATTAATGAATACTGAATCAAAGGCTTTTTTGTTAGAAATATGGCAAGCTTATTAAATACTTCGTACCTATGCCAGTATGGCAAAATCTTAATTGAGTTAAAAAATCTTAATTGAGTTACAAAGAACATGTTGAACTTAAATACTTACTGCCGTATTCATAGAAAATCAAAATGGATTTGAAATATATTTTAGGACAAATTTGTATGAAAAATTTGTCATAAAACGCATTTCAAAGTTATTTTATTTTGTATGAATACGGCAGTTACACTCTAACGATTCTTATTTTAAATAACTCAAAAATGAAGAAACTTAAACATTAATGTCTAAAAATATTCCTTTTGGTTTTTATACCACGATGTATTCGGAAAAGTTTTCTAACAGTCCTTAAAAAAAAATTATTTTAACAATTTCAAAATATACTCGTTCTATTGATAATTTACTCTGTGTATATTTACGTAAGTCTGGCTTTTGCATACACAAGTCTGCATTAAAAACTACATAAATTTCCTTAATAAATTATTAGCGGGGATCAAGAGGGTCTTAAACGAAGCAAGAAAAAAAAAATAATCCAAACATAAAAATCAACATTCTCAACATGTTGCATAGATTATTTTCAACTTAGACTCGACTCTTTATTGCCAACAAAAACAAACATTCGTAAGCATACACACATGTACAAATAGATGTGTGCGGTATATTTAAATTGCTACTCAGCAAACACATTTTGTAACATCCAATGGTTGTTTCCCTTGTTTGTCAGCTTACACACTCACAGCAAACAGCCGAAACTCGTAAAAAGGGTGCACTGACATGCTAAAATATGTCAAATAAATTTTGTTAATATACACACTCACTTACACAATAACTTGCACTATTTAGTGCTTGTGCAAAAATAATTCTTGCAAACATGAATGGAAAATTTTACTAGCGATACTTCATTTGCCTTAACAGAGATAACTAAAGAGGACATTGCAGGATTGTTTGGTATATGGATGAAATTGAAGCCATATGTATCTATGCAGTGAAAGATAACACCATACAAACAAACAAATAGTTAATAATACTTACCTCTTCATTATTCACTGTCCATGTAAGATTTGCTGCTGGTTTTGAGTGTCGCGATGTACAATTGCCGCGTAATATATCACCGATGTGGTAACGTGGTCGTACGCCAGTGATAAGTGGTGGATTGTGTGGCAGTTCTGAAATGAATGTCAAATACACACAAGTAAACATTTTATTGAAGAGTCAAGGATATTTACGACGAACTAGTGTTTGTAAATTAAAAACGCATGCGAACGAAATTAACAGACATTTTTACATTTTAGTTTCTCACATTCACACTCACCTACAACTTCCAACTCGGCTGCAGCAATTAATGTATGAAATGAGGGTGCATCGGCTGACACTTCGCAGGAATATTTACCCGCCGTGGCCATAGTGGCTGATTCCAAAACCAACTGAGTTTCGTTGGATGATAAGCGCTGTACAAGATAGACAAATAAATAGATTACTTTGTTAGCAGTGAAGCCATTTATTGCTTGTGATAATTGCAATTTTTAAAATACATACGTCCACCCTGGCACCTGGTATTTGGAACACTTTTATGGCCGGCTTCTCGTTTGGTGTATAACTATAAAATTCTCTTCGTCCTTTATACCATTTCACTGAGTATAGGGTATCATCTTCGATGTCATAGTGACATTTTAATGTTATTCTCTGTCCGCGCCTCACTGCATGTGGAACTTTAACGCGAACATCACGCAACGCTAGAGATTCTAAACATATTATGAATAAACAAAATAAAAATGTTAATAGACACGAATTTAAAGAAATTTTATTTTCAGATAATTAAGCCGTGTTATTATTATAAAAACAGGACTTAAATAATTTAAAAAAATATAGTTTTTTATTTAACATTTTAAATATTTATTTTCTAAGTTATTTTCCACAAGGGAGTAGCGAAATATTGAAAAATTAAAACAATAAAAATAAAAAGACCTAGTGCTTGGAAAATTAATTAAAAAATAATTAAAAAAAAATAATTGAAATAAAATAAAAATTAAAAATATAATTAAAAGTCTCTTCAAATATTTGCACATTGCAATATATGGAGTTTTGTAAAAAAAGAAATTGATTTACCCAAAAACATTAATACACTTAAAAAAATAAAATTCCAAAAAAAATGCAGTTCATCTTTTAATAATAACAAACAGTGATTAACAATGCTTGACTATTTTCAAAGCATATGTAGTTGCTTAACTGTTGCTGCGCAAAAATGTGCAGCAAAAGCTAAAAGCAAATGCAAAACAAAAAAAAACAAAAACAAAGAAACGCAATTGCTACGAGGGCTGCTATATATATTTCTGGCCTAATAGTAAAAATGAGAATATTTATAATCAAAAATGGTTTTATTGTTTTTCAAAGTATTCTCCAGCATGATTTATACACTTTTACATGAGCTCAAATTAGTTTGTCGAAGCACTTTTTCCACTCCGATTCAGACACCTCTAAAACATGGTTTTTGAACACTTCAACAGCTGCTTCTGGCGACGAAAATCGTTGACCAGCATATTTTTCTTGATGTGCGGAAACAAGAAAAAGTCATTAGGTGCCAAGTCAGGGCTGTACTACGGCGGATGACCCATTTATTCGACGTTTTGGCCGGTCAAAAACGCTCTGGTTTCAGCCGATGTATGAGAGCTCGCATTGTCATGGTGAGCAATGATTCGTCTTCTCTTGTTGGTTTTTCGAATTTCTCCGATGACTTCAGCCAAACAAATTGTAGTGTACCACTCAGAATTGACCGTCCTACGTTGCTCAAGCGGAACAGTCGCCACATGAGCAGTTTTGCCGAAGATATGTATGTCGCATATCGATCTTGCATTATGAATTCACGCACGGCATCAATGTTCTCTGGCACAACAGCCGTTTTTGGACGACCTTCTTTGAGCGAGCTTCGGCCACGATTAAATTCATTATAACAATTTTTCACAGTGCTATAAGATGGTGCTTCATCGCCATACAAAGATTTAAGTTCATCAATGCACCCTTGTCGTGATAATCCACGTCGAAAGTTGTGAAAATTGATGGCATGCAAATGTTCACGAGTTAATTCCATTTTTTTCTATATTAATTTTTTTCAAGTCACTGTAAACAACACAAATAATGGTCGTACGTCAAAACGTTTTGAGTACGATTATGCTTAAAAATGACGAACCTTCCAATGGAAATGTCAGATTTCACTGAGTGCTGCCAGGCCTGAAATATATATAGCAGTCCTCGTAAATAAAATAATGTTTAAGCAATTATTGTGCTAATTTCTTAATATCCCGATTTTAATTATAAATTGCCGATATTGATTATTAAAGGTGCAAGCATGTCTAGATGGCCATTTCGCTACCGCTTACTTAGCTTTAGCTGACTATGTGTTTTTGTTTGCAGCCAAGCAATCAGCAAAGCAATTACTTAAAAAACGTTTGCTGTTGCTTAAGCCATCAATTATTCTTAATTTTTATTTTTGCTTTTGCTTAACTCTACTATGAAGTTGTGGCTGGCTACGATTGCTTTTTCTTGTTATTACTTGCTGTAACTCGCTGCTTTTTATTCCTTTTAACATTGGAAACGTATTTATGTATTTATTACTGACAATACGTAAGAAAAAACATTTTAAAAACTTTGTTTTTATTACATCATTAAATGGTTTAGTGCTGTTGCTATTTTTAAGCAAGATATTTAACACCCTGATAACGAACAGCAAAATGACGCCTTTTCATTATTTTCTATTATTTACTTTTTTGGTGGTATTTCTCTTGCTTATTGATTTAACCTTTTGCAAATTTAACAAAAAAGTATGATCAGCAGCTTGATTTAAATTTACAAGAATTTAAATAGAAATAGTTACTTATATATGTGTTTGGTTCTTTAAGAATTTTCTTTTTAATAATTCTAATGTATTACATTTAATTAACCCACGTCAATTTTTTCTCTACACTCTATTTCACAATTTTTTGTATTTGCTGATATATTTTGTCACAAAAAATTATTATTTAAATGTCCTACTCTCTATCTAGTCATCTTTTTTTGTGTTCTTTGTCAGTCAATCATTTATTCATCCATTCATTTATTTGCCAACACAGAAATCTCACCCCTTTTTATTTTTAATTTTTTTATATGTATTTTATCATTTATTCAATTCATATGAATAAAAGTACAATAACTACTATTTTCCATACATCCTTAACAGTCAAGTTGATACGAGACTGAGAGTATTCATAGTGACTATTCCTTGTTGGTTCTGATAATTCAGTTGAACTCCATTTTGCGGCAATAAAATGCGATTTCATGTTGCGCCTTCTGACTGACTATAACTTTTGTTAGAGCTGCTTTTATGTTTTGTATTTGCGTGTGTATGTTTTTATGAATTTGTATTCATTTGGTTTTGTATTGTTGTTCACTTTTTAACTCGTCTGCGTCCTGTGTGATATCGTCAAGTGCATTAACATTCTCTAGATATTTTACTTGTGATACGAATTATAAAGGAATTAAAACTATATTCGTTGTTTATAATATTAAATCAAAATCTGATAGAATAATGGCCCTATTTACGATCTTGTGCAAATGGTCTTGCATCATAGCATTTGCAAAATTGTGTAGCATATTATACTCATTACTATATTTTTTGTTGGTGTAGACTAAAAGTTTGCTACACAATTTTGCAAATGCTATGATGCAAGACCATTTGCACAAGATCGTAAATAGGGCCAATATGTTTTTGTAGAAATGTATTTTAAAAATAGTAGCTTTGACAAAAGCACATACATAGTTACTAAGAAAAAAATAGAATCCTTTCAACTCTAACTATAACCTTTTTAGTAGTTATAGATTCTATTCTTGAGCTATTTAGGCCTATACTTGGAAAGTAATTAAAAACTCAATTTAATTACTGTTTTTCCCGACGTTTCGTCGATTATTTGTCGACTTTATCAAGGGCGTAAAATAATATATTAATTCAAATTAAAATAAACATGTCAAACATAAACACAAAACATCTGAACGATTTAAACAGGTTCAAACAAACAATCGACGAAACGTCGGGAAAACAGTAATTAAATTGAGTTCTTAATTACTTTCCAAGTATAGGCCTAAATAGCTCAAGAATAGAATCTATAACTACTAATAAAATTATTGGCCAACTATAATCATCATAAATATAACATTTTTAATTTTTATAAATATTTTTTCCTAAAAAATCTTTCACAGGAAACAGAAACAAGAAATATTACTATATTACGTACCCTTCAACATATAATTATAGCCACATGTACACGAAAATCGGCATACGAAATTCTTTCCCACCATTGAATTTCACTATTCAAAACAAGGGAAAAAATTTGAACGTTTGCTTAAGGTTGTTGTCCCAACTAGTAAAAAAGTGGTGGGAAAAATAGTACGAGACGAATGAGCAGTAAAGACATCCACCAACAACCGAGAGAATAACAAAAAATATGAAAAAATTATAGGCAGGCGTGTTGCTGGCCACTGCCTCGAAGGACGATAATAAGATTTTTCTGATCGATTGGCGTATTTAAATTTTCTTCAAGGGATGAAGGCTACTACAGCCAGTTTCTCCTATTATTATTCATTTTTTATTCCGGCGCCTTTGTTATGTACTTTGTTAAATTAAATTTTTTGAAGTATATTCTAAATAAATAAATGAATATATACTTTATGGGGTTGGAAATGGTTATTGTAGAAATTAAAAATGGAATGAGAAACGTAGATGTAACCTTTTCTACATGTGTTAAGGCGTATAAAATAATAATAATTCTTAAATCAATCCATTTATTAATTGAAGAGGATCTAACATGTCCCTGGGGCTAATTATCTTTAGATCGTTAAGACTCCTATACATTCAGTTTAATTAACCAAATAAGAATTCCATTAAATCAAGAAATCAATTTTCCTTAATTCAATTTTTACTCGAAAAAGAAATTCTCATTCAGTTAATTAAGTTGATTTTCTGTTTAAAATTGGCGAAAGCTAAACATTAGACAACCAGTCATATGAATATGATTTCTCTAAATATTAGTAATCCATTTTATTTTACATAATTATAATATTAATTCCAAATATCTTTTGCAGTAATGAAGTCACTCTTTTAAAGCGTCTATTTGTTTGGCTGAAAGAATAACAACGAACTGAAAATGTTTGCATTTATAGTGACATGAGTCAACATGTTTAAAGATGTACGAGTTAAATGTAAAAGAAATTTTAAATAAATTGAAATTATTGCAGAACATTTGAAATAAAGGGAGGGACAAATAAAACAAAATAAAGCAACCACAAAGTAGCTAGAGTGAGGCATTAGAATGACTTAATCTTATAACAGTGACAGAATTAAAAGAACACAGTCTAGTGCAGCCGACACGAGAGAGAAGAAATGTGTTAGAAGTGTGACACTTCAGAGAGATTATTTATTTTTCACATTCTATTGTATAATAAAAATACTAAATGCTAAATTAATAAACAAATTGTTAGTTGTTCTTATTTAGTTAAATATTATTTTTTTTGTATTGAATGATTATATGTATTCAACGATTATCATCTGCTTATAAACTCTGAAGGCTTATAAAAAATTTAAATTTTAAATGTGAGATTTCTTTAAGAGTTTGTTGTATGAACAAGTTTTCTGTTTATCTATCGTATAAACCCATATCAAATTTCCAATTCAATAAGCATACAGTTATTCGTGTTCGATCCTTTGGCCGTTCCATTGGGATTAAATGGTCAAATGGTTTACAATTTCAATGTTTGGTTATGGCAAAAGTTAAAAAATAAAAAAATAAAAAAAACACCAAAAAAAATTTATGCATAGAGATTTTCTTAAGATTTACTACAAATAAAAAACAGCTTTTTTTATTTAACAAACCAAATACTTAAATACTCACTTAAAAGTATTTACCAACAATATTACTTAACGCATTTATAAAGACCTTTAAGTAACAAATGTTATTTATATTGTCCCTTTTATTTTATGGAATATTTGAATTGAAAACAAAAAATTCGCTTTTTAACTTTTTGGACATGGTTTGTTTGTTCGTTCGCTTGTTCGTTTGTTTGGTTACGACCTTCAGAAGTAAATTTGTTTTATAGACCTTTACGGTTTTACTTTAAAAGCAAGAAAGTAAACTTTTTCATTCCAAAAGCATATTTCGTTGCACGGTGGAATGATTATCATATTTTAGAATAAAGAAACATCAACAACAAAAGTAACAAAATTTAATTATTTTATTTAGAAATATTACGAAAGTTTTCAAAATTTTTTTGGAACGAATAGTATATTTACTTTAAAGTTTCAGTCACAATTTCCATCGCATGTGATGACTAATGTAAGTAGCGTCCAAAATTTTTGATAGGAATTAACTTTCTCGCCATTTTGCAATAACAGGCCATTGAAAGTTCAAGGTAAGTAAGATTTAAATATTTCTAATTTTTAAATTAATTATAAGTCGAGCTACCATCTTAAGTTCACATGTATTTGAACCCATTCCCCTTGGCGTCGTACGCGTTATAGTAATTTCCAAGGTGAAATCAAAAAGCGAGTATATACATTTATACAAATTTTTTAAAGATTTTTGCCGTTGCCGTTCATATAAAAAAATTTGACGCTGATTTTTTACATTTGTGGCAACGGCGAAAATAAATGAATTCACCACTGCCACCACCTGGTCCATAATAAATTTGATAAAGTGTGGTAGCACTGCAGTATTTTACGTTATTGTTTTTGACATTTTTAGAAATTTTTAAACACGCTGTTGTTTATTTTTTAATATTTAAGTGAAGAAAGAAACAATGATATTTAAAGAAAGAACGGATATTAATATACATCGGAGGATGCTGCGGCATGTCGGCTACGACTTTTGATAAAGGTTTAAGCGCTGAAACATTTTTTAAATTCGAGGTTGCCTACTTTGACGCGCTGTGGCACTACCATGTACTAAAACGGGATGTATCCAGTAGACAAACCAGTGTATGCAGTAGACAAAAGCTTATGTCCTGTCTATAAATCTCACTTTGTTTGATTACATTTTTTCAGACATTTATTCCATTTTTTGTATTTCATGCCAATCAGCGTTAACATTTTTACAATTCCATATTCTCCGTTGAGATTTATGAACACATTCAGATTTAGTAAAACTGCCTTCTTATACGTGTTCGAACAGATTTTCCTAAACTGAAATGCAACATACAAAAGTCCGCAATAACGCCAATAATACAACAAACAACTGTTCTGCGATTTTATGACCAAGGTTCATATCAACTAAGCGTTTGTAATGATTTAAATTTGTCATTGGCTTAACCCACAGTTTGTAAAATTTTGTCCGAAGTTTTAGACGTAATAAACAGCACAATCTGCAATAGTTGGATTATATTTTATATAAAGAAAGATAAAAAATGGAATGCAAACAGTTTTTCTGTCAACGAACTGGTTTTCTTGGGATTATAAGTTGTGTAGACGGAACCCACTTTAAAATAATCGGTCCCTGAGAAGTTCTCAGTAAGTATGCTACAACAGAAAAGAGTTCTCCACAATAAATACAATGATTGTACATTTAAATACTAACAATGAGTTTAGTTGCTTATTTATTATCCTTAGATTTGTGACCATAAAATGCGTATACGATATTTAGATGCCAGGTATCCAGGTTCTGCCTAAGATTCTACAAGAAAGGCATGAAGCTGACGAACATAATTATTAGATTCTTGTTAAAAATTTTAATAAAAAAAAACAAATACAATTTTACATTTTGGTTTTTAGGATATGTTGGGTAACCGTTGCAACCATTTATAATGACACCTTATAGATAAGCATCTTTCTGCATTCAAAAGTCCAAAATATATATATACGACTAATTGGAGAAATTGAAATTGAACGGTGATGCCACATTGTTACTAAATGTAATGCAGCATTTTCGAAACCTCTTCTTCCGGCAACATCATTCTTCATTTCTATCGAATTTAGGTTCAGGACGATATCATTTATTTATCCAACCAATTTAAGTAATTAGAATACGAGACACAGTCCATAGTCAATTCAAAGCTTGCGCCATTGTTCTCTTTCTTAATTTTCATATGTATTTATTCTTGCATTTTGCTAACTGGTGGTTTAGCAACGAATACATTTTTATTTTTATTTTTTGTGTAATATTTTTTTATTACATCAGTTTCAGTACCATGCTGATTGTTGTGGAGAAAGTATGAATGTGCGGTGACTTGCCAGTAATTTTAGTATTTTTAATTATTTTTTAATTAATTATCAGTCGAACAATTTATGTATTATAACGAGATGAATAATCAATGTAATTAAAATAACAAATATATAAACATTAGCCGCATTGTTTATATATTTGTTATTTTAACTTCTAAATTTATAAGCAAAATTGAAGGATAATGCGAAAAAATATGAGCAAGTGGATGCTAATCTTTCGAGAAAGGTCTTCATTACTTTTGTGAAATATTTGAACCAATTATAAAATTGGAGCCTAAATGGCCAAGTATGATTTTTGAAAGGTCTCTCCGCTGATCATGCTTTCTGTCCCATAATGTCGTGCCTCGCACAATAATATTTAAGACTAAAAGAAATTCCAAATTTTGGCGAATAATTTTAGCATCGTTATGACAGTTTTTCTATCTGTGCAGAACTTTTTGATCCAACTTTAATAAGTGGACAATTTCGAAGTCGCTTTATTATTATAACATTTTTTTTTATCATATGATTGTTATAATTTTCCTCCTATAAAAACAAATATTGTTATTGACACAACTAACAAAGTTTTTAAATTGTTCAGACGTTTCTTTCTTTTTAGTTTTTATTTTTGTCCCACTGTTTTTTGATTCTTAATTGTTTGCTTTTTGGTCAAATTTATCCTGCCGGTTCGTTTTGTTTTTCTAAGAAAATTCTTAAAGATAATCGTGGATTACATGCTAAGTATATTATAATCATCTTTTAATCTTTGACGATTGATTCTGATAATAATTTTATAAACTCCGCCTACAAAACAAAACTTTTTAGCATGAATGT
Organism: Gymnosoma rotundatum; assembly: GCA_916610165.2. Taxonomy (NCBI): domain Eukaryota; kingdom Metazoa; phylum Arthropoda; class Insecta; order Diptera; family Tachinidae; genus Gymnosoma; species Gymnosoma rotundatum. The sequence goes on from OU744337.1 coordinate 828,857, forward strand.
TGATAAACAAAACATATTAAAAATAAAAAAAAAACAATTTACTTTTAAACAATAAGACAGAAATATAAAAATTGTAACTTAAAATTTTTAAAAACTTTGTAGATGTAACGAAAAAAAAAATAAAAAATGATTTATTATTTTGAGCATCTTTTACTCAAACAAGAAAAGTTTTTCTTGAAACGGAACGAGAGTTTGAATTAAGTAATATTTATTTTAATAGAATCACATTAAAATGAACAGAAAACTCAAGGGTCTCCTTAGTTTAAAATTGTTGTGTTAAAATATGTATATGTATTGTATTATTCGTGATATTCAAATAATTGAAGTCGTTAATTTAGTTGTATACTTCCAAGCATTACGATTTGTTTTTCCGCGTATTTTTTTTTTAATTTTAACTGTTTACATAAATGTAACTTTCTATTAGCTTATTTAGTTGCCAATGAAAAACTGTGAGATACATTAACCAATAAACTGTTTGATTTGGCTGTTTAAATGACATTTAAAAGTTTTTCAAACTATTTTCAAAGAAGAAGAATATTCGCTCAAATATTTTTTGGTATTCGCAAATAAAATGTGTTTTTCCTAGCCAATATATTTTTTAACTTTCAAATAGTAAATACTTTGTTTCCCTTTGTAAATACTTTATGAGATCAATATGCAAATTTATTAATCGGAACCTTTTTAAGGTTAACCTACGTTAACTGTGCTTGATTCCTTCACAAAAAAAAAAAAAAAAAAAAAAAAAAAAAAAAAAAAAAAAAACAAAAAAAAAAAAAAAACAAAAAAAAAAAAAAAAACAAAAAAAAAAAAAAAAAAAAAAAAATGAAAATAGTTACTCCATAGTTACTGTGTTATTGCATAAAAGATTTTTAAATATTTGTTGTCTTTTTGCTTTGTCGATTTCAAAACGAAACATAATTAATTCGCCATCGCGACCATCTGTTATTGATACGCCTTGGTTGATTCAAGTATGTGTCAACTTATAAATTTTTCTTGTGATATAAGACAAAATTTTGGTGGAATCCACTGATGAACTATTTGAGCAGTACCGAAATGGCCATATGGATATGCTTCTTTTCTCGCAGTAAAACATACGGTATTGAGTTTATTTTTGAAGGTATGATGCACAATTTACGCATTTTATGAGAATATAAGGAATTTTTATTAAAACAAATAAATTTTTGTTTTTTATTTTGTTAATATTTTTATATAAAGATAAATTTAATTTGTCTTTTCAGTCAAATATAACTTTTAGAAAAAAAATATTTAAAAATATTTTTATTAAATAATCTAAAACAAAGTAAATTTTAAGAATATTTAAGCAATTTTACAATACAATAAAATTGTGAACAGAACTTTAATGTTGTAATGATATAGATCAGACTGTATTATTTTTCGCTTCATCCATCGAATACTTTCCTACGCAGAACATCTTTTTATTTTCTTTATTCTGTCGCCAGACACTATAGTTGAAATTTATCCTGGGTGATTACAAATCATAGAACCAACCACATCACATTAAAAAACAGACATTAATTTGACAGTAAGAATAATTCCACATGTTGTTTTTTTAGTGAAGAAGTCGTTACCTTTATAAACACAAACAGACGCGTTTGTTACCTATAAATCTTTATTAAAATGATTAATTACTGCTACAACAAATAGTTGTAATAAAACAGACACAAGATAAATATTTTTTCGAAAGTCGAAATGTAAATCATGGACCAAATGGAACACATGTGTTAAGTAAATGCAATATTAAGGTAATTTTAAGCAAGTTTATATTTTACAACAAATTACAAATTTAAAATTTTTTAATCTAATTTTTAATTATAATTTACAAAAGTTCAGACACTTTTAATTATTATGATTAACACGAATACCATAAATAGTACGTATATATATGAAATAACACTAGATATGACAGAAACAGTACTTATTTAAATTCTTTATGAAATTTTCCCTAACAATATATGGTTGCGGCAAACAAATTTTGGTTGTTTTAAAAAATAATTTAGTCACGATATACAAGAGTTGTTAACGTTTCATCATTACATGGATATGACGCACATAAAGTACAGTGTGGAGGGCTTACAACTATACTGGAATAATATGATAAATGTAACCATAATATATTATTAGTAAACAAAATACGCAAAGTAACATTTATAGTCAAATTATGAAAAAAAATAAACGAAAAATGTTTAATTTTAAAAATATTTTGTAAAAAAGCTTCTCTACCAGGCCACTGATTTTTTTTTTTGCAAGTAAACAGTTAATTTGAGAGCCATTAGTATAAAAATATTAAAAAAGTTATTTCTAGTCAAAAAACAATAAATAAATAAGCAAAAAAATTAAACACAAGCAAATAAAACTTATAAATAAATTAATCAAAAGAAGTATAAATATGTGCAAAAACATCTTAAAATAAGTTTTAATAAACATACAAATGTTTATATATTTGTAATTAAACGTACATGCCATGTGCATACTTGCTGTACACATAAGAATTTGTGAAAACATAAAGTTGGCTAAGATAACCAATTACATGTTTTACAATAAAACATGACGTGTTCTACAAACACTAACATTTCAAATGATTTGTTTTTATTTTTAGATATCAATCGGGCAAGTTTTTAATTATAAAACATATGCTTATAAATATATCTTTGCACTCGTATATACATTTGAACGATCAGCATACTTATAATGTTTATAGATTTATTAATATTTAGAGTGTAACAAAAAATTTGTAAATAAAATTCTAAACATAATCAGCGCTTTTCGACACTGCGAAATCTGTTTAGGCAGGTTTTCCTTTTTTTTTATATTATGGTCACATAATATAATGATATGTTTATGTTTTAGTCATAATTATAGTAACATCATCTAGTGTTATATCAGACAAATTTATATCTCAAACAAAAGCAAATTTATGATTTAGTATTACAGCAATATGATTAGACTACAACCAAGTTCTTTCTTTGCGTGTTGAACCTTTTAAATGCTTTCGGACGTTTAACTTCAAGCAAGCCCATAAAAATACATAAAATTGTTTTTAATTATATTACCTTCAGGGTCAAAACAAAAAAAAAAAAATGTTTTATAGCAAGTTCTACAGTCCTTTTGTAACCATATATTTATTGCATACTTATGCATATTGACTCTATTAAAATTTAACTGACGATCAATTCTTGACCTTATGATGGTCGTGTTTCGAAAAGAAATATGTTTTTAAAATTAAATTTAAAAACTTTTTAATATTAACACTCTTGTTATCCAAAGATAACTTAGAACAATCAAATGGTATCTCTAGTTCATACTTCTACACACCCCATGTAATATTGCAACATAATATTGCAATTGCGTGTTTTTTTCTTTTGGCTTAGACATAAATTTCTTTGAATCAAAAGTAGCAAAGTTCCAACAGGGGGTTTTACCAATAGGCTATCGCTAATTAAAAAAATTAGAAAACTCGTTAAAATTTATCTTTTACAAAAAAAGTAAGAGTGCTATAGCCGGCTATGCCGAATCTTATATTCCCTTCACCATCTATGTAAATCTAGTAACTCCAATTAAGAAAAGCAAATATTGGGGCGACAGAGAATTAAAAAATAAAAAAAAATTGGAAGTGCATATAAGGGCTGCTATATATATTTCTGGCCTGGCAACACTGAGTGCTGCCAAGTGCAATCTGACATTTCCATTGGAAAGTTTGTCATTTTTAAGCATAATCGTACTCAAAACGTTTTGACGTACGACCATTATTTGTGTTGTTTACAGTGACTTGAAAGAATTAATAAAGAAAAAAAATGGAATTAACTCGTGAACATTTTCGTGCCATCATTTTTCACAACTTTCGACATGGATTATCACGACAAGAGTGCATTGATGAACTTAAATCTTTGTATGGCGATGAAGCACCATCCTATAGCACTGTGAAAAATTGGTATAATGAATTTAATCGTGGCCGAAGCTCGCTCAAAGACGAATTCCGTGAAGGTCGTCCAAAAACGGCTGTTGTGCCAGAGAACATTGATGCCGTGCGTGAACTCATAATGCAAGATCGACATGCGACATACCGAGAGATAGAGATATCCTTGGACATTTCTTCCACCAGCATACATTCGATACTGCATGAACACCTGGCCGTAAAAAAGGTTTGTTTTCGTTGGATCCCGCACAATTTGAAAGTCGCTCAAAAAAAGGCTCGTGTCGATTGGTGCAAAGAAATGTTGCAAAAATACGATTGCGGTGCTTCAAAAGATCGTCACAGGTGACGAATCATGCGTATGAGCCCGAAACGAAACAACAATCGATCGTGTGGGTCTTCAAAGACGAGCAAAATACAACGAAAGTTGTTCGTGGAAAAAGCACTTCGAAGCAAATGGTCGCCAGTTTCTTCGGCAAAACTGGTCATGTGGCAACTGTTCCGCTTGAGCAACGTAGGACGGCCACTTCTGAGTGATACACTACAATTTGTTTGCCTGAAGTCATCGGAGAAATTCGAAAAACCAACAAGAGAAGACGAATCATTGTTCACCATGACAATGCGAGCTCTCACACATCGGCTCAAACCAGAGCGTTTTTGACCGGCCAAAACGTCGAACTAATGGGTCATCAGCCGTACAGCCCTGACTTGGCACCTAATGACATCTTCTTGTTTCCGCACATCAAGAAAAAATGCGTGGTCAACGATTTTCGTCGCCAGAAGAAGCTGTTGAAGTGTTAAAAAACCATGTTTTAGAGGTGTCTCAATCGGAGTGGAAAAAGTGCTTCGACAACTGGTTTGAGCGCATGCAAAAGTGTATAAATCATGCTCGAGAATACTTTGAAAAACAATAAAACCATTTTTGATTATAAATATTCGCATTTTCACTATTAGGCCAGAAATATATAGAGCAGCCCTCGTACCCATACTATTGATATTTTAAAAAATTTGTGTGGGCAAGCGCCAATTATTTTACTTAATTTTTTTTCTTATTTTTTAATTCTCTATTGACTTATATGTTTATTTTTTTATTGGAGTTACTTTATTGTTGCAAATGATATGAAAAACTTAGAGGTAGGCGTAGTATTTTGCTTGCTGCCTCGAAGGACATGGACCGATCATGCTGATTTCCAATACCCACTCTTTTGACACTACATGTGATCGATTGACATATTAATTTTTTTTATGAATTCAAGTTTGCCTCGGATTTCAACACTAAAACGGACGGAAAAACGAGACATCGCTCAATCAGCTTCGCTAGAATATTGTTACGAATAATAAAATCTGGCAACCCCTGTTGTTGTTATCCGTATGAGCGTGGTGAATAAGTTAATTCAACTAATGGTGTGTGTATAGAATAAAAACCACAATTAGCTAACAAAAGCTGAGCAGCCTCAATAGCTGCGTTGGTGAAGGTGCGTACTGCAAAACAGGAGGTCCTGAGTTCGATCCCGCGTTCAGACATGCGTACAACAGAAAATAATAATTGCAGTACAAATCTCCCAAGAGGCAAAAGGCAATTATTGTGTGAAGCCATGGCAGATAATTTAGTGGAGACGTCCAATTTAATATAAAAGCAATAGATAATTGTCGAGAAGCCATTTATAATAAAAAGTAAAAGCAATAGCAGTTAGCAGTTAGCACGGGGAAGTGTAGCAGCATAACAACAGTGTATGGCAGACGTGTGTTGTGGCTATTGGATTAAAGGGAATGACTGACTTGGATAAAAGGAGTAGTGAAAATGTCTGTGGATGGTTAAGGTTACTAAACAAGGCATCGAGTAGTTCATGTCTCGGCGGAGTAACACAGTAGTGTAGCGTGGATGGCTGCGTAGTAATAACGCATGTTTAGTAAATACGAGACCAAGGGTTCACAAGACCGATATGATAAAGAAGTATGGCCAGAGAAAGCCATAAAGTTTGAATACAGAATAATGAGCCACAGAGCCACAGTTTGAATACAGAATAATGAGCCACAATCAAAAGAATCCGTACGTTAGTCTAAAAAGGGAAGAAACGTAACAATATATATATACTTTATGGGGTTGGAAATGGATATTTTAGAAATTACACACGGAATGATAAACTTATATATAGGGTATATATTATTATATATATATATAGGGTATATTTCCACTTTTTGTATTGAAGGGTATAATAATAGAAAATTTTCAAATCGGTTATTAATTACTTTATTTTATTTTATCACACGCCAATTTGCTTGTTTGAAAAATATTTTAAATTTTCTGCAAATATTTTTTTTTAACTCTTATTTCTTCCCCACTTCCAAGTTTCAGGACAATGTGTATGTATGAATGTGTAAGCAGTTGTTTGGTTATTATTGCATTATTCTCTTTTTATTGAATTCACATAAAGTTTTAAATTTCTTGGATTTACGCTAAATTAAACATACAATTGAATCGTCTGCATGTATCATTGGTTTTACTTGCCAAACAAGCAGTCAAGTATTTTTGGGCAGGGGTTGGGGTGTATTTGATGTCAGAAAATAAATAAAACCATCTTAAATGAGGCCATAATAAAGAAGATTTGCATTAAAACTTTAACTTAAATGTAACAAATGAATTCAGTTTGATAGGAAATAAAATCATCCCTTCTTATTTAGTTTTTTCTGTTTTTGTTTTCTGTTTCACGATGATGTCAATCGCCAATAATTTTATACATGCGGAACTTATGAAACTGAAAAATTGTCTTTGTTCAAATTATAAAAACAGGAATCATAAATGATGGGGTATGCAATCGAACCCATACATTATTCTGCACACACATGTACGTGTGAGTATGTGGTGTTTGTAAAAAAATTATAAGGGTGAACTTTGATATAAATGGATTTTGAATGCAGATAGATTTCGGTGGGTGCGTGTGTATGCGTAAGTAAAGTATGAGTCATTTATAATTTTGTTGAAATTAAATTGTATAGAAATCAATTGATACGTAAATATTGTTTACTAAGTTTTATTTATAAGTTTGGGTGTATGTGTATTTAAATGAATCACACTTACAAAAGCACACACACACTCACTCACTCGCTTGTATTTAAATAAACATAAAGTATAAGTATAAAAGTATGTGTCGATGTTTTTCTTTTCTTTTTGCGTTTAAGCCATACATTCATATTTTTAGATAATCTTTTTATATGTAGACATATATACCAACCTACATACGTACATATGTTTGTTTATCCATACGTATGGCATTTCATATTATGTTGTTTTGAGGGGGGGTTTCGTTTCTAAAGATTATCTTCTTAGTCCAATAAGTTAAGTAACTTGTTTTTGTTTTATTTCTTTTGACAGAGTGAGTTAATTTGTGCGTCAAACTTTTCTCATATTTTATTGAGTTTTAATTTATACAAACAGTAATGGATAAATATATAGCAACGAAAAATTTAAAATATTTAAAAGAGTGTATTAATACACAATTCAAACATCCATACAAAATTAATTTTTTTCACTTAAAAAATTAATACTTTGTGAAACGCAAATATTAAAGGAATATACAAATGTGATGAAAAGCATTAATTTATTTTTACATGTGTTAAAATAAATATTTTAAATAATAGATGCTTTATTTTTCAATAATGTAAATAAATATTGTGTCTTTAAAACATACGGTTTGTAATACAATCTAAAAGTTCAAAGCGTCAACATGCTTTGTTTAAGCTTTTGTTGTTACATATTGTATTTGTTGTAACTTTATCATATTATTAAACATAAAAAAAATGGAAATGAGTATTTGTTATCGTAAAGAACTTTTTGTATTAAAGCCAAATCACAATTAAATCAATGCTAATTTTTTATGTGACCCGTATTTTAATAAAATTGTCGCTTATCATTTTCTTTGTTGAAATGTTTAACACATTTTCTCTTTTAGTTTTTTTGACATTATAAGTTGAATTGAAACCAGATAAAATAAATAAAATTATACAAAAATTAAAAACACGGGAATATTAAATTAAATAAATTAAACTTTAAATTTATCGTGCTACTTTCCCGGTACTGATACTTGAAGGTGAAAGCACGTCTCGATGGCTATTTTACTACTGCTCCCGTAGCTCGTCAGGAAACTTCTCACAAATATTTTGAATGAACTGGCCATCGAGACGTGCTTTCACCTTTAATACTCAATGCCGGAAAAGTAGCACGATAAATTTAAAAAGTTTTAAAAATATTTAAATAGTTGTAAAGTCAACTAATAAAGTATTGTATTTTGTCGAAAATTAGGAAAGATAACAAATTTCAACTCGAAAATATACAATTAAACTAAATGTTGAAAGATTCAAAGGCAGTGAAAAACGCTTTAGCATGTGTATTAACTTCGTCTATTCAACTTTATCGTAGTTGCTAATGTGAACTTTGTCGTATTCTTTTTGATTAAATTCGTTGGTTAACAAGTTGATTTATTTAAGATAAATAGATAAATGCGAATAATACAGGTGAAAGATGTAGGGAGACAGAAAATGCAGTGCATAATTTGCCTTGCATTTCCTTAAAACGAAAGATATTATTTGAAAATAAAATTGGAAATGAAAAATAAATTAACTAAAAATTGTCTTGTAGTTATACGTTTTGTTATTTTATTAGATTCTTAAAATTATTGTCAGGCTTGAAAAAAAGTTTACAGAAGAATTTTTCTACTACTTTTATTTTCATTGATTTGCAATAATTTTAAATTAAATTTATTCTAAATTTCATAAATTCGACAAATCTGCGTAATATAACAAAATAATATCAAAATATATGGGCATACAAATTTTCTAATAAAAAGACTTTATAATGTTAAAAAAAAAGGTTCTCTAAACGTGTTTAAGGTAAAACATATAAAAAAATAATAATAATTATTATTATTTTAAAAACAAATTCTAGCAATCAAATATAAATTAAATACTACTTAGACGCAATTAAAAATAAAGCAACGAACAAATAGACCTGCAAACAAAAACTCTCTCACTATTGTGTAATTTCACACGAAAATATTTTATCGTCGATACATACAAATTCATCTACAATGTCGTACGAGTACAAACATTTATACAACAAATAATAAAACAATGTTAGACACAAAACTAACAGAAATAAACATACAGATATACAAATACAATAATAATACAATGCAAAATGAAATGAAATGTAGCATTACAAAAACATAAAGGAAATCTAGAAGGAAATCGTGGCAAATAAAGCAATTACCTGCCATGACAAAACTATTATAATATTAAATTATTTAATAAAGCTCTAACATACCACTTCAAGTATGTATGTTTGTATGTTAACAATAGCGACAATATACATAAATATTTAGCTAAACATTTATTTTAATTACAACTGGCATTGATTTACACTCACTTACACACACACACACACACACGAAAAAAAGGGCACTGAAGTTTACTACACGATTTTCGAAAAGGATAAAAATATTTTTAAATGACAGGTTAAACTGTGGTTATCGTACGGATTTTACTGCGATGTTTAAATAAATATTTGTTTATTTAAAATATTTTGTAGTTTTTACAAAATTTGTTATTTGCTTTTAAATTCAAGGTTTAATGATTAAAATAATTTTCTAAACGACTTCAAAAAAGGAAAATGTTATCAATCGGTCGAAGCGTTCGTGAGTTATGACTAAAACGGGCATTTACGGCTGCACTGAGTTTTAAAAATATAAAACAGAGAAGCTAATTATTTAGAAGTTCCAAGAGGGTATGCTTTTTTTTAAAAATAAGGTTGCAGAGGGTAGTAGGAGAGAGGAAAATTGCGTGAAATTGATTACAACAAAATAAAAATTTATTTATTTCGCTATATGTCGTAAGCCCAGTGGGCCAAGTTGACTAGAAGAATAAGAATATATAAAATATTTGTATGATAAATAAGTCCTGATTCATAGGGTACAATAGGCAAAGGAAATCTGTTATAAGTTCCATATTAATCATATAAAAACTGGCTTGGAAGAGTGGTTCGTGATACGATTATTCTCATTGGGGTAGCGAAACAGCCCAGGAGTAACTAGTAAATATGTGATTTTGTACTACGTCTGCTATATAAACAAGTAAAAAATTGATAGTTAAAGGGTTTCCCCAAAGTTTATGCTTTGCGATATAAACTAGCAATTAAATTTTATAAAATACGTACTTCTCATTTCGCTATATAAGCAAGAATAAATATTGAAAATTAGAAATTAAAGGGTGTCCCCGTAGTAAAAAAAAGATTTAATATTTATACTCTTTTTTTATACTCCAATCTTTATTTTATTTTCAATGAACGCCTGCTCGTCTATCTCTTTTGAAGTTGGTTGTTTTGCCAGAATACTGTTGGTAAGTTGAACTAAACTGCCCAACTTTACGTTGTTAAATACATCCTTTTGCACTTGAATAACAAAAGAAAATTTTTTCGCTAGTCTTCAACATTTTAAATACACCACAACATCTTCTATAATGTAAATTATTTTTATTCCACGCTGCAGATGGTCAAACTTTAGTATATTTTCATTAAAATTTCAACCGAAATTTGCTTTTGATGTTACATATTGTAAACGTTTATTAAAAATTAAATAAACTGCTGGAACAATGATTTTTCCCATTCAAAATGAATAAAGCATCACACAAAAATATTTCATAAATAACTATTCACAATGCAATTTACAAATGAATTTTAGGCAAAAACTTTGTGTTAAACTACCCACTGTGTTTTTATAACAAATCTGCCTACGCAGCAAAAAAAAAATAATATTTTTATTTATTCAGTTTTTTTTTTAGCTCTAACGTTTATTTTAATAGTGTTAAAAATATATTAACACACGTTTGGTGGTAATAGTAAACTAAACCAATAGACGTGACTTGATATAAATCTAATGTATGAAATACAACTTCCAATTATTCGCATGTAAAAATAAACGACAGAATAAAATTTTTTTATAAAAATTTCTGCGGTGACTACAAAATAGAATATAAACACACATAAATTACAATTAAAAATAATTTTTTATATTATTTTTTTTTTTAACATTCTTGGATACCAGAGTAAAAGAAAATTTTAATATTTGTTTAATATTTTTTCTTTTATAAATTTTGATTTATGCAAACTCGTGTAAAAATATATAGAAATACTTCGAATACATTCACTGCAATACCTGTTTAAAGGGAAGAAATTTTAATATGCAAGAATATACTTGTGTGTATAAAACGATTTTAAATATTGAGTTTCGTTTTCTTACATTTTTATTGACTATGAAATCCTTTGGGGTCATAAATTGCAATGATATTTATTTATTTTTCAAGAAACATCTTTAATTCGTGATTGCTTTTTCCTTTTTATTTTTAAGTTTTTACAATACCGTTCTGCGTGATTGTTGCTATTGTTGTTGTCATAAATAAGGTTAATTTATTACATTTTACATAAATATTTAAAACAGTGGGTCGCATTATTATTATTATTTGCAGAAGGATTTTAAATTTATTTCTTATCTTCTGATAAATCATTTTCCACTATTTTCTTAAAATTGGGTTTTCCTTCGCTGCCAGTACTTTATAATTATTCATTCCATTAAATGTCTTTATTTTTATGTTTAATTTTTACGCATTTCCTTTGCACTTTGTGTTTATTCATTTTTCCCTCGGAGTTTCTGCCCTTAATCCGTTCATATAATTTATATTTTTTTTTACAAAAACGCCGAAACTTTAACCTGTTTTCTTAAAATTTGTTGCATTTTAGTTGCTCATCCACTTCCATTTCATTATTCGCAAATTCATTTAAAAATGTTTTAATTTCTTTTAGTTTGTTCTTTTTTGTTCAGTCGTTCATTTATTACATTGTTTTTGACTTAATGTGTTTATTTTTTCACCTCTTTCTTAGCTTTTTTTCTTTCCCATCAACTAAAGTAACAAAAACATGTGTGTGTGTGTGTTCGAGTGCGCAAAACTTCAACATGACAAAACGAAAGTCATTCTTAAATCGTGATAACATTATTATGTGTCTTTAAGACAACAAACAAAAAAGTTTTTTTACAATTTGGTACCAAGTAAACAATATAATTTTCACTACGTCATTTTTAAAAGATTAAAGAATGAAAAACAAAAATCTTTTCTATGCTGCAACAAACAAAGTAAACGTTAAAGAGAAACAATGACAAAAGCCAAGAGATGCCATAAAATAAAAATAAAAAAAAAATAAAAATTTAAAAGCATTAAAGGATTTTAAAATGTAACCATTTATTCCTTTTGATTATCTTAAACCGAATATGTGTGGAAACTTTAGGTAATTTTTATATATTTAAGAACGAAAACGATTGATACTCGTATTTATTTAAGTTAAATAGAATAGAATTCAAGTGCTATTATTTACGAGTAATAGAATATATAACTTACAAAATCTTACTTTATCTTCCAATAAATGTAGAAACGTTTTGCTACCAACAATCTTCCCTATTTTATGCAGTTAAAAGAATATAAAACAAATATTTTAATAAAATAAAATAAAAATATTTGAAATAAAACGATGCTTGTTTTCTAGAAAGGAACTCAAACCCTTAGTCTGCTCATCCATGCCATCACAAGAAAATATAAAACAAGCTGCCAGTGCTATTAAATTCCATGATACACTGTGAAATTTAGTCGTTGCATTTGTCTAATATGGCATGTGTCTCCAAATAGTAGGATAATATGTATTAAAAAAAGTTTTAATATCATGGTTGTTTTTATAAAAAGAGAAATAACACTCAGACAATAATGACTACTTATTAATTATGTTAATTGCGTTACCTTGTTTTAAAAGGGATAGTGTAGAGTATGTAGGTGGTGTGAAGCTTGAAGAGCCATTTTATATATTTTTTTACTTCGCCGACTATTTGCTGTGTAGTAGTACCGGCGAAGAAGGAGCGGAATAAAACAACTTTCAAATTTTAAAGTGGAACTAATTTTCTTCGAAATTTTCTTATTTGCAGTTTTCCAATTCACTTTTATTATGTGTCCTTATTTAGATTAGCCTTGTTGTTTACTTTTATGTGCGCAATATTGCTACATTGAAACAAGAAGGTGGAGAATAAACATTTTTCAGAAATAAGCAAAATCGATCAGAATTGTTTATAGGGAATTGGCTCTTTCGATCACAAATTGTGACATGCCTAGACAATAGACCTTAATATATATTTAAAAATGTTAAAGTTGTTAAATTGACCGTGGCTAGGTTACGAACCCAGGCCATCGAATCAATAACAGTTTAGTAGTCAAAGTGCTAAACATAAAGCTACAGCACCGATAAGAGCTGCGTTTTGAGTTGCATGCATTTCCTGTGTGACACCTAAACACACTTTTTCTTGCAGTTTTGCTTACTACTTATAATAAAAGATGGTTCCAATTATTTGCCGTATAGTGGACGTTTGGGTAATGTAAGGTCTGACGAGGGCTTGATTTTTGCTGGAGTGCCACAGGGCTTACTAATGGGGCCTACGAGGGCTGCTCTATATATTTCTGGCTTAATAGTGAAAATGCGAATATTTATAATCAAAAGTGATTTTATTGTTTTTCAATGTATTCTCCAGCATGATTTATATACTTTTGCATGCGCTCAAACCAGTTGTCAAAGCACTTTTTCCACTCCGATTGAGACACCTCTAAAACATGGTTTTTGAACACTTCAACATCTTCTTCTGGTGACGAAAATCGTTGACCACGTATTTTTTTCTTGCTGTGCGGAAACGAGAAGAAGTCATTAGGTGCTTAGACAAGGCTGTATGGTTGTACAACGTTTTGGCTGGTCAAAAACGCTCTGATTTGAGACGATGTGTGAGAGCTCGCATTGTCATGGTGAACAATGATTCGTCTTCTCTTGTTGGTTTTTCGAATTTCTCCGATGACTTCAGGCAAACAAATTGTAGTGTACCACTCAGAAGTGACCGTCCTACGTTGCTCAAGCGGAACAGTCGCCATATGACCAGTTTTGCCGAAGAAACAGGCGACCATTTGCTTCGAAGTGCTTCTTCCATGAACAACTTTCGTTGGATTTTGCTCGTCTTTGAAGACCCACACGGTCGATTGTTGTTTCGTTTCGGGCTCATACGCATAGATCCATGATTCGCCACCTGTGACGATCTTATAAAGGTCTTTTGAAGCACCGCAATCGTATTTTTGCAACATTTCTTTGCACCAATCGACACGAGCTTTTTTTGAGCGACTTTCAAATTGTGCGGGATCCAACAAAAACAAACCTTTATTACGGCCAGGTATTCATGCAGTATCGAATGTATGCTGGTGGAAGAAATGTCCAAGGATGTCTCTATCTCTCCGTATGTCGCATGTCGATCTTGCATTATCAGTTCACGCATGGCATCAATGTTCTCTGGCACAACAGCCGTTTTTGGACGACCTTCAAGGAATTTGTCTTTGAGCGAGCTTCGGCCACGATTAAATTCCTTATATCAATTTTTCACAGTGCTATGGGATGGTGCTTTATCGCCATACAAAGATTTAAGTTCATCAATGCACTCTTGTCGTGATAATCTACGTCGAAACTTGTGAAAAATGATGGCACGAAAATGTTCACGAGTTAATTCCATTTTTTTCTTTATTAATTTTTTCAAGTCACTGTTAACAACACAAATAATGGTCGTACGTCAAAACGTTTTGAGTACGATTATGCTTAAAAATGACAAACTTTCCAATGGAAATGTCAGATTGCACTTGGCACCACTCAGTGTTGCCAGGCCAGAAATATAAATAGCAGCCCTCGTATGCTATATAATATATTTGTCCCCGACATACCACAATCGCCACGGGAGGATCTATTACATATGTATGCCGATGATATTCTAATTGTCTCATCAGGTGATAGGGCAAGGAATATTAATAAACGACTGAACCGACAATTGATGGTACTGACGGACTATTTTACAAAATGGTTTTTACATTGAACATTTTGAAGACCGTCGCCATAATGTTCAAGGGTAGATGCAAATATATTTACCCGAATTATAGACAATGTATATGACTGTCGGACAAGAACTGGTAGGGACTTCAGACAAGCTTAAGTACCTGGGTGTCACCTTCCATTAGAACTTTTAGCACATTGACGATATTCTTGAGAGAAGCAAAAGGATTTAATGCGCATATCAGGGAGCTGTCAAACGTAAGGGGTTTGGGATTTCCTCGCAGCAGGTGGAGAGGCTACGGTTGCTTGTCTGAGTCTTAGGCCTTATATAAGATCAAATGGCGAGATTCACAGGTCATCATGTAAATCAATTTACAGTGCAATTGATTTTGCGCTACATGGTGGAAATGGCTGTGAAATTTTTGGAGGCCGCACAATCCTTAGAGAAATCCTTGGTGAGGGCATGCTTCTCTATGACGAGAAAGCTGGACGTTGTTCGGATGTCAAGGTATCTGTCTCCGGTTTATTTCATTTTAATATTATCAATTCATATTTGTGTGTTTTTTTTTATATGAATTCACATAGTTTTTGTTTCTTTTTTTGTTTTATAGTTTGTAAGTTAATTCAAGTGATTTTTGTATCTTAATTTTAAAGGCTTCCCCTTTTGTCTCTTTTATGGGGAATTAATTGTTAATTTTTTTTACACTTTATGCAATTGATGTACATTGTATGTGCATATCAATATAAAAATCTCTGAAAAATATTTATGCAAAGAATATTTTTTTGTTTGATTTACTAGTGTTAAATCTTCACCTTAATAACATTTTTTGGAAAATAAATATAAATTGACTTATAAAATTGGCTTGTCTTAATAGGTCAGACTACTTAAAAGTCTGTTTTTCGGCACCCGCCATAAGGAGGTATTTGTAGGAGTTTCATTAATTTTCATTGTAATTTACTGTACGCTTGACACACTTATAAAAAGATAAAATCTTTTAACAAATATCTTATGATTTTTGGTGTATTTTAACTTACCTTTTGTAAAGATTGCCATCAGTATAATCCATATTAATTGTGTTTTACTATATACAGCTTGCATTGTGTAAATCGTTCTCGAAATATCACTATCTAAGTCTTATAACTGTGTCCTCGAAAATTATCTGCAAATAAACAACATTCGAAATTTATTTACATATTCGCTAAATACAAAAACTAAATGAATAAAAGATTACTTTAAAAATATTCAAATTAATTATTAATTCAATTAACTTTTTATAAAATCTATTTAAATAGAAGAAGGTAATAATTTTTTTCTCAAACTTCAAAACATAAATATGTACACATATTGTTATCATAAACAATAATAAATCAATGTCTGCTGCTTCTTTCTATTATATGAAATTGTCCATTCAGATTTATATACCCACACAGTGTGAATACAATTGTATTGAAGAAACTAAACCTTTTTTTACAAAATCATACATTTATTTACTTTCTAATTCAAATTGCTTGCTTTACGGTTAGACGTTATACATCAAAAAGAAATCCATAAATACTTTAGTGGTATGTTAGATCCTTTTATCTTTTACTTACGTTTGCTTAGAGATAAAGCATATATTTACATTTTCCAACTTAAGTTTTTTTTAGTTTTAGCACATACCGTTTGCAGCTGCACTCACGTAAATAAATTAGTTAAAGTTGTTGTGGTATACAAGAGCTTTGGTAATTTTTCCAATTTACCTTTAAGAATGTGATACAAACTGTGTTCTAGGTAATGACTGACGGTTAACCGAACCTATTCCTGTCGTGTCCTGAACATAAAAAAGGTGATGAAAAATAACAATAGAAATATTTCTTCATAGTTAAAAAATAAACAATCAAATTGGCAACCTTTTTTACTTTTAAATTTAGCTGCTTACGATTTTCTATTTTAATTTTCTGAAATCTTGTTAAGACACAATAAAACAGCCGAGTGAAAGCTTTTAAATGAATTTTATAATGTTTAATAATTTTAATCGCCAAATTTGACGCCTCGAATGATAGAAAATTTTTTCTTAAATTATTGCTTTTCGATAAATTTTCGTGGGTGTACAATTTCCGTATTCATAACAATGCAAAATCAAGGTAACTGAGAATACAATAACCTGGTTCAAACATAAATTATTTTATTTATCATTTTTTTTTTACAAGTTATAACAATAACAAAATAATGATTATATTCTGTAACAACAACTTTAAAGAATAAATTTTCAAACGTTAATAAATATTTATTTATTTCGTTGGAGGATTTCACAAACTATTCTTGATTTCTTAATCCCAACTGTAATTATTTTCATTTGAATTGACCACACAAATGCAATTACAAACAATAAAACTATGGTAGTTTTTATAGAAATATCCAATAATAAATGCAACAATTCCCTTTTAAGCCAACGCACCTGTGACAATGTGATATGTGGCAGGGTTGCCAGATAAAAATGTTTACCGCATAATTTTATAAAAAATTTGCCCATATAAAATTTTTTTATTTTCTATAAATTATAAAAGACTTGGCAGAGGACAACATGGAGATTTTATCTTATCGTAACAAGCTTATTGCTATTGGTGTCGGTAATAGCTTCTCTCGATTTATATCGAGCTTTTTCAGAGATCACACTTTACGAGTTGTAATAGATGAGATCTCATCAAGCTAGTTCATGGTTAATTCAGGGATACCGCAAGGTATCCTGTTTCTTATTTTTCTTAACGGCCTTCTACGTCGGACTTCCAACTCTAACTAGTCTTTTAGCAGATGACAGTACCATATGCCATTCATATTCATTCCGCAATAGGTCAAACCTTTCTGAAATTGGGGCTATGTGAAAACCCATGGACGATCTCTGAGTGCGGCCTTGCAAGCAGGGTTCAATTTAACGCTCGTAGAACCCAGTGCTGTGTGCTTTCCCACATGCGTTAGGCTGAATATGCTACCTGATCTGTATTTATGGGTGATATATATATTAAGGAATCAGAAGCTCTTCATGAAGATTCAAAGTGATGTTCGGTGGAACAAGCATTCAAGTGCCTAGGTTTTCTGAAACTGTGTAAAAAATACTTCACTCCATCTGATCTACTCGCTGACTATGTCACCTTTATCAGACCGAAAAAGGAAAATAACTCTTCAAAGATTACTATAGAGTTACTCGCCCGCGTGCAGGAGAGGACGAAGATGCTGATAGGCGACAGTAAGGATTCCAACTCCTTTGGCTCTCTTGAACATCGACACAATTTCGGTTGTGTTTCCCTGTTTTATCGTTTTTACAAAGGAATGTGCTTTTATGAAAAGCATAATTTCGTACATGCAAAGCGATCAGCATCAAGAGCTCATCCGATTGTAGTCGATTGGCCAGGGAAACGCACTACACATTACAGTTAAAATTGTTTTTTAGCCGAACAGCTCGTATGTGGAATAAACTTTCTTCGGAGGTCATTCCTTTCACTTTCAATTCAAATTTCCACAAGCACTTCTCCCTCTATCCCCCCTCCCATAATAGAATTTTCAAGTTCCGGTACAATGCGTTGTATTAGTAGAGGTCATTCCCTGAGTGCTGGTCCTAATTAAAAAGAAAATGAAAATAGTTCAGATCAGTAGGTTCAATTTGAAACCGTTAATATGGGAATGATATAACCAGCTCAGAAAAGGAACTTACGATAAAAAAAATAATGAAAATATTTTGATATTTTTATACCAAATGAGAGAGGAAAAATTAGACTCAAGCAGAATGCATTGAAGCGTTGGCTGGATCATAACATCTGAGATCAGTAATTTTAATGCATTCAAATTATTTTCTAAGTAATTTTAAAATTTCATGGTTATTTCTTGCATTTATAAACAAAATAAACTTATACACTCATTTATTTGAGTACACAAAAAAAGTCGTCAAAATACCGATTCTGTCTCTATAAACTGTTAGATCTGGCAGTGCGCTTCATGCAAGATATTATTTTGTGTTGTAGTATTGATGGTGATTACAATAGAAAATGTTACGAATACATTGTACTTGTTGCTTTTCAATGCAAATGCATTTGAGTGTGAGTAGTAGTTTATGTTTTTCTTAATATATTTTCTGGAGAAAATTCATGTTATTTGAAATAAAAAAGACACATCATAACTATTAAAGGATTTTATTATCTTTCATTTTACAATTCTCCCATTTTCTCCGATTTACAAAATCCTGTTAAATATTTTATACAGCATTTTTCTATGCATAAAAGTAAGTAAAGGGACAATTTTGCAATCTTGTTGAATTCGAAAGAGGAGCTTTTCATTTAAGATTAATTTTAATAATAAAATATTTTAACTGTTTTGTTTTTCTTTTTCAGTAAAGGTTTCAGCTAAAAAATAAATGTTAAAAGGGGGAAAAAATAACAAACAAGCATAATCTAATGATACCCTACACTCTGAGTTTAATGTAATTGTTTAGTATTTTTGCCTGTGAAGTGTTTTAAACACTATTTACACAACTCGGAAATAAATATTTAAAAACATATTTTTCTAAATTTGAATTTTAGGAAAATTGGAAATGATACACGGGCAAAATTGAGGACACTGCTATTATATACTTAAAAGAGAATTTTAATAAGAGTTGTGTGGTTCAACGAATCTAGTAAATTTATGTACTTTCTAATTCAAAAAATTTCTTCGAATTTGGTTTTTTATTTTACCACTGTTGTGATGTTATTTATTATATTTTTCTAAATTTATAAAATTATTAATTTTTTTTGATGGCCGGCTCTTAAAAAAGCCACTGGCCTGAATAAAATATTGCCGGCTTGATTGAAAAGCCTGGCAAAGAATAAAAACAAAACTTTCTTTTTTTTTTTTGGTGTTAAGCCAATTATGTTCGGCTGAATAATGCCTTTTATTTTCATTTTTTCGTCCTTTTATATCTTAAAATCTAACGGTACTTATTCTAAATTTGTTTCTGTATAAAATTTCATTTGAATTTGTTTTTGTAAAAGATCTTACATTTGTTACAATTCTGGTGTTGTAAAATGATCTTAAATTTAATACAGGGTCGGTATGAGGGTTACCATGGTGCAACCATTACACCCCCACCGTAAAAGAAAAAATTATTATAGTCATATGTACATTCGTAAAATAAATTAATAAATTTTTTTTTTTTTTATTTTTTTAGTAAGAAATGAAGTACATATGGTATAATAATTTTTTTTTATATATTTTATACTTATATAATATTACAAATTAATGAAATTTTCGGCTTTTGGTTCTTTTTAATTAATTTTCTAAACATTTTTAGAAAGAAAAATTATTTACAAATGTATGCGGACGTTTCCCAAAGAAAACAAGAAAAATTAGACGCTAGCAGAATGAAATGCAGCATTTTCTGGACCGCCACATCCTTCATCAGCATTCTTTGCATCTATCTACCTTATGTTATGTACATCGTAAACATCATCTATTTAACCAACTAATCTTAATGTTAATTTGGTGAGACGAAGTTCACACACAACTTAAAGCTTTTTCTTTGTCATTCTCTTTGTAACTCGTCTTGTACATTTGTTGTTGCTTTTTTGTACTAGCAATTTGATAGTCACAAATGCAACTTTTTTTATTTTTAATTATTCATACTTGTTTGCTCACAACATTATAGACACTGTTTCAGTATCATATTGACTTTTATGAGTTAAGTATGAATGTAAATACGCGGTGCCTAGCGTTTGTTTTAATTTTTAATTTTCACCCTGACCAGGATTCGAACCATCGATTTTACAAATTAATGAAATTTTCGGCTTTTGGTTACATATATTTTATATTAAATATTCCATTTTTTTAACATATTATTGTGATATTTTTTTATATTATCATTAACATCAATAATAGTGTTTACACCTTCCTTAGCTATAACTTTGTATGGACCATGGTATGGTTTTTGATATTTTTTTCTATTAATGTTTCTAACTATTACAAAGTCTCCTATTTCTATATTTAATCATTTATTCTTTTTTGTTTCGATTTTTTTAAATATTCTTTTGCTTTGTTTAAAGAGAATTTTAGTCTTTTTTGTATTTCATTTGCGTAGTTATCAATATCATAATTAGTTTCTTCATTCGATAATATATCACTAGGTAGGTATGGTAATTTTCCAAAAACTAACTCATATGGTGTATAACCAGTTTCAACATGTGGGGTTGTATTATAAGCAAAGGTGAAATAAGGGATCCAGGTGTCCCATTGATCATTATTACAAAAATTTAATAGAAATTCATTAAGTACCCTATGATTTCTCTCTATAGACCCAAGGGTTTCATGATGATAAGGGGTACTAAACGTCTGCTGAATTTTTAATAGTTGGCATATTTCCGTCATTAGTTGATTTGTAAATTCCGTTCCTTTATCTGATTTTAAAACTTTAAAATGGCCATATTTCAATATAAACTGCTCTACTAATGTTTTCGCCACAGTTTTTGCATCTTTCGCTTCCATTGGATATGCTACGACGTATTTGGTAAGTTCACACTGTGCGGTTAAAATGTATCTGTAATAATTTGATACTCGCATTGGTCCAACTGTATCTATTGACAATACTTCGAAACTTGTAGCTGGTGTTTTTGTTAGTGTAAGTTTCTCTATTGTATGTCTCGTTTGCTTGTTTAATTTACATTGTTGACAATTTTGAATATAGTGCTTAATCATTTTACCCATGTTTTTCCAAATATATCTTTGTTTTAACTTTAGGACAGTCTTTCTAACACCTAAGTGTCCTCCATGCATAGAGTTGTGATATTCCTCAATTAGTTGTAATTGTTTTTGTTTACATGTAATGCGTAATGGTTCATCATATAATATAATTTTAAGATTTGAATCTTTTTCAAATTGCAATTTGTTAAATATTCTCTTGAATTCTTTAATGTGTACACTTCTGAATATATCATCCTTCTTGTTAAGTGCTAATTCGTTTATCTTCATTTTCTTCATTTTCGCTGTCAGTTTCTCCAGAATCACCGTGGTGTTAAGTGGATTATCACTGCAGGAAACAATTATTGCATTTTCTTCCATCTGTATCGATACATTAATTTTATTTTCAAATATTCGTATGAATTTCAATTTTTTAATATTTTGTATGTCAGTCAATGATGTGCATTCCCAAATGAAAATTTGCGCAGGATTTTCTGTAGGGATGCATGTAGAATTGTCTTTGCCGGTGTTTTTAAGTTTTCTTTGCATGTTTCTTGTAATAGCCAGTATTTTCTTGTCAGGTTCGTTTCTTGTTGGGATCATAGCCTTTAATACTTCAGAATTTATTGTTATTCTTGACAGTGCATCAGCATTAGTATTCATTTTTCCTTTTTTGTAGACTATAATGAAATCGTAGTCACATAAATCAAGACGAATACGTGTCATTTTCGACGATGGGTTCTTGTGTGAAAACAATGACACTAACGGCCTGTGGTCTGTAACAACAATAAATTCTCTGCCGTATAAATATGGTCTGAAGAAATTTATGGCCCAGTGAATGGCTAATAGTTCCTTTTCTATAATAGGTTTATTGATGTCATGTTTTGATAAAGACTTACTCGCGTATGAAATGGGCAGATCTTTTCCAACTGTGCCTTGTGACAAAACTGCTCCAAGTGCGTAATTTGAGGCATCAGTAGTTAGAACGAATTGTTTTTGAAAATCAGGATATTGTAGAATTGGTGGATTGAGTAATTTTTCTTTCATGGCTTCAAATGAATGTTGGCAATCTTGTGTCCAGACGAATTTTCCATTCTTTTTCAATAATTGATTTAAATTTTTCGCAAGATCAGCAAAATTCGGTATAAAGCGCCTATAATAATTGCAGAAAGCGACAAATCTTCTTACGTCATCAGTATCTTTTGGTACTGGATAATTTTTAATGGCTTCATATTTTTTAGGATCAGTTCTTATGCCTTTGTCTGTTATTAGATGTCCCAGATATACCACTTCAGATTTTAAGAAATTACATTTTGAAGGATTTAATTTTAAGTTACAGTCACGTAATTGTTGAAACACTTTTCGTAAGTTATTGTTATGGTGCTTTAAACTGCATCCGAATACGATTACATCGTCAACGTATAAAAATGCTTCAGCTGTAAGTCCGCTTAATGCAATAGTTAGCATCCTTTGGAAGCTATTAGACGATATCTTTAAACCAAATGGTAAACGATTAAATTGATAATGTCCCGATCCAGTAGAGAATGCTGTTAATGGTCGAGCTTCTTCCTCTAGATCAATTTGATGGAATGAGTTTTTCATGTCTAGGGTAGAAAAAATATTTCGCTCTTCCCAATTTATCTAATACATCTTCAAGTCTTGTGAGAGGGAATTTGTCATTAACAATTTTAGTATTTAGTTTACGAAAATCTACTACTAGACGCCATTTTTTTTTTATCACCTGTAGATTTTTTTGGTACTATTAGTAGAGGGACTTATTGAATGTTCAATTATGTCGTTTGATATCAATTCATGGACTTGTTCGTTTATCTCTTTTATTTGTGTGTGTGGTAATCGGTAGTTTTTTATGTACACGGGTGTTTTATCTGAAGTTTAGATGTTTTGAGTGTAGAAGTTATTTGTTGTCAACTTATCCCCTGGTAAGTGAAATATGTCGTTAAATTCGGTAATAATCTCTTTTATTGAAACTTCTGCCTCTGGGTCAGGTATATCTAAATTAATTGTATTCAATAATAAAGCATTTCTATGTTCATTTGCTGTGCTTGTTTTTGCGGGGTATATATTATATTCCTTAAGTGGTTGAATTTTGTAATCAAAGTTATTTATTTCAACATCTTCATTGTTTGTATTTAATATTTTTACGTGAGCAGTTCCTCTTGCAGGTACAATTGTGTTTGCCAAATAAACTCCATTTTTTATTTCCTTATTTAAGACAATGCTATCTTCTTTTACAGATGCATTAATCGGAACTACACATTCTGATCTTGCTGGTATAATAATTCTTGTTTGATGAATTAACTTAGAATTAGAATTGAATAAAATATTGCCGGCTTGATTGAAAAGCCTGGCAAAGAATAAAAACAAAACTTTGTTTTTTTTTTGGTGTTAAGCCAATTATGTTCGGCTGAATAATGCCTTTTATTTTCATTTTTTCGTCCTTTTATATCTTAAAATCTAACGGTACTTATTCTAAATTTGTTTCTGTATAAAATTTCATTTGAATTTGTTTTTGTAAAAGATCTTACATTTGTTACAATTCTGGTGTTGTAAAATGATCTTAAATTTAATACAGGGTCGGTATGAGGGTTACCATGGTGCAACCATTACACTTTGTTCTTTTTATATTGGCATTAGCTAAATAATGTCAAGAACAAATAATAATAAACAACATCTCAATCAAGATCGATTACTATTTTATTTTTTTGTATAATTTTCAAATTTTAATAATATAAAATTTTTACTATTTTATAACTTATGTTTTTTTTGCTACTTGCTTTTTTAAATTAAAAATTAAATTAAATTGTAAATGGTTTGAGCACCTTCTTAT
This sequence comes from Gymnosoma rotundatum, assembly GCA_916610165.2. NCBI lineage: Eukaryota > Metazoa > Arthropoda > Insecta > Diptera > Tachinidae > Gymnosoma > Gymnosoma rotundatum. The sequence continues at coordinate 853,251 of OU744337.1, forward strand.
TCTAAAATGCAGTTTTATTTCCTGCACTATATATTTATTAATATAAACTATTTTAGTTTTTTTTAATAAATATCTTTTCATTAATAAAAAAAATTAAAATCATAATCTGTGATCACACAACGCGTTTGATCATTGAAAGCTTATTTGAAAGTCTTTATTTGGAATGGGAATATATAGTTTATGATAAACTTAAAAGAATTGTGTAGCACCATTTTAGTCAAAGTCTAGCAGCTTGAACAGTTACTGCCATCCCTAAATTAGCGCGTAAAGCGCAAGATAACTGTCAAAATTTCTCATGTACCTACAACATGTATGAAGCATCCCTAAATAGCTTGGCGTCAACGCTTAGCAATTGGAAAATCCAATTTTGACAGTGCGATAGGAAGTGAAATTTGCTGTTTGTTGGTTTGTTTTGTTTTGTTATGGTTGAAAAGTAGTGACAATTTAGTAATTTTAAAGGCAATCTAGCGGTTTTATCTCTTCTTTATTCTTATACAGCGGGTTTTATGAAATAAAATGAGTTAACATTACTTTTAACGACACGAAGTTAACGCTGTTATTTAGGGATAACATTTCAGCGCAAAAGCTATGAATTACATTGCTTTGCGTCTTACGCGCTAATTTAGGGATAGCAGTTATACGTAACAGAGAATTCACTTACAGATTTCACGAAACAATTATGTACTCTTTGAATTTTATTAGATAGCATTCATGAAACAAGAAAACAAGATTACGCGTTGCGCACGTCCGTTAGTTTGTTATATAGAGTTCTCTCTTTTTTGTGACGTAGATATAGAATATTTGTATGAAAAGTGTAACAGAATTAGAGTAAGAGAGCCAAAAATCCCTTCTATTTTTAAAACAAATACTCATTATAATTCTAGTGTGACGTAGATGCGCAGTAGAAAAATTTTTTGAACGGCTGAATGCGCAATCTTGTTTTCTTGATTCATGGATAGCATTAGTGCTTTATATATTTACGTGGGTTTATTCTTTGCTCTCCTTAAAGCAAGTAAAATGTTAAAAATGTTTAAACAGAATTACGGATGCTGAGACTGTATTTGCATGGCAAACAACAATTCTTAAAATTAGGCAAAATTCTACATGTAAACTATAATCTAAAGGTAACGATTACTAACCGGAAATCTTAGAGAGATGTAAAGTAAACCATTGTGTATGGAAAATTATAGAAATTACCTTTACCTATTAAGAGCTTAAGAGCGCTTTTTCAGTATTACTTTAAAATAGCTTTAAAGTCAAAATCTAGATAACATCTTAAATGCGTTAAAACATTTGACAAGTTGTGAAAAAACAAAATAAAAGCAACTTTGTAATTTAGCACTGCTGGCAGTGTGGAGTTCTTAAAGTTGTTCACCATCTAAAAAAAATATTTTTAAACCTCCCCACAACACTTCAATAAATCTAGGAAAAGTTTATCCACAAATGAAAAAAAAACAAAAATGAAAAAAAACAACAGCATTGAACATCTAAACACAAAAAATTAAAAAAAGAACAAAAAAAACAGAGCGTTAAAAGAAACTGGAGAATGAAAAGTATAAACGCGAGTGTTATACTAATTCCAAACAGAACGCAGTAGGAAAATAAATAAAGATTTGATACAGATTTCCACAGTCTACTCAAAAGCAGCGTTGCGAGTTGACATCAAAAATATATTAACGTCATAAAAGCCACCGAAAACTCCTAAAAAATGTATTAATACCTTCTTGTTCTTCCTTTATCATATAGAAAGTAAATTAATTTTACCCGTAAAATCAGGGCGATTCGTTTATTTAACTATGCTTTTTTAAAATAATTTGATACTTTATATGTTTTTCAAATGGGTTTCTAAATACCCTTTCCTTAAAGCCAAAGGGAAGCTTCTGCACTTTGCACAAAAAATAAAAGGGAATATTTTGAAAAGTCAAGCAAAAATTGCGGAATTGGACATTTCTGCAATTTTTTTACGTTAACCAGCAGCTCTGGAAGATAAAAGGCATAACCTTTTAAATCGAAACGCAATTTTATTCAGAATTTAACATCGATTATAAAAAAACATCAAAAAGTAGTAGAAAATTTAAAATTTCAGGGAGTTTTTTAATTAAGAAAATAAATAAATGCCAATCAGGATAAAAGGCAAATATTGGTTATAATCCTAAAGTGGAAAAGCTATTAGTATGAAGAACTTTTTTTGAAATCTTAATAAAGTTAAGAAGTGGCAACCGACTTCAAAAGAAGAAACAGGTCATCAATTTGATTGAATGTTGCTTTTTTATGTTTGTGCCCGCAGAACTCAGTCATTTCTGAACCGATTTGGAATTTTTTTTCTTTATTTAAAAGCTGATGCTTACAGATTGGTCCAGTTTTAAAAGCAGTTTACAATCCTAAAAATTAAAGGGTGTCCACACGCAACATGCAGGTTTTTTACGTGTATTATGAACCGCAAAAATAAAATAAAAAAACTGCGTGTCACTAAAGCTCCCAATGGAAAAATGTAATACAAAAAGGTGACGTAAATTGCCCTATATAAGTCTACTTTTGAACCTTTGTAGGCGAACGCTTGAAAAAAGTTATAAATTAAAGGGTGCCGCAGTTCATTTAATTTGAGGTGAATGGCCATACTTTTGAACTGTTGTAAACAGATGCTTGAAATTTACAAAGAACCTGCATTGCCAACTCCGCTATAAAAACAAGTAAAAAATTTTTGTATTCGTAATTAAAAGGTAAATAGTTGATGTAATTTGATGTATGTGGCCAAACTCTTGAACCGTTATAGACAGGCAGCTGAAACTTACAAGGGTCTGTATTGCTTAGTCCGTTATAACAACAAGTTTATAATTTAAATTTAAAAATTAAAGGGTGTTCCCAAAATTTATGAAACTTGAACCGTTAAATACATGCACTTGAAAATAAGACAGAATGTCCACTACTTTATTTGGTATAATAAGAAGTATAAAAATTATAAATTAAAGGGTTTTACAATAGTTGATATTATTTGACGTATATGGTCAAACTATTGAACAGTAGCAGACAGACGGTTGAAATTAACATGGAGCTGTAATGCTAAGTCCACTATAACAAGTATAGAGTTTGGGGATGGAAAAAAAGGGTGTCCTAATAGGTAATGTTATTTGATTTATGTGGCATACTTTTGAACCGTTATAGACTGACATATGAAACCTGTTTTTAAGTCGGGTTTTTTTTTCAAAAATACTTTAATTTACAATAACATTTATATTTATTTATACTAAAAGTCTTTTAGCTTTTTTTAATAGTTATTATATTTTAAAAATTCTACAATCAGTTTTTTAAATCTGTTTGGGTTATATTCCTCTTTTACGTTGGTGGGCAAAGAGTTACAAAGTTGTAATCCTTTGTAGAGCAGCGACCGGTGCATTGCAGTTTTTTTTTGTCCTTTGTAGCCTTAAATTATCCATGTTTCTCAATTGGTTGACTTGCGTTTTCTTGAATGATATGATCCGAATTTATTTTATCAACAAAATTCTAACCAGATTAGATATAAAAATATATTAAAACAGAGGAAATTGTGCTGCTAACATTGGATTTCCGATTCAATTCCTTGACGAAAGCAGTGTATCATTACATAATTTTTTTTTATTAGCAGCATTTTAGCTTTAATATTGATGTGAAAAAAATCAATTGTAAGATATTTTGGTCCCATACAAGATTTGTGCATAATATTTTCCTAGGCATGCGAAATATTCGTTACTAGCAGTGCCCACGACTTCGTCAGCGTGTCATTTCTAATCTATATATTTTTTTAATTTAGAAAAATGTGTTTTTAAATATTAATTGTAAAATTCTGTAAACATTATTAAAAATTATTTATGTACAAAAATTAATAGTACTGACAACTGTTTTATTACGATTATACCGGTAAAATTGGATGCTTTTACATTTGTATGTTAATTTCTCTACGAAAAGTAGTTAATTTTTACGAAAAAAAAAGTATTCTTTATTGGAACTAAGGTTCTAAAGGACCTCATAATATTTTATTCAAATCCATCCAGTAGTTTTTACGTGACGCGAACACAGACTAGCAAAATTTTTAGTTTTATTATATCGATGGCTTAATATAAAAAAGGCCTAACTCAATTTCTTGTTACTTTACAGGAGAAGGAAAAACCTAATGAAATCCCAAAAATTTATAGTTTTTCCTTCTTCTGTAAAGTAACAATAAATTAAGTTAGGCCTTTTTTATATTAAGCCATCGATATGTCTGTATAGATGATGTTTCCAAAATGTCAGTATCAATTTTTCTGTTATTCTATAATTTATGCACAAAGTATAGTATTATTTGGAAATGTAAATGGTCTTACCTCAATTTTTAAATTTTTTATACGATAATATGATTTTTTTAAAGTTTTTGTTAATTTTTTTTATTCCACTTAAAAATATATAAAAACGAGCAATCTGATTTATTTCACTTCACACATGATATTTATACTGGAGGTTTCTTTAGGATGCAATTGTAAACTTTGCTGAAATATATTACCGGCACGTAACCACATTATTAAACATTTAAAGAGCCATAAAAAAGAGGCAAGACTTTTTATTTTTTTATGAGATAAAATCAAATATTTGAACAATTTGGGTCAAACATTTCAAAAAAAGAAAAATAGCTTTTTTTAGCAGAAATAATATTAATCGATTTGGTTTTTAGATAAAATCGCCTTTTAGCAATTAAAGTGCAGTAACCGAAAGCAATTTTGTACTACTGGGAACCGACATTGGTGGTAAAAATACAACCTTTACCAATAAACTTGTAAATAGAACTGATTTTTTAAATCATTGATAAAGTGAAAAGATGAGTGCAAAATATTGTCAAGGAAAAAAATCACAAATAATAAAACGTGGTGAATTTTACTTTCTCATTTTAAGGAAGTTGTGATGAGAGGTGGAAATAACTTTATCTCTTTTCAAATTCATTTAACCACTCGCTGAGAACATTTATAACGGGGTTGCTTGTGATAAGAAGAAGAGTTAATAAAATTTATATTTTGTTTTGTTTTGTTTTCAGTTCTTCTTGTTTTGTTTTCTTATTTCTTGCACGTGTCTTTTGTTACTGTTTAAAACAACAGGTTGTAAAGAATGCATAAATAAGCAATTGTTTTTGCTTTTCTGTTTGTTATATAAATGGTGGTGGTTTTATTATTATTGCTTCTGAAGAATTATTAACTGTTATACGAGTCAAGTCAAAGTAAATGGTTTTTGAATTGTCTAAATGGTTGAACGTTACTCAACTACAGATGGCACCTCTGAAATCAGAACAGGATACAGATCGAGCTATTGCTGCAAGAGGGACATAATTTAATATTTTAAATTTATGTTTGGAACATGCAGAAATGTTTTTCACTAACATATAATGACAAACTAAAATATAATGACTACACAGAAAGAAATATCTTATAATTTATAAAATGTTGAAACAAAATTAAAAGCTTAAACAGCATTATCTTTCTTCTAGTTTTTTTAATATGTTTGTCCCCATTGCAGCAAAGGCTGCACCTATTTTATACGTTACGTAGGAAACAAATCAAAAAATTTTTGAAGATAAGAAAACAATGATTTTATGTCGACTGGTAGCAAAAAGTGAAAACTTATTTTTTATGAAATTAGGAGTTAAACTGTGGATATTATAAATAAAGTGAAATTATAATAAAACTGTAATGGGGTCGTTCTTGAACATAGATTTATTTTTTAATTTTTGAAAATTTTTTTGTTTGTGTAATAAGTTATCGTTATAGAACACAAAACACCTAATTTTAGAATTTTTGTTCGCCTGTCTGTGTTCGCAAAACTGCTAGATTAATTTGAATAAAATTTTGTGAAGAGGTCCTTACAACCCTGGTTCCAATATAGAATAATGCATAAAAATAAGTTATTTTCCTAAAACAAATTTTAAAATTTGTTTGTGTAACAAGTTTCGTTTATTAATTCTAAAAACAAAAAATTTATAAATAAAACATCTTAAATTGTCAATGTTAAGACTATAAATCAATTCCTTTCATATTTGCAATGAAAAAAAAAAAAAATATTATTTGCTTTAACATCTCGTTATGTAAAAATATTTTCAGTTAAATATGTTTACGTTGAACATTTTATTTAATAACAAGTTGTATAACATCAAATTGTTTGAATTTCATTCTATCGGCTTCCGTTTATTACTTATTGCCACTTTACGTGACATAAACTTGCAATCGTACTTCTTTCTACTTTCTGCTACCCAGCCACACACACTCCATCGAACGCATTATATTTGCTTGGTTTAATATTAAATAAAAATATTCAGAAAAAAATCAAAATAAAATAACATATTGATGTTTATCCTTGTGTTGATAACACAAATTGATTTGATTTGACGTTTTTTCACTGCTCGCATTTTTTGTCGTTTGTGTCGGGCTAAAGAAAAACATAAAAGAATGGATGGATGGATGGAGTATTATATCTACATGCACACACTTGATGAATAAGAAAGGTGTTACCTCAAAGTATTTTATGCCTTTTTCTCCTTAAAAAACATCAAAATTTATACAACGAGACAGTGGTGTTGCAGGGACTTTCATAAAAATACAAAAATATTAAAAAAATTTGTGTAAAATATGGCTGCAAAATTCAAATTAAATATTATTTTAACAAAACATTAATTTACGTTAATTGTGCTTGATTCCTTCAAATATATATGGCCATTTCGCTACAGCTCATATTGATCCTGCCTGTTAAAAATAATTTGATAATAAATCTTAACAACAATTAAATATTGCTAAATTTTTCTGTTAAAAATGTTTGTTTGTATCGTAGACAAGAAGATAATACAACTGCAAAAGTTGTTACAGCCACCACTAAAAAAGTGAGGTGTATATGAAAAGATCAAAAATGAAAGGTTAAACAGCAAATAAACACTACCCCCGTTAGTTACATTTTTTATTAGGAAATCATAGGTTTGACTTCCAATTGCCACGTGGAAATAAAAAATAATCGTTGTTGTAACAGTGGTTTAAAAAGCCAAATAAATCGAGATCCGCAGAACAATAACTCGTTGTCTAGATTAGGGAAGGAAGGTATCTGCGGCATTTAAGCTGGTATAAGCGTGTATATTAAATCAGCAAATGAAAAGGCCTGTAATTAGAGAACAGCAGCCGCGGTAAATAGTGAGTGAATATGTCTGTATGACAGAACAAGGCGATGATATCGAAATGAGAGGTAACAACAGAACTACAGTGTGATGTAGTCGTGGCTGAGTTGGATAAAATGGCCTGATTGGTAAATAGAACAGAAGATTTTAAGTTCTAGTTTTTACCACAGCATAGTAAAGACTAGATGGTTGCATAGTTTAAAGGCTAGATATGCTCCTTAACAGAATTTCGAGTTGTAAAAATCTTGCCGGAGTAACAAAATGTAGTAACGTGAATGACTGCGTGAGTTTTTAAATGGTAAACAAGAAATTGTGGGACAAGTACAGCCAGAGCCTTAGATAAGGATTTGAAGAATTTCGTTAGCCAAACTGACGAGTATTTGCAATCAGAGAAAAAGGAATAGAAGAAACAAAAAATATTTTTTTTTTTTAAGTTGAACCCAATGTACGTAAGTTTAATCTTTATTTAAGATTTTTACAGTTCTTCCACTGTGCGCACATCCATTCAACAAAGATACTTTGTTGTAAATTGACAGTTGATTTCTCCTGTAATCATTCAATACAAACACACATACACACACATAAATTTGTTTGCTTTCATCAGGTATAAATGAATGCAAACTGAATCGAGTAAATACTTAAAAGGAGCACAACAAGACAAGATATTAAGGGTTAATAAAAAAATATAGAAACGTATTGAACACATAAATAGGAAAATAAAAAATGATTGAAGAAGAAGGTATGTAGATGGATGGAGCAGAAATAACAGCATGTAGCATCAAATAAGCCAACAATACAAAGAATAAGAAGGTCTATCTCAACATAATAAACTTTATAGCCGTTGGAATGGCAGGTAAAGTTAATATTCAACTATATTGAATTACATTATTTTATTAGAAATTTTTTTCTTTTCAACATTTATCATTGTTGTTGTCATGTAATTGTGGTAAATTAAATCTTGCACGAAGAAAATTTGTTCACAATTTCATTTCAGCATTTTTCTTATTCGCCTCCTTTTTATTTGTGCATAATGGAAACGTAATAGAAAGATTTGATTTATTCACGTGTCGATATTAAAAAACAAGATTTATTTTATTTATAAAGATTTAACTCATAAATAAATTTTTTATTGAATATTCTTCAAATTGTAAATTTCTACATTTTTGTATTCGTTGGCAAACTTGCTACATGCAAAAATAATTTAAAACTCATGAGAGTAATAAACTCTTCTTTACGTTTTAAAATATGTAATTTAGTTTTATGCAAAACTAAGTTTTCTTCATTAATCAATGTCTTTCCTAAAACAAAAAAAAAAACAAAAAAAAAAATATGCAAACTGGGATATCACTGGAGATGAAATTAGTTTTAAATTTCATACGTTTATTTTGTATCTTCTTCCAATGATTTTAATAATGTTTTAATTTAAAGTTGAAGAATTTACAAGTCAAGATATTTACAGACATGATGACATTATTGGCCCGATTTATTTAATAGTCATTAAATTAAGTTTCTCTGTTGTTATACAAGCCATACACGCACACAAACACACACAAGTATACTTATCTATGTGTGTATATACTTATTGCTCTAATGTATAATAACTTTCATGACGCCATATAAACTGTAATTCATAAATTTATGTATTAATGCATTTAAATATGTTTGCATACATGAATCTCTTGTACAGATAATATTTGTATAATGACTTTAATTTTATTCTGTGGGATTTATGTTCAAACTTTACCCTTTAGTTTAATTCGTGTTTTTAATTTTTTGTAAACCATTGTTCATTCATTTATAATATTTGAATTGTTATTAAGTTTATTCATAAAAAAAAATAATAATAAAAAATTTTAACTTCATTATTTATTTTCAGAATAATGACCGAAACAAGGATATGGGAGTTATGATTTCATTTACTGATTTTATTTATGCAAAAATATCGAAAAATGGTTACAAACTGAAACACTTAGTTTTACATGGTGCTTATTTCCTGCTTTTTATCAATTGATATTTTTAACATCTTTTTGAAAAGGTGTATTTTCTCAATGCCCAAACTATTACAAACATTTATCAAGAACAGTTCCCTTTAAAGTTTAGAGACATCGTAAATTGCTACTTAACTCTCAACTAAAGCACACATACGTGTATCTTCTTTCCAATGGAGCTTTGAACCCATAATCCGAAAATGAAACGTTGTAAATAGTTTATTTTATTCATACATGGAAATAATTAATTACATGAACTAGTTAATTGACGATTTCATTAGCATTCAATGATAAATAATGCTTATGATTTTTTTAGCATTGTCATTATTTTTATTTATTGTAAAGCTTTTTAATGAAAAGGTTTAATGATTAAATGATTTAAAATAATTATCATGAAAGAATATGTTCCTTGTCCTTGTACACACAGCTTAAAGTATAGTAGAGCAATATTTTACTATCTTACTTAAAATAATATATTATTAAAATTTTCAAATATGGATATATCTACAAGAGTATTATATTTATTTATTTTATGAAACGATTTCATTAAAATTTCATAAACATTATTAAAAACAAATAAAATTAAAATAAAATCATTAGCTTTAAGCGGTAGTTAAATGTTTATCTTTGTCATTATTTCAAGCAATGCCAATGAATTTCAATGGTAGTGAAAAATTTCAATGGTATGAATATGAATAACTAAATTTATTTCTGCGATTAAATTATAAAATTTTATAGTAGGCTCAGATTTTTGTCTATAAAATTCGTCTAAATTTCGAACGAATCTTCAAAATCGCAAAAAATTTAAAAAGGTTCCCAAATATTTAAATAGCAACAACACTTTTACAACTGTTGGGGAATCGTGCGACTTGACACATTTAGGATATCTGAAAAAAAGGTTTCTCCTGAAGAACATATTTCTTCTGGCGAGTAATAATAAACAAATTTTTAAATTTTGTTACCTAACTATTCTAGGCATTGCCTAATTAAAAAATTTCAGATAATTGTTAAGATATAATCAACAATTAATGTTTCACAATTAATATTTCAACAAGATCTACATTTGAACATTTTAATATGATAATTTTAAGTGAGATAGTCACCTAACATTCTCGCTGGCAGTTGTTATTAATTACGGTGAAAAAAAATATGTATATTCCAAATATATATATATATTCCTGTAGTGTCTTATTTTTCTAAAAATTGCATTAATAAATAATGATCAACTATATTTGGGGGTATTAATCTTACTGTATTTTGGTAATGCTTTTATTAATGGTAATGCTTTTGTTTTTTTAACTAATTACTGGCTAATATAAATATGGCTTACGAGTATATAACAACAAGTGTAATTTGTTATTGAGTTATTGGATACCAGCTTAGGTGCCCGGCATTGTCTGGGTTTAATTTTACAGCCTTTACTGCATATTTTACAGCATAATAAGCCTTGTTAGAATATGAGCCTCTACTCCAAACACGTGCAAACTCTATCACATCAGTTTGGATCTTGCAGATCAGGAGATATCAATATTTCAAATATCTTTAGAATCTAATTTTGTTAAGTTTAGTTAAAATTCATAAATTGGGCATTTGTTATCTCCCCCACTTCTCCTCCTATGCTTTTTTTTTAATAAACGTAGAATATTCTGTCCTTTACATAAATTTATTATTATGTTTAAAATTTTATTGTAATCGGAACAGACGAAAATGCCTGTTTTCTGCTTTTTCTCACATCCAGATCTTAGCTCTGGAAACAGATATAGATGAGTACGTATCCATATTCATGCTATAAACTTCATTAAAATCGGTTCCGTCATTTAGCCGTGATTGACTTACAAACAAACAAAATTACAAAGACTTAAAATTCATATTCTATTAAGCATTACGCACACAGAGAAAAGAAATTCGTTATAAGAACCGAATTTGTTGCCAATCGAATTTTGTCGGTTGTGTGTATTATCTTGAATTCGTTTGTAGTAACTGAATAAATATAGCAGTCACAACCATTTTAAAAAATCATTCTTGGGTGATTATAAAATATTATTGTGAATTAAGAAAGCAAAATAATTTTTTAATATTGACTTTTATTTTAATAATAAATTATAGGAATAAGATTATACATTATAAATTTCATGATTCGAACCATTGAATACAGCTTTCTTCTTCCTTTACATGATGATTTCTTCTTTTCCACATAGTTTCTTCAACTGCTATCCCATCCGCACGTTTTGCGCTGCGAAATAAATTAAATATTATAAAATTATTTTTATATATAAATGTCTTTCTGAGATAATTTTGAACTTACCATTTACCAATATTGGAGAACTTTTCACCACTTTTAATAAATCTTTTTAATTTTGAACTAAAATATTTTTGATTTTTGTAATGTAAGCAAATTTTATTTATATTGTGTCAAACATTTTTCGATTTCAGAATATACAATCGAGTTTTATGATTCTTACTTCCAAAATTTGGTTTTCAGTAGTAATGTACTGAATAAGTTTAGTTGCATCTTCCATTTAATAGAATAGATTTTAGTAAAGACACAAATCGGCCATGTTAACTTTTCTAAGAGGTGTTACAACTAACATTTAGAATCAAATATCATTTGTTAGCATTTAATATAAAAAATAAATCAAGACTATAAATTATTAATAATAAAAATCAAATTATTATATTAGTAATTGAATTTTTAACGTATCAAGCGAATTGTTAATAATCTTTTTTCTGTGTGCATTTATCGTGTTACATTAAACATTATTAAATTATAAATAATCGTTATAAAAATATATCAAAACTAATAAAAACATTTTCAGCAATTAATCTTTTCTGAATTTTTGTTAGTTAATACGAGTTTCGCATCAACACAAAATATTTAAAATTTTAATATGAATATGCTTGGGTACCTAATGAGCTATGCGCACCCTGACAAAATCGGATTAACATAATTGTTTTCATTCTTACATGCGTTTTTAAACAAACTACCGTTATTTTACTCGTTATAAATATTTTTTATTTGTTTGCTCGTTAAAACTAAGTCTCAATGAAATACAAATTACAACTATACTTACTTAATTGGTTGATATAACGATTTATTGTAAAAATATTTCAGTGATTGTCTGCACCCTCTATCGTTTACAACAATCGGCCACTTATTCATGCAGAACCACACCGCTCTACATTAATAAAAGCTAAGGATTTTTACAAAACTCGTTTTAACAAAAATAAAAATAATTTAAATATATTAAAAAAATATAAATAATAAAAAAATAAATAATACATAATTTATATTTTCACTAAACGTTTTCAAGATTTCTAAATTTTCTATTTTTTTTAACGCGTTGACTTTGTATTTATAACTTTTGTTACACTTTAGGAAGAAGAATCTTTTTTTTTAAAAAAATTTCTTGCTTCCCTGTCTAGGTTTCCCCGTTAATTTTTATTTTATACAATTGACCAATTGACTTTAAAATAATTTTGTAATTATTTTTTTTAGTAAATTGTTAAAAAGTAAAAGATTTAAAGTGCTTCGACTATTTTTTATATTAATATCACGTGTTATTTTGTCATGACGACTGTGTTTTTCATTCTTCGTTTCGCGTTTTAATTTCTTGTTTTTATTGCGTTTTGAATATTTATATAACATATTCAAGGTAAGTAAATTAGTGTTTCCACAAAATAAATAAATTCTTAGAACAATTGGCAACCTGTAAAGAAACTCTCTTAAATAAGAGAATCCGAGTGCTTCTTTATATGAAAATAAAATTGTATTTTTTATAAGACGATCTATTGATTTTCATGTCAATAACGGTAAGAGCGTTGTTAAAGAAATTCTAGTTTTATAATAAAGTCTTCATCATTATAAAAATATTAAATAGAAATCAAAAAACTTTTTCTCACAAAAATGTTTAAAATAGTCACAGTTGCCAGATAGATAATTTGCGAGGAAATCGTGGAATTATCAAACGATAAATTGTAAGTAAAAAATATGATTCTGTAATATTAAACGTTTGCCAGTTTGTGGATTAAAATGATTGCAGAAAATTATTTCAGTTTTTACGTCTTACATTCCGTAAAAAAGTTATAATTATTTACAAAAGTTTGAGATAGACATTTTGCAAGTGAACGGAGGTGCTAAGATTTTCGATTGCGTGACAAATGTTATATAACTGTCAAATAAACATGCCATCATACAACATCCACCATATTTATGCATTTTCCTTACGACAAAGTTTTTTTTTTTTAATTTTATTAGGGGGTAGTTTTTTACTTAATTTTTTTTTTCTGAAAATCTGATGGTGTAAAAACAAGATATAATTTTACATTAGATTTTTTAGCAATCATGAAAGCTCTCATTAGATTTTTTTCTTATAAAAACCAATCCAAATCTTAATACTTGTTTTATGGTGTCAAACGAGCTTGTAGTGTTGAAAAATACAAATCATTTAAAATTGTTGTCATTTTTTTAATTGCTAATATTAATTTTCTAGCACACTTACGCTAATGTAAAAGTAGTATGTAATTTTCCAATTTTTTACGAAAATGTTTAATTGACCAGCCTCTATTTCTTATATTTTTAAGGTAAAAATTTATATAATGAATTCATCTCCCTGTAACAGGAAAAAATAATACTTTTTCTCCATTAGCACTGATACAATATATTAAAATTTTTTTCTAACTCATTAATTTTTTTAGTTTGTAGTTATTTTTCAAAGTAATGTAGTCTTTTCTTTCATATACATGGAGTCCCTATCATGTTACTTAACATAAAAATGTTAAATGCAACACAAAATAGTTCAATTCAATGAATTACAGAAAGCTTTTAACAATGTTAAAGGAATTTGAGAACAACAAGAATATTTAACAATTTTAAATAAAAAAAAAAACACTCTCATCGGTCATTGAACTTGAAAACCGTTAATTTGAGTTTTCGTTTATTTTTTGAGAGTTGTGTTTAAAGAAATTTTACTTACCAAACGCGACTATTGAAATTTGATTTGCAGATCGAAAGCAATTTTTAGTTTAATTTGTGTGACATCAGTAAGAGCTTGAATTTTTATACTTCATCTGTTTTCTTAAGGCTAGTGTATTTTTTAGTTTCCTTTAAACTCATCTTTCCAAATGAATTAATTTGGAATTTGACTACAAAACAAGTAATGAATATTAAAAGAATAATTTTGCAAGCATAAAAAGGATTTTATGGTTTACGGTTAAAAAAATTAAATTAATTGTAATCTTATTTTTACAGTTTGAAATAAAAAGTAATTATAATATTGAAGAATAAAAGTAAGGTTAAACTCTTATCTGTTTATGTATGTATGTACATGCAATTTATAATGAACTCTTTTGTTATACAAATTAATAGAATTTTGCTAAATTTGTTCATATAGTTTTTTAGACTTTGAAAAATTATTTAATATAAAGAGAATCTAAAGTGTGATAAAAGATATAAAAACTAAGGTAAGATCCAGTTATAAAATGATTAAATTAAAATAAAAATCGGGAAATAATTTGACTCCATATTGGTTTTCTATATTCCAGTGCTAAATGTTGTCAAAATTGCCATTAAATAATTGTTGTTTGTGTAAATTGTATAAAAGACTTAAATTAAATGGTTGCTTTTGCTAACTTCATTTTAGCTTTTTCACTTTTATGCTTTCATCCAGCTTTGAAATAACCCTGTATCATTATTGGACTACATTACACACTTCAACTAAAAGCTTCTTGAGCACAAATCGAATACAAATCCATTACTGAAACCATGATTTCCTGCATCAATAAATTTATGTATCCTTCTGCTGCCATAGTAGCAGCAGCTTCAGCCGCAGCGACTTTAGCATCTTCAAGTGGAGCGCCCAGTGAAACACAAAGTGAAATTTCATCGGTGGATAGTGACTGGAGTGATATAAGAGCGATTGCTATGAAATTGGGTGTTTCTAATCCCGATGACTTGCACACCGAACGTTTTAAAGTAGACCGTCAAAAGTTAGAGCAAATGATAAAGGGTAAGATCGCACAGACAAATGGAAGAAATATAAATAAAAAATAATATTAACAGCGCTAATCTCATTTACTATTAATGGCTTTACATATTGTTGCCTTGAATTACTTGGACAAAATAAAGATTTTTTGGTCCAACGTCACTCGGCCGAGAATACAGCGCTAGTCTTCAAAAATATTTTGTAAACAAAATAAATTGAAATATTTAAGTTTTTTGTTTTTTATTTCATGTTTACAGCTGAGAGTTCTATTGAAGGAATGAATGGAGCAGAGTACTTCTTTGAAAGTGTAAGTGAACAAAAAAAAAAAAAACAAGTTAAAGTAAATTGATAAATAATTCAATTGCTATTATTTAAGGTTATGAAAACTACTGAGACTTACATTAGCTGGCCGTGCAGACTTAAGATAGGAGCAAAAAGTAAAAAGGGTAAGGCAGACATTATCTATCCAGCTTATTTGCAATCAAATTTAAAATTTTTATTTTTTGGCTTACAGATCCTCATGTTCGTATAGTGGGTAAAGCTGATCAAGTAGCAAAAGCTAAAGAACGAATTTTAGCTAATTTGGACTCGAGAGTAAGTTAAATTTACATTCGAAAAAGTTTGTTTGCTTCCTTTTGTTTTAAACTCTTACATTTTTTAGGGGACACGGGTTATAATGAAAATGGATGTCTCCTACACTGATCACTCCTATATAATAGGACGTGGTGGTAATAACATAAAACGTATAATGGAAGACACCTCGACTCATATACACTTTCCCGATTCTAATCGTTCAAATCCAACCGAAAAATCAAATCAAGTTTCGTTATGCGGTTCTTTAGAGGGTGTAGAAAAAGCCAGAGCTTTAGTTCGCTTGTCTACACCATTGCTGATATCATTTGAATTGCCTGTCTTGGCACCAGGACGTACTCAACCCGATAGGGAAACCCCATATGTATCGATGGTAGAGCAGAAGTTTAATGTGCAGGTAACAGACAGATTGAAGCTTTTTATTCTACATCATCTTTTTATATGCTGTTTTATTTCAAGGTCATTTTTTCTTCTCGTCCAAAATTACACTCATCTTTGGTTTTGGTGAAAGGTTCGGAAAAGGAAGCTGGCCAAGTACAGGAAGCTACACAAACTCTAATAAATTTTTCTTGTGAAAATATAGCTGTTGGTATCTTTGATAAAAAAATTTCTTTGTTTTAATTGAACACAAACATTTTCTTTCAGAATCAAATTTTAGTAAACATGCAATTGGAGATATCTCCGCAACACCATGAAATTGTTAAAGGAAAAAATAATAAAAATTTATTAAGCATCATGGAACGCACAAATACTAAGGTAAATAACACTATATTCGATTTTTAATTGCCTTTAAACTAGTTTTTCTTTTCTGTTAAGATTATATTTCCTGATTTATCGGATATGAATGTTAAACCATTGAAAAAATCTCAAGTGACTATAACTGGGACTATAGAATGTGTCTACCAGGCACGACAACAGTTACTCGTAAATATTTTTTTCCTTTTTCTCAATTTGTTTTCTGGTAACGGATTTTATTATTATATACATTTCAGGGTAATCTACCGATTGCTCTAATATTTGACTTTCCCGACAATCAAAACGATGCCTCTGAAATAATGAGCCTTAGCACTAAATATGGCGTTTACATAACGTTACGTCAAAAGCAAAGACAAAGCACTTTGGCCGTTGTTATAAAGGGTGTGGAAAAGTTTATAGGTAAATTGTCAAAACTCAATTACATATTAAACATTTAGACACCAAAATAATTATTTGTTATTTGAATAGATAAAATTTACGAAGCACGTCATGAGATTTTACGTTTTACAACACCGATGATTAAACCGGAAATACCAGAGACGTATTTTATGCCACAGGACAAAGACCTTAATTTAGTCTATCGAACCATGTTGACAGCTTTGTTAGCTGGATATACAGATAGTCCCAAAACTCCAAACGTTATGCCCACAGGGCACGTATCTCCCTATGGCAACAATAACAATGTGTTGTTAAATAATAACAACAACAACAAAAATAATAACAATAATTCAAACAATAGCATCAATAACCAGAACTTGAATCAAATAAACCGACAACAATTTGGTGGTATTTACCCCAGCACACCGACGAGCATTTGCTCACCCACACAAAAATATTTGCAGATCCATAACAGTACTTTTGCTAGACAAATACAACAGCAACAACAACAGCAGCAGCAGCAGCAGCCGCCGCCACAACTTATTAATAATAACAACTATCTGCAGGTTTTACAACAGCAGCATCAACAACACGTACAACCGCAGCAGGTTCAACAACCAATGCAACCTCCTCCCAATTTACCGCCACAACAGCATCAGCCAGTTCATCAAACCTACAACATTTCACCGCGTAACAGTTTTAGCAATAACACAAGCGGCTATCAGAGTTATAGCAGCAGTACTACATCTTTGGAACAATCATATCCTCCGTTTGGAAATGCTAGTACCAGTGTTACTGCTAACGGTCCACCCTTAATAACGACCAATAGGCCATCACCTTTTTCGCCAGATTTCAACTATAGTGGTGAAGCTGGCTGTAATCGCTTGGCCAGGCGATCTAGCGATGGCGTTCTATTGGGCTTGAATGCCTCTGGGCCCATTGGTCCCTTAGTACCCGGTAGTGCTGAGAGCTATCGTAATTTGCATTATGATCTTAAGGTTTATCAACGATTTTTAATTTGTTAATATTATAAATAATCAGTTCATAATTACCATGATTTCATTTCAGCACAATCGTACTTTTGATCTTGACATTAAGCGCGTAATGGGCCTCAAGACAATGGAACGTGCTCCTATTCCTGGCGAAATACGCACTCCTACACCAAATTGGATGGGAATGGGCTTGAGTCGCACTTCGCCAGCACCAATTGAAACGATCGATGACTTGAGCTCTTGGCAACGTGATCTTTCAGGAGCCGGTATTCTTGCATCACCCTATAGTCTGGGTGCAACAACTGGTATTGTTGATGCGACACCCAGCAATCGTCGCTTACAGCTAACCCAACACAAAGACATACATTCACTCTTAATCGCCTTGGGTCTGGAGCATTACATAAGTAAGTAAAATTTTAAGATGTTTTTTTAATCTCAACGCCTTCCTTTTATTATTTGCTCTTGAATTATTTCCTTTCCAGAAATTTTCGTTTTAAACGAAATTGATTTAGAAATGTTTTCTACTCTGACCGAAGAGAATCTTATTGAGTTGGGTATAACAGCATTTGGAGCCCGAAAGAAAATGCTTACGGCCATTTATACCCTTCAAGCTAATGAGGCGGTTATATCAAAAATGCCTCCCCCAGCATCCTCAACTGCATCATCACCAAGATTTTCTGGATCTGCAGCACCAGGTGCTGAGCGTAGACCATCAAATCAGTGGTAAAAAGTCTTTTTAGTATCAAAAGTTTAATATGAAACTTTTTTTCTTTTTGGCTTATTTCTTATTATTTATAAACTTTTTTTTAGATTTTAAGTCTCTTTTTTCTTTTGCATGCTAAAATTGAAAATATTATAACTTTGAATTTTTTTTTATTAAACCTACCACTTTAAAAAGGGCTTTCATGCAACAATTGTGAATTTTGTTTATAAATTTGAAATGAAATCAAATTTGAAATGAAATCAATCACTCTCTTTTGCTAAACAGCGACTGTTGTCTAATGAAATTTAATTATTAAATTTTATTAACTATTTATTATTTTTAACTAAAAACTCTTAAAACTTTCAAATGACTTATACTCGTATTTGTACACAAATTTCTTTAAAAGCGACAGTCGAATGTATTTAAAACTTTTTAATTAAAACTGAAGAGATGTATTTAATGTTGCTAAAAAAAATCTTAGATAAAAGAAAGTCCATTTATTTATTTAAATTATTTTTTTATTTTTTGGTGTCATTTATTTAATATTTGTTTTTATATTTATATTGAAGAACGTTTTGAACTGCATGAAATTTACAATTTTTCAAAAATTAAACACATTATTTAATTATAACTTAAAAAAACCAAAAAAAAACTGTTAAAAATGTAATTAATTGCTAAAATAAAAATTGTTGAACATTATGAAACATGCAACATGAGTTTCAACCAAGGCAGATTTATTTTACTAGGTAATATCGGCTCTACAACAAATACAACATTGACAAAAACAACATGCCTTTTTATTGTTGTTTTGTGGGTTGGAAACGTCAAAAACACAAAGAAAAATAAAAGATAATTACTATCAATATACATGCTTGCTTTGTCTTGCAAACGCTTGTTGTTAGTGTTTTTTTGAAATTCGTAAACAAACAAAGGAAAATACAAAAACTTTTGACATTTTCAACTACAAACCAGCTGGGCGGACGACACTACCTAGTAAAATAAATCTGCCTTGGTTTCAACTAAAAAAATCTCAATAGGTATTCCAAAAAAACTTTCCCTTAAAAGCTTTCTAAAGTTTTTTCGTTTGCTTTATTTAAAATTTGTCCTTGTTTTATAACATTTTTATATGCTTTTGACGAAGAATTTAAATGTCACAAATATGGCTTAAGTGTGAGTCTTCACTAATATCCCTTAATAAGTCTTCGCTTAAGGGATATTTGTGACACATAGATTGTACGTCAAAAGCATTTAAGTTGTCATAAAACGAGTAAATTTTTAAAAGTACGTACTGAAACCTGCATGTTACTCTAATAACCTTTGTTTGAAGTTATACTTTTATTTAAACAACGTAATCATGTGACTGGGCACATTCACAATATGAAGGGAGAATATAAGACCGTGATTACATAAGTCACGCTTCCAAATTCTCACGTTGGTAGTTGAAACCGATAATAAGCAGCTAACAAACAAAAGCTATACTTTTAAAAAGTTTGATTAAGTTGGCAAATAATCGCTGAATACATAATTATTTCCTACTTTTGGAATTTAATAATCAGCACATCTCATTAAACCAAAAAAACTACAATTCAAGAAATTGCTAAAACTGAGAAAGAACCCAAGAATGAAAAAAAGGTCGAGGAGAAGATAACAAACTTTTTGGTAAACTTTTTTAGTTTTGGCAAACTTGTTTTCAGAGTTACATGAAATGTACTTTTTCCTATGAGTGTAGCATGTTCATGTTTTACATAAAAAGCATTTTCATTTATAACTCAAAAACTGTTCCGCGTGCACATATAACGCTATATACGATCCATAGAGGATTAAAATACAAATCGATCCTTGTATAGTTTGTTTCTTGAATGACTGTACGAAAATAGTTATTAAGCGGAAAACTTTTAAATTTAAAAAAATCGCTCAAAAATCGCTTTCTGGAACAACAAAGCATTTGCACTTTCCTGAAGCATTCCTCAAACAAATAGCTTTACTTTTGCGTGGATTAATTTTTATACCCCAGTGCTTATAATAGTTATTGACTTCACTTAAATATGATGAAATTGATTTGAGAGTATTTATTGGAGAAATACCGTGAGCATACAGAGGTGAATCGTCTGCATAAAGAATTCCAGTTGCAAAGTTAAATGTGTGTGCAAAATCATAGATAAAAATATTATATAAATGTGGTGCTAAAATAGAACCCTGAGGAACACCACAAAAAACGTTGCAAAAGGCTGAATATTCATTTTGTAATTGAACACAAAAGGTTCTATTTGTTAAAAAAAATGCGAATGAGTTTTATAAGGTGCGTACTGAAACCAATATTTCTCATCTTAAAAATTAAACCATTATGATAGGTGCTGTCGAAAGCTTTTTCTATAACAAGAGAAGCCGCTATTGTACAACGTTTTTCCCTCAAATTATTCACAATATATTTCTGAAATTTAAGCAAAGCATGATATGTTGAATGAAATTTCTTAAAACCAAATTGATAACCTGGAATACAAGAAGTTTCTAAATTGTTGTCCAACTTAATTTTAATGACTTTTTCAAAAAGTTTTCCTTGGTTAGATAAAAGTGATATTGGTCTTACATTATCTAAATCAAAAATGTTCTGTTTTTTTTTTTTTTTTGAACAGGACAAATTTTTTTTTGGAGAGTTAGTTATAAATAATAACTAAATATAAAATAGTCGAGAGCAATTGCGGGAAGTTTTCTTATAATGAAATTAAAAACGCCATCCAAACCAAAAAATTTCTTGTTATTTAACGATTTGATTTATCAGCATAAGTTAAAGAACTGGATGATGGAACCACGTTATCAAAATTAAACATCGAATTTGTAAAGGCCAATAAATGTCGAACTGAGTTTTCAATAGCTGAAACATCCCGATGTGGGACGGAATCGGAATATATTGAAGAAAAATGATTTTGAAGATTTGATAATTTTTGGATGTCTTCAGTAATTTCAATGCCGTTTACTATTAATTTTAAAAAAGCACAATTTCTTGGCGTTCTTAAAATATTTGTAATTTTTTTATAAACAGTTGGCCCAGGTTTGATATTTGCGAGGCAATTTTTGCAATAATTTTTATCAATTGAATTTCTTTCGAAAGAAAAATATAATTTGGAGTCGATCTATTTAGAGTCCTTCTGAAAATGTTCCATAAATCTTTCTGCAAAGTATACTTTAATTTATTTAAGTTTTTAATTTTATCTGAAACTATAACATAATTACTTCTAACGTTGATTTTCTCACAGTGATCCTCAGTAATTTGTGTCACAGTGGAAGAGAAATTTTCGATAAAACTTTTAATTTCTAAATCTGTGATCACCCCTAAAATGTAAAAAAACACAAAATTTTTAAAAATTCGATTATGACTCCAAAAAATGATTTTTTTTTATTAAAAAGTTTAAAACTTGATTTTTTCGTAAACTAAGCGTCCTACAGCTTAAATAAGCGAAATCTGTAATCACCTCTAAAATGTATATAAGTGGATTTTTATGTTAAAAAAAGAGCTTTTTTAGTACATGTTAGAAATTTTAGAAATTTTGAATGCACAAATAACATAACGATAATATCCTTCGAAGTGCATAGAAAATAAAAACTGCGTTATTTAAAATGTACATATATAAAAGGGACAGTATTATTACTGGGTGTATTTCTAAAAGTGTAAATATTTTTCCTAATTTTCATTTTTTTTTATTTTTTTATATGTATGTACAGATGTATGTAATAAACCTTTTTTATATATTCATTTTAACTATTTACTAGTTTTTATCAAAAAGGATTTTTTTTTATAATAAACATATAATAAAATTCCTTAATTAAATAAATTCTAACCTCATAACTCAACGCGCGTCTAGACAACAATTTATTAATTTTTCATTTGTTTTTATAAAATTTTTTCATTCATTTATAAAAAAATCTTTATTAACATCTTAGGTTTGAATATAAAATTACAATTTTCGTGATTTTATCTATAGATATTGTAACGAATTAAACTGATAATCACAGATCTTGATTATTCACTTTTTAATTGTAACATTGTGCAAAGGAAAATAGGAAAAACCTTTATGTGTTAAGAAACAAATTGTTTTTATAAAGTAAGATTATCATTAACATTATAAATATTGCTAATTCTACCTTTAAAATCATATAAACTAATTACTAAAGCTAAACAATAATAATTTCGATTCGGGTTATTACTACGAAGTTAAAATACTGCTTATTAGTTCTTGCCCCTGTCATAAGCATGGTACAACAGATATTTAAGAGTAAAAAACTTATAATTTTCTCGCTCTATGCAAAACCATAAACAACTGTATGTGTTTATGTCCATAGTGTGAGTGCGCACAAGCGGAAGCATACAATATCAACTACACTGTTGTAACTGATATGTATATGATATATCTTTTTTTGCCATATTGTTGGATATACTAGTGCCCGTCTTTAATAAGGGACAAGAGATATAAAAACAAGAGCAACTGTTAGGTAAGTACGTCGCACAACAACTTGCAGAACATCAATAATGAAACTTAGAATTATTACTGAAGGACCAAATTCATAAAGCAGGGGCTTAGAGACCGCGAATCCCGCTGAACGTTTTAGCTTAAAACAACGACATCAGTAGCACCTCTCTCTAGTAAAATTAAGACTTTCAAAAGCCAAATAGCCTCAACAGAAGAAGAGTTATCTTCCGATCAAAAAGTTTATACATATATATTTCGCTATCATTTTAGTAACAATAAAAAAGTAATAATTCGTTTAACTGCAGCTATACAAATATTATTTCGCACTCTAAAAAATTATTTGATTCCAGTCTGTAGTTTTCTTACCGTTTTGCTTTAATAATGAAGAAAAAGGCAACAATTGTTACAGGTTTTCAATTTGGTTGTTATTCTCATTTAATTTTGTTGTTGTCTTTATTTATCTGCAAAATAATGTTCAAAGTTAAGTTGTTTATTTTTTATTGTAATTAATAACTAATTTCTAAATGTTTATTTTTTTCTTCACTTGCTTTAAAGATATGACTATTTATAACTATTTTATTTGATTTCCTTTTTAGCTATTTTACAATGTTTTATTTTATAAAATATACACAAATGGATTTATATGTATTCGTATTTGTATATGTATAAGTGTAAGTGTAATTATTATATATACATTTATTGTATACATACATATATTCTTATTCTTATATTTATTTTTATTTTCATTTATTTATTTTATTTTATGCTTCTGTATATATTTCATTTACATTAAACTAAGTTCTTTTTTAATATTTATTTATTTTTCTTAATTTATAATTATTTTTTAATCAATCAAACAACCAATCAATCATACTAAAACTTATAAATGTACAATATACGACAACTAATTAACTACAATTTATCTTTTTATTATACATTTACGTTTGTATTTAACAAAATAATTCATTTAAATCTTCGTTTTTGTCTTTAATTAAATTAGTAAAACATCTTAATTTGGTTTGTTTTAATGCCATTACATGGAGTTTAAAAAATATTTTGTTTTGTGATTAATTAATTTATATTATTTAATGCTATAACATTTCATTTATTTAAGTTATAAATAATGATGATATCTTTATTTAGTCATGACATCTAATACATAATAATATGTTATTGTTTTTATTTTTGTTTTTTATTTAATAAATATTCTGTTTTTAAAATTATAAATGTGCAATAAAATAATTTCTGTTGTTTATTGTTTATATTTTTTTACATAACTTAAGGAAGACAGTTGGCACAACACTTTCGCTAAATACTAGATAAAATAATAAATGATTTGCATTAAGGTTAAGCCCAAGTTTTAACTCTTAAAATTGTTAACATAAAGTTATTATGCTGTCATATGACATGTGTTGCACATTTATATAAATTATTAGAATTTCGTATTTCTCGCCACTAAACTCTAAAAAATTGATTATTGATTAAATAAATGTAATTTTTTAAAAATAAATTTTACTCTTTTCCAAGGTTATAAATGAGTTATTAATTTACAAGCTGCTTTTAATTTACAATTTATTTGTACAATAATTTTTATCAGAATTTCTTTTAATAAATGTAGAAATTATAAATCATATAAATCAGTTTGTCCGGCTTACAGCAAGAAAATTTAATTTGAGAGTATGAGACCTATAACTGCAATGGCTCGAAAACTTAATTCTTAAACGAATCGGTTTCGAAATATAACCTTAAAGGTCTCATTCTAATATATGCAATGAAATCTCTGAAATGCTTGTGGGATAAATATTACACACACATTAAAGAAAAAGCTAAAAAAGTGATCAGTTTGTGATAAGATTGTTCGCAATTAAATTAAGTAACCTCGAATTTAATCAAATACAACTAACAATTGACTGAAATTGGAAAAACATGCTCATGGACAATGAGAGAAATTTAGTTAGAGGTCAAAATGCTGAGCATGTACTTAATATTTTACGAGGCCTGCTATATATATTTCTGGCCTGGCAACACTGAATGCTGCCAAGTGCAATCTGACATTTTCATTGGAAAGTTTGTCATTTTTAAGCATAATCATACTCAAAACGTTTTGACGTCCGACCACTATTTGTGTTATTAACAGTGACTTGAAAAAATTAATATAGAAAAAAATGGAATTAACTCGTGAACATTTTCGTGCCATCATTTTTCACAACTTTCGACATGGATTATCACGACAAAAGTGCTTTGATGAACTTAAATCTTTGTATGGCAATGAAGCACCATCCTATAGCACTGTGAAAAATTTGTATAATGAATTTAATCGTGGCCGAAGCTCGCTCAAAGACGAATTCCGTGAAGGTCGTCCAAAAACGGCTGTTGTGCCAGAGAACATTGATGCCGTGCGTGAACTCATAATGCAAGATCGACATGCGACATACCGAGAGATAGAGATATCCTTGGACATTTCTTCCACCAGCATACATTCGATACTGCATGAACACCTGGCCGTAAAAATGGTTTGTTCTCGTTGGATCCCGCACAATTTGAAAGTCGCTCAAAAAAAGGCTCGTGTCGATTGGTGCAAAGAAATATTGCAAAAATACGATTGCGGTGCTTCAAAAGACGTTTATAAGATCGTTACAGGTGACGAATCATGGATATATGCGTATGAGCCCGAAACGAAACAACAATCGACCGTGTTGGTCTTCAAAGACGAGCAAAATCCAACGAAAGTTGTTCGTGTAAGAAGCACGTCGAAGCACATGGTCGCCTGTTTCTTCGGCAAAACTGGTCATGTGGCGACTGTTCCTCATGAGCAACGTAGGACGGTCACTTCTGAGTGGTGCGCTACAATTTGTTTGCCTGAAGTCATCGGAGAAATTCGAAAAACCAACAAGAGAAGACGAATCATTGTTCACCATGACAATGCGAGCTCTCACACATCGGCTCAAACCAGAGCGTTTTTGACCGGCCAAAACGTGGAATTAATGGGTCATCCGCCGTACAGCCCTGGCTTGGCATGGTCAACGATTTTCGTCGCCAGAAGAAGCTGTTGAAGTGTTCAAAAACCATGTTTTAGAGGTGTCTCAATCGGAGTGGAAAAAGTGATTCGACAACTGCTTTGAGCGCATGCAAAGTGTATAAATCATGCTGAAGAATACTTTGAAAAACAATAAAACCATTTTTGATTATAAATACTCGAATTTTCACTATTAGGCCAGAAATATATAGAGCAGCCCTCGTAATCTATGGTTGGTATCCATAAAATTTATACAGTATTTTAAAATTTGAGCCTTGTTTTATGAAGTAATGCTATTTCAATTATTAAAAAAAAGTATATTGAACCAATAATAATTAAACCGATTCACGTATCGCCTTTATAAATGGAAAAAGCCTTTAAAAAGTTAGGATATCAACAGCAAGTTATTGAATAACCTTAGTATCATTATGAATGTTTATTTAAAACGGGGTTTAAAACTTTCCTTCTGAAAGGGAAATATAAAAATTTTGATTTTTCAAGTATGCATCGGTTTCTTTAAAATTATTTTAAAACAAAGTAAGAGCACTAAATATTGGCTATGCCGAATCATGTATACCCTTCACCATCTATGTATGTAAATCTAGTTAAGTGAAGTAACTTCAATAAAAAAAGCAAATAATGGAGTAACAGAGAATTAAAAAATAAAAAATAATTGGTACTGCATATATATAATTTTACATAAAAATATCATTGGCTCCTAATGGGTTAAGCATTTTTAAAAAATTTTAGTATTTCCTTAAGGATCTCTTTAAAAGCTTTAAAATGATACCCATATTGATGTTTTAAAAAATTTGAATATTTCAGAGCTCCGTAACTCGGAAAATATGGGCGAGCGCCAATATCGTCACTTCATTTTTTTCTTATCTGATCATGCTAATTTCAAACAGCTGCTCTTTCGACATTATGTCTGATCGATTGGAGTATTTAATTTTTCTCCAGCTGATCTAGTGCCTCGGCAAACTTGGTTTTAACGTTAGCACGGACGGACAAACGGACATCGCTCAATCGACTTTGCTATATATATGTATATATTTATGGGGTCGGAAATGGGTATTGTAGAAATTATAGACGGAATGATATACTTAGTTATACCCTTTTTTTCACTTTTTGTGGCGAATGCCCATCGTAGATTTTTTCATAATTTTGCTCACCTAAAAATTGATCATTTTCATATAACTTCCATGTAAAATCAATAAGGTGTTTGTTTCCACTTTGGGGTTAATACACTATTGTTACACAAGTGCGATATTTACATATATGTATAATTAATATTAAGCACATAGAGTTATTAGAAATATTTAAAAGAAAATTTTTTACAAATTTAACCATTTGATTATCTAATCGTAATGAATGAGTTTTGAAATGAAAGGCGATATAACAGATATTCAAAATAAATATTTTCTAAAAATGTGTAGGTATCAATGTAAGTGTTTGTGTTGGTTTTGTCTCTAATTTATTTATTTCTTAATTTAAGGAACTAGTTACCGTTTTAATGGGTCTTCTTTTTCAAATTAACCAATCACCTAATTTATATTTTTATTCGGCCTAAAAGTTTGAATTAATTTTGTTATATTTTTTATAATTATTTTAGCTCTTGTAATTTGCCAACCTTAATTTTTTTTAACGGTAAATATTTTCCCCAGATTCTCTTTTTTTGTTGTTGTAATTTTCAAACATACTAAAACACATTTCAAAAATGATTCGCTATATATTTACATATTCACAATCTAAAAAAAATTCAGTAAAATTTGAAGGGCTGTTCCGTAAGTTTTAAAGAAATTGATTTTATCAAATAGGAAGCTTGGCTTTTTTTTATGAATTTTGTATTAAATTTATTTGAAGTAAGAAATTTTTTTTAATAGTGAAATATGTCAAAATTAACTTGAATGATTGCCTTCTTAGCAGAAAATTGTATTTTATAGTTTGAATTTTCATTCAACATAAAGCTATAAAAAAATATAAAAAAACTTCGGAAAAGTATTTTTCAGGCTGTACTCGTACAAGCACAATGGGACAAGACGGTACAAATGTTGTTACATTAAATATTGTGAATTTTTTAAAAGCATTCACAAAGAAGAACTATGGGAATTTTTTAATATTCGAACAACCGCTCCTCATACGCTTATGATTTTTTGTTTAATTATTTTAGCTTAAAATTTAACGTTAAGGCTTAATATTTTTTTTAAGAATTTGCTTATATATTTACTATTATTATTATGTTTAATTTTTTTAATTTATTTTTTAATTAAAACAGTTAATTTAAATTTATTTTGTTTGTATGTGTATTTGCTTTTATTCGATTCTTAAAAAGAAATTATAACATTTAACACTTAAAATCTAAACATACAACATAAATATTTTTTCTTTAAGAATTTTATTCCTTTTTTTCTTTTCACCCAAGTAGTCTTAACTGTTCCTTACACATCAAGTTGTTGTACAAATGAAGTTTATTACAACAACATTATGATAGGGAATTATTTAATATTAAAAATTATATCTATATATATATTTTTTTTATATAAAATGCAAAAAGAAAAATATCATTAAAGAAATAATTTTATTTTTTCCAACACTTGTCAAAGAATGACAACGAGCGCCGTGGAAAAGTAGAAAAGTATCATTCATCATCATTTTAACATCAGCATTGATGCAATAACAATTCACCAATAAACGCCATTAAATAGTTATTTCGAAAAAATATTGGTGATGGAAGTGAGCTTTGTTGTTCATCATCTCTTGGCAAAGAGGAATGCACAGATGTTTGTAATAACTTTGGCTCTAAAACTAATGCTCTCAGTAGTGTTGTTGCTGCTGTTGTTATGGGGGCGTAAGCACTTGCTGTTTTATAAAGTGAATTTGAAGTAGCTAAAGCACCAAAAACAACTAAAACAACAACATAAATAGAATTTGCAGCAGTCGCAGTTAAAGCAGCTAAAGTCATCAATAATGTTTGATCCTTTGACATATACTTGGCGTTATTGCTTTTAGACGCATCTACAGCATATAATTGAAAACTATCATGTGCATACGTTTTTCTATTTTTACTCTCAACACTTGGAAATGGTAATAATGACGATGATGATGATGATGATGAAGTAAACGATAAAGATGATGGCAAATGAATTAAGGCGCAAGACGAAGGTGGCAATGTTGAAAAGGCTAATGTTTGTGACATGTGATGTTGGCAATCAATGGTTGCTTTTACTCGTATAGCAGCACTATTTTTGTTATTTTTATTTTTGTTTATAATAATAAAAATAATATTAGTATCATTTAGCGATGATGCTATTTTGTTAAAGACATTACGATTTGATATTGAACAATGAACTGAATGTTTCTCTTGTTGGTCATGTTGCCGTCGCCGTTGTCGTTGTCCACATTTTGTCTGACACTCATTGTCATTGGCATTTTGATAACAATTTTCATATTCTTTTTCTTGCTGCTCTTTTTCATTCGTGTATTGTGTCTTACGCCATAAATTTATTGCTAAAGAAATATCCATTTGCCTAAGAACTTCGATGCAATTATGTGCCAGTTGTTTGTCTTGTGTCAATTTATTTTGGAGACATTTTATTAAAAGGTTTTCTTGAATTTTTTGCCAAATAATTCTCACCAATAATATGACCAATGATGTCATCATAAATCCTCTTATAATGTGTTGAAGTGCATTATAATGTGTGATTTTTATTTTAACAAAATTATCTGGAGCCAAACTGTTCTTCAAATTATTAAAAATCATAATTGTTAAAGGATTTTTTGTTTTAGTTGTGATAAATGACTTCAATAGTTGAAAGTTATTCATAAATGTTTGTTTTAAATATTTTATAACTTTAGAAAGTACAAAGTCAGCTGTTGAAGGGGCTGAGGATTTTGGAGCTGCAATTTATTTATAAAAATATCATGCTTAACAATTTAATTAAAAAAAGGAGGGAAAAGTATAATGAGTACCTGAAAAATATGTTAAATACGATTCATTATGTTCATAACCATCAGCATCATCATGTGGTCCATAACCATGATCAGTAGGATAGGACTGTCCTGAAGCCATTATACGTGGACGGTCCTCCTCGATAACACTTTCAATTTCTTCTTTAAAAATGTCAAAAATGCTGGCTGTACATTTGAGCTAAAATTTAAATATAAAATAAATTTTAAACATTTTTAGTTTTTATATAAAAGAAACAAAAGAAAAAAAGTTATGTTAAAATAAGTTTCCTGGAAAATCTTACCCTCATTTGTCCTTTAATAAAATGTTGAGTCGTAACCATGAAATGGACAGCACTCATTACGGATTCTAAATTGTTTTCCTCATATTTTTCAATTTGATAATTTTTAATGTGATGAGGTGGAACCTGCAAATCAGTTTAAAAGATCTTTTGTTACTTTTCATAAAATTTTTATTGTGCGTTTGTTTGTTTGTTTCTTTGTTTATTTTGTAATAAAAGGCATTTTGAGAATATGCGGTCAATTAAAAAATGTTTTTGTATTTTCTTACTGCAACAGAAGTATGTTTGTGTCTAACCAAAATTGTCACACTTAATGGAGTCAACTTTTTCATTTTGATAACATGTCTGTCTGTGAGCAATTTTTAAAAATTTTGTTTCTATTATTCTTGTTTTTGTTACACTTCTTCTATACTAATTTTTTGTGGCATAGATGTGATGATGCTAAATATCTTCAAAATACCTTTAGGGGTAGCAACAAAGCAAATAAAAAATCTCGCTACAATGGGATTTTTTGAGGGAGTTTTTTTTTGTTTTGGGTTTTTTGATACTTCAAATAAATTATGTAAATTTTTTAATTATTTTCTTTGAAATGTTCTTCATGAATTATTAGTTTTCGTATGTTAGTCTTAGAAATATTCTTAGAAATTTCCACAAAAATTTCTTTCTTTTGTACATGGTAGACATTTTTACGTTTTCCTTAATAAACTTAACTTCAGTATAAAAATTTTTCAAAGGAAATCACTCATTAAGAAAAAATAAAACAAAATAAATTAAAAAAAAATATTAAGGTATAATAATAAACTTAATTGAATTTTTTCTACGCATGAATTCACTTTCAGAAGCTGGAATAAAGGGTTATTAAATATAAAAAAAATAATTATGTTTCTTCATTATTTGTAGAAAAAAAAATATTTTGAAAAATAATTTTTTTATGCTTAAAATTAATAATCAAGGGTCATCCAAATGTGACGCCTAGATGTCAGCACTATATAATTTTTACACGTGACAACTTTTCAAATGACATAAGCCATTTTGTTTTATTAGAATGATATTCTATTCCACTTATAATTGTGATGGATCATACTTTTAATAAAAAAAACAGCTTAAAAAATTGCAAATAGTTTGTGTTTTATTTCAAAGAAACACGTAGGCGCGTTTTTTGGATGACCCTTTATAACAAAAAAATTGTTTAATTACGGGTAATCAAAATTCTCACAAAAAAAAAAAAACGTAAATGATAGTTTATAGTCTGATTTAATTTTTAAATTTTTTTGATGTAAAGAAATACTTAAATTACCTAAATTCTGAATACAAGCTGTTATTTGACACAAAAATATAAAAACTTTTAATGAATATGACGCGAACGGCGAGACTGATTAGAGTCTCAACAATCCCAAACAGATAATTTGATACTAAAAATAGCAAAACTATATTGTTATAAATAGCGTCTTCAATTCACTCTGATGTGATGGTCAAAACTTACAAAAACAAAAAAAAAAACGCGAAACCCTGGCCAAAATAAAAACTCATGTAATTTTTTAAATAAATACAATATTCTAATTTAACTAAAACTTTATTAAAGAATGTATAATAAAAAAGCCTTTTGCTTTTTCTATCCTGTTTTCAAATAAATAAATCTGAACTATTAAAATAATTGAATCAACATATTCAATGTAACTGCTCGCCATTTACACAAAAACATAAAAAAATTATCTAACAAAATACGAAAATTGTAGCAATTAAAATAAAAATCTGGCCTTTAGTAGATTATTCTAAACATTTTTCAATAATTTGCTTTACATGATTTCCAGACAATAAACTAAATAAATAAACTAAACTGGTCGTTGTTTTTAAAAAAAGTGACTAAAACGTGACAAAAAGTGAAATAGTTTGTACGAAATGAAAATAAAATAAAAACAAGTAAGAGTCATATATTCGACTATGCCGTATCTTGTGTACCTTTCACCATATCTGTATAACCACATGTTTCTAAGTTTTATTTAGGTTTGTTGTC
Organism: Gymnosoma rotundatum; assembly: GCA_916610165.2. Taxonomy (NCBI): domain Eukaryota; kingdom Metazoa; phylum Arthropoda; class Insecta; order Diptera; family Tachinidae; genus Gymnosoma; species Gymnosoma rotundatum. The sequence continues at coordinate 885,536 of OU744337.1, forward strand.
CCAGCGTAGCAAATGAAATGTTTACTGTATAAGATCGTAATATATTTCAGTGGTGAATAAGTAGTACGAGGGCTGCTCTATATATTTCTGGCCTAATAGTGAAAATGCGAATATTTATAATCAAAAATGGTTTTATTGTTTTTAAAAGTATTCTCCAGCGTGATTTATACACTTTTGCATGCGCTCAAACCAGTTGTCGAAGCACTTTTTCCACTCCGATTGAGACACCTCTAAAACATGGTTTTTGAACACTTCAACAGCTTCTTCTGGCGACGAAAATCGTTGACCACGCATTTTTTTCTTGATGTGCGGAAACAAGAAGATGTCATTAGGTGCCAAGTCAGGGCTGTACGGCTGATGACCCATTAGTTCGACGTTTTGGCCGGTCAAAAACGCTCTGGTTTGAGCCGATGTGTGAGAGCTCGCATTGTCATGGTGAACAATGATTCGTCTTCTCTTGTTGGTTTTTCGAATTTCTCCGATGACTTCAGGCAAACAAATTGTAGTGTATCACTCAGAAGTGGCCGTCCTACATTGCTCAAGCGGGACAGTTGCCACATGACCAGTTTTGCCGAAGAAACTGGCGACCATTTGCTTCGAAGTGCTTTTTCCACGAACAACTTTCGTTGTATTTTGCTCGTCCTTGAAGACCCACACGGTCGATTGTTGTTTCGTTTCGAGCTCATACGCATAGATCCATGATTCGTCACCTGTGACGATCTTATAAACGTCTTTTGAAGCACCGCAATCGTATTTTTGCAATATTTCTTTGCACCAATCGACACGAGCCTTTTTTTGAGCGACTTTCAAATTGTGCGGGATCCAACGAGATTAAACCTTTATTACGGCCAGGTGTTCATGCAGTATCGAATGTATGCTGGAGGAAGAAATGTCCAAGGATGTCTCTATCTCTCGGTATGTCGCATGTCGATCTTGCATTATGAGTTCACGCACGGCATCAATGTTCTCTGGCACAACAGCCGTTTTTGGACGACCTTTACGGTATTCGTCTTTGAGCGAGCTTCGGCCACGATTAAATTCATAATACCAATTTTTCACAGTGCTATAGGATGGTGCTTCATCGCCATACAAAGATTTAAGTTCATCAAAGCATCGTTCATCGTGATAATCCATGTCGAAAGTTGTGAAAAATGATGGCACGAAAATGTTCACGAGTTAATTCCATTTTTTTTCTATATTAATTTTTTCAAGTCACTGTAAACAACACAAATAATGGTCGTACGTTAAAACGTTTTGAGTACGATTATGCTTAAAAATGACAAACTTTCCAATGAAGATGTCAGATTGCACTTGGCAGCACTCAGTGTTGCCAGGCCAGAAATGTATAAAGCAGCCTCGTATATTCCGTAATTAATTTTTTTTCTTATTTTTTGATTCTCTGTCACCCCAATATTTGCTTTTTTTATTCGAGTTACTTTACTAAGCAAGATTTACATAGATGGTGAAGGGTATATAAGATTCGGGATAGCCGAATATAGCACTCTTACTTGTTTTAATATAATTTTTACCAAAATTAGTTTCACGTTACGTGCTTACGAGTTGTAGTCTTTTTTCAATATATTTCGTTTTCTTAATTTTAAATTGCAAAACTCCATTGAGCTTTTAATTTTTAACACTGGGCTAAAATCAACATTTTATTGCAACTAACAAAAAATAAGTGCAGTCGACTTTGTTGTCCCAATCAATCAGATATTCACAACGCATATTTCTTATAAATGTTTCAATAATAACTTTTTGATTCACACGCACACACAAACAGACTGGCATTATTTCAAATATATTAAGATTAAGAATCTATATGTCTGGTTTTTACAAATAAATAATTCTCAAGTTACAAATAGAGTGATAAATGATTTATCCCTTTCCCGAATAATGTAGTGAACAAAAAAATGTTCATGCTCTAAACTTGAGTCTCAATTAAAATGTTTCTCTTCATTTAGTTTAACTCTAATTCAATAAATAGCATTAAAGTTTCTTATTTAATAAAAAAAAAAAAATAAACATTTAAGTCAAAAACAAAATCTAAAATCTATGAATTTGCTTCATTACTTTCAACTTTGAAAAAAGGTCTTATCGTAATGGCTTTTTATGTCATTTATAATCGTTAAATCTTTTAAATCTTAAGCACTTAAATATTTTCTACTGACTCATCCAAACTCATAAATATTCCTTTATTTTTTAACTGTATTTGTGTCTTTACTTTACATATTCTCCATTTCTGTTTAAATCGTTGTTGTTGTTTTCTTAAACAAACCATAAAATATGAAATCAATTTATAAATATTTATTATTGTATCTTAAGAAGTGAAATGAACAAACTACTTGTACATAAATAAATTTTTACTACATTTTAAATACCAAAGAAAACAGAACAGAACTGACAAAAAAAATTATAAACTTATTCACATTCACTTATATTTTATGTAAAAGAGGAAAAGCTCCTCCGAGAGAATTTTTATTCAAGCGGAAATATTTATTTTGAAAACAACAAAAGATTTTTTAAGATGAAGAAAAATTGGTCTCTGAAATCTGTATTTTTGAAGGTGACATATAAATTTTGTTCTTGATTGAGTAAAAATGAAAAATTAAAGATTTCTGATTCTTAAATACAAAAGGGGAGAAAGTAAAGTTTGCAGGAATAAACTATCTTTCCTAGGCACAACATAACAGTTGAAAAATTTTTTGCTATTGAGGTTTTACAAAAAGTAGTTTTTTTCTTATGCATTTTTTAAAAATATTTATTTCAGTTTTATTATTTTCCTTTGAAGTATTTATTTACAGGACACATTTATGACCATTTCATGGGGTGTTTCTTCAATATTTGTTTATTTTATCTGGTGTTTTGTCAACTGTATAAGAAAAACATAAACATTTTTGTTGTCTGTGGCGTCTCAACTGCTTGATGTCGTTGTGGTTTTTCTAATATTTTAACAAAAGAAAAATTTACAGTTGAGTGATTAAGTAGAGCAAGGAGCACTTACTCTGTAAGTTTTTTCCTTTTCATTCATCTACTTAGCCTTTCGAAACAATACGAAAGACGAAATATAGTGAAAAACAATGTTATAGGGGTTTTCACGTTTAACTGGTACAACGTAGCAAATAGCAAATAGCAAAAATGTTCATCTCTTTGAAAATTTATAGTATATTTCAATGAATAACAAGAGTCAGTCACCACTATCAGCATTATCATCGCTTTATTTTACTTACTATTGAATGACTTGACTTCGAATGGAAGCATTGATAATAAGAAAACAAGTAGAGTTTGATGGTCTGCAAAGAGTTTTTTTTTCGCCACCCCCCCTTTTACTTTATAATGAAAAAGTACTTGTCAGAAGACAACGAATGACTGAAAATATTCTTATAAGACAATGCAAGAGTGGCTTGTAAGAAACAAATTATTATTGCAATAAATATGTACTTGAGTGATAAGAAAACCAACAAATGATTATGATGGAATGGAATTAAAAAATCTTATATCAACATAAAACAAACAATGTCATCATGAAGGTTTTGTATACAAAAAAAAAAAAAAATTAAAATTAAGAAACAATTTAAATTAATTAAGTTCTCTCTAACAAAGTTTGTTTATAAAAGAGCTTCTACCACCCAAAATATTTCTATAGAATTCAATTTTAAATTTCATTTTCAATCATCAGTAATCTCTCGTAAAATAAAACGTTTTGGTTTTTGGTTACAAAGATACATTTAACATTAGATGGATTTGTTTTAAAAATAAAATGTGTAACAAACCTTTAGGCAGCAAATTTACAGTTTTGGTCCTTGTGCAGACACTTAATACTTACCACGATGCCATTAATAGTCCATGTCAGATTAGCAGCAGGTTTAGAATATTTAATTGAGCAATTGCCGTCAACCAAATCACCGATGCGATAACGTGGCTGTATACCCGTTACGATAGCCTGCTCTTCGGGTAATTCTGTGTGAAAATAAATTGAAATAACACACAAAAACAAAAAACAATATTAAATTAATCAATTAATGTATTAGACGAATGAAATGTAAGCTACTAATTTTTAGAGTTCAAAACTAATCAAGAAAAAAGTTTGCAGTAATTAACACTTAAATGCTTCTCGGTTATTGAAGGGCGTTAAAAAAAACACTGCACGAAATTAACGATTTTTTCTCTTTCTTTTTTTTCTTAAAATTTGTGTGCGTGTATATGAAAGGGTGCAGTTTTGTATTGAATCTACACAAAAAGTGAAAAATGTTTAATCAAAATGAGCAGCAATAAATGTCTCACAGAGAAATTGTGGTTATTGAACAAAGAAAACAAAGGAGCAAAAACAAAAAAAAAAAAAACTAAACTGCTTCAAACAAAAACAGTGAAAAGAAATACCACAAAAATTCATTTGTCTAATTAATTTGTTTTTTCTTTTTTTTCATCGTCTAACTTTAGCACGCTAATGGTAATTCCTTCTCAGTTTTTATACAGGCCACTCACATTTTTGTTTAACACATTTTCTAAATTTTTTATTGGTTTCGCACTCTTTTACTCTTCAACTCACTAACACTCACACGCACACACACAAATGGTTTTACTTTAGTATCATGATAAGAAATGATAAGAATTCATTAAACTTCAACTCACCTACAACTTCCATTTCACCGGATACCATTGCTGTTTGAAATGATGGCGCTTCAACGGATATTTCACAAGTAAATTTGCCAGATATATTCAGGGGTACAGCCAATAAAACGACATGACTTTGATTGGAAAGATTACGCTGAAAAATGCCAGAGAACAAGAAAATATTTTTTTTATTCCTCTGCCATCTCCAGAGTGGAGGGAAAAGAAGTTGAATAAATTATTCACATAAATAACTTTTTATACATTTTTATTTTATTTTCCATTTTTCAATAACTTTAAGAGAAATAATTTTCAACAAAATGCAAATTGCAAGTCATGAAAATTAGTATGCTGATAGTTTTTTTTCTTCTTCTGATTGTGGGTTTCATTATATTCAATGCAAAATTACTTTTTTGCATTAAACCTCAATATTTTTTGGGAATTAGATGAGCTCTTTCTGTGGCTGGATTTTTTCATTTGGGAGAATTGGTATTTTAATAGATTCGTCATTTGCATGTTCGAAGATGAATGTGTTTTAATAATTATTTCACTCATGTTTGTCACGACCATTAGCTTTTTATTTCAATTGAATTTGGGAAAATTAACACCGTTAAAGCAAACTATCGTTATTGTTATTTTCTAATTAAAAGCTGTCCTTGGCCCTTCTTGTTTATAAATGAAGGTGTCAAATTCTTAAAAATATTGCAAAAACGTTTTGTAATTCTTAAATTTCTGGTTTCAGACAGCTAAAACTAAAATACAGGGTGGTTTAATTTTAGGGGCCGATGTTGATTTTGAATAAAACCTAAATTATTTGGGAAATGATTGTCATTTCTTTTTATTTTGATAGCACTGTTATGGTTCAATTAGGAATGGAACAAAGTTTCTGCCAAATGACCGCAGAGACTTCGGCCGCAACCCTCCATCCGATGCTCCAAATTTTCGATGACGCTGAGGCATATTTGAGGTTCTTGCCGTTAATGTACCGAATTATCTCATCCTTTATTAAAATAACCTCAAAGGAAGAAGTCCAACGGTGTAAAATCACATGATCTTGGCAGCCAATTGACATCGCCACCACGTGAGATAACAAGGCCAGTGAATTTATTGAGCAAAATAGCTATTGTTTCGTTAGCTGTGTCGCAAGTGGCACTGTCCTGTTGAAGCCACATATCGTCTAGATCTATATCTTCCAATTCGGGCCATAAAAAGTTATCATCTCACGAACACCATTTACAGTAACTGCTTGATCGGCCTCATTTTGGGAAAAAGTACCGCCCGATGATGCCGCCAGTCACTATTTGTGGGTGCATTGATTTTCGACATTCACTCTTGGATTATCATTCGTCCAAATGCGGCAATTCTCGTTATTGACGAATCCACTGAGGTGAAAATGTGCCTCATCTCTGAAGATGATTTTATAGAAAATTGATCATCCACTGTTGCCATTTCTTGCCACCATTCTGACCATTGAGGACGTTTGGAATGATCAAGAGGCATTCGTTTTTGAGTGAATTGAACATCGTAAGCATGTAAATGAAAGTCTTTATTCATAATATTCATCAATTACGAGCGTGAGAGGTGCAATTGCTGGGCACAACAACGAGTTGAGATGGACGGCTCTTCAGCCACTCTATGGCGAACAGCAGCGATATTGTTGTTATATTGGTGTCTTCACATCTCCTACAGGCCCGGTTTGCTTAAATTTTTGCACGATTTTTCCGATTGTGCGAATATTTGGACGATTAAATTGACTGAAAATTTTTAAAAGTTCACGATATGCATTTTGATTTGATCGCCCATTTTCATAGAAAGCCTGAGTTACTTTAACGCGTTGCTCGATTTTTTGTCTTTCTATGGCTCAAATTAAATTGGTCTGAAATTAAGAAATGTAAAATTACACGCAGGTGGGGTTCACATTCGACGTCGGCCATTAAAATTTAACCACGCGATAGTATTATGTGATAAAAGACTTGTTTTTCAAATTGGGTTAAATATCTGATTATCAAAATATCTTGATGCATCAACCAAAATATGAAATACCTAAATTTAAAAAATATAAAAAAATAAATATAAGCTCTACTATACAAATTATACTTTTAATTTAAACGGATAAAATAATTATAACAAATCCACCTCTTTTCGTTAATTAAGTTTCACTTTGAAAATAAAATTTCATTTTTTCCTTTGCAAGTAGTTCTCGCTACACCTTTTTATTCGTTTTTCTGTTGGTTTTTAAAATGCCGTTCATTAAACCCAAAATAACTGTTGCAATATCTACAAAAATATTAAACTGCAATTGAGATGTAAAAGCAAAAAAAAAAAAAATAAATAAAAAATATTTAAATGTTGAATTATTAATGGCAATTTTATCTCTTTTCTGTTTGCAATACCTTTATATTGATACAACCAACTAAAATGCTATTGAATTGTAAATTGAAATTAAAAAGTTGCTAATGATTATAATATCCTTATTGTTGTTTATTTGTTTGTTTGTTTGTTTATAAATACAAGCAACTTTCATTGCAATTTATTAAAGGAGAAAAAATGAAAAAAAATAAATAAAAATTAAAAGCAAAATACATGTATTTTTTTATAACCCCATTATTTATTAAATGTAATCGATCGATTGTGCATTATTATTCAATATATTGTTAATGAGTTTTTTTTCTGTTGCTTTTGTTGTTGCCGTAGCTGTTGTGTATTCTTCTCATTAAATAACAGTTGCTTTAATTACATGCAAATGACTATTGAAATCAATTGTGTTGGTGCTTGTTATTGTTGTTTGTTAACATTCGGTGTTGCCCGTTCTTGTTTAAATCACAAAATTGACGAGCGTTTATGAATTATTTCGGTAAATTGTTCACTTTTTATTTCCGTTATATTTTAAATCTTCTCATTGATTATAATTTTTACACCGGGTTTAATAAACTGAAAAGTTTTGCTTTTTTGTTATTATGTTTTTTTTTTCTCTTCGTTATTAAACTGATATAAAATATGACAGTGTAACGGCATTTATTAACAAAAAAAAAAAAAGGAAAAGAGAAACAAAAACTTACCTCCACATTTAGACCACTTTGGCTTGGAAAAACTTTCATTGCCGGATTTTCCTTTGGTGTATAACGATAAAATTCACGTCGTCCTTTGTACCATTTTACTGAATATAAAGTATCATTTTCCATATCGTAATTACATGTTAACATTGCATTACTACCACGTTTTACAGCTTGTGGTATCGTCACTGAAACATCCTTGAGTGCTACAATGAAATCTGCAACAGAAATTCAAAAAATACAAAAAAAAAAAGAAAAGAAAACAAGGAAGAATAAGTAAAAGTTGCAATAAAAGAGTTATAATGATTCCTGCAATAGTTGTTGTTGTTGTTTTTTATTACATTAAAACATTACAGCACGAGAGTAGAAACTAACGAAAGACAAACAGGAAATATTGTTTAAAAAGTTATATCTTTAAATGCAGATGTATGTACATACATATATTTATTCGTATTATTTACAAACATATATATGTATGTATGTGTAAGTATACTTTAATGGCAATGCAAATGTGCACTCATAAGCATATCGCTACTTAAAATGCATTTGGTTTCAATAATATTTGCACCCATTGATTTATTGCAATGACTTATAGTAAGTCAGCAATCGTTGCTTGATAAATATTACTAAACCCTGAATCATTATTAGAAAGAAGAGCTACCTATTATCCAACAATATATTCTTACGAAAATAAATCCACCAAGTGCGAGTTTGACTCACACATGAAGGGTTCCTTCCATTTAAACAATGAACGCAATGTACCTTTTAAATTTTGATTAATTCTTTTTCTTATATATTATTTTTTGTAGTTGAAGGTTTAAGGCATTATCATCATGGCATCCGGGAAAACACTCTTTAATTCTGCCTATAAAAACTCGATAAACTCTCGATGGTAATGGTAGCAACCTTTATGAAACAACCGCATAATAAATAAAAAAATAATTTGTGCCTTTCATCTTTCTCTCCTAAAGGGATCAAAGCGTACCAGAAATAATTGTTTTTATTAGAAATTTATTAAAAATCTATTTAGACCAACTCTTTTTCTCACATTGCACGCTGTATCATTTTGCTTTTTGTATGACGATATGTAAATCTTATATTTATAGTTTTAAATGTAATACTGGCATTAAACTTTATAATAAGGATATGTAAATTATATTCTTTGCCTTTGCATTTAAGTTGGAATGTATGGAAGCCATAAATGTAACAAATTATTTAAAAATTTTTGTTGTTTTTTGTAACGAGAGTATTTGGAAACTTTATACACTTTTGTTGTAAAAAGTAGAACAAACTTGCTATTTTGAATGAATTGGATGGACCATAAAACTCTTGAAAGCTTTGTTGAACATTTTATAAAATAATCTTCTCATATATATATTTTTTGTCTATTGTTCAGCATAGTAAAATCTTTTCAAAAGAAGTCTCCCTTTCATTATTATGTTTCAACATTAAATCAAAAAAATTAAGAATTTTATATTGTTAAAAATAAAATACTTTTGTTGTAGATAAACAAACACGTATAAAGTTTGAGGACCACATCTTCTCATTGGCGTAGATAGGCCTGCCTTTGAAGAGCTAAGCCACCACCCTCGGAAAAAATACGCTTCCCTGAAATTTTTCCCTTCTTATGGAATTTGCAATACGTGACATATATGTCCAGAAAATCACTCTGGTTACACTAATTCAGCCTCGACAGTTTGCTACAATTAAATTAGATTTATGGTGTTCATGGTCTGACAGACACTATAGATTTTGTTTAAATCTTCTAAATTTTTATGCCTGGATATTTTAATTTATAATAAACTAACAAATAGATCTAACACTTTTCTAGATAAGTTATACTAAATATTTTTTAGAAAGTTTTTAACAGCGGTTTTTTAAGCCTGAAAGAAAAAATAACACTAAAAATTAAATTCTGAACAAAAATATTTTCTTATTATTTTTAGGAAACTCTGGCAAATTATTATGAATAGATTCACGCTTGAACAACGGTATCAAATCATCTAAGTTTTTTTTTTAAATCAGTCATCAATTCGAGTAACTTATAGAGGACTTCGTGATCTTTATGGTGCACATAATCGTCCGTCTGAGGCGTCCGTCTAAGCCGCCCATCTGGGTTGGTAGTAAGCAAAATTGCCGCACATGGAGTGAGACGAATCCACAACATACCCTACAGACTCCATCGCATATAGAAAAATGCACCGTTTGGTGTGGTTTGCACGCTGGTGGTATCATCGGACCTTATTTCTTAAAATATGAGGCCGGATCTCACATTGCAATCAATGGAGATCGTTACCGCACCATGATTAATGATTTTTTGTATAAAAAATATGGATGACATTGATCCGCACAAAATGTGGTTTTAACAAGATGGCGCTACGTTCCGTACGGCGACCGCAACCATCGAGTTATTGAAATCAAAATTTGGCGATAAGTTGAATTCGAGAAATGTACCTTTCAATTGGCCTCCATCGTCGTAAGATTTGACACCTCTCGATTATTTCCTGTGGGGCCACGTGAAGTCACTGGTTTATGCTGATAAACCAGCAACAATTGACGCTCAACATGGTTCGTGTTATTCGTGACATACGACCAGCAGTACTTGAAAAAGAGACCCAAAATTGGACGTCCAGAATGCGCTTCGTCATAAGCAGCCGCAATGTCATCTTCTGGTCTTTCGTATAAAAATATTCGTCATTTCACTTTAAATTTTTGTGTTATATTTTACAATTTAAAGTTCTATCGGGCTTAAAAAACACCCTTTGTTTGTCCTTAATGAACGTTTTTTTCGCTGGCAAGAAAATAAAATTTGAATAAAATTTATTTATTTCTGGTTACTCCATTTTTAAATGCACTAAAAACATATTTTTTATTTTTCAATGAATATATTAAAAAAACTTTTAAGTCTTTTGTAAGTAAATATCTATTTTTTAAGCATTATTAAATTTAATTTCAAAGATGTTGTGAATTTTGTGTGCATCTGTTTAAAATATTATTTTTACCCTTCTGTCCATTATTCATATTTACATAAGTTTTGATATTGAGTCTTTCATGTTTGTTGCACATTTTTTTTTGCGGATTTGTATTATGTCATGTCTGTACATGTATTAACAAGCAGTGTATATTTTTCTTCATCACGATGTTATTTCTAGAATATGTATATTGTTCCATTTTTTTTTACTGTTAACAAATCATAAAGTTTCCGCTTCCGTTAAGCAGACATATACTCTTCTGAATAGTAAAGTGTTTGCTAGAATTTATGTTTAAAATAACGTTAAATAAATAGATAGATAGATGGACTATCTAATGTACATATAAATATAATACTATAGTGGGCGGGCGTGAGTTTAAATTCATAGAAGAACAACATTGTAATTATTTAAAATTAAAAAAAAAAATAGAACTCAAGTCTGACATCATGTTAGTGACATGTGCATATGGTGTTGCTGATATTTAGCAATAAATGTAAATATCTCTTGTTTTCACTGTACCTTCTGCTTGCTTCTTTTGTATTCATGAAGCTAATCATTGTGCACGACAACTACTGGTTGCATTAATTCCACACAAAAAAATACATATTTCCTTAGCGCAATTTTATTTCAACTAGAGCTTCTTTTAGATCGAATACTTGATTATATCAATGAAGAGTATTGAAACAAATTTAATAACCAAAATTATGTATACATAGGAGGTCCTTCCTTAACAAATAATTTTAACATATTTAATTAAAGATGTAAATTAACGTTCAAAAATAAAACCTGCTAAAAATCTCTGAAAATTTTCTTAAATTCTTAAATTAAATTCTTAAAAATTCTTAAAAAAAAAAATTCTTAAAATTCTTAAATTAAATTAAATTAAATTCTTAAATTAAATTCTTAAATTCTTAAAAATAAAACCTGCTAAAAATCTCTGAAAATATTCTTAAATTCAAAATAAAATTCTACAAGGACAGAGTGATATTTTATTTTTTTAAGAATTATTATATATGAAAAGTGAAAATAATATTACAGCAAATGAACTAATTTTAGCGTAACAGACATGACGATGCTGGATTTTTTCGGAATTTAAAACTTGTTAAACTTTTAAGAATTAATAAAAATTTTTGCATCAATTAAAATGTTTATATATTTTTATTAATCTCTATGTATATAAAAATACGTGTATGTGAGTGACCGATAAACTTAAAAACTACTGGACCGGTTTTGACCAAATTTTTTATGCATGCTCCACTACCCATGAGAAGTGTTTCTGTGTAGTTTGAAGTTCGTCCGATAGATGGCGCATTATTTACTTTTTTGGGTTTTTGCACCGTAACTCAAGAACTATTGCACCGATTCTGAGTGTTCCTGTGTGAATTGCGGATTGACCAACAGATGGCGCCAGCAATGCGGACCAGGCCCAACTAGTACTTGAATAAAATAAATACCAAAATAGCAAGATTTAACATAAAAATGAAAACTAAACTGATGCAAAATTATTCAACTCAATTTGGAAATAATTTTAAATTTTTTTAAATATTACCTGCCATATTAGTAAAAATAAAATTAGTTTGAAATGGGTTTCATGACAAAATTTTTATACTAATTTATCCTAAAATACATTTCACATCTTTTTTAATATTTTATGAATGCGGCAGTTACTTTTGCCTAAATCAAAGTGACCCAATAAAATTGAAAATAAAATAAGCAATTTGGTTAAAACTATCAGCATGTCACTGTTAACTTCTCTACTTCCTTTTTGTTAACACAACTTTATTAAGGATTTTTAGTGATAAGCAACAGCGTTAAAAATTAAAAAAATTATAGCTTAATTCTTGCAAAAAAACCGTTTTTAAAACATATTTCGCCTGTCTAACTATAACGGTGCAAAAATATGACCACATACATCAAAGTACATTAACTATTGGGACACCCTTTAAGTTATAAATTTTTTTATCAATATTTGTTGCTATAACGGTCATAGCAATCACCATTCTATCCAATTTTCCAGCGTTCGTCTAAACGGTTTAAAAGATAGGCCCATATAGGCCAATTTATGTTAATTATGGGAACACCCTTTAATTTCTAAGCTCAAATTATAATCTTACAGTTCCCTTATAAGTTTCAACTATCTGTTTATAAATGGTCAAAAATATGGCCACATTCATCATATTACATTAACCATTGGGACACCCTTTAATTTTAAATCCAATTTTTACAGTTGTTATTATAGAAGAGTTTGCAATACAGTTTCCCTGTAAATTTCAAGCGCCTGTCTACAACTGTTCAAAAGTATGACCATATACATTAAATTAAATGTACTATTGGGGCACCCTTTAATTTATTATTTTGAAAATCAATATTTGTTACTGTAACATAGCAATCGACATTTTTACCAATTTCCATGCGTTTGTCTTTAACGGTTCGAACATAGGTCCATATAGATTAAATTAGTTCTCCTATGGGGACACCCTTTAATTTTTTTGATATATCTTTGTATTCTTTTTTGCTATTGGAAGGTTTAGTTATACGAGTTTCTTATTTTTTAGGGCTGTGCCATTTACAAGTCATAATACCCGTAAAAACTATGTATGTGTTATGGTGACACCCTTTAATTTTTGAAATTGTGAATATTTTTCAAATAAAGAAAAGAATTTGAAAATCGGTCGTAAATTACTGAGTTGTGGAGACACTAATATAAACAAGATTCAGCTGAATTAATATCCTCCTTCTTTTTTGAGGTCGGGTAACAAGTAAAAGTGACTTTGTACGTAAAGAATTAAATGTCCTCACCTTTTGTGATATTAAATGAACTTTTAACACATCAAATCGAATACTTTTCAGAATACCAAAGAGTTAATTATTTATCAGTTATTTTTCCACAAGCCAAAAATATTAAATACTAAAGAAGCACAAATTCTGAGAGTTTTCAGGGTTTCGGTATCAGGTATATTCCGAGTACTGAACCGAATATTTAAGCGCTTATTTTGAATAAATTTAAAATTAACCTTAAACACTATTTAAGTTTTGGTTAGCTCAAAGCCTGGGTATATATATTCCGGCAAGAATGTTTCTTTTTTGTTTTAAATTTAAGCCCGCTGGGTACAGGCACCAAAAAAGTATTAAGCGGTTTACTTTTAAGTTAACTATAAATCAATTTTCTATTGTTAGTAATAACAAATCGCAATAACTTATTTTTGCCTAATTAAAAATGTATTTCTTGCAATAAAAAAAGTGAAAAATAAACCAAAAAATTCATTTTGTTTTGGTAAAAGTATAATTTGTTGAGTTTTTTTTTATTTATTTCATTACGTTTCTAAAAACTTAGTTTGCCTTTTCTCTTTCTTTTCCTTATTTTATTTATAATTTGAAATTCTAAACATTTATCAACAACTAATTAAAAAGACACATTAAACTGAAAACTTTTCTTTTGGCTGGAATAACAAATTTTCTTTCATTACATTTTGCTACAACCATAAAAAGTTTGGGTTTCTCCTTTTTTTTTCCTTAGACTAGGACTTTGTGATATTATTGTTAGCATTGCTTCTTATATCATTGTTGTTATTATCAAAACAAAGTATCATTTGTATGGGTTTATTGGGAAAATATTAAAGAAGAAAAAAACGCTGTGTTTGTGGTAACAGTTAGTTTTCGTTAGTTGTTACTACTCTCGTATATGTAGGAGGGAGGGGTGCACCGCTCCTTTGTTTTTACAGTTCTGTAATAGCTTAGTTGGACTTTTGTTGATGACAGCTTTTGTATGTTTGCAACAAATCAAAGAACAAAAAAGTTAAATGAAATGTAAAAAAAGAAAATATGTGTGATGGATGCAGGAATAATCGTAGAAACTAAATTTTGTTATTTATACACCACAAGATTTAACGTTTTTTAAAATACATTCAATCCTTTTTAAATCACTAAACTGTTTCTGATTGTATTTTTTTTTGTGCTTCTCTGTTTTGCTTTCTTATGTCCACTGTATTTTTGTCGTTTAACACAAAATACCGATTAAAGCATAAATAGTCTTGAATAAAAGGAAGACATACAGAAATGGAAACTCTTTATTTCTAAACGGAGAATACAGAAAATTAACTGCATTTAAAAAAAAAGACAGTTTAGATAAAGTTTATCAGTTTGTTATGTTACATTTTGTGCATAAAAGAAATTTTAGTTTCGTTGTCTGTTTTTATGGGAGGTGGTTTTTTAAATCTATTTTTACCAGCATTTGTCTCTAGTTTTTAGAAATTTTTTCTTGTTGCCAAAATAAATATATAAATTGTTCTCCCTCCCTAGATTAAGTTGTAACCACTGGCTATCATTTGCAGTTAACCTTCACCTGGACATATCAATTTTAAACTTTTTTCTTGTTGGTTTCTGTCCAAACTCTGCAGTTATTTATTATTGGTTATCAGTTGTAGTTTTTTGCTTGTGTTTTTGGTTTTGCAGGTGAAAAATACCAAAAATGTTGGTTTTTAGATTTAGAAAATTTGTAAAAATTTAAATATATTTCTAAAGTGCAGAATTGCTAAATTTGTATGTAAGCACACACTTAAAAAAAATAGATTTTATTTGTTTTGTCCTTTTAATTTTGAATTTGCTATATCTTAAGCATACTGATCATAAACTCTGTAAAACATTTTTAAATGAAATATTCCTAAAATAAAATAATTGAATTAATTAATTAATTTACCCTCAATAATCAATATCGGTGATTTGTTAATAAAATCGGAATAATTTTAAAAATAGCACAATAAAAACTTTTTTAAAATTAATAATTTAATTAAATTAAAACAAGCTGTATCCTTAAAGTTGTAAATGAAAAAAAAAAATATTAGTATGTACAAAGTATGAAGAAGATGCTCAAGTTGTTATTTGGATAAGATGTCGATTTTATAAAAAATCAAATGAAAAGTTTTTTGCAAGTTTTAATTTACTTGCTTAGGGATCGTAAAAACCCTTTGCGTAATGAAGAAAATCCCACACAAATTTTATTTGCCGGGATCTATCGTATCAAATTGTCGTTAAAAATATATTTTAGCTTTTATACTTATTGATGACTATATTTGTAATAAACAAGCAGTCCCCACGACCTCGCCTGCGTGTCATTTTAAATTTTCTTAAAATTCGCATTTAACTATATTTTCCAGAGATTTATAGACAGTGTTAAAAATTTTCCATCTACAAAAATAAAAAGTGCTGATAACTGTTTTAGTAAAATTCTGTGAAATGAAATGACTTATCATTACGAACAGAAAGTATTCTATATTGGAACCAAGGTTCTAATGGACCTCGTCACAAAATTTGGTTCAATTCCAAAAATTTCCAAAAGTAGGTGTTTTGTATTCTATATCGATTTCTATCTACATCATTAATAAAATTTTCAAAAAATAGTTCATGTACATTTCATTACTGCTTTATTATATTTATAGATAAATCCGTCTGGTGTAAGTTTGTCTGAAACATGCTAAGTTCCAACCCACGTATAGTCTACATTTTTTTTTATTTTTTTATACTTGATTTTACGACTACTTACACCCTGATTCAGCCTACTCAACCCTGTTTCAGCCTACTACGGTTCCAAAATATAAGGATATGCATCTGAAAATCACATCACTTTCGGAACACTCTTTAATTCTTAGTAGTTGTTGTTGTGGCGTCTGTAGTAATACATCTTTTGTGAAAAGTTCATAAGTCCACCTATTATAGTTCCCGAGATAGGGGGCTGTGACAGACGGTCAAACATTGTGACGAAAAAAATAGGGTAACCTTTTTGTACAGAATCCTAAAACATATAATAAACTTCAAAATTTTATTTTTATATTTCTATTAAAATAATTGGTTTCACAAAATTCATGTCCTTAAGGACTCCTAACAAAATTTTGTTTATATAATTTTCACTTCATTTTCAGCAATTTTTTTTTACTTTATAATGTGTTCACAATAATCAAAACTATATTAAAACTTTGTTTAACTTTAACTTTGTGAGAAACAAAACCTTTGACCAACACACCAGTGACATGTTCAAAAACAGACAGAAACAAGAAATAAATATAAAAAGTTTTTCTCCTGTTTTTTTTGCATAAAATGAAAAAAATATCAATAACAGTAGCCAAAGCCACTTAAAAAAAAAACCCATAACAGCAGTGGCAGCAACAATACCAACAACAACAAAAACAACAACATGGCGCCATATGTGTGTATGTAGAAGCACAACAAATAAGTTTTTAACTCTTAACGAAAATAAACTGAAAATCAAATATTCACATAATAACCAAACAAGCAGAATCGTACACTCATTCCCAGCAAACAATTTGGGAGTGAGTGAGGCATTAAATTTTCACTGTGAAGTTAAGTCATGAAATTAAAGTTCATTATTATAATTTAATTTCCTAAAATCTTGTCTCTTTTTAAATTTTTATATGGTGAAATATCGTTAAGAAGTGAAGCTTTTGTGCATCAAAATCAAATTGAAGTGCGTTTCTTAGAAATATATAGATTCGTTAAGTTTAAAGTATATTTAATGTTATTTGCCTTTGCAGTATTTATTTAGAAATAAGCTTCGCTAAGATCTTGAGATGAGTCGCTATGCTGATATAATAAAATTTGCCTCAAAGAAAAACTAACACAATTTGAGAATTTGTTTATACAATTAAATTGCTTTATTCCTCTTAAATTAACTCAACAGCAATTCCAAACTGAAGCAACAATATTTCGCACTTATTCAACGGCTGAGTGTAGAAAGAAGCAATCATTATATATTTTTATAATCTGCCTAGAAGTCACTAATATTAATGACAAAATTTCATCATCATCTTTAATTATTAGGCCTTACTCTGATCAGTTCATTATTATTTGAAGAAAAAAAAATTAACCGCAATGCAGAAAAAAAACAGTATTTATCGTTTGAGATTTGTTAATTTCAGTTTTTATAACATTTTAAGGAACTGTTTATTGTTAACCGATTTTTTTATATTAGAGAAGTGCTTAAGGAGAGACGAGTTTGGATGAAAATTTTTACTTTCAAATGTTTGCTGGATAGAAACCAAAATACACACACATATGCTTATGGTACATATAAATGAAAAAAAAAGTAAAACATGAATTTATAAAAATATATCCAAGTCACGTGTACGTGTGTGTTTGTTTGTATCCACATACAATTTGATTTCATTTTAAATGAAATCCTAGTTGAGAGTTTGAATTAAGTTCTACTTTTATGTATGTAAACATTGAATATACAAAATAGTTATTTTGTACTCGCATATGTTTATACGTAACATACAACAAAATGCGAATGGTATATTGTTGCATAAATATATGATTGCATCTGCACCCACCAAACATTTAATTCTGAATCAAAATTCTTTAAATTTTCCCAACTTTATTTTTTTTTTTTTTTTTTAAGTGAGATACTGAACAGGTCCATTTAATCTAAATTTAACTTAAAAAAAATAATATGAATCCATTATACTAAAACTTTTACAAAACAAATTTTTGAAGTTGAATTTTTCGTTTAACAAACATTAACTATTTTAATTATTTTTTAGTTTATTTTATAACTACAAGCAAGTTATTGTTTCTTTACAGCATGAGTGAAGAAATTGACAAGGCTCCCAGTGTGTTTTGCCATACGGCCTGGCAATTAAAATCATTGTAGATTGTTTCCTTGACTCATAATTATATTTGGAATTATTTTTGCTGTCAAATTGTGTGAAGAGCCTTGTAGAGATCCTGCTTAGTTTCGCCACTTATGCTAACCTCATACGCATACGGTTGTTTGAATGTAAAGATTTATAAAGTGTGAAATTTATATGTTGCGTATTTCACTTACTCCACAAAAAATGTTGACTGGGTAATGTGGAATTGTAGGTTGTTAAGATAATCTAAAAAATAAAGTTCCAATATATCTGCATTATTTCTTTTTATTTCATTTCGCAGTGATATTGACATAAACATGTAACATGTAGTAAATATTTTGTTTATTAAAGTTTTTATTACTGTCTTTTATATATGTACGTACGTACATATATTTTTTATAACTGTTATTTTTGCGTTTGTATTATTTTAATTTAAAATTTCATTGCCACTGGCCAACGGTTGATACACAATGGAAGTTCGGTATTATTTTAGATCGACTGTCATGCAAGACGTGTATATTTGATTATTTCAGTGTGCGATTTCTTTTTAAGTTACTGCTTTATATTTAAAAGCGAAAAATAAATAAAAACGCATTTTAATATCCGCTGTTACTTTTTGGGTTTGCAACATAAAGGTAACTCTGAAATATCCTGCTTCCTCCCCGATAATATGAAACACTAAAGTAATAATCGAGTCGTAAAAAAACATACACAATTCTAAAAATTTTTCTTTAAGCAACATATTAACTTGTCTAGACGAAAGCCATACATTTCTTAATGTTAACAAAAGATAAGTTGACATCAACTGCCAAAACGTGTGTTTTGCCACATTTACATGTCATTTATTTAACTATTTTGTTATTTGCAATGAGTATATTAATCTTATGAAAAGTTTTTTCCAAAATTATGCAAACAAAATTTATTTTATTATTTAGTAGGAAGAGCTAGAAATATATTTGGGCGTTATTTTTAATAACAAAAGTATTTTGCATATCATTTGCTATTTTTTGTTGTTGTTAATACTGTCTGTTAAGCTTCTTAATAATTTGTCTACCTTTTCCTTGTAACAATTAATCCAAGGGGATGGATGATATTTTTTCTTTAATTATAATGAGGATTAATGAGTTAATTTTAGGGCATAGTTTAGAGTAACTATATTGAAATAAAATAATTTTTTTTTATTAATCCAAATTAAAGTTTTTTTTCAAAAACAGTATCACAGAAAAAAAATGTTCCACCTATTAAAGTTTTATTTATATTCATAATAGAATTTAATTAAATTTTTAATTATCTCGATTATATATTTAGTTAAAAAATAAATACAAAATATTCTAATTTAACAATTAATTGTATCAATTATATAATTAATAAAAAAAAACTAAAGAAATTTTCTAATTAAATAAATAACTGATAGAATTAAAAATTTAATTGAATTTCTATCAGAACACAAATAAAATTTTAATAGGTGGAACATTTTTTTTCTGTGATTGCTTTAAAAATAGTATTCTTACTTCTTATTCAAAAAGAAAATAACATGACATGGTATTTTGACCACGATTTTATTTTAAAATTATATTTTATATTTCACCCTTCCGATTGTTAAATGTGTAATGAAAATAAAAATATAAAAATGATTTCAGTTGAGAACACATATAAAAGAAATTGAAAATCAAAAACCCATTTCAGTTATTTGTCAATCAAAATAAATGGTTTTCTTTTATTATTGCATATTTCAGTGTCATTACATTTTATTTCATTTCATAAACCTTTTTCTGCCAGATTGATGATAGTTCTTCGTGACCTCCATTAGATATCCTAACACGTTTTTTTTTTCTATTTTAACAACGTAAGAAATATCACTTTACTAAGAAAATAAGCGTGATTTGCATACGTAAGACGTGGTTAAAATAAAACCCATTATCAACAATCATATAAATTGTTTGAAGAACAAACGAAATGCTGGTATAAAAACTAACTGTGATAAACAACTGT
This sequence comes from Gymnosoma rotundatum, assembly GCA_916610165.2. Taxonomy (NCBI): domain Eukaryota; kingdom Metazoa; phylum Arthropoda; class Insecta; order Diptera; family Tachinidae; genus Gymnosoma; species Gymnosoma rotundatum. The sequence continues at coordinate 905,804 of OU744337.1, forward strand.
CTTACAGGGAAAGAAAAATGCTACATACATACATACATACATTCAAACAAATGAATGTTAACTTTTCTTTTGGCAAAAAACAACTTGACACCACAGCTAAAGGTGAAGTTTGAAAATATTATTTTCACATTTTAAACGTCGACACAAACACTGATCAGTGAAAATAATGTCACGTGTTGATAGGGCGGTTTTGGAAAGAGTTTTCTAATACTAAACGGTTTAATAATATTGTTACAGGTCCAGCAACCCAGTTCACCTTCATTTAGTGGAGGAACAGCAACAAATGAAAAACTGAAAACAGAGTTCCGTTTTTGCAGAGCAAGTTTTGAAAAGAAAAACAATCAAACTTGAATTTTATATGAGGGCATACACCAAGATGTCGTAAATTTAAACGTTAACATTTACACGTTTGTTTGCAGTTAGATGTAGCGTCACATGCAGATAAATATTAAAACGATATAAATTCAAACTTAAAATTAAGTAAATTCCCTTCTCAAGAACAAATGTCACATCTAGTGCAGGGGAGCTCGGAATTATATATAAAATAAAGGGGAATGGCTAAACGAGCAACAATGCAGCGAAAAGAATCCGACGAATATAGAGTGCAATTGTGAAGGTGTGTGCGAATATGAAGCCAATGCACAAAACTTTCAAACAAACAATTGGCATTGTTTTTATAATCTAAAATTTATGTGCGGTTCTTGTGTCTTGAATTAAACGTATGAATTTTTTTAAGAACACAGATGCAGTAATGGAACCAGCTGTCAGGTTTCAAGTATAAAAGGTTTTCTTTCTCAATTTCCTAGTTAAATCTATTGAGCTTCGCTTTTTCTCTTTGTTAAATAATCTCCACTAATACATTAATCAATTTCTTTCCTACAGCTCCAAACATACAAATTAATACGATAAGAAAAACAAAAAACTCTTTATTATCCATTATATTATTTCGCGAGTTCTTAAAGTATCTCATTTTTCTTTACAAATTACATGCAAACATTTATGGCATTTTATTGGACATTAAAAATTGCATGTCCCCCTATTAACTAAAAGAAATAAGTGTTGGTCACATGAGTCATTATCTATATTCCAGAGAAAAACTTAGATGCTGTAAAATGAAAATTTTATAACTGTGTCTGTAAGCTAAAAACTAAATGGAAAAAGTGATGTAATAAAAAGTCATTTCGATAATGTTTTTAACCAGCAAACCAGTCAGCCAACCACCCCATCAATAAAACTATAAAAATAGATTAAGGCACATGAACTGAATTTAATAAGAGAAAAAAAAAAATCAAAACAAAAAATTGCCATTGTTTGAAATATTTAGATTTTAAAATTGTTTTGTCTTATTTTTTAAAAATATCAGCCAAATTGGCTGCTGATTTCTGTAGCAGGTCACACAACTGCAGAACCAAAAGTTTTTCCACACTTAATTAAAATTTTGTTCAGTAGACCATTACGATGAAAGTGTGGTGGCAACCCTGATTGCTATATGAATATAAATGGAAATGCACGTGTTAAATAGAAAAAAAGAAGAATAATAAAAAAATAGACAATAAAAGCAATGTGACCCCGTACTACTGAAAATATTTAAGAAGGAAAAAAGAACAGTTTTGAATTAAATTTCCGTTCTTAAATTTACACAGGGGCAGTATTGACGCGTTCTTAATAAAGTTTTAAGCCTGTGAGTTACATTTTTAAATTGACAATGTGACTCGAAATTACCCGCTATATGACATAAGAAGAAGGAGGTTGTATCATGCATAAGAGAATTTGGTCATCATTAAATTTTGCTAGTATTTTAATTAATTTTTACTATCCTGTTTTAATACGAACCCATCATTTGGAAAATATTTTTCGTGCTTTCAACTTTGGGTTCAAATATGGCCTTGAGCCCGAATAAAATATCCGCCTTTTAATTTTTAATTTTTTCCTGACCAGCCAATTAAATTAATTTTTTCCTGACTAGCCATTGGATAGCCACAAAATTCAACTTTTTATTTTTAATTATTCATACTTGTTTGCTCACAACATTATAGACGCTGTTTTAGTAAAAAAAAGCAACAACAAATGTACAAGACGAGTTACAAAGAGAACGACAAAGAAAAGCTTTCAATTGTGTGTGAGTTTCGTCTCACCAAATTAACATTAAGATTAGTTGGTTAAATAGATGATGTTTACAATGTACACAACCTAAACTAGATAGATGCAAAGAATGCTGATGAAGGATGTGGCGGTCCAGAAAATGCTGCATTTCATTCTGCTAGCGTCTAATTTTTCTTGTTTTCTTTGAAGAACGTCCGCATACATTTGTAAATAATTTTTCTTTCTGAAAATGTTTGGAAATTAATTAAAAAGAACCAAAAAGGTGAAAATTAAGTCGAATTTCATTTCTTCCTTTTGTTATATAAGTTTCATGAAATTTCATTCCACTTTCTACCCGATAAGAATAATGTTTCTCTCTTGCAGGAATGACAAAATACTCAATTCACAATCTATTGAAATTTTTTTGACGGTTTACACCGAAAGATATAACAGCAATATAAAAAAGTATTGAATTTGTTGTATCAAATACAACATTTGCGCAACTATTGTTGAATCCAATAGAATATGTTGTAAATAGAACAAAAAAAGTTTTGAACCAATTTTTTTTAATCGCAATAATTCGGACCGCTATGAATAGAAAATCGCAATAATTCGTACCACGATAAATATAAAATTCCAATAACTCGTAACAAACTCTTGGTACTTTGAAAATCGCATTAAATTGAAAAAATCCCATACAAATTGGTATGCTCCGTAATTTTTATTTTTTTAATTAAAAATCTGTTGGATCTCTTCTAAATCGTAAATGTATTACTGAAAATGATGCTTACTATCTTTAGAAAATAAAATAAATTTTGATACAGACGTGGTTGTTGTAGGCACGTTGGAATACAAAGAAATCTGGCTAACGTGATAATTATGAAAGCAAAGACGATGATAACAACAACAGAAGCCTTTAAATAATAAATGGGGAAGCAAATTTGCTATTAAGACTTTATGCGAGAAGAGTTTTTAACAAAATGTAAATTGCAGAATTTAGAACTGCGTTATCACATATAAAACAAATCTGAACTGGAACTAGATTTCTATCTGAAAGTCAGTTATAATAAAGAAAATTCTGTTGTCCTTCTCTCATTCATTACAATTGCCTGTCGAATATTGTTATAACAGCAATCAGGTTTTGACATTATTATTGTTGTTTTTTGTTTTTATTATTTATTCAGAGAAATAGTCAATTTTCTGTTTGTAAAAGATTATTTACAACATTTGAATAATATTTTGCAACCATAAATCATTTGTTTAAAACATATCAAGTCAACAATAACCATACAATAAACTACGCATACAAATAAGAAATAATAATTATTATTGTTATTGTATGGTCACAAACACCCACATACAAACATAAATACATCACACGTATACCTTAATACATATTAATTGTATTGAAATACATATGTACGTATGAGTGTATGTACATATGTACATTTGCAAATATCTATTATGATATATGTTTCTACCTTTAAAAATGTATGACAAAACATATTGCTTGATCATTTGATAAATGATGATTATTCTATTATAAACAGCAAAACAATTTACACTCATTCAAACCCATGAATATCACAACAGACCAACAAACAAACAAACAAACAATCCTTTTTGGAAATGTACACTGCCATGCAAAATAACTAGAAATTGTTATCGAAATCTTTGATAAAAACAAATACAAACATTCCAAGTGCAGTATTTATTCTTGTAAAAGTATGAATAAACGTTAATAAAAATCACCACAGCAACAATAATAACTGTACAGAACTGAATATTTAAGCAACACAATATCAGCAGAAGCAGCAGCGGCAGCGGCTGCATCAAACACAATATATGAATTTATGCATAAATATTTTAACACTTTTTTTTGTTGTGTTCTTTTGTTTATGGAATTCAATTGATTTGCACGTACAGTTGCGCGCAGAATAATATAAATAATAATTGAAGTAATTAGTTCTGATTTAAAAATTATTAGAAAGTTTTTATTTTACTATTGTGCTGAGCATTGCTGCTATTGTACGTTTTTATGCACGTAAGTTTTTAGCGATATACTACAACAGTACGGTTTCAAGTGCGCCTATCAGTGTGTGTAGAAATATATATATATATTTTACTTCTTGGGTACAATTATAAATTTCATAATCACCATTTGCTTGATTTGTCTTATTTTGCGAAAAGTAATAAAATTCCAGTTAAAAATATAACAACTCAAGATTATGAAGTTTAATATTGCTATTATTTTTGTAAGAGTTGTGATATAATTTAAGTTGCGAAATGCGTTGATTTTGCTTTAGATGCGTTAAAAGTAGTTGAGTGTCAACAGTTTAAATTTGTGCAGGGACGGTAAACGAAACTTTTAAACAGTACCGAATTTCTCCTTAAATTATACTTTTTTAACTTCATTTGTTTTATATATAAAATGTAACGATCAGTTAAAGCCCCTCATTGAACGTTAACTGTTGTCCATCTTTTTTTCAAAAGTTTATTTGTCACTCTATCATTATATCCATGTCCTGATCTCAAATAATGACACTGAGGTTGCAAGTGTTACTTAAGATCTGGGAATTTACTCTAACAGCACCTTAACTTGGTCTAGTCATATTAATTTTGCCTGTTGTCGTGTGTCTTCTGTGTTAAAAAATCTTTGGCAAATTTTTCATTGGACTCCTATAGATATTCGAATACTTCTCGCTAAAACGTATATTATGCAAACTTTATCGTACGGGTGTGAATTTTTGCCAGTTATAATAGTGTTAGCAAAAGAAAATTTAATATGAGTATTAATAATATAATTCGTTACGTAAGAGAGCATATGATATGTTTCTTTAAACACAAACAATTTTTATGGCATGTTTCTTGATGACTATTTAAAGGTAAGGATTATATTCTTATGCCTAAGAAATATATACAAGCGTCGAACTGAACATCTTTATAAGCGATTGAACTTTTCAACCTCTTTTAGTAACAGCTCTTGGTTATCTAAGTGCCAATTCTTTGTTTATGTTATGAGTCTTTAAAACGATATTTCCTATAGTTTTTGAATCATTAATTAGTAACCCACAACAATTTAGGAGAAATATACTCGTAATTTGTCAATTTTAAAATTGGTTTTGTTAGTTTTATTTAACTATGAAAATAATTTTTTTGTTCTAATAATTGTGGGTTTAACATGTTGCTACATTTTAATCTGTCATTGGTTATTTGCTTAGTGTGTTAACACACAATTTTTAAAGTGGATTTCTGTTTGAATTTGTATTGAGTTCTTACTGCAATAAAGAACTTAGAATCTTGTAAAAAATTTATAGCAACATAAAACTTAAAATATTTTTAAACTGTACGAAATAAGCCATTAATATTATATTGTACGCTTTACATTAATTTGGTACTAAAAAAAGTACAATTGCAACAACTGCTCCATCAGTTCCTCTCTAGTTATTGATTAATTTATTATAAGCATTTCTTGCTTCATTAAAGTTTTTTTCTTAAATTTAAGTACTTAAGACTTACTCATGATGTTTGTTAAATTTTTAACTAAGGAAATGTTTAGTTTATTACATTTCTTTTTTTTATACACAAAAATATTTTATTCGATTCATTATTCTAAATTCTCAATTCTGGAAACAGTGATTTCAGCACTTGTGCATTAAATAACTTAATTTTTCAAACATCTGTACGAATTTATTCTAATTTAAGTGTTGCTATAACAAACAATAATTTGAACAATAACACCAAAGATAACTACAGCCAGGCAAGCAGATAAACATATTCACTAACAGAGAATTCCTTATAGTTCAACTTATTTGTATACATAAATTATAAGATGCTGATACATGATGATAAACTATACACTGACACTACTATTAATGAAACCACAAAACTACACATGTACACAATCTTACCTATTTACGAAAGCAAATTTATACATTAAAATAAATAAGTATTTATAGGTGGAGTATTTAACACAAATGCAATGATATAAACAAAGAGTCCCATTATGCATTCAAGTTTATTAACTCGTTTGCCTTCACGGGTATCAAAACAAAAAGTTTTTAAAGAATTAATAATTAAATAAAAAAGGTGAGAACTTTTAATACAAGAAGGCCGATAGATATTTAGCAACACAAGAGTTTTCACATTGATTTCTTTCACTTTTTAATAGCGATTGCCCTCAGGACTTCTACTCTAACTTTTATTGTTCCTTATTGTATTTTATCTATAATTTTATTGTAAGTTTAGCTAAATCACTTTGGTCGCAGTATTCAGTATGCAAATCCAAGACTTTATTTATTAAAAGATAAAAAGTTTTTACACCTATTTAAAGTTTCCTTATTTTCAGATTGAAATTTAATTGCATTTTCAGTTCATTCAATTATTAGTTTAATTAGAAAAATTTTTTCTTTTTCTAATTAAATATATTTTTAACACTATCTCTTCAGTTTTAATAAAAACGCGGCTAGAAAATGATGTTATCACATCGAAAGCGCTCGCCGAACATCCAAAGTACACAGCCAGTGACGACGGTTATTACCGAAAATTATAACAACAGTAAATATATAATTGATAGAATTAAATATTTCATTAGTTAATAAAATGCATTTATGTTTCAGTTAATATTATAATTGGTTTAATTAAAAAAAAAATAAATTTTTATCTGAAAAGAAATTAAATTAATAAAAAATTAATTTTTTCGTGTGTAGTAATTCCCTTTTAAAAAAGAGAATTTAAAAAATTCATAAAAAGGCCGCGAAAAAATAAAACCCTAAAAAGTATTTGATTGATTAGATATCAAGGAAAAAAAATAATAATTTAGTCCTTGATAATTTTTTTTTGCTTTGAAACTCTTTTGACTAAAGTTTTAATATATTTTTACAAGAAGTAGAAACATGATTTTCCTTTACATAATTTTTTTTAGAGACTCTTACATTTAGTGTAACGATACGTGCATACATTCAAATGAATGCACGTGTTTGTGCATATATATTTTGCAAATGCAGTTATTTTGTTGATTGAATTTTGCAGAGTTCGTTGTTGTTCCTGTTTTATGTGCAGCAGCAGCAGTACTCAATATTACTCGTTTTGAGTTTTGTGGTAACAGTGTTTTGGAGTAAATTTATGGCCTCTCATTTTATATTCTACCTATTGCTCCTTCAATTCAAGGTAACAAAAATATTAACAGAAGCAGATGGATGATAAATATACATTTTGTATACAATATATTATGCTGATGCGATATTATAATTAAATAAATAGTTCTCATATTTAGTTGTATGCCATACAAACAATTGAATACGCATTAAATATAAAGGCAATCATACAAATGCATATTAATGTATGTATGTATGTGCGTATCATGCGGATGTATTGGAAGTTGTTGTATATAAAACGTGCATTGGTTTTTAGTTTTGTCAAGACTTACAAAACAACACTAATCAAATTGGTATTTTTTTGTCTTCTTGCTACTTTAACTGTAATATTACTTTGTTTTGCATTTTGAAATTCATAGTTGTGAATAAATTGTTGATAAATTATGTTACATTTACATCTACAAATTATTTGAAACCAATATGAAATTAATTTAACTAAAGTTCTTCAAAACTCTTTGTACACTAATAAGTGGAAGAAAATCTGACACTCGTACAAAGATTTATTTTATATTAATTAAAGTTTTTAATTTATTTGAATCACGTGTAAAGGAGTTTTCGTGTATAGATTTAGTAGATGAAGTAATATTTTATTAAATTAATCAACTTGTTATAAATGACTATATTTTTTATACTTTAAAAACGACGTCTCATAACTTGTGGAAAATTTGATATCCTGTCCTGTATAAAAGTCTGCCCCATGCTGTCAGTAGAATATGAAGACAAAAAAGTTAAAAAAATCAGAGTCTGCTTTGTTTAAGTAAAAATGTTTTTTAATTATTTAAATGGAATTTTGTTGTTATTTTATTACGGCTTTTTTTTACAGGGTTTTCAAATTCCTTTGATTTGTGGCCTTAAATAAAGATAAATAGGCCTCTATCCGGGACCTGTAAAGAATTTTACTACATTTACTTTAAAAACTTGACAGGGTCAGTTTCCATCCTTAACCAGTTACCACACACGAGCCAGCACAATTGCTATTTTATTCTTATTACGAACATAAAATTACAAAAATTGATTTAGTACTAAATTATTAAATTTGTTTTTCTAGAATTGTTTTTATATGTTAATGAGGCAAACGTTAGCAAAGAGAATACTAATTTTGAATGTTGATGATTTTTACTTAATTTTAAATTAGTGCAAAAGAAATAAAACAAGTCGATCTTAAACAATAAATAAAATTGTATTTCGTTTGTAAAAGATTTGTAAGTCTGGAAAAAGATACACAAATTGACTGAAAGTTAAAAAAAATATTCTATTTATTTCATTCTTTTCTGAATGGCACAGCTCTATACATATAATAAAAATTAACAATTGCGAAGTATTTATTTTAATCTGTTTTGTTTTCAAAACATTTTCTACAAACAACTTGACTTTAGATTCCTTGAAATGAAAAATAATTTAGCATTGTAACACGTCCTGGAACATTCATGCGATAAAAAAATAACTTTAAATTAAAGACAAAACAAAAACAAAATGGGGAAATAAGAATTTCCAATAAACGATACTAAAAAATTTTAATAAAAGAAACAATAAAATACTGTCACTAAATAACAAATTAAGAATTTGTGTGATCAAGAGAAATTAGGCAATAACAAATACAATAAAAAGACTAAAAAAAAAAAAAAGAAATCAATACGATAATTTTACGTTACAAGAAAATAAATGAATGTTTAAAATACAGAAGAAAATAAATTCCTTGAATGAATACAAATGATTTAGAATTTTTTATTTTGCAGCTGAATATTGCAAAATGTAGTGGAGCATTTTATTTTATTTTGAAGAAAATTCTTAAAAAATAAAAAACTTGCTTTCCACTAACAAATATTTTTCGATATTTTCACAAATTATTTATCATGCCAAACAATACGTATTTTTAGCGGGAGCCACGGAAATTATGGACTATAGTATATAAAATTAAATAGACTTACGAGAAAATTATATTCTCAAATCATCAAACATAATTTTTGCAAAAAACCGATTTCAAAACAGATTTCAGCTGTCTGTTTATAACGGTTTAAATGTCTGGTCACATACATCAAATTAAATTAACTATTGGTGCAACCTTTAATTTTCAAATTCAAATTTTTTACTTGTTGTCTGCAACGGTTCAACAGTTTGTTCATATACATCAAATTAGAACAACTATTGTAACACCATTTAATTTATATACCAGACCAAGTAGCGCACATCAAATTAAATGAACTATTGGGGCACCCTTTAATTTATAAGTTTAAATATAATTGTTACTATAACGATCATAGTAATCGACATTCTGTCTAATTTACAAACGTTTATCTTTATCAAATGATAGGCCTACCTATGGGGACACCCTTTATTTTTAGATTTATTTTTGTATTACTTTGTGCTATCGGGATCTGTAGTAAAACGTAGCTTTTTTTAAAATTTAAGTGGCGCCCTTTGCGGTTCATAATGCACGTAATAAATATATATGTTGTATTGGGACACTCCTTAATTGTTAGCATAACCTTTCAACCAAAAAATTCTAAATCCATCTAGAAATTACTGAGTTATGGAGACACAAATATAAGAAAAAGCATGATTCAGTCGAACTGACAATCTCCTTCTTTTTTGGAAGTCGATTAAAAATACACATTATGTCTAAAAATAAAACCACACGATTACAAAGCGGTTGTACGCTACGTTTTATGTAAAGCTCTATTTATTTAATTGTCTCTTTTTCACTAGGTTGTATATAAAAAAACTTCCTTTATATTTTTTTGGGAGTAATATTTTTTTTTTTACAAAAAATTAAATAAAGTCATTATTTAAAAAACAAAATATATTTTAACGGATAACTTTACTGGCATTAAGAATTTATTGTTAATAACAATTTTTAAGTACTAATGAATTAAGACGTACACAACAAAACATGATAACAAAATTTGTATCCGCACCGCACCGTAATTCATATAATTTTAATTTTCTATCAAAGGAGGAAAAAGCTTATTGTACCCTTCACCAAAAAAAGTGAAAACAGTGTATAAATAAGTTTGCCATTCCGTATGTAATTTCTAAAATATCCATTTCCGACCCCATAAAGTATATATATTCTGACTTCTTATGCAAAGCGAAGTCGATTGAGCGATGTCCGTCTGTTCGTCCGTGTTAGTGTGCAAATCAAGTTTGCCGAGGCGAACTTCATTTTACAAAAAAAAAAAAAGATTAATATGTCAATCGATCAGATATAGTCTCGAAAGAGGTCCTATTGCAACTCAGCATGATCGGAACATGTCTTTCGAGGCAGCAGGCAAAACACCACGCCTACCCTTTAATTTTTTCATGTCATTTGTACAGTAAAGTAGCTCCAATCAAAAAATAGATATATGGGGCGATAGAGAATTAAAAATAAGAAAAAAACATCAAGTTAAAAAAAAAAAACATCAAGCTATAAACTAGATTTAAATAGATGGTGAAGGGTAAATAAGATTCGGCAGAGCTGAATACAGCACTCTTACTTCTTCTTTTTATTTGATTCAGCTCAGAATTTGATAAGAGATCTTTTATTTAATTTTGGTAATGAATGAAACACAAGGTTTATGAAGCGGATTATTGTTGAATGACCTTCCAAGTTTTAGTCCCTTACATATCAATACGAAATGAAATATAGATCACACGGGCACATATCGCCAACAAAAAAAACTTTCTTTCTCACTGGCCCTTGAACTAAACTTCATGTGTGCCTAACTTGTTAAATAACTCTTTGGAAGTATAATTTTAAATATCGAATCTATTATTCGCTTTGCTTTCTCTAGCGAATAACTTTTGGGGAATAACCATAAACATTTTTGATTTTTCTCCACAAAAAGTATGCGTGCTATAGATCAAATTGTTTTTGTACATCTAGTACATGCACAAAAATTTAAATGTTAGATTCATATAATTTTAAAGTAAAATAAAACCCGATATACAAAAAAATTAATATGAAAGCAGATGAGTGAGAAACTCCCTCTGATAGGTGGTTAATATAAAAAGCAGAAATACTTGTGTATGATTTCTTTTAAATAATAAATAAAAACTGTTCATGTACATACGTACAACCATCCGCAAATAAATACTAGCACTGTTTTTCTATTAATTTGTAAAATCACGCAATAAACTTGAAATCAATTTAAACAATTTCTCTTATAAAATAAAAAAAAAAAAACATAAGTAAATCGAAGTTGGGTGACAAATAAAAAGGAAATTCATTCTGTCTCAATTTAAGTTGGTGGAGTGTGTTATTAAAACATTTTGAGTGGCAACAAAAATTTCAATTTCTTTTCCTGTTGTTTCGGTTTTTTTTTCACTAAGACAAGCCACTGAAGTTTTTGACGTTTGACACATGTTGTTGTTACTGTTAATTTATTTTTTGTTTCATTAATTTTGAAAGGGCGTACGTTTTTTTTTTGGAAATGATTTTATTGAACCTTCAAAAATGTTAAACGGAAAATTATTCAATTTTTTTTCTTGTATAAATTTCTTTGGGTGTAAAAACAACATTGAGAAGTTTATCTGTCTATTTGTCACTTTTATATTTTTTGTGTCACTACTGGGTCCTCCTAGTAGGTAAGAAGAAGAAAAATAATTTATTTTCCAAACGTCTTTATTTAAACTGTTTTGCTTCTTACACAAATTTTTTTTAATGCTTCGAAGATACACATTTTTTAATTAAATTTAAATTTCTTTAAAAAATTAGCCCAGAGTTACAGTGAATTTATGTGGACGAAATTTTTAAAGATGACAAAAATTTTTTTAATAATAGGGGAAGAAAATTTTCATCATTATTGAAGTATTTTCTATATTCGCTTTACCAAAAATTTCAAAAAGTAAAGTAATTGTAAAAAAAAAATATTTGACATTTAATTTGTATCGGTACATACATTTGTACCTTACGTTTTGAAAGCGTTTATAATTTGTTTTTATTTATTTATTTTTTTCCTCAACGAGTAAGAAAATAAATATTTCCAGTTCAATGAAGCTTAAATAAAGATTGTCAGTTAAAAAGAAATAACAAGAAAAAAATTAAACATATTCTTAGCCATTTCATATGAAACATATTTACTTTGAATTTTGTATTGCAACACAGAATAGAAAAAGAAAAAAAAAAACAAGTCCACCGTACTGACTAACGAACATTCATGTACAAAATAATTTTAAAATGCACTCACTTTACACAGAAAAATAAATGCATATTTATAACTGTCAACCCGAAGGAATAAATAAATAAAAGATGAAAAAGAACAAGATTTAGGAGAAATATCTAAAAGGAGTGAAATGGCAAACAGTGGAAACTTAATACTTTCAACGAAACATTTCTTTTTCTGTTTGCTGATTTATGTGTTTTATTCAGTTTTATGGACTTCTATTATATGAACAATAAAATTCGATTTTTTACAACTCGTTTATAAAAATAACGAACGATACTCTTCATTTTTCTTGTTTTATATCTTTTGAATATTTTTTGTTTATTTATTTTATTTTATTGTGTGAGGAATATTTTAGAAAAATATTGCAATACGCATTTTTATATTTCAAAATTTTACTGCCACTATCAGTTGCTTAACAGCCATTTGTCAAATATTCAACAAAAATTTTATTTTTAGGATCTTGGATGACACAATACAAATGTACTGAAGTTTGAATAAACCTTACAAAGAGACTAAACTTAAAAACATGACAGGAGTGCATGCTATATTATTTATTTTATGTACAGATAGTTTGAGTTTTACGCCTGTATTGCTTCTGTGAGCAGATCTACTGAGTTTAAATTTTTCTCTTCTGCTGTAATCTGACCTTAAATGAAGATCTAACGTATTTTTTTCAGATTTTGGTTAATTCGTAGAGATATTTTAGTAGCTGTTTTTCGATCACTAGGTCCTTTTCCACTTTTAAGCGTTATGAAATCGTTAGTGCAGCATTTTCCATTTCGTAATCAAAAATCGTACTACTCGTACAAACAAACTTCGAATATGGTAAATAGTAAAAATAACTACAGAAATGATTATTCCTAAAAGGTTTATTTAAAGTGTAACGTATGGAGTATAGTCAGAAGAATTGCTAATGTCCGGGCAGAATGTTCTAATTAAAAATAAGTAGTTAGTGGGAATAGCTACAGGCATTTTTTCTTAAAATCATGATATGCATAGAGAAAAAAACTTATTCACTGATTAAAGGTTTCCTATTAAAGATTTTTAATCGCTTCAATTATTCATTTCTTTAGTAAATTATTTTTTTCCTTTTTTATTAAATATATAATTGATTTCATTATTTGTTTAGTTAGAAATTTAGCTGTTTCTTTCTTGATAAAATAAATAATTGAATCAATTAAATTATTAATCAAATTTCAATCTGAACTCTAATATACTTTTAAAAAGGTGCAAATGCTTGCTTAGCATATGTGTCTTCACCCCCTTCATTTTATAAGCCAGTCCATGGTGTTTGGCATCGTTGAATGTTCTGTTTCCTGGACCGGTGATAGACCGGTTTTTAACTGACGCTTGCGACTGCGTGTCACTGCTGGCTTCGCTACGCATTAGTATTAACATTTATTCAAATCCATACGTTTATAAGCGCCTACGTAGTTGTTGTTGTTTTTTTATATGGATACAGAAGAGTCATAACTCACGAACCATATCGATTTCGTGCAAACTTTACATAAACCATCTACACGACCATGCGAACAAACTCTAAAAATTTAATAGAATTCAATTTGACTGATTGTGGGTTATCAAGTCACAACGCACTTGGAACAATTTTTAATAAGTATAAAGTTATGTATTATTTCTCCATAGTTCTCTTAAAAAAAACAAACCCTGTAAGCGTCAAATAGTTTAACCTTAAGAAGAAACACTCTCTAAGACTTCCTTTCGAGAACATGAAAAATTTGCGTTTTTCGAATTTTCTTTTATTGAATTTCGGATAGAATTTACAAAAGAAAAATATTTTAGGGTACCGTTGAAGGGTTAATTATAAAATTTCTTTATAGATAAAGTTATTTTTTTTTTTAACTTCATATCGACAATAGGTAACAAGTAACATTTTTTCTCAATATTTTTAAAATAAATGGGAAAATCACAGCAAAGATCTAAAACTAAAAGGAAACAAGTAGATAAATGTGTACACACGAGCTGTCATGTCTGTGGCTCCTGGTATCAAATTGTACGCTTGTTTGGATTTAAATGTAAAAACATGTGTACATGTATGTCTATATGTGCCAATATGTTTAATTTTGTAAACTAGTATCAGTTAGTTAGTATTCAATATTTGTTAAATTGGAATATGTCCAACTATCTGAAAAAGTTAAAACAAAAATATAAAATTTATTTTATGTCGTCCAACTTATCTTACAATAAATATTAACAAAATAATAACAACTATAGCAAAATCCAGCTATAATAACAGAAACTTTTACAAAAACAAAAAGAAAATAAAAAATCTGTAAATGTTGTAAACAAATATATGGATATTATCAACCATAAATAAGCCATTTAAAAGTTACGACATAAAAAATAAATAAACATTTTAAAGGAGCTATTTTAAAAGTTTGTGTTCAAATGAACATTAGGACTTAAATTTATAATTTTATTAAAGTATTATTGTTAACAGTACAGCTGCATTCATTATATTTTTGAAATATGAATTTTAAAGGATCTTCTTATTTCATTGCTGAATTTCGTATATTATTTTCACAGTCTGAGATTTTTTCATTTAGTGTCTTAAAAATTCTCCAATATAAAGTTTAAGTAATTATATAAACTAAAGGCTTGGCAGACTTAGATGGGTATTAAACCGTATAATATAGATTATTTTTAACAAAAATCATGTAAAATTAATTAACTTTAAAATATTTTATTTGCCTTTAAATCGTGCAGCAATATTTGCTAACTAAACAATTCAATTATTCTTAAATTCACTTTGCTGGTGTTTAACTTTCCATTTCCGATAAAACATTATTGTTATTATTAAAAAGAAAACAAAAATTAAGAGCACTATTAAATTTAACATATGTCGACAATTATCTCATTGACATTTATAAAACTCCTAATTTGCATATAAAGCAGAAATGAGTAAAATTATTTAAATTTATTTTTTTATTTATTATTATATTTTATTTTTTATTTATTTTTTATATTTAATATTATTTATTAGAAAATTAAGATTAAAATGCATTACTTTTATTGCATGCAAAAAAAAATCATATTTGCTTACATTCAATCATTCAAAAGCGAAATTAAAATTATTGAATTGAAATTTATTATTTATTTTTGAGCAGCCATAAATTTGAAAACGGCAGTTCGTGTAGCGATTTTTTTTAGAGTGTAAGTAAAATTTTTACTTCTGTACTCTGTCTTCGTTACATATTTTTCTCAGAGTAGTTAAAAACCTGATTCTGATTTCTAATGTCTAAAGCAGTGTTGCCAAGGTAAAGACAGAAAAAACTTACGCTTTTCCTTAAAAAAAGTTACTTTTTTTCATTAAAAGTTACATTTTGAATTATTCCTTGAACAAAAAGTAATTTGATGTAATTTATATAAAATATCGTAACAAGTTTTATTGCATACTTCAGGGAAAATAACAAGGCAACAAAATTATTGATACTCATGAGTATTTAAATCAGGACTCAGTACTAATGTTTCAGGATGGTAAAGTGCATTCTCTCCCCGTTCAATAAAATTAGATAAAATAGGAATTTTCAATAAAACCGTTTGACCTTTTTCTTTTTCTTTTAATAGAAATTACTACTTAATTTATTTAAAAAAAACTGATATAATTTAAAACTTATTTGCCTAAAACTTTAACATTAAATTACTGACAATTTTACCGTAATGTAATGCGGCACATCCCAATCGAAGTATTGATTCGATACCACTAGCAAGTTGTTAAATTTTTCCAGCGGAATAAATAAAATGAAAATAGTTTCCCCACGAAATGCAGCTCATATTATTTGACAGTAGGGAAAAAATGTTGACAGAAACATGTTTCTAAACATGAAGCAAGACACATTTAGTGATTTCTTAAGCAACATTGATTACTTCATGTGGAAAATTTAACAATATGATTAGCTGTTGTTTGAGAAATTCCGCATGAAATAATGCCTACTTGCTTTATTTCACAGCTTTGATAAAATGTTGCTACTTCTGCAACATTTTTTCATTACTTTTTCATAAGAAATTTATATCTATGTAGTTTGACAGTATTCCGCATGAAAAACTGAACAGAGTACCAGTCTTTACAGAGTAAAAATTGCATTATTATTTTTTTTATTTCAAAATAATTTTTTAATATGAAATTTTGCTAGAATTTGCGAGTACCCTTTGCTATTCTTACTTCAAACACCGATATTAACCTGGTTAAAATTTGAAAGCTTGTTGATAAATTCGGTAGCCAAGGAAGAGTATGAATAAAACAAAGTCTTGGTTAAACTAACATGTGATAAGTGTTCGGTTAAATAATTTAAATTTACATTTCTGTAGTTTTGAGTAAATCCCAGAAAACATCACAGGAACCTTGATATTTAGTTTAAAAATCTAATGTTTTTTAATGTGAAAGTTTTATTTTTTTTCTATTATTAACATTCTTTTAAAAATTAATAATAAACATTTTGTTTTGAGACGTTTTAAAACTAAATAATCATCACCATTGTAAATTTAATGTAAAATGTTATATTTTTATTAGGAACTCCAAAAGTAATATGAAAAATGAATTTATAAGCACTATGATATTATTGTCAAAGATATATCGTCACTTAAAATGCAAAAGGGCGTAACGAGTAAAAATTCAAAATTGATTTTCTGATTGATTATATTGTGCAGTTTAAAAGAGCGACAAGCGGATAAACTAACTGATTTTTTTTTCATTAAATGATGTATTTACCTTTATAAAGCATTAATCAATCAAAAACTCGATTTTTATTTTTGGTGTTCTTTGACACGTTTTAAAAATAAACTCTTCAATTACTAAGTGTGAAAACACATTTCACGCTTAAATTTAATTAAATTAAGTTAAACATTCTCGTGATGTAGATCAAACAAAAAATATCCAACGTGCCCGTGAGCTAAAGAAAATAAATTATCATACTATTTTGTTATTTGTTGTTTGTTTTATTTTTCATTATCTTTAAACTGCCTAAGGAGCGTATTCAGAAAAAATTAAAAATAACATCATTCTTTCTTGTTTTTACTTTGATCTTTGTCTTAACTTTTTTAATTTTATTTTCTAATTAAGTCAATTTGCTTAGAAACTGCCATCAAAACGTGCTTTCAACTACAATAATCAATATCGCCTAATTTAAATTAGTTTACTGGTCATTATAAATCAAGCGTTCTCGTAATTAAACTTTTTAACTTTAAAAGTGAGAAGCAATAGAGCGGATTAGTTGATAAACTAATTGGCAAAAAGAAAACATTTATTATTTTAAATATTTATTTACCTCACGAATAAATATGTTGCTTTTTGCTTTATGTTTTTCAGGGCAAAATTTTTGCATTAGTCCTTGATTTCGATATAAAAAAGTATAAAAGTATAAGTTTTAAAACTCATTGTAGTTGCAACATTTAAAATATATTTTTAAATAGAAATTTGCAGAATAAAATGTGCTTAAAGCAAAGTACTCGTACTCTGGGATTATTTTAAATCTTTATTTTTTATTTACATTTTCATAGTTTTATTTAATAATAAATAAAGAAACGTTTCTTTTGTTATTTAAAATAAATAAGAATAGTTAATAACATTTGGAAAATATTACTTGATATTATTGTATGTTTGCGAAAAAATTTTATATTACAATTTGATTAAAAGTGTCTTTGAAAAAATCGTACTTATCGTATTTCCTTTCTCGCTCTGTTATTGAGAATATCAGAATTCCAAACTTTTGTGTGGAAATTTAAGCCGCTTTTTTCATTTCATTTCTTTCCCTTTGTTTTTTTATTTTTGTAGCAAGAAAAGGTAAAAAATTATATTTACAAAAACCAAAAACAAAGCACAAAACAAAGTACGAAAAAAATCTTATATGCGTTAATAGATTTAAAACATTTTTTTTTAGAATATATGCAGTTAAGATTTTTTCGTATCACAATAAATTTTTGTTAAATAATTCTTGCAAAAAAAAACCGATTGCAAAACAGATTTCAGCTGTCTGGCTATAACGGTTCAAAAGTATGGCCACATACATTAGATTACAATAACTATTGGGGCACCCTTATATCTCCAAACCTTATACTTTTTCAACTGTCCAATAGTTTTCAACTTCAAATTATATACTTGCTCTTGTAATAGATTAAGCAATCAGGTGTTGTGTAAATTTCAACCATCTGCCTATAACGGTTTTACACTTGGCCATATATATCAGATTAAATCAACTATTGTAAAACCCTTTAATTTATATTTTAAATTTTTTATACTTCTTATTATACCAAACAAAGTAGTGGACATTCTGTCTTAAATTCAGGTGTTTGAATATAGTGGTTCAAAAAATACATCCATATGGGTCAAATTACATTCATTTTGGGAACACCCTTCAATTTAAAAATTCAAATTATATGCTTTTTGTTATAGAGGAGTTAGTAATCCAAGTTCTTTGTAAATTTTAATTGTCTGTCTACAACTGTTAAAAATTATAGCCATTAGGGCGAGTCGATTTAATAATCGCCCATGGCTTAGTGGAAATCGTATTCTAGGGATCAAAATAAGAAACTTTGCCCGAGGAACTATACCTCTAAAACGAATTCTACTACCATCCAACTGTTGACTTTTGTCCCGTAGGGTCAAGTTTTGAAAAATTCCACTTTTACCCATTTAGACTGCCCCAATCGATTCCAAATGTATGACCGACACCTACTAATTTTGGAGGGCTGATCCACCCATGCCAGTGGAGGGAGATTTCTAAGAATTGTACATGTTCTAGAAATTTTAAAAAAGTTTTCATCTCGTGAACATCCACAACTGATGATTTTTAGATTTTCTAATATTTGCAATAACATTGTCAAAAATATATTATTTGATTATTGTGTTGTTGTGTTTGTTGCACTTGTGCTTTCACAGCGTAAAGTTTCATTTGGCACCCCCCCTTTAAAATGATAATTTTTTCATCAAAGCTTTTACTAAAACTGTAGCAACTCTTGAAGTAAATCGTTTGCAAAATCAGTTTAAGGCTTTGTGTCCAAATTGAAATTAGTTGAGGAAATTTGTTTTGTGGCATTTACTTTTTCTTTCCTTAATAAAAAAACAAAACCCAAAAACTCTCGAACAATATAATTGTTGATTACCCTACTTTTTAAATGTATATTGGGTAAACCAATTAAATGAACGTACGTGCTTGTGCGTATAGATGTGTTAATGCTAAATACTGGTCCTGCGTATGTTTGCACCTTAATTCAGTTGGGAGTTACTCTATCAAGGTTTTTGTGTTGTTACTTTTAAGGTTGTGCTGCATGTCATATATTGTGTGTGTGTTTTTTTTAATATTCTTTGTAGGAGAATGCTGTTGCTGCACATGCATCTGTATCTGTTATTACTAACCACTAGTTATAGTTTTTTTTAGCTTGTTTTGGTCTTATTTTTGTTTTTTCTTATTCTGTTCTGCATAAACATGAGATGCTATTATACGAAAGAGAAAAAAAATGCAAGACAACACTACTAAATACAAAAAAATCTAATATTGTCAAGTCGATCTGAATAAAAGGTGAAATGGAATTACCATCTAGAGGGGCAACAGATAACCTCTGATCTGGTAGCATTTGACTACTTACTTCTATTTTATGTTGGTACTAAAAATGTTACTGTTTTAAAAATAACAATAGGTCTGTTCATTAACTTCACCAACAAAAACTAGCAACGTGAGAGTAAAACAAAAATTTTCAAAATTATATTTCCAAATGTAAAAAAGTAAATTGTTATGGCTTTGGGAGTGATATGCAAGACCAAAAAACCATTATATACTAACATTTTTAAATTAAATTTATAGAGTGAAAAAATATGTACAAAACACAACTATAAGCCCATACTTGCAACCAATTTTTCTCTCTCATATTCTTACGAGATAAATTCTCTCTTTGCTAGTTTTTTAAGTACGTGAACATGTTTTAGTAACAATTAGCAACAATTAGTAACAATTTTTAGTAAGAGAACAGACCAAATATTATTCAATAATTCAATGTGAGTCAGTTACAATTAACATGTTTTAAAAAACGAGATATTTTTGAGTTAAAAACTCATGATGGCATTAATAAAGGTTTGCTCGAAATCGCCTTTGTCAAATTTTTAAGGATAAAGATTTTCCTAATATAATTTGTTTATTGTTTAAAGAATATTAAATTCTGGTTTGAAAAAAGAGTTAAAACTAGAGAAAGGTTGAAAATTCTGTGTATTAATAAAAAGAACTTCTATTTCAAAAGTTTTTTGGATTCGAGCTCTTAAATTACATATATACAGGTCTGTGCTACAAATCACTTTTTTTCAAAATTATTTCAAACCAAGCAAAAGGCGTTCTGCGTACAAAATATATTGAAATCACGTTATTTAAAATGGTTAACTAAATGGCTGCCGATTTTAAATAACTTGGTCGTTTTTTCTAATTATTTCGTTTGAAATATAATTATAATGATGTTATATATTTAGAACCATGTGTCGTCTATTCATTTTTCCAAAAAAAAAAAATTTGATTTTATACTCATAAAAACGAAATTATTCATAAATTTTTGAAGACACTCCTTATTTAATAAAAAATTGTCTTGCTTTATTTGGTAATGCTCGTGATTTTATCTTTCTTGTCAGCAGTCAGCTGGTTTGTGTTTTCGAAGATAATTCTAATGTTGCCAAATTGTCAAAGCTTAAAACGTCATTTAATATATCTCTTATTTATGTTAATGTTTCAAGTGGCAAATTGAAAAAAAAAAATAAGTGCAAAATATAAAACATTAGTAGTTTTTTAAACTTTTCGCAATAATATTGATTTTCACGTTTTCATTTCATTATTTGATGCCAAATTTTAAGCCCTTCGATCAGCTCCGATAAGTAAATGCATGTACATGTGCAACAAACAAATACAAATTCACTAATTTACTTTAGCTCCTCCCATTTTGACTCACTAATAATATTTAAATTACAAATGTAAAAAAATAGAAAAAACACAACACAAATCTACAAAAACAGCCGCTTTCTCCTGTTTCGAAAAATTAAAACCACGCCGAAAAATTGAAAATCACGTGATTTGCAAAACAGCATCAAATCCCCACGTGATTTTAAAACCGTACGTGATTTGAATTCACGTGATTTTCAGAACAGACATGATATATTTTTTTAAGAGAATTAGCACTTCAGGCAACAATTCTCAGTCATATTTGTAACCGTGCTAAATTCTTTAGGAAAGAGATAGATGAGAGAGAAGACAGGTGGTGAAAGGAGATAAATATAGCCATTTTATTAGTTATTTTACTTCGCCGGCGAATATGCTATGAAGAAGTACCGACGAAGGAGGCTGCATGTTGTAATTTTAATTCTGAATATAAATTTATTTCTTGATTGCCGCGGGGGTTGAACCGTGGTCAGCCAGATTTGTAGTCAACGTGCTTATCACCTTGGCTGCAGCAGCCTATATAAAAGTTTTTGTACTTCATACTTATCACTGTCATGGTTTCTAAGGCTCTAACTTTTTCCATAATTATGAAATGCCTTAAACGTGGAAAGACCATGACAAATCAAATCAAAACTTACGGCACGTTTAAGTGATTTGATTTGACTTTCGGGAAAAAGGTTTTATGAGCTTCCTCCTATTAGCATAATATTCAGCAAAGATTATTACCACAAACTTTTATATCTGTGAGTGGTAAAGTTTATAAGTTTAGAGCTGTTAAGTGAAATAACTATTCTATTTAATCGAATTATTTAATTTCGTTTCTTTTTTACAACAGTTTATTTTATTTATTACATCTAAAATTCTTTTATCAATAAAAATTTAACTTACCAGGCAGCCAGCAAAAGATGATTAATATTGGAATAATATAATAAATCAACAAATGCCGTGGACAGTTTTTTACTCGACAGCTCCCTCGTACACAGTATTTCTCCCTCTGCTTAAGCAGTTGTATATTTTGTTTTGTTTGATGTGAAGAAGTCATCATTTTTAAGTTCTCCATGTTATGTTTTTATTACAAAAAACATAAAATAATAATAATAAATATAATAAATATATAAATAAAAAACTAAGAAATAAAGTTAAAATTTCAAGCGAAAAATCAGCTGTAGCGGTAGTAGTGAAGTAGTGTTTCTAACTGCGAATGTTTGTTGGGTTTGGGTAGTTTGGCTTCCTTTTTATTTAGTATTTTTATTTAAATGCCATGTATAGTTCGACGATTGTGAGTATGTTTTTTTGCAAGAATTTATTTTTGTATTTTACAATTTCCGTTTCCTTTTAAATATTTTTTTTTTTATTGAAGAAAATATTTTTGTGTGTCTTCTATATTTTGCGTCTTTTTGTTATGGCCTTTTTTATGGGTTTTTATTTGGATTTATTTTAACGAAATTGTCAATTGAATTTGCTGTTCGATTAAATTTTTTAATACAATTGCTGTTCTTCCGCTCTTTCTTCTATTTTTAAAGCCTTGAACGAAATCGTTAAATTAGCATTTTTATATGTCGATGAAGTCTGAAATAAAGCAAAAGATGTGTATTAATTTTTAAATACTCTATTATTTAATAACTATTGTGTGGATGGGTTGTGGTTTTAATATTCATATAATTTGTACAATAATTAATTTATTTTTAAGTGCAAAGTATTATTTTTAATATCCATTTCATTATGATCGCTTGAATTTTAATTAAGTTTGTTGTAGGGTTTAAATAGTTGTCAATTTAAAGTCTTTTTAAATGTCATTTTATTTCTGATCTTTGTAGTTGTTGGTTTGTTGTTCTCTTTTATTTTTTTTCTCTAGCTTCAAGTATTTTTTTATTTTGTCTGTGTTGTCGAAGTGTTTTATATTTTAATGTTTTTTCTATCTCATTTTATTCATTATTTTCATTTATTTTTATTTGACATTGTATGTGTGATTTAAGTCTTTTGTTGCTTTGTTTTATAATACAATGGTATTTATTTTTTATTTTGTTGTTTTGTAAAATGTACTGTGGATGGGTTTTTGTTATTGCATTTTTAATTACTTTAATGAAAGTTTTAATTGCATAATAGTATTAGCACACTCACTCTAACACACACTTACATAAATTCCAAATCTGTAATGAGTTTTACTGTCATGGCTTTTGTATTTCCTTTTTTCTTTTATTTTTTGTTTATTTTATTTTTTTTTTGTTGCCGCTGTTGTTCCTGTTTCTATTTTTGTGTGTGTTTGTGTACGTGAAAGTTTTTGTGTGCGTTTTTTACATACAAAGTTAATGAATTTGTGAATGTGTAAATATTCGTTTGTAAATGTAGTTGCATTTGTTATGGTTGGTTTACCATTATATTGTATTTGTTTTTTTTTTATGTTGTTGTTAATGTACTGCAATTGAAAGTTTTATTTAGTTTTAGTAGTATCATTAGATTACAGCTGTTAGTCCTTAAAGGGAAAAAAATCTAGTTTTGTAAACAGTGTTGCAGTTTAGCAGTGAAGACTTTCATTAAAAATAGTTGTAATTATGTCATGGATGCAACATGCTTATTGAAATTTATTATTATTTTTTTAAATTATTAGTAAAATTAATTTTAAAAGTATTTGCAAGCCCAATGAATAACCTCTGGATTTTGTTTTTGACGCTGTAGACTTCACAAATCTTATTGATAAGAGTGCAAACTGCAACTGTTCTCTATTAAATAATCAAAAGCGATGTCAAGCAAAAGAAAGTAATTTATATTTATTTATGATAATAATAAAATCTTTTAATAAGGGTTGAAAAAAAAATAGTTTACTTATTTTAATTTCTAACTATTAATTAATTGCTTAAAGAAAATTTCATGTCTTTGTATTTTAATCTAGAAATTTTTTTTAAAAAAGTAGACTATTCAAATTAACTTTACATTAATAAATTAGATATCAACTTATGTCAGATATGTCAATTCATTCAATTGGTTTCCAAATCAGACCCGATAAACTAAAAGACATCAAAGAAAAAAACCAAATTGACTTCTTTATTGAACACATCACGCCAATAACCCGTAACATTTTAATGTATAACTTCAATTTTTTGTATGGCAAAACTGGTATTTAGCTATTGGTTAAAGCTGTATCCTTATTTTTAATCTCCGTTCTGAGTTATTATTTTCCAAAATAATTGATTTTAGTTTTGAAGAAGAAAACAGTGGGAGTTGGTATCAAAAGCTTTAAATAAATTTATTACTTAAAATATAATAGTTTTTTTCAATAACTTTTAATTAATCTTGAGATTTTCATGACCTCCATTGAATTTAATTTTCGTATAAAATATATTTAAATGTCATTAATTATTTCTTTTGTTTAAAAGTATATTTCATCTTTTAAATTATATATTATATGTATCAGTAAAATTGCTTTCAAACGATTTAAATGCTTTGATAAGAGGTTCAGCAAAAGACATTATTTTGCAATTTTCACATTTTTACTCGGTGATATAGAGTTTATTTAGTGGCTGGCTGGCACCGAGCACGAAAACAATTTAAATCGAAAAAGTGAAAAACAGAAAAAAACAAAAATTACAAAATCATTCTATACACCACAAATGACTCAAAATAATAAAAACGAAGCAACAACAGTTACAACAACAATTTGCACACACATACACTTACGCTTATGTAAGAGCCGGAACTGTAAAACGTTAAATAGCCAGCCAGCAATTCAACATAAAAAAATACTGTATAGATCGGTATTAAAGTCGAAAACAAGACAAAAACAACAAAAACTATGAAAAACAATTTTAAAAATAAAAAAAAATAATGTAGTAATCAATGAACCGCAATTGTATCTCTGGCTGAATGTCTATAAGTATGAACGTGAAATAACAACAGCCCAAAGTGAAAAAGTAGAAAATGAAATAAACATTCGCTATCGTTAGCTATTTATCTTTATATGTATGAATGTACTCGTACATTATATGAAAAATGGATAATAAACTGAAATAAAATCTACTAAAAATATAAAGGAATTTTTCAAAACTAAAAACATCAATGGAGAGAGAATATGAACGGTGTAGGAAATTGTTAAGATTTTATTAAAAGAAAAATATAAAAATGAGATAATGACCCTTAAACATGATAAACAACTAATATATTCATTCTAATCTTTTAACGGAATGCAGTTGTAAAAGGTTTCTGTGTATTAGAAGAGCAGCAGATGAGATGGTAATGTCACTCGTAGTCCAAACCTTAACGAACCGTAACTAGTGAAGAAAGTAACATGAATATAACAGAGAGTGCCGCAGTCGTAGTTTGTGAAGATCACAAATTTTGATTTTGAGTCTCTCCGGAGCCACAAAGCATTTTGAACTGCGATTGAAACAAGTCCTCGAGCAGATCGAGTCTAGTATATAATGCTGTCAGTGGCTGCGAAAGTTTATTTGACTAAACGATCATTAAAGAATTTACTCTAAAGGTTTTGTGTAAAAAAATTCCACGAATCAAGACTTGCTTTAGGAAAATATAAAAACGTGGCATTGAAATTTTAGTTCACGTGTTCTGTTGTAGAAATAGAGTAACTTTTAAGATAAAACCGGACTAAGAAAAATAAAAGCTTACTTTGCGTTTAATACGGATCATTTCCTCTAGAGTACATTTATTTTTTCGTTTTTACCCAAGTTAAAATGATAGTTACTTTGATCATATTTACTAGCAGCAGCAGTTAAAATGGCACTTCATTACCTCAACTATCAAATAAATTAAACAATTTTTTTTGGTCTATTTATTATAAATTCTAAATTGGGCCAAGTCGTTTATAAAATGAGTCATAAATAGAAGCATGGCTGCAACGCTTAAATGGTCTTAGAAAAATCTTTAGAAAGCGAGTGTAACATTTTAGGGATATTGGAATGGAACGGAATGGATGATTCACTTATTACACTGTCAAAGTCTCACAAGTATTCAAGTGCCTTGGCATTTTAAAAAATTTTAAATTTGCCTCCATTCTATCCTTTTATTACTCTTATACAGTTAAAGATGAAATACATATCCTTTACAGTTAAAGGCTTCCAAAATCCATTTTGCAACTATTCATCGCTGACGATAGCCTAACACTTTTGTTTTTCTATTCGCAATTATAATTTAACAGGGAATAATCAATTTCAAATTAAAGTACAATTAAAGTTTTGATGGAAGTCTTTGAACCATAAATACTTGGATTCAACAACTTTGTAGTTATCATCTCTTTAAAGTGAGCGTTCTTTTCAGCTCAACTCATTAGAACGAACTAGATCGTTCATTTAGTTCAAAGCTCACTTAGTCAGCTAAAACAACTGAGCGCTTCCAGTTGATATGTTTAGCTCAATTGTTTTTACCTCATACAATTTTTAGTTTTCTGTGATAAAGTTTACTAATGGAAATTGAGCAACTGAAAATCGATTAAGAGATTATTTATATGTAATTGTGCACATTTAGCTGACTTTATTTTTGTAAAACATTAAAATTTAAAAAAAATATTGGATCATAATTATATATTTTCTGATCACTAAAGCATGTTTCTATTTAAATACACCAAAATAAGATTTAAGGTTTCACTCAAGTTTTTATTTTATATTTGTTTTAATATAAAAAATTATGAACTAGAAAAGTTGCTCACTAACTGAGCGAAAAGAGCTCAGTAAAAAGAATGCTCCATATAGTTCAATTGAGTAAGTAGGTCAGTTGACCTATGTCGTTTACGAACTACACAACTCTACAACTTTCCTCATTATATAACATTTTAAAAATTGCATTCTCTCTGTAATTCGTCTTGTACATTTGGTTTTGCTTTTTGTACCAACTTTTGGTTGGTTACGAATGCAATTTTTATGTTTAATCATATTCTTACTTGTTTCCTCACAACATTATGGATGCTGTTTCAGCATCATATTAAAAAAAAAAATAAATGTACAAGACGAGTTACAGAGAGAACAGGTAAGAAAAATCTTTGGTTTGTGTGTCGAATTCGTGTAACCAAATTAATATTGATATGAATACTCCTTGTATGCCTATTTACAAAGTTAATTGCTTAAATAGGTGATGTTTACAATGTACACAACATAAGGTCGATAGATGTCAAGAATGCTGATGAAGGAAATTGCGACCCAGAGAATACAGCATTACATTGGTTTAACATTTAGTTTAGTTCCCAAATCATAAAAAAAATTTAGAATTTTTTTAAGAAATAATTTTTTAATAAAATACCACTTTATCTTAATAAAATTATTTTTAATTTTTTAAATACACAAACATGAATTCTAGAAATAACGTAATTTATTTAGGAATATTTTTGAAGATTAACTAAAATTATCATGATATGGATATAAAACCTCCAGAACCTTGTTACCAAAAACTTAAGATTACTCTAACTTTTAGTTGGAAATAATTGAATTTTTTAATAAGTATTTGGCTTAACAAATTTTCAATTAGAACAAAATTTATTCATTTTGTTTTCCTTTTTCTAAATAATCACAATATCTGGATTGAATTTTGGTGTCCCATCTTAACAGTAAGTCAACGTCTACGTTGAGGAGTCAAACGGTTTTTATTGTTATATTTTCGTGTTATTTGGCCGACTACTTGTATCCATTTTACCTTATAGATCTGCTAGAACTTGTGTAGCTCACTTTTAAGCTGCAGCAACAACAAAATTTATGAGCAAACTCTGGTATTGCTTTTTTTAAGATAAAATTTTTTTTAACGTTAATTTTATTTTTCTGGATTATTAAACTTTTGTGCTAAATAGCGATGTTTTTTGCGTCTTTTCTTTATGCTGTTTATAGTGTTTTTGGCAGCTTTTTCTCTTTTAATTGCATTTTTATGCACTCATTACCTTAAAATTTGTCTTCAATTTATAGGAATTTAATGTGTTTACTTCCATTACATTAATTTTTTTTGTATATTTGTCTTTGCAGTAACTTTAAGACATTGTTACTTTAAACTTAATGGGCATTTTAGCGCATTGTATTTTTGTAATCAAGAGAGAAAATGTTTACTACATTGCTGTTACGTTTAAAAATACCCTAAACGTATTCTTGGTAATCTTAAATAATTTAATTGGTAGGTAGTTCGTTTAGAATGATTTTTTTTTGTCTTGCGAAAATAACTGATAATTTTTAGTGATGACACTTGAATCAAAACGTGTCCTGTAACTGTTGGTTACTGAAAAAAGGCCATTTTCAATACCTACACAAATGATTCATGTTTATATTTTTATTGTCTTTTATCGGTGTCACTTAGTCCCTCGATATTTATAAAAATTTTGTTTTCAGGTTAGTGAAAGAACAATTACGTCGGTTTGCTCTTAAATTAAAGCCTGTGTTTTTTTTTCCGCTGTTGCTGCTAGTCACTATATTGACTACTGCCTTCATACTTATACACACAAAGCAATTGTTTGTAACAAACTTGGCAACTGATTGTGCTCTAAAGACACTTTGTTTGCCGTGTTTTTTATTTTTTCGTTAGAAGCTTTAAGCGCCAAAAAACTTTTTGCAAGTGCAAATTTCTTCTAGCTAAAGGATTATACTGCTTGCCTGCAGTATAATGTATTTAATACCAAGAAAAGTTACTACTACAGTTACAAACATATAAATTTTATTGTGATTCAATGAGATTGTGTACCGTGCACAGTGGCATATTTATGAAAGACGAGCTCAAAATTTTTTTATTACTCGTAAAGGTTTTCAACTTAAAGAATACAACTAAAAATTTAATCATTATAATAGAAAGCAAAATTAAAAATGTTATACGATGAGATGTTTAGCGGCTAAAGATTTTTAATAAAATATTCGAATAAAATATTCGAACAAAATATTCGAATAAAATATTCGAATAAAATATGTTTTCATGTGTTTGTTTAGTCAAATGTAGCAGATCTAGAACTCAAAAATTATATATCAGAATTTTCTCATTTTCTCATATGCCATAAAAACTTTAAACTGAATACGTAAAAACAATTTGATTCGGAGGCAATAGGGAGCGCATTTAGCAAGTTGACTATATGTTGTAAGTTCTGCAGAAAGCTATTGTCTTCTTTTAAAATCAAACGATGCTCTCAGGGAGTAGTGGTTGTAGAATAAAAAAAAAAATTTTACAATAAACTCTCCCACAGTGCGGCCTTAGCTATGCTATTTTTGTTACTTTTGCTTTGTATTTGATTTTTCAATGCTGTTTTGCTTCTACATGATGGCGATGATGATAAAACCGATGTTGCTGTTCCGCTTTTTCCAAATTCCCAAGTGCGTATTTTTTCGAATAAATGTTAAGTTGGCAAAAAGTTAGAAATGGGTGTAAACAAATGAACAAACAAACTAACAAACTTAAATACAAAGAACACATACTTACATCCTTACTATGCACACACATAGACTGAAAAATTTATTGCGATTCTTTCTCTGTGTTGTATATTTGTATGTGTAACTGTATAATAGCCGCACACATACACATACAAATTAAGAAAGTGTTTTCTAACAAACTGTAATTAAATGCAGATTAATGCTTGTGCAAAAACATAATGAAAAAATAACAATAAAAAGAACCGACTTTAAGTAAGAATGCAGAATCTAGGAAAGCAACGGTTCAAGAAAAAAAAACTAGAGCAGCAATGTTTTAAAGTATGTATAACAAATTAAGACAGAAATATAATTTTGAAGAAGACATTTATTTAAAACAAAAAAAAAAAAAAAAAAAAACACAAACATCAATATTGTGTTTGTATGTAAATGTTTTTCATCCTGAAATAAACCACATGAGAAGTCAAAAGTAATTGAAAAGGATTAAAAAATTATTTTTAAAAATACTAAAAATTAAAAGACAAACGAATCCAAAAAAGGTGTTTTGTTAATTTCCAGCTTGGCAACAAACTCTTAATAAAGTAACGATTTACTGCTCTTAAATCTCTCAACCTTGAAGGGGATTGTTAAGCCTATAGTAATTTTTTTTTCTTTTACACATACAGAAAAAAAGAACACACAATTGCATTTCTTTTGGTGGAAGAAACAGTTTTTCGGAGCCGTAGATGTTAAATAGACGATTTCATGTTAAACTAGTTCTTCGGAATTGTAAAATTATTTCAGCGAATTTTTGCTCTGTGATGAAAATAAATTAGATAAAATTTCTCATGAAAACTATAATAATTTTGATGTCTATTCTGGCTATTCTTCATCTTCATTCTTATAGCTTATGTTCTAAAGGGAGAATTATAAATATAACAAATATACATTTGCATTAAGCTTTAAAATTTTTGAATATTATTAGTCTAGATTTTTACCATGTAATATTTTTGATGCAATTTTTTCAATTCTCTTTTGAAGTTGCTGCGATGCACAGTGTCGTGTCTTCATATAAGGAGCGGCCAAAAATAGAAGGAGTTGTCGTAGAATTTTGAAATTCTGTATACATGCATAGAGCATGTGCGAATGACACGCCCACCTTCCATATAAGCTTTTAATGTAAACTGCATATTTTTCTAAACCCATAGACAGAACAGTTTAAAAATTTGCAAGTATTATGTGTTTTAGAATCGCAACAAGGACTTAATGTCCTGCCGTTTTCATTGAAACTCATAATATGTTATATATGTGTATTTGATATGAGGAAACTGTATTTCAAATTGATTTTTAATAAAGCTTCATATTGAAATATATGCACTCAAGCAAAAGATGATTGCTGTCATAGTCATCAATATCATCATCAACTTCCAATTGTGATTTTTATTTTCAAATTTTTGTTTAGATCGATGGTTTTTGCTCCAAGAGCTGGCTATTTTTGATTTTAAACGTCTTATTTTTTGTTCACCTTTATCTCCTAAGTTTACTTCCAATCGAATTTCCATATATTTTTTAAAATTGTGTTACATCTTCCTCTGTACAGTTCATATTCATTTCTTATGAGCTGACACGGAAAAAATGCAATAAGTTTAAAAGTTGCACCTTTGCGCACCTAAAATTATGTTTTTATTGTTAAACGGACTTGCAAAGTTCTGGAGAATATATCGAGACGTTTTCTTAAGCTTCCTCCAATAATTTAAATTTTGCAGAAAAATTATTTCTGTTTTGTTATTGTCTTTATTGTCATTGTCATTAATATTTCAAATTAAAAATAGCGTTATCGTATTAAAGTCATATAAGACTAAATAATTTAGAAAAAAATTTACGTAAATCTATGTAATTTACTTTTTTAGACCTTTAAAGGACGTACAAATTTTCCTTATTTTAATAAAAATAATTGAACTTGTTTACAAAGTGCAACTTTGGCGCTTTATAACTTCGGCTAAAAAAACTTTAATTTAATTCTTTTCTAATTTTCTTAGTCAGAGTGTATACTATTGGATAGCATTTTTGGCCGCCTTACAACATAAGCAGCAATAACATCCCTTAAAAATTTAAGCCGTGCCATATTTCTGACCTCTCTTGCTTTACCATCAGTTTCATGAAAAATTTCATAGTGTAAATTGGCTCTTAATTTAGCTTGAATTTATTTATAAGTTTTACTATTAAATTAAAGATGATAGGACAGCATTTTCTGCATTGCTAACCGACAGTTAAATAAAGCAAAAACACGGTATCTTTAAATGGGAAAGATTATAAAGGAAAGAGCAGAGCAAAGCTTTAGGGGCGTTATAATGATATATTTCTTGTATTCTATTTATTTAAGTTTGATGTTTAAACAGATGTACATTAAGGTAGATACAAGCGAAGAATGCGATCAGTAATAATTAAAAAATTATTTGAAAAATATTTTTTTCCATAAAAAAATAAAAAATAATAAAATAAATAATCGAGGGCCTAACTCTATTATGTTCATGCAAAGAGAATTCCCTTCCCAATATTTTTATCTGTCGCAGTTTATAAATAATACAGAATAAATCTGTTTTAAAAGCTCTTCAAGAAAAATCTTATTGATTTAGCAATTTAAAAATATTATCTTAAACTAACCATAAAAATTCCATTTGAGCACATCTATTTACTCTAATAAAATAGCTTAAACGTTATAGGCAGCAGACATACACACATGCATACAAACATAATACGAACATATGGATTTTGGTTTTATGTGTATGTGTGTTTGTTTGCTTGCTTGCTTGCGATGAACAAGTTACACACACCATTAAATCTTATATTTGTTTTTAAAATATTTATTTTTACCAGAAATAAAATAATGTACAAGAAACCAAAACAAAAAAAGCAAAAGAAAAAAGGCTTAAGGCCTAAAAATTTCATGTTGTTCAAAACACACAAGTTCGCATACAAGTAATTGTTGTAGGAATTTTTCTTAACAAAGAACCAACAGACAGCAATCAGCTACTAGAAAATTCAGTGAACTAAACAGAAACATAAGAACCACAACAATACTAAGAACAAGAAGATTTAAACAACAGTTCGTAATTTTTACTCGTAACATACACGAAAACACTCTCTCAATTTTACACACACACACATCCATACATTCATACATATATGTATGTTGCGTGAACCAAGCACAATCATGGGTAGTGTATGTTTTATAGATTAAAGCTCTGAATGGCAATTGATAAAGGTTCTTGATGAAAGAAAAGGATTTTAGGAAAATGAATAGGACAGGGTTAAGATAAAGTTCAATGTCCAATATGAAAGTAAAAATCTTTTGATAAAAAAACTTGCACCCCATCATACCCTTCTTGTTTCCTCTATCATTGCATTCTTTTCCAATTATTTTAATAAAGTTTAAGTAAAATCTTAAGAGCAGATACATATAAAAGACGCTAACCCAACAAATTTGTTCAGTCTTTTATTTAGAAATATTGATTAAAGTTTAAATATCACGTTAACATAAATTACATGCTTGAGTAAGTATTTACTGAACACTTTTTTAAGAACAACAATGTGTTATTGCTCTACACAAGTTCACACCCACCCAAAGCCATTGAATTGATTAAAGATACAGACTGTCTTGGGAAATTTCTGCCAGCAAATAAAACAAGTGCTAAAGTAATGTATTTCATTTATTTAAAAACATATTTTAATGAATTTCAAATTATCATCCATTATATTGAAAAAGCAAAATTGTTGACATTTACATTTTTATGTGTCTGTTTAATATCTGCTTTAACGATAATTGTTTAAATTAAATTTATTTTAAATTAAAATCCATTTGACGATTTTACAGATTTTTTTGATTATCAAAATACAAGTCAGCTAAAGCATTTTAAAATGTTTATAGTTTAAAAACCAATTAACTGTATTGGAAGTTAAATTTAATTATTTAGTGAAAGCAAAGAAAACAAATAAATTTTGTTCACTAAAATAATTTAATATCACTAGACAAGGATGTTAAATAAATAAGGCGTAAGGAGCCTTAAGAAATTTAGAAATTTAGAACATCCTCTTATTTTTCAATAAATTTATTTATACATTTCACACTTGAGACAAAGTTATATCTTTTTTTATATCATCAATTATTCGTCTGCGTATTGTTTTTAAGCATTTAATCCATTTTGAAATTTGTACGCAAATGCGTGAAAATTAGAAAATTATTTAGATACATTCTTTGTGTCTGCTGCCAATTGTTTTTTTTTTTATTATTTTCGTTATGCTGATTTTGTGAAGAGAGGGATAAAATAAATTGATGGTATAAAAATAAATATCTTATAAACAAAATTGAATATTTTATATTCAGTAAAATTTGAATTGTTTCTGTTATGTATTATTGTTTCAAAACAGCTCATAGTTATTTCAACTCTTAAGAAATATTTTTTTTGTGATAAAAAAGCATTAGTTTTTTTTATCACTTCATATTTTAATTTTAAAATGGATAAAAAACATCAAGAATAAATAATTGAACTGTATTACACGACTTATAGATTTTGTTCGTGCCGTGTCTTCAGAATTCTGCAAGCGTAACGAATGTTACACAAGTTTTGTCGGATGTATTCATAAAGCTTTCTCATAGTTACATACAATTTATAATCAATTCCAGCTTTAAGATTTTTTGTGCGCCTCTTCCTATCATCTCATTATTAGTTTTCTTCTTGTTAAAACCTGAAAATTACTATATCTTAATATTATTGAAAAATTACAAAAAATATTGAAAAAGCCAAAACAACAAAATGTTTATTCCCCCCAGCGATCCAGTAGGGTCTACTCGACAACTGTGCGCAGAGAAAAACTCGCATTGTTGTTTTGATTATCTTTTGCTTACAGTTCACATAAGTCTGAATTAAGCGCAACATTTGTTTAATTTACAGCCTTCTGAAAGCGCACTACGGCATCGGAATCTAGAATATTCCTACAGATGTTGTTGGTAATTTTACTGTAAATAATTGTTACAATATTCATAGTAATTTTCGAAAATGAAAAATTATTTTGGGTATTAAGACATTCACATCTTTATATTCAATCGTGATACCTTTTATTTGAGTTTAATTTTTTAGTTTAAATTTTTTGGATTCATTTCTAACTGCAACAGCGTATTCACAACTATTAGAACATAATTCATACAACGTATACAATAGATTATTAATTGAGCATATATTTCTTAAATGATCCGAAAGAAAACCGACTTCAAAGCAGACAGACGAGCAGGGGATTTTCGAATCTCGAACTCTATTGTATATAAAAATTACGTGTATGTTAGTGTTCGATAAACTCAAAAACTACTGGACCGATTTTGACCAAATCTTATATACATGCTCTATGGGTCAAGAGAAATGTTTCTGTTAAGTTTAAGTTTGTCCAACAGATGGCGCAATATTTTTTTTTTGTGTTTTTGCACCGTAACTCAAGAACTACTGCACCGATTCTGATCAAAATTTATATTTTTACTCTATGGGTCACCAGCAGTGCTTGTATGTAGTTTAGTTTTCGTCCAATAGATGGCGCAAAATTTTCTTTATTAGTGTTTATGAGCGATAACTTAAGACCTATATCACCGATTTCGACTTAAATTTATATGTATCTTTTGTTCGTGAGGAGTGTTTCTAAGTGGATTAAGGATTGACTGAAAGATGGCATCGACAACGCGGACCGACTTCAGCTAGTCTAAAATAAAAATTAATATTCACACTTTGTTTAAACTTCAACTGTTTATCTTAAACAATTCAAAATATAATTTCATCATCTATGGGGACACGTCGTAGTTGATCATTTCAAGTTTAATACTGAATATTGTAGAAGACATAGAAGTGCCCATTCTGTGCAACGATTCAAAAGATAGCGGCATAAAAGCCAAAAGCTATGGGGACACCCTTTAATTTTTTATATTTGTAATTGTGGATCTATTATTAAAAAATACTTTCTCGGTTTAAAAAATTCAAATTATATATATTTTTTTAAGAACAGAAACGTTATTAACATCATCAGAGGAGTGTTGTTATTCCACACAGAAATGTTAATGCTTTACGAAAATTGTTTAAATTTGCCTTTTCGGATTAAAATTTAAATTAAAAAGTATTTAATTTTATTTTAGGAGAATTTCATTAGAATCTTAAATATTTTTAACATAAAAAATATCTTTAGCTTTTATATCCTCCGCGTGGAACGTTGTCGCCAAGAAATAAACAAAATAACATAAATAAGCAGCAACAGAGATTCTTAATATATATGAAGCACAAATAGCTATATTTTTTAACAAACGAAAAAAATCCAATAAAATAAAAATATTAAAGATTTAATTCTTTAGTAATAATCTTTTCATAAATTAACGTTAAATTAAAAATTTAAATTGTGTGAGAGACGAGGAAGACATAAAAAATGTTTCAAGTATTTGTTGTAAGAATTTTTAAGTAAAAGATATAATATTTATTGCCAAAACTATACTTGTGAACACTAAACCCTGCTCCGCCTTTTTTCTTTTTTTAAAAAGCAATAAACTCTTCCAGTAGAGAAACAGCAACTATAAAAACTTAAACACGATTCCACTTAAAATTAATTTTTTATTTACATTTTAAAAGAAAATAAAAAAAAACAAAGAAAATGTTTACAGATTTTAAGATGAAAAATTGCTGTGATTTTAAGGGAAGTTGGTTCAGTGGAACGTAAATCCGTTAAAAAGACTTTGTAGTAAAATTACAACTAAAATTTGTTACACTTACATTGTTTACGAGGAATCTGTGTTTATTGATTTTATGTGCGTAAGATAACGAGTTTTTATTTCATCCTAAATTCCGTTTAAATTTGTAATAAATATGAAGAGGAATTATATGAACAATGTATTTCTTTTAATAAAATAAAATTTAAATAAATAATAAAATAGATAATAATGATTTGCTTTTAAAAGTATGATCTTGTGATCTTTTAAATTTTTTACAGACAAAAACGCTTTTGTTCTTTTACTTTAAATAGATTTTTAGAGAAACATTAACAAATATTTAAACTTAATGAAATACATTAACTCATGTTAATTGTTTTTATTTCAAAGGATTATTTGAATGTTATAAAATTTATTGTTTAATTTAAAAATTTATAATCGCAGAAATATTTTATTTATTTGTTATTTATTGTTACTTTCATCAGCATTTCTTGTACCATAAAATAAATTAAAAAATGCGAATATTATTGTTCGAAATGGAAATTACTATTAATTTGCATGACCTAATGAAACGTATGGTTAACATTTATACGATATTAAATAATTTATTATTACTGACACACCCTCTTATATTAACAATTTTAACTCTTTTGTATTTCATTTTAAGCTTCGATTAAAGTTGTTACTTTACTTGGCATAAACATTCGTTCATGAATATTATTTTTTTTTTTTTGCATGGAATTAAATTTTTTTCCTCTGCTCTTTGGGTTTAATTATGGTTTATTATCTGGATGACTGTTTTATTGAGTTCATAATGAAAAAAAAGTTCTTGTTATTTATATTGTCATTTGTTATTTGCCATTATTGTTGCCCTCAGTTAAACTATAAATAAATTAAAAAATAATTTACATTAAAAACAATAAAAATAAATAATAAAAAAATTTACGCAAAATCGTTGCTATGGATTGACGGACATTTATTATTTCTGTTAAATCAAGCAAATGCAAATTTAAACATAAATTAATTTGTTTATTTTTATACACATTATAACATTGTTAGCATGCCATTTATAAAATTTTTATTCTCGCTCAATGATTCTACAGATTTCTTTTTTTAAGGCATATAATACTCGTCAGTATAAAAATATTAAAGAAATTTATAACTAACAAAGATTTTATATAAATAAATTGCCCTGTGATTTTAGCAACAACGTATAACATGAGCCAAAATTAAACATCTTAAGATTTAAAAAATACCATGAATTTCTTGGAAAAAGCAATATTTGTATATTTTTATTTGCGTTTTTATTGTAAGCAGTAAGGAAACCGTCGTCACTGGCTGTATGTTTGGTACGTTTTGCCAATGCTTTCGATGTGACAACAAACATCTTCGTCTTTTACATTTATTATTTTCAGAGCTCTTACACATCTGATAAACTATTAACTTATAAAGAGAGTAAAAGGGATCCAAGCATTGAGTTTTGCCAAATGTCTCTGTTAGAAATAGTGGCCTTTCGGTAATACTGTTTAAGATTAATAAGTGGAAAATGTGTGCAGAAATATAAAGAGTGTAGGCAAAATATAAAAAAAGAATTTGTTTTTTTTTCGTTAAGATAAATGGTTCACTACATCAAAAGCTTTGTCATGATCTAGTAGTACTGAAAATAACCAGCTCTTGAATTCGCAAGAGCGTCCATTAATTTTGCTATGCAGTCTTTGTGAAGAAAGAAAATTTTTCGTTCAGCAGTTTAATTATTTGGTTTAAACTATTCGCCTTTTTACTATTAACTGCGTCGAATAGAAAGCTCAGAGTGCGAATTTGACTTAAAGCGTTATCTGTTCCGGAAGGTGAACAATTTTAAGAATAAATATATGAAAAAATTTAATTTCGTTTTATAAACAAAACAAAAGCCACGCAATTAACTGCAGAATATTGTTGCAAAACTGCATAAGACTTGCCTACGCAGCAAGAACTGAATTTGCCTTCAGAATGAACTGAACAAAAGTCAGAAGATAATTATGTGTCGATAAGGAATGTTAATATTTGAAATTTGTAATTTAATCCGTTAGCGTACGCGGTTGTCTAAAGAGGAGTGGGTGGTAACCCAATGACTTAATCCGATTTTTTTGACTTGCTTTCATTTGCTGAATAGCATTTCCCTACATATTTTAAGCCTTTTGATTGCTTTATATTTTTTTTGGATGTCAAGTTTTAAATCTATCCTATCTCAGATTCAGAATCAGACTCAAATTTAGCAAAAAGGGAAATTACAAATATTATGGGCAAAAAAATATTTAAATTCTTCAAATTTTTTCGTATTTAAAAACAAAAACTTTGCATTTGTTTTATTAACCTCTCGTAGAAAAATTTTAAATATATTATATAATTTCTCTAAAAAGGGACAAAGAGGAAAAGCTCTCAATGCAACTTAAGAATAATTTCTTAAAAAAAATTACGTTTGGTTTTAAGTTTTCTTGTATAGAAATATGGTTTTGAATTTGTAAAAATATTGTGCATGAATTATGATTTTTTAAAATTAAGAAGTTAAAAGCTTAGCTGCAGCCCTATCCTGTAAATCGCTAAAGCTATATCTCCATCGCTCAAACGTTATTCTGCTATTATGCTATTTTGCCGTAATTTATTTTTAGCTTTTTAGCGATCGAGATTAAAATTTATTTATATAATTTTTTAATAGTTTTGGATTTTTGTTTTGTTTTTTGCACTTGGTGCTGAATTATTTAAATATATTATTAATTAAGTTTTGCTTCTTCCTCATTAACTATAAAAGTAAGACTATATTTTGACTTTTTCCACAGGTGTTGTAAAATTATCAATAGTTAATGTTAAAACTAAAAAGGTATCATAATTTGAAATACAATTAGATATTGAGCCATTATATTACAAACTGTCTAATTTCTCACCACGCACAGTCTTAAATTTTTTTTCAATAATTTATGAGAGATTTAAATATTAAGTTAAATAAAATAAACTTTAAAATTTTCGTGCATTTTTTCTGAACAAATTATTGAAATCACCGATATTGTTTATTAAGCATAAAGTAAACATAAAATATCGTAGTGTTTTGTGATGTTTTACTTGTTGTTTTTATTTTATTTTTCAATACCTTTAAACCATATTAAAGAGCCGAAAAAAGTCAGCCGTATACAGTGGATAAAGAAAAATAAATCGTAGTTGATTATTGTTGTTTTTGCTTGAAGTCTAATTTTTGTCTTTACTTTATTGTGTGGACAAAAATCTTTAGTTTATTTAAAATATTTGTGAGAAGTTTCCTGAAGATCTAAATGAGCGCTAGCAAAAAGACCCTCGAGACGTGCGTTCACCTTCAATAACTAATATCGGTGATTTGTATGTATGTATTTATCTAAAAATTTAATAGAAAATATAATCACAATATGGAGTATCAATTGTCATATTTTGGTCATTGATAATTGATATTTTTCCATTTAAAGATTTCTTAAAAAAATGCTACGGCTCTTAAAAGTAATTAACGGTTGTTGCATAAAAAAAAAACAATTAATGTACTAGATTTTACTATAAATGCAAAAGTGTGTCTGATGCATTGTTTTCAAGAGCATTGAACCAGATTGACCTACTTAACATACAAATGTACAATTGTTTATGATTTTAAATTAATGTTTTATTTCTCCTATTGTGCTTGAAAGTCTTGTTTAAAAAATATAAAAAATATTTGAAAAAAATGAAATCATTTTAAACACTCATATTGGGTTTTTACTTTTTATTTTTTAAATAAAAATTACATATTTTTCTTAAAATTTTACATTTCAACTAAAGATTTTTTCTACATACATAGGTACATAATGCAACGATAAACAACAACATTTTCATATTTATATAAACATATAAATATATAAAAATATATAAAACAACTTCAAATGTTAAAAGCTTCTGTAGTCGTAATAACAACAACTGCATCATCATGGCTTTAAAGCAATTGTTTGAGGAGAAAGAGTAAAATAAAAATAAAAAGTTACTTACACGATTGTAATAGAAATATGTACAAATATTTCTTTTTTAATCTTTAACTCACACTAACTAATTCACATACACTCAGTTACACATGTATTAATGTGTACATGCCTTTAAAAATTATTTGTGTATGTTGTAAATATAACATCAGCTACCCACTACACAACTATTTGTGCCGAAAAGTAAAAGAATTTTTTTTTTTGAAATAATAGAAAAAAAAAATAAAATAAACTATTCTATATCAAGTTGTTAGTAGTTTACTATTGGGATTATTTTCTAACACACACTAACTAACATTTACACTATGTTACGTACAAATAATAGCATACAAAATAAAATATAATACTGGTAATGGTGTCAGATATACATACATACATACATACATACATACATATATATACTTATATATTTTATACATATAGAAAATATATTTTTTGAGACATTGCACTTGCAGATGCAGTGGCTAACAAAAATTAAATATTAATTGCAGTTCGCTTGAGGAGACATATTAATAAAGGCTACAACGATGTACCCTTTTCTGACACTCTTTATTTGAATAATAAAGAAAGCAGAAATTCAAAAAAAAATTTTTTAAATTATAAAATTTGTCTTCGTCGTCAAATATCAATTCCAAATATTCTATTTAGAAGTTCTACTTAAAGTGAATCGGCTAAAAAATTATAGAAGTATATTTCTGATTTCATAGTATCAAGTAAAGTGTGTATTTTTTTAAGCTTTGGATTTAATATGACGGCGGGAGCTAAACGTACATACATTCCTTTTCGTATTTCATGGCAAAAAAGAATTATGAGCAGACCGGTTTACAAGCTGCTTAGAAATGTATAGCTTGCTAGATGCAAGTCTTTTATCGCCACCGTTGCTTTAAATGTTGCTATAAGAGTTTGAATTTTTACCAAACGTTTCTGGTAAACGCTGTATAACTTTACACCAAAAGATACAATATAAAATTGTGCTGAATTTTTTATACTCACTGTAAGTAATTCGTATGTTGTAGTTTTCACTAAAATCGAGTGCGTTATGTTTGTAGGTTACTTTTAAGAATTTCAACATTAAAAGACAAAAAAAAGCATAAGAAAAATGATTACAAGCAACTACCAACAGAAGGAGTATGGTATCATTTTGAAGTTGAAAACAAAATAAAAAAATATTTGTTTTTAAAAATAAAAGTGCTAGAAAGGTTTTTGCAGCTGGGTTATAATATATAAATTTATTTTTTCAAATAAGCACATATACATACACACATTGTGTGTATATATCCGCACATAAAAATTATCACAACACACACACAAACGAATGCATGCATTTTCACTGCATTCATATGCTTCTTTAAGGAGCTTCAATGGTTATTTTCTTAAAAAAAAAAAATAATATTTATTATAAAACTTTTTTTCTTTTAATATTCCTTTATTTTTTTGTTTGTTTTGGCTGCATTTTGTTTTATTCTTATTCCCATTGTTATTGCTGCTGTTTGTTATTTGCTCTGCATCAGGTGCAGGAAGAAGTTCAAAGAGCAATGAAATGTTAAAATTTTTGTTTTAGAGTTGAAATTTAAGTATCAATATTAGATACTTTAATTGTAACACAATATAGTAATAATTACATTTTTTAAGTAAAAATTTAGCTTAGAAAAATTCTTTTAATATTTAAAACTTGCTGCGCTTCGCACTAAAATTAACATTAAATACCATGTGTACGAAAACAGCACACAGTATACATATCGCATACGATCATAGGCGCCTACATATTTGTTGTTGTTTTTTATACGGACAAAATCACATGTTGACATGATAAGTCATAACTCAAGGACGCGTCGACCGAATTCGTTCAAACATTAGATAAACTATAACACTATAACGACAATATGAAACCCCAAAAAATTAAGCGAATTCGGTTCGACTGATCGTAAATTATAAATTCACAAACAACAATTTTTTATATATATTGCCGTGCTGTTGTTCCCCCGGTCAATTGATATATCAGATTTATAATTTCTGATGCGTTTATGGTTGCAAATTAATTAATCTATAATATCTGGTGCGGTATTTTATTACACATGACAAATTGTATGGGTTACGAGAAAAGTAAGTTAGTAGTCCAAGGTTGCACAGGCAGCCGGTATGAGAAAACCGACTCACTTGGGTCCAAAATGGTCCTGTTGTGCTGTAGTAGTACAATGTTATTTACTTTATGAATCTTTACAGCCTTTTTCTTAATTCTTTGTCTTTTTCTTGGAATAAAGAAAATAAATAAAATATGGCTTATTGTATTTGTTACATATTAGTAACTTTACGAATTAACAAAAAAATTTCTAATTTCTATCACTCTAATTTCTGAATAGTTCAGAAACTGTTTAACCTATAAAATTTTCGCACTATATTGACACACCCCTGAAAAAATCTGAAAATACTGAAAGCACATTTAACTCCGCCATATTCATTACATTTTTAGTTGAAGTTTTTCTCTGCAGAATAGAACTAATAAATTGTTAATTTAATTTAATCTAATTCAAGGCGCTATAATTTAAAAAATTTTTAGTTTCATATTTGACTACGTTGAACTATAGTTTTTTTTTGGCATGGTTTTGCTTTTTATAAAAGTGAAGTAGCACTACAGGTATTGTTACGGTGCCACAACTAAAATTGATAACAAAGTACTAAGTTTTCTGCACGAAATACGTGCAGCTCATATTATTTCACAGTTGAGAAAAATTGTTGCCAGAAACATTTTGTGATTTCTCAATAATTAAAGAGAGTACAACTTCAGCATCGTTATTTTTTGTTTTTTTTTTTTTTTTAAATAGTTGTTTATGTGGAATTTTAATAGCAAATGGAAGTGTGTAACCTTTGTTTTTAAAATAGAATTGAAATGTTAAGAGAAACAGCTGTTAGAGAGGTTTTTATATCCAACAATGTGACAAGTACTTTTTCGATAATATAATAATAATTAATAATTTTTCCAAATATAATAAAATTATACATGTCACGTGGAGTCTTTAAAAGTTACAAAAAATTTCAAAAATGTAACCAAATGGCAACACTGGCCGACAAAAAAGTACTTCAGTGGGTTTAGATTTTGATTTATTTATTTTTTTAACTTATACATGTATTGTTTTTTTTTTTTTTTTTTGTAAAAATATCCTTCATTTTGTATAAAATTTTAATTAAGCATACAAAAGTAAAATACAGAGCTTTATCTTAGTCTTAAATGAGAGCTATTAAGATAAAGGATTTTTTATTGTTATAAAATTGTTCGATCAATACAACAATAAAAGGTTGCTAAAATTAAATATTTTATGAGAATATCAACATATTTTTATTTTTAAGAACTACATTTTTTTTTTATTATCCGTTCGTTTAGGCTTAAGCTATTTGTTATATTTTATATTTTCAATTTAATAGCTTCCTCAGAAAATAAAAATGAAATATTAAAAAAAATATTGTATAACAATCTTAAACTTAAATAAAAAAAATAACAAAATTATTAACAAAGGTGAAA
The DNA here is from genome assembly GCA_916610165.2 of Gymnosoma rotundatum. NCBI lineage: Eukaryota > Metazoa > Arthropoda > Insecta > Diptera > Tachinidae > Gymnosoma > Gymnosoma rotundatum. The sequence goes on from OU744337.1 coordinate 949,679, forward strand.
AATGCTTGAATTTAAAATAATTTTTCTAAAGAGTCAAGCAGGATTATCATATTGAGGCAATTCTTATGAAAAAATAACAATATTTACGATATTTAAGTTTTATTTATTATTTATGTGGAAATATATTTCAATTTTAGTTTTAATGCATTGGATCTAATAATGTATATTTTTACTCTTATCTTGATTATAATAATCGTTAATACAAAAAAAAAAAAAATATCTGCAAAAAAATCAATTCTAATTTCCCATTTAGAATATTTTTAATGAAGGGGTGTCCAGATTTCATCGCTTTAAACGTCCTAATTATTTCAAGTTTGGACAATTTTTTGCCATAGTAAAATCAGAAAGCAAAAAGATTTCTGCATTCACTTTAAAATTTTTTACTCTTTCTTTTGTTTCAATTGAAATTTACTTAATGTTTTAACCTTTTTGCATTATTTTCTTAATCTATTGTTTAACTCACTGGTGTTTGAGGTCTTAAAAAATCCATCATCATTAATAATACTCTTTAAAATCTCAGCTAAATATTAAAAAAACAACAACAATAAACAATGATTTAAAGACATTAATCATTATTATAAAATCGACTTCAAAATTTGTAGATACAGTACAACAAACAGCAGTAAAAAATGGGGTGAAAAGTAATAAAGCTGTTTGTAAATTGGAGTAGCAAAAATAATAAAATTTAAATAAGTCTACGACTAACGAAATTTTGAGAAAAAATCTATAAATATAAAAAATTAGTAAAACAAAAATAAAAATAAGAAAATAAAAAAAAATAATAAACAGAACTTCAGACATGTTTTTTTGCTGAGCCAATTTAAAATTTTTTTATATAACTGATTTAAAATGTAGTTTCAGTAATTTTTATTTAAAGAGAAATAGCACTTTAAGCAATAAAACGTGTTTAATTATTTTTGTAACCGTGAGCGATAAAACTGGTGGTGAAAGAAGAAAGTCTTTTTATGAAGAAGTACCGATGAAGGAGGCCGCATGCTGTAATGTTGATTCTGAAAATGTATTCATATCAGTAAACAGAAAAAATTTTATTTTTTGATTGCCTCAGTGGTTGAATCAGGGGTAAAGTCGTTACATCGTTGAAGGTACAACACATATTGTAAAAATATGATTTTCGGATTATGACATACGTTAACTGATGATAATTCACAGTACGTTATCTTTTGACAGAACGAACTTTTTTACGAATTGTCATACGTTAACGGAACTTAGTTCGAATAACTTAAAAAGTGCAACAAATTAGCAAAAAAAAAAAAAACAAATGGGAATTATACCAAATTAATTTTTGTTAACTATAAAATTATTACAAAAGTTAAATCTAAGGTTTACGAATGAACACAAAAATTTGGCAAAAACAAAAAAAAAAAAACAATCTGACAGACTATGGGATGATGTTTCATAGCGTATAAACGCTCTAGTACAACCAGTTAATTATGTAAAGTATCGCGCGAAGAAAAAACTTTTTTCTTAATATTGAAAAAGCAGACTGGAGGAGCCCTTATGAAGAAAGCTGCTAGTGCCAAGTGAAGAACTGTTAATTGAAGCAACAGTCCTTGAATCAAGCGTTACAGGCAAAAATAGGTTTTGAACTTTGGAAGCAACGAAATTTAAAATATGAACTAGTCTGAATAATCTCGCTTTGGTTCTAGAATTTTTTAATTTAAAAACTATTTGTGAATCAATCAAAAGATTTCGATCCATTTGCAATTGTCGATACGATCACAGAGTAACGATTCCACCACAGATTTTTAGTCAACGTGCTTACAACTATGACTACAGCAGCCTCAAATGGCATAATTTTTTAAGACTTAAATATAAATATATTTTTAATTTAAGTAAGCTCTGTATTCTGTTAAATTAAATAATGGTAAAGTATAAAAAATTTGCAGAAGTGATGGATGTGTTACCGCAGCTTTCACAAGATTCTTTTGCGTGGGGTTTTCCTTGCCGTGTGTTTCTTCGTATTTATGACTTAATTTTATTCTAACTTTAAGAATCAATGAAATAACCCTTTTACTTTAAATGACTACGGTTTTACTGAATTCCACACCATAAACCGGAAGTTTAAAATAATGTCTGCTTGTTTAAGTTTTTTCAAAATCATTATCTGTTTTTACACAGGCTGAGCTACAGTTAATCATGTAGTCTGTTATTACTTTATTTGAATATTTTTTTAAATAAATTTAACTCACCCTGTGTATAAGAGCACAGGTGACTTAACTTAATTCTGAATAACATCAAAAATTGTGAATCGCTTTAAATGAAGTATGGCATATTTTTTACTAATGCACTATATTTTTTCTAATGTTACTATCCAAAGCGTTATCGAAATATCAAAGTAGTTGGTAAACCTTTGTATGTGTCGTTTCAATTTGCTATTTAATCAAGTTATATATATGTCAACAAATTTAAATCTTATATGTATACCTTTCACTAATGTGGTTATGCATACATAAATAATTTTACATAAAAATGTAATCGGCTCTTAATAGGTTAAGAATAAAAAAATATTTTTTTTCTAAAATATCTTTTCAAAAGCTTTTAAAAGATACCGATATTGATATTTTAAAAAATATGTGTAAAAGTTAAGGGACCTTATTTTTATACCCTTCACCGCAGAAAGTGGAATTTCCGATCCCATAAAGTATACATATCTAGACCCCTTATGAATAGTGAATCAATCTTGATATCACAAAAAAATATGTAGTGTCAAAAGAGGTGCTAATGGAAATCAGCATGTTCCGTCCATGTCCTTCGAGGCAGTAGGAAAAACACCACGCCTACCTCTAATTTTTTAATGTCATTTAGAACAATAAAGTTGCTCTTATCAAAAAAATAATTACATGGGACGATAGATAATGAAAAAAAAAGGAAAAAAAACATCGAGTGATAAAATTTGCGCTCGCACGTATTTTCCGAGTTACGGGGCTCTGAAAATTTAAAATTTTTTAAAATAACAATATGGATATAATTCTAAAGCCTTTGAAGAAGTCTTTAATAGAATACTAAATTTAAAAAAAAAATGCTTAACCGATGTCATTTGTATATAAATTTTTATATATGCAGCAGCAAATTTTTATTTATTTTTTATTTCTCTATCACCCTAATATTTTCTATTTTGAATGGAGTTACTTTACTAAACTAGATTAACATAGATAGTGAAGGGTATGTAAGATAAGCATAGTCGAATATAGCACTCTTACTTGTTTAATTCTATACTGCTTCATATATTTATTTTTTTGTTTGGATTTACTTCATTGTGATATAGACAAATTGGAGGCAAGCGTGCGTCGAAGGACATGGACTGATTTTTAATAGCAAAATATTCAAAAATATCTCTGATCCTACGGCGTATTTAAATTTTCTTAGCTCATGTAGTGCCTGGGCAAAGTTGATTTCAAACCGAACACGGACGGACAATGCTTAATCGTCTTCGCTATGCATAAGTACTTAGAATATATATACTTTATGGGGTCGGTTCTGGATATTGTAGATATTATAAACGAAATGACAAAGTTAAATATACTCTTTTTGTAATTTTTGTGGTGAAGTGTATAATAAAACTAATCGAAGTAATGCAATTAACTTGCCTCGTTTTACGAACATTTTTTTTAAGTATTATTTAAAACGTGCAGTGTTAAGACAGAGGAGAAAGAAGGTCTTTGCTATCTAATTTATTTCGGAAATTTTTTTGAAATTTATAGGTCGATTATGGATGGCAAAAAAAACAAAATTTATATTATGCACGGATACTTTCCTCAGTTACCGGTACAAAAATAAATGTAAACAAGCAAACAATACAATCAAAAACAAAGTAAGAAAAAGTCAGCTTGACAAAAAAAAATAAAATACCTAAGTGAAAGATTATTTGCCAAAAAAAAAAAGAGATAAATAATAAAATATTACAAATTGCAAAAAAGCAAAGATTCCCATTTTGTAATCTTAAAGCAAGAAAATATATTTAAATTTTCCGAAAAAAATAAATTAAAAATATAATTCTTACTTTCTGTTTAAACGTCTTTTGTACTGGAAAAATCTTCAAGGCAACCGATAATATACGGTTGATAATATGTATCATTACTAATTGGCGACTAAAGTTGCCAGCTTTTAGTCGGCAGTTGCCATCTGTAATGTAATTTCGGCAACTGACAACGCAACTGAAGTTCGCTTGCAATACATAATCAACCCATTATTGTCATTATTTCCATTCTCCAAAAAATATATTTTTTAACAAAATAAAATACAACGCGTCTAGCACTAGTTACTCGATTTTCATTACTATATCCAAGGCTTGTTTATTACACAAAGTTTTCAGTTTTGATGGTATTGCTTTTTTTTTATTCTAAATTAGTTTTATATATTTTTTTGAGATTAATTGTTAACATTTATGTTGAGTTATTATATGTCAATAAAGGCCAACACAGTCCATTCACATCATGCTTTAAAACCTCGAATAGAAGTTAATAACTTCTTTTTTACAAGATTTTGGGAATTGGTTGAATATTATTTTAATTCTTTCTTTAAATGTAATTTAACGAAAGATCAAATCCTCACGATTTCTTAATCATAAAATTTTACTTTTTTTCTGAACTTGTGAACGTTTAAAACATAACTGACGTCCGTATTCATAAAATTTTTCAATAGATTTAAGATGTGTTTGGGGACAAATTTTTATGTGAAATTTGTCATAAAACACATTTCAAAGTTATTTTATTTTTTATGAATGTAGCAGTAAGTATTTTAATCGATTTAAGGTTTTTTTTATAGTTATATATTTTACAAAAAACAAAAAAAATAATAATAGATGTCATAAGGACCTTTTTACACGCCTGTTCTGTAGGCTTGAGCCTGTTTTTTCATTGTCATTGTTTATTTTTCTTATTTTATTTGTTATAAGAAATTTAAAAACAATATTTATATATTCATTTGATGTAAATTATTTTTTGGATTTCCAAAAGCTTTATTAAACAAATCTTCATAAAATATTTGCTCAAATCAAAAATTTTTGTGAATAAAAGCATTTTTGTTTTATTTTTAAATTTATCTCAATCTAAGTTTGTGTTAGTTAGTTACATCGTTACTTTTATTTTTTTCATGTTTGTATGCGTGTGTGTGTATGTGGGCATGTGTATGTATTTTTAAGTTTTCATTTACCTTTGGGATAACAAATCATAAAGTTTATGATTTGTGGGCAGCAGCTTAACTTGAGAGAATACAACCTTTGAGTTTTTGCTTGTAAGTTGTTGTTCTTTTTATTAATATTTTTCAGTGGTGTTGACTTTTTATGTCCGTTTTTGTTGCTGATGATATTTGTGTAGAACTGTTGGTAAAGTGTGGGAAGCCGTAACATATTTTCAACATTTTCTTAAATTGGGTTTAATTTTTACACATCAAATTTTATTGAAATGTAAATAAATAGCTTTTTCGCTTGTTTTTATACTTTACAACCTTAAAGAATTTAATTATTTTAATTTTTAACAAACTAATTAATATTGGTTGTTATATTTTTTATTGTGACCACTTTAAATTTTTATAATATTTTCATATGTAATTTTTGAATAATTAATAAATATTTTCTTGCACTTTTAAGACCTTAGTTTTCTTTCACTCTAAAATACAAAATATTTATCTATTTAAATACTTTTTTTTAATTCAACATCAAAAAAAATCCGTTTTCATATCAAACTGCACCTTTAAAATTTTTATTTCGTATTTAATCCGTGTTCAGTTCAACGTCTATTCGTTGTGGCATTATCATTATAACTGAAAATAGTGTTTACTTCGTGTTTCGTTTTTTCCTTTCTATTACTAAAACGAACTTGCTTATATGATGCTGCTTCTTCAAAATACTCTTTTGTCTTAAAGTCCTCCCAAAATACAACTTTTAAATATTTTAGCACAATCATTCTATACTCTCAAAACGGTAAAAAAGCAAAAAAAATTTTTGTTTTCCCGTAAAAAGGTTCTTCATAAGTTTAGGCTTTTTATTTTTCATCGACAAAATAATGTTTCTTAATATATTGCAACATTTATGTACGATGCTGCTTTTAAATAGCGAAGGATATTTATTGTGTTCTAAAATGAGCTTTCATCACAAGAAAATGAAACGAAGCATTCGTTTTTAGTGAGAGTTTTTTGGAATAAAATGGAAGCGAAATGGTTGTTGATTGGAATGTTAAAATTTTCTTCCAATATTCTTAAGGTCTGTAAACAGGGATGTTAACAACATTTTATAGAATGTTAAACTACTTAGTTGTCGCTTCTAACTTCAAATGAAAATGAACAATATTTTATTTTAAAAAAGGTTTTTGTATAAAACGACAAGAAACACTATTTTCAATTCTCTGTTTAAATATTCTTTTAATTTTAATTTTATAGAAGATATCAAATGAAAGACTGCCCACTAAACATTCTGTATCGACATGTCTGATGTCGGAAATGATACAAAAATTATCTGGTTCTTCGTAAAACAATTCATGCATTTAAAAGAACATTCCTCAATTTGTTTAAAGCCGTTTCTGCAAATTTACTGATGGATGAATCATAAATGATTAAAAAAAATCTAAACATTATTATTCATTCAATTTCCTTTTGAAAAGACTTCTGGGTGATTCTATCATTGACATTAAAATAATACTGTTTACTTTCTTTCCCACTTTTTTTTAATTAATCGTTTTAATTAAAACAAAGAGTCATATTAAAATATTTTAAGCTATTAGAATTTTCGGGTTTTTCCTATTTATTCAAACTTACACAGAAACCAATTACAATTTTAACGCTACGTTTATTTTCAAGTATTTAAAATTATTATTTTTTTTAATTTAATTTTCAATTGATATTTTTTCCATTTATTTATTTCATTGGCCAGTGCTTTGTTTACGTTAAAAATACCAAAGTGTAAAATAAAATTACAATTAAACACAATCCTTTTATTATTCCCTTATCACACAACAATTACAGCAGCAACAACAAAAAAACAAAGCCAACAGTATTAAGGAAAGTATGATTGGTTGTATTTGAAGCAGTGCTTCATTCATTCTTTACTTTAGATCAGAATGACTAAAAAAAATTGGTCAACAGGAATTGACACTGCAATAAGAAAAATATATTTAAGTAAACAAATACAAATACAACAACAACAAAAATAAAAATAAAAATTATATAAAAAGATTTAGAAACAGAAAGAGAGAGAATAAAAGTAACGCTTGTGCTGTTGGCATAATTTGTGGTAATGTTTTATTAGTCCACTGGGAAGCATTACGTTTTTCAATGATTTATATATTCGTGGCAAAATTGAGAACCGAAATGCGAGATGCCAACAATACAAACAAGCAAACAAACAAACAGACAAACACTAAGACATGAATTATTAATAACACAAAAGGGTTTTCAATAGGGAAAAAGCTCAAAGAGGAAAAAAACTTTAAAATAAAAAAGGAACCAACAAAATTTATAGTTAAATTTTCTTTTGCATATTTTTGATTAAACATCAAAATTAAAAAAGTTAATTGATAAACTCACGGAATAAAATTATTGTAATCTTTATATACAAATCACGTAGAAAATTTGATGTGATGTTTTCCTTTTAATTCTTCTTTTGTTTGAGTATTATTGGCGTCGAAGTTAAAGTTAAAAAAAAAATGCTAAAAATAATGTAATAATATTGTAATGTTCTGTTTTAGAATTGAAGGAGCGAAAAGCAGAATTTAATTTTAAGGATTTAAATATAAATAAGGTGTAATGGGCTAACCCGTTTCGACTCTTGATTATCTTAGCTTAATGAAAAAAATTTTTATATTCAAATCATGTGTCTAAATGTTAAGATATTAAATTGATTAAGTCCATCATTTATACCATGCAATTTTTGGATCTAATTTTTTTTCAATTCTCTTTATATTTATGTGCGTTATTTTAAACAAAACATAAATCACGAGAACATCCCCTCAAAGTTTAAGCCAAGGCATATTTTTTACCCCTCTTGCTTCACCGCAAAACTAAAATTTCATGCTAGTTTCATGAAAAATTTCATAGTGTAAATTGGCTCTAAGCAATAAAAATTTAATTTTTTCCAAAATTTGGATTTTAAGTCTCATTGCTGTTGGAAAAAAAATATTTTTATTGGCCCATATTCATAGTTATAAATTAAAGTCGACTCTTGTTAAAGTGTACTCTAAAGTAAAAGGCTCTTATTATCTTTTTTGCTTTCATAGTCAAGAATAAAGAATACTTTAAGTTTTGCCGCCTTCCACTGGGTGCCAACTTGAATTTGATAAATGTTTTCATACAATTTCTAAACAAACATTAGAAAAGAGTAACCTTGTTTTTATTTTGTTCACTTTGGTATAAAAATCAGATAAAGAGTATTGTGTTCTTAAACCAAATAAAATAATTTTGTAAAAATGAGTTAAAAACAGCTTTAAGTAGTTTTAAAATTTAGAGTTGACTTTCTCTCCAAAAGTATATTTTAAATTGTCTATGAATGAGTTAGAGTCGATTCTAAAGTAAAACCGACTTTAGTTCCCTTAAAGTATACTTTATTTTAACTATGAATATGGGCCAATGAAATTCCAGCAATAAATAATAAATGTTTTTTTTTTGTACAGAATTGGTATAATTTGATAATTTCGTTGGCTTTTTGTTTTCCAATGCAGCCTTGGTGACTTTGTTAAATTTTGTACAGGAATGTAAAGTTTGAATTTTTACTACAATTTTAGCTACAACCTTTGAGACAGTACTAATCAAGGTAATGGATTTTTTTTTCATTGCAACATTGCTCAGAATATTTTTTTAGTTTTAACAGCAACTAACTCGATTAATTTAATTCGTTAAAATTAAACAAAAGGAATGCATTTAATTTGCCTTTGACTTTATAATTCTCTTAGGATTTTTGCTTTCTATTCCTACAAAATTAAAGCTGTACCATCTTCTCAGTGGAGTTAACTGCCCTGATAGCTACGTAGCTGCTGTAGACTTAGCAGATACATTTTCTTAAGTCTGTTTAACATTTAATATTTAGCAAGTAATTGAAGTGAACATTGACGATGTTGTATTAGTGCCTTGTCGTATTGTGCTGCTGTGCATGTTGATCTAATTGAATTGTATTAATCTAACAGTATTATATTAAGAAAACTGCCATGAGGACCTTTTTCTTTTCTTTGTTAAACTTTCATGTCTGTCCTTTCAACTATTATTTTCAAATACAATACAACATTTCCTTTGAATCTGAGCGTTGCATAATCTGGTCGCACAGAAAAATATTTAGAAAATGAAGATTCTGTCCTTGATGCTTGCTTCAATATTCTTTATCTTGCTGAGAAACTGTGGCAGTCGTTTATATTTTGATGTACTGAGAATATTAGATAGTAAAGTGAAGGGTTACTGGTTTTTATTTAATTGACTGCATAACGTCATAAGTCCAAGAAAATTGAATTTTTTCTGGTTTTTTATGTTTTAATTTTTTTTATGAAAATTAATAATGTTGTTTAATTAAGCACAGGATATTTTAATTTAAAAGTTTTGATCTGATGGCTGTATTAAGCTATTTTATATTATTGGAATTTTTTTTTTAAGTCATACAGTTGACTTAAAGTATTTTAATGATAAGTATTTGTTTTTTTATTTTTATTTATTTATTTTTTTTGAAGAAAGTTTATAAAAATAATGTTCGCTTTAATTGGTTAAGCATTGCCGTATACAGTTTAGATTTCATTGACTCTGCATCTGTAGGCTACACGTTGAGGCGTAGATGAATTAAAAGATCCTGTGGCATAGACGGGATATCTGATATTTTATTGGGAAGAACTAATGTTATAGTATGGAGATTTCTAGCCATAATTTTAAACCATTGCTATTATATTGGATATTTTCCGAAAGCGTGGATATCGAATCTCGTCGTTCCTATTCTAAAAACTAGATCGAATCCTCGTGCGTGTGGAAGTTAAAGACCGATTTCCCTGAAGTCTGCGTTAGGGAGGCTGCTTCACCACAAAAAGTGGAAAAATGGTATATAAAATTTTGTCATTCCGTGTGTTATTTCTACAATATCCATTTTCGACCCCATAAAGTCTATGTATATTCTGACTTCTTATGCATAGCGAAGTCGATTGAGTGATGTCCCTCCGTCCATGTTAGTATGTAAATCAGATCAGATATAGTGTCGAAAGAGAAAATCAGCATGATCGGCCATGTCCTTCGAGGCAGCAGGCAAAACAACACGTCTACCTCTAATTTTTTTATATCATTTTGAACAGTAAAGAACTCCAATCAAAAAAATAGATATATGGGGCGATAGAGAACTAAAAAATAAGAAAACAACATCAAGTTAAAAAATTGGAGCTCGCCCATATTTTCCGAGTTAAGGGGATCTGAATTTTATTTTTTTTTTTAATATTAATATGTGTATCATTTTAAAGATTTTAAATAGATCTTTAAGGAAATACGAAAAAAAAATTTAAAATGCCTAACCCATTAATAGCCGACGTTATTGTTATGTATAATTATTTATATGCAGTAGCAAATTTTTTTATTTTTTAATTCTTTTTCAAACCAATATTTGCTTTTTTGATTTGAGATAACTCACTAAACTAGATTTACATAGATGGTGAAGGGTATATAAGATTCGGCATAGCCGAATAAAGCACTGTTACTTGTTTATTTACTAGTGTTAAAGCTTCACATTTGTAAAATTTTGGAAAAATAAGTTTAAATTTACTAAAATTCTTTCAGTAACAACAAGTGTATCACTTTTTTTAATTTATTTACAGCAATAAAATGATTTTTAAATTTGTTTAAAGAACACAAGCTTAAAACTTTTTAGTTTCAAATAATTAATTAAACTTTTACATTTTTATGACATTAGTTTTAATCATATGTGATATAAAGGAAAACGATTCTGTTACTTGTATAGAAATGATGAAAATATTTAAAAAAAATATATTTTATATTAGATTTGTAAGCTTTGGTATAATGCCTTTGCTTAACTGCAATCCAACGAATTTCTTTAATTAATATTTCACGTCAAATTTTCAATCATTGCATTTATTGCTTTTGTTTTTTGGTTTTTTTTTTTTTGGTTTGGTTCTTGCTTTTTTCAAATATCCAATAACATCAATTTGCAATCAATATTTTTTCTTTACATGATGTGCTTTTTACCACAAAAGGTGATTCTTTGAACCACAATAATAAAAAAAAACAAGAATGCAGAAGCACATAGAAGGGATAAAGGAAACATTCCAAAAACTGTGCTTACAGCTTGAATTTGTGTTTTTTTGGGAAATACATTTAATACCGTTACCACTTATTGGAATTCAGAGATATACATTACACGCACACACACACACACACGCACACATTCACCTTATAAAACAATTAACAAGTTTGTTGTTTCAGTTTTACATTACACAAAAGATTTTCTGCCAGCTTTCCTAATCCTTAAAGTACAAATTTTCATTTAACGAAATGCAATCACACACATGAAAAAATTACCATTAACGTTTATACAGAAGTGTTCGCATTACTAAGTAATCACCTACAAACACATGCACATTTACATTAACGATTGTTCCTAGCTCAATCGAACACAAATGCAAACAGACTGCATGCAGACAGTGTGTGTGTGTTCTACCACACAGGATTATGTAGTCGAATCTGTGAACACTATGATTTGTTTTGTGCCAAATTTGATGCGAAACATCTATAAGTGGCTGCCATTGGAATTTATATTTTTTATGCACTTTCAAAATTTTCCAAAATTTTGTTTACTTTTGCTACAATTGATTGTTATTTATTTATTTATGATTTAATTTTATGCTAATTTTCTTCACACCTAAAATCAAAAATGGCCTCTCTTAATACATTTATGAATATTTAATGAATCTACAATATACCAGTTGACCAAAAACTCTAATGAATTCATGCATATGCATACGAATTTATAAATGCAAAAATATACATTTTAAAATATGAAATTTCAAACATTGATGACGGACGATTAAGGCAAATGCAATAACCAATAAAATTAGCAGCATAATAGTCCTATTCACCACTCAATGCGACCACCGCTACCAAAATTATCACCTTTATCGACATATAAAATAACAAAAATCTGACCAACACCGGCAGCTGCAAACAGATTCTTATTCTTTTGACTGAATGAATGATCGAATGAATACATGAATAAATGAGTAAATGAATCCAAATAAAATACTTTCATACATACATACATTTGGTGTATAACTCTTTCAAACATTGAATTAAAAACTCATCATTTTATAAAAAGTTTATTTCATGTGTGTGTGTGTTTATATATATAAACATTTATACAGGATTTTTGGCGCCTTTGTCGGTTTGTGGGTCAAACTGTTACACTAAAACTATTACCGCAGACAAAAACAGCAACGAAAAATTGGTAAATTTAATATGGGGCCATAGCAAACTCTGTTGGCAATTTTTACACGAAAAAAAAATTATTTCGTATTGACAAAGGAATAAATAATTCGTTTTTATATGTGTATTTTCGTATGCATTTATTTACAACAAGTGGAAATTATACATTGAGAAAAAATATTTTGTCTTTAAAGAGAATTGTGAATTTATAAACAGCTAAAGTTGTTGTATATGAAAAAAGTACTATTTATATTCACAGTATCATTTTTTTAACTTCGTATGTAAAGAATAGTTTTTACCACTTCTTAGTTTTAAAATTTCACTTTTTGTAAAAATGTTTGGAAATTAAATCTGAATCGAAATACATATAATTTTTTAAAATATATTTGGACTGTCATTATGAACAACAACTTTCATTAGAACAAAAACAGCTTTTTTTTAAACCTAGAATAGCATTTTTTGTTTTTGTTACAAATGTTTTTATTATTATAATTATAAACACGCCTGTCATTCGATCGGCAATAACAGTATAAAATGCATTTATTTTAGCAGTGTATGGCATTAAAAATTTTCCTATACGCAGTCACACGTTGTGGTCTGGGTATTGAATTTTTAAATCATGCGCTAATTTCATTTTGAAAAGGCAGGCTAATGAAAATTTTTAAAACACCAAATACCAACAACTGGAAATTATGATAGCTGGTATTTTTGTGTATGATTATTAACCAACAACAACAAAAATATTTGAAGCACCTGCATAAAGTCACATAGAAATGTTAGAAGGAGAAAATAAAAGCACATCATCATCATAATGATGACGAATATGAGAATGTATTATAAAGCTGCTACCTGTAATCAGTGGCTATGACAGCAATGGTGATGGTAGTAGTAGCGATACATCTATCTTTTGGTTGCACTTAAACCAACCACAAATGTGAAAATATTGTGAGTGTGTTACAAATTTAAAATTTACATCAGCAAACATGGAAGTTTGTATAAATAAAATAAGTTTTTATATAAATAGTGTTATTTCATTTTGCTTTTGTTTTTCTTCTAATATCAATAAAATAAAAAAGTTTAGTGCTTTAAAGCAATTTTAATTTATGTATTTATTATTTAAAGTTTTAAATTACATCGTCTATATTTTACGTAATCTCTTTTTTAATCAAATATACTAGTCAGGCTTCAGATCATTTAAATTTTTATTAATATTTGATTAAAGATTTAAATTAAATTTTTTCAATCTGTTGAATTTTAAAGCACCCAGTAAAACTTAAACACTTGTTACATCTGCTTTTGTTTTTAGTTACAATTGATTTTTTTGAAACCTCCAGATGAGTTAATTTCACGTTAGATATTAAAGTAAAAATATAAAAAAATAAATAGACATATGATGTAGACAAAAGGTTAGCTAAAATAAAAACAAATTTATTAATAAGAAGAGCAGAGAAACTAGTCAGTGAATGATAGTGAAATAATCCTGATATTCTATTTATTTACATTTAATTAGGTTTTGTTTGTTGAATAAAGAAATACATGTAGCAAGCACACTGGCGCGAACACGGGTATGGCAGGTATTGTAGCTACCATACAATACAAATCATCGGCGGTCCCCCTAGCTCCCTCAAAAAAATTGAAAACAAATTATTTGACCGACTTTATTTATGGAGCCTGAAAACTAATCAAATTAAAAGTTAGTGATTATGTCTGTAAAATTGTTTCAAAGCAATTCAGGTTCGACTTTTCAGAGATTAAGGTGGAGATAAATCTTCTTCAGTACCGTAACGAGAAATACTATCGGCCAACAAATATTCACAAATCGCTATTATGGTTTAATAATGTAGACTGAAGAACCACATCTCCCAACTTTTATAAAGAAGTTTATGATTTTTTTCCATACCGGTCAACAGTTATATATGCCTTTAAAAATTAACGATCATCAAAATTAACATCAATTGTCGAGCAAGAGTTTTTGGTTTCATTTGATGCGGGAGATGTATAGACAGGTTTGCAAAAATGAGTCCGAAAAGGAATCTCTAACCTAATACAAGAGTGTAATACAATTTAAATCAATTTAAATATAAATATTTAATATACGAGGGCTGCTCTATATATTTCTGGCCTAATAGTGAAAATGTGAATATTTATAATCAAAAATGGTTTTACTGTTTTTTAAAGTATTCTCCAGCATGATTTATACACTTTTGCATGCGCTCAAACCAGTTGTCGAAGCACTTTTTCCACTCCGATTGAGACACCTCTAAAACATGGTTTTCGACCACTTCAACAGCTTCTTCTGGCGATATAAATCGTTGACCACGCATTTTTTTCTTGATGTGCGGAAACAAGAAGAGGTCATTAGGTGCCAAGTCAGGGCTGTACGGCGGATGACGCATTAATTCGACGTTTTGGCCGGTCAAAAACGCTCTGTTTTGAGCCGATGTGTGAGAGCTCGCATTGTCATGGTGAACAACGATTCGTCTTCTCTTGTTGATTTTTCGAATTTCTCCGATGACTTCAGGCAAACAAATTGTAGTGTACCAGTCAGAAGTGACCGTCCTACGTTCCTCAAGCGGAACAGTCGCCACATGACCAGTTTTGCCGAAGAAACAGGCGACCATTTGCTTCGAAGTGCTTCTTCCACGAACAACTTTTGTTGGATTTTGCTCGTCTTTGAAGACCCACGCCGTCGATTGTTGTTTCGTTTCGGGCTCATACGCATAGATCCATGATTCGTCACCTGTGACGATCTTATAAACGTCTTTTGAAGCACCTCAATCGTATTTTTGCAACATTTCTTTGCATCAATCGACACGAGCCTTTTTTTGAGCGACTTTCAAATTGTGCGGGATCCAACGAGAACAAAAATTTTTTACGGCTGTTATATTTATGTACACATTCTACAAAAGAATTTGAAAAACAGCTAAAAATTAACGACACATTTGTTTATTTTCTGTAGAAATTTTTAAATTATTCTGTTTTAAATTTTAAGACGATGCACATATTTAAAGTTTTGTTTTGTAAAGTTATACGTTGAAAAAATATATGCTATAGAGAAAACTTATCCAAATAAATAACAAGGTCAAATAGGTAGATTGATAATTATGTTAAAAAAAGATAGAAAAAAACAGCAGATTATTTATGCATTATTTTTTACTATAATATTTCATATGCAAAGAAGAAGGTAAAGAATATGAGTGAATATTTTTTTGAATTGAGTGAATGGTTGTTAGTCACAAACACTCTAAGAGTCTTTGTAGTCATATGAGCGGTAGTGCTACATTTAATAATGGATAAAGTAACATTTAAATAAAAAGTCTGAGTGGTGTTCATTCTAACCAGCCTATTAAAAATTAAACAGAAGAAATGTTCTTACTAGCTTATTGCAACCAGCGCTACTTTGGCCCAATTTTAAGGTCTTTCTAGGTAATGTGTAATATGAATTTCTCACTTCCAACACGTGAGAAATTCATCAAATCCATTTGAATCTTATAGATCAGCAGACATCTATATTTCAAATATTTTTAGAATCTAATTTTAATAAGCAAATAACATTCGTAAATTAGCGCGTTTATCCTCTCCGCCCCAACAGCTTCCTCTTCCTTTCTTTCAAAATAATCATAGAATAGTTTACCCTTCACATAAATATCTAATCATGTTACAAATTTTATTGTAATCGCTACAGACGTAAACGCCTGTTTTTCACTGTTGTCTCTTTTCTAGGTCTGAGCTCTGGAAACTGATATAGATAAGGACCCATCTTTGAATCGAGCTGCATTAAAATCAATTAACCGAGACTTTGTTGAGATTGATTCACACGCATAGAAATGCTGACTTCTCCTTTTCATCCCCTCCTGTTCCTGGTACCATGACGACAAATAACTTGTTTCAAATTTCATTAAAATCGGTTCAGTCGTTTAACCGTGTTTAACGCACGCACAAACAAACAACCAAACTTGCAAAGAAATTTATAAGATTTATAAGATTTATTTGAAAATGTAAAAAATAGTACCAAAAACCACCTTAACACTCACTTTCGGACCAGTTTCCCCTAAAGACTTTTACTTAAATGCTGCACTAAATGTTGTCTGTTAATTGTTAAATGAGTATGAATTTTCATCTTTAACATTTTCAAATAAATGAACTGAATTTTTTACAATCTCAATTTTTTAATAATAAAAAAATGTAAAATAATTTATTTTTTTTTTATGTAATAATACGTAACTTTATTTTAATCTATCAAACATATTACATATTTAAATTTAATCTCTTGTCATGTCGTAATTCCAGGTAATAATAAACACAACAAAAAACTTTCTAGAGAAAAAAAAATTGTAAGCAGACAATGTATTTATAAAATTTACAAACTGTTTATGACAGCAAACAGTAATTAAAATAATTGTGCATAAATTACTGATTAACAAATCGCAATCATCAAACATCTATTTAATAATAACAACAATAAAAACAATCCAAGCACCAGTAACTTGCACACAAGACAACACACACATTAACATTATAAAACACTGACACACATACGCTTCGTTTTATATCATAATTTATAATTAAAATACCAAAAAATTGCTGCAAAAAAATAAAAATTATAATATTGAAAATGTATTCATTCATGCACATGAATGAGCACAACACACACACACACACACACGCATACACGACAATATAAACAATTGACAACAGCAATTAACACGGCCTAAGGACCGAGAAAGGGAAACATTTTACACAATAGGACCAGTTTTGCTGCTATTCTCGGATATATTTACAATTATTTTTTTTAACGCAAATACAAAAAAAACATAAACCAGTCATTGAGTAAAAAAAAAACCAACAATAATAACAATATCCTGATTGTTAAATAAAATGTTTATATTTCTATGCAAATTATAATGGTTAGTGTTGACAAAATATAAAATAAAAAATTACAAAAGACAAAAAACAAAAAAACATGGGAGAATACTAATAACAAGAAAAAATATAAAACATAAATATTAATTTATGGATTTCACAGTTTTGTATAATTTGCTTGTACGTCTTCCATAGAAACTAAAGTAGTAAAAACATAAAAACGGCACAAAGTGTGACACTCTGAAATATGAATGGTTATTAAAATTTTAATAATAATAAAAATAAAAAAAATATTAGCACAAATAACGAAAAACTATTTAAAATATTTACATTATTTTCATTTTAATTTTCATTTTCATTGTTATTGTTTTTATTTTTTTGTACAAAAAATGCTGAAATGATAATTAGGAATTTTTACAATTTTATGTTGTTTGACAAATTAATACAAAAGAAAAATGAAAAATAGAAAAAGTCTAATAATGATGAAGAGTTTAAAATTGGTAGTGGATTTGCAAAAAGCGTAGGAATAATATTATCTTAACCAGAATAGTGTTATTACTTTCACTTAATCGATTGAAGCTTATTATTAAATGAAAAAATTAATTTGTTTGGATCTAAAAGCTGATTTCCATAAAGAAATTTAAAAGTTAAAATTGGAAAAATTTTTACATTTTTGATTGCCGCCTTTAACTTGCGGGATTAAATCACTCTAAATCTTCATATTTGTTGTTTATTATAAATGGCTTATAAAATACACACACACACAAAGTTTAATTCGAATAATTTTATAAACTCTAATTCACTTATTTAAAGTTGTATATTCTACGTACTTTTGTGTTAGGTTGCAGAGCTGGGATTAATCTAAACAGACACGACATTGTTCAATGTAACCATAGTATTTTGAATACTAATCTTTAAAAAGTTTTTAATAATAAAACTTTTTCAAAAATATTGAATATTTTTAGTTTGGAAAAACACCTTTTAAAAGAAACAACTCATTGTTATTGTAATTCAGAAAATACCTCTGAATATTGCTAGATTTTGTATCTTAACCATTTTATGTTGAAAGTAAGTACCAGGGCATACATGGGAACAATTAATTAGATGAAATAATTAATTGACGATTTCATTAGCATTGAATAATTAGCAATGCCAATGATGTTTTGCATTATCATTATTTTCGTTAGTGGTAATGCTTTTTAATGAAAAGGTGTCATTGCTAATTAGTTAAAAACCAACCATTAACGTTGACTAATGAATTAATGGTTTAAAATCACTAATCATTAATAAATGTATGCCTGGTCTTTGTACACTAAATATATGTCCTAAAGTATAGTAAAGCATTATTTAAAAATGGTAAAGTATATGTTTTAATATTCTCAGAAAAAAAAAACTTTAGGAACATATTTTTGGTTTCATATAAGTTATAAGATCTGCTAGCTGTTATGTTAGTTGACCGTTGATCTCACATGTCAAGTTTTAGATCTATCTCACTTAAAAATGATAAGTCATTAAAATTTTCAAATATAGATTTGTCTACATGAGTGTTAAGATTTATTTAATTTATGCATAACTTTTCTAAGTTTCTCCGATCAAAACTTTGTGTTTCATTAAAACAATTATTATTGATTCAATTTTAATTAGTAATTTAACGATGTCGTTAAAATTGTAATACCATTAGTAAAAACAATTATAATTAAAATAAAATTATTAGCATTAAATGGTATTTAAACTTTTTCATTGTCATTATTCCAAATAATGCCAATGGAAATTTAATGGTAATGAAATAATCCAAGACAAGACAAGACCTTTCATTACAATTGTAGCATTTCCTATCTATCAATGGGTTATCTTTAAAACAAAAATGTTTATTGCATAATAGAGAGTTAAAAGTATTGTTAACTTATCTGACATCGTCATTTAGAGCACAAACAAATCTTTAAAAACTCATAAAACTAAAAAGGGATTATTTTGCAATAAATTTTTGTTTTATTCACTTTACATATTTAATTTTTTCAGTCTGGATTCGATTCAACACAAGTTTAAAGACATTTTTATTTGTTTTTTCGAAAGGAATTAATTATTAATAAATCGAATTAATTATTAAGATCGTGTCTTTTCAGATATTCCTGAAAAGCAGCTGTTGCGCTGATGTTTGATTTGTATATAGTTTTGAGAAAAGTCTTAATTAATAAAACAACACTAAATAGAACAAAGACTTTTGTTATCTTGTCAGCTACAAAAAAAGATAACTGCATTGTTGAGCTAATATGAAATTTGGAAGATAATGGTCCATCAGCCATTCCTGGATAACCCCAAGCTTGTTGAAATAGAATTACAATGAACTTTAAAACTATTTTTCTTGGCATTTTTAGTCTTATCGATATTATGTTCACAATTTCTATTCCATCTTTGTCACCAACTTATAATTCTGCTTCAGATGTATTTATAAACAGAATTGAGTTCCCCACTCTAATGAATTCGAATATTATAATCGAAAATTTAGTCGAATGTGTAAAGAATAATAATTATTATTTTAGAAGTTAATCTATAGTGTTTCTCTTCAAATGTAGGAATATTTCTTATCCTATCCATGTCCTTTTAGTAGACATTTAAATTAATTGATAAATAATCTAATCTGATCTGATCTACATCAGATCTAAACTTTTTTAGATCTGATGTAACTGAATTTCTAAATTCCTTGAATGCAAAAAAATAACGACCAGCAAATAAGTGCTGTATTTCAGAATTCTTATTCATTCCAGAAATAATACAATCATTGTGTTTTTCCTATATTTCCTTGATTGGAAAACAGAAATGGCAGATTTTAATTTTCATTTGAAGAGTAGAATCTAAAAACTTATAAGTATAAAAATATAACCACAAGAGTTTAGATTTCAAACACCATTTAAAACATAGTCCAAAAAAATTTCATTTAAAGATTTTGAAGTAAGAGAAACGAAGGATTTATGTTGTTCGCATTATTAGGAATGTATACATTACACTAGTGTTCATGTTGTTCAATTATTTTTCAGAAGGAAAATTGTATCTGAGATAACAGGCTAGTAATGTATATTTTCGGGATTGCTACATGACTCTTCGCTTTTTTTTAATATCTACCTGATAACGTGAAATCAATTATTGAAAAATTTTCATCTATAATCATCGATAATGTGAAAAAAAATTTTCAGCAGCATTCATATATTTTTGTCACTCACTGTATTCACAATGCATACATTTTTACATATATTTTATGATTCATTTTATTATTATGACTTTTTAATTTTTTCCTATATTCAAGCAATCAACCATAAGCATTTATCAATGAACTTATGATGGCAGAAACATTTGCTTCTTCAACTTTTTAAGTGCATCAACAACAGACCTAAAGCATTTATGAATGTGTGTGTGTCTGTAACATAAGCATGCATTTTTTTCATATGCACAAACACAAGCACATCAATTTTATAAGCATTGTGTAGTTGTGTATGTGTGTGCATGTATATGTTTATCATTTATTTATGTTACAAGTTGTATTGCATACATTAAGTGGACTTTAGTTGAAATAGAATAACAAAGACTTTCTTTCTTCTTCATATTTTTAGTATTTTGTTTTGCTTTTTTCATGTCTTGTATGTTCCTCATTAGAAAAAGAAGAAATGTAAAAAAACCTAAAAAATTTAAAACAACAATCTTTCATATTCTGTATCATACATGTGCCTGTGTGTGTGTGCATGTGAATTTGTACAAAGGCTAGGGCATGTACATGCTTTCGCTTGTACCTACTCGTTGTGATACATGACCCTTTAGTAAGGAAACAAGCAATAGTTGTTCACCACTTACATTAACACACACTCGCATACTCACATACACATACTGATAACAATGCGGATTGAGCACATGTATCTCTAATATATACTTCCAATAACATTATGCTGCTGTTACTCTGTCTGTCTTCAGTAAAAGCTTGCATACAAACAAATATTGAAAAAATATACAATACGTTCATGTAGCGGTTTGTCAGTATGTGGGTGTAGATGTGTGTGTCAGAGTTATGTTTTTAAGATGAACACAAGACTTGAAATGATGAACAACGTAATTTCCAGTTTCACATAAAAAATAAGTAAAACGTAAACTGTAGATTGAAATATGTACGTGTATTGAATGCCTAATAGATATGTGTATGTATGTATGTGGTCTCTCTTCCTCTCACTACCAGCAAGATATACAAAGTATCTTCAAAATGATGATATTCAAAATAAAATAAAATTGAACATAGTAAGACTAGTGCTGATATTAATTTAAATATTAGTATTATACTGACCTCAACTTCTGTTCCTGTTGTAATAGTTGCCGCTTTAAAGACGGTCAGCTTTTAATTGATTAAAGTTTAAGCAGTTTAAAATTCAAGTTGAAAAACAAATATTATTAAAATGTACAAAATTAAAGTGGAACAGCATTTAGAAAACCATTTACGTTTTAAAGAAAACAATCATTTGCAATTTTCACTTTATGCTACAAAAGCTGAAAAATATCAGAAGAATATTTAAACCGATCATAAAATCACATTTGATCAAGAAGAGGGGTATTAACACAAAATTTAAACAATTTCTTTAGAGCTGAAAAACTGTTTGTGGTTACATTTTAAGGGAATTTGAAAATCCAAATACATCATAAAAAACAAATTCCATTAGAAAATATATTTTCATTGTTTCTACTTAAAATCTGTGTAATTATTGAACCAAATTAAAATAAATCAATTTGATTGTTTTTTTTTTTTAAAAAGCTTAACTCAAAATAACACCTTTTTGATGATATGAAGGCAGTCATTACATAATCACGAAAACGGTCTCAGATGTTGTCTTAGAGATGAAAGAGTTTCAGAATGCGTTGAAATATGTACAGGAGATAGACACTGATGAGGAATACTGATTTCTTGCAAAGAGGGAAATTTTAAGCTAATACTCGTTTGTTAATCATTTCTGTTTTTCTAGCATACAAAAATATATAACTATTAGATTTATTATTTATTTTGGAAACAATTAAGTTTAGTTAATAACAAAAAAAAAAACAACTTAAATTAAATTTCATACAACAGGCATTATTGATTGATCTTAATTTTTTTTTATTATAACAATTAATGATCAAAAAAAAGGTTAAATCTCTGTCAAGAGTTTGATAACTAGTAAATCATATTTTAAATGTGTTTAAAATTAAATTGACATATCTGACATGAAAACATATACAAAAACATCATAAATTTTTTTATATAGTCCCTAAAGTTTAGGTAAAACCGTGTTTTATCAAACTTTTGTTACATTTTTAAGGAATTTATAAGAGAAAATTTTTTCAGATAAAACTCTGTTTCAAGACATCAAAAAGTATGTGGTCATACATTTTTAACTAAAGAAAGTGACTGTATTTTTACTGTGTTTATTGAGCTCAAATCTCGAGTTATGGTGTAAAAACAATTGGGGAAATAAATCTTTAAGCAGATTTTTCGAGTAAATCTCATCTAGGAGGACAAAATCATTGATGAACTAATTTAAAAATCTACTTTGCTTAGAAGGACGTGTACATAGTGTGACCATACATTTGAAAAAAAAAAAACTAATTAAATGTTTTAACACAATAATTTAATTTTTATTGAATTATTACTTGAACTGTGAATATTATAAATGAATAGAAATTATTTTGGCTTAAGTTCAAGACGAAATACAGAGAAATCAGTACAGAAGTACGTTGGTTTGTGTGTAAATTTCGTCTAACCAAATTAATGTTGATATGAATATTCTCGTATTCTTATTTACAAAGTTAGTTGGTTAAATGTATGATGTTTATAAAAATACAGAACTGAGGTAGATAGATGCGAATAATGCCGATGAAGGTCGTAGCGGTCCAGAAAGTGCAGCATTTCATTCAGCTAGCGTCTAATTTTTCTTGTTTTCTTTGGAAAATGTCCGCATACATTTGTAAAATAAATTTTCTAAAAAAAGATTTTTAGAAATTAAAAATAAATGAACTTAAGCCAAAATAATTTCCATTCGTTTTAACACAATCTTAAAAAAAATAAGTAAAAATTAAAGTCTTAAGACAAATATGTTCTACATTCGTCCCAAAATGCGTTTATAAGATAAATCAAACCATATGAGTTTTTTTTTTTTTGTTGTTAAATTTTAAACGGTTGAAATCTTCTTCTATTATTTTTCAATTGAAAGACATGTATTGATCTGACTTATGATCCAAAAACTACTAATGTATTCTTAAAAAAGAATTTAAACTTTTATTTATTTAAAACTCGCATACGACTTTCTCCTTTCTGGGGAAAAACTTCAACAAATGTATGAAAATGTATTAATTTGTTAACTCGAATAAAATAGTTGTCTTAATGATTATAACTTTTACTCTAATACATATGCATGTATGCAAAAAGAAACCGTAGTCATACTTCTTACTTTGTAATAGATGCTATTGTTGGTATTTTTTGTTATGTTTTTAGTTTTAAGTTCTTTCATATCCTTTCGTAAATGTTCTTTTAGTAATAGAAACTTTGTTTTATATTTTCGGTTAAACTCAAACGCTCACATAAACGTTTATGAAAACTTTAAGTTTTACAAAGTTTTTTTCGACTTGTGCTAAATGTTGAAATCTGCACACATAAACTTTTTGAAAATGCTTAACACTTACACACACATTTTTAAGTGAACATACACAGTTATATACTTAAATATATAAATATAATTGTATGTGTTGTTGTTTATAAAATACAACTACACTGTCCATATTTATTCCAAGCTGATGTTTCAATTAAGCTTTCACATATGCTTTCTGCTCAATACTCTCTAACTCTATATCTAACTTGACCTCTATTTATCTCGCCCTTTGGCTTTCATTTTTGTTCCACCCTTTTCTTTTGCCGACTTATTTGTTCTTGTTGTTGCTTTCAAATGTTTGTGTATTAAATATTTGCACAAATATGTTTGTTTTGAAGATTATTTTAGCAATAAAGAATCATTAGAAAAAGTTCAAATTTCAAAATGAAATTGTTTTTGTTTTCAGAACTAAACAACATAAAATGGTAAATTTGAATTTTAACAATTTTAAGATTTTCTGCAGAGTTTAATAAATCAATTTTTTTACTATTAGATTTTGAATATGGAGTAAAACAAAATAAAGTTTTCATAAACATTTCATTCGTTGCTCTGATACCCGACTCTCTCTCCCTGATGCGTTTGTTAACAAATGAACAAGTTTTTAATACGTATGTTTGCTGTTGTTGCTTATTTTTTGTGTTGTTGTCCATGTAATTTTTACTAGCAATTTTTTTTTAGCTATTAACAACTTTTGTTGCTGCTGTTGTTATTGTTGTAGCTGTGAAATTTTAAATGAAAATAGTTGCACCCTCAGTGAAGGCAATAAATTTTAAACTTGACTTTTATATAAAAGGCTTTTTTATTTCTATTTTTTGTCAGATTTGTTAAAACAACAAAGTTCTTGTTTCTTGTCCTTGGAGTATTTGAAATGGCACCAGTAATAACAACAACTAACAATGATAACAACATTATGTAGGAGTAGCTGCAAAACAAAGTTTAAATGGTAACAAATTTTTTACACTCACATTTTTGTTTGTTTTCTGTTTGTTAGAAAAAACATATTTTTTCCTGTTGTATTTTTTTCAGCTGTTGAGTTTTTTCTCGCACACATAAATAACGTATTGAAAAATAGAAAAAAAATTTAATATAAATGTTATTTTTCAGATATTGTGTGAATAGTTTGTTTTATTTTATTTGCTCTGAGAGTTGAAAATTGTTTTCTCTTTTGACACAAATCAATTTATGGCTGCTAAGAAATGGGCTCTTACTAGTTACGGAGGAAAAATACAACAGCAAAAACAGCAAAGCAGTAAAAACTTTGGACAATTTTTTTATTTCGCGGTGTATTTCAAAGTTTTTTTTTAACTATTGCAAAGGAGTAATCTTTAATTTGGATTTTTGCAGGGACTGTTGCAACACAGGGTATTTACTGTTGGTGTGGGAATATATTTTAAAATTCGTTTGAGTCACTACAAAAAAATATAATTTAGTAAATATTAAAATTGAAGTTTTCTTTAAAAACAAGTAATTATTGACACAAAGCTAACAATATATTGAATATTATTCTTGCCTTCTAAGGATTATAGCTCTTATTAAATTACAAATTTTGTACATTTTACTACACAGCCCTAAAAACGTTTAAAAGAAAGCATTTAAATTTATTAAAAGACACACGTAATGGAAATCAACACAATAGAACAAGAATTTAAATGTAAATTTCGATTGGTATTGAATGCCGTAATTAGCCCCTAGAGCAGAACTCTATCATTAATATTTAAAGTATCCATTCTTCTAAGCAAAAACAGAAGCTCTGCACCCCCGTAAAATAGTCAAGCTCTCCTACGGATCAACAGATTAACAGCAAATAAGCAAATTTGTATTTGAACGGTCTCCAGATTTGAAAAGAGAAATATTAACACATTTTCCACGGAACGTGTAACTTTAAAAAACACGTCAAACCTGCTCAGGATATGTAAAACTCTATCCCCTATAGCAAAAACTACAAAAAGCTTTCGATTAAACGGTTTCCGCAATAGGCATCCTCTTTTATTTCAAGTAAATTTATGTCTGCTATAAGAAAGTAGAAAGGATTTAAAGAAAACTAATTTATATAGGGTGTTCCTATAGTCACTTGAACTTTAGCTTTACAACCGTAAGACATTTAGAATTTACAACAAAGTCCGTTATAAAAACAAAAATGAACAATAATTTTGAAAATGAATGGGTATTTCCATAGAGGCTGTGGTTTTGATGAAAGAGACCTTCTTTTTTAAACTTTTAAAGGCAGGCCACCTTCAATTTTAATAACAAGATTAAAAAAATAAATATGGAATCTCTTCATGCTTAATGCTTCGTTAATATTATTCCCGGACTGCTTTTAAGAATAGATATATATTAATTAATCTATATGTCTTAAAAATAAAAGTTTTAGATAAAAAATTTGATTTAAAAAAAGTTTTTTTTTTTATCCAGTATATTGCGATTATTAAATTGATTATTGTTTATATGCAATGAAAATTTCACATAGAAAGAAAATAATTTTAGTTAAATTACAAATTTTATCTATTCTCAATCTTTTTGAATTAATTTTAAAATATTTTTGAATGTAAAAAGAATGCAAATTAATCACAATCGCTTTTATTTTTTTTAATTTCCTAAAGAAGCTACGTGTCACAAAATAATTTATATTGTTTACTTGAAGAGAAAGTTGTCCCAAAGTCAATAGAATTTTTTTAATAAAATTTTATAGTAAATCTGAGGCTTAAAAATTAATTAATTAAATTTTGTAACCTTTTTCTGATTGTTTTATTATTTGTCTTTCTTGTGTAAGGGCAAACTTAATTTTTCATGGCAGCATTCTATTCGAATCTCAGAGTACACGAAATACGGATTCTTAAGCAAATAAAATGATTTTTGTTTTTAGTTAGATATTGAAGAAAAAAATTGTTACAAGGGCGCTCATTTAGCGGTGTTTATATTAGTCGATTTAATTTCAAATCACCAATACGATTTTTTTATACATTAACAACAAATACAAGAACAATAAATAAATAAATAAATAAATAAAAACTGCAGCAAACCAACAACATCGACACAGAAAACAATATCAGCACCACCACCTTTTTATTTACTTTAATTGTTGTATGTTTTAAATTATTTTTTTTTATACTTTTAGTGTCTTTATTTTATACTTTTTGGTTAGCCAGGCTCTAGCAAATGTTCATGTTGAACTTAATGAACCAAACCTTGGAACAAACATAATTGGCATGTAGGCCAGCAGTAATGTCCTGTAATTGCGACTGTGACTGTGTTAAAATGTTCATATTTGTGGTTAAAATCAGAAGGAGGTCAAAAACATCATGAAAATATTTAAATAACAAAAAAAAAAATATTGTTTTGTTTGTATTTCCGTTTTCTTTTTTCCTTTACAAACAAAAATATTTCGCTTATTTAAAAACTTGAAAAAAATCACGTGCCACATACCCCGGAGACTTAATGGTGTTTAGTTTGGGTTCAGTTTATTGTGTTTTGCCTTTTTTTGTATATTTTTTCCCTTTGCTGGCTGTTTGTTGAATATTTGGCAGTGAATTTCTCAGCCTGTGTAATGTTTGGTTATTTATCTTTTCCTTTTTTTAGGAATGTAACCAAAAACAACAACAACAACAACGAGTTACATAAAGTAAAATGTAATTTAAAATAAGTTGTCATTTTATGATGGTAATGTTTTCAATGCAGTGATTTTTATGTTTCTGGATTTTATTTTTTATTATTTACATTAATTTTGTAATCAAAATATTAAAATATAATATATATAAGTAAAATATGATAAATAAAGAATTAAATATGAATTGTAACATTAATAATGATGAAATAGTTTTGACTTGTGACATTTATTTTTGACATTTTGTGCAGGATATCGATCACTTTTTATTTTCACAGGATTAAAGAATGCGAAATATGCAAATGAAAACTTGTTAGGCTGCCTACGAGTACTAATTGAGAAGAAAAAAATTTATTCAATACTAATAGATAGTAAATAGGAATTAAAAAAATTATTACATGTTTTTTGTGCAGAATATTTATATAAATTTGTTAAAAAATTGTTGGTCTATGAAATATCGTGAAAAAAACGTAGCCAAGTTTTTAAATATAAAGAATTTTTAAATAAATTTAATTTTATAATTTTTTTTTATCGTGAAGGTCCGTTTAATCTGAAGAATTTTACAAAAAAATTTCTGTTTATATAAAATATTTTCGCAATTTTTACAACAACAAAGTAATGAACTCTTTGTAAAATAGTTCGGAATTTAAAGATATGCTCGTTTTTTAATTGAAAGTTATATAATTGGTACAAATGTTCTTATTGCGTATTGTTTATTTTTTCACTTATTTTACGTTTTTGCATATTTTGATGGTGGCTTTAATGTGTACAGTGATATAATCCGTTTAGCGTTTTCTTCTTCTTTTACTTTATATTAAGTTGTCTCTTCAAAAATTTTGTTCTTAAAAAAAGTTAAGTGTTTTTAAACCGAATATCTTCCCGGAAATTAAAGAACTTCCGACTTTTCAACTTGTTTTTTTTTATTTATGTGCAACCGGATGTTAATTGTTATGCAAGATACAAGTAGCTGCAAAAGTAAAGTACGTGAATATGCGGCATCCAGCATAAAAACGGCAAGAATTATACAAAAAAAAAATCATTAAACACAAATAACTAACTTTGTTGTTAAAAATAAAAGATTTAATTTAAATATTTTATTATTACATTTTATTTTTATTATTTTAGGAGATGTTTTAATTTTTCAATTCATGACTGTATTATTTTCCATTTAAGGAGTATTCTTTATTTAGAATTAAGACAATAATATTTCATACAAAAACGGACTTTCAGATGGTCATCGAATCTAAAACAAAAATGGACGAATCAATTTATGTATATAACTTATGGAGACACCCTTTCATTTCTAACCTTGTTTAATTTTCAATCAAAAGATAGACAAATTGTGTCACCTATGGTTTTTTTTAAATTAATTTCTAATATTGGTAGCTATAGCGATACTGGCTTTATTATCTAAGTGCTCGTTGCAGTTTAATAGACGTAAAAATTAATATGTGTCGTATGGAGGTATCCTTTATTTTTAATCGTACGTGTATTATGGGAATTCTCTTTACGGTATAATTATGTTTTAGCAGCCATCATAGAAGTTTGAAGTGCTGTTTCTATATTACAGGCGATCAACTCGTCTGATAAATTTATATGGAAATATCTCAAAAAACTGAGTGTTTTTCATATAAATTTTTCAGACGAGTTGATCGCCTGTAATACAGAAACAGCACATGAATATCGAATTTACTTCAAAACTTAAATCCAAAATCTAAGAGTTTTTGTTTATTAAGGTTTGTTTCTAACTATATGTGCATGTTGCCGATCTTTATTGTCAGCCGTTGCTTCCATATGTAAAACAGAGTATAAATAATTTCATTTCTTTTGGAGTCAACAAGCAACTGATTAACATCGCATCAGGTATTTATATTTCAGTGTGGTCGAACATATTATTTGTTAAGCTCTTTAGTTTTTTTGTTTTTATTTTTATATCACATTTTATATCACTTTTCTCTTTTAGTTTATCAAAATTTTCTGTAAACATTACATTCGAAAAATTTCTAAATATGTACACTCTTGGTTTCGCAGTTTTCATTTCTGTATTTCTTATGTTTTTGTTTATATTTCCTCTGAACGAATTACTAACGTTGTCTATATATTTACTGATTTGTTTGCCGACCTTGGTTTTGATCTTTACTTTGGCTTTAATCATTCACCTGGCCTTACGGTTTTCCAACAATTCATCTCGTAAATGTGCATTAGTCTTGTTGAGCATATTATGGACAATAGGTTCACTTTTGCTGTTATTTATGATGAGTCTAACCGCCTTTGTTTTACGCACATTTTTCAACATAAATGTTGAAGAAATTAAATGATGAAGAAATTTTTGAAAATTTGTTTGTCAAACAAATTCAAATGAAAGAAATTTTGTTTGGTAAGTATAAAATATGACAGTTATTTATTTTTTTGTTAATGATTTTATGCTTTAGCAGGTATGTAAAAGGTGCCACACAACTAAGAGCTTGGGATCGTGACGAAGTAACAATAAATAAAATAGCGAATTAAAAATTTTTTGTATAATCAGTTTAATAAAAATTGCATTTCAAGCACTTTTAGGAAAATGAGTTTGGGCAGTTTCTTTTTTATTAATGTAGTTAAACACATTTGCATTTCAACAATAAAACAGCTGTTTGAAGTCTATATTAACCTTTATTAACTTTTCATAAATTAAATGGAGAGCAGATCAATATGGTTATTACGATAGTGATTAATTAGCTTATTGGCATAAAAATTAAAATACGTTCGCTATACATATGTGTGTATAATGAACAATGCATGTATTTACAGCAGAAAAGAAGGTGTAGAAAAAAATTGTAAACCCATTGCAAACTTTGTAACAAATACAATAAATAAATAAATTGAAATTTATGGCCAAAACTCGTAAGACATGTAACACAATTTTGAAGTTTTCTACTGTTATTTGTTTGTTGCCTTCTAAACAAGAAACAAATTTAATGGCCAACGAAATTTGGAACAAACTTAAAAAAAGAAAACTGTACATAAATTGTGGCAAAAATTTAGAGCTTTTTAACTTCACAAAAACTTTTAAGACCTGAATGTAACATAAAAAAATAAATTTTGTTGTTTAAAGTTTAAAGAAAACGTAAAGCATTTAAGAAACTAATTTAATTTTCTTTTGAAAAGAATTTTAATTTTTTAATTTAATTGCAAGCTTGGATCTAACTTATTGTTTATTAGTAAAAATTTAGATAATTGTTCAACTCAAAAGCTTTTGCGAATGTACATAACACACACAAATGTACAGAACTATTATGTAGACGATATGGAATAAAAATGTTAAAGAGAAAACGAATTTACTGTCGATGAAAAAAAATTTAAAAACGATGCTTCTAAAATCGATAGAATCTTATTACATACGAGTTGTTTGAATTTTTCTTTTTTAACTTAAAAATGTTCACGTTTTGAGAAGTGTGTTTACTAATGTCCTGTTTGTATTTAACACCATCTACAATTAACAATAAATTGTGAGTATATTTTCTTTAATTATGAATTAACTGAATACAAATAATTTTGCCTTTATTAACTATTAAAATAAATACGCTGCCAAATAATGACTTATTTAAACAGAACATAATGACAACTTGAGTTAAAATTTTTATTACCTTTTTAATACCTTTCACCTCAAAAAGTAAAAAGGGGGTGTATAAGTTTGTCATTCCGTGTGTAATTTCTACTATATCCATTTCCGACCCCATAAAGTGTATATATTCTGACTTCTTATACATAGCGAAGTCGATTGAGCAAAGTCGATTTGCGCTCGACCGAGTTACGGAGCTTTAAAGTTTTAAAATTTTTAAAAATATCAATACGGGTATCATTTTAAAGCTTTTGAAAAGATCTTTAACGAAATACTAAAATTTTTTTAAAAATGATTATCCCATTAAGAACCGATGTCATTTTTATATAAGATAATATATATGCAGTACAATTTTTTTTTTTTATTGTTTGATGATACTCTGTCACCCAAGGTTTGCTTTTTTGATTGAGTTACTTCCCTGAACTAAATTTACATAGATGGTGAAGGGTATATAAGAATCGGCATAGCCTAATATAGCACTCTTACTGTTGGCAAAGTGTCTTACCAGTATGAGCATTACAAATCCCTGGTGCAACTTTGCATACCTGTAAATTACTTATAGTTATATTTTGACTAAAAAACAAAGTGTAAAATAAATAACTTTAAATTGTATATCTAGTATATGACAATTGATAAAATATAAAAATGATGATAAATAGGCAGGCAAATATCCAATAATATTAAATTTAATGATGTGCACATAATAAAGTGTCAAATATCAACAATATGATGATGATGATGGTGAACAACAAACGAGTTATCCCACCGACTATAAATTCTTCTATTCATATTTTCGAATGTTCGTCTACTGCCACCGCCGGTTGTCATTGATGTTCGTTATGATGACAATAGCAACCGTATGATTGCCTGTTTAATCATCAGATGTATTGGCACACAATTACATTTCATATTTGTTTATTGTAATGCAAATGTATATACTTTCAATATCAATCCATATATCTGTCTGTCTACTTTGCAAAATTTGTAGTCATATAAATATATGTATCAAGTGCATATTTGTTATACTAAAATATATATACTCTCATCAATTTTAAACATTTTGCTTATACACCGATATGAGTTTATCTTCGTGTGTGTGTGTGTGTGTATTTTTTGACAATAAAATTTTTTTTCTGCAAAAAACAAATGTAAATGTCAGACAACATAAAGTCGGCTTGTAAAAGTATGAGTGGTAACAACGTCGCACATATTCATACTTATATGTGTATGTTTGTTGTATAAATTTTCAACAATAAATTTTATTCGCAAATTGTCTCAAATATTTATTGCTTATAAATACGTTCTTGTATGTACTTTTATGTATATTACATTTGTATGAAGGTTTGTATAAGTACACATACTGTGTATAAGCTCTTTTGTACTTTTGACAAGGAGGAGAAAAAATCATAAATTCTTATTTCATAATATTTGACATGTTAAATAAAGTAAATATATTTGAATATTTTAACTTTCAAATTGAATTGTTTCTTTTACAACCCACTGCATGTGTGCTAAGTCGTCGTGTTCTACAACAGCAAAAAAAAATAGTCTTAGATTTTTCTTTTTGTAAGATTGAGGTTTACAACTATCTTCATTTTAATTGATACAACATACAATTTACAACAGACGGTGAATAGAGTTATTGCTTCTAGCTAACAATCCATGAATACGAAGACATGAAAATTTTGATTGAAAATTATTAATCTTTTTCATATTCTTCTTTTTCGGTTGTTGATTCAAAGAGTTATTAATTTTACAAGTATTTAGAGAAATTAAAAACAATACCAAAAATTATGAAATTTAACAATTCTTTTCGCTGTTTATTCAGTGCTTTCTTGCTGCTTCACAAGATTTTTTAATTTATTAAATTTTTGTTTATGTTTAAGAATTTAAGAAAAGTTAAATGTGTAAAGATAATTTAAAACAAAGTTTCCATTACTTTCTTTCGACATGTTGATAATAGAAACCAAACATGGAAAGTGAAGTATCCCTGCGTACACACAGTTATACTTAAATATTGTGGTTCTCATAATGCACCACTTGTGTGAAGAAAACAATCTGCTTGGCTCACCAATAAACACAGTTCCGGAAACAATGCACAGGTAGAAAATAACTTATTTTTGTTACCGCAGTTGGACGTAAAACATTTCTTATTCTTATTCTGTTTTTTTTTTGCCAGCTTCTTGTGCTGTTTTGTTGCTTGACAGAACTCTTAAATAAAACAAGGTTTTATTTAATTTTATTTATTTTATTTTTCACTAAAACTGCATACGATTTTTTGTCTCTGTATTTTCAACTGTTTCAAACTAAAATTATTATCTACCAATTTTTTTTGTGTACTGAATTATTTACACATTTTGCTTGACTTTTAATTTAAGAAATGTTTATAAAACAAATAAAAAGTATATTTTTGGAAATACATAAATGAATTATGAGCTGCCCCACTATAGTCTTTCTTAAAATATTACCTGCAACAAGGAAAAAAATCTAGCGATAACTACTTTTATATATCAAAAATCTATTTTAAATGCTAATCTACTGCTCTACTCTAACAAACCAAATAGTATTTTTTCCTTTAGTGAAAACTAAAATTTTCAGTTGAACAGATGTGAAACATTTTTTTCCATTTTTTTACTGCAGCCTTTGAAGCGCTTAGCAAGTAAAAGTGAATTTTTATTTTGCCTCCATTAAAAGATTTACTCTTATTGATACTGCGGCATTTAAAAGCACGTGTTCAGTCTTCTCTAAGTATTTTTGAAGCTTACATCCACATTCATTTACTTATTTTACTATTTAAATCGTTATACTAAGGAACCCCTAAATTTAAAGCTTTTTGAGAGATAAAAATTGGCCATTTTAATTAAAATAGAAACTAAAGTTAATTTTGTTAGGCTTGAAAAATATAATTTTGCGTTATATTACGTGTAAAATAAAATTAATTATTTGAAACTGATAAATAAATATTTTCTTCTATGGTCCCGGGTATAAATAGCAAAAAATATATATTTATGTACATGTATGTGATTTTCTTTAACAAGACAATTGATGTTATGATGTTAGTGTCAATTGATGTTATGATGTTAGTGTTTTTTGCAAAATATGCTTTTCATTCACCAGGAAAAATAGTTCTTCAATGATACAATTAGCCAAAACATACATACAGTTTAAAAAATAAAATTGAAAATTTAAATTTTTTCTTCTTATACCGAACACACACATACCACTGAAGCCATGTAAATAATCCGTGTTCTCATAAAGGGTCATCCAAATGTGACACCTGGATGTCAGCACTATATACTTTTTACACATGACATTTTTCAAATGACATAAGCCATTTTGTTTTATTAGATGGTAGTACAGTTTTAACCATGGCCAGGTACACATTGCAACAACGCGTTTGCATCATTCAAAGTTATTATGAAAATGGGAGTTCTTTGAAAAATACCCAAAGCAAAATTTTGTTTAGTGACGAAGCTAATTTCAGAATGGATGGATTCTTCAATAAGCTAAATTTTAGTATCTGGGGTGACGAAAATCCTCGTGTTATTCAACAAAAAGTTACTGTTTGGTGTGCATTTTGGGCAAATGGAATGATTGGGCCATTTTTCTTCGAAGATGATGCTGGAAATGCTGTTACTGTGAATGCTGAGCGATACTAATCAATGTTGAGAGACTTTTTATGGACACAGTTGAATCAATATGATTCAACTGTGTTTAGCAAGACGGTGCTAAATGTCACACAACTCGAGAAAACATTACGCTTTTGCGATCAAAATTTCCTCAACGTGTAATTTCACGAAATGCAGATTTCAATTGGCCTCCAAGGTCATGTGATCTAACACCATTAGATTTTTTTGTGGGGTTTTTGAAAAGTCTAGTGTATGCTAACAAACAATTTATGATCTAAAGAACAACATTCAAGTTGCAATTCGTTAAATAACACCAGCAACACGTCGGAAAGTCATTGAAAACTTCGATATTCGGATTGATGTCTGCAGACGCAGTCATGGTGGACATTTGAATGATATTTTATTCCACTTATAATTGTAATGGATCATACTTTTAATAAAGAAAAAACAGCTTGAAAAAATTGCAAAAAATTTGTGTTCTTTTTTAAAGAAACATGTAGGCGCGTTTTTTGGATGACCCTTTATATCCATGGAATAATGATTGCACAACACTCTGTTTTCTTTTTTTGAATTATTCACTACTTTTTGCTTTTTTTTTTGCAATTGCAACATTGCTCGACTTGATGGAAAAACCAACATCCAATCATGTCCATATTCTGGTAAAGATGACTATTTAAAATTTTATGACAAACACCATATTTTGAAAAATTTTGAAATTTGTTCGAATATGGATCGAAATGAATACGATTAAACACACTGCTTTACATTTGAGGAAATGATTAAATCAGTATGACGTAGACTGGACTGTTACTATGTCGATTAAGTTAGGAAATCCATTTGCCAAAAAGGTGTAACTAACGACAAATTTTTTTTTTTTTTAAATTCAAACAATGAAAATTTTCTTGAATATGTTTGCAAACTTCTTAATTTTTATTTTATTTTAAATGGCTTGGAAGATATACTGAATTTTTCACCAAGAACTATAGTCTATTACATTGTATAGAATGAAGTGTTGTTAATCGGTTCAAATCATAATATTTCTTAATGAATTTAAATAACAATTAAATGCCTTAAAACAAGAAAGTTTGACGCACAAAAATTATTTATTAAATAAGTTTTAAAAATTTACTGCCATATTAGTAATAAATAAAATAAGTTTGATATGTGTTTTATGAAAAAATTTGGATACGAAGACTATAATATAAAAAAAAACACAATGTTCTTAACAGTACAAAAGTATTTTTCAAAAACTGTCTTCATAAAAAAAAATATATTGGTAAATTTGTTTGTCCATCCTTTAGAAAAATAGGATAGAATTTATTATTTAATTATCCAAAAAGGGGATAAGAAATGGAGGTACTTAAAATGTTACTTAAAAATAAAAAACACACTTATGTACATACAAAAACTTAAAAACTGAAAGATCAGAACTACTAAAAAGGAAGGAATAAAAACCAAAATAATAAATACAAGAATTCATGAACTAACATTTAACATAAAATAA
Organism: Gymnosoma rotundatum; assembly: GCA_916610165.2. NCBI lineage: Eukaryota > Metazoa > Arthropoda > Insecta > Diptera > Tachinidae > Gymnosoma > Gymnosoma rotundatum. Next base: position 985,932 of record OU744337.1, read on the forward strand.
AACTGTTGGGACGTGATACGAGCAGTACCCTCAATACTGAAAAAATGCAACTTTCTTTGATAAAACAAAAGGTCTGCATTCTCTTAAAGAATTCAAGCTCCTTTTAGGGTCAACAGATCTACTAGAGCGAGATATCTTGACATCTGAACTTTTTCCAGATTCCCCCACGAAGATGGACATTTTTACCATGTCTGCCGCGCCTAATCAATTGCACCTTAGTTTGATCTACATGCATAATGGCCTAAAAATATTGTCATTTCGTCAGGGCGACTAAAATCAAGCTCTTCAGCTCCCTAGCCATTTAATGTGGTGAGAAGAGAATGAAACGAAGCCGAAAAGGCGTTGTAGAAGGCAGGACAATTAAATTGGTGATAGACCTTTTCTGCATTAGAAATTGTACCGTGTGATTAAGAATATTTAAAGTAAATATACTTGTTCAGAAATTTAATTAAGGATTTATGAAATAAAAATGTCTTATAAGAAGCCAACATATGTTGTGCTTTGATGCAGCTCCCGGTTTGAATTTTTTATAAACTAAATTCTAAAATTGCAGCTGAAATGACAGTGATAATTTGGTTTGTTTTCTAGCACTGACAGATCGTTTGGACGCAAAATTTAAGTTCGCCAATTGATTTCACTTTTCACATTTATCCCAGAACATTAATTGTCTTCAGTTGGTTTAGATATGCGTATTTATAGGGATTTTTTAAATTCAAAATATGCAAATAATCTCTAAACTGGCTTATTTACAAATATTATAAACTTTGTTATAGAAATGTCAGGGAAACTATAAAATTATATAATTCGAAAGTGTTCTATCCATATTTCAAAACTGGAATATCAAATTCTCAATTCGGAAAATGTAAACATTTTAAATTATGTTTCTAAGCGCACATTCACACATATTTTATAATTTAATTTAAAATATTAATTTTTATTTATTATTAAAAAAGCCTTAACTTCATCAATACAGAAATTTCTGCTCTAATGCCTGCAAGATTTTTTATATTTATGCTGTTTATTTAATTATTTTCTACTTCCGAAATTGATTTCACCCTCCAGAACACAAGCATTTATTAAAGACAATGAATACAATATTCATCAAATTTTTCCATTCAATTGTCTAATAGGATTTGCGTTTACTAATTTTGCTTGATATCCTGCTGACGAATAAAATATATTTTAACAATTTACTTAACGATCCTAAAATATTGAAGGCATTTTCATAATTCATATTTGGCGATGTAGAGAAATCAGAAACAATAAAGAAAAAGTAACAGAATCTAATCTGTAAATCTGATTAAGATTAAATCTTTATTAAACTGGTGTGTAAATATGTTCTGTTCTGTTTGCAGATGCATGTTCCTAAGCCAATGGCATAAATTGTGTGGGAAATATATTAAATTAAATAAAAATATGCCTTTAGAACAAATAAAGCCTTTAGCGATTTACAAAAACAAAATTATATTTTAAATTCCAATTTTGTTAATTTACAATTGCAAAAACATATTTTATTTTTATGAATCCGATATCTTTATAAGACAAAATAAGTGTTTAGTTAAAAAATATAATTAATTTTCAAAAAATCCCTTTTTCGAGCTATTTGCCCGATTTATTATTTAAATCATCGATATGGATTATTGAGGGTCATACCACGTCTCGATGGCCATTTTGTTACCGCTTACTTAACTCTTCGGGAAACTTTTGACAAACATTTTAAATAAACTAAAGATTTTTGTCCAAACAATAAAGCAAAGACCAAAATCAAAGTTTAAGCAAAAACAACAACAACCATCAGTAACTCTTTTTTTCTTTCTCCTCTGTATACGGCTGAATTTTTTTCTGCTCTTTTATACAACTGAAAGAGGACGAAAAACAAAATATCACAAAACATTACGATAATTTATTTATATGCACTGGCACTTTGAAAATATTGAATTATATTAAACAATGGGAATTTTTTTAATTATAATAATGATATTAGAATTCGCACAGTGATTCTTGTAGTAATTAAATTGATTAAAATCCCGTCATTTTAATTGTCAAGAACTGATTAAGAAATTTAACCGACATCCTGCATAAAAAAGTTGTTATAGAATAAGATTGAATTATCAATTATGTATGTCCAATAGGATATTTTTTAATGTTCAAGAATTTATTCTGAGAATAAGCTGCGCTGTTTAATAGAGTTTTGCCCGGTCGTTTGTTTCAGTGACCGCTCTTGTTCGGTCAGTTTTCAAAGACTGATCCGTTCGTTCAATTCGTTCTATTTGAACGATTCATCGAATTTGAACAACGAGCCTCATTGTATGTGATTTTCTTGTCTTTTTATCAAGACCATAATTAACAGAGGTGAAAACAATATAATCTGTAGGTTCTCAAGAGAGGGATAAATATATTGCTTTTTTATTATGAAGAATGGAAAATAAACAAAACAAAAACTAGATATTTAACAAGAAAACACAAAGCACAAAAAGTTCTGTCTCACATAAAAAAGTAATTATTATTCTTGAGAATAAAGAGTAAAATTATTAAATTAATTAAAAATATGACATGATATGCAGAAATTTTGATCTGTGCCAACAGTGCACCATCATTGTTTGTGTGTTAACACACTAAATAACCTAGAGTTGGCTGAAAAGACTCGTAAATGTACAATCGCTTCTCTTATTCTAAGGCGGCAAACTGAAACAACAGAGAAGTATGTTTCAACATGGGATCTTTATGGTGCATTCGGCAACAGGACATTTGAACAGTGTCATCCGTAAAGTTTTCCTTGCTAAAACTATCTGATTCTGTAATCTAACAGCCCTGCAGCTATTAGCACCAGTCTGTCTATACGTTGTAATTTTCTAACGGAAGAGTAGCCACTCTTGTAGAAGATTGTATGATGCTTATAAGCTAAGCTATTGATCTGTTGACGCTGAGATTTCCAGTAGTTTCACCTGTAAGGCCTAACGAATTTTTGCAATAATTTCATTTTAATTTTCATCTGTGCCATTTCTATTTAGTATATTAAAAATCAATTTTTTTATTAATTTATATATTACAACGTTTCCATTTAGAAAGAAACCAAAAAACTAAATTTTTTGAAAAAATACTGTTAATTCAAATATAAATGAAGTATGTACTTACAAACGTACATAAACATACATGACAACTCCTTTTAATACACAAAAAAATTACTGAAATAAAAGAACATGACATAAAAAATCAAAAAAAAAAAAAAACGATAAAAACACCTGAACGAAAGTGAACCATACATAATTATAATCCATACAGTATTGAACGAAAGGAGTCGTTGAATATCCGGCTCATTCCGTTCACTTAAGTCATTCGTTCAATTTAACCCGTACAGTATTGAACGAAAAGATCTCATGTTAACGACTGGATCATTCCGTTCACTTGAGTGATTCGATCAGTTTAACCCATTCGTTCACGAACGACATAGCTCTACTGTTTAAATTTATGTTACACATCCTATATATACTTCAGGATTAATATATTTCTCTCACAAAGACAAGTTAATGATAAGTTTAAACACAACTAAATTCAATTCAAAAACACTAGAAAGAGACAATGTTTACATTAAAATATTAATATAATCGATAATTAGTTTGAATGAATATTTCATATTTTGGCTTAAATGAAAAATAAATTTATATCGCATGACACACAAAATAAGTAAAATAATTATTAATAAGTAAACCAATATAAGAATAAATATTTATATGTTTTTAAGGTTTGCTTGTCTTTTCTTCTTTTTTGGGCGTTATAGTTTTGCCTGTTTTGGTGTGGGTGATTTTATGATAACTTTTATCATTCTTGTCCGTATTTTAAAAGTTTAAAAAAATTTTTTTTAAGTTGTGTTCTCTTAATTATATAATCTCAAATTTTCATATTCAAGAAGTGTCAGTTATATTTTGTAATTATATTGTTTTAAAAATGAATTACAGCAAAGTCTATGTTACATGATTTTGCCATATAATTAAAAGGATACTGACGCACATAAATATGTTCGAATATGTGTTTTGTATTTAGTTTAATTAAATGTTACTAAATTTGCGGATATAGCAAAATTGTTAACAAGTTGCTTATTAAATTATAAAGATATAAACTTTAAATAATAGTGTATGTGTGTTGTGTCAGAGATGGTAAGTAAAATCAAAAATTACATAAATAGTATTTTTTTTTACTAATACACTGTTCCAGTGGAATTGTACTAAATGCATTTTTAGGGTGTTATAATTTTATAGGAATATGAATAAAGACAAAAAAAAAAGTTAAATTAATTAACTTTTCGTCTTATTTTAACTGTTTAAAAGAGCCGAAAAAAGTCAGCCGTATGCAGTTCTTTCTCTCTTGATTTTTGTCTTTACTTTATTCTTTAGACAAACATATTTGGTTTATTTAAAATAGTTGTGAGAAGTTTAAAGAAGAGCTAATGCACTCGGGATTAAAAATATATTTAAATAAAGATATTTCGCTTAAAAATTATGTTGCTTTTTATAAAAACATTTACTTTGAACTTAATTGCACACTTATTTATTTCTCTAGAAGATTTCTGCATATTAAAAGGCCATCCCCAAAACAGGTACTCGGCAGTCAACGATTTCTGTGGAACTTTGCTCGAACGCTTTAAGCAAAACAAAAAGCAAATTCTTAATCAAAAACCTAAAAAAATCTCCATGAATATAATACTATTTTAAATTAAACAAATTCAAGCATTATATATTTTTAACTACAATTTACAAATATGTAATGCTGCATTTTCTGGATCGCTACATCCTTCATCAGCATTCTTCGCAACTATCTACCTTGAGCTGTGTACATTGTAAACATCATCACCAACTAATGGCGTAAATAAGAATACAAGGAGTATTCATATTAATATTAAACCAAATTCGTTTTGTTCATTTGTTTTTGCTTTGTATGAATGTACATACGCTGTGCCATGCGTTTTTATTATAATTTAATTTTAAACTTTAACCAAAATCAATTTTAATTGATTTATATTATCCACAGTTTAAATCCTAATTTAATAAATATAAAGAAAAAAAATTTATTTTTATTTTCTAATTGTTCAAGCAGTTTTTTTTTTAATAAAAAATATTTTTTGTTAATAAAAAATAAAAAATATTTTTTTTTAATAAAAAATATTTTTAATCTTTTATTGATATTTCGCCACACCGTTGGGTAGCATCTTCAGGAAACAGGGGGGAAAACTAGAAGGATTTAAAATGTGGATATTATAAATGAACTGAAATTAATTTTGGTTTAAGTTCAAAATCAATTTTTTTTCCTGAAGATGCCACCCAACGGTGTGGTTTGTATAATTTAAATATTTTATAGTTTTTTGCAAATATTCAGCAGTTCCTGTAATTTCTTTCGAACTTAAACTTTTTAGTGTTAAAACTGTTCTTTAAGTAAAAAGAAAAGACATGGAAATAAATTGGCTTTATAATGAGTGCTCTTCAAAAGAAAACATAAACATATGTACTTGTACTAAGGCTGCTGGGTGTATATGTGCATACTCTTCATACGTTAAGTCTAGGCTTTGTTTAATATATTTGCCTTGTCATACAATTTTGAATGGCATTAAAGCAGTCCTTAATGACAAACACTTTTAATTAGATTTTCTCATAGAGACACATTTGTTGTAAATTAAATTTCAGCTTATGTCATATTGTATAGAAATACACACAATTACACGTACAACTTTAGATGTTTTTCAGTGTGTATTTAGACCATGTTATGTGGGCTTTAGACATTTCAAATTATCACTGACAAATGTTATTTTATGCAAAAATTCCGAAAAACAAAATAAAATTAATGAATTCACATCACAATATATTTGACTTAAATTAAAAAAATCTATTAAAATAAATTCCTTTACAAACAGGAACAGTTTGGTAATTAAAAATTTTTACTTGTGTATTTTTAAAGTAATTTAAAAAAAAAAGAAGTTAAACAGGAAAATATCACACAAAAGTAAAATCACATTGGCCTTTTAGTCTTTTACTGAACATATCAAAAATATTGTAAAAACTATTCCTAGCGAGAAAGAAGGGACTAAGAACCATCGATTAGGATTTAGAAGACAACACAGCACTATCAACCATTTAAGCTTAAGGCAGAAGCTAGTTGTATACGTTTGACATGTTAACAAATCTTGAAAGTTAAATACCTCGGTATACATCTTCATTCGCGCTGAACTTTCAAAAGCGCTATTAAAGCTAAGTTGGGACAAATAAAGTAAAACTGAATAAGAAAGAACTGGCTCATCGATGGAAACTCTACACTTAAAAAAAAGTACAATTTTCTACTTTATTATGCTGTATGGTGCCAAGTGCATTTTATTTACTTTAGAGTTAGGAAAAATTTAATGGAACTGAATGTAAATACTAAATATGGTTAATGTTGCCGCTCTAAAGAAACTTCTTTGAGGAAAATGTAATTCTTATTATTTAAATCTTAAACTTAAAAATTATCTGCACTTGTGTTTTGTTGACAGTATATGTCATGTAGTATTAAGAATAATAAATATTTCAGAGGTGAAAAATATATTCGAAATAAGTTAAAATTTGAGGCATCAAATTAATAACATACAAACTTGTGATATCCTGTCATCTCAAAAACAACTGCTTAAGCTCCACAATCTCAGCTGTTGTATCCATCACTGCGAAATTATTTTTATTTCGATTTTTTCTTTGTTTATTTCAAGGATTTGGATTTTTTATTGTGTATTTGTGTGCTTATATTGAATGTATATGTGGTTGTGTTAAAGGGCTTTAATGGTTTTATAATAATTTATGCGTTTGTAATGGTAGCATTCCGCTACCAACAAATAACATGCAGCAAATAGTCAAAAGTAAGAACTCGACGCAACACATTTACTGACACAATCAGCCGACATGAAATAATAAATTAACCATTTCAAGTGAATTTGGTTTTCTGTATTCCCTAGAGTTTTACAACCAAAATAACGAAAAGTATATTTTTTAATATCATTGTTGCTGGTGCTCCTGCTTTTTTTACAGGCTTTATCCTAAAAGCAACAACCAAATGGTAGCATACAAATAAAGCCGGCGGGTACTAAACTGAATTTTCATATAAAATCAAACAAAAAAAAAAGGAAAAGAGACAAGAAGAATGGAACAATTGAAAACGACCATATAATGTGAAACTGAAAATTAAATACAACACCAACTCACGCTCATATAGAACATGTAAACGGATGCGTGTTAAATGTTTTTTTTATTCGCATCTCCTCATCAACATCATCGTCGTCGTCAACAACTAGTCAGCAGTAACAGCGACAACAGCATCATCATCATTATCAACATCATGATCGTCAACGTCGTCAACATGTCAGTGTAAAATGAAAAGATAAATTTGTACGAAAAGTCAGTCAAACAGAAAATGCGTAGACAAATTTCCGTTTGACAAAGTTTATTGTTGACGTTGTTGTTGTTGTTATTGTTTGTATGCTATTTTTAATGTTGGCATTAAAAGGAAGTGTCATTTCAAGTGTAATGGGGTGTTGACTATTTGTAAATTAATTTTAGTTTTAAAATTCTTGCAAAATTGCATATCAAATCCACCCAAAAATATTACGGCGTTTTTCAAGTTTCCAAATTACAATTGTAGCAATTTCACACTCCTAATTCCATTAAATGTTATTAAAGAGTTAAACTACTCTGACCTTTAAATATTTGCTGCATAATTTTTATAACCACACCCAATTTTTATAGCGCAAATAGAAAGCATGAATTTGGTCACAGTAAGAAAAAAGTAGTGATAGTGTGGGATATTTATAATAAAAAAGTTTGCAGTAAAAGCAATTACACAAGAGAGGTCTGGATTACATATATTTGTTTCTGTTTGTCACAAAAGTGTCATTAAAACCCTTTTTGTTTTTACGGGATAAAAAAAAAACTAATTTTAAATCATCGGCTTTTTCATATGGGGAATACAATTCAAATAAATATCTTCATTTTTTAACCCTTGTGTTATTACCCAATTATATTCACATCGTTTAGCACCCGGGGTACGCGGGTACCCATATACTATAATGCATTAATAATTAATATTTTTATGAAATAAAATTAAATTTTTAATATTTCTAAAATTTTGTTAAATGAAATTTATGCTAAAATATAATTTGTTAACTTTACATTCACACATTTACTTTCAAATTCATATTCAGTGTACGGGAACGGGCATCAATAGACATGGAAATCAATAGATTCCACAACATAATACGCTTTTTAAGATTTGATGAGAACAATACATGTAGTCAACGTAAAAAAGAAAATAAGGCAGCTCCAGTTCGTGATTTATGGACAATGTTGAAGGCAAACTTATCCCAAAAAATAAATCTAACAACTGTTGAACAACTTTAGCCCTATCAAAGTCGTACAGAGTTTACTCAATATACATAAGTGTACCTTCAAAACCAGCCAAGAATGATATTTAAATCTGGTGAATTGGCGACGCTAAAAACGCATAACCTTGCAGGGCATAACTTACACTAGAAAAAAATAAAGATACCCGTAAAACATCAAGGGAAAGATTTGTTAAAGAATTAGCGTCTTCCTATCGTGGAAGTGGAACAAACATCTGCATGGATATTTTTTTACTTTTCTGCCAATAGCGAAGCGTTTGTTGTCACTGAATCTTACCATTCTTGGCAGACCACAAAAATAAGCCTGACATTTCCAATGTCATGGTCGCAAAAAAATCAAGGGAACTATATTCGACCGTTTTTGGTTTCCATGAAAAATTAACGATGTGTTCTTATGTACCCAAATAAATGAAGCTGTAGTTATTTTATCAACAATGCGTTCATGCAAAACTTTAAGTGACGATGTCAAAAAGGAATCCGATATTATAAATTTTTATAATATGTACAAAAGTGGAGTTCACACTATGGATCAAATGGTTAGAAGTCAAGGCATTAGTTTGGTGCTTTACTCGCATCATACATTACTTACGAGGGCTGCTCTATATATTTTTGGCCTAATAGTGAAAATGCTAATATTTATAATCAAAAATGGTTTTATTGTTTTTCAAAGTATTCTCCAGCATGATTTATACACTTTTGCATGCGCTCAAACCAGTTGTCAAAGCACTTTTTCCACTCCGATTGAGACACCTCTAAAACATGGTTTTTGAACACTTCAACAGCTTCTTCTGGCGACGAAAATCGTTGACCACGCATTTTTTTCTTGATGTGCGGAAACAAGAAGAAGTCATTAGGTGCCAAGTCAGGGCTGTACGGCGGATGACCCATTAATTCGACGTTTTGGCCGGTCAAAAACGCTCTGGTTTGAGCCGATGTGTGAGAGCTCGAATTGTCATGGTGAACAATGATTCGTCTTCTCTTGTTGGTTTTTCAAATTTCTCCGATGACTTCAGGCAAACAAATTGTAGTGTACCACTCAGAAGTGACCGTCCTATGTTGCTCAAGCGAAACAGTCGCCACATGACCAATTTTGCCGAAGAAATAGGAGACCGAAGTGCTTCTTCCACGAACAACTTTCGTTGGATTTTGCTCGTCTTTGAAGACCCACACGGTCGATTGTTGTTTCGTTTTGGGCTCATACGCATAGATCCATGATTCGTCACCTGTGACGATCTTATAAACGTCTTTTGAAGCACCGCAATCGTATTTTTGCAACATTTCTTTGCACCAATCGACACGAGCCTTTTTTTGAGCGACTTTCAAATTGTGCGGGATCCAACGAGAACAAACCTTTTTTACGGCCAGGTGTTCATGCAGTATCGAATGTATGCTGGTGGAAGAAATGTCCAAGGATGTCTCTATCTCTCGGTATGTCGCATGTCGATCTTGCATTATGAGTTCACGCACGGCATCAATGTTCTCTGGCACAACAGCCGTTTTTGGACGACCTTCACGGAATTCGTCTTTGAGGGAGCTTCGGCCACGATTAAATTCATTATACCAATTTTTCACAGTGCTATAGGATGGTGCTTCATCGCCATACACAGATTTAAGTTCATCAATGCACTACGTCGAAAGGTGTGAAAAATGATGGCACGAAAATGTTCACGAGTTAATTCCATTTTTTTCTATATTAATTTTTTCAAGTCACTGTTAACAACACAAATAATGGTCGTACGTCAAAACGTTTTGAGTACGATTATGCTTAAAAATGACAAACTTTCCAATGGAAATGTCAGATTGCACTTGGCAGCACTCAGTGTTGGCAGGCCAGAAATATATATAGCAGCCCTCGTACTATGAGAGCAGTAAAATGATTGCGAAGAAAAAACTAAGAGATGCCTCGTTTTGCGAAAACTATCTGAAGAGCTTGCTGAGGCGATGATTGAAGAATGAATGACAAAAGCCATTGAAAGCGTTTTGGGTTACCAAGTATCAAGAGGCTTTTAACGAATTTGATAAGCTGGATAAAACGTGAAGAAAAAAAGTTATAAGATCTTGTCACGTGTTTGTAGCACAATAGAATAAAGGAAACGCAAATCTCAAAAACTGTGCTGAGTGTGGACGGCCATTTTGTGCTGAACAGGCTGAATATATTGCTTAGTATATAGAATGTAATATAAAAAATAATTCTGTAAATAAATAACATTTTAATCTTTCATACAATGTTCTTAATACTTTTTTATTCACATTTTCCATATAATTTGCAATGGGTACCAGTGTACCCGGGTGGGCATATTGCGATGGTTAAAGTTTAAGAACATTTTTTGAAGTAAAAATTTAACAAAAAATTGTTAATATTTTTTTTTTTCATGTAAATATACGTAGGTCGGTACCCCAGTACCCGGGTATTAACACAAGAGTTAAACTTAAGACGTTTATAAAAAGAAATTGTAATTGTTTTATAAATTGGGTATGATTAATTTTTTAAGAAGAAAAAACTAAGGATATTTTATTTTTTAATTCAAGTCAAAATTAATTTTTTTTCTTGTCATATTAATTATAATTAACAAATATTCAATAAAAAATCCTTATGATTAATTTAGTAAAGTATCTACATTTGACTGAAACTCTTGTACAGAAATCTACACAAAAAGGAAACACCCTTTCACTACATGTAATCAATGAAGGCTTAATTCGTTTTCTTTAATAAAAAGTAAATAAAAATCTACAACTAGTGCTTAACTTAGGGGGAACTCTTTTATCCACAGACCTTAATATTCAAATTCTTAAATATTTTTTTCATATAGAAACTTCTTTATAACACTCACACATACATAGTATTACATACTTGTAAATTTACTTCACATATAAAGTAAATATTATATTATACCCGAAAAAAGGTTAAAAAAAATCCTACTTTGTATATACTGCACTTGTGTATAAAATTGTTCAAAGTAAAAATTAAAATAAAAAAAAATTATAAGAGTTAAGAAACGTTGAAATATACTGAAGCTCAGAACCTAAAAAAGAAAGAAGCTATCATGGGAATTTCGACAATTTATTTATAAACACGAGCGCATAGTTATCTAAAACTGTTTATGCAAAATAATGTTTTATTATATTTTTATCGCAAATACCATGGAGCGCTGTGAGACTTTGTGCAAAATATAACGACAACAAAAGTTACACTAAGAAAAAATACAAGTCGAAAAATATGCTACAACAACGATTTTATTTTTTTTCACCCTTTAAAAAGTTACTTTTTCATAAACTCCCTTACCAACGCACACATATATACATACATGCAGAGTCTCTGCCACTGTTATTCCTAATATTTGCAACAAATTCACTAAATAAGTTTAAGCTTTTAGCTTTACTTTTTTGAATATACTGTTGCTGTTGTTAGTGTTGTTTTGTTTATTTTCATTTTTAATAAAATGTTTTTTGCATTATTTAACAAAAATTCATTTTTGGCTTTTACTTTTTAGATAAAGAAAGTAAAAAAAAAATATTTGTACATTTTTGCGGATCAGCTTTTCTTAGTCTTATTGCCTCATACAAAGAGAACTTTTATCTTGATTTTTTGGGAGTCGAAAATATTTTTTTAATTACATTCCAACTAAATTCACTTACAGAAATAGAAATATATTGTTGTATAACAAAAAACTATTTTAAGAGTTGCTAAAAGCTTTAAAGAAAAATAATCTTATATACCCTTATAAACCATTAATGTAACTATAGTTTGGTGAAGTAACTCCAATCAAAAAACAAATACGGGTATCGGGTTGACAGAGAATTAAAAAATAGGAAAAAAAACTAAGTTCTTCATTTAATTAAACATAAAAATGTCTTTAGGTCGTATTGGGTTAAGTAGTTTTAAACAATTTTAGTATTTCCTGAAAGATCTCTTTAATAGCTTTAAAGTGATATCCATATCTATATATATAAAAATGAATGTCTGTCTGTATGTTTGTGCTTTATAGGAGGCCAAACCCTTGGACCGATCTTCCTGAAATTTTCACAGCATGTTGCTGTGACTCTGGAAGGAATAATAGGCTATATGAAGTTTTAATTGGACAACGGGGCGTGGCACCGCCCATATAACCCAAAAAATTAAATCGCCATATTTTGGCCATTTTTTGACCTACGTCGACGATATTTGGTACATATGGTATTGGCATAATTAGGAATACGTACCAGGAGAAAAGTGGGTTGGACCCCGCCCCTTTTTACAAAAATTAAAAATCGTAATATAGTCTTAACTACTGGACCAATCGTCATTAAATTTTCGCAATAGGATATTCTTGACAATATAACGTTGGGAGTGGACAAAGGGGCGTGGACAAAGGGGGGTAGCGAAGCACACCGGGTTCATCTAGTTGATATTTAAAAAAAAAATTTAAAAAGTTCAGAGATCCGTAATTCAGAGAATATGGACGAGCGCTAATTTTAACTTAATATTTTTTTCTTATTTATAGTTTTCCATCGCCTTATAATTGATTGGAGTTATTTCATTAAACTAAATTTGTTCCATATTATACGGAAGAATTAGAGGCGGGCGTGGTGTTTTGCCCGCTGCCTCGGAAGACATGGACCGATCTTGCTGATTTTCAATAGCACAATTTTCGAAGCTACGTATGATCGATTGGCTTCTTTGAATTTTCTCTAGCATATCTAGTACCTTGGCAAAGTTGACTTCAATCCTAAGACGGACATATCGACGGACATCCCTCAATCGTCTTCGCTATGCATAAAAAGTCAGAATATATATTTTATAACAAACCTACTTATACCCGTCTTCCCATTTTTGTGGTGAAGGGTATAGTAAATCTTAATGAAAAGTTCTAAATTCTGTCCTTCAAAATAATATATATACGCATATGTATTTTATATAAATTCCAATTTTATCAAAATGAAAAATTTATTATTCGGAATCTTTTAAAATTTAATTTCTTTACTTTATTCGTGCTTGATTCCTTCAAATATAAATATTTCATGATATTCTCATGAAATATTTATTATTTTAAACTAAACTACAAAATGAAATGTATTACTGCGGGGAAAGCATATCCATATGGCCATTTCACTACAGCTCAAATAGCTCATCAATGGATTTTACCCAAATTTTGTAAGAGATAATTGCACTTACCTCACTTCCATTTTTCGTGACGTCACAAAAATACCACTCTGCTCTGAATCTGTGTTCAGACAGCATCGATATATTGCAGACACTGTGATGAAATGTCAAAAAATTCAATTGGGATGTGAGCTGCTAATCTTTTTTTTCTATTTTTTAATCGAGCAGGTATTTCTTCAAACACACACATAATACTTAGAGAACTGCTTGTTATGGCAGTGTTGTACTTTAATAGGGAATTTAGAAATCGTTCCAATGTTAATATATTTTGTTATGGACCTGTTGTCTCAAGTTCTTCCCTTATAGTGAATATAAATAGTGAATACCTTTTACAACACTGTTTAATAATTTATTTCTAATTTATTTATACTCTTTTACAGACATCCACATAGGCGACATATCATTAATTTCATTTCATTTTGTTTTAAAAGGATGATCATAGAATTTAATTTTTTGTTACAAAAATTAAATTTTTTTAGTAAAAAACAAAACTGTCCTTTAACTTATAGGATCAATGTTCAGCTAGGAGTAACACACATCAACACAAAAATCAACTCATAATTAAACAAAAATATTATTAACTCTATACTTTGCTTTTCATGACGAAGTTGCGTGAATTCTTATTTATTAAGAATATCTACTCTACGGTTCTTCCACTTAAAATAAGTTTAACTTTAAAGCTGTTTGATCTAAATGCTAATTTCTCCCAAAACCCCACATTCAATATCAGTGACAATAAACTGATGTAAGTAATTGCCGATCAATTCTATTTAAATTGAATTCGGTTACATTTCAAAATCAAAATTTCTAATTTTTTGTCTTCATAAGTAGCTCCTTAACAGTGATCTAAATTGTCGTTGAAATGTAATTAAAATCATAAACTGATATGAAGCGTTGTAATATTTGACTTTTTCATCCTCACAATTTTCCCAAAAAAAAAAAAAAATCTCATTTAATTTATCCTTTCGCTTAGTTTTATCATGTAGAAAAAAAATAATAATGAACATAATACAAAAAAGGAGGAATATTAATTTACACCATAATTACACTTTTTGAAATATGCTGGGTGTGATTGTTTGAAAATAATGCCTGTTTTCATTATTCGTACAAGTACCACAACCGAATAAAATTATAACAACAAATGTTTAAATAAAAATAATAAAAAAAAAAACTTGTAAAAAGTGGTTTCATCTAAAGAGGTGGGAGGATGATAACAATGAATGTCGTTCGTTTTAATAATGGGTGGCGGTGTAAATGATAATTCCGTTTATGCCACTGAATCCAAAACTGAGTCACATTCTGATGCTGGTGGCAGAGTTGTCTGTTTTTATATGCTAATAAACTCATGTACGATTCACTGCTACTCCTTCCTATACGACAACATACAACAACTTTTGTAAAATGCTTTGAAAAAATATCGAGAAACGTGCATACGAGTACATACAAATATAAATATTAAAATTAGTAAAGTTGATGTACGAACATTATGCTTATTTTTTGTATTTTATTTCAATTTTTTGTGTTCGTTTCCCATACTTTTTTAGTGGTTTCTTTTTTTTTTTGGTAGTTGTAAGGTTTCGTGATAATTTGTAAATTATTACGAGTGTCGGCAATTTATGCACAAACAACATTCAGCATCATTGTGTTATAAACTTATTATGCTGAAGGATTATCTGCTTTTGTTGTTAACAATAAACCCAGTTAAAAACAAAATGGGCTGCTAGAAAGATTGCCAAGATATGAGACTAAAAGGGGTAATAAATAGAGTAAAGTTTACAAAAAAAAAAAAACATCAACAACAACAACATAAATATTAAGTTAAAGAGGAAGAGATGTAATACTTTATTTAAGAATTTTATAAAAAAGAAATTAAAACTACTTCTATCTTAAAATATTTTTCTTTTAAAAATAAACATGTCAGAGATGTCTGCACATCATTGTATATATAATTTATATTTATATTTTATCACATATACGCCCGTTATGCCTGTTTGGAAATAAGTAAATAATCTGTTTACCTTGTCTGAAAAGATTTCCCAGCAGATATTGAAGATTTTTAAAACAGTGTGGCAAGGGAGTGCGTGTGCAGTTAAAATGCTTATTTTGCTTTTTCAACAACATTTTTATTTTATTTGCAATAAGCTTGGTAAACATAGACATTTTTTTCATGTCTAAAGAAAAAAATATTTAATATTTAACAGGCCCACGACCTGTTTCAGCATCTTTACTTGCATTTTGGCATATTTCATAATTCGTCTTAAGCTTAACTGAAGTAAAAATTTATGCAACAAACAACTCAAATAATAAATATCTGGTTTTACTGAAACTTATATGGGCGAATTTCATTTTTTTAAATATTAAAACAAGATACAACAACATTGCCAGCCTTAAACGATGTTAAAGTAAAATTCATGCACATTTTTGTGTTCATAGAGTGGTTGACAATATGCTGAACAATATGCGCCAACTTCAAAACTTTAATAAGGGCACAGATGCTATCTAAAAAAAATTTTCGCAATGCAAAATATGTGAATTTGTGATCTACGCTCTTTGAAAAAAGGAGACAATGAATTTATTAAATTATTTTATTTGGCGACTGGTAACTCAAAAAATTAATTTCGAGATAATCATATTTTAAGTTTTTGACTCGTTCTCATCATCGGAAAAAATATCAGACTGCTTACGTTCCCACTACGATTAGTAAAGTGGTTAATAAATAAAAAATTAATTGCTTTCAAATGCAAGCTTAAAGATAAATTTGAATGTTAATGTAAATAATTGATTGTAATGAGCACAAAAAAATTAATAAGCTGCACCACTTGAGATACCATTACAAATGATGATGGTTAGTTGGCGCTTTTCATACAACTTTAGCGATTTTCTACGAATTTCAAATTGTGCCGTTTCCCTAATTTATTTTACTGCTGCTGCTAACACAAGACATTTAGGATTTTTGCATTATACATGTCAATATTTTGCCCTATTTTTATATAAAATCTTTGTCGATTTAGGTGTTTTAAAAACTTTTTAAAATTTTAACATTTACACGTACCGAAATGTCTAATGTCGCGTATGAAATAATCCAAAATAGTTTATGTTCGAAGCTCCGCCATATCAAATTAGAACAAGCTGACTTTAATGCAAAGCAGCTCCATTAAGGAGACCCACTAACAAACGCGAGTGGGAGTCTCCGGGAAGTTTATACTTTAGTCCCAACATGGAAATTTTATAAAATTGACAGACAAAGATTTACGAGCACGTGTGAACTTCATTTGGACAGAAAAGTAACAGAGACGAAAAATTATTAAAATGTTTGAGCGATGGAAAACACATTTCAAGGTGCTTTGGAGCATTCTACACCAAAAGTCTACAAAAGAGGTAGAGGCTTGAGGGAGCTGCCACAAGATATTCTTCGCTTCCTTCGGATAGTTCGATTTAACGACAGGACAACTTAGAAACATAAAGTTGGCGGCGGGACTCTACAAAACTTGGTGGTTGCTGATGGCACGATTATTTCTGACAGTGCAGGAATTGCTCATCAATTAGCAACGCTGTTTTTCAGGTAAGTCACTCTGGTCCAAGTGCTTACTCAGATTAATTCAGAGCGAATGTGCAAGTGGTTGTCTCGTCTGTGGACAGGTCAATACCTTTGACTGTTATAATCTTCTGTTATCTTCATATATTTCAATTTTATAAGAATTTAAGAAGATTATAACTCTGTTACAATTATCGGAAACTGTGAAATTACTTTCACACCAAATCACCAAAGTTTTAGTCAATTCGTCCATTTTATCCGATGGAGTTAAATTTTAATATTTAAGAACGAATTGTTAACTGATTTCTTTAATAACGGTCGTCATGCAAACATGTGTATCAGTGTATTTATTCTAATATTTCGCCAGTAAATTTACCTTCAATACCAGTATTATTTTATTTTGTTAGTTTTGTGAATTCGAATTTTAATCTGAATGTGAAAATAATAAACAAAATTCCATGTCTGTCATTGGTTTCATTTACAATATAATAGACTTCGTCTGCAATATCAAATATTGTACACAACAATATACAACACACAACTAACTGTACTATTTGTGAACCTGAATTTAAATAAAAAAATGTATACATTGTTATTTCTCTGAAACCGAATCGAATGCTGCATAAAGACTCTACAAATTCGTAAAACTCATGAATGACCAAAAATTAAAAAAAAAAAAAGTTTTGATAAACAACTTCAGGTATGCTTCAAGCATAACAATAACACAGTATAAAATATACTGGCACACTACACGAAGCAATTAAAACTTCGAAATAATGTTGATTGTAAAGAAAATAAATAGAAATGAAAATTCTTTAATTTATTAAGTAATGTCACAACCAAGAATAACTCTTATTTATTTCTCATTTATTGAATAAGAAGTAAAATGGAAAATATAAATTAAAAATCACAAGTACAATGCGGCGGATGTAAAAAATAAAAACACAGTTAAATTAAACTAAATTAAGCCGTCAGCTGTATTGATTATGGTAATAAAATCAGAATTGAATTGATATCTACGGTAACTCTTATGGCTTTGGCGTTAGCGTTTGCCACGAACACCGTGTTTCCCATATGATTGGCTTAAGCAGCTGTTTTATTTGATTATGGCACATCTAATTGAATGTTTAGTTTAAAGTAATCAAATTTGTTGAAAGTAATAAAATAAAACTTAACCAGCTCATTGATTTTGCGACTGAAAATCTATTCAGCTTTGCTGCGTAATTTAATAAAGAACTGGATGAGGATAAATTTTCTGCATGAAGAGTTTTAAAAAATTTTGTTTAAAAAATAATTACTGTGACAAAAAAATTATATTGAGATTATTGTACCAGGCTCAAATAACACTGTTTGCGAAACGCATTTGGAATTTCAGAAGTTTATGTGTTAGAGCAAAAATCATAAAAAACACAAAAAGTAATGACCCCAATCTAATTTATAGTCCAGATTATAACTAAACAATTTAAGCTGATTTTGCCGAATTAAACTAAACAATTACTCGGTATATTACTCGCCAATCGAAGAAGAAAAGATAAGCTTGTAACACGTACAAAAAACTTATGCAGGAAGACTAAAATAAACGCTGAATACAAATCGGTTTGCTGGATATAATTGAGCCCGTAAACTAACCTTAAACGCATTTTACATACTTTTATATAAATGATAATGCCCAAGTCCATTTACACACAAAGTTTCAAACTACTAAAAATGTTTACATATAATCCAGTTCACTTCACTCCACTCGACTACACTTTACTCTGTTCCATTGCATTTAATTCAACTTTTTATCTTTTTTTTTAATCCTGACTGCTGTTGTTATTATTAAAAAATTCATTCACCGTAACGAGGAGCATGCTGGTCATATTAAATTTGCAAATGATATAAATGTATTTATTTGTAATAGAAAACGATTCGTCACCACAATAGAAATTGTTTTCAATGACCCAGTAGGAAACAGTTTGTGTTTGTAAGCCCTTATAAAACTTGCCAATGTCTCTGAATATAAAGTTGAATAAAATGTTTAAATTTTGTGTATCAGTTTAAGGGAAATATTTACTGAATAATAAATGACAATGTATGTGTAGAAATCTGTTTGTTGTGTAATTAAACTTTTTCAATGTGTCACATAGAGATTTTGATATGAATGAGTGCGTATGTGTATGTACATTAGTGGTTGTGTATTTTATAGATGTGTGTATAGAAAAACAGAATGAAAAAACTTAATCAATGTTACTTTTATTCTTTTAAAAACCAATCCCACAAGTATTGTGTCAAATGCATAGAAACTTATTTTAATAAATATTTTTTTTCTCTCTCTTAACCAACCACAATACAGTTGTAGTTTTAGTTAAAAATTTATTTTATAAAGTTCAACAAGCCGAAATGAATTGAAGCCCAAAAACAAGTTTCCATGATTTTATTAAAAAAAATTGCACGAATTTTTAAGGAACCTCATACTGTTATCATTTAACTCTTAATTTTTATTTTGCGTTTAGTAGAAAAAAATTCGAAACTTTTTAATGTTAAATAAGACAAAAAAATTTTTTTTCCTTTTTTTTGTTTTTGTAAAACTTATATTCATTGCAATTAGTCATTAGATGCCATTAGCTTAATGAATCTATTTCATCTGGGAAAATATTTGTTAACAAACATTTATTGTACAAACATACGCTGTGCAAATATAAAAGGGTTTTCTACAACGATGCACATTATTTAAGTAGATTTTTTAATTATCATGATAACCTTAGTTGCAGTGAGGTTTTCGTAAGAAATGTTGTGACTTTATAAAGTTGCAAAAGAAACTGAATGAATAGATGCAGATTTTTAAGACGCATAAAATATTCTTTGTTAGTTTGTTGATGTGTATGAAGATTTCATTCAAACAGCATTTTTTATATGAATTATGACTGCAAAGCTTATGACATTAATTTTCAAATGCAGCTAGTTACGTCTCCCATGCCCTACAGTACATTATTTATATGCTAACTTTCATAAATATTTTTAGATATAATATTTTATTAAACCATTTATTTCTAATATTTTTGACACAAATAATTAAACAAATAACTCTTTTAATTCACAGGAATTTAAAATTAGATATGTTGCCTTTTCTAAGAAGCAGAATAGATTTTCGTTAAATTATGCATGGCCACAGTTACACGCAAAGATAAAATATGGTTGAGGTAACCATAATCTAAGAGCAACATATTATGGTTGCATTATATGGTTGCAAACAATAGTATTGTTATATTTGCAACCATATTGTTGTCTAGCAAAACAATAACATTCTAAAGTATAAACATAATTATGTTCAAATATAAACATTAAATGGTTAAAATTATTCCAGATATAAAAGAGTTATTATTGTTTTATTTATTAACTATTTTTCATAAAAATTATTTAGAAACATAAATACACAAAAATATTCAACTATTTGTTTATAATAACGCTTAGATCATAGACTACAAGAATAAGTTATATAAAAATATTGTATTGTAAATATTTGAACTTTTTTTAAGCGTTTTGGTTCCCTTTTTATTTCTTTTCATATTTTGCATAAATTTTTATTTTTTTTTTCACTTTCTCTGACAATAAAAAAAACTTTAAATTTTAGCTACCAGAAAAATTACAAATTGTCAAGAGCTAGAACAAAATATTTTTTAGCGCAAACATTATTCTGTTGCTTTTAACCATACTTTGATTAATAATAATAACAATATATCATGCTTAAATATTTTATATTATTTTTAAAAAAGGTTAAAAAACTTTGGTTGCGGTTAAAAATTTTTTAAATTAAAACCAACCATGTTGCATTTTTTGTGCACAGCGTTAAAATTTAACAAAAATATTTATCGTGACTAAAGTTTTGGTGAATAAAACTACAATTGGTTCTCCGCAACTATACATTATTACAAAAAACATAATATGGTTATTGTGACCATATCACAACCATGTTTTTTTCTGCGTGTAGAAAACAATCAATTAGAAATTTCATAGCAGCACTAATGTGTCTGAAAAAGGGCATATTGCATCTTTTTTCATCAATAAATTGCATGCATATGAAATATTTAAATTTCGTCAATATTCATCCATTCAAATAATAAAAACACTTTCGATTTGTAAAAGGGCTATAAAAATTATTTCTGGACAGAGGTTTCGATAAACATATGGGTTTCAATCCGTACTCAGTTTCATTTAAAAATTCTTAATGTACATTAATATTATTTTTATACTTTATATTTTCTAGGCAAAATCTTCGAAAATAATTTTTATGAAATTCAAACCTTCTCTTTTACGGCAATCTTCAAAAACAAGAAAAAGAATTTTTTTCAATCACTTATTACAAGTTATGGAAAATATGGAAATATGGAAGAAATTCTTCATGAACAAATAATTAAGACGAATTAATTTTACCAGGTGGCATCATTGCGGCAGCTGACTATATTTTGTTTACTTTTATTATATGTAGATAGAGTAGCTGTCAAAAGTGTATCATTTTAATTAACAAAAGTTCTTTTGTTTTAATATTTTTTGAAAAGAGATTTGTAACAAGAGTTATAAATTAATTAAAAAAACAAAGCTTACTAAAAACGTTTTTAAGAAGGGCAAGAAAAAGAAGCAGTAATTCATTAGCCCTATTCACGATCTTTGTGCAATGGTCTTGCATCATAGCATTTGCAAAATGTGTAGCATATTTAAGTCATTACTGTGTGTTTTGTTGGTGTAAACTAAAAGTATGCTACACTTTTTTGCAAATGCTATGATGCAAGACCATTGCACAAAGATCGTGAATAGGGCTATTGTGTTTTGAAGTTTACTACACACTTAAGTAACAGTACAATAAAAAAAGAACTACATTGTTTATTCTACTGTTGTAGCGGCGCTGCCACCTTATATGACTTCGCCTTGATAATAATAAAGAAAAAAAAAGAAAAATAGTATAGGATTTACTTCAATAAAATTGGTCGTTGACATGAACATATACATACAAACACACCAACATATATATAATATGTATTTAATAACCAACTTAAACGTTACAAAATAAATTTCGCCTTTTATAGTCATTAATAATTTGGTTAAAAATTAATTGAAAGCTATAACTTAAATTCGAGGGCCAGTAAGTTGACTTTAAATTTAATTATAACTAAAATAATAAAAAACAAATATAACTAAATTTAACAAAAAATGATTTCTCTAATTGGTAACTAAAATGAAACAGACATAATTTCTAACCATTAATAGTGCAGGTACAAAAATGTATGATTTAAAAATACTAACATTTACATTAAGTTATTTAATTTCTTGAAAAATATTTTTCTAATAAATAGTTAATTCGTAAAGGTTCGTTTGATTCCAAATACTAACACAAATAAGTAACCTACCGTCTACTATAGGCACCTTCCCTTAACTTATCGGCCACGGTTGCATACAAACATTGTCTTCATTTTGACTCCGGCAGTTTTTACTGCATTTTTGTTTGGATTTTTAATAATTCGTTTCACAGCATCTATACTTTTTCTAATTCATGTCGCACATAGGAGTTGAACTCACGTTTTCGATAAGTCAGAACAGTGCGAAGAATACAAAAAAAGAGTTGTATTTTGCTGGTATTAAATGTGTTCTGTGATTTTCACAAATAATCGCATTAACAAACGAACTTTAATCGAAAGTTTTTAATTCATTTTAGCGAATATTTTAAATTTACTCTTTATAACATTTTTTACTCTCTCTTGGAGATGGAATTTTTTTTTCCTGCAACGGATTACACAGAAACTTCTTAATATAAAGGCCTTGTGAACTTTTTTTTGAATCTAAATATAATTTGGAAAAAGAGCTTAATTCCATATAAAAGCTTACAATCGTATGTTTTCATAAATTTTTATGATGATATTAAATGTATTTATATTTAAACAGAATAAACACAAATACTTGTGTTGTACTTATGTGATGGTTAATAAAAACTATATATTCTCGTTTTACAATAAATAAATAAAAAAGTAAATCTCTATTAGAAAGATTTACAAAAAGAAAAAATAAGGACGACGCTGATGATGCTGATGTTAAATATATTATGGAATTTCAAATAAGAAGAAGACAAATAACGTTAATATTAAAATGAACTTTTTTATGTACAAATTTACAAAAGTGAAATTGAATGTAAATCCTTTATGAGATTACGAAGCAGAGGCATTCCACATTCAGGAATTTTTGACAAATTGACAGATTTATTGTCTAGAGTGACCATGTTGTTTTACAATAAAGCAGCAATTTTATGTCTTAGCATAATCTAAGTCAAAGATGAGAAAATATAAAATGCAATTGATTCGACCTGATAAACTTTTGTTCAGCATATTCTTTTTAGATTTATGCCAGTAGAGATTTATTATATAAAAATTAGAGAAATGCTTGTCTTTAACATATCTGTCTAACTCAGTTAAAGTCTTATTATTTCTGATTACACATAAGAGTCCAAAATTTTGCAACATCTATCAGCTCTGAAAATAATTTCAAAATATATTTTTTAGATTTAATATATTTCATGGAATGTTAGTCATTCAATTCAAAATCTTTCTGTACAACTGGAGTATGTTTTAGCACACTTTTTTAAGACAAACAGGTATGAGTGCTATATTCGGCTATGCTGAATCTTACGGTTTTTATTAATAAGTTTCTTAATACTTTTTTTAAAATATATTTCTTTATTGAATGCTATTTTTTTAGGTGAAAACAACCGTTTTTAAGTAAAATTTTAAAAGGACCGAATGCTTTGCATAGTAATCACTTTCCGGAATTATATTTTCAACTAATGTGCCCATGTAAGTAAATATGCATATAAAATTATTTAAGTACTATAAATTCTCTTCTTTTACTGCCACTTTGTGTGTAATCTTACTTCTTTACAAAAAGAAGGAAAAAGAAAAATCTAGAATCTAAATAAAGTGAGCAAAAGTACATTTGAGTTGACAAAGATATTAAATGCGAAGAAAGAGAAAAATTATGTAGAAAATTATTATTTATCTACTGATCAACTTTAATTTATTTTTTCTTTATTTTACTATTTATTTCTTTCTTTTAAAAGCAACACACAAAACGTGATGTTATTTAAAAAAGTAGATAAAACGATTTACGTAGTCGGTTTGAAATGTGAAGGCAAAAAAAAAAAAAAAAAAGATGAGGAAATTCCTTAACTTGGTGCTGGAGTGGTAGTAAATATTGTTGCCATTACTTGCGTACAACTAATGCTACTGCTTCTTTAGCTAATATGTCTTGTGATTTTCATAAAAATGGTTGTGATGACGAAGATAAAAATATACTTGTTTTTTTTTTTTTTTTTATAAAACTATAGATTGCAAAATTATGAATACCAGGATGCTTTTAGGATTTAAACTTTATCATCTATTATCCATTTTGATAATGATATGTGCAGAGTAATTCTAAAATATTTTCTTGAGTTTGAATAATCAATAATAAGAATAAAGTTGAAAATGTATAAGCAAATTAGCTAAGCAACTTAAGAATTTGTGACTTGAGTATTATACAACAAATAAATCGCATTAGACATTTTACCTCCTGCCAAAGAAAAAAAACAGTATGCGCTACAACTTTTTTTCGCTACAGAAAAAACTCACGGAAATATTTTCTTCATCATTTAAAATTTACTTTGAACGCAAACATTCATCACGTTTGTAGTATATATGTATGTGCAACTTGATTTGACTAGTTTTCATGTTTGATTTTTAACAAAATTCATATTCAAATGGTACTTTATATGAATACATTTATTTCTCCTTTCGTTTAAATTATTTTTTTTTTCATACATTCATACTCAGTTGCAATTGATGAATGCAAATAAAGAAGAAAATCCTCAAAGAACGTAACGAAAAAAAAAACAACTTTTCTTTGCAATGCTGATAATATGACATGAGTTCTTGTTTTTTATATATGAAAATAATAGAAAAATAAAACATAAATATAAAAGTCAAATATTTTAACAATATTCAAAAAAGTCGAATTATAAATTATTAATTTTTTTAACATTTTACTTTTAGAATTTAAAATGTTTAAATTTTAAACAGACAATTGAATTCAACTAGAAGATTTTGTTGATAGTTTGTCTCTGAGAATAAATATTTGTATACTTTCATCTACTTACTTATTTATAATTTCGATTATCAAATAATCAGGCATGTCACAAATTCCGATCGGAATGGTTTTGATTCCGTATTAACAATTCCCATCGATTTTGTTTAACCTTCTTCAGATTCCGATCGATTTTGCTTATTTCTAAAAAATGCTTAATCTCCACCTTTTCATTTAAATGTGGCAAAATTTCGCACACCAAAGTTAACAACAAGGCTAATCTAAATAAGGACACATAAAAAAGTCAACAAGAAAGTCGCAAATAACGAAATTTTACAGAATCAAAATTCCACTTTGAAATTTAAAAGTGGTTTCATTCCGTTTTTCGTTTTCCAAAGAACCAAATTACGGAATTAAAACCACTTTCGATCGGAATTGAGTTCTGTGACATGCCTGAATGAAGGGTTAGACTAAGTTTAACACATAAAGTATACATATTCTGAGTTCGAAGTCGATTGAGCGATGTCCGTCCGTGTTTGTGTTGAAATCAAGTTTGCCAAGGTACTAGATTAGCGAGAGAAAATTTTAACAAGCCAATCCATCAGACATATTGTCGAAAGAGGATCTATTGGAAAACAGTAAGATAGGTCAATGCCTTTCGAGGCACCGGGAAAAACACCATGCCTATCTCTAATTTTTCACATAACTTTTGAAAAATGAAGTAAATCCAATCAAAATAGTGAAAACATTGGCGGTCGTCCATATTTTCCGAGTTACAGGCCCCTGAACTTTTCAAATTTTTTAAATTATCAATATGGGTTTCAATTTAAAGCTTTTAAAGAGATCTTTAAGAAAATTCAAAAATTTTTTTAAAATTCTTAACCCGTTAAGAGCCGATGTCATTTTTATGTAAAATTATTTATAGTATTGAATTTCATTTTTTTTATTTTTTAAATCTCTGTCAAACCAATATTTGCTTTTTTGATTGGAGTTACTTCACTAAACTAGATTTACATATATGGTGAAGGGTATATAAGGTTCGACATAGCTGAATATAGCACTCTTACCTGTTAATTTTAGTTTTTTTTTAATTCTATTAAATTCGATTGCTGAATAATTGAATCAATTTTATAAAACAAGCTCTTTTTATTAATTATTTTCTTTTTTTTTTCAAAATCGTTTGCTGTGATCCACATTAGTTGCAATTTTATATGTTGTGTATTATATTTCAAACATTTAGCAATTCTATTTAAAATAATAAAACGAAAAAACAAACATTAATTACTTATTTTAAATGCAAATATTAAAAATTAAACATAAACAAAATAAATGTTCAACTGTATTAAAAAGTAACATAATTTTAATATAAAATATTCAATTTTTGAAGCTTAACAAAAAAATTCAATTTAAATACGTGGTGTTATTATCTATAAACAAAAATATAATTTAAATACCGCATAAAACAATTGCCGTATTCACAAGCTCTGCTAAGGTGTAGGTAGTATTGCATACTACCTTTTGTTTACTTCTTTGTGAACAACCGTTGTATCAGTGTGCCATTGTACATTGTACTTCATACGTCAAAAAGTAAATAAGAAGAAGAAAAGTGCTATTCGTCATTTGTTATTTAGAAGCCAAATGGGGGAGAAAACAGAAAAAAGTAAATTAATAGATTTTTTGTGTGAGGATGAAATTTAAGACATTTTTAGGATGAACCTAATGTTCTTGCTCTCCAGTCGCAGAATTATACATTTAGGGCATAATCGGGTTTTAAGATATTTTGATGAAAACAGATTTCTTCATATGATACGACTACGGCCAGAGGAATTTGCTTATATATTCAACCCTTTAAAAAATGACGATGTTTTTCACACAATTGGCGAAAGGCTCCAACTACGCATTGACTTGCAGCTTAAAATTGTACTTTACTGCTTGGGATCTTAAGGAAATAGTGCTTGTGTTCGTAAGGTAGCATCTCTTTTTGGAATATGTGATGGCGGTACCATACAAAATATTAGAAATCGAGTCATTAAAGCAATATTAAATCTTAAAGAACAGTTTTTATATTGGCAACTTTCAACTTCAACTTTCTAATAAATCAGTCAAATCAATAAATCAAATAAATAAAACTAATAAAAATATCTTTTAATTCAATTTAATTTAATATAATTCACACATGAACACAAAAATAATAATTCATTTAAACATAAAACATTTAAACAAATACAACGTTTGAAAAACATATGAAAAAAAGTACTAAGTGTTGTATCGCATGTTTGCATGAAAATTACCAACAACACAGCTAGCACCGTTGTAGTTTGTTAGCACTTAGCACGTACTAGGGGGCTTGTGAATAGGGCAAATGTTTGTGGTTGTATTGGTTTTTTATGTTCATGTAAATTGTTAGCAAAAACAACAAATGCGAATGAACCAAAAGAACAAAATGAAAAATAAATGCACAACGTTTGGTTTGCAAAAGTTAAAACAACTGAAAATGTATTGAAGTAAATTTCAGTGAATTTCAAATAAAATTATTGTTATTAAATGATTGTTTAGTTAGTCGTATTCTCCTACAAATGATCAATATTTTTAAATAAAAAATATAATTTTTTATCGAGAACAAAAATTAAAATTGAAAAATTAAGTGTTTTACATAACCATCCTGGAGAGGATTTACTTTTGTTTCTAAATGAAGTAATTTGTGACCTCGTAATAAATCATAACAAAAAAAAAAAAAAATAACAGATTTGAAAAAGTAAAAGCATTTTTCATTTCAGGGACTTGCAAGAAAACAACTTTAAAATAGAGGCAAAAGCCTTATACATCAAGTAACATAACTTATGACATTACCCTTTAATTTTAAATTTTCTTTTATATTAATTTTTTCCTTTTTTGAAGTCGGCTTATAAATTATAGATTTACTATCGTGCATATCACAAATTATATTTCTAACGTTCAATTTATTTAGAAAGCGGAAATTAATGTAACGTACTCCGTTTTGTGGATTCATCAACACTTGAGCATTAAGATTAAGAAAATAAAATTAAACCTTTTTTAAAGAAGTTTGGCCGAATTTTCTGTTGCAGATGCAACTTTCTTATGTCCCATACAATATCTGTGAAGTAGTTTTTATAAAGTTCTTGCAAAAAAACTTGACTTCAAAACAGATTTTATCTGTCTAACTATAACGGTTTAGAAGTATGAATGGCGACATACATCAAATTACATTAACTATTGGGATCCCCTAATATTCCATCTCCAAACTTTACACATGTTATAGCAGACTTAACACTATATCTTCTTGTTGATTTCAACCGTCTGTCTATAACAATTCAACAGTTTGGCAATATTCATCATATTTCCACGTACCAATTTTGTACTTGCTGATGTAGTAGACTAAGCATTCAAGTTCCTGTCTAAAACGGTTCAACAAATTACACCAACTATTGTTACACCCTTTAATGTATAATTTAAAATATTTCTACAACTTCTACTTATACAACTTACAGAAGTGGACACTTTGTCTAATTTTGAAGTGTTTATATATAACGGTTCAAAAGATACAGCTATATAGATAAAATTACATTAATTTTGGGGGCACTTTTTAGCTTCTTAATTCGAACTATAAACTTGTTGCCTTGGCGGACTAGCAATACAGGTCCTTTGTAAGTTTTAATTCTCTGTCTCTATAAATTCAAAAATTTGACCAAATTCATCATATTAGATCAGCTATTGGGTCACCCTTTATTTCCAAATTCAAATTTTAAACTTATTGTTATAGCGCGGTTAGAAATACAGATTCTTTGTAAATTTCGATCGTGTGTCTACAACTGTTTGAAAGTATGGCCAAATACATCAAATTAATTGTATGTTGGGGCACCCTTTAATTTATAATTTTGAATATTAATGCTTCTTGCAATAACGATCATAGCAATCGGCGTTATGTTTAATTTGCAAGCGTTTATCTATAACGGTTTAAAAGAAAGGCTCATACAGGTCAATTTACATCAATTGTGGGAACGCCCTTTAATGATTAAAATTAATTAAAAGCTTGTTGATATGGCCAACTAAGCAGTACAGGTCCCTTGTAAGTTTTTGCTGTCTGTCTATAACGGTTCAAAAGTTTGGCCGTGTACATCAAATAACATCAACTATTAGAACACCCTTTAATTTAATACCTGTTGTTATAGCGGAGTTAGCAATACACATTCGTGCTAAATTTCAGTTGTCTACAACTGTGTAAAAGAATGATCATATACATCAAATTAAATGAACTATTGAAGCACCCTTTAATTTATAACGGTCATATCAACCGACATGCTGTTGAATTTGCAAGCGTTTGTCTATAACGTTCTCCCTTTAATTATTAAGATTATGATTTGTTTTTAAACAAAACCAATTGCAGCACGACCTTTCAAATGAAACAAAAAAAAATCAAAATCGATCCACAAATGATTGAGTTATGGAGCCATAAACATAAAAAAGCAAACTTTGGTCGAATTGGTAACCTCCTACTTTTCTTGAAGTCGGTTAAAAATCAAAAGATACTAAATTTTAAGGCTGATTTTATGGCCTGGTGATGAATAATATTTTCGTAATAACGTACATATTAGAGATCGAATGATTAGTTTCTAATGTCTGCCAAGAAGTATTAAACACAAGCTGGCAGTAACTTTTTTCATCAATTCTTTTTCTTCACCCGAAGTTTTGTTATATAAACAAATGCAAAAATATATTAAAATAAAATAAAAAAATAAAAAAAATTAAAGACGCTCAAAAATCTAATGCTTTCTTTTAAAGTTTTAATCTAATAAAACTTTTCTTTTTAACAATCCATTGTCTTTTAATCTATTTATGAACAGACATTTATTCTAAATCAAATGAAGAAAATTTACTTTTGCCAAAATTTTTCATGACAAAGTTTTTTTTTAAAGAAATTACATAAACATCTTTCCACTTCAATTAAATTCAATTATTTATTTTAAAATTAATTTGAGAATTTTCTTTTTGAGTTATTTTTTTTTTATTTTCAGATTAAATTTACAAGACGTTTGTTAATTTGATTTTTCTTTTATCCTTGTCTTAGAGAAACACTAAATGAATTAGTAATTTTCGTTTCTTGTTATGTTTGTAACAAAAACAAATAATCAATTTGCCAAAGAAAAAAAAAAAGAAAATACCAAAACATGTAGACTTCAAATAAAGAATTCCAAACAAGAACGTCAGGAAAACATTACACAAAACGGATGAAAAATTATTTTCTTCATGAAGGAAATACACTCACACAAACTTTCATTTCCATACGCGTATGTACTGTAACATACAAACAAACACTACATGCAAGTAATAATAATTAATTGACAAATGACATGTTCTTTTCGAACCATAAACAAAAATAAAAATTAAAAGAAAAATAAAAATAAAAATAAAATAAATAAATAATAATAATTAAGGCAGAAAAGAAGTATCAGCGGAATTAATTATTTGTAGGGCAAATAACAGTCCGCATGTGGGTGCTCGTGCCGATTCAGTAAAGGTGTTTTACACTGCTTCTGAGGTGCTACTGAGGCATACATACATACATACACACCTACATATGAATAAACATATTACCACTGGACTTTATTATTGTGAAAGCATTTGCTATTCCAATCACGTCTTTAAATATATTTAAGTGACAGTATTCTCTTTTTTTTCTTTGCCAAATTCATACAAATACATTTTTGTATATGAGACTTCAAAAGTTACATTTTCGTTGCCTCTTGTTCGATTGTTATTCGTGTTTCTTTTTTCATGATTTCTAATTTAATTTTCTATATTTTCAAATTAAATTTTAGCCTTGACGGTAAAGTGTCAAATGTTAACAAATGGCAGTGGTAGTTGGAATATAAAATGATTGTTTTGATTTATTTTTTTTTTCTTTATTCCTTTTATGGAAAATTATGCCGCTAACAAAATTGTATTTCAGATACAACCGCATAACTGTTTTGTTTTTCTCATCGTTTTTTTTTTTTATTTTGTTTACTGGCATTTTACTACTTTATCGTTTGTCTTTGACTTGATTTTATTTATTAACATGCTTATTCACTTAAAATGTTACCATCTTTTTCTTAATGCTATAAAACAATTTATCATATTTTATTTAATTTTTATTTTATTAAATGCACAAAATGGTTTTTAAGAAATTTCTTGGTTCATGCTGAGCGCAAGAAGAAAGTTTCTATTAAAATTTTAGCTTTAAGGGTTTAAAAGTTTTTAAGTAATGGAGATGTATCACATTCAACGAGGGAATAACAGGGCAACTGAATAATTTTGCTATCCTAATTTAAAAAGAAAAAAAATATTATTTTATTAAAAATTATTTCAATATTTTAAACCAGTGTTTAAATAACGTTAAAGTAACTGAACATGAAAATTCAGAAACTGATTTGTAGTTTTGTAACATCTTATTTATATTTCCCAAAATAAAAACTCCCAGATATGTGCGTTATAGTTATAGAAATTTTTATAAGTGTAATTTGAATATTATACAGATTAAATAATATATGGTATTTCGATCAGATTCTTTATATTTATCCTGTTATTAACCAATTAAAAATATTTTGTTCATTTCATATTGATGGCTTTTTAAAATACATCTGCCACTAATTTTTAACACAATATTTTTAAGATTAAACTAAAAACACATTTATATATATTAATATATATGTTTATGTATCTACAAGTAGATACACACCCACATAAAATTTTATCGATCTTAACATTTTCATTTCCAAAAATAATTTCAGTGAAGCAACAAAAACACTTTAAGCGCAGGTTTGACAACTTTTAACAATACCAACAGCAATTGTTTACCCCTCTTTTATTTTTAAATTTCTGAAAAACTCTGGCAGAGTAGTTAGAAGTATATTTTTTTACTATTTTATTCAAGACATCAAAGATTCATGAATAAATGTATTTAAAAAGAACACAGACGGACAGACGGACATCCTCTTTTTGTTTTGAAGGGTATAAAAATTGATTGTCTACTTGTGATTTGTTCTTAGTATTTAATAAATGTATTTTTTATTTCAAAATTATATTTCTTTATGAAGTGTTTTGTTTGTATCGACTAAAATATGTACAAATATTACCGGTTTAATTTGCCGCCTTAAAAGAATTTATCATCTTAAACAAAATGGAATTATTTTAGTCTTACTTGCGGTTAAGTTTTTAAAAATATTCACTGGTTGTGGAAATATTTAGATGTTTACATATGGAGTTCTCTTAGTAAGAGAAACACTGAAAACGTACTTCAATTCGAGGTGGAAGGATACAAAATCAAACGATGGCCTTTTTCACAAACATCCTTCCAAATTGGAAAAAATTGGTCTCAAAATTCTTTTACAGCTTCGCAAAAAAATAATCTATCAAGACAAAATGTTTATAAAATAATCAAAAAAAGCAGTTGTCAACACCAATCAATGAGTGGTCCAAGAGAATAAATATAGATTCAATATAAATTTTATTGTATTCAGTTATTGTTATTTTTTGTTTTAATGTAAGGTTTTATTTGGTATTATTTTTGTATTTAAACTTGATCATAATAAAAATTTTGGCACGTTACACTACGAACCGACAAAATGTCCATCAAAGTAGAGTCACAAGCCCCATGGATATTAAGGTTGGATGTTATGGTATTTAATGCTAGGAACACAACTGGGACGAACGACGAATTTTTGGTCGCGAATATTCATTGTCAAAAATAAAACACATTTGTGTATATGAAAATGCACACAATCATGACGTAAGACAAAATTCGTCATACACGGCGAACTATGCAATAGAATTATTTCTATTTCTTACGCCAATCAGTACAAAGTGACCATGTTTGACTTTAGATTGGAAGTATTTTAATAAATAGTTATTTCTCTTAAAAAATTTATGTATTTTTATTTTGCAGCATTTGTAATAAGCGTACAGATTATAAGTTAAATATAAAAATAGTTTTTAGTTGTGTTTTTTCTAATATTTAACTTTTTACATATTATTTATTTTGATGGCCACCTTAGCAGCTTACAAAAAGTAAAAAACTTGAAAAACTATAACAGTTGTTTTTTGGTCGTTATTGTGTTTCATACGGCGAATGAAGACAACGAATTTTTGACGACGAAATTCGTCGTTCATCCTAGTTGTGTTCCTACCATAATGTAAGGAAGATGCAACATTTTTATAAACTGTCTTACAGAAAATCTTTTATAAACGGCGCTGGTATTGGCTATACCACACAGAAGAAAATCTTTTGCCCGGGCTATGCAGGAAACTTTTTGTTAAGCAAAGCCATTGTTGTTTTGAGTGCAGAAA
The DNA here is from genome assembly GCA_916610165.2 of Gymnosoma rotundatum. NCBI lineage: Eukaryota > Metazoa > Arthropoda > Insecta > Diptera > Tachinidae > Gymnosoma > Gymnosoma rotundatum. The sequence continues at coordinate 1,019,439 of OU744337.1, forward strand.
TTATGTCAATTGTATCACCAACAACACGTCCATATTAAAAACGACACAATGTATGCGCAAATATTTTCTCCTCTATAGTATTACCAACACCGGCTTCGCTTTCTAAATATTTCCTGCATAGCTATTAATGTAAATTATGAACAAGTTTCATATACTATCGAAATGTATTTTTAAAAACCAGTCTATGTTCAGTATACATTATTAATTATAAATTTCACAACTTGAATCAGCTAAATTTGAAGAACAAGTTGGATTCATTTTATTTGTAAAAAAAATCATTGAATTTATGTTTAAATTTCCATTAAGCGCGTTTAAGAAATTTAAATTTGAATGCATATTATAATATCGACACACATATTTAATTTTTGTTTAAATTTAGTTTCAATAAAATCAACTAAGGAGTGAAAGTCAATTTGTAAGAGTGTTGCTGTTAATCGTAAATTTATTTAGTTTGAAAAAATAATAGGGTATTTTAAATGACCATTATTAAAAACGCTACATTGTTTATTTCAATAAAATTATATGGCGCTTTTATATCTTTACCATGATAACAATTTCAAATCCTAAACCTCGCTTTGATACCTCACATGCGAGGTAAACTTAAAAAAATAGGAGATGTAGTTGTATGATTGTTTTTGGACAATATTAAAGGCAATAAAAATTAAGTTAACGCATGGCACCTGTTAACTTTGTTGAAATAATAAAAATATAAAAAAGAAATCCAGAATCATTTGTACAGTAAATATTTTGAATTAAAAAAGATGTTGTGACACATTTTATGCAAAAAAACTTACACGACTGTGTTTTTATCAAATAAATAATGATTTTATTAAAAAAAGATTTGTGCAATCGATTTAGTAAAATAATTGAACACAAATTGTAAAGACTTAAGTTGTGACATTTTTATTTTTATTTCTTAAAGTGTATTTTTCTCTACGTCATTTGAAACCTCCGAATTAAATGAAATGAAAACCGTAACATGTTTGTGAAAACAATTTGAAAAACCATTTTTTACCTTTTTTCAATTTTAAATTTTGTCATACAGGGGCGTGCGTATGCATATTCTTGTTTGCTTAGGTGATCGCTTGGTTGCGTGTGTTATGTGTTTGTGTGTTTGTATTATGTATACATGGCGCATTAGCTGCAACCACAGTGATGACAGCGTAACGTAAACTACCGACATGTGTTCTGATGACCATGTTTTACATTTATGTCACTCTGCACATAAATTCACACAACCCTAAAAATATTTTTGTAGTTTATGTGTGTCTGATGAAAATTCTGGAGCTTTTACTATTTTTGGTATCATTTGTACAACAGTAACAGGATTTTTTTTTGGTTTCTAAATGTCATCGGACGAAGCAATTTTGCTAAAATTACAATGAATTAAAAGTATGAAAGTATTTATTTCAAGCAAAATGTCATCAACATTTAATAAATAAACTTTAAATTATATTCGTTGAATTTTATTTCTTTTATTTTTATAAGTTTTTAAGATTTTTATAGGCGTTCTCTTACAAAAAAAAAATATCGTGATATATTCACAATGGATTTAATAGGTTTTGATTCAGATTTAAGTATTTAAGGTTTTCTGGGTAAAAACCGCTGATGAGCTTCTTAAGCAATAGCGAAATTGGTTTTGAGGTTGAAAGCACGTCAGCCGTATACATAGGATAAAAGAAAAATAAAATGTTGTTTATTGTTGTTTTTGCTTAAACTTCGATTTTTGTCTTTACTTTATTGTTTATTTAAAACATTTGTGAGAAGTTTCCTGAAAAAGCGGTAGCTAAATGGCCATCGGGACGTGCTTTCACTTTAATAATCAATGTCGGTGATTTAATAAATTAATCGGAATAATAGAAAATAGCAGAAAAAAAGATTTTTTTAAAATAAGTAATCTAAATTGGTGTGTCTTTAAATTGCTATTAAAATAAATCCTTCATTCGAACATTAAGAGTCTATAATCGATTAAAAACGCATGATAGAATTTCGATTTATTTCTTACTCCACTCATTATCGATCGATTCTATAGGTTTCTAATGACACATCATTAGCCAAAAATATGTGAATAAAATAATCTCCAAACATAAAATGACAAATCCAGCAAAAATAAAACTTAAAGTATATATCAAAAACAACAACAAAATTTGGTAGTTTTTTTACTATTGAAGTTTAATCTGAATATGAAAAAGTGTTATAATGTTATTAAAAGTAAAAAATTACTAAAGGGTTTTGTGAAAATGAATGCACATATACTCGTGTTCACTTTATATAGAATAATATTTTTCATTGTAAACATTTTATCAATTTTCTACATATTATTTATACACATAATTAAATATATTTTTTTAATATGTTATTTATTTACAAAAATTTTATAAAATATTTTAGCAGAAAATATTGTCAATAAAATAATAAATGTTTGTGAATATAATTTAAAATGTATGTGTTAGTTAATGGTTTCATAAATTTGTCAGTATATGAATGTTATAATTTTGCAGACTGCTAAATGCATTTAAATATTTAATCCCAGTTGAAAAATTAATTAAAAATTTCTAAATAAAAATTCAGTCCATAAAGATTGGTTGGAGTAATGTTTATTTTTTTAAAAGACTCCTTTTTCCATGCTGCTTAACTTGTTGGATTAGGGTGCGTTCATTACCTTTCGAACATTTTAAAATGTTAAAAAATATATTTTCTTACTCGAGTACAATATTTACTGCTGGGATTTGTTCTGGTGCCAAATATAAAATGCAAATAATGGCTGTCAATTGCAGTTCTGTGAAAAAATTATTGGCCATTTAAGTTAAAATCTAATTACATATTATAAAAATTGCAATAATTGTGTTTGTTAAATCTCATAATATTCATTTTCTGGCTAAAAAGACGGTTGTATTTATTTATTTTAAAATGAAATAAATTGCCAAAAATCTATTAACGTTTGTAGCAGCTTAGATTTACAAATAATAAAAATAATAATAAAATTCATAATAATAGTTAAACACAAGAATGATTCATGTATTGAAAAAAAATTTTTTAGCTTTTATTTATTCAGAAATTGTTTCTGGTTAATTACATTACGTTTTTTGAGCCTTATTCACAATAATAACTAAAAACATTAACAATTTAAATTCTAACAAATAAATTAATTGATCCGAATCAATTGTTATGTTCGTTTTCATTTAAGTTCCTAAAAAATAGAAAAAATTAGACACCAGCAGAATATTGAGTACAATTTTCTGGATTACCACATCCGTCGTAAGCATTCTTGGCATCAATCTACTTTTGGCTGTGTACGTTGCAAATCCTTTAATATTAAAAATAATAAAATCACAGTAAAAATAGATGTTTTAAAATTTAGTACTTTATTTATTTATTAAAATACTTTATCAACTTAACAAAAAATTAATTAATTTATAAATTTTATTTTACTCAAACAAAACAAGTATTTAAGCAGCAAGTATTAGTTTAGTGAAGTAACTTCAATTAAAAAAGCAAATATTGATAGAGAATTAAAAGATACAAAATATAAGTACTACAAATATATAGTTTTATATATATTTTACATCGGCTCTTAATGTGTTAAGCATTTAAAAAAATTTTAGTATTTTTTAAAAGATCTCATCAATAGCTTTAAAATGATTGATATTTAAAAACATTTAAAAATTCAGAGGCGTGTAACTCGGAAAATATCGGCGAGAGTCAACTTTTTTACTTGGTGTCTATCGCCTCATATATTTGTTTTTTTATTTTTTTATTGGAGTTACTACATTGTTCCAAATAGTATGGTTTTCTCGCTGCTTCTAAGGACATAGACCAATCTTGCTGATTACCACCTCTTTCGACACTATGTCTGATCGATTGGCGTATTTAAATTTGCAAAGGCAAACTTGATTTTAACACATACATGGAAGGACAGACGAACATCGCTATGCATAATAAGACAGAATATGTAAACTTTATGGTGTCAGAAAAGGATATTATAGAAATTACAAACGGAATGACAAACTTAGTTATACCCTTTTTTAATTTTTGTGGTGAAGTGTATAAAAATAAATGTAAAAAAAAGTCCAAGTTTCAAGGAAGTTAGTGTGTGGAATATATTGCGATTTTCGCTATTAAATATGTTATACATGTACACTTTTTAACCTTTTTTTAAAAGTATCAAAATTGAGATAGCACACTCCGTTAGAGCATGAAAAACTATAAGGGAACGTATATTTCCTTTTACGCTAAGAACAAAAACGCTCCAACCGCGATGAAGTATTGAAAATTTTTAATTTTTTTTTTTTTTTTTTTGTTAAGAAGTTGAGGCTGCTTTAGTGATTATAGTAAGCACGTTGACTAAAAGTCTGGTTGAGCAGGGTTCAACCCCTGCGGTAATCAAAAAATTAAAATGTTTTTTCTGTTTAATGGTATAAATTTGTGGCGATTCAACTTGACAAAATTTAATTTCTTTACTTTACATACTTTGATAATTTTTTAATCGCAATTTCAATGATTTTTGTTTACAAAAATTTGGTAAAAAATAATTGAGTGGAGTAGTAAAATTCATTTTGTCAGTCAATTTAGTTTTTGAAATAAAATAATTTTTTATAAAAAGAAAAACATAAATTGTGTTTCTTTATTGGTGACCCCGACATTTTTGTGCTGCCTTGGATATGTCGTCAACAGAAGAGGAATTTGTCTCGCCGCCATCATCTTTAACCCCCGAAATTTCCCGGGTATCCGTAAAAATTCCACCATTTTGGAAAACAAATCCAAAATTATGGTTTAGCCAAATCAAAAGCCAGTTTTTTAATGCTGGAATTTCTCAAGATTTGGTGTTTCGCATCAAATCACTACAGACCAAGGGAGATAATTTGAGGCATCATTGTTTCGAGAATTTGCCAAAGCAATCGGTTCTAAAGTAATTCATACTACCTCTTATCATCCGCAAGCTAATGGACGAATTGAAAGATGGCATCGTTTCATGAAAAATGGTATTAAATGCCACACCGATACAAAGTGGGTAGAAGAATTACTATTAGTTTTGCTTGGAATGCGATATTCTATTAATCCAGATATCGGTTATGGTACTACCTTAAGTATTCCTGGTCAGTTTCTTACGGAAAAATCATATGATGCTAGCGACGAATGGGTAGCAAATTTTTGTGAACATATGAAAAGCATTAATATGCCCCGGAGATTAAAAGACATGGAACTAAGCCAATATATATTCTACAAAATCTGAAATCGTGTACACATGTTTTTTAAGAAATGATGCTGTCCTTAAACCCTTACAACAACCATATAGCAGACCTTATCTCGTCATACGTCGAACGGATAAAAATTTTACAATAAAAATTAATAATTCAGAAAGAGTCGTATAAGCAGATCGTGTTAAACCAGCCAAAATGTTAACAAATCTTCTAGATGCTTAACTCTCAGATAGTACACATAATAATAATCAAAATAAAAAACGGGTTATTAAGAAAGTTCGTTTCAGTGGATGCTGAAACTGGAGGGGAGTATTTGTGGCGATTCTACTTGACAAAATTTAATTTCTTTACTTTACATACTTTGATAATTTTTTAATCGCAATTGCAATGATTTTTGTTTACAAAAATTTGGTAAAAAATAATTGAGTGGAGTAGTAAAATTCATTTTGTCAGTCAATTTAGTTTTTGAAATAAAATAATTTTTTATAAAAAGAAAAAAATTATTATTGCCTGAAGTGCTACTTCTCTTTATAAAAAAAAAATAATAATATTATTATTTAAAACAAAAAATAGGTCAAAGGTTTCGCGACAACCACTTTGAAGTTGTATTATTCATCACTGTCAATATTTGAAGCTGGTAAAAACTACTTTATTAAGCATTAGGATTATGATCGGAATGATTCGATAATATGACATCAACAAAGAAGTAATACCTGTGCGCAGCGTGCGATCGAAGTTCTTTAGGACATTGATCCCTTCTCTAAATCTCTTTAAACTTTAAATCTTAAATTTTTATCTTTCCATAATTCAATGAATCATAAACTTTCTTGTTTTTGTTTTACATACATATATATGAGTCGCTCAGAAGTCAATGCGAAATAGAAAATTAATATTTTTTTAAACATAAGTTTTTAAAATTCTTGCTTTATTAATTTCATTAGAAACGTGTATAAAATATTATTACGGAGTGTAAACTCTGCAAAAAAATAAACAAGATATGTACAGGAATTGTAAATAAAAACGTAAGTATTTATTAAAATAATGACAGCATCTTAAAAATTTAAGGACTTTTGGCAGCTGAAAAAAACAAGAAATTTTTGTAGAAAATAATAAAATAACATTTATTGTCAAAAGTTTTAAATTTATTGATCATAACAAACATTATGTTCTTCTACTTCTTTCTTGTTTTTCAGTGTTACCAACAATTATCGAAAAAAGAAGAATAATTTAATATTTATTTGAAAGTTTATGTAAAAAATATTGATAAAAGGTGGACTTATTCACAATGGCTTCTGAAAGTATTATACAATATATTCAGAAGGTATTAATAAAAGGGCTGTATAACCATGAAATATGTTCTAACGAGTAGATCCTTTAATAACTAAGAAGATTATTATTTATTTCATAAAAATTTCTAAAAATCAAAAAATATCAACAAATGGACTTAACCGCATTGGCTTCTGAGCAACTTAAATGTAACTTTGAGTAATTTAAAAAAAAATAAATTTTTAAAAAATGTTTTATATCTTTGTTTAGAAAAACCAATTTGTGAGTGAACTTTTTTGAGAAAAATTACAAAATATTATGATGTTTGTGGTAACTAGGACATGGTTGGACTCATTGAACTATGCAAAAAAATTGGTTATACCCCTAATGTAAATATTATGTTTTTATATAGTATTTTTTTTATTTTTGAAAAAAATTTTATTAACTTATTTTTTATTTTTTCAAATTTTCGGTTACAGATTTAAAATCTTTCAATTAATATGCTTTAATTAATTTTCATTTTTATGTTGAAACTTTGATCTATTCTTTAAATTTTTAAGCATTGCTATATTTATCTTTTTAAAAATAAAATTAATTTTTTATATATGAAATTTAAGTCAATTAGTTACAGTAATTATGGCGACTATTGTAACGAATATATTTTTTAAGCGAAAGTAGGTGGCCAACAGAATTTACAGAGACAAGTCAGTAATCTTTAAGTGTAAAAGTCGTTTCAGTTAATTATTAACGTCTCACTGGTTCGCAAATCATGCGTGTAATATTAATGAACACATAGAATAAATAATTATTTTCCGTATCTGTAAATAAATAGAAAAAGTGTCAGCATTAATATCAAACAAATATTTAACAATTTCGTTTTACTGGTTTCGTTATAGACATAATTTAAAGGGAAGTATAATTAACTTCTTTCTTAACAATATAATTGGGAACTTTGTGTCCCAGTTGAGTTATATTAACGTTTGTAGAATAATGTTTAAGAACTTTATTACACATAAACCAAAACTAAGAATTACATAATTATAATAAAAGTTGCTGTTCTGACAGTCTGTTAATTACAGTTTATTTGTCCCAACATTAAGCACCGGCTGGAGTATTCGAAAATATTCTAAAGTATTCGAAAGTTTAAAGATAAAAGTTGTGGAAATCTAATTAAGATATACATAAAGTCTATTTTATTTCGCAAAAGTAGTAAATTTTTTCATATAGTTTTTAGCATAAAATGTTAACAATAAATGGTTGGAAATCGATACTCCTTTTCGTAGGGTGTTTTTGAACCAATTATTTTTTAACAAAAATATTTTTAATATTAAAAAATTAATTTCAGGTAAATAGACAAGATATAAAAAGTATTTAATTTTTATAAAAAATACAACGCTCTCTGTCTCTGCTTTTTTTTAAATCTAAATGAAAACAATTTTGTACCAAGTCTCCCACCCTTTTTTGCTCAAAAATAAACCTGATCTGTAATGAAGTGTATATTTTTAAAATAACTTTAAATAAGTTTAACTTTGTATTATAAAAATAAACAAAAATAATTGAGTCATTTCCAACTAAACAATGTAATACAATAAAGTAAAAAGTAACTTCATTATAACTAATTTTACTGATTACACATCTCCATATAAATGAGTTTTGCTTTAGCTAAAATGCGTGTATGTTTGCGTTTTTACTCACTCGAACAACAATTATTATGATTATTTCATTGATTATGTTTATTTTATTTGAAAAGTTTGCAAATATTTACATTCAATCATCAATAAAGTTACAAATTATAACTAAAATACACAATTGTTTTCAGTTTTGTTGTTATTACAACAATAAAATTTATAAGCTAAACAAATAATTGAAACTGTTTAATGAATTTGATTTTCTTTTTTACTATTTATTTAATGGAGTATTTAAGCTAATTGCTACATGAGCACAAGAGTGTGTAACTGAAAAATAAATAATAAAAAAGTAGATTTAATTTTATAATTAAAAAATACTTGTTAACACAGACATGAATAACTCGTATTATACCTTGTACTGCCAGTACAATTTTCCAAGACTTTACTAAAGTTGTCGGGCTCTGTTTCACGAATGTCTCCGAAAGTATAATGCTAAAGGATGTGGATTGTTTTTCGGTTATTTGCATAGCAACGGTCATTAACGACACCTCATAGAAAATATCTAACAGAGTCAACTTGTGTCTTCAGGAAAAGTTTTTCTTTTAGTAAAATATTTTAAAATAAAATGTAGAAATACTGAGAAATTGGTATTAATTAAAACCACAACTGTTTCAAATTCAATTTTAAGGAAAGAGGACGTGCGTAACACATATGAATTTTTTTTTTATAATTTGTTAATAAATTTCAGAAATTTTGAAGAATGTTGTTATTTAGTTACAAAACTTTACAAGTTTAAGTACAAGTAAGTTACAATATTAAAAACAAGAACTTTATGGTTGTTTAGAAATAAATGCAGCATTTTCACTGCAAAGATTTCATTTTTCAAAGAATTTACCTCATAAAATCTTACAAAACTTTGAGTTAATGGTTACGTGCAGCGTTTAATTAACTTTTAAAAAGCATGTACGCAATTTTGCACCTACAAAGAAAGTTTGTTTTCACACACATGCTAAAAGTTTTAGTGGCATACGGGCTTGTCATTAACAACACATACTCCTTTTTGCCCCTTAAGCACTTGAAAGTTTTTAAACTTTTCTTAATACAAGAAATTAAATAACACTGATAAATGTGTTTTAGCTTGAATAATCGAAGAAAAAATAATAAAAGTGGATATCGACCCAAACTTTCAGACTCATTGTTAAGCTGAAATAAATATGATAAATATTTGTTTTCATTTAAAAATAAAATAATGTTGCGCAAGTAAATCACAACTGCAGCACGTACTTATTTCAATGTGAAATGATATAAAATAAAGTGGCGGAATATTTTAAAAGCGCCTGTTAGTTGGTTGCATAAAAAATTACAAACTTTTTCTAAAATGACTGGAGAGAAGAAAAGTATAACTATAAAACGATTTTTTAAGCCTAACTATAGGAAACTATAGAAAACAAACATTGAAAGAATCAACAAAAGGTCGATAAACTATTAAAATCGAATTTTATTAAGTGCGATTATTTTTTACTTTTTTTTTGTAAAAAATTATACAGCAATTTTGGGAGCTTAGAAAATTAAAACATATAAAAATTATCACACAGATTCACAAAGTTTACATGTGAAATGATCAAACAAGCATTTTATCTTTAATCACTAGAAGGTTTAATAAAATATATATCTCTCTTGTTTCTATTTTTAATATTTCAGCTGGTTTTTTGGAAAGTGGTATAAGTCTAGTTTTTCAAAAAACTACCTAATGAACTTAAGAGTCTTTCTCTCCTTATTTATAATACTAATTTCCATAGAGTTCTATCTTGACATAAAATAAACAAAAGCAGTTTAGCTATACAATTCTATCCTACAAATATTTGTTTTGAAAGTGGAATAAGTCCATTCCTAATAAGTCTTAACAAAACAACTTTCATTCAGTTCTTCCAAACAATAGATATTTTGCAGTTGTGAAACCTGCATTGAAGAAAAAGACAAACTATACACTGCTCAACGCTATTGTAATTCAATAACGCCTTGGCGAAAATAAGCAGCTTCATATTTCATTTTAAAGGAAATGAAAAGAGAAGACTTTGTCTTAACTTAATCTCTAGAAGAGCCAATATTAAACAGAAAAAAAACAGAGAAATTTTTAACTGCCTTAAAATATGTTAAAAATTAAAATTTTTTTTTATAAAAAATAATAATAAAATGTTATTTTTGAAAGTGGTATAAGTCCAGATTTACACTCTGCAATTTTTTGAGGCATTTTTCTCTTCATTTTCTATTTAGGTTACAGTGTTATGCGTTTCCCATAAGTAAACATTGGCAATAGTAACATCCCTTCAAAACTTAAGCAATACCACAATTCTGACTCCTCCAGCTTCAGAAACAAACAAAAATTGCATGCTAGTTTCATGAAAAATTGCATAGTATAAATGCCGAATAATTCTATGTGGAGCCAAAAAATCTGTTATTTTTCAAATAATTTTACTAGTTATTATTTTATAATAAAATTTAAAAGTGTATAGTGTAAAATACATCGCTCGAGTTCATTGAAGTTGACCACTATTTATAAACTGAATCAAACGCAAAGCCTTCAGTATCTTAATATATGAAAAAAATTATCCCATTGTATCTTTAATAAGTAAACAGTTATTTTAAATGCATTACTTAGTTTTAATGCACCACTTTGAAATTTTTAAGAAATAAAAATTTGCAACATATAAAGACTTTTTTTTAATTTACTTAAATGGTTTATGTTTTAAAACATTTGCTTCTGAATCAGGTGTTTATTTTATATTCGTACACATATTCACACTGCAGTTAAAAGTTTACCTTCGTTCCTTAACAGCTCTATACGTTGTTTTTTCTTTTTTTTTCAATATTCAAATTATTAAAACTTCAACGTAAAATTGTTATACTTTTTGTATAATATTTCTTTTCTGTTGTTTTTAAAACTTATAACCACTTACTTTGTTTATGGTTATATTTTTATAGCAATTTACACATATGTTAGTAAATGATGTACGATTACGTCTGTATGTGAGTATTTAGAGTTCTGGTACATAAATATGTATATAAAATAAAGTGATGCATAAATGTATACATTTGCACAAAATATTGATGTATTTAAATACGTACGTATGTGTGTTAGTGTGTATTAAGTTGTTGCAACAAACTTTAGGAGATTGTTTAACTACATGAACTACAAGATGCCATAATATACACAAGACAGGAAAAGCCAAGACCAAAATTGAATAATGTACATGTTCATTGATACCACTTCCAAAATAGCAACTGCTACTGATTCTTCTACTCTAATACGAGGACTATTTCTAACACACAGTAGGTATGAATTTCTTATACTTGTTGTTGTTTTCATTTTATGAACGTTAACTTGCCAAAACATAAAAAAACTACATACACATCATACAATCTTGACACACGATATAATGTTTGTTAAACACACACAAACACAACATGTATTATGTTTTCGAAATGTTCCAACACACACACAGCCGGAGTGTTTGATTGTATCACTACACTCCAAATGATGTGTAATTGTTAGAATAATGTTTTAAAATGTCATTTTTAGAGTTTTCCTTAATTCTTTTATTTTCAATAATTAAATTTTACTGATTTCCTATTCAAACGAAAATAAACTTTATTCTTCTGCAGGATTCTAAGTTTCTTTAAATTTATTTCTTTTATCTCTTTAAATTCTTTATCAAATTTCAATTTTTATATATATATATATTTTTTTTCAAATATTTAATTTTCCTTCATACTAATCAAAGTCATATTATCTAGTTGTCTGGCTTTAATATCTGTTTGTGTGTGGTAATTTGTGTGATCAAAACCCGCATTGTGTGATTGTTGTATAAAAGACAATGACTTAAAAATAAACCCCCATTAACGGCACACAAATACACAAAATAACTTTATACCAAAATGACTTTTAATAATTGTAAATTTGTATTACATTTTGTATAATTGAAAATAGAAGAACTTATCAAGAAAACTAAATGATTAAAAAAGAATTACTTTGAATAGTAAAAATCAAACAAAGAGCCAAAGCAATTGTATTTAAATTTTGAGATTTTTGGAGGATGATGGTTAAATAAAGAAGAACAACTAAACACAATTACAATATTTAGTTAAATTCAATGGAAATATATAAATTTTTGCATAAAAGTTTGTTTTAAAGTTTCGTTGAATATTTTCATTTTGCTCCATTTTATTCATTTGTTCAAAGATATTTCTCATTCATACGTTATTTAATGGATAAATAAAAATTTAAATTTTTACTGCGATCCAAAAGCTTTCAAATGATATTTTTTTTTCTAAATTAAAATTATTTATAAACCAGTAAAATGATATATTCGGCTATGCAGAAACTTATATACTCTTCACCATCTACACTGGCGAGCAAAAGTGAGTGCATGTTCGATATGCTTTCACTTAAACCGTCATTAAACGATACATAACAAATACATTTTTGTGAAATATTTATCAATTAATTTTTATTGTATTAGCAAAAACACGGTGTATTGCAAGTAAAGATTATATAACAAAAACAAAAAATTCAATATAAAAATATAAGGCAATTCAGATTATACATATAATATTTAAACGTTGTCATTCTGTTTTAGTTGTGAGTTGTGTTTTGTGCAGTGTTTTTAAATTCCCAGTACCAGGATTAGAACCTTTAAGTAAGTTAAAAATCAAGATGAGGAAAATTGACAAAGAAACAGAAAATAGCATAATAATATTGACTAAAAGTGGGCACTCATCCCGAGAAATTGCTGATAAGTTAAAACTGAGTCAACGAAGTGTGATTGTTGTAAGAAAACAGCAAAATGTAGCTTTTATGCCGAATAGTGGAGGTCGTCCCAGACTGTTAAAACATTCACACGCTCGATTAGTGATACGCGAGATGAAAAAGAAAGGTTCGAAAACACCTAAGCAGACTGGTAATGCTATAAATAAAGACGTAAGTGAATGGACAGCTAGAAAAGAATAGGTTTTGAGGCAGCAGTCAAAAAGAAAAAGCCAGCTCAGTCCGATAAAAATATAAGAGCACGCGTAGAGTTCTATCTGAAATCATGAGTATTGGACTGTAGATGGCTGGAAACGAGACATTTGGTCGGACGAGACTAAAATTAAATGATTCCAGTCTGACGGGAAGGAATATTTTTGAAGCAGACTGCACGAAACTATTAAGAACCATCATGTGAAACAAACAGTCAAACATGGCGGAGGTAGTTTGATGGTTTGGGGTTGTTTTACTTGATGGCATTTTAGGACTTATTATTAGAATAAATGGAATCATGAAGAAAGAAGATTACCTCCAAATAATTTAAAGCCATTTATACGATTTTGTTAAACACAGCGCCATCCTGAGGACGAGGTTATTTTCCAGCAAGACGAAGACCCCAAATACACGGCGAAAGTTGTCCAAAATTGGTTGTCTGGCCAAAAATTTCATGTAATGAATGGCCTGCGCAAAGTCCAGATCTCAACCCTATAAAGAATTTGTGGTCTATATTGAAGAGACGATTGGGACAACACAATCGAGCGCCAACCAACATAGAGGGCCTTTGGAAATTAGAAAGTAGGCGTGGTGTTTTGCCTGCTGCCTCGAAGGACATGGATCGATCGAGCTTTTTTCCAACAGCACCTCTTTTGACACTATATCTGATCGATTAACATATTTAATTTTTCTCTAGCTGATCTAGTACCTCGGCTGTGCATATATATATATATATATATACATGTACTTAATAGAGTCGGGAATGGATATTGTAGAAATTAGACACACCCTTTTTCAACTTTTTGTGGTGAAGGGTATAATAATATGTATTTGTATTAATTTTTGTTTGACTGAAACAGATTAAAATTCGTTTAATCTTAAGAAGTATCAGAACATTGAACAGGAAATCGTGAAGTAAATAATTATTACTTGTCCTTGAACTATTCGTCCAAAGGAAAAAAGTTGTTATTTAAAAACTATGCCAGATGTTATTGTTAATAATATTTCTTTCTATCCGTCTCTCTTTCAACTGTAATAAATTTTCTGCAAGTTTTATTATTTTTATTTTTCATTCTATAAATAAAATCATCATCTGAGGCATTGATAGCGTAATAGCGTTAATACGTACAAATATGGACGAAATATGCCACTTGAGAATTAATATTGCTCTTGCCACTGATGACACCATTGATATTGCCACTAATATAGTCACCATTTTGTTAGGGTGGTCAGTAATAGGTTCTAGATTGAATAACGTATAAGTGAAAAGAAGTATATCATTGTATTTATTAGTTGCTGCATTAATAAAATAAAAAAATAACCCACTTTTTATAATTTTTAGTTCGTCTAACGAAATATCTTTTATGACTCTTAAAGCAGCTTTAACTTTCCATCAGTTAATTACGTCCCATTAAAATTTGATTTGATTTTAAAAAAGTCATTACACAAGTAAATAATTTTAAAATTGCATCTATTTCTCTATTTAAAGAAGCATTTGATATAAATATGAATTATCGCTCACCCTAACTTCTGCTCAATATTAAATTGCATAAAATATAAAATAAGAAAAATATTTAATAACCAAAACTCGCTGTCACACAACTATTGGAATGGTGATATTGAAAAAGTTTGCCTGCATCATATATTGTTTGCCTTCAGATAAGTTGTTTATATCACTTCTATTTGTTATATGAATTGCTGTTTAAAATGACATTAAATTTAGCACATGTGGCAAGGCTATGCACATCAGAAATGTTATTTGGTAATAATTATTATTATTTTTCAGTTTAAAACAAACAATTTTGTACTTGTGTAACTTAAATATTTGTTTATTTTCTAAATGTTTTTTTAAATCTATTCTCTTTAAAAAAACTTGATGTGTTGTCCTTTGAACAAAGTTAAATTAAAATAAAATTTAGAAAATATTAAAATTTTACAAGCAATAAAAAATCTGTTCGATTTGTCATTCCCTTCTTTTATTTTGACTCTACTCTTTAAGATAATTTTTTTTTTAATTTTTGATTATAAGTGAAAATACATGTTTCTAGTCATAGCATGGCAATGTATGTAACAATGTTCAAAGATATTTTCGACCCGCCAGTTTTCCTTCCTAGTATTATCAAAAAATATGACTTGCTGTCTGTGGCATCAGCAACAGAAACTATTTACCTTCTCCACAAACTACTTGTTGAAGAAACAAAAAAATAAAAATAAAACAAACACATAACAAGCTTTTTTAATAACTATTTCACATAAGAGTCACATAAATTTTACAAAAAATGAAAAAAATAACACTCGCCAAGGTATCGACATAATAAGCAATAATATGATTTTGATGCACCAGAACTGAACATAAATTAGCAAAATTTTAGTTGTGTAAATAATTTACACACAAACCGCAGTAGCGCAACACAACTCTTGCGCTGAAATGTCATACCTAAATAAGGGCGTTAACTTTGTGTGTTAAACAGTAACTTAACAACTGATTTTATTAAATAAAACCCCAATGTATAGAAATAAAAAAGAGATAAAACCGCTGCACTGCCCTAAAAATAACTAAATTGTTATTACTTTTCATCAATAAAAAAAAAACAATCTAAGAAGCAGCCAACTTCACTTCCTACCGCCCTATCAAAATCGGATTTTCCAATTGTCAATGAATCAAAAAATATTAAATCTTTTACAAATTTTTGTCTAATGAGGTTTGCTCATGAGGTTTTTTCATGGTTTTAGATTGTTTTATTACCACATTTATTAACGCACATTTCATTTCTATTTTTAATAAAATTTTCACGCGTTTTGCTTTTATTTGTTGCACTTTTCATACAAAAATATACAAACAAAACAACGGACCTGCTCAATGCGCAATCTTGTGTTCTGGATTCATGCCAATTGCTCAACGCTGACGCTGCTTATTTAAAAAAAACGCACACCTATAAAAAAATCTACACGTGTGCAGATCCTAAGTCTTGTTAAGTGCAACAATTATCCAAGTGATTGTTTCCCTACACACAAACAAGAAAACTGATCATAAATTACTGTCGTCATCGCCTAAAACAAAACAGGACAGCTCAGAATGGCGAAAAATTGAAGCAGCAAAAATCTTTAATTTAAAAATGTGCATGTATTCACAAAATTAAAATTAAAAAAAAAAAATAAAATCTGCCGGAAAACATCAAGAAAATTACAAAGAAAATGAAAAATATTTTTACGAAAAATAACATACAACAATCAACTGAAATATTTAGAATGAGTTTTTTAGTTTTTTCACTCGCACATGGTGATAAATAGACAACAGAAAAATTTTAATGAAAAAGATAATAAAACAAAAATAAACTACAATAGCTTTTTTGTTGGATTTAAACATAAAAGTTTAGTAGCGACCATTGAGGCCCTTACGGCATTTTAAGAACTTTTTGCAGAAATGCTTATAAATTACAGTTTCGCCAAAAATCGGTAAAACGGCAATTACTCCTTATTCTTCTATTTACGTCGGAGGCGATAAATTATTCGAATTATTTATTATATTTTTTATTAAAACTTAATAAACAATTAACAGTTAATACTAGATATGAGCTCAAAACTGCATATAACACAATTTAAACTATAAATATTTTAATAATTTATTTAATTGATTTAAAACACGCAATAAATTGAAAACTTTAAAGGCACTGCAGTAAGTATAATATCCTAGTATACTCATGTAAAATTACCAATTTTGAAAAAAGTACTTTTAATTGTCTTTTTTACATGTTTTCTATGCCAGCATATATTTTCGTTGTATAATATTTTTGTCCTTAAGAAATTTGAAAATTGTTGTAAGTTTTGCAACTTTAAAAGTGCCAATGTATATGAGAGTGTGTTCTCTTGTATTTTTGTTTTCAAGCGGCACTTGATGACCCTTCAACTTCAAACTGCCTGGTGCTTGGCAGTGCTGTTTTCAGCATTTTTTTATATGCAATAATTTAGTAGCTGCTGTTGAATAAAACTATGCACTATGTAGCAAAAAACTTGCCTAAAATAAAAGAATAAATGAAGTTAAAGATGTACGTAGAAATTTGGGCCTGTTATATAGAAAAAAATTATTAGGCAGATTGTCCAGAAATTAAATGGCGCCTGGCGATGAGAAACATGTATCCCTTAAGAATACATAGTTTGTTCTGGAGTTGATCTATTTTTAAGAAATATAGCATGGTCATTGGTATGATCAATTTTTACCTGGTGCTTATTTTGATCTCACTATTTTTGGCAGCCAAAATTTTGTCTTATTATTATAATTTCAACCCATAGTGCTGTGAAAGGAATTACAATTTAAATGTTCCTTAATGTAGGCAGAATTATTATTTTTTTTGTTTCTTTATTATTATTAAAATTTTCTTTTTTTTTTCGTTTTGTTTCTTTTGTAGTTGTAGTTGCAGTTGTTTTTGTTTAATGTCGTTTGTAATAATATGCATAATGCATATTTTGGTAGTCTAAGGGAGAAAACTGACAAAAGTTTTTATTTCCCTTTTTATACATCACCAATGTCTCTGTGTCAACAATTTTAGCTAATGGGTTTAAAGTGTTTTTGACAACAATTGTAATTTCTTGTTTCCTTGTGGTATCAACATCACCAACTATTACGAAGAAAAAACTGGTCATTAGGAAAGTTTTTCTTTCCATGTCTTTTCTTTTTTTTTACATTTAAGGTTAAACATTTTAAATTATTTTTACATGTTAGGAATAGGTATAAAATTTTTCCTTGATGATCCTGGAAAGCTTAAATAAAAATAATTTAAAATCAAAAAAATAAGTTTTACAATTTTTACAAAAATTCACTTTTTTCAATCAGTTTGTTTGTGGATGAGCAGCAACTAAACAAAAATTGGAAAATCAAACCCAGTCAAACAAACAGCCAGTCAACACATTATATATATTCATGCTTTTTTTGATTAAACACACACATATTATAATATTTATTATACATTAAATATAATAATAATTGATCAAAATGAAATATAAACTCACCTATTGCAAACAAAAAATAAAAGGCGGGTTTAATGATTGAGTTGAAGTTATTAAACAAATTGAGCTGATTTATGCTTATTGGGAGTTGGAAAATAAAAAAAAAACCGAATGTTTTCGCTAACTTTTGATTTTAATAGTTTTTTCCTGTTTAACGCATTTTGTTTACACACTTATTTACGAAGCCGTACTACAATTAAATACAGCAACAGTCAATATGTTGGTTATTGCTATTGATGATAAGCATATTAAATTTTAATAGCAAACAACTAAATCCGAAATAATTTCGTAATTTGTGCAACACAATATGTAAATTATTATGTTGTTGCTTAAGAAGGCTTATGAATAATTTAGTCCTGTATTTCCACACGCCTCCACTCGTCTAGTATCTGCACTACAGCCCAATTAATCCTGTCGACTTATGCAAAAAAAAAAAAAACTTGCATAATGCCAATTTTAACACCTGCATATACTAAATAAAACTATGGATGTTTACTGTCACACACTAGACTTTGTTGTTTCTATTGTTGTTGTAGCTTGTTGCTTTGGTGAAAAATTATAATGGCAGCATATTTTCTATCTATTGTGAGTTTTGAAATTACAAAAATAAAATAAAAACAAATATTGTTTGTTTTATTGATTTTGAATCCCCATATAAAATACTCATGGAAATTTTGAAGTTTAATAAGTTTTAGCAACTGCATGCATACTGTGTTAAAACTAAATAAATAAATTGAAAGATAATTAAATAAATTAAAATATTATTAATCAATAACAACTAATCCTACGTTCTATATGTCTTTAGTAATAATGATATTTTTTTAACAATGATTTTAAAAATGTCAAGTTTTTATAATATTTAATCTATTGGCTTAAATTCGGCCTATAACCGATTGAAGGCACATCTAATTTTTAAGCTAAACTTATTAAGATTTTCAAAAACAACCTAAAAATACTTACGAGTAAATTTTATATTTTTGTTATTAAAGGAACAACTGTTGTACTGAAATGTCTCGTTATTATGAAGATAAGATGAGTACAGTAAATTTCTGGTATATAAGAAATTAATGTAACATATTCTGACCAAATATTCACTGACCTGGCTAATAAAGCTAACCTTCTGGCTGGTCAATTTGCAATAAATTTATACTTGCCGGAAAGCAGTCAGCCACTGCCAGTGCTTGACAGAGTATTAGTAACTATGCAAGAGATTATAAATCGAGTACGTGCAGTTAAAAAGATCTTATCAGAATATAATATAAACAAGTCTTCTGGCTCGGATAGTATTCCAGCTTTGGTCTTGAAGTAATGCTTTTCGAAGCTACTAAGTCCATTAGCTACTGTTTTAGCACTCTGCATCATGCTAGTGAATTTCCAATATGCTGGAAGGTAGCTAATGTAACTCCAAGCCTCCAAAAGAGAGAGGCTAACAACCCTGAAAATTACCGACCAATTGCAATTTACTCTAAGCTCTCTAAAGTGATGGAGGTATCAGTTTACTAAGCGACCGCCAATATGATTTCCGAAGATTTTTTTGTTCGGAAAAATGGTGTCACTCCATACATCATACAATCATTATATATTTCCAAGGCGTTTAATATAATGTGGCATGATGCGCTTCTTTTGGTGTCGGTGATAACTTTTCTGGATTAATATCGAGCTTCATCAGGGATCGCACTATACGAGTTGTTGTATATGGGATCTAATCAAATGAGTTTATGATAAATTCAGAAGCACCACAAGGCTCTGTTCTTTCTCCTACCCTATATCTTATTTTTCTAAATGACCTTTTTAGTCAGACTTTAAACCCTATTTACTCTTTTGCAGATGACAGTAGCATTTGCCATTCATATTCATTTGGCAAATGGCCAAACCTGGTAGAAGATGGAGCCAAACGATTCAATAAGAATAATACGCTCAATCAGGGTCTTATTAAAATATCTGATTAGGACCGGTCGAATAGAGTCGATTTAAATGCTCGTAATACTTAATGTTGTATGCTTACGCACAAACATTCAACCGAAAGTGGTGCTTCATCTTTAAGCATGGGAGGTATAAATATTAAGGAATGAGAAGCTCTTGATGTTCTTGGCATTAAAATTCAGTTTGATGTTCTATAGACTAAGCACATTTGTAAGTTCCGAAACAAGGTTTCAAGTGCCTCCTTTTTTTAAAATGGCGTAACAGATATTTCACTCTATATGATCTCCTTACTATTTATACCACCTACATCCAGCCGAGAATGGAATACAACTCCTATGTATGGGCTTGTGCTTCAAAGTCTGTTTTGGAGTTGCTCGACCACGTACAGAAGAGGGCGAAGAAGCTCATAGGCGACTGTGGGGTATCCGGCTCAATTGACTCTATTGAAAATTAATACAATGTTCCGCTGTTATATCGATACTACAATGGAAGGTGTTCTAATGAGATAGGGGAACTTGTTACCGATATCCGCACGTTTTTACGTACAAGAGGGAAAAAAAACACAGTATATTCGAATTGAATTAGATAAGAGTGACTTGATGCAAATTTTTTATATGCATAATAATCTGACTTTCAGTAAAATTGTGGAGTACAAATCATAATCTTAAATATAAAATATCTTTGTTTTTGATTTTAGGACTAATTTTGAATTAGAATTCTTATTATTTTGAGATTTTTTGCTTATTACGGCATTTACACTATGCAATTTTTCATGAAACTAGCATGAAATTTTTCTTTGTTGGTGAAGCAGGAAAAGTGAGCAATATTGTATTGCTTGAGTTTGGAGGGGATGTTATTATTGATACTGTTTACTTTTAGATAACGCATAACTCTGTAACTTAAATAAAAAATTTAGAAAAAATTCCTCAAAAATTGCATAGTGTAAATCAGGACTATCTCCTTTTACTGTTATGGGCAGTCTTTTGTTTCCAAAATTTAAATAAAAACCAAAAACATTTTCTAATTTTTCACGTAATGTTTTTTTTTCAGAATTCTTCAGGGGATATTTTATACAAAATGATTAATTCGTCAACATTTTACAAAGTATTTACTTTTTAATTTACTTAATATTAAAAACTCGACTTTCACAACACAGAAGTCAGTCTTAAAGCTAATATCAGAGAACTTCAACTTAAGTTCTGTAAATTAGCTCTTGTGTATGAGTGTGTTAATGCACAAATTATAACGAGCGAATAAAATTAAATTTTGAAAATAAAATAATGTGTAACGTGCAAATATTATTATCAACAATAACAATAAAAATTGTTTTAAACATGTTAGATACTTTCAAATGAAAACTAAAAACAAAAGTAATGAATAAAAATAAAAATAACCCTTTTATGGTGCGATATGAAATTATCATATAAAACACGTATGAGAACCATTGTATTATACCAAATAAAATGTGTTCGTGTATTATAAAACGCGTATAAATATACAATTTATGCTCTGCATGCTTTTGTTTTTGTAGATACGCAAGTAAAAGTATACGTTGGTATATTTTTGTTATATTTTCTTACCTTTGCCAACTCACTTCGTCATATGTAAAAACAAACACAAGTGTACTTTTACTCACACAACAGTCTTTAAATGTAAGTTATAAAAGTATAAAAAAAAATATTATTGTTTTCGTTTTTATTTATTTTTTTTTTTTTGGTTTTAACGGAAACGGAAATATGATGTAATCTCTTCTTGCTTTTCTCCCACATTAACAATTATGGCTTGAAATAACAGTTAAAGTGTGCAAAAAATTTTATAGTATAAAGTTGAACAGAGTAGTAGAAGGCCCAGGCAAGTACATAGAAAACATTGGTTGCTCTTAGGACTATATTTTTGAATGCTCAATTTCTAGATTGTATTAAGTGTGTGCTCGTTTACTATTTTGCATAATAAAAATGGTTAACGGAAAGAGTGTCTTTTGGTAGTCAGGTGCTTAACTTTAATACTTTAACAGAAATTTGTGTAAGTTTTAACATTTGATAGTAGGTGGCTTAGATGAAATATAATATATTTTTTATTTTTTTTTTTTTTTTTTTGTTAGAAACACTGCAAATCCTTATTATTTAGATGTATCCAAAAGGATGACTTAAGAAGAAGTTCTGTATGCTGTTGATTTCTTTTCTTTGTTAAAACATATTATTATTAGGGAATGAATGAATGTTTATGGTTTATGTCATATACAAATATTCCGGAATTTTTAAAATCTTATACCGTTTATATGTATTTACATTTCTATGCAAATTTATCTGTGTGACGTTTTATATTTAAAAACTTATTTTTATTGCAAAGAAGTCTTATAATATTTCCTTTAAAAATTATGTTTAACAAGAAAAGTAAATTAATTTATATGCAATAATTTCCTAGAGGACTTTAAACAGAGGATAAATACCCTGACAAAATAATTTGGAAATAAATGAACAATATATATGGGCTTATTAATAATGTGCTTGAGAGCTCATATCAGGGTGTACTATAGTGCAGAGGTGGACTCGACAAAAAAGTTCTCCTTTTGGTGTACCACCAGATCATACGTCCTCTCATCTCTTATGCCTTTCCTGCTTGACATATAATTTTTTCAGCCCGGATGCAAAGGCTAAGAAGATGGGAGAGACAGATCTTGGTTGCGCGCCTTGGGTTGAGATCATTTAGTAGGAGAGTTCTGTAGGCCCTCTAGCAGGTCTGTATATAGATTAGTCAATTTCTTTAAGGCTTTTAAGTTTCTGGAATGTTCCCGATCTTAGGAAAATGTCTTGCTTAGGGACTGTTTCTCCAGATCTTTGAGCCTGGGGACCGTTCAGATAGCGCACCTCTACCAAGAGGTATTGTTAACCCTTGGGGGAGGTGAGAGTCTTCCATAGAAGACGTTTGCCATAGAAGAGTTAATTCCTTAAATATCTTTGACATAGTTAATAACACTGTTCCATAAATTTTTTTTATTTATTTGTTTTGTTTACTTTTGTTCCATTTTATTTTTTTTAGTGTGTAATTAGTTTTAAGTTTATCTTTTTTAATTAATTTAATTTCTTCCCTTTTTTCCGTTTTTGGCAAATTCCTCTTTAAATTTTATTTTTACTGTAAATGGCTGTACGCCAAAAGGTGCAAAATTTTTATTTAAATAACAGATATAGTTCTTGCAAAATACATGTGTATGTAAGAAACTGCTTTTAATATTTATTGTTGGTTTTAGTTGCTATTTTTTATAATGAATTTTTGAAAAAAAAAAATAAATGATTCAATGAATGAAATGAACGGCTAGTGTAATGAGTAAGATTTTCATTGCGTATGTTAGAGAAGCATACGAGATTATGTTTAAGGTTTGAACTTTCGAGAGCTTACAGGAACAGCACACTATAATCCCAAATTAAAAAAATCCTGGAAGTGTTAATTATGCGATGTTTGCTTTTTTTTGATTAGATAATAAGAAAAGGCGTAAGGAGTTTTGGATACAACCTCTAGTTTGTTCAGTTTGAATACCAAAATGTCAAATGGTAAAACATTTGCTAATTGGTTGAAATTTTTATGCAAAAATTATTTTTTAAATGGCGCCTTTCAGAAAAGTGTATGAAACCAAGACGAATTAAATATAAGGTGATAGCGGTGGCGAAGTCAATTCTTTTCCCTGGTATTCTAAGTGTCAAACTCCATATATAAAAAATCTGTATAACAGTTAGATAAAGTTTTTATATATGGAGTTTGACAGTAAGAATACCGGCGAAAAGAATTGAATTCGCCACCGCTATCACCTTATACTTAATTCGCCTTGTATAAAACTATTAGGTTCCTCAGGAAAATTTCTTTTTATGATCAAAGACGTTAAAATGAAATGAATTAAACTTAAAGAAAATAAAGATTTTTATACAAGTCTTTAAAAAAACGCATGTTTTTAATCTAAAAAAAGATATTGACCTAAAAAATCATGGATTATGTTGGGAAATAGTGTCCAAAATTCCTTAAAGTAGTACTAAGGTCATAAAAAACAATTCAATTTTAAATGTAAATTAAAATAACTTTTGAACTATGTACAACAAACTTTACAGGTTATTCTGGAGTAGAAGACCTTATCCAGGACTTAACACTGCAAATTTGTCCGTTGATAAATCCTTATTACGCCGTTAGAAGGCCCAAAATTTAGGCTTAAGATTGATGTTTGAGATTTGGATGCAATCGGTCAAGAAGTTTAGAAATTGTCTCATCATTTCCAATATATTTCGTTTCTGATCCAGTTTGCTCTTTGAATTATTGTAATGTTAATAGTTTTTGAATGAAATGTAAATAAAAATTATTATTTTATTATCTATGTAAATATAAATACAAAATTTTTAACAAATAAAAACGTATCTTACGACGGATTTGCTTTTCTAATTAAATACTTGATATAGTTGTTGTTAAAAAAAAATATAAAAACTAAATTTATACACATAAATCCCACTTGCTCCTTGTTTCGAATATAGATTGTTTGTATCTAAAATATAATTTATAGTGATATGAATAAAATATATGCTTTTACAGCTTGATTAAATGCTTAATAAATCATGGGAGCTGAAAAAGTTCCAAACCAATCAATATTTTTCTTTTATGTTTCACAAATACTAAAATTCATCTTTAATTGAAAAATAATTTTGACAAAAGTTTTATTTTTGCCAATTAATCGTTTCTGCTGTGCAATAAAAAAAAGAAAAAAAATCAGCCTAAATCTTTAGCAAACGCCATTAAACATTTATACAGCAAAAACACGAGCCACAATCAATTACTTTGATTAAGAGTCGGGCATTAAATCAATGTGTAAAACGCTTTCCCAACTGCTTTTAATTTATAAATATAACAAAAGTATACATATGTAAATATGTACATATATATATGTATGTATATTAGAACAGCACATATGGTTCTTTTGTAATAATAATAATGACTCCTTTTTCTGGCTTTTGTCTAAATCTTTATAAATTTGTATGTTTTAAATACTGACGCTGTGAATTTTTCAACACCAACTAACAGTGCGTGTTTAACTTATTAAAGGCAAACAAGAACAAGCCTTTGTTAATAATACAAACATTGTTGTTGGATCGTATTGTAAATGAAATAATATTATAAGGAAATATTTTTTCATAATAAATAATAAAGAAATCTCTCGTTGCTATTTTCTTCGCTGTATTTTCTTTTTCGGTTTTATTACTTCCTTAAAAAAAGGAGTACAAAATATATCGTCTAAAGTAGCATAAAACGAAACATTTTGTAATTAATTCAAGGATTAATTTTACCGATGGGATTAATTCGCCAGCAGCATTGAAAAATAACAATAACTATATACAATTTGTTGGTATGTTTGATACAGTGTTGCTAGGGAACGATAGGAAAAAGTTATGCTTTCCCATCCAAAAAGTTACATATTTTAATTAAAAGTTACATTTAAATTTTATTTTAAATAAATAGTAATTTAATATAATTTATACAAAATATAGTAAAAGGTTTTATTCTATATTTCAGGGCAAATAAGAAGGCAGCCAATTCATTTACTGAATAAAAACAAAACTTTAATAAAAAATTAAAAATTACACTGTTCCGCAAAAAAAAAAAAAACTTTTCTCCCCTCCCTTGATCATTTTTGCCTGTTTCTCATGTTTTCAGATGTGGTAAGTCTCAATCTGAACTCAGAAGAATTCTATCACCTTCTGATTTTGAGAGAAAAGAGGAGAAACTTGGAGCGAAAGCCTCAAGAGTACTGATCAAATCCTAGAAGAAAATAGTGTCAAGAGAGCGGCTGAGTGGGAGTGGTGCAGTTGGGGAATTGAAGGAGAAAGGGGGCAGGTATGGATTTGAATTAAAAGGATACCACACTAAAAATAATTGTAAGATTATACATACAGGAAAAAAACTTTTAGCCATATTTCTTCAACCACTTGTAATATTCCCATCAAATTTTTTTGTTCAAATATACTTTATTGCGCTCAAAATCATCGGGCTATTTAATTTTTTTCACTATGTTTTGATGCCAAAAAAATTCGTCAAATTTACGAAAAACTCACATTTTTGGATAAAAAACTTGAATTTCTC
Source organism: Gymnosoma rotundatum (assembly GCA_916610165.2). NCBI lineage: Eukaryota > Metazoa > Arthropoda > Insecta > Diptera > Tachinidae > Gymnosoma > Gymnosoma rotundatum. The sequence goes on from OU744337.1 coordinate 1,045,589, forward strand.
AAAAAACTGTGCGTGATAGACAGAATCTGACTTCAAATTCGTGTTCAGCACATTTGAAAACAGTAAGAAAGCATATTTAGGTTTAAAGGAGGATTTTCGTGCAGAACAGTGTTATAGAATAAAAAATCATATGAAAAAATTTCAGTTTGATGATTTAATACTTTTAAAAGCACCGTTATTAAAGACAACGTCAGCTCATGTTATTTCACAGTTAAAAAAAAAATGTTGCCAGAAACATTTTGCTGTTTGTAAACATGTAAAAAAAACGTCTCGTGATTCAACAGAAACATTATTTTTTGTTTGTTTCGAACGAATTTTTTACGTGGAATTTTGATAGCATTTGCAAGTGTGTAACTTTTGTTTTAAAAATTGTTTCTTACCTCAAATAATGAGAAAAGTACTTTTTCAGTAATATTACTTTATATCGTGACTGAACCGAAAGTTGCAAAATTTTGGCCCAGTATAACATGGAGCCTTTCAAGGTTACAAAAAATGTAAAAATTGCTACCAACTGGCAACACTGCTTTGATACTCACATAACTTCTTATGTTGCCATAAAACGTGCATTGGGGGATTTCCATATTGTAGTTAGCTGCTTAAAATTTTTTTCAATTTAATAAAATGTCTTATTTTCTTTGTTATAAGATATAATCTATAAAACAACTAATTATGAAATCGCCCAATTAAAAACATGAAAAATAATAAAACATGATGATTAAGTGCCAAGTTTATTTTAATGGTGACTGGAAAATTATATGTTGGCATTTATGGTTCTTTGCCTTTGCAGAAGGTATCAGATTAAACACTTAAAAACACATTTAGTTTGATTTGTTAAAAGAACTCTTTTCTTATGAAAGTAAGCGTAGATCACCCACGTACGTTATAAACAAATAAAACAAGTGTAAGGCCTCTCTACAGGAATTAATAAAATATAGAAACAAAGAGTACCTTTAAACGAGTGGAAAAAGTAATCGTAAACTATTGACTAATTAAATTGAGAATCTGTTTAGTTAAAAAAATTACCCCTACTAATACTCACTTATAAAATGTCAAATTCCTTCTTATATTACAGATGTCTTAATATTAAAAAAGTAATGAAAAAATCATTGGATGATTTTGCAACTAATTAATGGGTTTCAAGCAACGACTTTCAAACATTCATATTACAACTCATCAGTCAATATAAAAATCAAATAAATTTGTTATTCAAACGAATATCATTGTCTAATAAAAGTCAAGAATAACTTGTACACTCTACCAACCACTATGATCACATTGATTGAAGGGCACAAATCTAACAGTAAAATATATTAATTCGGTAGTTTTTTCATCTTTTTTATTTAACTGATTTGTGACAATTAATTATATTTATCCAGATTGATTGGTATGCCGATGTATGATATTTTTAATACGACATGTTTGCACAACTGTTTGGGATAATATACAAAAATATTAGTCATGTTCTTGGTTACTCACCACACAGTTTATTTTGGATATTTTGTGAATACTTTATTTTATGTTTAATTGGATGTAGTTATTGGTTGGTTTATTTGTTTTAATTTCGTAAATGTATAAAATGTATGAATGCATGTATTTTTCTGCGTTTGCTTTATTTTAACGACTTTAATGAAAAAGTGTTAACAACATGTCAGCGTTGTTATATTTAAATGATGTTGATGATATTCAGTGACGTTGATTTTAAGGTTCAAAGGTAATCTCCACATAACCCGTAATAGTTTGATGGTCATTGTAAAACTACATACTAAACTGTTACAGAGTTCTGTAGCTCAAATTCTGTGAAAATAAGTTTAATTACGAGTAAAACATTAAAAGGGTTTTTGTTACACGTGTTCATGTACCTTTCTGCGCTAGAAATTTTTGTAAAAGCTGCAGACGACACTCTTTTTCAAAGGTGTTGTAAATTGTAAAATGTCTAAACAAAGCAAACAATTATGTTATAATTAACAAAGACTTAGATTTTAAATAATAAAAAATATATATGAATATTAAAAATAAAAAACAAAGCCTAAAGAAAAATATAAAATTGATATGACAAAGAAAAATTCTTTGAAGCGGATGTAAATAATTTGAAGTCAATAATTAAAGACTCTGTAGAGAAATAAATGTTTCAAAATACAACATATGAATATAAAAAAATAAAAAATTCACAAAATTCACAAAATTCTTTTAATAATCGCATTCATAAACAGTGTAAATGATGCGAGGGAACGATTATTGATTATTAAAATATAAGCGTGTTCTACTAAATGTTTCCTAGTGTGTAGCTGTGTTTTTTTTTTATTGAAATTCTTGTTGGCTGAAATATCAGATTCTCTATACATATTGTTACCTTTTTCCCTTTTAGAACGCAAACGTACGGATACTTTTGATTGCAAATACCACTGTGGCTCATTTAATTTCTGTATTCAAACTTTATGGCTTTCTCTGGCTATACTTCTTGATCCTACCGGTCTTGTGAACCCTTGGTCTCGTATTTACTAAACATGCGTTATCACCACAAACGCAGCCATCCACGCTACACTACTGTGTTATTTCGGCGAGACATGAACTACTCGATGCTTTGTTTAGTAACCTTATCCATCCACAGACATATCCACTATTCTTTTTATCCAAGCCAGTCATCTCCTTTAATCCAGTGGCCACAACACACGTCTTCCATACACTGTTGTTATGCTGTTACACTACCCCGCGCTAACCGCTATTGCTTTTACTTTTTTATTATACAGGGCTTCTTGACAATTATCTGTTGCTCTTATATTAAATTTGACGTCTCCACTAAATATTTGCCATGGCTTTACACAATAATTGTCTCTTGCCTTTCGGGAGGTTTGTACTGCTGTTTATTAACTTTATTTGAATTATAACAATTATTATTTTTTTCTTTGCACGCATGTCCGAATGCGGTATCGAACTCAGGACCCTCTGTTTTGCAGTACGCACCTCTGAGGCTGCTCGGCTTTTGTTAGCTAATTGTGCTTTTTATTCTATACACACACACCATTGGTTGTTGAATCAACTTATTCACCACGCTCACACGGACACAACTACAGGGGTTGCCAGATTTTATTATTCGTAACAATATTATAACGATGTTTCCTCTTTTGTATCAAAGCTCACGGTTTTTTTTTTTTGCCTTATTTGGCTGTACGGAATCACAATCGAAGAGTTAAAACCTTAAAAATAAAAAGCAGCATTTAAAAATAGTAAAAATTGTGCTCATTGATGCATCAATGAGTAAAACACTTTCATTTCATTTTCAGCATTTTTTTTATTATATCTAACAACTTATCAAATTTTTGTTTTCATTTATCCTAATTCCTAATTTTGAAATAAAATACTTTTTGCATCAGTTAACTTTAACAATATTTTATTAAACATAAAACAGTTTCTAAACTGAGAAATTTACCGACATCTACTTAAAAATCCAATTTTATGTGAAGAAATGGCAGATGATTTTAAGGAAGAAAGCTTTGCTACTGCATATATTTACTGACATTTTAAAAGAAATTATTCACCAAACAAAGAACAAATATAAGTTTTTTTTTAATTTTTTATGGTTTTAGTCTAGGCGAAGTGTTTATGGCTTCCAATTACGGTACAAACATTATTAAGTCTACTCAAGGTATTAAATCTTTTAAAAACTTTAATTGTACAAAAAAATGTGGCTTAAAATAATTTTTAGCATTTTCGAGATTTTTTTAAATTTCCATAAAATTAAATAATTCTTCATCAAATTGTTTTAGCAAAAGATCTCATTGTGCTCAAAAAGTATAAAAAAACTTGCCCACAAAACCACCTCTACGAAGAGCAATTTTTCGTGTTTGATTAAAAACAAATTTCTTTAAAGTCTAAGAACAAAAAGCACCCTGTTAAAATTTTAAGCACGCCCTTGTTAATATTGTAGTTTTTGTGAGTTAAATGTCACTCTTAATCAATGCTCGAACCAATAATTTAATAAACTATTACCAGAAAATGAAAACAAACAAGCCCGACAATTGTGAAAAATTTAAATAAATACACAATAAAGCCGACAAAATAATTGTACATACGAATACAGGAAGATTGAAATGTATTGAACTCTCACATCAACATTCACAAATCTACATATAAATGACTTGTATTTTGTGTCGTGGTTGTGATGAGATTGTTTTGGGTGCTGATTTTACAGCAACTGATGACGTAAATGTTAAAATCGTAGCTACAAGTCCTCTAAAATGGAAATGATTGACAATTTGTTGTAACTGCTCTTGCTGTTGCTGCTACAAGTTGCTTGCAATATTTCTGTTCGATTCCTCTTTACAGTTTGTCATTTTGTTTTATTAACATCCCTGTGCATTGTTGTATGCATGTGGGTAAATATTTTAATTGATTCAACCTCTCTGTAAATATTTTTTTTTTTTAACTTTAGGTATGGGAAAAAATTTGTTCTTTTCAAATTATGTTGGTTAAAAACTTAAATGTCTAATAAAAAAAGGTTTTTTAAGAGAATCCTAATTACATCGTTAAAGTAACGTCGATTAGGAGAATAAAATCTTCTATCAAAGAACTATCTACATACATATTGTTATAAAAAAAAAAGATCTGGCAACTTCTACTGTTGCCCGTATGTGCGTTGTGAAACACAATGGCAAAAAAGTAAATTCCGCGGCAAAAGTAAATTCATACGTTGTACCTTGACGTATTCAAATGAAATGAAAATAACGAGGTTGCTGACGACAAAAAATCATTTAAACATATAAAGAGCAAAAACCAAATAAGAAGAAGAAGCAAATGATAGCTGTCAAAGTATTCAACGTACGACAAAAGTTAAAAGTTGCCCAACTTTCGTACTTTTAGTTAACGGAGACGTACTGATTGTGACAACACTCATAAGAAAAGGTGTATTTTAACTGACTTGTCAGTTGAATACGTCAATGTTTAACGTATGACAGATTCTATGTACCCCGGCCTTTATTTTTACTAATATTGTGTATAGAATAATACAACAATTAACTATCAGAAGTTGTGTAACCTCAATGGCTGCGTTGGTAGAGAAACGTGCTGTAAAACAAAAGATCTTGAGTTCGAACCAACCTTCGCACATGTGTGCGTACAGAGGAAAAATAATAATGCAATTAAAAATTGAGAAGAAGCAGAACCTCTCGGAAAGAAGAAGACAATTATTGTGTGCAGCCACAGCGAATAATTAAGTAAATACGTCTTTTTTATTAGAGTAGCAGATAATTATCAAGGCGCCCTTTCACAATAAAAGAAAGAGCTGTAGCTTTTAGCGGAGACAAATAACATTACAACAACAGCGTACGGCAGATTTGTGTTTGTAGCTATTGGATTAAAGGGGATGGCTGGCTTCAATGTTAGGCATAGTGGATTGTTCTGTGGATGGTTAGGGCACCGATTAGTTCATCTCTCGCCCGAGTAACACAGTAGTGTAGTGCGAATGTCTGCGTTTTTAATAACGCATATTTAGTAAGCGCGAGACCGTAGAATCAAGAAGTATAGCCAGATAGAGGTACAAAATAAGAAGAATAGAATTTAGTAATATGCTACAGTGGTATTTGCAATCAGAAGAATCCGTACGTTTGTTTTAAAAGGGAAAAGGTTAACAATATTATTACAAATATAAGATCTGGCAACCCCTGTTGTTTTTATTCATATGAGCGTGGTGAATAAGTTAATTCAACTAATGGTGTGTGTATAGAATAATAACCACAATTAGCTAACAAAAGCTGAGCAGCCTCAATGGCTGCGTTGGTAGAGGTGCGTGCTGCAAAACAGAGGGTCCGAGGTCGATACCGCATTCGGACATGCGTGAAATGAAAAAAAAATAATAATTATAATTAATAAACAGCAGTACAAACCTTCCGAGAGTTAAAAGATAATTATTGTGTGAAGCCATGGCAGATAATTTAGTGGAGACGTCCAATTTAATATAAGAGCAACAGGTAATTGGCAAGAAGCCCTTTATAATAAAAAGTAAGAGCAATAGTAGTTAGCGCGGGAAACAACGTAAAAACACTGTATAGCAGACGTGTGTTGTGGATACTGGATTAAAGGAGATGACTGGCTTGGATAAAAGGAGTAGTGGAGATGTCTGTAGATGGTTAAGGTTACTAAACAAGGCATCGAGTAGTTCATGTCTCGCCGGAGTAACACAGTAGTCTAGCGTGGATGGCTGCGTTTGTAGTAATAACGCATGTTTAGTAAATACAAGACCAAGGGTTCACAAGACCAGTAGGATCAAGAAGTATAGCCAGAGAAAGCCATAAAGTTTAAATACAGAATAATGAGCCACAGTTGTATTTGCAATCAAAAGGAATCCGTACGTATGCTCTAGAAGAAAAAAACGTAACAGTATGTTATTGATTTGTTAAAGTTTAGTGCATTCAACTCCCGCAGAGAGTTCATTTACCTAAAAGCAGTTGTAGGTATTTTCTGAAAATGATCATTTTTGAAAATGTTTGATATATTTTTAAATTTTTTTTTCACAATGAAACAGTCTGACTGTCTCTTTTATCAATGGCTAAATGCGATATGTGTGAAAGTGGGTAAAGAAATATAACAAAGAATTTATTTCTTTTCACAATTTTCTAACAAAAGAACACGCAAGTTTTTTAGACAAATTCATACTTACATTATACAAACGATTTGCTTAATGTCTGCAATAAATGCAAATACGCTTTTTTTGTATGAAATAGACAACAAGGATTGAGATTTCAACTAAAAGCTAATCATTGTGTAGAACATTAAAAATAACTTTGAAATTGACTGTAGAGTTTTTCTTTTTTTTTTATCATTTCTTTAGTTCTCGACAATAAATGACAATGAATGTGTAAGTTTCTGCACTTTGATTGTTGTCACTAAATGTCAAAGCAAAACGCATACAAAGATAGATGTTCTTTTTTGTTGGTGTGAATTGTTCAACTCTCAAAAAAATAACTTCAAAAAAATGAAAATAAACGAAAACTTTGAGTTGCAGTTTGTGAATGTTGAGAATCAATTTTACTTTATGAGTTAAAATTTTGAAATTAAATGAAGATTAAAATTAAATTATTAATTAAAAAATAAAATTCTGGTTACGTTACTCAAATAAATGAGTTAGTCCCAGATGCGGCTTCAACACAAACTTCCAACTGAGAGCTAAAGGAATAAAAAATCTTTTTACTACTTATTTATTTTGAGTGTGTGATTTGCTGTATTTATAGAAAAAAAATCCAAGTATCAATGAATAGAAATAATAGCACAAGAAGTTTTTATTTTTGGTTTGCCTGTATGCGGGTGTTTGAATTTGTGAAGATAAATTTGCAAAAATCTGTGTTCGTTTTGTAATCAATGTTACAAAAGTGACTTTAATTGCGCACAAAATGCCATAACGCCAGAAAGTGTTGCTGCTTTTGGTTGGATCATGTTCACGTAATTTCATACATACTTTCATATTCAATACTTACAGATACTCGTTATACAATGAACATCCAAAAACGAATTGGAGCTTGGAAATAAATATTAAAAAATAAAAAAAAATTAAACTGGAGTGGTTCAAGTTACACGATTGTAATGCCAGCAACAGTTTTATTAACAGACAAATATAAGTGGGTATATCCACACACAGTTACTGTAATGAATGCTAAATGAAAAAAGAGACAATGTTTTTCTCTGTTTTTTTTCTCTTTTTTCTTTTATACTCCCCTTTTTAATATTTATGCTGATGACAACGATAAAAAAAATTAAAGAGTTGTCAGCTGATTTTTCTTTATTTTTCATTTTGTCGATTATTTTGCTAGAGATTCATTTCTGTTAACAAAAGAGTTTTTAATTGATGTCATGTTCAATTCATTAAAACATACTTTACATTTTTTAATTCGTGAGCTCTTACAAATTTTGTTGGAGTAGGGATTGTCATTTGAAACGTCAACATTCTTTATTTGTTTTAATTTTTTCATAATAATGTTCAAATTAAAATAACTTTCCAGTTGTCAAATTAAACAGGAAACGTAACGAAAAATGATTTGAGAAAGAAAACGAGTTCTCTTCCTTTAGTAATGCTGTCATAGAAACCAAAAGCATACAAATTTATTTAAGAAGCTAAATATTTTTTTTTAATTTTAAATGTATCCGCAGTTATGTTTCTTTGGCTTGAAGTAGAGTCAGCAGAAAAGTTTTAATCATTAAAGATTAAAAAAGTAGATTTATTGTTCACCTTTTGTAGTATTTGAATTTTTTTTTTTAGAATTGTGTACTTGCAAAAGTTCTACAAAAGAAAATAAAGCTTAACGACAGAAAAAAGTATATCAATCAAGAAACCAGTGTTAGGAAATAAAAAAATGCAAGATTAGGAGACACAAAAGTGGTTACAGAGGACAAATAGAATAAAACTGAATAAAATGCGAACATGGCACAATTATTTTTCTTGTAAAACGCATAGAAATATATGTGCATACACACACACACACACACAACCTTTAATACTTTGACATATTTATATGAAGGTACTTTTATACTTTTGTATTTTAATACGCCAACTTGCTGTCATATTTTAAAGTTGTATTTTTAAAAAATATATTTATGTAGATTTTTATACAGTAGCTATTGTGTTAGTACACACGTACCTACAAGTCAAACGGAAACGGAAACAGCCGCTATAAAATGTAATACCAGCATGGCAGCATGTTTCCTGCTTGTTGCACATGATGTAAAGCTACTCAAATAACGAAAACTAAGAGGACAATTTTATACACACACACACAAACCCGTTTACTTTATTTTTTCATACAAAAAGATTCTTAAAAAGAATGACATTGTAATTTTGTTAAATCGTTTCCCTTGCAATTTTTATGTGTGTGATTCTATAATATTTTCTTTCAACTTCTTGTCTCTTTGCCACCGCAAAAATGGCTTTTGCCAACAAAATTATTAAGTTAAAAAACTGGGCGTTTCTATGGGAATGACTATATTCAATTTTTTTTTTGTGTGAATTGCAATGTAATACTGTTTAAGATTTTTCTTTATCATCAACTTTTGTTCCGTCACAATCAAATAAGTTTTAATTTTTTCACGATATCATTGTCTTTGCCTATTTTCGACAAATTTATTTTAAATATTTGATTTCTTTGTTAATAAAACATTAATTCGAAACAAGGTTAAGGGTGAAGAAAAGAAAATGCTATTTCAAGAGAACTATTTGTGTCCATTCAAATAAATTTATTCAATATATATAACTAAAAGATATAACCATTCGCGACCCCACAAAGTATTTAGATTCTGACTTCTTATGCATAGCGAAGTCGATTGAGCGATGTCCGTCTGTCCGTTCGTGTTAGTGTTGAAATTGGCAAAAAAAATTAATATGTCAATCGATCAGTGTCGAAAGAACTGCTTTTGGAAATAAGCATGATCTGTCCATTTCTTTCGAAGCAGCCGGCAAAACACCACGCCTACCTCTATTTTTTCAGTTAGTAACTCCAATCAAAAAAATAAATACATAGGGCGATAGAGAATTGAAAAATGAAAAGAAACATTGAGTGAAAAAATTGGCGCTCGTTCATTTTTTCCGAGTTATGGGGCTCTGAAATTTCTAAATTTTTCAAATTTCAATATGGTTATCATTTTAAAACTTTTGAAGAGATCTTCAAAGAAAAACTAAAGATTTTTTAAAATACTTAACCCATTAAGAGCCGATGTCGTTTTTTTTTTTTTGTAAAATTATATATATGCTGTTCCAATTTTTTTCGAAGGTACTTCTATAAACTAGATTTACTTAGATAGTGAAGTGTTTGTAAGATTCGGCAGAGCCGAACATAGCTCTCTTACTTGTTCATTGTCCACTACATACGGCTGACTTTTTTTCGGCTCTTTTATACAGTTACAAGATGATGAAAAAAATATCACAAAACACTACGACACTTTGTTTTTGTTCTATGCATGGGCACTTTGCAAATTATTTAATTAAATCACGGGAATATTTAATTTAATTAATTAATATTAAAAACTATCGTGCAGTTTTTTATTCCTATAGTTTTTTATAGCATGATAGTTTTTTAAATAAGTTTATATTTGATTTGTTTGAACGAATACTAAAGTCTTCGCTGACTTTTTTTCGTGGAAATTATTCTTTAGCTGCGCGGAAGTTAATTGTTATCCGAACTATTCTAATACTCTAAACTGCAATATTCAAATTTATTAACTTATTGAAATAAATTCGTCTAGCTGGAGTCATACACGAAGGGTTTCATATCATGTACGAGCTAAATTTTAATTCTAAATTTTTTATTTGCTATTGTTTGTTGTTGAAAACATAAAGCATCTGCTTACTACGGTTCGAAAATGTTACATTATATGTAAAAATCAAGTCCGTCATAGGAATATCCTGACATCTTTAATAGTTTTCTTAGAGGGGAAACCTTGCGATAGGTTCTAAAGATATATATAACCCTTAAAAAATAAAGTCATGTAAGTGAAAACCATTTCCCTAAGGCAACAGCATTTATTATTAATTCGACTTATCCTTATAGCAATACATACTCTGTGTAAAGTGTCGGCCTATATTAACTCAAAAGATAAAAGTATATTCGTCAAAGCACTAACTCTTCTGACACGCTCTTTAAATTTTAAATTAATTGTTCAGATCAATTTTTATAGAAGAAATAACTGTACATACTCTATATAGATTCTAAATATCCACCTCCTACGGTTGACAAAACTAAATCCCATCACTAAAGAAAAACCCTTTATGATTTAGTTTTATTTTAAATTTTGTTTTACTCTTTTTATATTGCGGAAATAGAAGTACCTAAACTTAAATTGCCTACCTATAGCGGTTCAAAACCAAGGTCACTTATGTATTATTGGGCATCCTTGAATTTAAAGTTTTGTTTTTGTTGGTATAGTGGACATAGGCTGTACATATTTGACACGTTTGCCATACATAGTAGTGATCAAATCACTTCGCAATACCCTTTTATTTTTTATTATTTACTGTTATAGCGGTTGTATTGTTACGCCTTGTGTTCATACTACGGTTCCAGAGATAGAGAGCTATATCAGACGGACAGCCGGACATACATTTCACTTTGGATACGAAACACTAAAAAGCAGAAAAGTTTTTTTTTTGTATTAGTAGAACATCATGGACCATTTAAATGTTTAATGAAAACCCTCTCTTAAGTTTCCATTAATTCTACTTTATGCAGTTGTGGGCAATTTAGTTTTAATGTAGGCATCCACCATCGTCTTTTCTTATCAAATATGAGCTGTAAACACCTGAAAGATAAAATAAATTTATTTTCTTTTCGAAATAAAGTCTACCCAGCACAAATTGCCGCAGTCTAAATAGTAGATTAGCATAAAATACAATAGAATTGTTGTGGTACATTATCTTGGCATCATTTTTTTATAGTCGCATTATAGCTGTTGTCGCAAAAGTTCAAAAAGTGTTACTTCTTCTTCTTCTTCTTCCACTAAAGCAATCTTAAAGAGAAATAGAATCATTCGTATTAATACAAACCATACAACAATACACTGCAGCAAATAGAACATTTTTACTATCAACCACTTGCATTTTTTTATGCTATTATTACTGTTATTATTGCTGTTGTTGTTGCTGTTGTTGATATACGATATGAAGCTTGTTGCACGCCGCCGGAAACAGGAAACCAAAAATTGCTCTATTTTGTGTTTAAGGCATTAGAAATTGTTGTACTTCGTTTTATTCTATTTTAATGTTGTGTTGTCTTTGTTGCTGTTTTTTTTCTATTTTTATTTTTCTTTTTATTTTATTTAAAATTATTTCTATTCTCTTTATTGCAGTAGCAGGTTGTTGTTGCATTCCTATTCTTGTTTGTTCAGATTTGTCTACTTCTTTTTATGGGTTCATATTATTATTAGTTGTGTTGTTTTCTAAAGATAATGTCAGTTATTTTTCGAAATTAAATTGTCAGTAACATTGCAAATTGCCATTTTTATGGTTTGTTGGCTGCTTTTGTTTATTTTTTCAATTCTAAGAATGAAATAGAGAGAAAATCCAGGAATATTTTAATTTTAAACTTTTATAGACTTCAAAGTCATATTTTTTATTAAACTTATAAAAAGATACATTTTGAAATGTTTTTGGTTCGCATTTTTTCGCTTAAAAGTAGAAAAATAATACGGTTTTGATAAATTATTTAAAATCAACTAGGAATATTAGCAATTAATATGGATTTTAAATAAAAACAGATAAAATATATTAATTTTTTAAACATTTATTTAAAAGAAACAGAACCGATAAGGGAAAAAAGAAAAGTAACGATTGTATTAAGTTGATTCGCATTTACCCTTCATTTTAAATTTGCATTTGTTTCATCCCTAAAAATCAAAGAGAAAAAATATGATTTATTAAAATCGTGAGATTTTTGTCGCTGGTGCCAAAAATGAAAGTTAAACTTTGCATTATTTATATTTTGTAATAAATTATAATATTTTCCATTAAATAGTTTTTTATGCAATTTTTTTTATTACAGAAAGCATCACCAAAATAGCACCAGCATTTTGCAAAGAGAAATTTTGAATCAAGATGTTTACAGAGAAATGTCTGTTTTGTTTTAATTTAAAATGTTTATTTCAATAATTATTTAATTCAATAAAAATTTTCAAGGAGTTGCGTTTTTATTGTAAACGTTTGCTAACTTAATCAAATTTTGCAAAAGCGAAGTGCTAATGAAGCTAATGCAGTCCTTGTGAGGAAGTCCTCTTCATGTATGTATTTCATTCAAAGCAGGGCATATTTACTAATGTGTGTGCAAGGTAAGATCGTTATTTCTTTTCAGACTGGGCGTTTCAAAAAGAGCTGAAAAATTACAGCTAAAAGAAAAAAATATTTTAAACATTTTTTATATTTTGACAAAACTTAAATAACGTTTGACACTTCCAGGCAAAAACGATCTAAGCTACAAACCATTGCCAAATAATACTAGGTGGTCGCGATGGCGAATTCATTAATTTTCGTCGTAAACGCTAAGTAGCATACACCATATAAAAAATAATTTACTCATATTATTTATATATGGAGTTTGCAATTTAGCGTTTACGGCGAAATTAATGAATTGGCCATTCGCGAATGCATTCACAAACTCATTCATTTTAGCCGTCGATGTTATAATTTATATATATGATGAATATGAATATTATATACGAAGTTTGACATTTTGAGCAAAAGCGAAAAGGAATAAATACGCCATTTCGCCATGCTCCGAATAAAAAAACACGTGTGTATCGAGTTCGACATTCAGGGCAATGCCGACAATAAATAAACTTACCATTGCCATCAGCTGATAATCAATTCTCCTTTGTTTTCATAATCAACTTTTAGCTTAGTTACCCTGTTTTGTTCTGCGTTTTTTTTTTAATCGGCCCTGTTCTGTAAAACGAATCCGAGTAAATTTCTCGTTTTAAAACAAATTCTGGAGTTATCTAAACACACAATCGCACAATTTTTCTCGTTTTAAAATCGAGTAAGCAAACCTGGTCGAATGTAAATCAAATTCTTAAAAATGACTGAAAACACGAATAAAGAACGATTGGAATAAAAAATTTAAAAATATACTTTATATTATAAAAAATAAAGTTTAAAACCACTCTTAAATTGCTTTATATTCTTGCCTCAAGCTTGATGAAAATTAGGTTCATGAAAAAATAAACACTTTTTTTGGTAAAAGTTTTAAACGCACACGCGAAGTATTTTTTGTAAACACAAATTAACAATAAAAGTTCAATTTTAACAAATCTAATTTAAAAACAAATGTTTTCACCAAATCACAAAATTTTTGCAAATTTTTAATATGGCGATCACAATTTATTTATATCTATATATATAAAAATGAATGTCTGTCTGTCTGTTTATTTGTGCTTTATAGGAGGCCAAACCCTTGGACCGATCTTCCTGAAATTTTCACAGTATGTTACTGTGGCTCTGGAAGGAATAATAGGCTATATGAAGTTATAATCGGACAAAGGGGCGTGGCACCGCCCATATAACCCAAAAATTTAAATCGCCATATTTTGGCTATTTTTTGACCTACGTCGACGATATTTGGTACATATGGTATTGGCATAATTAGGAATACGTACCAGGAGAAAAGTGGCCCCTTTTTAGAAAAATTAAAAATCGTAATATAGTCTTAGCTACTGGACCAATCGTCATTAAATTTTCGCAATAGGATATTCTTGACTATATAAATTTGGGAGTGGACAAAGGGGCGTGGCCTCGCCCATATAACCCAAGGGGGGTAGCGAAGCACAACGGGTTCAGCTAGTTATTTATAATTGTAACATAATACAAATGCTCCGGGCATTTTCAATTCTTGCCTTAAAATAATAAATTTGTTTACTTTTTCAATCAAGAGCTGACTTTGGCGTAAGTTAAAGTTCGAACTTAATTTCGAATAATACCAAAACGAGGGATTTGCAGAACACCAAATAGTAATTTCTTCGGTTTTGAAAATCGCTCGTTTTTTTAAACGATTCGGTTTACAGAACAGAGCTGAATATGCTGCGCTCGAATTATTTAATTAAAAAAAATACTTTAATAATTCTACAGATACCATTGTTTAGTTGATAAAATTTTTTAGATAGTTTTTACTAAACATATCTTTTAGCTGGATATAAAATCCAGTTCTTTTCAAAAACGGACATTCTCTGAAATTTTTATTTGTAAAATTATTTTGGGAATTTTTATAATATTATTTATTGTATAATTCTTATATCCCATAACATTTTCAAATAAAAATGCAATTAATTTGTTGGTTTGGAATAGCAGGTATCTATACGCCGGTTTCTAAAGCCAGCTCATCAGGAAACCTTTATCCAAATTTTTAGAAAAGCCAAAAAATTTTCCTTTAAGTATAAAAACTTCAAAAACAACATGAGAGTTATTTTAGAAGCCAGTTCAGAAAACATTTCATTTTTGCAACCGGCGAAATACGTATAGATACTTGCTATTCTAAACCAACAAATAAATTGCATTTTATTTAAAAATGTTTTGGGATATTAGCATTTTATAATAAATAATATTTTTTAAAATTATGAAAAACGTGCTACATTTCTACTACTGCTGTTGGGTGAAGATATATGTTTTTTTATCATTTCTTCAAATGTAGTTTCAACAGCCATTTAGGATTCCTTTGTGTACTTTTAGTGGCTCTATTTACAAAAAAAAAATCAACATAATGACCATTTTGAAAACATCTTTTAGGAGACCCTTTCAAACAAAATAAACAACAGTTCGAAAAAGGGCTCAAAAGTAAATAAAATCTAAAATACGAAGACAGATTTCTTTTCCATATAAAGTTGTGTTATCATATTGATTTTCAGTGGTTAATATCTTATAAAAAACGAGAATAAAAGAAAGTTATACTTTTTTTGTTTGTTTCTTTTCTTTTGAATATGATAAAGAGCCTTTTTTTAGATGCGTGTTTAGTGGTTGTATACAATAGTTTAACTGTTTACGTGATATGAAAGATTTATTAGATGTTAATACAGTTCGAGTATAAAATAATACAAAAGAGACAAAGTAAATATATAAATGTGAGTCTTTCAATATGAAAACATGTTTTTTTGTTTGTCCGTTAAGCATCTTATTGTTGTATGATGTATGGAGGGGTGTTAGGGTTGGTTTCCTTTAATATTTTTCAAAAATCTCTATCTAAAGATAGGAAGGGATAATTGGTTCTGTATATGGCTTAAACTAGTAAACTATATTGAATTACTGCTTTTAGTATTAAGAACAATGAAGCACAACTAAAACGCTTAAAATTTATTTAATTTTGAAATTTAAGTATTTTTAAGAGATAAGAGGAAGAATTATATTTTTTTATAATGATGTTTGCAATATTTTTGTTACAGGGGATGTAATAGCCTGGGAGTAAATAGCCCCATTTCCATAAAAAAATTATTAAGAAGACCAGTGCAATTTATTTCATAAATTATTAAACTAAACAATTTCAAATGTGAATATAAAAAATTAAACATTTATGGTTTAATTTTTCTTAGAGTTCTCATAAATTAATTTAAAATCGCATAAATTATTTCATTAACATCGATACAGTAAGAATGCAGATTGTTG
This sequence comes from Gymnosoma rotundatum, assembly GCA_916610165.2. Taxonomy (NCBI): domain Eukaryota; kingdom Metazoa; phylum Arthropoda; class Insecta; order Diptera; family Tachinidae; genus Gymnosoma; species Gymnosoma rotundatum. The sequence goes on from OU744337.1 coordinate 1,061,700, forward strand.
CTTTGTACCAAAAAAAGGATGTTTTTAAATTTTTTCTAGAATATTTATAATTTTTAATTTTTGCCAGCCTGTTTTAATTGGGGTTACACTCTTACACTTACAGATACAGCATCTTTTCTTCTTCTTTTCTTTAATCAAGCACTTTTTGACTGCTCATTATTTTCATTAACTTATTTTGCTTCCGTTTTTTCTTGAGTTTCAATGGTATAATTTTCACACTTTCTAGTAAAAGTTAAAATATCATACAGATTAGAGATACTGGGTGGAAAAAATTTAATGTATTTGTTTTAGAGATTTTTTTTTGCATGAAAACATTAAATGAATCCAAATAAATTATCGGAATAAAAGCCATTTGCTAATTGAAAAGTTTTCAATTTAAGCTATCAGTTTTCATTTAATTATATCAAATTACTTAGAAATTTAAGTCTATAAAGTGGCAGCATGGCGATGTTCATTATTTTTGCTTTCCTTTTTGACGTGTATGCCCGCTGTCAAAAGTGTATTTTATTTTATTAGAAAACTTCGTTTTTTTTCAATATTCAAAAGAAATTTCAAAATAGAATTTTAGTCTGAAATCAACTAAAAAAAGTTATTAAAAATGTAAATAAAAACCGTAGGAAGAAGTGCATTACTTATTTGTGTTTTGGCTATTCCCATGCACTTGTAATGTTGTAGTAGCGCTGGCACCTTCTAAGAATTCGCCTTGAAAATGCAGTGTAAAAATATAATAAAAATTTTTTTCTGGGAATGTTAAAAATGTTTTTTATTTGTTTTTATTTTGAGACAGTGTTTTTTTGACTGTAAGTATGTAAGTAATTTATTTAACTATCGACGTCTAATAAGCTAATTATATGATCGATAGTGTATGTGTAAAATGTGTATATTTGCACTGAATTAAAACGCAACTAACTAACAGACATCAATTAATTAATTTTAAAATTAATAATAAATCTTTTTAAAAGTTTTTTATTTGTTAGTTTATGCGTCAATAACGTGGATTTAAATGACCTTTGAAACATGCATAGACACTCATACGGAAGATTCAATAATATGAGTCTGTTTTCCGAACTCTGTTCAGATAAAAGCGAAGAGGAAAAAAGGGCAATTTATTTAACAAACAGCAGATTTAACTGTATTCCTACATATTAGACTCCGAAATTATGTAAACCTGTTTACCAGGCTAGATATATTGATTCCGAAGGTGCTCCTATTGCTCAAACTTTATTGTTTATTTGTTTTTAAAATTACCTTCGATTTCAGAAATTTAATTCTGGTATGTTTGGAGTAAGGCCACATAATGAACAAAAGTCGTAAAGAATTATCCATCTCATCCGCGCATAAAACATCCTAAAACAATACATAGACAGCCATGGATACGCAAACAGATAAATGTACACATTTTTTCATGAACTATTTTTTTTTTTTTGTTAATACACACAAATAAAAAAAAAACATTTTGTATTGAACTAAAAGGGATTGGTTTATTGATTGGGAAAACCGTGGACACGAGCTGATTAATTTATTTACTTCTGTACTAATTTTTCAAATTGTAATTTTCATTAAAGAATTTCAATTAAAATTAAAACCGTTGTTAAAATTTTTAATATTTTATATATCAAGTTTTAAACTCGGTTAAATAAATGTCAGCGCTGCTTGTATTTAGTTCATTCTCTGCAGAATAATAAACAATACATACAATAATATTCCTTTCTATTGCCAATTAAAATATGCAAGCAACAGACATGTTTAATTTTGTTTTGTTTAACTTGTGACATTAATTTTTAGTTTGACTTTTATTTTTATTGTCGAATAAAACTTTATTCCGTTCGAAAAGTTGAAGCCCACAGACTAATTTGTAGAAATTTTTTTTTATTCATCGGTTACTTGTATTTGTGCTATTTGTGAAAAATAAAAGTGAACATCAATATGTTCATCTATTGTCTTATTTATTTATTTATTGATATGTAATTTTTGTTTGCTTGTTTTGTTTTGGTTTGGTTTGGAGTCCGTTGAATATAACAATTAAGTTAAATCTATTAAATACAAATTTGTATAAGAAAATGAAATATGAAAGAAAACTTTTATGTTAATAGAAGGTAATCAATCATGATGACTAACAATGTAAAAAATATTATTTTTTGCGAAATACTATTCAAAGGTTAAGCAATTCTAACTTCATATGTAAAGGCACATTATTTCATAACTAGCAGTACCCACGACTTCAACTGCTTGTCATTTCTACTTTCCTATTAATTAAAATTAAGAAAAATGTGTTTTTTTTAATATTTATTCCAGAGTGTTGTAAACGGTGTGAAAAATTTTCCATCTACAAAAATAAAATATGCTGACAGCTGTTTTTGTACTATTATACGGGTAAAATTAGGGTTTTCTCATTATATGGAGATATTTTATCCACGAAATGACATATTTTTACGAATAAAAGGTTTCTTATATTTTAACCAAGATTCTAAGAGACGTCCTCACAAAATTTTATTCAAATCTATTAAACAGTTTTTACGTGACGCGAACACAAACAGACATAGAGACAAAAATTCCAATAAAAGCCGTTTTGTATTTCATATTAACTACTATCTACAACAACAAATAATTTTTTTAAATATTTCATTTAGAAAGCGTTTTACTACATGTAAAGAAATGCAAAAATTTTGTTCTTTAATGAGCTTTGAGATATTAAAATAAAGAAATTTCACAACTACGCACGCGTATTTTATTATTCTAATTTTGAATTAATAAAATAGTTTCGATTTCCTAAAAATGTCTTAAAGACGCATATCAATGACTTCTGCAACATTAAAGTAGTCGTTAATATTTTTTTTTTTTAATTGCTTTCTTTATTAATGTAAAATCTTTTATTTGAGGCTACAAAAAAGGTTTTATTCATAAACTTAAAATATGAAATTAAATTTTTTAAATGAAATTAAAATAGCAATTACAGCTAAGCAAATATAAAACTTATAAAACACAATTAAAAAATTCTTTTAAAAGAAAGTTTTTACGAACATAAAAACTAAATATAATTAAAAATATAATTAAAATACAAACAAAATATTTTAATGCAAAGTAAAATCAGATTGATAGCAAGTTCGTCATAAATTATTTATAACTCAAATTTATCGACATCATTCATTTACATATTAAATATAATTTTAAAATTTAAATAAAACTAATTGAGAATCTGCAACATGGAAAACTTGCACAGGATAAATATTTATTGCTTTATTATTTAGAAATCTTCAAAACTGAAATTTTAAGAAAATCAAAATCATATGGTTCCAATTATCATTTTCATTAAAGATAAATTAGAATTAATTCAACTGAATCTCTCAATAATGACAACGAAAGATATTAAATAAAACAAATTTTAAAAAGAATTATGAAAGCATAGATAATTCAACACGTGAAGGTGGAGCTGAAGTGTCTTCAATTAAACTCCGCGAGCACGGCTACCAAGAGTAAAAAAGAAAAATTTAATTCTTGGCTGACTCAGCAGCTACTAATAAAATTAAATAAATAAAGTTTATAAAAACTGGCGAAACCGTGTCAAGCAAACCAATTTGGACTCTGTTCTTTGCTTGTGGAAGGCATGTAGCATACATACAGTGGGCGACCAACGAGCCTTCCTAAAAAACCTTCAAGAATTCCTGAAACTCAAAAAGTCAGAAACAGAACATACAAAACCTTAAGTTGCTTCTGTTCCTCTTTACATTTTGTGGGCACAGAGAGGCTGGAAAGCTAGCGGCATTGGAGTGATTGGAAAATAACTTTTCTAGGATTTTGTTCCGCAACAGTAGACAACCGCAATGTACACTTCGTGCCTAAAGAGGATGTGATTAAAAAGGAAAGCGAATGATTTTATACACCAAAAACATAATCCTTTAAGTTTAAAAACTTCAAAAACTTATTTTGAATTCAATACAAAAATTTTACGGCATTAACAAAAATTATGAATAAAAAATTTTCATAAAGGTTTCCTGATAAGCTGGCTTAAGCAACCTGCTTTCCCAACCAATAAATAAATTGAATTTTTAATTAAAAATATAATGGAATATTAGCATAATAAAATATATAATATTATAAAAATTCCCAAAATAATTTTAAAAATACAACTACAACAAAACTTAATCAGACATTCTTAAATTATTAAAGTTCTATAGTTTCTAAATTTAAGACTAATGGCAACTGAATTTATACCACTTGCAAAAGTATATAGAAAGTATTTATACTATTTTTATTATTTTATGCTTTTGTTCTTCTCTCTTTTAGTTTTCTCACTTAAAAATTAAACAATCCCTCAATATAAACTTTTTTTGTACAACAATTTTCTAATGAATTTTTTATTAATGTTTATAACATTTTAAACGATTTTAGACTTTAATAATAATAAAAAAATTAACTGTTTATATATTAGAAAAAAATCTTCTTCTCTCACTTTTACATAACACAGTTACCTTTCAGCTCTCTGTTAACTTGTGATTTATTTTATGTTATATATTTCATAATAATAATAATGTTTCAACGCAGTGCATTGTTATCTGCTGTGCTGAGCTGCTTTATGGCCATTAAATTTAAAGCCCAATGTTACGTTGTTTCGAAACAATGAGGCTGCTTTAGTAATTTCACTTTGAGTTTGTGTCTACATTTGAGGCGAAAAAAAACCCACCTGTTGTTTTACGTAATTATTTTTAACTTATTTTTTAATACATATTTTTATTTTTCGTTCGTTCGCTCCATATTACGAGTATAAAAAAAGACTACATTGTACCCCATGCAGGTGCATTAAAGTCGTATATAAAATATAAATAAATATAAGAAAAAAAATTGATAAATGGTTCTTAGTAAATGTTTTATACGAGTTTTTTATTACACTTTCCTTTTCTATAAAGTTTTTTTCTTTGACGCTTAAGTTAATAACGTTGCTGCTCTTTTCGTTTAATGGTTATTTTATGTTTTCATTTAATGGGATTCTTCTTAAAAAAATCATGATCATAATAAATGAAAAGATAAAAAATTTTTAAATATACAAGGGAACCAAAGGGTTTAATTATTAGTATACAAAAAAATACACAGTTTAAGTTCAATTTTTTCATGTATTATATATAGCCTTAAGGTATGGTCAGTTTAGTCAAATATTTGACCGAAACGACGTAACCACTAAATTATGAAGAAAAGATTTTTCGGCCTTTTTTAAATACCTATAAAGAAATGTAGGATGCTACGAAATATTAAAAGATATCACATTTATTATATTATAAATCGTAATTCCTAATGAAACGTGTCAGGAAATATTGAATAAACATTTGGAAAAATGGTGGTTACGTTTTTTGGTCAAATATTTGATTAAGCTGACCATACCTTTACACATATGTAAATATATAAAATATTGTAATATTCTTCACATTATAGAAACGCAAATTTGAGTTTAACTGATTAAATAGCAATTTACTTAAAGCGGTAAACTTTAAAATAAATACTGGACTTAACTGTTGACCATATAATCGAATTTTACTTAGACCTAAATTTGAAAGATACCAATAAGTTAAAGTACTGCTTCATTTATCAATACTTAATTTTTAATTAAAGTCGAAATAAATGGCGATCCAATAATGGGACTGAGTATTCTGGTTCAGTAGTTGTTATAGAAAATAGTCTTTGTATAACATCGTCGAATTAAATTTTAATTTTTTTACATTCAAACGGAGCGGTCATTCCGCTTTATTTTTAATTTAAACTGATTTAATTTATTTATTTTTCCAAAAAGTTCGTTATAAAAAGAAGAAACTTTAACTTTAAAAAATTCCTTACTAAAGTAAGGAAATAAAAGTTCTGCACTCTCGTATAGCAGACCAGCTCCCCCAAGGGTCAGCAAGTCCACAGGAGAAAGGTACTTTGATGTTTGAACAGTCTCCAGACTTGGGACTTGAAAAAAAAAACATTTTCTTACTTAACTGTTTTCCACGGAATTTATACCTTCCAGGCGTTTCAAAGCTTTCCTGACCATAAACGAGTCTACTCGGCTAAAATCGACTGCACTGTATACATAACTACAAGAGGGCCTACGGAACTCTCCTTCACGCCCTATATACGGTCTAAGACCAATACACGCAACTAAGATCCGCCTTTCCCATTTTCTAAGTCTCTTCATCTGGGCAGAAGAAATTCTAAATAAAGCTGGAAAGGCCTAAGAGATCAGAGGACGTATTATCTGGCGGTACACTAAAAGGCGAACTATTGCATCTAGTCCACTTTTACGCTTTAGCACGCACTGATATGCGTCGCTGTGCAGATAAGGAAGGTGACTCCAAGGTACTTTATCCTATCCGAAGTTCTGATCATTTTGCTTCCAATTTTTAAACACGGTCTAAAGTATCGGCAATTCGGGTATATGTTTTTCCGTCTTCCCTTAAATATCATAGCGTCTGTCTTATGAATGTTGTTGTTGTTTTATAGAAACTAGAAAGACCCTGATGCAAGCGAATATCGTTGCGAAACATGTCGACTTCTATAATGATATTATGCACCATTTTCTTAATTTAACGAAGCCCCTGCACTCAAGCTATAAAAAATTTTAAGAAAAGGCGGCATTAGTTATTTGCAACACTGTATAGAATAGCAAACGTCAGATACTAGGGGAATGTAGTTTTTATATCTGGGACGCTTTGAAAAAACAAAATTGTATTTATTTTTATTAAAACAATATCAGCACATATTTAACATGACGAAAAAATTCACTAAGTAAACTTCAACACATTATAGTATAACGAACTTAAGCTTAACTGATAATATTAAATGATTTTTGCCTACAAAAACACAAAACTTTTAAGCTTAAATTCTGTTTTTTTATAATGAAAAAAAATTAATATAAAATCTTGGAAAATTTATTTTATACAGTTTATCGTAAAAATCAAAAAAATTGATAATGAGTTTTAAAAACTGACCAGAATAAAAAATTTTATTTTTTTTAAACCAAAGATAGACAAGACAAAGATCATAAAAATTTAAATTCTATAGCTTTTAATAAAATGTATTATCTTAAATTAAAATTTTATGATTTTATATTACTGGCAATCAAACAACTATTGCTGTTGTTTGTATTAAACCATTTGTTTGATATGATTAGAAATAATTTTGTACCCCTCTCTAATGATAACAAGATACATTTAAGGCATCCGGTTTCCTTTCTTTAAATATTTTTATTTATGGTCTTAATTAAACTACCCATAGGAAAATTATAATCTTAGAACAAAAACAATAATAAAAATACAAAAAAAAGAGAAACTTACTAAAACTTCAAGCAGCAAAATAAATCCGTAGCAAATTTATTTTGTATTGACAAAGATGGAGAAAAAATTACCCATAGAAGAAGAGAAAATATATATAAAGCAAATGGTCACAACAGGACATTCCGAAGATTATTTGCTGCTGTTTGATTTGTTATAATACTTTATCCAATATCCTCAAGAGCTAAATCTACGAATTATTGTTGTTGTTTTCCCTTCAGTTAAATTCTCTCTGTTTGTCCTGTGAACATATTTTGTGCTGTAGAAACTGTAGGGTAAATTATTTTAATGTTGCAAATGTTTACTCCTTGTTAGAAAAGAAATCGGAAACCAATTAGTTTTGAAGTGATTTACAACAGCAGCAGTGCAAAAAAAAAAATGATTTTTTTTTAATTTAATCGAAACGAATTCTAGGCACCCTTTTGTTAGAAAATGAGCTGATGCAAAACATATCTAGAGCTAAAATTCATTTTCAAAAGAAATGAATTGACGTTGCTTTGTAGGGTACAAATGGCAAATAAAACAAAAATCAAAGCAATAACCAGCTTTGAAAAATATGCACTGTGTGCCAAGAATGTTAATATTTGTAAAACAACTTGTTAAGATTTACGCACATTTTTCTCTGGTGCTGTTTTATTCAATAAAAAAGGAGACAAAGTGGGAAAATGTTGATAATGTTGGTTATATACTCGTATAAATAAAAAAAGACTATTTAGAAGGATTATTGTTTTTCTATTTCGTATTTTTTTTTTTTAGTTTTTTCTTTTCATTCTCCCGCTCTCTTCTTTATTCAGCTCCATTATCCCGATTTCATTGTTCAAAATGTAAATAATTGTAATTGCGTTTACATTTTGTATTTTGTTATTATTATTTTTATTTGTTTGTTTAATCCTTATTGTAAGAATGTCATTATTGTAGAAAATCGATTAATCTCTTTTTTTTATCAAGTACCTAACAACAAAATAATTATTTTTAATCTGAAATCGAGACGGTTTTATTTTCAGTTATTTTTTCGCTGTATTTTTTTTTTTTTAATAAATTTACCCGATAGAAGAATAATATTTTTCAATAATATATGAAATCGATTGTAAAGAATAGACTTAAGTTAAAGATTTATATATTTAGAAAATAATAGTAATGTATTTTTTTGTTTTTGTGACTACATAAACAAAAACAAATATATAAAATATTTCCGTAATATAAACTTTTTTTGCTCAAATGTTATTTACAACGCCTTCGCCATTTTGCTTGTAGCTATTATAAGTTTTTGCAGAGCAACTACAAAATTAATTTTAACACTTACATATTTGAAATTAGGCCAAAAGCGGTTGGCATTTTTAATTCGTATGATTAATATAAACAATTAATAATTAAGGCAAGTAAGATAAATGTTTGTAGCCTTTTGATTATTTGATGGTAGTCCTGATTAACAGAGTGGATGTATTTCCATATATCTGCTAAAGATAAAAAACTAAAATACAAAAAAATATATTAAAAAAATTAATTATTATATAATTCAAGTTGTTTTAACTCTATTAAGAAAAGAATATATTTCGAATACTTTTTCTATAAATCTTATTATAATAATTTACACACAAATTTATATTTTATCGTATAATTTCGGTTAAGCAAATCAATTTGCTAAACATCTGTTATACCGATGACCAACAATATAAAAAATTTATATTAACAATATTAGTGTTAAAGATCTTTGGTTTCTGCTTTTTGTTTTATGGTTTCGAAGAAACTCTTAACAAAAACAGAAAACAATTTGGACATTAAAGTCTCACATCTAGAGAAAATTATTTTTAATATACGCACTGCACTGCACTTACTGGCACACAAAAATATATAAAAATTAGAACATGGCATCAAGATAAGAACACAAGGAATTTATCTAGATTTAATAGTGTGTGTGTGTGTGTGCTAGACGACAACCATACCAAAACGATATAGAGAAAATGTTTAGTGTTAGTGTATAAATTACACTGAGTAACAAAAATTAAAATTTGTAACGCCACACCGACTTTACTTATATTTTTGCTATTTTAAAGGCTGAGTCTAATAAATTAATCTTGATTAAAATGTTATATCCCGAATGCCAACTCTACTATCTGTTCCTGTTAAGCTTATGGCTCGTTTTTCTACACCGCTCCTTTTTTAATTCTGGCGCTTTTATTAACTTCATTTTATTTTAGCAAACTTGTCCTTCCACTTTTCCTTCCACAGTCATTTCTGTTAAACCATCATAAGATATCTGAGGTAATCGAAATTACTGCAGCTTACTAATGAAGGTAGCATACTTGAGATTTTTTTCATTACCATTGAATGGGCATTGTTTAAAATAATGACAATGAAAAAATTGCACTACTATTTAATAATAATTATTTCAATTATAATTGTTTTAACTAAAGTTTTAAAGATTTTAATAAAATCGTTAAAATTTTAATAAAACCATTACAATTAAATCAAAAATAATTGTTTTTATGAAATAAAAATTTCTATCGCAGAAACTTAAAAACTATGCATAAAACAAATAAATCTTTGCCGTCTTGTAGATAGATCAATATTTGAGAATTTCAATAATTTATTATTTTTGAGTAATTAACAGTTGATGCTAAAGTCATCTAACTTCCTAGCTAGCAGATCTTATAATATACTCTACACGACAACAAAAACATTTTCTTTTAGATTCTTTTTTTCCTGAGAAAGTTAAAACATATACTTATATTTTACCAAATGCTTGTGATCAAAATGCCATTATAAAATAATGCTCTACTGTACTTTAAAATGTGTATTTAGTTTACAAAGACAAGGAATACATTTATTAATGATAGTGATTTAGGAGCATTTAACCATTAGTCAATGGTAATGATTTAATTTTTTAATTAAGTATCATTGAAACATTGTTATTGCAAAGCATTACCATTAGCAAAAATAATGATAAATATAAATAAATCATTAGCATTATTTATCACTCAATGCCAATGAAATCATCAATTGATTAGTCCATCTAATTAATTACTCTCATATATGGACGTTAGGCGTTCAAACAGAGTTATATAGCAGAATTTGTGTGTCATAATTAATGTGTATCAGTGTTTATACACAATATAAAATATTTTTAGCAAAAACACATACGTTAAATTAGAACTTAAATTAAAGAAAAACTGGTAAATGAACTTAGAAATAAAGGAAATACAAATATAATCAATTCGTTTCTTCTTGTAGTAATTGTGCACACATTTACAAATACTAAACTTCTAAACATAACCATCACAATAAAACAATAAATGTACGGGTGGCGATGTGGAAGTGTCTACACATTTATTTAACACTTTCTCACCTAAAGTTACTAAAGGAAGAGCAAAAGAAAGAAACGAAATTATTAAAACAATCGATAGTATTCTACGTATATCTGGTAGTATAACAATTATTTAGTGACTTGATTTTGGCGATAGAAAATACACCCATAACTGTAAATAACACAGAAGATATATAACACGTTTCTATAATATAACATGGATTTCTCGAAACATAAAAAAGTAAAGGTTTCTTTAAGTTGTTATTATCGTAAGTTTTGCTTTTAATTTCTTCAACCTAGATTTAAATTTTCTTAAGTTTAAACGTAAAAGAAATTAAAGTAAATGTTTATTTCAACATTAAGTTCCTTTTGAAAGCGTTTACTAGACTTACAAAACTTACTTAAATATTTGCCCTCGTTACTAATGACACATTATCTATGTGCGATTGTATGTTTCACTCATGAATGTTGATTTAATTTTAGCAATATTTTTTTCCCAGAGCATTGAAGAGTATATTTTTCTGTTATTTGAATTAGAGAAAAAAAAAAGACTTTTATTACAATATGTTTTACTAACAACTTGTGAGTCAACTTAAGCTTTACTGGCTTAACACCAAGTCCCTTTTATTTTCGTCTTATTACCAAATAAAGCTGTAGATTGTTTTAATAAAAAAGTCTATTTTAGTTTTATGGGGTGAATTTAGTGTTCATACATCTGTCTGCCGGTTGTAGGCTGGAGTAAAGAAAATCAATATTATTCATTTATAAAATAGTTTTAATTTGTCTTTAAGAAAAAAAGTTTTATTAAAGTAAAATGAGAGCAATATTCAAAAAGAATATTATAAAGGTATATTACTCTCGTCTATCTGGCAAAAACTTTAATCCTCGGACAAAATGTATAAAACAAAAAGAAATGGCGCGGCGTCAACGCTTAACAATTAAACAAATCCCATTTCGATAGCAGTGAAATTGTTGAAATGTAATGAAAATATCATGAAATTTTAGTTCAATCTGGGGAATTAATGTCTATTTATATTTCTGTTTATGGGTTTCAGCGCACAAGATAAAATATCATTATTGTTCAGTTAAATTAATAAAAGAAATTATAAATTCAAAATTTTCGGTAAAAACAAAACCAACTTTTCTTTAACAAAATTCGACAAGTGCTTTTGAGACTTGAAGAAAAATAGTGACGCCCCTCAATACGATTGCAATTAAATTTTAATAACACTGTTCTACACGAAAATCCTCCTTTAAACCAAAACAAGCTTTCTTACTGTTTTCAAATGTGCTGAATACGAATATGAAGTCAGATTCTGTCTATCACGCACAGTTTCTTGAGAAATTCTAGTTTTTTTTTATCAAAAAATATGAGTTTTTTGTAAATTTGACGAATTTTTTTGGCATCAAAACATAATGAAAAAAATTCAAAAGTCCGATGATTTTGAGCGCAATAAAGTACATTTGAACAAAAAAAAAATTGAAGGGAGTATTACAAGTGGTTGAATAAATTGGCTAAAAGGTTTTTTTTTGATGGTGGTATCCCATTAATTAAATCCCTACCTGCCCCCTTTCACCCTCAATACCCCAACTCACCCCCCTCCCACTCAGCCGCTCTTTTGTCACTATTTTCTTCTAGGATTTTATCAGTACTCTGGAGCCTTTCGCTCCAAGTTTCTGCTCTCCTCTCCAAATCAGAGGGTGATAGAATTTTTCTGAGTTCAGATTCGTACTCAGCACACCTGAAAACATGAGAAACAGGCACAATTGTTCAAGGAAGGGGAAAAAAGTTTTTTTGCAGAACAGTGTAATTAGTTTTTCCGATGCTGATTTTTGTTATTGATTTTAAAAAGATGCTATTTAATTTTAAACTTTGTATAATTGTTAAGAGATAGTAATTAACATCAATTTTTATACCTAAAATAATTATAAAAAAACACATTAATACACAAAGTATGGAAATGCAATTATAGCGAAAACCGCTTGAAATTGGTTACATTTTAAGTAAAATATGTAGCATATAACGAACTGATTTTGTTTCTGTAATTGTGTTTTTTTTTTATTCATAATTTGCGAAGCTGTATCAAGCGGTTGCATGCATTTTCACCGGCCTTATTGCTCGTCGGGGGAGGAGGTTCGTTGCTTGTTGCTTCTAGCTATAGGGCTACAATAAAATTTTACTAATTGCATGCAATCAAATCAAAAGAAATAGCACAAAGAAAATTATTAAATAGTTTCGAAGGAATTTCGATTGCGTCTAAGATGTTGTTGACACAATCTTTTGCCCACCCTACCATGATTACTAAAAACTAAATCCATAACTCGATAAAGTTATTAAAATTATCTAGTAATCCCAAAAACTATTCACAGCAACACTGAAACCAAAAGTCTCAAATCAAACAATTAATTAAAAAAAATTAAACAAAAATCATAATGATTTATTTACGGAAAAAAAAATCAATCTAAAATTAATTTCATTTTTAAATAAATTAATTTAATAAAACAATATCGATTTCAATATAATAAATAGAACAGTTTCCGAAAACACAAGATTTGATTACAAAATTTTAATGTTTGTGCCTAGAAATAAATTTTACAATTAACATTAAATATTTCCAAACCAAAACGGTTTCAGGGATTATATTAAAATAAAAAAAACGATTAATTATAACTAAAATGAACAGTTGGGTAATACGGTTAAACACCAAATATACTTGCATTAAAAATATAAATAAATCAACATATGTAAATAATAAGAGTAAAACATCAACAAGAAAAATATAATAAAGAGACTTACATTGAAATACAGATGCTCCCACGACGAAAGATCTTTCGTTGAGTACAGCTCACAGAGAGTTTTGTTGTAATCACAGTTTCTTTGAAGAGCATAACTCTACACAAACGTTAAGAAACAAAGTACTCGTAAAAATAATTAAATTGAGTTCAAGTGATGTTAAAATGATATAATCTTTGTTTTACAGAATTCAAATTATTATAATTATATCACAATTGCATTAAAATATCATTTATATGCATATATATTAATTTAATAAAAAAAACAAATAAGAAATTTATTAGGGCATTGCCAAGCACAAATTAGTTGTTAACATTAAGAGTTTGTAAATTATTCATATTTACATTATTCCGTATTTTAATGCAATTGTATTTACATGTCTATACACACTTACAAAATAAATGAGATCACTTATATTCTTAAACTACACTAGCAAATCAATATTTTAATTAATTGAAACTTGAAACAATTTTAATAAAATTTAAGCACTGACTGGACTTTTCTGTTCTTAAAAATATTTTTTTTTATTCGTTTATATTTTTAACTTTAGCAAAATTAAAATACTGTTTTTTTAGCTTTTTCGTCCACTCTCAGCAACAATTCAATTCAATTGAAGTAAACTTAGTTGTACTGTTTGAAATAATTTTGTTGTAGCAAGGGGTAATTAAACAGGCAGAAAAAATGTTTTTTTACACTCTTTTCACATGAGATTTCTTCCGAATTACAAAAGTTTAAGAGGTTTATTATTTTTTTATGCTTGTTTATAGACAAATTAAATTGAAAATTTTCATATTTAGTTGTTTAATGTCTAATTTTTCAATACTGGATTTTGCAGGTTATTTTTAAGTTACTTTTAAGAAATAATTTTTACCACCAGACTTTAAACTCATCACACATTATTGACACTTCTAACAACCACTTTATTGTACGAACCACGAACCAAACTAACTTGCTGATCCCAGATTTCTTTCTCAAACACGCATCAATTTTCTATTTCTTATGCATGTATGACTAGGTGCCAAATCTAAATAAATATAAAAAAACATGAGTTTTTTCTTCTTATTTTTTTAGGTTTTAAGAGATTTCTTCCTTTTTTTTTTTAAATAATTACCATATATGATTGGCACCTTTTAAATTTTCTTTTTTCTTTAGAAACTGAATACAGAAAAAGACCTTTAAACCTCCAATCAGTGAGAAGACAATTATGCCTGTCAAAGAAAATTTTCATATAAACAAAATTATTGTTTTATATGAGAAAATTTGACAATAAAACTAACTTTAGATGCACTTATTAAAACTCACTTTTTTTATTTTTTTTCTTTAAACACTTGTACTTTTGTAGGTAAAATTACTTTAACCTCAAAAAAATTGCTACGTATCTATCTTTATTTTCACAAGTAAAAAAAAATGAAATTTAAGAAATCAAACTTTTGAACTTGATGGTCAACTTCTCGACTGAAAAATGGCGAAAATAATCTTTCTGCAGCTATAAATATAACCGGGCTCGTATGATATTACGGTTTTATTCCAAAAATTATTAAATCCACGTCTAACCAAATAATAATGTAAACGTCAAACAAGTGATAGGAGTAAAGTTGTCGAGCCAGTGGTTGGCAACAGATGGCGTTAGAAAAATTTAAATTTAGGAATACGTGTAAAAAAAAAATTTTAGCAAGCGCCATTACAACACCCCCCCACCAGAATCAGACTTTGGGGTTTGAAAAGAAACAAAGACCAAGGCTGACACCGCTTGCATTAAAACTGAGAACTGTAAGATTTAAATGTTCCAGAATCATTGTCTAATATCCTTAGCGTGGTATTTCCCTACCAACTTTCCACTTAGATCCTCTAACTCATAATAACAATTACCTATTTTCCTACGCACTCGAGCTTTAACAAACGTTGGAGCAAGTTTCGCATTATACCCTTGCTCAAAATTACTCGCCTTGAAGTTTCGACGAAAAACCTCTTGACCCTCTTTATAAGAAACCTCTCTGGATCTCAGATTGTAGGACTTTTCGTTACGCTCAAATTGTTTTTGAATTAAGTTTGATGCTCTCCGTGCCATAATTTGCATTGAATCACTTCTGTTAAAACGTACTGATCGATCCTCCAACAACTCAAGCTGACGTAACAAAGGGTAAGTTGCACCATTAGTGATCATATGTTGACCAAATGCTAGATAGTAAGGTGAAGTACCGATAGCAGAATGAACTGTTGATCGCAAAGCACAGCTTATATGGCAAAGAAACTCATCCCAGTTCTTCTGGTCTGGCTTCACATATGACTTGATTGCTGACAATACGGAGCGATTTACGCGTTCAGATGCATTGGCCTGAGGTGCATGTACGGCAGTGAAAAGTTGATTAACTCCGTACTTTTTAAGAAAATCACTAAACTGTTTCGACTTAAACTGTGAGCCATTATCTGAGACAATGATTTCAGGGACACCAAACGTATGAAACAGTTCTTCCTCCAGATATTTAATGACAACCTCGGTATTAAGTTTTTTTACTGCCTTCAAGAATGGGAATTTCGAAAAATGATCTAACACAATAAAAATCCCAACATTCCCTGCTCTCGACCTGGGATAAGGACCCAAGAAATCTATGAAAATCTTTTGAAAGAACCGCTGTGTATCACCAGTTTTTCCCATAGGCGGTCTCAGAACCTGGTTTGGGTGTTTTGTCGTTTTACATATTTCACAGTTGTTTATATAGTTTTTAACATCAACAGCTAAGTTCGGCCAAAAATAGTATCGTCTGATTTTTTCAAGCGTCTTGTTAATGCCACAATGTGCCGACATAGGGTCGTTATGAGCCTTGAAAAGTAGTTCAGGGACCATATCTTTTGGAATCCAGAGCTTCCAAACCAAATCATCATGTATCCTCTCCCGAGTTGCATGCTCAGTACGTCTGTAAATATAACCGTCCACTATTTTCAAGTCAGGCACCTGGTCTAACTTCTCCTTTAGTTCGTTCAAAAGTTGTTTATACGTATCCGATTGAAAATGGATAGAATCAAGATCTACAAAAACGCCACCTTGCCTGTACGTATCTGTCAAACTGTCGAGCCCTACGGTAGACAAGTCGTCTGTATTGGCCCTAGATAAAGTATCTGGAACTACGTTCAAACTACCACGCCTATGCTGAATGTTAAATTTGTATCCCTGCAGTTTTAAAGCCCACCGAGCAAGCCGCGAACTAAGATCTGTCTGGGACATGAGCCACTTTAAAGACGCATGGTCAGTGATAATCGTAAACTCATGACCCTCGACATATGGTCTAAACTTTTTAACGCTTAGCAAAGCTGCCAGGCACTCCTGTTCGGTCACTGAATAATTACGTTGGGCTTGGTTTAGCTTTCTAGACATAAATGCCACAGGAATCTCTTCACCCTCAGCATTCTTCTGGACCAATACGCTTCCTATACCTGTTTTACTCGCATCACAATGAATAAAAAATGGTTTTGTGAAGTCGGGGCTATGTAAAACAGGAGCTGTGCTAAGGTGGATTTTCAAAACTTCAAAGGCCTTTTGGGCTTCATCGGTCCATACAAATTTACGTTTGCCCTTTAACAAATCAGTCATAGGCGTAGTAATAGATGCATAATTTCTGATAAATTTCCGGTACCATCCTGTCATTCCCAGAAATCTTCGGACTTGTTTAACAGATCGCGGAACTGGGAAATCGGTTATGGCGGACACTTTCTCCGGATCTGTCTGAATGACCCCATTACCCACCACATGACCTAAATATTTCACTTCCGGGACGCAAAAGTTACTTTTTTCTACATTAATGGTCAAACCTGATTCCCGAATTCTTTTTGCCATAACCCCTAGAACCTCAAGGTGCCTTTCAAAAGTATCCGAAATGATCAGAAGATCATCCAGATAAACGAACACTTCTGTCCTGAGAGCCGGCGGTACCACTCTATCCATAAGGCGTGACATCGTTTGAGGGGCATTACAAAGGCCGAAAGGCATAACAGTGTAATGATAAAGCGGCCTACCAGGTACAGTAAATGCTGTTTTCTCTCTAGATCCCAACTCCAACGGAATCTGCCAAAAAGCGTCCTTGAGGTCAAGACTGGTTATGAATTCGGCTTTAGGAAGTCTGCTTATTATGCCATCAATCTGAGGAAGAGGATATGCATCGCCTATTGTTACCGCGTTAAGTTTGCGACTATCTAAACACAGCCTGTTCTTGCCTGGTTTCCTATGTAAAACAACAGGTGAGGACCACGCACTATTAGATTCTTCAATAACGCCCAAAGACAACATACGGTCCAACTCCTCATATATCAATTTTTCAACGGCTGGGGAAACAGGAAAGTGTCTCTGTTTAATTGGCTTTGCGTCGCCGGTATCAATCACATGACTTAGAATAGAAGTTTTTCCCAGCCCTTCCTTAGAAAATGAGGGAAACAAATTTGTCACTTGCTGAAGTTTCAGCTGTTGAATTGGTGTAAGAGGAATCTGTTTCTTTAATTCGCTTATAGATGAATTTGGACTTAAAAGACAACAGTTATTTAATCCCTCAGGAAGTAATTCATATAGATGCCAAAAATCTATACCCAAGAATAAATCTCTTTCCAAGCTAGGAATTATAAATATTGTTATGGGTTTTTCCACACCCTTAAAATAAATAACAGTGTCAACGAAACCTATCACTTTCTGGTTTTTTCCATCAGCCGTTTTAACAGACGATGTCATTTTCTTATATTTTGCTCCCGAAGACAAAAAGACTTTTGCTGCTTCAGAACCAATGCAGCTTATTGATGCGCCAGTGTCTAGCAGTCCTAACATAGTGTTATCAAAGAGAATTACCTCAGCAAATGGCCTTACATCCTGTGGTTTGTCTAATAAAGATGACACAAACTTCCGCTTCAGTTGCTTGACGTTTCGCCAAAACTTACGCATACGTAAAGAGGATCTAGTAGGTTTAAAATTGCGACTAAAAATCTGATCTCGAATAAAATTGTACTCTTTCAATCTAACATGAAAAGGTTTGAAAATTTGTGGTGTATTTAAAATACCCGTTTCAGAGTTACCGTGAGATGTCTCTAAGGCCGATTTTATTGATTCTGGGATATTATTGTCATTTTCGGTTAAATTAGAAAGAATTTTTATTGGTTGTTGAAGAACTATATTCACGTCTCCATTTCCAGAGTTGTTTTTTTCTGTGCACTTTTCTGTGCACTGAGTTTTAAGTTTTTTGATTGGCAATTCTTGCAGTTGGGTTTATATGTATCTGGCTTACCACAACCATAACAAAAAACAGAACGTACTGAAAAGCAATCCTGGTACCTATGACCAGGTTTCTGGCAGTTCCAGCAGACCAAATTTAACTCTGCAACATCACCAGTGTCATGTTCAAAATCAACGATATTATAAGTTTCTGAGCTGTTGTCAACTTCCGAAATGCGTTTTTGTATAGGAGGTACTTTTGAAAAACTAACGCCATGTTTCCTACGAACGTCAGCTAAGAAAAACTCCCGCCTTCGTACAACATCACGAAGATGCTGTACACTATAAATCTGCGTATTTAAAATTTCGTGCTGAATTTCCGGCATTAAATTACGCCTTAAAATTTCAACTAACGTACTATCATCAATAGGCTCATTTAATTTATCAATCAAGTCGTTGACTGCCTCATAAAACACATCAAAAGGCTCATTCGGCTTTTGCTTTCTATCACGTATCAACTCCAGAAAATCTATATCCGTTCTACAATCCCTATATTGTTCCCTCAGGGCTTTACACAACCTTGTCCATGTGATTTTTGGACCCTTTTGATGCAATCGCCAAAACCAATCGTTAGCTTTTCCTTCAAATAAAGCACCGGCATTGCTACATAATAAATCAAAATCACCATACAATGTCTGCCCTGTCAACGCCTCTACTGGATAAATAAAACTATCTACCGGCAAGCTATTAGCTGATCCCGAAAACTTAATCTTCCAATTAGAGATAGTTTGAAGAACTTTATCAGGTCGGAGATACAAATCGGATGCCATAAGCGACCTTGGAGGATTATAATTGATCCTAGCGTTATCAGGACGAGAGTTAGAAGCATGACCGGAAGATGGTCGAATTCCCAACATTTCTCTTAGCGTCTGATGTTCAACATCAGGTAGTGTCTGTATCCGAGGAGAAGTCTGACAAGCTGACGTCTGCTGAGAAGGCTCAGATGCATTGAAAACGTTTGGACTTATTCTAGCTAAACTAGCCTGCAAATTGGTTTCAATTACTGATGATATCTGATTGTTTATTGCCGAAAATAGTTGAGCTTGTTGCGTAGAAAACATGGAAGCTATCATATCTTTCAAAGCATCAGGCTGGATACTAACTGCGTTAGGGCCAGATGCTATACTACTACAACAAGACGTATCTGAAGTAAGAGGAACAATTGCAGGTTGAATTATAGCGGATGTCTCTCCGAGTAAAACTGAGGAATTATTTGTTTGTGTTGTGTTAGATTCAGAACTTTTCGAGCGAGTAGTAACGGATAAAGTATTTCCGGACGACTGTTCGCTTACTATTCGGGTATTACAAATGGGACAATATGGTCTAATTTTAAGATTCTTGCTTAAGCAAGTCTTATGAAAAATATGACCGCAACATGTCTGAATCTGTATGCTTTTGGACGAAATATTATTATGACATAATTCGCAATTAATGCTTTTCTCAGCAGGGACAATAGCGTCTTCATCCATTTCGAAAGTAAACAGGTATTACAAAAAAACCAAAATAGAATTAAAATATGTGATTAAAAAAAAAGAAAATATTAAAACAAAACGAAACAGAACCCGTTTTGTCAAAAAAAAATAAAAATTTTTCTCGAATAAACAATTACGGAAATAGTGTATTCAGTTTATTTCGGAAACACTACCTTTTTATAGAAAATAAAAAAAACGATTTATATTTATAGCCTTGTACGCTAACTAAAAACAAAAAAAAACAAAATGGTCTTTAAATCGGAAATTAAAACTCAACCGGCACTAATACAGAATTAACTAGATACATGTATGTATGCTGCGGTAACAGTGTTAAGCATTGATTAGAAATGCCGCTGTTAACATAACAATACTCAAAAAAAAAAATTATTGTGGGGTATATGAAAAACTAATCCAAAGAACTTAAAAGTTGTGTATGAATGTTTAAAGAAAATCTATTAAAAATTTATAAAAATCTAAAAAAAATATTTATGGGAAAAAATAAAAAAAATAGAATTATATAAAATAATATCATGCAAAACTAGAAACAGATTTAGTGTACAATAAATATGGTATGTAAATTGTAAACAAAAAAAAATATTATAATAATAAAAAAAAATTAAATAATTGGTTGATGTTTGCTTAACTCGAACAAACCCGATATGTTTGTCAATATTTCGAAATTTCAAATATAGATATAAAGTTGTTTTCTTTTTCCAATTGTTTGATTCGACTAACTAATGGTATACAGTTGCTGTGAAAATAATTCGCTTCATGAAACTAAACAATAGTAAAAGTCAAAATGTATTTATAAAAACAGACTAAATACAGAATTTGCTGTTAAGGATAATCCTATTTAAATAAGACTATTTCCATTAAAAGCTGATTAGGGTACCTTCATTTATTCAAATGCACCTGTGGTTAGACCCGGCTCTATTGTCCAGGAACTAATTTCCAACTAGATATAAAAGTAAAAAAAATGAAAATACTATGGAAGATGACTAATAACTTGAAATAAATGGTTATAGTCAAAAGCCTACAAACTATTTCAGAAAATAAAATCCAATAAATTTCAAGCCATTAGAAATAAAAGAAACTTGAAAGGTAGAGATATTTAAAGAAAAAATAAGAAAAGTAGAAATGGAATAAGCATGTATAAAGGAGGAGCCGAATAAAGAAAATTTAACCAAAACAAGGTAAGATCAAATAGGTGGAATTAATTTTGTGACGTTACTATTCGGGCCCCACGTTGGGCGCCAAAAATTTTATATTGTAGCATATAACGAACTGATTTTGTTTCTGTAATTGTGTTTTTTTTTTTTATTCATAATTTGCGAAGCTGTATCAAGCGGTTGCATGCATTTTCACCGGCCTTATTGCTCGTCGGGGGAGGAGGTTCGTTGCTTCTAGCTATAGGGCTACAATAAAATTTTACTAATTGCATGCAATCAAATCAAAAGAAATAGCACAAAGAAAATTATTAAATAGTTTCGAAGGAATTTCGATTGCGTCTAAGATGTTGTTGACACAATCTTTTGCCCACCCTACCATGATTACTAAAAACTAAATCCATAACTCGATAAAGTTATTAAAATTATCTAGTAATCCCAAAAACTATTCACAGCAACACTGAAACCAAAAGTCTCAAATCAAACAATTAATTAAAAAAAATTAAACAAAAATCATAATGATTTATTTACGGAAAAAAAAATCAATCTAAAATTAATTTCATTTTTAAATAAATTAATTTAATAAAACAATATCGATTTCAATATAATAAATAGAACAGTTTCCGAAAACACAAGATTTGATTACAAAATTTTAATGTTTGTGCCTAGAAATAAATTTTACAATTAACATTAAATATTTCCAAACCAAAACGGTTTCAGGGATTATATTAAAATAAAAAAAACGATTAATTATAACTAAAATGAACAGTTGGGTAATACGGTTAAACACCAAATATACTTGCATTAAAAATATAAATAAATCAACATATGTAAATAATAAGAGTAAAACATCAACAAGAAAAATATAATAAAGAGACTTACATTGAAATACAGATGCTCCCACGACGAAAGATCTTTCGTTGAGTACAGCTCACAGAGAGTTTTGTTGTAATCACAGTTTCTTTGAAGAGCATAACTCTACACAAACGTTAAGAAACAAAGTACTCGTAAAAATAATTAAATTGAGTTCAAGTGATGTTAAAATGATATAATCTTTGTTTTACAGAATTCAAATTATTATAATTATATCACAATTGCATTAAAATATCATTTATATGCATATATATTAATTTAATAAAAAAAACAAATAAGAAATTTATTAGGGCATTGCCAAGCACAAATTAGTTGTTAACATTAAGAGTTTGTAAATTATTCATATTTACATTATTCCGTATTTTAATGCAATTGTATTTACATGTCTATACACACTTACAAAATAAATGAGATCACTTATATTCTTAAACTACACTAGCAAATCAATATTTTAATTAATTGAAACTTGAAACAATTTTAATAAAATTTAAGCACTGACTGGACTTTTCTGTTCTTAAAAATATTTTTTTTTTATTCGTTTATATTTTTAACTTTAGCAAAATTAAAATACTGTTTTTTTAGCTTTTTCGTCCACTCTAAACAACAATTCAATTCAATTGAAGTAAACTTAGTTGTACTGTTTGAAATAATTTTGTTGTAGCAAGGGGTAATTAAACAGGCAGAAAAAATGTTTTTTTACACTCTTTTCACATGAGATTTCTTCCGAATTACAAAAGTTTAAGAGGTTTATTATTTTTTTATGCTTGTTTATAGACAAATTAAATTGAAAATTTTCATGTTTAGTTGTTTAATGTCTAATTTTTCAATACTGGATTTTGCAGGTTATTTTTAAGTTACTTTTAAGAAATAATTTTTACCACCAGACTTTAAACTCATCACACATTATTGACACTTCTAACAACCACTTTATTGTACGAACCACGAACCAAACTAACTTGCTGATCCCAGATTTCTTTCTCAAACACGCATCAATTTTCTATTTCTTATGCATGTATGACTAGGTGCCAAATCTAAATAAATATAAAAAAACATGAGTTTTTTCTTCCTATTTTTTTAGGTTTTAAGAGATTTCTTCCTTTTTTTTTTTAAATAATTACCATATATGATTGGCACCTTTTAAATTTTCTTTTTTCTTTAGAAACTGAATACAGAAAAAGACCTTTAAACCTCCAATCAGTCAGAAGACAATTATGCCTGTCAAAGAAAATTTTCATATAAACAAAATTATTGTTTTATATGAGAAAATTTGACAATAAAACTAACTTTAGATGCACTTATTAAAACTCACTTTTTTTATTTTTTTTCTTTAAACACTTGTACTTTTGTAGGTAAAATTACTTTAACCTCAAAAAAATTGCTACGTATCTATCTTTATTTTCACAAGTAAAAAAAAATGAAATTTAAGAAATCAAACTTTTGAACTTGATGGTCAACTTCTCGACTGAAAAATGGCGAAAATAATCTTTCTGCAGCTATAAATATAACCGGGCTCGTATGATATTACGGTTTTATTCCAAAAATTATTAAATCCACGTCTAACCAAATAATAATGTAAACGTCAAACAAGTGATAGGAGTAAAGTTGTCGAGCCAGTGGTTGGCAACAGATGGCGTTAGAAAAATTTAAATTTAGGAATACGTGTAAAAAAAAAATTTTAGCAAGCGCCATTACAAATATTAAAAGGTAAATTTTATATTCTACATAGAAGTAAGAAGAAGAAGAAGTGTTCGCCACCGTTAAACCTTTTTCTGAAGAATTTTTCTTTTTTTTTTTTTTTTGTTATATTTCATTTATTTATTCTAATTTTTTTTTAAATTATAGGCACAACCTCATGCTTATGCATGCATAAACAAAATTTTTAAACATCTCCAACTCTACTTTTATAGTTTTATTTAAGACAAACAGAAATAACTTTAGGTTTCAACAGACTTTGAGACCCTCAAAGTTATAGTTTAAAAATTAAATCCCTATGAGCAAAAAGTATTAAAATAAACAAATACATTAAATATCAATTACACAATTCAAAATTTTAATTATCAAACAAAGATCCGTCTCCTGCCAATAAATCATACATACGCCCATACAAATTATTTAATAAAACTAAAGTTTAAATCAAAAAGCCAATTGAAACAATATTTTTAACTTTTTACACATACTTTTTAGCCAATTATATGTATGGCTGTGTGTCAGCGCTCCAATATGTGACAGTATGTACGCTATATTACAACGAAACAACAACAACAAGAACATTCAACAAGAATAAGTTTTTGTTAAAATCACTAATATAAACAAACCATTTTCGCATCAAACAACAACAAATAAAAATATGAAATGTTGACTGTTAATCCATGGCTATAACTGTGTAACGCACTGCTGTCTTGCTAGACCCTTTTACACTCTCTAGCCTGATGCTTTGTGTGAGTCTCGGTAACAACCAACAATCTAATTAGTATTCTGTTGACACTTTAATCGTGATTACGCCGGAAAACGTACGCGTCAACATGCTGGCAGCCAATTTTTTCTCTGCTCTCTGTCTCTCGTAATCACTCACACCTCTCTTTGAAATTTATTTATTTTATTTTTTTGAAGCACTCAACATTAGCTAGACTACAGAGTACGTTTGTGTGTTTTAACAATATTTTTTACTGCAAAAGGATATCCGCTAGAAAGTAAAAAAAAAACGAAATTGAAAAACAACAGTAACAAAAAATTCATAACAACGCCGTGTTTGTATGTGTTGTATTCTAAAAGCGTACAATATATTGAAGAAACAGAACCAAACACACATACAAATAGATTTGATCCTAACACAGCTGCCACTAATACTCAAATACACTCACAATGCATATGATATATTTAACAATAATAGCAACAACAGCACTACATCACTATGGCAGTTGATGTACAATGGTCTACTCAAACACGAGATTGTACTTGTTAGTGGGAACAAATTGAACAGGGAATTGTATGTTATTTTGTTTTTTATAAAAATATTCACAACCCTTAATTGTGGAGCTTATAATGGAAACTTTAAAAATATTCCTAAAATATATTTAAGGGAAATTGTGTAAGAACTGAAAAGTTTTCCTAAATTTTACGTCTAAAGTCTAAATTATTCTCCTGCTAACTTTTAAATAGATTCCAAGAATGCTGACGAAGCTTTAAGCAAATCAGAAAATGCATTTCATTCTATCGAAATCTCACTGTTCTCTTTACAATTAGCCACAAATAATAACGAACTTAAGCCAAACTGAAAAATAATAATTCATTATCCCTTAATATTTTAAGTTGCCAACCTTTTTGTTTATATGCTCTTTGTTTAATTTCTTCCACAAGCAACAACTACTCAAAACTATATAAAACATTAATTTTATACAAATTTAAAATCTGTGTCATCAAAGGTTAATCCTTTATATAATAACATAAACAACATCTATAATCCTTCTAAGGTTTTAAACATAAACCATTTTACCAAGTAGGATTTTGACACGTGAGTGTTTTAAAAGTTTGGTTTTTGCTTGTTTTAACAGCAGCAGGTAGTTTCGAAAAACATTTTAAGGCTTTATTAACTTTTAAAAAAAGAGCTGAAATCCTTTATGCAATCAAAAACAAAAGTTACATGATGGGAAAACGTTACATTTTCGCTAAAAATATAATTTTGCTTTATTTAATACAAAATTTCGTTGTAAATATTTTAAAGGTACTAAACTTTGTTTAAGTAAAAAAGTAACTTTTTAGCAAAATTAAGAAAAATATTTAAAAACTAAAAAAGAAATTGGAACATTAACCTCATCACCTAATTTGTGAACCAACCAACAACCTAAACATCAAGCAATTTAATTAATAAATTTTCAATTTTAATTTTAAGGAAAAATTGTTACTTCTACACCTGTCTGCTATTGAAGAAATGAAAAATATCCAAACATTTCATTTATGCAACATAAACAATCACGCATAAAACAAAAACATTCATCATCAGTTGTCAAATGTTGTGTCCCTTGTGTCCTTGTCTGTTTTTATGTAAAATTTTACTTTATTTGCCTGTCAGTCCTGTCTGCCTGTTTGTCGGTTGCTGTCTAAATAACCTTAATTTCTTTGTCTCCTTGCTGCTGTTGTTTGTCCAATTTTCAAATTGTAGTTGAATTGGGCTTAAATTTCCTAAATTTGCCCTTGTTCAATACACATCAACATTTTTTCCCGTACAATGTAAATGTTGTTGTTGTTGTTGTTTTGTTTTTGCTTGGACAGGCTGATCGGTTTGTCGTTTGATTGTCTGTTTTTAAGTCAGCCTTACAACAGTCCCTCTTTCCACCTTTTAAGTTGACATTGATGAAATTGTATTTTAGTAGCATTTTGACTCCATTTGTTTGTTTGTTTGTTTGTTTGTGTGAACTTTGTTTTGCATTGTGAAAATAAGCTTGTGATTAAAACGGAAATTAGTAATCAGTATTAGTGAAAATTAAAAGGAAATTTTAAGACATTAATTAAACTGATGTAATTGGGTCTGTGCGTTACTCATATTTATTCCTCTAAAATCCCACTGTTTAACGTACAGCACTTATTTACTTTGACATTTCTGTTTAAACGCGTGATGATATTTAAAGGTACTTATGACGATTAAGTGAAAATAATGGCGACCAAAGTTACGTATTTGACATTAAACACTTTCCACAATATCAAAAGAAAATTAATTTAAACAAAAACATTTTCAATCATTTGCGCAGCTCTTATATTAATGGCCGGTCTTTTCAAGAACGTTAAGATAAATTGAAAATAACCAAACCTAAAAATTAAAATAATATTATAGACTAACGAATACACAAGTTTGCTCCATTGAGTACCTTATAGTATAATTTAAGCCTATTTTTTATTTATATTATTTAAGTATAATGAATTGTACCTTTTTATAACTTTCACCACAAAAAGTGGAAAAATGGTAAAACTAAGTTTGTCATACCGTTTGTAATTTCTACATTATCCACATCCGACCCTATAAAGTATATATATTTTGACTTCTTCTGCATAGCGATGCCGATTGAGCGATATCCTTCTATACGTCTATCAGTCCGTGTTAGTGTTAAAATCAATTTTGTCAAGGCAATAGATTAGCTAGAGAAAATGTAAATACGCCAATCAATCAAAGACAGAGTCGAAACAGGTGCTACTGGAAATCAGCAAGATCGCTCCACGTCCTTCGGGGCATCAGGCAAAACAACACGCCTACCTTAAATTTTTCTATATTATTTGGAACAATAAAGTAACTCCGTTAAACAAAAAACAAAAATATGGAGTGATGGAGAATTAAAAAATAAGAAAAAAAATTCAAGTGAATAACTGGCGCTCGCCCATATTTTCCGAATTATGGGCCTCTGAAATTTTCAAATTTTTCAAAATATCAATATGGGTATCATTTTAAAGCTTTTGAAGAGATCTTTAAGGAAATACTAAAATTGTTAAAAAACGCTTAACCGATGACATTTTTATGTAAAATTATATATACGTGAAACATAAATATTTATATTTAAATTCTCTGTCACCCCACTGCTTGCTTTTTTGATTGAAGTTGCTTCACTAAACTAGATTTACATAGATGGTGAAGGGAATATAAGATTCGACATAGCCGAATATAGCACTCTTACTTGTTTTAAAATTAAACCTGATATAAATGATTGTCCAAACATAGTTTGAACACTTACTTATTTTGTTTTTTTAGTATTACCATTTAAATTATCATTAGCATAGTCAGTCTCTGAATTATTATTATAATTATTCTTACTTTTATAAGCTTACTCTGTTTATACCATATTTGAATTTAACGGCCAATGAATTTTTGTATACCAGATATAAGACTTTATATTCGCTCTAATGAAATGTCAACTAAAACGAATCCGTGCGACAAAATGTCAAAAAACAAAAACATAGTTTTGCTGCAAGCAATTTAAGTATTTTAAGTCACTCTTTTATTTAACCTCAACTGGTAAGCATCAACTACAGAAGAATAAATTACTGGATTTCCAAACATTTTCTTATATGGTTTTTTTATTTCTTTCCGTAAATCCAACCCTGCTAATTACACTTAATTGAGTACGGAGGATTAACTAATTCACTCTATCATCATCTATACATACCCACGTACGTACCTACGTCTAAGAAGTGATAAGAAATATTTTTCCTAATTAAACAGAAAAATTTCAATGATATTGCATTAAAGAATTTTATTTGAAAGCACAAACGGTCAAATTGTTAAGAAGCTTAGCATTACTTGATAGAAAATATTCTTGTGACATTTAAATTTTATACTTTAATAGTTTTCTTTATAAAAAAGTCTACTCAGTTTTTTCTGTTAATCCAATGCACTCGTCTATTTAAATATGTTATTATTTTCAGTGGCTGTACACGACAGTGCGGTTTTACTACAACTGTCTTGTTTTTGCTAAAAAAAGCATTACCGCTGGTCACATCAACAAAAACGTCATAAACAATAATGAAAATAACTTGGAACAATTTTACAACAATTGTTGTAGAAAGCAATGAAAACTAAGTAACAGTTCCAAGGGAAACATCAGAATTTATTGCTTTAGAGCAAAGAATTTGCAACAGCAAAAACAATTTAAATTATAATTATATTTTAGTTAGGCTAAAAACTTAATTTATATATATGTTTAATTAGACATTTCTTTTTAAAATGTATATGGAAATAAAACTAACAAAACTAATTATTATTTTTAAATAATGTATTATATTGAGTCTTTAGTGGAAGTAGAGATGCAAAAATCAAATTAATTTTATTATTGTTGCTAAGATACTTTGCTGCAATTTATTTTTTATATCTATTTAAAATAATTTTGCGAATTAATTTACATTAGAAAAACTAATTGTGACAACAAATATAAATTAAAATAATTTTAAATTATAATTTAATAATTTTCCCTTTTCATATACATATTTTATTAATAAAAATAAATCCAAAATATAATTGGTTTAAGTTTTTCCTTTGTGTTTATTTTTTTGTTATTTACTATTAAAATAAAACAACTTAACTTGCAAGAAATCCTTAATATTATTTCAAATCGTGCTAAATATTTAGTATTAAGCAATTTAATGAGTTTACATCCCTTTTTATTACACACACACATGACATCATATCCCAGTAAACAATTTAATATATCTTCATAACTTCTTCTTAAAACTGTTAGACAATTGAAAATCGATACATTTACAACAAATCCGTATAATATTATATTAATAAGGGCTTTATTAAGGATTTTTTAATTTTAGAAAAATAAAATTAATGTCAATATATGCAATCTCAGAACACATTTTCCATACAGTACGCATCAACCGTGTCCAAACACACACACCCAACAATTCTATAGTTGCAATTTCTATTCAAACAAATAACAAACTTTAAAATATTTATTTATTAAATTGAGATCATATTTACAAGAATTTAACATTTGGTTATTTAAATGTGAGACAATTTATGCCAAAGGTTAATTTTAATTCACTCATTCTTGCCTTTGTAGCCGATTACGATTTAAGTATAAATATGTTTGTATTTTTATATCTTTAATTTCTATTATAACTTCATCCTGCCATTATTTATTTATCATATTCAAATGCAACATGCAAACATTATGTTGAACGAAAATAAAATAATAATACAATTTTAATCCTTGTAATTTTGCTCTTAAAAACATAAATCTTAATACCGTATAAAATGTTATAAATATTCTTAGAAATGAAATTATACTTTAACAATTATGAGATATTAATTAACATGTAATTACTGCATATTTTCATATAATTTGCTTCGTTCAATTTAATTGTTAAAAGGATATTTAAATATATTTGTATGTTATTATTGTTCGGGTCAAGTCAAATTAATTACAAAGCAATTAAATGTATACAATCATGTATTGTATTCCTAAGCTTGAATCAACTTTATTTTAGGTACAAGCAATTTCTTAATGTTCGTTTAATACAATATTGTTGAAAAAGTATCGTAAAAATTAATTAGAAAACAATTTTTTTCCAACTATAAATATAAATTTTTGATTTTGAACTCGTCTTCAGAGAAGACCGGAGAAAGGTTTTTCAAGCAATTTAAAATAAATATTTATGTTGCGAAATGTTTTTTCTTTTTATTTGGTTTTACTATTGTATCTATCTAAATCAGGTCAATTTGAAAAAATATTTATTTTGTAAACATTGTAAAATAAACAGCCACAAAAAAAAAGTAAAAAAAAGATCTTTAAAAACCATTCACACACAAGCACACACACACCTAAATTTATAAATGTACACAATACATAAATACATATCATTTACGCATTTTGTGGTTTGATAATGGTTGAGAAATCTTGTTTTCCTATTTTCGTTTTATTTTTTCACATTTTACTCTTTCTGTGGTCATGTGCATAAATGAATATTTACAACAAATAATATTACAATAAATGAATACAAAACGACCGCAAAATAATATCAACTGAATGAAAAAAGAATCAAATACATACAAAAATAGCAATACACCATCAGCAACACAACAGCGATAAGTATTTGTAAAAGTCATTATTCCAGCAACGGCAAACGAAATTGCAGTTGTAAATTCAGTTGATGTTGCATACAAATGCTAAAAGCGCAAGTATCTACAATACAAAAAACACACATACACAGATACAGATACAGATACATATGAATATGTTAAGTTTTGGCTTGGGTATAATGAGAAAACTATATAGAAATATTTAAGTATAATTTTGCAAAATAAAAACAATAAAAAAACAACAAAAATATATCGAACGACTATGACAGTGTGTATAAAATGTATCCATAAACATGTACCCTTAAAAAAAAATGAGAAATGTATGCGATCTATTTAATATTTCACACCGAAAGTAAAAATTATTTTACTCAAACGTTTTTCAAGAAATTTGATTTTTTATATGAATC
Organism: Gymnosoma rotundatum; assembly: GCA_916610165.2. Taxonomy (NCBI): domain Eukaryota; kingdom Metazoa; phylum Arthropoda; class Insecta; order Diptera; family Tachinidae; genus Gymnosoma; species Gymnosoma rotundatum. The sequence continues at coordinate 1,092,828 of OU744337.1, forward strand.
AAACGAAAATCATTAATTTGCTCATTTAGAAACTGTCTAGTCGAATTTGTTGCTTGTAGTGCTGAAGCAGCATGTGCCGTCCGAGTGATATATGAAAGTGTTGTTTTGTCGCTCAAGGAATTGCTTATTGTTGGACCCTATTTTTACTAACATTTTAACAAAAATTTCTAAACCAAACTGGAAATGGTAGGAAGTAAGAAGACGTATCTGGTACACCAAAGACACACTTTTTTATCGAGTTCACATCTGGGCTTCAGTACACGCTGATATGCGCAGTAGGCCCTCTTGGGCTCTCAAGAACATTATCAATGTGCTGATGAAGAACCTTCATCTTTATCAGAAGTCCTGATAACGTCGCTTACAACTTTCAAATGATCTGTCTGAATGATGTGCAATTCGGGTATATGTATTTAGCGACAGTCTTACGGATGTTTAAGTTGAGGCCTATCTTTTGACATATTCTGTTCTTTAGTCAAGTATTGAATAACTTGTTCGTTAGCAGTCCTTGCCCTTGCTCTTAAAAAAGCATTTACGATGCTTGTGTGATTTCAGTTTTTCCAAATACCTCTTAGGAGAGACCCAAGGCGTCACCCGAATTGACTTATCGCCAGCTGCAACTGCTGCAGCATATAAAACTCCTATATTAAACCGACTTCGCACAGGAACTGAACGATATTCACCCGTGGAGGCTTTTCTCAATTCCACCTAACGGATGAGATCAATCCTCCTCGGACACAATTTTACGCAGGCCAAAAACTCACAGAAGAAAACATCTAGTCTCCAAAAACATGGATATTTGGGTTGGCTAACGATCTTAACGTACGGCCACACCCAAACCAAGATAATTACCTTTCGAATTTTTGTGTCACCGTTTCTTTCTTTTTCGCGCTTGAAGCAACCACACGGGCTAACATTTTTCGTTTGAATCACGAATTAAAAAATATTTACAGATAAATTAAATCAGATTCTTTAAAGTAAGGCCTTAAAAAAATGTTCATTTTTTTCATCGGAATATCATCCTTGTAGGCAAATAATTACGCCGAAGTGAAAATTTATTTCAATTGAAATGTAATTTTTATAATCTTTTTAAATCAAAAGTGTCTAATCCTTTTATGATTCCTCTTCTACACTCAACTTTAATACACTTGTCATCATTATTAATGAAATCCTTCTTAGTCATTGCGCATCAAATCCCATCAATAAATTACTTAAATGACATTTGTATTGAAAGACATTTCGTTTCTCATGCACAAGCATTTTTACATACATATAAATTCATAATACAAACGAACATATAACAATTCAATAAATTTTAGAAAGGACAAATATTCTAATACTCGTTGAAATTTTTTACATACTGTCTTTATAAATTTCTAGTAAATCGTCAAAGCCGGCTTCTTTTTGCTGTTGTCTCTTTGTTTGTCAATAAATATCACGCTAATATTAGAAAATTGTTAGAATGCTAGCAAGAGGAGCTTTTAAATCTTTCAACAGTTTTTTTTTTTTATTTCTATGTGATTTGGAAGATGTTATTGCGAAATTCCTTTTCAAGGAGAAGTAAAATATTTTCGAGAGATTAAATTATAATGAAATTTATGCTTTTGTATCGAACGCTGTTGTTTCTATTATTTCCTTTGAAATGTTATTGAAGCAGCAATCTTTTGTGATGACAAATATTTGAATATTCGCCATAGTAATAGTAACTAAAGATGTGTTGGTAAATTAAAATTTTGAAAAGGGAGCTGGATATTAAATCTTATTTGTTTTAAAAAAACATATTAAATCTAAATTTTATAATTAAAAACAACAATATTCTAATTAAACTTAATAAAATACTTAACAAAAAGAAAACTTAAGTAATGAAAAGTATCTATCACTTTTATGTATTCTTATGAAACTAATAAGAGAAAAATTAATTCAATTAATACATCGTTATTCTGTAATAAAAAAAAAACTATAATTTATTTAAACACAATTTAGCTGTAGTGGGCATTTTCTTGCACCCTGCAGAAAGAAAATAATAGTCTAAAATTAGCTCATAATGTTCAACACATACTAATGAAAATACGCCTAAGGTAAGGTTTTGATGTGGCATGGTTAAGCAAACTTTTTATTCTATACCAACTCATCCTCATATCAGCCTAATGTTTTATAATTAGATTAGGATCATCATTATGTGTTGCGTTATAAACTGCTAACTGGTGGCAAATTAGTTATAATTGAAAAGGGATTTTCAACACCCAAAAGACTTTTAGTTGCATAAGTGTGGACATATTAGAAAAATTTATTTAATTCCAAATAAATATGAAGTATTCGTCACAGTTTACTTGCCGAAACATCACAAAAAAGTCGAAATTAAAGTAATAAATCATGAAAATTTAATTAGCAGCTATATTTTGAATATCTGTAAAGCTACAGTAATATTTATTAGTTGTATTAAAGATATGTACATATATGAACACATATGACACGACAAAACCGGACTGAAGGTATCTTTCTTCAAGAAAATATTAAGTTTAAGCCAATTTCCAGTTAACAAAAAGAGACAAAAATCTATTTTGTAAAAAACTTGCTAAACACCTAAACAAAACAAATTAGTTTTTATCAAAAATAATATGCTGTAACTCTTGCATCACAAAAGAAATACGCACTAAGGAATCTTCCAAATGTCTTCAATTTTTTAAAGTCAACGAATTAGTAAAATATTCTTTATAAAAAAAAAAAACAACAACACCAACAAATTACTTCAATTATAATTAAAGTAGTTTTTGTATTGAGCTTTCTCCTTTCTCCTTCCGGTTTTGAATTTCTCCTTCCGGTTTTGAATTAAAATTACGTATTGGAACATGTTTGCCTCTTCTGGCAAAAGTCTTCAAAATAATCAGAGTTAAGAGATGAGCAAATAAATGTTATGGGTTTTATAATAATACTAAGTTCATTTATATATGTACCTTATTTCGGGCCACAAAATTTTAAAATGAGTAATTAATTTTAATGTACCACAAATAGGCCTGTTCTCATATGCTTTTGTTTACAACACGAATTATTAAATAAAAAATACTTTAAATTAGCGGTGTTTATTAGCACTGAATACAAAAAGGATTTTTATCTGAAATGCATCATAAATCCTTTCCCAAAAAATTGTATATAATACTTTTTCAATTAAAGGGACGGAAATACTTTTTAAATTATTTAATTTTTATAAAAAACTTTGTGCTATTTTTTAATTATCCCGGTTATCCCGATGACCATTTCGTTACCGCTTACTTAACTCTTCAGGAAGTTTCTGACAAAGCTAAGCAAGTGAGTGCTGTAAAACAGGAGATCATGAGTTCGATCCCGCCTTCGGACAAGCGTAAAACAGAAAATAGTAATTATTTTAAAACAATTAAAAATTAATAAACAGCAGTACAAACGTCCCGAGAGGCAAAACGCAATTATTGTGTGAAGCCATGGCAGATAATTTAGTGGAGACATCTAATTTAACATAAGAAGAGTAACAAATAATTTTCAAGAAGCCCTTTATAATAAAAAGTAGCGGTTAGCGCAGGGAAGTGTAACAGCATAACAACAAGTGTATGACAAAACGTGTATTGTGGCTATTGGATTAAAGGAGTAGTGGCTTGGATAAAAAGGAGTAGTGGAGATATCTGTGGACTGTTAAGATTAATAAACGAGCAGTTCATGTCTCGCCGGAGTAACACAGTAGTGTAGCATGGATGGCTGCGTTTGTAGTAATAACGCATATTTAGTAAATACGAGACCAAGGGCATACGAGACCAGTAGGATCAAGAAGTATAGCCAGAAAAAGCCATAAAGTAAGAATACGGAATTTATAACTAGCCACAGTGGTATTTGCAATCAAAAGAATCCGTACGTTTGTTCTAAAAGTGGAAAACGTAACAATATGTTTAATTTTAAATTCTTTTTTATTTTTATGAAATTCAATTTTAGTTTTTAAATGAATTATTTTTTCAATTTTGGCTTAAGTTCGTTATTAATAGTGATTATTTATAAAGATAACACTAAAACTGAGGAACCAGCAGAATCAAATGCTCATTCTACTTCGCTTCAACCTTCGTCTGTATTCTTCGTGTATATCTACAATCAATAGTTGTATCAATTGTAACTACTATTAATGAAATATGAGAAATTTTATTATTTTCATTTTGTATTTTTGAAATATTTATTTCTCCTAAGAGTCGTTATTTATTACAGGTGTTGGTTGACAGCGAACTTTTTATCCACACTAGCAAGAACTATCCTCTACTATCATAGTTCTACATTTTTCTACTGGCTATACGAGTACAAATATTGAACAAAATAAAAATAATTTATAAAAATATTTCAAATAAAAACCATATAAAAATTAATCGCCTTTATTCTAGTTGTCGACGTCAATGTTGATATGTGTCGACGCATTCAATTTGTTATTCTTCTTGTCGTATTTGACACTTATCGATTACTGCTCAAAGATTTATTGTATTCTATAACAAATGTGACGACGAAACTGTTTTTTTGCCGACGCCTTTTTTCATGACGACTGAAAGTGATTTAAATCAAACATAACATTAAAACTGTAAAAAAGTTAAGGTTACAAATGCAAATCAATTTGAAAAATTGTTGGAAGAACTGTAGAAGTATCCAACTCTTGAACTGTGTTTTCGCAAGGGCACTGCTCCATGCAATTTTAAAGAAAAATGGGAAGAAATTGGAAAAAAATACTAAATTCTCTTGGTCCGCCTAGAAGATTAGCAGATGGATGGGAAAAGGTAACAAAATAAAGAATCGAATAGGGATTTATAGAAAAGTTTGTGAAAATTACTTTTAAGGTATGGCGAAATTTAAAATTGCAAGTGAAAAAATAATATGGTTGCTAATAAAGCGGAGTGTAAAGCCAATGGCGGCGGAATCTTTAAACAATTTTCACTCAATCCGCTGGAAGAAGTTGTGGCAAAAATTCTTGAAGAAAATGGCCATGCAATAATCAAACTGATTTACTGCAGAAGCACAGCCAGTAACAGGCAAAGCATATGTAATTACTTGCGATCCGGCAAATAAAAACTATTGCAATACTACCTTAGAAGTTATCTTTCAAACACAAGTTTTGGTTTTTTCGAGTTTTCATCATCAATTAAAGCAAAATTTTCTTCACTATTAGAAAAAATTTTGATAAACCGTCGACGTCATCACAGGAATGTTATAGAATGCAAAATTTTTATTGAATTGACGCCGACATTGATACGAAGTGATATTGATACAAAAACGATTACGACGACGCCGACAACTAGAGTAAGGGTGATTGTTTTTTTTTTTCAAATAAATGGTCACTCTAGCAAAAAATTTCAAAACAAAAAATTTTCAAAACAAAAATATATTTTCAAATTAAGTTATAAATAAATTCGTCGTCCTAGTTGAGTTTGAATCGACGAATGACGAATTCTTATGTTTAATTTTAATACATTTTACTTATCATCTTGATAACATTGTGCCACATTTTCTCTAACGGACAGACTTCATAGAGTAATTTAGTTATATAATAATGCAAATTAGTACCAAACACCCAATTAATTGATTGATTTCTTTTATGACTAATTGAGTTCAATTAGTTCTTTAATTGCATAAACTCGTGTCTGAACATGTTATTATTAGCATAATATATTTAATAAAAATTAATTATTATAAAAAAAAAACTGTATTTTTTAGTTTGCTTAGAAAAGAAACCTTTGAGCGTCTCTATTTTTACTTCTTTCGATGCGTTTACATTATTATGATTTCTAATATAAAACACCTTTTACATCTTTATGTATAATTGCGAAGCAATGCAGTAATGAGCACCGTGATATATAGAATTAGTTCTTTAGTTCTTTATTGAATGTGTTTTATAACAGTCCTGAAAAGACTAATGCTTAACAAGCTGTAACAATAACAAAGAAAAAAATACAACAGCAGTCATGTAAAGCAGCCTTTACAAAAATGTTTCACTCGTATAATGATAATTATAATTAACAATTTGTTATCTCATCTGCACAAACACTTTCGCATATAACATGAAACAAATAAAGAATTTCCCTTTATTTTATAATGAAGTTTTCATTGCTTAAGTCATAGAGAAATAACAAACCAATAAAAGTTATATATTCCGCTATGCCGAATCTTATATACCCTTCACCATCTATGTAAATCTAGTTTAGTGAAATAACTCCGATTAAAAAGCAAAGCATTACAATGCATTAAGCATTAAAAAAAATTTCAGTATTTTCTTAAAGATCTCTTTAAAGGCTGTGAAATGATACCCATATTGATACTTCAAAAAATTTAAAAATTTCAAAATATGGGTGAGCGCCAATTTTTTCAGCTGATATTTTTTTCTTTTTTTTTTAATTCTCTATCGCCCCATATACATATATGTATTCGTTTTTTAATAAGAGTAACTTCACTGATCTAGATATGTTCCGATTGATATGGAAAAATTAGAGGTAGGCGAGGTGTTTGGCCTTCTGCCTCGTAGGACATTCCACCTTGCTGATTTTGAATAGCAACATTTTCGAATTTATGTCTGATCTATTGGCTTATTTAAATTTTCTCTGGCTCATCTAGTGCCTTGAAAAAGTTGATATTAACGCGCACACGGACAGACACCGCGCAATCGGTTTTGAAATGGATATTGTCGAAAATAACAAACGGAATGACAAACTTATTTATACCATTTTTTCACTTTTTGAGGTGAAGGGTATAAAAACAGTAAACAGAATTTTGTATTTTTAGTTTTGCCTGACCGCATAACTTTAGATGCACCCTTTTTATAATAAAGTGAATTAACAAAATACATTCTATTAAACAAAGCATTTGCAGAAATAGTTACGTGTGTCTTTACATGTTTAATGTAAATAAATGAGTATAAATAATAACATCACACAGTAATAATGAAAAATTTGTTATGAAAAAGTCACAAGTCCCCAAATCTCATACCTTTTTCTTTTAAATGTATACAAATGTTTATTATATTTATGATATTTATGGGCATTGTGCAATGCTTTCATTTCTAAGCAACAGCGAAATGAAATTTTTTAGAAAAAAAATCGAGGGAAAATATAAACGAGCAAAATAAGAGAGAAAAATATAATTATAATGAAAAAGCTTTTTATATAAGTAGAAGTGAATTAATATATGAGCAAATAATGAATGCGACTAGAGTTTTTGCAACAAAATATAAAAGAAATATTTATATTTTAGGTTTTATCATTTTTGTTTTTTTTTTCGCTAACTTTTCGTTGATGCTGAATGAACGAATGAATAAATATTGTTGCAAACCGTATGTGTGTTTGTGACATACTTTCAAATCCTTGCAACAACATAATGTTGCAATGCACATTCATTCGTTTATTTGTTTGTAAGTTGGTTGCGGCAAACAAACAAATAATTTATGATGTTGTAAATTGTAAAATGTTGACATCACACATTCTTCCGTATACAAACATACAAACCAATTTACACATAAAAACAAATAAAAGAATTTTTTCAAACAAATAATAAAGAAACTGACTGACTAATTGCCGCTTTCCGAGAGTGAAATTTGGTTCAGCGGTTTTATTTCTTTTATGAGAAATTCACAAAAAATATTCTTGTGTTAACAGTGAAAACAATTTTTATTAATAAGCAATGTGCACATGCAAATATATCAATATAAAAATTTATTATTCGTAATCTTTTAAGATTAAATTTACTTTATTCGTGCTTGATTCCTTCAAATATAAATATTTCAAGATATTCTCGTGAAATATTTTTTTTTTATTTAAGGAATCAAGCACGAATTTTTGTTTTTATTTATTTATCGGTTTTGTGCACAACAACAAGGTCTTATGCCCAGCAAAAAATTACCCATTACCTTAAAAAGTACTTGCCGTATAATGACTTACTTTTGTGATTCCCATATTTTGTTACTCGCTCACAAAACTCATTACATTAGTTCGCAAAAAGCTTAAGTTTAAGAATTTCAAGAAGATCATCATTATTTCCTGCACTAATTAATATAAGCAGTTCTCAGTAATTGATTATAAAGGTCTCATGCCTTGTTATAATCATTAGGTTGGTAATCTTATTTGGAAGGCCTTCCGCCAAAAATGATTAATTCCACACTCGATTGTTTTTCCGAAAAAAAGCTAGGTAGTTATAGTGCACGAATATGGTAGTGCAAAAATGTAAGTTAAAGATAAAAAAAAATAAAAAAAAATAATAATAATAATTAAAAATAATTGAATACAAATACAGTGAGAAAAAATGTAAACAATATAAAATTAACATATTATTACCTGCTTTTAAAAAACTTTAATTATAACTAATATTCTAATATTTGGTAGATTAAATTATTTCCAACACAATCACTGTTCAATATGACGCTTCCCATAAAGCGATGGTGGTTATCTTAAACTTTAAACAGTGTTATTCTACTTTTATGGGTTTTTAGCAGTTGTAAATTTGTTGCTTAAAAGCATTTTTTTGTTTTTTATATTTGCGCCTAACAAGCTCGTAGAAAAACATATTCACATATGCAATATGAATCCGCAATTATATTTCTATAAAAACAACTACGTCCACATACCAGACGTTCATACAACAAATTTCGAGCATGTGTGAATAATACTCTTTTGTAAATATGTTGCATGTTTTTCATACAAAATTGCAGTATTCAACTTATCGCGTATTCCGATTATATGATAATATGCATGTTTGTATATATGTCTGTTCTATTATAGAGTATCTGGATACATAAATTGTGTAAATGTTAATTTGTAGAAATTTAAGTTTGGGTGAGTGCACGATGTTTATTATCACGTAAAAGTAATTATATAAAATTTCCATCATGTGTTTGCATAAAGCAATATACATACATACATACATACATTCACTAACACTTATTTTCACTGCTTCAAAATATAAATTAAAAAGTTTTTATTATTATTAACAAAACATATAATTAAAACAACAACGTCCTGTATAATAAAAACATATTTTTTTTATACAAATACAAGAAACCACACGCTTTTTTTCATAATTTTAACTCTTCTATGCATGTGCTTAAGCAACAACAACAACAATAATAAAAAAAAAGAAACACCAGAACAAAAGTTGTAACAATTTGATGCAGGCAATTTGCAGCGAGATATTTTAATTAGTACTCGCCTATGACAGCAAACACTACTCTGGTTTGACTAATAAAAAAATTTATATATTGAGAGAAAATAAAAACAAATAAAAGCCAGAAGCAAATCACAAACAATAAAATGTTTGACAATATCCCACTGCCTCAAGTGGTAAAATATGTAACGAAAATTCCTTTTTATTTTTACAAATAACTCAAAATATTTTTAGTAATGGACGCCATGATGAACTGCAGAAAACATTTCTATATTTTTATAAAATTCAAAGCCCATTTTACGAAATAAATACAAAATTTCTTCTTTAGGCTTTAGGTCATGAAATATTTTAATTTCCAACTTTTTTCTTATTAATTTTCTTTTTTTTCGTTTTTTCGGTTTCACTTTTATTCATTACATTTACATAAGTCACGCTCAAATTATAATCATCAGAATGACTTAATCGCTCTTAATAAATGTCTTATGTTTTGGTGGTGTTTAGCTGTTCGTTCGAAAGATTATTACGATTACTTACAAGTAATTATTCACTAAATCATATATTGACATGTATTTGTGTGTAGGTGTAGGTGATTGTATACATACAAATGTATATTGCTTTCATTGAACATACATATATATTTGTATGTGCACACATGTATTATATTATTAATATGTGCTTTTGTTTGTATTTAAAGTTAAATATCAGATACGTGTGTAATCATTGCTAATTTACGTTATAAGGCAATTAAAATGATAATTTCATTTATACCGAATTATAGTGAAATGCAAATGTATAAACTTTTATTTCAAAAAGGATAATATGTCAACAAATTGGGTTAAGACATTTCAATCCTTTATATTGCTTATACTGATGAGAATAAAAGTAATTAAGACAAGGCCGTAAATAATGTTTTCTTTTATGTTGACTTTCTATTTATACAAATAAAATTCTAATATGCAAACTTAAACTTTAATTAAAAAACAAACTATAATTTATGATTTTTTTTAAAGACTTGGAGTTTTCTTGAAATTAAGTTATATTCAAGAATTCAGCTAATTTTTTAACTTTGATTTTAATTGCTGATACAAATTAGTGTTTTTAACTATTTATAATATTATTTTACTTATTTTATTCTAACATCAGATTTTTGCACAATTTTAAATGAATCTTTCATTTATTTTTAGCAATAACAACTAATGCAAAAAAAATTACTTAAAGGATGATGTGGGCAACACCATGGATATGTCAAAAACTAAAAACCTTTGACTCTTTTCAAAATAAGTTAAGAATATTTAATAGTTTTTAATAATTAATTTTTACCCAACCAGGATTTGAATCATAGATCTTATAAATGAATGAAAATAGACTTATTTTCGGCTTTTTGGTTCATTTTGTTTATTTTTCATTCTTTTAGCGTCTAATTTTTCTTGTTTTTTTTTTTTTTTTTGGAAAACATCCGCATACATAAGTCAATTTTCATTTAGTTTTTAATAATATCGGGTTCACCATCTAACATTTTTTTCAACTAGTGGTTATTTCATGAATGAAAACACTTAGCTCATGTCTGATTTGACAGAACGAATATGATTGTGTATACACTTGAAGCCGAAGCTACATTTTATAATTTGCGCCCTGTTTTTGATGATCGCATTATCTGCCGCAGAGCTGATGTCGTTTGGGCACCTCGAAGCTTCAATTTAACACCGTTGGACTATTATTTGTGGGGTGCCATTAAAGATAAGTGTTACGCCGACAAGCCAGAGACGATTGACGCTTTAAAGGACAATATTCGTGAAGCCACTGGTGAAATACTGCTGCACACAATCGATAATGTGCTTATGAATTGGACCGATCATGTAAGCTACTGCATGGCCAACCGAGGCGACCACTTGAATGAAATTATTTTCCATTATTAACCGGAAGGATTGTACTTAAAAAATAAAAAAAAGAAAATTTGAGAAAATATTCAGTAGTTTTTTATATGTAGCATTTTCAAAAAAAAAAAAGTTATTTGGCGGACCCTATATTATAGAGAAAAGTTTGTAGCGTACGTTATGTCATGAACGATTATATATTTTAAATTAAATTCAATCTCGGGAGAATTAAATGAATAATTTTTTTTTTAAATTACGTGCTGTTTTTATAACGATTCAATTATTAAATCACCGATATTGATTGTTAAGGGTGAAAGCATGTTTCGATGGCTAATTCGCTACCTCTCATTTAGCTCTTCAGGAAACTCACAAATATTTCAAATATACTAACGATTTTTGCCCAAACAATAAAGTAAAGACAAAAATCAAAGTTTCAGCAAAAACAACAACAATCAACTATGATTTTATTTTTCTTTAAACCACTGTATACGGCTGACTTTTTTCGGCTCTTTTATACAACTAAAAGTTGATAAAAAATAAAATATTACACTTTAGACTTTGAAAATTATTAATGAAAATTAAATAACTGGAAAATTAAATTCATTATTTTTTTTCAAATTAATTGATATTAAATTTTATTTATTGATTAATTTTCTAAGGACATTCTTTCATTTGAATATAATGGATTGTGAAGAAAAAATGTTTGGGTTAATACAAGAATAAAATAAAAGAATAATTACACCTCCTTAGCAGGGTTCCCAGAATTTGTTCGAGTGAAATCCCTGATAAGTTAAGTTTTATCCCCACAATACCCCAAAAAACAATTTCAACTATCCCCAAAAATCTCCAATACAATTAATAATATTTATTGTTGAATTCAATTTAACTATCATGTTAAGGTGTTTAACAAAATCGAAAAGTTCTGAATCAAAATGTTTCATCTCGTTGTCTAAAGCGATTTTTTGGTACAAATTTCTGAAAATGGAACAATAGTGTACCAACAAATCGTAATACTTTTAAAATGTGTATTATTTTTCAATAAAGATTAAAGCACATCGTATTGTATTTTATTTCTTATTTTCATTTTCATTGATATCATTGTTGAAAAAAGGCGAATTCATTTTTCAAATTTACGTCGAGACACGTCATAATTTTTAACAATAGAAAATTGTACGCAGCAAAAAAAAAAAGTTAAATTTATTTCATAATAATAATAAAAAAACATAATTTAAAAAAAATTCCCAAAATACCTCTTCAATTCCCCAAAACGCAAAATATATCCGCAAAGAAATCCTCAAACACAAACTGAAATTTTCCTACCCATTTTGAAAATAAAATCTCCGATTTGTAGAAAAATCTCTTAATCTGTCAACCCTGTTCCTGAAAGTCGCAGAATATGTCATAACTTTAGTAGCACCTTTAAAAACAATTTCGTTTCATATCACATACAATACATCGGATCACCTTGTATCAAATGTGAAAAATTTCTTTTCAGATATTGCTACATTGAATCAAACATAATGTCCTTATTACTTTTCAAATTTTATTCCACTCTAAACGAAAAGGCTGAACACATAAGTATTTAATTTATAAAAGTCACATTATTATGTAGACACGAAGGAACAGCAAATATCATAGCACTGCAGGAACTCAAAAATAACTCAAACTCGTAAGTATTTTACAAAATAATGAATGCAAAACAATTATAATTTATTGAGGTATATCCTAGACATGTCACAGAACAATTCGCACACCTTTTTAAAAAGTGACTCAACTCAAAATTTTTACTTTTCGGAAATCGAAAGAAAACTGTTTTTGACCTGAATAAAATGGTTAAAAACAAAAACTTTCGACTATTTAGTAGAAAATCCATAACGAATATGTTATGAAAAGTTCTTTTTATTTGTTTAATATTTATATACTAGATAATGAACAATTTAATTAAATTTTAAGTTCAGTCACTTTGGAACTGTGTGTGCGAAAACTAAAGGCATGACAACATTTATTTTCTTCCCTACTCGCCGGCATAGTTCTACGTTTTTATCTTATATTCTGCTACTAATCCTAGAATTTATGATCATTATTATTTGCAACTCTAGAATTTAAAAGATTTTTAAAAAGTTAATATTTATCACTTTATTACATCCTAAAAATATGCAACATTTAATTAGAAATGTTTTAAAGTTAAATATTTTATTTTAGTTATTAGAGTTGACTAAAGTAATTTTCCAATTGATTATTTTTATAATTTTGTTCCAAACTAAATGCAACGTAAACGTAATAATAATATTTTTACCACAAACTCATACAATTATTCAAAGGATGAGGTGTTCGAAGATCGTTTTTAAACAGTAAGAAATTATTGTTAATTAAACTTTAAGCAATTTTCCAAGGAATTTAACTAAATTTCTTATCCAAACCAAAAATACAAAAAAAAAAAAAAAAAATTAACGCACATGTTCTTGTGCGTTATTTGCTTCATATGCAGCACCATTTCAACATTAGATGTTGATGTTGTCTGTTGAAACATATACAGCATATTTTCATACACAAACATTGAACCCAACACGTTTTCACATATGTCTAATGTCAGCTGCATTGTTGTAACAAAGTTAAACACAAAAAAATAATACAAACATGAAAAAGAATCACGAAGAAAATACTGGCAGAAAGAAGTCTTTGCTGGTTGGGGAAAAAAACTTTATTAAAGATTTTCGAAAAGTTTGTCTTTTGACGTTATTTAACAGAACGCACGTATTTGTGCTTAATTTTAACTAAAAATTTTGTCATATAATTCAATACTGGATTGAATATGACATCTTGTGTGGGTTTTTTTTTCCTTTTTGAGAAGGCCGCTTTACGGCCGATTTCACTAAATGAGAACTAACGCTTCTTTTACATACTTGCACTGCAAAAATAAAATTTAAAAATTGGATTTTGTTTTAATATAACAATGCGAATGAAATGAGCGTTAGCATTGAGAGAAACCGGCAGTTAATTGAATTGAGTATAATCGATACAGAGGAAGTATAACAAGAAGTCGTTGTGAACATTAGTTTTTTGCTATGTCTTACTTTTTGTTTCGTTTTTCAGAATCAGTCAGTACCAGCATACGAGTACTGAAATAGAATAAAAATAAAACATTACATGAGTATGTTAACTAGCATCGTGGTGTCTTAACTTAAACATTATGACTTTTTCACTTTATATCTGTATGTGTTAGCAGTAACAAGTCTATGTGTATGTATGTGTAGGAATTTGTTAAAAGTCTTGCTTTTGTTACAAATACAATTGTTTTTTTTTGCTTTTCTTAAAATTCTTCCATTCATTATTAGCTTCTTGTGGGATTGTTAAAGAGGAAATCAACTTTTAAATGTCTTTTTCTTTCAGTTCATTCTACTTCTGCCTTTAAACATATGTTTTTTGTGTTTGTTTGTTTTTTGTTTGTTGCTGTTTCTAAGAAATTTTTGTTGCTGCTACTTAGTATGCGGTTTAAAAAGCATTTTTTTATATGTGATGTTTCTTTCAGTTGTTTTGCAGTTTTGTCTCATATTATATTTGCTGTCATTAATTTTCGACAAAACGTTTTTCTGTGGGTAACTATTTGGTTGTTGTTTGTTTTTGCTCGACATTTGGTCTTGTAAACTTTTTTTTGTTTTAGTGTTCTTTCCTTGACTTCTATTATTTAGCTTTGCAAGTTTTTTTTACAGACACAAAATTTCAAACACAACATAATTTTAAATGAACTTAACATGATTCTATTAAATTTAATATTATTTATTTTTTAACTTTTTTTATAAAGCAATTATAATTTTCTATAGTTTGGCTTAAGTTTGTTAGGTGTTGTAAATAATAATAGCATATTAAAATAAGAAATAGAATTTCAGATAAACCAGAAATATTTTTAAACTTTTCCTTGGCCAAGTTTTTTTTAATAAATTCTGAAAACAGCGACTAAATCATTTTTATTTCTTTCCAAGAATTACTTCCATGGCATTAATTGTTATAATTTGTTAAAAAAAAAACTGTAAAATGGAACTCTATTTTCTTTTTAAAGTAAGATACGCTTTAGCTGCAAATTTCTTTTGGTAGCAATTAGCAACTATCCTATAACATTCGAAAACATCTTAGGTTGATGGACAACTGCAATAGCTGGTTTTGAGATTTAAAATATATATTTGTTTATATGGTTTAACATTTAAGACAAAAAAGATCGTATCAAAAAAAAAAAAATCAGTTGGTGAACTACACTCACCTCACGCAGGAAAATAACATGGGTGTGATATGGTCTCAACAACCATATTATGTTCTTTGTAACAATGTATATTTGCGGAGAACAAATCAACAAAACAAAGCGTCAGTCACAACAAACAATTTTTTGTTAACGTTTAACCATTATGTGGTTACTGTGCACAATATTGCAACATGGCTGGTTTAAACTTTAAAAATTTCGACCCGCAAACAAAGTTTTATTACTTATTAAAAATAATATAATTTTGTCCAAACAACGTTTGAACACATTTAAAAATATACATATATTTTTTTCTTTTATATGAATTATATAATTTCTTCATATGAATTTCTTACTAAAATGAATTACCAGACTCAATATCTATTGTAACTTAATATTATTGTAACTTAATTTTAAACCGTTGAGCAATTTGGATATCATCCATTACCTTTTTTTATAACCCTTAAATTAATAAAATTAATTTACTTAAATGTCCTGTAAAACTAATCTTAATATTTAAATAAAAAATAAGGTGGGAATTCTCAATAAACCCAAATTGATGAAAAAAACTAATTACCCTTAATATTTTTTTTCCAACTCTTTATTGTAATTTCTTTTGAGTAATTACAATATCATTTCAATTAAAGTTTGTGACGAATTAATCAAAAGTCCCTCTTAGGTCACTTTCAAAGAGATTTATTTTTAATTGATCGCAAACCAACCCCGGTATATAATCAATTAAAAACAATTTTATTTAACCATAATGTAATATTTTAAATCAAAGTATGATTAAAAGCAAACAAAATATTGTCTGCGTTTGGATCTTGACAGAATCCTTTTCTATCAGTTTAGTATTTTTTTTTTTTTTTGTTTTGCAGTGAGTTCCAAATTACCATTACGTATCTTCGATACGAGAATAAAATGTTTACTCCATAAATGAATGTATGTATTCAATGTATGAAGATAAGATGCCATTATAAACTATATTTCTTTTATAAACATAAAATAAATGATTTCTTTATGAATTTATTTTTTAAAATTATTTTTGTGACAAATCATTAACAAATGAAACAGTAAATAATAATATCTCAATTAAATCAAGAAATTTTTGCCCTCAATTACATAACATGACATTTTCAACCATACTATGATATTTTAATTATATCATATAATGTTTGTATTTAAACATAACTATATTTATGCTTTACCATATTATTATTAAGCTAGATGTCAACTATTATACCATGTTTTGCTAACAACCATATAATACAACCATAGTATGTTGCTCTTAGATTATGGTTACCTCAACCATGTTTTTTCTTTGGGTGCTAACAACATTCAAATTGCCTCACTCTTATTTGTCGTGTAAAAGCATATTATTATTTGTCAAATACATACATACACATACATGCACATGCATGTATAATTAATTGTTATCTCCGAACATTGTTTTACAAGTTGTATGCTTTAAAAACATGTTAAAGCTCGTTAGTAAAAAAGCGGGCTAATTTGTGTTGTGTTGCAACCCTTGCTTTACATAATTATAGCTCACATTTACGAGAACAAGAAAAACTTTTAAAGGGACGTTAATGGAATTGATTTGTAAAAACCCAAAATTCGGTATTTGGCAAATATTGATTCGGTTATCCCGTCGCGCATCTATAAATAAGCTACACTTACAATTTGTAGACGTTGACTTTTATTTGACAAATTACGCTTTTAAAATGAAACCTCTGTATTACTTACGATTATTCCACAAACGTTTATTTCATGATTAAAGACCACATAAACAAATTTTGCTGAAACATAATCTGTATCAAATTGAAAACATTGCCTTTACTATAAAAACAAAACGATAATTAAATAATAACTACGATGAGAATTAAAAAGCACTGACAGCTGTAAAAAAAAATGATTAACTTAAGTTAAAAAAGCATCAATTTCTCAAATTTAATTTTTTCCTTTTTTTATTAAAAACTAAGTCTTCAAATTTTTATTAAAACAACCATCCAATTCTACTGAAGTTTCTCAAAAGCTAAGATAACACCCGAATACAATGATACTTTATGGCTGTGCAACATTGAATTTAAGTATAATTAACTGTAATCCTTAGAAGCCAAGTTTCTTAGATTTGAAATATACTTTAATTTTTGTTAAAAAAAAGTTTTATTCCAGAACTCTTTCACACTTATTCTAATTCTAATTATTTTCTATCTATCGACACTACTCTTGGATTCTTTTAAAAATTATAAATATTTTTATAAAAAATTAAGGATTAGCTTTAAAACTAAATATTCATAATGATGCTAAGGCTCCCAAAAAGTTTAAGTCCTCAATAATTTATTAATAAACCTCACCGCATGCTAAAAATGTTTCACATGTTTTTGGTTAATAAATGTCGAAGAGTGGTGCTTCCCTTAATACCTTTAAATATAAAGTTGTTATATTCTATGCAAATTAATGTTTGCTTAGTTTATTTTTAATAGTGATTGATGAATATGTCAAGAACTTGAGACATTATTAATTATAAATTATAGTCTCTAACTGCTTAAGCTGTAACACAAGCCATGTCATATTTTTATAACTTTTATTTTAATTTATGTCTGCTTCTACTGCTGTTAAATCCTTTTTGCTCACAGATAATAAATGAGTGAACGTGTGCATGTAAAAAGTTTTTTTTTCTGTGCGTATGTATGTGTGTGTGTGTGTGTATACATATAATCAAGAGGAATTATATATGTAAGTAAGTTTGTCCTGGTGTTCTTAATTATTATTAATTAGTATAATTTAACAATGTTGGTTTGTTTCAAAAAGAAAAAAAAATCGCCAACATTTAATTTAATTAATTTTGAAATTTTAAAATTTATATTTAAAGTTTTCACTTAAAGCACACTGATTTATTTATTACACTTCTCTTATAGAACGTCGTTCTTGCTGTCGTTAATTCTATTTGAATTCACACCTTTTCACCCTGTCAATTTGTCTGTTAATCATTTGTTTGCAAGTTAAATCCTTCTTTTAACACCTTCTTTTTTTCAACTTGATATTTTTTCTTTCAATTGAACATTTTTTTTATTTAATCTGTTGCATTTTTCCACTTTTCTTGTTGTTTTTACGTTTAGCAGACTGTGCAAATAGTCGTTCTTACTTAAGCAATCTGTTTTATTTTTGTTTGTAATGAAATCATTGCAATTTACCACTCCAATCAATGCTAAGAATTTGTTTACATTTTATTTTTCTCTTTTTTATGCCAGTCTCTCCTTTTTTTATTTTTTTAATTGATGTGTTTACTACTTTTAAACGGATTTAATAAAAAAATTTTATAATATAACCACAAAAGTAAAAAAAAATAAAAATAAAATGGAACGTTAAGTGAGAAGTAGAAGACAAAATATCTAGATATTTAATTCTACAATAAAGTAGTAGAGACTGAAAAGCTTAAATTTTTTTTATAATTTATTGCGAGATAAATTTCCACTCATAAAATTAAAAAATAATGTAAACATTTTGTCACAATATTATTTTCTACAAATTGGCATTTTCATTGGTTTTTGTATTTTTTTTTTATGTGATTAAAAACTATTTATGTCTACTGGCAGTGGCTTAAAATTAAAACCCCTAATGTTTGTAAATACAGTAATTTAAAATCAATAAAATAATAAAATATTTACATGTTTATAAATATTTTATTTACATTATTATAATTGAAAGCAAAAACGAAAAGGAAAACAAACTTAAAAAAAAGTATTCAATTTAAATTAAGTTTTTTAAATTACTTTTTTTTCACATTATTCATATTAATTAATTAATTTATTTATTATTCATATTAACTTAATTTGTATTCACTCGAACATAACGTTGAAAGTTTTATGGTCCAAATTTAATGCAAATTATAAATTAGTTAAACGTCCTTGTATATGAGTATGTGTGTGTGTGTGAGAGTATTAGCCAGAGAGCGGGAAAAACGTAACAAATTTTTATTGTTTTAATAATTTGAAGTATATCATTAAAGTGATGACCATGACTTTGTTAAAGCTCTTAACATTCATGAAATTATAATCTGCAGTCTACATATGCGTGACAGTATTTGTGTATTTTAATATTTTAAAAAATGTATTAATTACAGAAATATAAATAATATTTCTATAGTAATTTACAAAGCTGAATATAATAAAAAATATTTAAAATAACTTCTAACAATTAGAATGATTTCTAAACACTATCGTGATTAGAAGCTATCAGACGCAATTTGCGATAATATGATCATCACAAACATTTTCAGAATTTTTTTTCCAGAAAAGATTTTGGGATTTCATTTTTAATAACTGAACGCTAAAACTATTAAAGGATTTCCTTAATAAAATCCCTAAATGGATAAGTGTAATAGGCAGCAGTGGAACAAATATAATTTTTTATTATTTTATTGTGTTTTGCATGGCAGAAATTACTATGTTCTGCTGGCTCAGACAAATAACAAACGAATTTGAATTCGGTTAATAAATTTTCTTAATAATGTTATTATGTTTTACAGCCATACCTAAATAAAAACGGAAAGCGGAACGTTTTCGTCCGCATAGCCTTGACGCTGAAATGCCATACCTAAACAAAAGCGGCAACGGTTTGTCAAAATGATAAAAAACATGATTATTAAAAACATTAAGGCTTAAGTCTAGTTAACGGACTCACCTTAAAAATAATATAAAGCTGTCTACGGGGTGTAAATGAAAATCTAAGCAAAAAATTACCTTTCCTATGAATCCCATATTGTCCCATTCCCCCATTAAATACTCGATATGTACCATATTATACAAACAAACGTTGGAGGTCCGTAACTCTGAAGCTAAAGGTCGACTCCAAAATTTTCACTTAAAATTTTACACCCCGGACACAGTTTTTTTCATTTCTGCAGTAGATATTTCCAAAATTATATATAAGTTCCCTAAATATTTTAAAAAGAATAACAATTCTGCTGTTTATGTTGTGTAAATTGTAAAATTTTATAAAAAAAAAAACCCAAATTTGTTTTGTTTTTATTTTTAGTTTTTTTTATTACTAAACGCCTTGTCAAAATCGTATTTTCCAACTGCAAAGCGTTGCCGCCGCGTTATTTCGGTATGCTCCATACAAAATGTATGAAAACTTTTGACAGCAAAAAAACGCTTTCCGCTCTTGTTTAGGTATGGCTGTTAGAATGTATGTATATTAATCTTTTATATGTTTCGCAAGTTAGTTAGTAAAAATTATTTTAAAATGTACCAAAATATATAATACAATAATCCAAAATTCGATAACGTAATGATAACCACTTTCGAGTTAAAGTGAGATAAAGTAAACAGAATTCATAAAATTTTTATAACTGACACAGAGCAGAAAGAAAAATTAATTTTTTCACACAACTTTAGTCGTACGTATGCGTCTTAAAATTATATTTAAAGCTTATTATTGAAAGAAAAAACTCCTACAATTGCTATCACCAATTGATAAGTTGAAAAATTCCGAAGTATCATAATAATTTTTAGCATGCTTTAATTAGGGTAAATTTGTTAGTATCTTTCAGAGTTGGGAACTATTAAATCCGCAAAAAGCAAATTTAATTTGCAAAATTGCAAAAAAAACAAAAAATAGCGAACAATTCTCTAATTTAACTTCCACTGGTCACTTTAGAAATTTTCTGAAGAATTCTTTTGTTAAAGCAGTGTCGCTTTTATCAGTCATTTAAGAATTTATTATTGTTTCGTAAGCAGTTAGTAAGTGTCTTTAATACTAAAAGTCTTGTTGATTTCAAATCGCTACTCGAAGGGCTCCATCCAAGTGGTCTGGTTCAGTTTGAATTGCTGTTTTTTTTTCATGATTTTTTATTAAGATCTTCTTCTTGACAGTCAGTAGTATCCACAACCAAAGCAGAAGCATATTTTAATAAGATCGTTGCGCAGTCCGCGACAGCCACTAGCAAATGGAATTTAACAAAAAATACTATTTACAAAGGCGCTGTTACGCTACACCATTACGTAATAGATAAGATTTCAATACAGTGAGATTAGGTGTGAGATTTTTTCAAAAAGCTTAGTACATTTCTTAAAGCAATAATTTTAAAATTTCTGGTTTTAATAATGATAAGAGAAAAAAGACAACTCTATTGTTTTTGTTGTAATAATTTTACATCTGATAATTGTGTTAATAATGACAACCAAGGAATGTTTATTTGATTTTTTCAAACGTTTTTGTAAAGAAATATATTTTTTTTACTTAAGTTTTTATATAAGTTTTTTCCTTTATTTAAGCTTTTATTTAATTTAACGTCTTTTTTTAATGACCATTTCTTATCTTCAATATAGACGGCCAATGATGTTTTAAAAATTTTTATAAGATCACGTTACAGAAGTAAACGCATTTTAAAAATTCACTTTTTCTTTTCGAGATGTTTAATTCTTCTGTTCTCACATGGAGTATTTGTTAATGCTTCTGTTCGATTTTCCTTATTTTATTTTATAGATCTGTACGCATCTGTGTTTAAATAGTTCTTCGTTAGCAAATGTCGGGGAAGCAAGCTTTTTAGAACGTCTTATATGAAGCTTTAAACAATATTCTTTTTTTATTTTTGTTTATTATTGATTAGTTATTTTTATATTTTTTAGCCATTTTCGAGCGTGTTTTTTCGTTTTTGATTTTTTGTTTTATTAGATATTTTTAAAATAGTCCTAATTTGATAATCTAGAAATGTAGTTTTTTATCTTCCTATTTCTTATTTACGATTGAAGATTTTATTGCAGAAAAAAGAAGTTTATTTGCAAAATGGTTAAAAATGCAAAAGCTGCAAAATGAATAATAAACTTTCAAATCATTTTGAAAACAAACTAAATTCAATTGAACTTGATTAAATCATAAAAAAAAATTTTTACTATAAAAATATATTATTTCATTTATTAAATTCTACCTTTTTGCACAATAAAAACAGCAAGACAACAAAATTTGATTACCAATAAATCATTAAATATTTTACATTTCACTTACCGTTGCAACTTGCACAGCCATGTTTCGATGCCATTTGTGTGTTCGTAGTGATGTGAAACGTTTTATTGATATAATTAGAAAATCTAAATCTTCTATGATTGAATTATACAATCGCAAAAATGTAATTGATTACTGCCCGTAATAAAATTCTACACAAACTTCAATGTTAAGCTCTCACGTAAACACAGTTTGTAGCGTTTTAATTTTTTATTTTTTTTTTTTTTAGCTGTAGTAGCTGGCGTAATATTTGCTGTTGTAAATATAATAATAAAATGGGTTTAAATGGCTTACTAAGTTCATAGATAAAACGTTATTGATATGTTTTGGGTAATTTGATTAAGAATACAAAATTTCGATATATTTTATTTTTTGCAAACGTGGAAAAAGTTGTGTTTAAAAGCAAAATAAAACAGATATTTAGATGTTAATTTACTTTAAAATTTTAATTTAATAGTTTTCTTTTAATTATTTTATTTTGTATTACTTTCAGCCGATCAACTATAATCAATTATTGGGGAGTCGTTTATTTTAGACAAATATAAAATATTTAATAAAAACTTCCAAAATTAAAAGAAACTGTTGCGGTCATATTTTAAAAATAATCTTAAATTAATATGCCAAAATTTGGTTTTCGATAATCTGCTGTTCTACCAATAATTAAATTGATGTTTTTTCAGCATAAAATGTTATGTTTTGATAGCAAAATACTTCTGTTAATGCAATTAATTCCCAATTGAAGTTTACAAATAATACAGGTGTTGATTTTGTCGATTCGAAAGAACTCGTTAGTAAAGTTACAATATTTCTTTGTTATCTAAATTTGTTTGAAGTTACTTCTGTAAAAACTCAATATGAAGCCATACTTAAATTAAAAAAAATCTATAAAAAATATTAAACCAAAGAAACGAAAAAACTTGTTTATTTTATATTTTGCTAAGAAAATAACACACAGCAGATTATATTAAAGGAAAAAATTCAAAATAAACTCAGATCTTCTAGAGTCTTTTATTTTTAGAATAAAAGCCCCTATTCTGATGCAATTATGTGCCTTTAATGGCTTAAAAGACAGGACATATAAAAAAATCGAGTACCTATGGCAACACTGTCAAATTTTAATATGATTTTTAGTATAAGTTAGAAACCCTTTAAATTTGGCTTTTATTTTAAAACTTATCCTTATAATGAACATAGTACTACACATTCTAAGTAAATTTCAAAAATAACTTCTCTATGAGGACACCCTGTGATTTCTAAATAATTTTTTTTAATTAACATAAATTCTGTAAAAATTGCAAGTCTTTAGCTATTACAGTTATTTTAGCGAAAACAATTCGTTTATCTTTTACCCCTTTGTATATTAAACCCTAAGAGATATCGTTCTTCTTTAAATCCAAACTTCCCCCCTTAGAAAACCCTTAAAACAAACAATTATTTTCAAATCATGTCACGAAAATCGTATAACTACTGTTTATAGGTATTTGGAAAGGATTTAAATTAATCAAGAAATATTATGAACCCTTTACAGCAACAAAAAAAAGCGTCTTTGACATCTGACATTCGTTACATAGCAAAAAAAATGGAATATAATTTTTTTACACAAATTTCATCACTCATTAAACGTGACCTGAATAATAAATAAAATCAATTTGAAATAAAAATATATTTTTTTTCAAGTCGTAAAAACACTATAAAAGAACCAACACAAAATCGTTACAAGCTAAATTTACATAATTTTTTTGATATAAATTCGCAATGACATAGAGAAAAAGTGTTACCACAAAATAACAAACCCTTTTCCTTTTAACAATTTTTTTTATTTTGTGTGGCCTGATGGATGATTTTTCGTTTATATTATGCTGCCATTTTTTTTTCTTTTAATGTATGCTTTTCTTAAAGGTATTTTTTGTTATTCTCCTTCTCTCCTACAAACTCTTTTGACCGTAAAAGTTGTATAATTTTTTCCAAGTTTTTCCATTTGCTATTATGAACTTGAAATTAACGCTTCTGGCGTCTGTCTTTCCTCTTGTTCTGCACCTTTGTGATTATATTGATTTATTACCTCAGATTTTTATACACTTTACAAAGCAGGCGATTCATAACCAAAGGCAATTTTCAATAGAAAAGTAATTTTGTAATAAAACTTTTATATTCAATAACAAGTCAGCAGTTTTTGTCTTTACTGCAAATAACATGATGTTTACAAGGATAAATTGTAGTTGAAAACAATTATAATTTTATGGGAATTGAGATTTATTTTATGATTTACTATGATATTATAATATAAAAGCATCACAATGCTAAAGTTGAAGTGATTTAAACAATTAAAAATTAAAAAATTAAAACAAATATATTTCTTTAAGCGTTTATTTACCGATTGTCATAATTCTCAAAAAAAAAAAAAAAAAAATATATATATATATATATATATATATATATATATATATATATATATATAATCAACTGTCGTTATTAGTAGTTATATTGGGTAGTTTTCAATTTATTACTTCTTTTATTAATTTTTTTATGACAAACAAATGTTACAACTGTTTAACTTTTTGGTTTGAAAATTGCAACTAAAAAATAAGTAAAATAAAAAAAAGGTTTTCTCATAATATTTTGTAACAAAACAAACAAAGTTTGTAATTTGAAGTCAATAATGTTTTTCTTTTTCTCAATTCGCCAAAAACTTTTTTGATAAAGAGAATTCATATATAAGTTTTAAAATATAACAAATTGAAAGAAAAAAAAAAATAAAACAAAAAATTTTGGTGAAAAATATTCTTTATGAATTCAATTGCAAAGAAAAAAGAAAATTAGCAAAAGTAACAGGATAGAAGAAAAAAAAATTATTTATAATAAAATATTAAGATTCTAAAAACATTTTCTGTTTTAAATTTGAAAACAAAACAATTTAAAATATTTAATGAAGTAAATTTATAAACAGGTCTTAAAACTTTCATCTTGTATTATTAGATGTACGAGTGGTTGTTGTTTGCCTGTGTTTTTGCTTAATTATATTCCTGTTTAAAGTAAATTTTGAATAATTTCTCTCTTAGTTTGCAATTCGCATGTAACGTAATGTTAAGATGAACATTTGAGTTAAATTTTATAAAAACACATTTATAGATCAGGCAGTGCACATGTTATCTGAATATGAATGCTTCAAGCGCCAACTTGATTAACTCCACTTTCGTTTTAGAACACTTTTTGAACTTCGAAATGACAATAGAGTTCATTTAAATTAATTATTTGAAGAGACTTCTAACAACGGTATTTGTTTTTTAACAATCATTTATAGTTAATTTCATATGGAGTTGATCGATTTGGTAAGTGAAGCATGTATATTTAAATGCGGTTGCATCAACCTGTATGTTTGTTTCAAACTTTTCTTCTTCACAATAACGTTCTTGAAACATTATTGCATCCCTTAAATTAGACTTTTCTGCAAATCTACACGGAAAATAAACTATTTTAAACTAAAATAGAGTTTTTAAAGTTTTAATTAACTCGTTTGCATGCAGATAAAACAAAGTAAAATTTTTACATATGTTAAAACAGACTAAAAATAATATTAGCACAGGCAGCAATTGCAACAGCTAATACTTACAACACAATTAAACACAAATATTATTTACAAATGTTAATATTGATGTTTTTAACAAATTATAAATGGAAAGTAAATTTGAGCTCTGCTTGCATTGTAGCATTCAACATCAATCAAATATTTTCAAATAAATGAAAGTGTAATTTCGATTGTGATTTGCCCCTTGACTGTAATTTAATTTCATTACTTAAAAACTTACCTTATTATCGCATTTAGTTTGTTAAACAATCAAGGCTGTGTTAGACTTGATTACAACTTTAACAAAATAGTTTGATGCATAGGCAAAACCGAAAGGATTATAAGTCGATATGGCAGCTTCTTTAGTATACTGATTCCGATTGATGATTGTGTTCTTTTCAATACTACAGCTCCGCGAGTAACACTTCAAGCCGCTTAAATCATGCGATTTGACGACCTTGAATTGTACTTGTGGTGAACCAGCATGCGAAAATAATGACGCATATTATTAACGAGGCAATAGCCGCTACAGATTTAGAACTCACTTTAAGCTAATATGACATTTTTTTATTTAATTAAAAAAATGTTTAATGAAATTTTGATTGAAAATTTAAGCTAAAATCAAATTTTTAACTAAAATCATCTTAACAGAATATGAAGCCACGCTTTTATAAATTTTTAGTTTTGCATGTAAATAAATTTTTAAAGCAATGAATTTTTGATGCTTTTACTTATTCAAAATGTAACAAATTAAAAAAAAAAAAAAACAATATCCAACTGCTGATAATTAAGTGATGTTTCTTTTTAAATTAAAGGTTTTTTTGAAAAGTACTCAAAACTCTTCTAAGGGAACTCCTGCTACTATATACAGGTTGCAGTAAAAAGAAACAAAATGAATTTAATTTTAATGTCAATTCACAGTACTTCAAACAAATTTGTACGAGTATTTTCTCAACTTACACAATTGGTGGTTAAAACAAAAATTTAATATTAATTTTAAAATTTACCTGAAAAACTTTTGCATTATTTCTTACGTAAAATTTGCAACATAAAATATAAAAATTACAACCACTAAATTTTTTCAAAACCAAGAGCATCAGGTCATATTTCATACAAAGAAATAATGGTAGTGAAGATAAAAAAAGACACTTTAGGTGCAAAAGATTAAAACGAAACATAAAAACTAAACCGAATACAAAAATAAACTAAAACAAAAAGGATCATAAAAAACTATAGAGACACAGCATTCAACTGCAAACCAAGTAAAAAATGTTAAAAAGAATAAACGAACAAACGGTAATTTAATAATCGGTCTTATTGATTCTAATGCTCAGTTACCATTATATTTATTAAACTTGTGCCATTTTATTCATTATGGTGGTCTCTCATTTTAGTTCCAAGTTTTAAAATGTGTTATTAATTCAAATGATCTTTTAAATTAAATGTTCATATTTTCACAAAAATTAATTACTATTGTAGCTCCTGAACTAGCAAAAATCTAATTGACTTCCACCAGCTGCCAATGAAATCTATTCTATCTATTTCACAAGCAACATATCGCTTAGGAAATTAGCATAAAAAAATTTATATTCATTCAATTTCTAATATATTCTTTTCTATAGATCAGGAATAATGGCAAATGGTAATTAACTATCGATTTAAATTATAATTTAATTCTTTTTTTAAAGTGCCAGAAACAGTGGAGAAGAAAAGATATACATGCAATTTAATCCATCATGTAGTAGTTCAAACATAGAGCATGGTTCAAAAGTGCAATAGGTAGACTTACAAATTTGAACTAGTTCATATAGATCAGGCAATGAAATAGTTCAATTGAACTAGTACGTTTATGAAGTACTCAAGCCTACATTATAATCATTATTGAATACCTTTTAAAATATGGGCTGATTTTTTTGAAAGTGGTATAAGTCCACTGTTTCAAAAAACGAGGTTAGCTGTAATTTTAATGAGCTATAGACTCCTTCTCTCCATAGTTACAATCACAATTTCAATAGAGTTCTATCTTGAAATCAAATAAACAAAAACAGTACAATTCTGTCACACAAATATTTTTTTTGAAAGTGGAATAAGTCCATTCCTAATAAGTTTAAATAAAACAATTTTCGTTCAGTTGTTCCAAACAACAGATAGTTTTCAGTTGTGGAAAGAGCATTAAAGAAAAAGACATTGGCCAAGATTATTATAAAGCAATAAAGGCTTACCGACAAAAAAAAAACAACTTCATTTTAAAGCAAATGAGAAGAGAAGACTTTGTCTCATGTAAATCTCTAGAAGAGCCAATATTAAACAGAAAAAATTTGGATATAGAAATTTTAAAATTTTAAAATACGTTGGATGAGGGTTAAATAAGAATGAACCTTACAACATTTTTTTATAAAATGAGTGTGGAAGGAAATGCTCCATTTTCTTGTTTGGAGAAAGAGATGACCAAAAAACATCAGCAAAATTAATATGTTACTACTTTATATAACTTCATGGAGCATAACAACAGGGAAATGTAAAGGTATTATAAGTTTATTACTTGATATACCGCCTATTCACCATAAATACTTTAATATGCTAACGTTAAAGAAAATTAAGTATAAGATATCTTTTTCTTATTTAAAGAAGAAATAATATGCTTTTATATTTTTAATATGCTTCTTATATTTTTAACAAATTGAAATAAACTATCAACAAATTTAAAATATTATAGTTTATTTGACCCTTATAATTAATTTTATTTTTTAATTGTTCAAGCACTTGGTAATAATTGTATTTCCTGTTTGCTGAAGATGCCATCCAATAATCTATTTTATTTAAAAAAAAACTGACCTAGTGCTTAAACAATTAGAAAATAAAACTTAATAAATTTGGTTAATCGTGTTTAAAAATGTCTTCATTTTAACTGTTACTTTTTACATAAAAATTTAATTTAGTAAAGCTTATGTCTATAAAAAATATGGCTCCTGTTTTTATATCTTCTAAAACGTTATTTTCAAAAGTGGTATAAGTCCATGTGTAGCCAAAAGAATTAGATATTTTTGAAATAATCTTAGCAACTATTATTTCATTATAAAATTTAAAAGGTGTATAGTGAAAAAAAAACATCAATTGAATTCCAATATTTTTAAATTTGTTCAAACGGAAATCCTTAAGTATATCAATATATAAAAAAATGGACTTAAAGCACTTTAAAAAAAAACAGCTCAGATATTACTTTAATTTTGCTGTATTGGAATACTAGTTTTGTTCCATGTACATGAAACATATCTGGCGTTGCTCAAAGAGTGGTTTAATTTTACTCGAACAATTAGTCGAAACGTATAGACACTTGTTCAGCGTATAATAAACAAACTTTTTTTTATCGTTAATAAGCAGAATGCATAATAAAATAGTCAGAAGCGTATTAAGGCCCATTCACACTATTATACAAATCTTAAGATTTGTATTGGATCTGGTAAGAAAGAAATCTAATGAGAATTGTTGTGATTGTCAAAAAATCCCAGTAACCATATGAATCGGAAAGAAAAACTTACGAACTCATTTCACGAAGCTATTACGCCCATAATGTGTACAAAAATATATTCCTTTGCAATTCGAAAACCTTTAGAAATGAGGGCTTTTTTTCCACTAAACTGGTTCAGCTTAAAAAGCTCTTAATTTACATGTTTCAAAAAATACCTTTGATAGCTATTTTGTCTTTAAAATGGCTCTTATATGTACAGCTCGAAAGGAACACATATTTGAGTGTCATACAGGAGTCATAGCGGCATGCTTAGAAAAAGTTTTGTAGGAGGGTTCTTCTAAGAGTCGGAGTGCTCATTTAATGGTCGGCTGGGTTGTGAGATGCAAAGCAACCCAGATAAAATAAAAAATAAATCATAAAGTTTAGAAAAATTTTTAAAAATGAATTTGATTTATGAGACGTCAAATTCCCTTCCGTGTTAATTGACATAGTATACATTATATTTGTTTTCACACTACAACACTTTTTCATAAATCAAATCTATATAATCAATATAATAGTGTAAAACGGGTTTTAATAAGTCTCTAAATCTAACATTCACTTCTCTCCGTAATATTTTATTTTTCTAGCCTTTAAAGTTAAAGTGATGAGATATAAGATGTGTTACAAATCATAACACAAGCTTAGTGTGCTCCCTTTTCTTTTGCATTCGAATGTATAAAAAATGATTGCTTTAAATAAAGACCATTGTAAAAGATTTATTTACAAAAAATGACAAGAGCGGACTTTACAGAAAAAGGTGGACACTAAATAAAAATGTTTTTGCTACAGCCAGACCTAAATATTAAAGTATAAGCCCTTGACACTAAACCACCAAAAAAAAGAACAAAAACCAAGATAACAGAGAAACACAACACTCGTGCCACCAACAAGCACTTACTGCATACTTTACTTCACTTCACTACACTAAAACCTCAATGTAACTGCCGCTAGAAACTGGCGATAACAATGAACAATTATTAAATTTAAGATTCTTTTTTTCAAACAACAGCAGCAAAATTAAAAAAAAGGAAAAAAAGCTCACGTTAATATTCTGTTTACTATTGTCTACAATGACTTTATTCACCAACTTAAACCACCTGGCAGCATGTTAAAGGAATCAGGTACAAATATATCTTACGTAGTCATACAGTTATTAGGGGGCCATACAAAAAACCACAATAACATTGGGGGTTGTTCAGTTTGTTTTCCTTTACAGGGTCTTGTAAATACATTTGTAGATTATTTTTTTTTTTTTTTGTGTTGAAGTATCCTTTTGTTGGTAAAAGTGAGAGAATGAGATTTAAAAACAAAATTCTACAAAAATGTATGCGTTTAGGTGACACTTGGCATAACTCGGTATGTGTTCATACTAGTGGTGGTCAAATATTGTGTGGTATTTGGTGGCACGTTTAAGTACAATATTTCTACTGATTTTACTATTTGACCAACAAAAAAAAGATATCATGCATAGAACAAAAAAATCCACACACACAACAGATTTCATAGAACATATTAAAAAGTCATACTCAGATTTTTGGACACATTGCACATTACATATGTTTTTGTTGGCCACTTTGTTTCCTAAATATCCACTCATTTGCACCAAGCACTTACAAATGGAGGGTCATATATTTTCGTGGTCAAGTTATTTTGCAGCTTTAAGGTGTAACATACAGTAAAACTGAATCTTCTATTGTCTGTACCATTTAAGAGTTTGTTTTTACTCGTGCAAATTTTAAATCAAAATTCATTATTACTGCTTTTTTAGTTTTTGTTTAATTTCTATTAAAATAGCTCTATGTGAAAAAACCCAAAAATTTGTACCATTAAAATTGTTTAAAATTTCGTTATGAGTCTTTAAAACAATATGTGCGAATATCAGACTTCGGCACCTATACACTTTCAAATTTTTTTGGTCGGGTAAAGAAAATAAGCAGGTCGCTTTAAAGCTGCAGCCAGGAACAAGACCCAATTATTCATGAAAACTGAACGAACACTAGATTTCAAGAATATATTACTACTTCTAGTACGTTGTAAATTCTTGCCAAGGTGTAGGTGAAGGTTGATAACTGGAAATCGTATCACTCCCCAATCACAATCAAGCAAGAGTCAATATCAATGGAATAAAAAAAAATTCGTAATGACATGTCTTGTAAAGGCCGACCAAAAGAAAAAAAAAATTTAATTAAAATTCAATAATTATTGTATTATTTCACAGCTATTGATGTCTTTTATTTTAATTTAATAAATTTAAATATTCAAAAATCGATATTAAACACACAAACAAACAAATCTGTATTTATTTAAAATAAATAAATTTTGTTATACTTCAGTTAATTATGCAAGTAAATTCCATTTAATGTTTTTCTAAGCCATTTCAATTTATATGGAATTAAAATACCAAAATATTAATTTTGATTAAAAATAGCTTTAGAAGTGGACAGTAAAAATTGCATCAAGTGTCTAAATTGTTAAAATTAAATGAAAGAAAAAAATAATTTTGTATTATAATTATGAGTAAATATATTATTCACTTTTTTATTTAGAGAATGTTTGTAATGACCCTGAAATAATAAATTTTATTGATTATGGCATTATTGAAAATAATAAATAACGTAGTGTTTTATTGTTTTTATTTTTCAACATCTTTAAACTGTATAAAAGAGCAGAAAAAAAGTCTGCCGTATGCAGTGTATAAAGAAAAATAAAATCAAAGTTTATTATTGTTGTTTTTGCTTGAACTTTGATTTTTGTCTTTTCTTTATGGTTTGGACGAAAATCTTTAGTTCATTTAAAATATTTGTAAGAAGTTTCCTGACGAGCTAAGTAAGCAATAGCGAAATGGCCATCGAGACGTGCTTTCACCTTCAATAATCAATACCGGGAAAATAGCACGGTAAATTTAAAGCTTAAAATAATAATCTTTTACATTTTATATGCATTTAATTAAGAAGCATAAACATCTTGATTAAAATTGCTTTATAAAATAAAAAATCAACATAATTTTAAATGACAGTTATTAAAATTTAGTATTAAAAAATTTCTCTACCCACATCATTGCTAATTCAACTTAAAAATTTCATTAAAAAACAAGTTTTATATATTTAACATAATTTTTTTTATCGCTGTTGTATTACATCTATGTGACCTTTACTGCTGATATAATAAAAAATGGCTGAACGAAACAGTTTCTGCTAGTTTCTTCTTTAGGAATTACATCTTTAAGGCCAGGATTCACCATCATTCACAATTGTTCGATTTAATCACACAAATTCTGACAGAATTCTGTCCTTCTTTAACAATCGTTTCAAAATGGAGTCGTCGGTGCCACACTATTATACAAAAAAGATGCAAAAACATATGAGCCCAATTCACAATCTTGTGCAAATGGTCTTGCATCGTAGCATTTTCAAAATTGTGTAGCATATTTTACTCATTTTTATATGTTTTGTTGGTGTAGACTAAAAATATGCTACACAATTTCGCAAATGATATGATGCAAGACTATTTGCACAAGATTGTGAATTGGGCTATGGTGTTAGTATTTTGTTGTTTTTTTATCCTCATCTTGAAAAAAATAAAATTAATATTTTATGAATTATTTCAAAAGTTTATAAAATCGTACAGATCATACTTTTTGAGTACAAATGCAATTTTTGGCAAATCGTACGACTGAGTATGATAGTTAATCCTGGCCTTTAGATAGTGTGATTTATAAATACTGGGTTTCTTGTTATTAGAAAGCTTGTGGTTATTGGACGGCTTGTACAAATAGTCTCATAAATGCTCTTGTGCAATTTTCAAATCATTGAAAAATAATAATCATAAACTTGACTTTTTTTCAAACTCTGCATTACATTTGGGACACCTTTTAAACATTCACATAAATACATATAACATTAAACACTTGCCTGGGATACCAACAGTTAAAAATATCCACAAAAAAATGATTGCTTTTTTTATTTCCTTATTTCTTTATTTCGATTCCTGACCAATAAGACTGAATGTTTTATAATTACTGTCTAAGTTTCGTTCTACGTACGCAGTGTAAACAGGAATAAACAAAATAAAACAATCATCATAAGCTGTAAGAGTTTTTTAAGTAATTTTTATAATAGAAATAAATATATTTATGTATATGTATGTATTTATATTTATTAAAATTTTTTATATGAAACCCCTGCCAATTTCATGTCAAATTGTTTTGACAGGTTGAATATTGTAAAATATCACCCGGACTTTTACAACGGTGTTGTATTATTGTTATTATTTTCCTTTTTTTGTTGTTGTTTGTTGTGTAAGCAAATGCTTTGAAAATGTTGTTAAAAATTGTCACCACCGTCGCTCGTAAAGTTTGTTTTACAAAAGTATTCACTTGACACTTGATTTAATTGATTTTGCTTATAGTCGTAAAATTAAAAAAAAAAAAAAACAAGCAAATGATAAATTTTTAAAAATTCAAAAATCTCTTTATTGATTTGCTAAAAGTGTAGCATAAACGTAAATGTAGAAAGACTCAAAAAGTGAAGATTTTCATAACTTTTTAGAAATTCTTTTTCCTCAATATTATAACATTCCCACCACTTGCTGTTTAAAGTGATTTCAGATTGTGTTAAAATAATATTCAGTGGGGTATAAACATTAATATTTATTGACTCGGCCATCGTCTGTAGAAAATGTCATAATTTTTGGGCAAAACTTAAAGCTGCTTCGGACTAAAATAGCACGTAATAGAGAGGAAGTGAAGTAAGGCATGACCAAACGAAGCAATATTCACTCAGACATATTTAAACATTGACCCGAGTTCAAATTCTATGAGAGTAATTGTTAGTTAATGTGTATGTTTGTTATGTGTGGCACAAAGTTAAAGAAACAATATATTTGTTGGATATTTACTGATTTCAAGATCTTCATTAATTTATTAAATTTTACTTTTTCTGAGAATTTTTTCATTTCATTTTTCATTTCTTTTGTAATATTCCAGACTTTTTGAGCATTTACGTTTCTCGGGTAATTTTCTATTTGTTTTCCTTTTTTCTAGAATATTATTTTGATTATAAGTTCTATGTAATTTGATTTAAAAATTTTTTACTAAATTATGGAAATTATGAAAATTTTCATTCACTTTTGTATGTGCTAAATGATTGTATATGAACTTTCAATTTTTGGAATTAGTGAAATTTTTTGGTAAAATATTTAATTCAATACTAGACAGAACAATATTTTTTTTTATTATTGCCAAACATTATCAAACAACAATATTAAATACGATTGTAGCCCTGAACAATTATTATATTTCGATCTAGTGGATTTGTAAAAATTTCCGTTTCTTTAAAATAACTTTTCGAAAGTTCTGCGATTTCTTTAGGTTTTCCCATACGTTCGAAATTTTCATTAACCTGGGCGTTTTAATTAAAACTATTTTGGTTAGTTTATGATGTTATGTGTTTTTTCCGGTCCAGTATAATAAAATTTATTTTCTAAGTATACAAATTATACCTTTAAGACTCTGGTAGAAGTTTATTTGTACGCCTTTCAATAGTAATTATGTTATTATCTTGGTAATATAAAAATTCACACTAGAACTGACCTGATTTTTTCGCTTTTCCCTTTTCTCGCATTATAAAGCTTTTCCCCTTTTGATTGATTGCGGTAAGTGAAAAGAATTCGGGCAGAAAAAAGTAGGTATTATGAATTATAAAAGAAAAACTATATAGAAATAAACAAAATAACTCCCTTCTAATTACGATAATGACACTTTTTTATTATATTGTTCCCACGGAATTCATAATTGGAGGAATTTTTTCTCGAGAAAAATTTTTCCCGTGGGAAAAAAATTCCGTGGGAATATTTATGATTGGGCTGTATGTTTTAATTACTGGTTTAATATTTTTTTTTTTTTTTTGATATTTTTGTTCCTGCAAAAGATATTTTTATTCTGAAGAAAGAAAACTTGATGGAAAATTTAATATGAATTATTACATGTCCAATACTAATGGACACCACAGCCAAACTGAAAATATCATTTTTGTGCTTTAATTATGTATAATGAATTATTATAAAGAGGAATAAAAGTGTGAGTAAGATTTGCTTTTATTTGTTACCGACTGAGTAAAAATGAAATGAAATCGAATGAAATAACCTTTTAATTAAAGGATTTTTAAGATTATTTATTTTTAATTATGTAAAAACTATCCTTCATTTAATTTGCAAAG
Organism: Gymnosoma rotundatum; assembly: GCA_916610165.2. NCBI lineage: Eukaryota > Metazoa > Arthropoda > Insecta > Diptera > Tachinidae > Gymnosoma > Gymnosoma rotundatum. Next base: position 1,128,370 of record OU744337.1, read on the forward strand.
CACAAACGAGTCAGGAAATATAATTTGCATTAAATGAATGTTGTAAAAGTATTTTTCTTATTTTAAACAAATTAAATTTTGTTTTGTGACAGAATATCAGCATGTAAGAATGTGCTTGTGTTTTATGAACATCTTGTTGCACGCATTAACACTCAAAATATTTTTATTGATGTTTGATATTCAAATACTCGAATTTGATTTGTAAGAAATATAATTTGAAAATTTTTTTCTTTATTTGAATGATAATACAGATTGGTCCCGTTTTAACAGTTCATAATTTTAAAAATTAAAAGGTGTCTCCATACAATATATGTATATGTTTTTTAAGTGTATTATGAAAATTGAAAAGAACTGAATATCACTATATCTCCTAGTAGCAAAAGGTAATAGAAAAATAAATCTAAAAATTAAAGGGTATCCTCATCGGTGATAGGTGGACCTAACTTTTGAATCGTCACAGAGAAACTCTTTAAACTTTGACAAAATGGCGACAACTTTGACCGTTATAAAATAATAATAAATATTTGATGTAATTAGATGTATGTGGCCCGTCGTCTCATCTCCTATGCCTTTCCAGCTTGGTTTAGGATTTCCTCTGCCCAGATGGAGAGACTTAGGAGATGGGAAAGGCGGATGTTAGTTGCGTGCCTTGGTTTGAGACCGCATATAGGGCGAAACGGAGAGTTCCGCAGGCCGTCTTGTAGCTCTATATATATATCTGATTGCTTAGTCCACTATAACAACAAGTATAAAATTTGGATTTTATAATTAAAAGGTATTAATATAATTTGATGCATGTTGCCAAATTTTTAAACCGTTATAGATAGACAGCTAAAACCTGTTTTGAAGTCGGTATTTTTTTTTCCAAGAATTATTTGTTAAACAACTTCATATGGCAAAACTGAAACCAAATAAAAGTATAATTTTTATTGGTTTAACTTTGCAAATAAAACACTTTAAGAAAATAAATATCAATCCGATATCTACTGCGCAATTAAAATATGTATAAAGTACTAAATAACTGAAGAAATAATATGAAAATAAGTAATAAGAACAGTTATAGAATTGTCTTTACCCATCGTAAACAATTCTTCAACCCAGTAATCATGTCTCTTCAAAACTTAGTTAATTTTAATATAAACAACCTCTTCAGTTACATAAACATTTTGCTGAAGAATAAAAAATCTTAAAGTTTTTCTCATAATCTGTTGCAAGGTTTTCTTTTTTTTAAGTTTTTGCCACTGCTTTAACCATAATACTGATTGATCTCTGGGGAAATTTAAACAGAGTATGATGTTCTTACCATTTTATTTTTTCTTACACTCTCAGTGTTCATTTCCTTTTGCTTTTCCCTTTTGCGTAATATTTTGTTTTACCATTGTAAGACAATACACATTAAAAACAAAAAGAACAGAAAAAAAAACGAAACAGAAAGTAAGAAAATTGTAAAAGTATTAACTTAAATGTGTAAAAGAATAACACTCTAAACCCCAAATTACACCAACATTGTTACTTATTATGCAGATTTAACAAACTTACACTCGAAAACACACACACACACACACGAGCGCACATAAATAAAATTAACTTAATGTCACTTACACTTTAGTGTTTTGTGTCTGCTTAATTTGGTTAGATTATTGGGAATATCCAAAGGGACTTATGACAAGAGACCAAGAACTCACCCTCACACACACACATACACACACTACATAAATATCCTCTTCTGAAACATAAGAATATTTTGAAAGCATACAAATTCGAAAACAAAAACATTACAGATTAAAATTAACTTAAGAAAAAAATCGTCTGCTGCATAAATCTTTTAGGTGACAGCCATTAGAGTTTAAAGTTTTAAAATAACCGTTATAAAATATTTCTTTATCAAGGTTTATATAAAATGTTTTAAAAATGTTTTACTTAGAGCCCAAAAGGTTTTTTTTATTTAATTTTAATAAATAAATCCATTCATCTTCACTGTATTTAAATCAAATATATGATTACTTTAGATTTGAATTTCACTCCAAGAACTTAATGGAAATTATGAAAATCAAAGCAGTCAACACTGCCATCATCAGCATGATAGTAGTCATCATCATCATCGTCATCATCTCTATCATCGCCTTTATTTGAATATTTTATTACGTGTTTGCATACGATTGTAAGCAACTTGAACTTTACACAATCTACTTCCCAACTATTCTCACTATTTGAGTTTTACGTTGCAAATATTACGGACCATTTCCTTTGCATAAGAATTAAGAATAAAATTGTAGACATGAGTTGTAACACACAAACAACCTTTAAGACATTTAACTCGTATTTATATTTCTACTGCATACGTGAAGTAAACGATTTATATTGCACAAATCTATCCTTTATGCAATTACGATTACCATCCAGGCGTAATTTAACATTAGCCGTTACTCGCCCTCACTCACTCACTCTATCTCTTTTTCTCTTGTTACCTTTCTTTATGGGTGCATTTATGTTACTGAATACACAAATACATTTCTACAAATATAGATTTAGATTATTTGAGAATATTTGTAATTGCTTTCAATTTAACTTAAACCTACAAGCGCCAAAAGGCTTGTAAATTTGGCCATGAAGAAATTAAATTTACCAAGCAAATGTGAGGTAGGGAATTGATAGAGCATAGATGCAGGATAAATAAGTTCTTTACTTTATAAATTTTTAAGTATTAAATAACATTATTTATCGAGATACTCAAATATTATATTTTTGATTAATTTTGCTTGAATGACAAGAACTTCTTTTGTGGACTTTTTGACAGTGTAACAGAAGAAGCGGGCCGGTCTTTAATTTTATAACTTGTATAACGTCGTCTAAAATATCAGATTCCAACTGCCTCAGAGAATATTTTAAAAAAATTTTAAGCACAAGCAAAAAACAAGTTAAACTTATTCTTTTTTTTTCTTACGACTACTTTGTGCTGCCACTCTGTGTTGAAGTTCAACGTCAAAATACTTCAGTTGTGTTTATAACTCTTGGTCTTCTCTGTTATTAGAGTTTTGTAAATTGTTAATAAAAACGCTAATTTAAATAAAAATAAATTTTCTTTTTTTTTGGTCTTAATTGTTCGATTAGTTTTCTGCTAATTAGAGCGGTTTGTATTTAAGTTAAGAAGTAACACTCAAAATTTTGATGTTTTTCAATCATAAATATGCTTGATTTTTATTACACTAATTTTTTCCTCTCCCTTCTCCTTAAATAGTAAATGTTAAGATGTTAAGCTTAAATTTAAAATTTACTTTTACCAGTTTCTATAAATATTTCGTTAACAACATTTAGGGTACATTTTATTTATATTTATCTACAGTTAATTAACACAAAAACTTTGTTTATCTCTTAAATATCAACCCAATCTAAACTGTTGCTTCTTGAACTATTTGCTAGTCGTGCATATAGAAAACTAAATACCATTCGTTGTTATTTAAACAAATATCAAGGTGTGCAATTAGCCAGGTTTATTAATTGTGCTACAACAATAAATAAACTCATCTCTTACTCTGCAAGTCGGCAGTAAGTTTGTTGTGTAAATTTGTAGGTTTTAAGGAAAATAGGGCGAACAAGACAACATACAACAACAAGTCTTCAACACTTATTCTAATTCTTTAGCACTCGTTTGTTTGTTTGTTTGTTTGTTGCCTCCATTTGCATGCCATTTGAAAATATTAATTAAGCAGTGATTTCGTTATTTTGTTCTTTGCTTGTTGTGATGTTGTTTTAAATTTCAAGATGTTTGTTGTTGAAGTTGTTATACTCATTACAAATGTTCATTCAAATAAAAAGAATTAGCATAATATTTAACAACAAATACGTACACACACACACACACACACACACACACTCTCAGTTATACAACACTTACACCACTCGCACACCTTCTACTCAACATTAATTTTATGAGAGAATTATAAAACTGTAAATGTTTTAGTTGTTGCTTTCTATCGTAATACGATTTTTACAAGAGATCTTATTAAAAGGAAAGTTGGTACGTCGAACATTTTTGGCTGAAGCTTTCAATTAGCTGATTTGTATTCTACAAGCAAACGTACCAAACGTCCCAACCTCATAACTTTCTTTAATGAATTAATTTGAACATTAGAATTGCGCGCAGATAAAAGGAATATAAATCAAAATAAATAAATAATAATTGATGATGCTAAATTATGCACTAATTGCATAAATTAATAACAACACAATTCTTTAAATATATGTATTATAAACACTCACACACACACACACAAACACATAAATGTTGATTTATAATTTCAATAAATTTTTGGTTTAAGAATTAATTAGTGACAAACAAAAAAATTAAATTAATTTATTACTTAGGAATAAATGTTCTTATTCGAATGTGTTAAGAATATTCAAATGAATAGAAATTTCAGGAAGGCTGCTAATAAAAATAAATAACAAGTAAAAGTTTTTTTGGTTCGTGCTAAATTTTAAAATTTTTAAATATCAGCGAATATTTGTACAAATAACATTTTAATGATAATTCTGTAATGCCCTGGCGCTATTGCTGTTTTAAAATTTAAAAAATAATTAATATACTTTTATTTACAAGCCATAAGTCTAACTCCCAAAATTTGGGCTGACTAATAAACTAAATTTAACATTAAAAGATTTACTGCAGTAACTTTTATTTAAAAATTCCACACTAATAAAATGCCCATCTTCTACTCTGTTATTTAGCAAAACAATGTCTACTGCTATAAACAAATGACGAATTTTTTATTGGGAATATTTTTTATCAGAAATAAGACAAATTTGGCGCATATAATTCATGTATCGAATGATATTTGTCTTGTGTAACAAAACCTGCGATAAGTTTATTTATATTTTATACCAACTCTGAGTATCTAAGTATGTCATTTCGTCTGAAAAGTTTTTTAAGCACGACAAAACTTGAAGTTATAAAAAATAACACTACAAATTTAATTTTGATGAAAAATTTTTTTTATTTTTTTCAGTAATTTATGGCAAAGCATTATAAATAGATTCACGCTTGAACAACGCTATTAAAAAAATCAAGTTTACTTTGAAACTCAATCATTAATTTGAGCAACTTATAGACGACTTCGTCATTTTTATGGCGCACATAATCGTCAGTATGACCAAGCAATCCCTCGAACGGTCTATAGATTTTCTACCACATCTCTCTAGAGAAGGCAATAACATCAACATGTCGAAGGAATCTGCGTTCTGCTGTTGTAAACGAAGGTGTGCAAGAAGATCCAAGTTTATCTATTCTTCGCCATCCACTACGTTGAAAATTTTTCGCAAAGATATTGACAAAAAATACAGGAATTAAAGCCACGAACCCATTACAAGCGTCGTTCTTTAGTTGATTGGGCTCTAGAGCAGTAAGTTTTGTCGCGATTTTTGGCATAACGGGTTTGTTAGTGACCAAAATTGGGGTGAGACCAATCCACAGCCTACCCTACAGACTCTATCGCATCTGGAAAAAAGCACCTTTTGCTTGTGGCATCATCGAACTTTATTTCTTCAAAAACGATGCCGAATCTCACGTTACGGTCAATAGAGATCATTACCGCACCATAATTTATAATTTTTTTTTTTTTTGTTGAAAATATGGATGACATTGATCCGAAGAAAATGTAGTTTCAACAAAATGGCGCTACTTGCCATACGGCGACCGCAACCGTTGAGTTATTGAAATCAAAATTTGATAAGTTGATTTCGAGAAATGCTCATGTCAATTGGCTTCCAGGTAATGTGATTTTACATCCCTCGAGTATTTCCTGTGGGGCCACGTGAAGTAACTAGTTTATACTGATAAACCAGCAACAATTGACGCTTTGAAGGCCTACATTGTTCGTGTGACCCAAAATTGGACGTCTGTAATGCGCTTCAACATGAGCAGCTGCGGTCGCCATATGCCCGAATTTATTTTTAAATATTGATGCCATGTTCTGATCTTTCGTATAAAAAAATTCTTTATTAGAATTTAATTTTTTTTTGGTTATTTTCAGGCTTATCTATCAGGCTTAAAAACACCCGATACTATATGCATATCCCCATTAAATATATTTATGCCCAGTTCTTAAGCATCATACATGGGCATACTGCATTATTTAAATACTGCTGTAAAATTTTGGATTTTAGTGTTTACTGGTTATTGCTATACATAATGCATAAAAAATATGCTGCAGTATGCCCAAGTATGTTAAGCATAACAAAGTCGATTGAGCGATGTCCATCTGTCTATCCACGCTCGGGTTGAAATTAATTTTGCAAAGATACTAGATGCATGTCGTTCGAGGCAGCGGGCATAATACAACGCCTGCCTCTAATTTTTCATTATCATTTGGAAGAAATCTAGATTAGTTAAGTAACTCCAATAAAAAAAAACATGAAGTGAAAAAATTTGGGCTCACCCATATTTTTCCAGTTACGGGCCTCTGAACTTTTCTTAAAAAAGTGTACTATTGCGCACTATGCTTTTTAGGATATCAATATGGATATCATTTTAAAATTTTGAAGAGATCTTTGAGAAAAAAGAAATTTTTTTACATATGCTTAACCCATTAGGAGTACTTTTTTGTATATTTCTTAATTCTCTGTCACCCCAATATTTGTTTTATTTATTTGAGTTATTTCACTAAACTAGATTTACATATATGGTGAAGGGTATATAAGTATCGGCATAGCCGAATATAGCACTATTACTTGTTCTATTTATAATTACGTTTTTCTTAAAGTTTGTTTTCCTTTTAAAAAAGACATAAACTTTTAAAATCTAACCTAAAGTGGTCCAAAAATAACTATTTGTAATAACAATGACCATTGATCATAAAGAATCAGAAAAACAAAAATAAAAAATATTTTTTTTTAGCAAAAAAAAAAAATTTCTCTGCACATAAATATCATTTACTTCGATTACTTTTTTAAAAACATCACGGGTGGGTTCATTCCCATTATGGCTGGCTTCCCCTTAAACTTTAACGACTGCCAAAAAGGAAGTTTAAGAAAATTTACATTTCTCCAACAAGTATTTAACATGTTCCTTTACCAGCCTTCGCCAAGGCAAAGACAAATAAAATTTCAAAAACTTTTTCAAAAACAAAAAAAAACAACAGAAGAAGGAAAATGCTATTATAACGACAGAAAACGAAATGGTTTAAAAGCAACTTCAAACTATGACATGGAGTGCGCGTATTTGATGACCCTTTACTTAACACTTATCTAGACAAGACAGTGTGAATAGATTTTCCTATTTACTAGAATTGTTGCAATAGTAAAACGAAACTGACACAAGGAAGAGAAAAAAAAATGTTTTAATAACTCCAACTTATATCATCTGTATGTTTGTGTGTGTGTGTGTGTGTGTAGTTGTTATTGCAACACTGAAGCAATTGTTTGTTGGCAAAGACAGTTATGCAAAAATTACTATTTCAATTTTGTTAAGCTCTTAAGTTTATAACCTAGAAAAGCGGTTTTGAAATAAGATGCTGCCTTTTATTTTGTTAACTTCCGTTTTCAGTTCTTTTTTTGTCTTTATTTTATTATTTTTGGTGGAAAAAGGCCACAAAAGTTTAAAGTTAAATTTATTTTTAACGTGTTTTTTTCTATTTAAGTCTCTATAAATTTTCAACTCAGGCTGTATTAAGTTTTTTTTTGCATGTGTTTTTGTATTTTAGTTATCTTAACTCCGAAGAGTAAATATATTTGTGAGAATGCATGTGTTTGTAAATAAGTTCAAGTATAAAATGTGTTGCAAATGGTTTTTAAGTGTTTTTGACAACAATTTCAAGTATGGATGTGGGTGGCGGGCTATTCGTTCATATCTCGCGTTTTGTAAAAACATTCGATTTCGGTCATTTTCTAGTACTTATTTCTTTTACTTTTATCCCACCATAAACTGCTTTAACATGAAATAGGAAAGCTGTTAACTGTAATGGTCATCAGTATCCAGTTTCTATTTTCTTTTTGTCCGTTTTTTATTCTATGTTTTTACTCAAAACTTGTTTAGTTGTCTAAAGAGGTCTGTACAATGGTTTTAACAAAAAACTTCTTAGAGTGTATTTGACGTAGTTTGCACAGCAATTAAAACTTCATTTTCGCCATATTCCTTTAATAAATAAATTTATAGTTTTGCTCTGTTGCTTTAATACAAAATGTTCTCAAATAGAATTTCAATAAAGTGTTATATTTCTACCCCATGTTGGTTATTTAAAAATCCATAATACTTTAAACCGCATGCGGTTCAATTATTCCAATATTCTTTCACTGTTTTATTCAATTGTCGGCTCCTTTTAGCCATAAATGTGTGTGGAAGCATTTTAATAGAATAAATTTACTAACTGCCGCACATGAAATTGTTAATATGACTGTGGTAGATTTCCGTTGTTTGTTTATTATTATTTTTTTTTTTCGTTTAAAAATTTTATGCTCATTATTGTATTAGCGCTATTATTTCATACAGTTTGGATAAGTGAGAATAAGAGAATCTGTGCAAGTGTTATTATTTGAGTATCATAGCAAATATTGGGCACAACATGTATAATATGGGAATATTATTTTATTATTTTGCAACCATTTGAATGAAAAGTCGTGATCAATTTTAATGCAAGAATCTTTTAAATTTTATTATTTTCCTCTTCTTGTTGTTTTCTACAAAAAGTGATAATATCTTGTTACTGAAAACGAAGCTGCAATATAAGAAATTTACTACAAAATGAAAGTCCCTCTTGTTAACATTTAAGTTCCCCAGTTTGGCTTGGAATTATACAAATGCCACAAACAAGAATTTTTTTTTTATTTATTTAATTCAAAAGATTAAAGGCCAGTACTCTTATGGCTTAAAAAAATTTCAATTTTCTTAGATTTTTAGCACGAAATTCTGCGTACTTCGGCCTTGATGGTTACCGGTGCATTACACACCACTCCATCGAAGGCCCCTTGTACGCTGGCTACCGGCCGATCTCATGGTCAAACAACTCGCCATTAACTTAGAACTTAGGCCAAATGCAGCTGTGGCATGGAGGCCAAGGGACTTTTGCAATGCGGCCATCTTGGGATGCACCTCGGCTATTCCTGACAATATTGACTATTGCTCGCTCACCCCCGTGTCGGATATTGGATTCGTAGTATCAATGTCGGGCACGTCAAACATGATTCGCATGAATCATCGGAGAGATGTGCTTGATGTCTATACAGACGGTTCAAAGTCAGACACGGGAGTCGATTGAGGCGTTTTTATTCCTAGATTTCAGTTCAGGATGAAGTTTAGGCTACAGGACCAATCTAGTGTGATTGAGGCTGAAATCTCAGCCACTAAAAGGGCGATTTGCTGGATGAGGTACCAGAGGATATACGGAGAGGATATTCGAATCTGTACAGACTGCAAGGCTGCAATAAACTCCTTATTGGGTGTCAACACGACATCCAGAGTGGTTCGTAAATGCCGGACACCTCTAGATGAGATGGCGAGACTTTCCAACCTGGAATTTTTTTTATGCGCCGGCACATCCAGGAACATAGTTGCGGACAAACTCGCTAGATCTGTAACTCGGCAAAGAGACCGGGAGTTAGGTCCACTGGTAGGAGTCCCGTTAAGCTGCTGGAAGGCTTTATTTCACTGGAAATTTTTTTGGGCCACGCAGATAAGATGGTCTGACGATCTTATCTGCTTGTTTTAGAGGACATTATGGCCTCAGTATGATAGTAGGAGATCTGCAAATTTGCTGAGGATTCCTCGAGGACAGCTGGGCATACTGGTGGCTGTGCTGAGAGGGCACTGTGTTATCGGTACCCATGCTAGGAGACTGAATCTTCCATACCTTGACTACTGCATGAGTTGTCAGGAAGAGGAAGAGCCAGAAACGGTAGAGCATTTGCTCTGGTATTATCCAGCTCTTTTAAGAAACAGAGCGGCCCTTTTTAGCAATCCGAGACTGCATGGTCTTGCAGACCTATCGGTCTATGATGTTTTGAGAATAAACTCATTTATTCGGTCTTCGGGGTGGTTTGGGGATGGATCTTGATAGAAACATAGGGACCTGAATTGATCCTTTGCACATCCCTTTTCAGGCAGCACGACGGGACCATTTAGGATCCAAGTGAGTAGATTTGCTCATGCCGGTACCCTGTGCAACCTAACCTAGCAACCTAGCACAAAATTTCTACATGTAGAAATCGACTTAATTCATATTTAAGAGTTAAAGTAGCAGCAGTTTATTGCTATCATAACAAATAATTTAAAAGGTTAGACAAAACACTTCTTAAGAGAATATTTGATTTAGTTTTGCATTATTTTTATTTAAAATAGCATTTTATTTAATTTAAAGTCAAATAATGTGAATATAACAATCAATTGTTTATTTCGTAATCGGTTGTTTGTTAATTGCAACTCATATTACTCTCAAATTTCTCTTCAAAATATGAACCTGTTTGAGATTTAATGACTTAATTATACAATATTATGATCCCCACCCAAAATGTACTGCAAGACAAATGCCTGAATTTTAATCACATTTACATTTAACAGTTTATTATTTCTCTTTTTAAAATGTACGATTAAACGCATAGAAATAAATCCCTGTACAGTAGCGTCCGGCTGTTTTATTTGTTAAACAAAAAAGATTTTTTTTTTACATTTATTTTAACCGACATTTTAAATCTATGATAATCGTGATATTTGTGCCCATTTGAAAGATTATTTAAGCAGTTTACGGAGTTATATTTCTGTGACAAGCTTTTTTGTTTATAGTTTGGACACACAAACAATAATCATTATTACAAAAACAACAAAAAATTAAATACACATTAATGCGAACATAAATATTTTTTTTTATCTGAACTAATTTATACTCATTTTATAACATTTTATATTTTATACTTTAACCAATACAGTCACAAACACCACATAAGTAGTGCTTGAATGCAGTTTAATAATAATGCGACAACTGTCATTTTAAATTATTAACTTCGAAATAAAATTCTACAATATGTTGACAGTTTATTTAATTAGTTTAATAACACAAGAGTAGCAGCAGCATCTTGTTACACATACATAAATACATACATTCATACATACATACATATTTGTGTAGACTGTAAAGTGTGTGTTACATTTTTTATGCTTTCTTTATTTTTATTATCATAGCGATTTGAGTCTTTAACTGGGAAATTTTTTATGCAATAAAAATTATAAAACTAATGACGTACAAAATAAAAATGTGCTAAATACTGTATGATTGCGAAAACAGATAACGGAAGAAAGAATAAAAGTTACTTCATGTCATTTTAAATTTTTTTCATTAAATTTTAAGAAACAAATAACAAAATATTTAATAAGAAATATTTAATTAGACATGAAGTGAATATATATGTAACTGAGTTAAAATAAATAAATAAAATACAAAATGAAAACCGTTAATTAATATTAAATAAAATATCAACAAATTAATGATGGAAAACCTTTTAAGCTAAACATTTATATCATTTTGCAAAAGAAAGTCGTTACTTTTCGCTTCTTTTTATTGTCATTCTATGCGTAGTTTTTACATTATCCACTTTCGACCTAAGAAAGTATATATATTCTGAGTCTTATGCATAGCGAAGTCAATTGAGCGATATCCTTCTCTCCGTCCGTGTTCGGGTTGAAATAATTTTGATAGAGCTATAGATGAGCTAAAGAAAATTAAAATGCGCCAATAGATCAGACATAGTTTCGAAAATTTTGCTATTGAAAATCACTAAGATCAGTCCTTGTCCTTCAAGGGAGCGGGCAATACACCAAGCCTGCCTCTAACTTTTCCAGATTGAAAGAACTTTACTAAACTACAGAGACTTATATATACATATAGAGAAGGGTGTATACGATTCGACATAACCGAATATAGCACTCTTACTTGTTTTTGCTTTTTATTATTTAATGTTCATGATTCTTATTATTTAAAAGGTCAAACTCTTCAATTAATTTTATTCCAATTTTCCTTGTAAACTTGTCCTTATAGCAGACTTAGCAGTGCATAGTCTGTGTAAATTTTAATCGTCTGCCCATAAAGGCTTAAAACATAAGGCCACATGCATTGAAATTACGTCACTATTGGAACAGTTTCTATATCATAATTTTTCTTTTACTTTTTCTTATAGCGAACATAACAATACATTAAGTGCCTTTTGCGGTAAAAAAAAACAAGGTGACGTACGTGAAAATCACGCCAATAGGGTGTTCCAAATTTAAATTTAAAGTTTTATTTTTTGTTTTTTTTTTTAATAACGAACATAGTTTTACATACGCTGTTTAAATTTGACGTGTCTGCCTATTACAGTTTTAAAAGCATTACATTACTCTCCGGATACTATTTAGTTTTTAGTATCCATTTGTATAGAGGCTGTGGGTATACAACTTCTGTAAAAATTTTAAGAGTTAGGTTTCCAGAGATAATGGTCCGTAATAGAGGGACAGACGGACATATATTGCAGCCAAATAGCAGGATTAAGTCTTTACTTTTAGATACGGAACCCTAAAAAATAATTAACTGGTAAGTGTCTCTTTCATGGGTATAGAAGTCCAAGGACTAAAAATATTCAAGGTATAAAATTGGTCAAAATCGATTCACGAAGAATTTCCTTTTACTCTGTCTGTTTTGCAAATATTCCAGCTCTATTGCAGATTACACAATCGCTCAGATTTGGTAAACCAACGATGCCTTTAATGTTACCGTAGAAAAAACGGCTTATAATTTAAGGAATAAAAAAACAGTTACCATGAGTTTAAACAAGTGGGGGAGTTCATTTCTAAAATCTTAGTTTTAAGTTTTTTAAAATTTTTTTTATAGTCTTAGATTTTTTATAAAAATTTTCCTTATGTGCGACAGTAATAACAGACCCCTCAAGTTTTAATCCTAAAAACTCCTGAAATTTCTTTGATAAAATAATACTTTTAAAATTTCTGTATTGATTTATACTCGTAAACAAAATATCATGTTCACTTAGTTGTGAGTGTTACTTCTGACAGTTTATGCAGCCACGTTAACAGCAAAACTAAAAAATATTTTCTACAGACATCCTGTTACTGTTGCACATTTTTTACAACATTCTTAAACATTTAAAGAAAAACGTGAATACAAGAATAAATGAGGTGTCGCTAAATAAATATATCCTGAAAAAATTTCATCAGGTAAATGTAAAAGAAAAAATCAGAAAGAAATTAAACGTCTCCATTTAAAAGTGAATGTTTTCCTGGTATCCTCCTCTTCTTTCAACTAAATAAAGGAAGTCAGCTTTTGTAGAAAAAAGTTACAAAAAGACAATTTTTTTTTTTTGTTGTAAAATTGTCGGCAAGAAAAAATATACAAAAACGTTATATGTTTTTCTATGCAGTCTTTAAAGTTAATCTGTTCATTGAGCTGGAATCATAGACATTTTATGTTACATACATTCACACATTTGTATCAAGTTATTCAGGTAGCGTATAAACAAGCATGTAATGGACACAACTAAGCTATTTTTGTTATATATTAGCTCTTAATGTGCATGCAATAAAACACACACACACACATATATATGCACAGGTATACACTATCGAATATATTCCTTTACTTCTGATGACATTTTCATTCAAAGCAACATAAATTTTACAAATGATTGACTCAGCAAACTAACCATGTGATAGACGACGATGCATTTTACTGGGCTTAGATCGTTTAACATTTGCCAGTTTATACTACATACGAACACAAACATCGTACATTTATTTACACATTTACATACACATGCACGTGTACAACCTAACTGATAGATGTGATAACGCACACTTGGACAGACATTATATTTGTTTTAGAGCCTGAGTAATTTTGTGCATTTGCTAAATAAAGGAGGTGACAAAGGGAGCACATGTACAGGTTTTTGAGGCCAAGCGAAAGAGCCAATTACAGGTTAACGAAATTTACTAATATCGAACACAAACAATTTGTGACCCCAGGACCTTAAAATTATTGACGTCTCCCATCAATGCAGTTGCTTTCAAAGTGTCTGTTGAATATTCTACAGATACGTATTAAATAAAGTGAATCAATGCAACTTTTGCCAGATTTAACAGTAATTATGATCTACAACACAATTAGAAACTCTTTAAATTTGTGTTGATTCTCAAGGAAGGGCCAGCTAAATGTTCGTAAGGGCTTCACTACAAATGCATGTGTATATTTCCTAACTTGTAGGTTATTAGTTAAATTTAAAATATTTAAAATTAATTTTATTATTTATTTACTTTTTATTTGCAACGAAATATCTTTAATGTTTTTAATATAAGAAACTATTTTAATCTGGTTCGGCGTATCCTTTCAAATATTAATTGGAAATTTGTAATTTTTTGTGCTGCTGAAATTACAGCGTTCAAATTTCTACATCTTGTTTTAATAATTTTCTAATAAAAATTTTATGTCTTCAAATGTTTCTTTATTGTATATCTTTTTTTCTGTTCACATAATTTTTTTTTCTTTTTTTTTTTTGGAAAAGAAAATTAAATTTTTATTCTTATTTGATAACTTTACCACCAATTCATTTTTAAGTTCTTTTCCTTTACTCTTTTTTGTTTCGCATAATGCATACAAATCCAACTATAAATAGTGAAAAAGAAGAACACGCGACAAAAGCGAGAACAAAAACAAAAAAAAAAACAAAAAATAAACAGGAAAATAAATAACACGAATGCAATAAAGTTGCACAAGCTATTTTAGCAAAAGCTAGTTTTACTATTGCATCTGCATAAAAACTGTTTTCTTAGAATGTCGCACAGAGCTTTAAGGTAATTCATTCTCCAATTTGGATAAATTTTATTACCAAAATAGAACATGAATTGCAACTCAAATTTTCTTTCCAATATTTAAAACAAAGTTAAAAAAACAATGGCCCATATTCATAGTTAAAATAAAGTATACTTTAAGGGAACTAAAGTCGGTTTTACTTTAGAGTCGACTCTTATTCATTCATAGACAATTTAAAGTATACTTTAGGCGAGAAAGCCAACTCAAAATAAAAACAATGTTACTTTTTTCTGTTTGTTTAGAAATTGTATGGAAACATTTATCAAATTACAGTTGACACCCAGTGGAAGGCGGCTTAACTTAAAGTATACTGTATTCTTGACTTTGAAAGCAAAAAAGATTATAAGAGCCTTTTATTTTAGAGTATACTTTAACAATAGTCGACTTTAGTTTATAACTATGAATATGGGATAATTTCTTTGTTTAAATGCAAAAACACAGCAACAGTTTTGCGAGTTGTAAATGCAAAATTTTTAAAAGTTTAAATAAGTCAAAATAATATAATTACACTTGACAGTAATAAAAATTATTTCATAACAATTCTAGTGCAATTTCTACAAAAATTGTTTAATTTATTCTCCATAAACAGAGCATTCACTAGGTTGAGGAGTATAAAATTTTTTAATGAAAATTACCATCAAGTTTTAACTAATATATGGCAACCCTCAATACAACCAATGCAATAAAGTAGGGAGTATATAATTGAAAATATTTCGGATTTAAGGAATGTTAAAAAAATGTTTATGTTTACGTCAGTGTCTTCATTATGCTGACAATCTGTATGCAACATTTTTCAAGATTGTAAAATTTCTAGCTTATTGTACCCGGTGTTATCTGGGTCCAAACATATGACAAAAAATATTTATAATCGAGTAATTTGGGGAACAACACATTAAAAACCTCAAAAGAGGCATCAAGGTCTAATCTATCAAGAATGTGACCAAAGATATGCAAATAAAAAATTTGATTAAGATTGGTTTAGCCTGATCAAAAATAATATCAGGCTTGTTTTTATTTAATTTATATCTAAGTTCTATCAATAAAACTGTATTTTGCTTCATCAAAACTTTTTTACCTTGATATGTATATCGCCCGGTTCATTCATTAACTCTTCATTTAAATCATTCTAAAGAAATTTTTTTCTTTTACTTCACATACCAATATGTGTTAAATATAAAATAGCAATGCCCACGACTTCATCGGTGAGTAATTTCCAATTTTCTTTAAATTCAAATTTAGAAAAATATTTTTTAAATATTCTGTAAACAGTCTTGAGAATTGTTTATCTACAAAAATAAAATGTAATTACTGATACGCAAAAACTTTTTCTCGAAAACAGATTTCTAAAACTATGAACTCCGTTGAAATAAAATACTAGAAAAGTGGCATTGACGTAATTTGAACGAAGTTGTTTTGTTTATTACATATTATTTTTCTTTCATGATTCATAGTACCTACATGCAAAAAAAAACATGGTTGAGGTAACCATAATCTAAGAGCAACGTACTATGGTTCTGTTAAATGGTTGTTTGCAAAACATAGTATTGTTACATTTAATAATAATATAGTTGATCTTGCAACCATATTATCGTCTAGCTTTAAAATAACATGGTAAAGAATAAATCTAGTTATAATTAAATATAAACATCAAATGGTTAAATTAAAATATCATAATATAGCTGAAAATGTCATGTTATGTAATTGAGGGCAAAAATTTCTTGATTTTAATGAGATATTATTATTGACTGTTTCATTTGTTAATGATTTGTCACAAAAATTATGTAAAAACATAAATTCACAAAGAAATGATTTATTTCTTTTCAATGTTTGTTCTCTATAGTTTCCTATAGTTAGGCTTTCACGGTCAAGCTAGGAAACTATAGAGAACAAGCATTGAATAAATCAACAAAAGGTCGATAAAGAACTAAAATCGTAAGATTTATTTCTATGTTTATAAAATAAATATAGTTTATAATGGCATCTTATATCTCATACATTGCATACATACATCCATTTATGGAGTAAACGTTATAATCTCGTATTGAAGATACGTAATGGTAATTCGGAACTGACTACTGACTAATTTTAAGACGTTAATAATAAGTTTTAATAATAATATCTTTTGAAATGTTTTGCTTACCTTTTGATTTATTTGTATATTTTGTATATATATTATTTTTTATTATATATTTTGTACATACGAGGGCTGCTCTATATATTTCTGGCCTAATAGTGAAAACGCGAATATTTATAATCAAAAATGGTTTCATTGTTTTTCAAAGTATTCTCCAGCGTGATTTATACACTTTTGCATGCGCTCAAACCAGTTGTTAAAGCACTTTTTCCACTCCGAATGAGACACCTCTAAAACATGGTTTTTGAACACTTCAACAGCTTCTTCTGACGACGAAAATCGTTGACTACGCATTTTTTTTCTTGATGTGCGGAAACAAGAAGAAGTCATTAGGTGCCAAGTCAGGGCTGTATGGCGGATGACCCATTAATTCGACGTTTTGGCCGGTCAACAACGGTCTGGTTTGAGCCGATGTGTGAGAGCTCGCATTGTCATGGTAAACAATGATTCGTCTTCTCTTGTTGGTTTTTCGAATTTCTCCGATGACTTCAGGCAAACAAATTGTAGTGTACCACTCAGAAGTTGAACAGAAGCGGAACAGTCGCCACATGACCAGTTTTGCCGAAGAAACAGGCGACCATTTGCTTCGAAGTGCTTCTTCCACGAACAACTTTCGTTGGATTTTGCTCGTCTTTAAGGACCCACACGGTCGATTGTTGTTTCGTTTCGGGCTCATACGCATAGATCCATAATTCGTCACCTGTGACGATCTTATAAACGTCTTTTGAAGCACCGCAATCGTATTTTTGCAACATTTCTTTTCACCAATCGACACGAGCCTTTTTTTGAGCGACTTTCAAATTGTGCGGGATCCAACGAGAACAAACCTTTTGTACGGCCAGGTGTTCCTGCAGTATCGACTGTATGCTGGTGGAAGAAATGTCTAAGAATGTCTCTATCTCTCGGTATGTCGCATGTCGATCTTGCATTATGAGTTCACGCACGGCATCAATGTTCTCTGGCACAACAGCCGTTTTTGGACGACCTTCACGGAATTCGTCTTTGAGCGAGCTTCGGCCACGATTAAATTCATTATACCAATTTTTCACAGTACTACAGGATGGTGCTTCATCGCCATACAAAGATTTAAGTTCATCAATGCACTCTTGTCGTGATAATACACGTCGAAAGTTGTGAAAAATGATGGCACGAAAATGGCACGAGTTAATTCCATATTTTTCAATATTAATTTTTTCAAGTCACTGTAAACAACACAAATAATGGTCGTACGTCAAAACGTTTTGAGTACGATTATGCTTAAAAATGACAAACTTTCCAATGGAAATGTCAGATTGCTCCTGGCAGCCCTCAGTGTTGCCAGGCCAGAAATATATATAGCAGCACTCGTATATGTTTATTTTTTTTTTCTCTAACAGCAAAAAACATTTTCAACTTTAAGCTAACAAAAAAAAAATACTATACTGATAGAAAAGCATTCTGTCAAGATCTAACCGCAAACATTATTTTGTTTGCTTTTAATCATACTTCGATTAAAAATATTACATTATGGTTAAATAAATTATATTATCTCTTTAATTATGCTTCGGCTTTTTTATGGTCCTCAAATTTAATAAATTACAAAAAACCTTTTTTTGTTTTTTTTTTTTTTTTTTTTTTTTTATTAAATAATTTATTATCCAATATTTCGACCAACTTTGTTGGTCATCTTCAGGGAATTTTAAACTAAGACAATAAATACAAATATAATAAAACAATTTTTCACAACATAACAAACAAATTAACAATTACCTAAATGTTTACATATATGTATCAGTGTCGTCTGATGATGAAACCAATAAATACGACCAATAAACTTTTTACCAATACAAAATGTAATTTAGACAAAATGGATAAATCTAATTTAGTATATGAAATAAAATGCAATGGTGACGAAACCGACATATGCCAAAAAGTATATGTTGGTACAACAAAAACTAAATTAAAGACAAGACTATCATCGCACAAATCCGACTTAAAATCTGACAAACAATCGAATCAAAAAACTGCCCTTGCAACCCACTGTGCAATAACTGGACATCAACCAAATTTTAAAGAAGTGAGAATATTAATTGAAGAGAGTAATGCATCAAAGAGATACATGCAGGAGATGCTGCATATAATAAATATTCCAACTGGAAAAAGAATTAACTATAAAACAGATACGGACAATTGCGCTCATGTATATCGATACACAATCAACAAACATAGAAACGAAAAACAAAAAAGACAGTCAGTGACATAAGCTTAAATAATAAACAACAGACGACACTGATACATATATGTAAACATTTAGGTAATTGTTAATTTGTTTGTTATGTTGTGAAAAATTGTTTTATTATATTTGTATTTATTGTCTTAGTTTAAAATTCCCTGAAGATGACCAACAAAGTTGGTCGAAATATTGGATAATAAATTATTTAATAAAAAAAAAAAAAAAACAAAAAAAGGTTTTTTGTAATTTATTAAATTTGAGGACCATAAAAAAGCCGAAGCATAATTAAAGAGATATTTACACACCAAGGTCTACGAAAAATTTTTACAACACAACTTAAATTATATTATTTTTAATAAGTAATAAAACTTTGTTTGCGGTTCGAAATTTTTAAAGTTTAAACCAGCCATGTTGCAATATCGTGCACAGTAGCCACATAATGGTTAAACGTTAACAAAACAATGTTTGTCGTGACTGATGTTTTGTTGAAAACACTGTGATTTGTTCTCCCCAACTATACATTGTTACAAAGAACATAATATGGTTGTTGAGACCATATCACACCCATGTTATTTCTCTGCGTGTACTATTTTCCTTCGAAATTTTCTTACTTTTCGCAGTAAATATAAAGGGTAGCAAATTTATAATGGGAGAAAAAGGAAGAGGGGAAAAAATCGCACGGAATTTTTTTATAATTGGGCTATATATGTAGAGATGTTTTAATAATGCACACAAATTGCTGTCACCCATGTAAATAATAAATCAAGACAAGTGCCTGTAGGTGTTACGTGTTAGGTATTGAATGAATGTTGTATTTGTTGACCGCATTTTATAAAGTCTTCGGTTACAAAGTACTGAATGTTTTATTGTGGAAACAATAATGCCATATTTTAATTGGGGTTTAAGCTATTTAACATGAATGTGACTTTGTTTCTTCTAGAGATCCACAGTTACTTTTCCTCTGAAAATATCGAAAAAGCAAATCTTTAAATCTTCTAAATAACTTGAAGCAGTATCGTGTTATAAGGATGTAAGAATAATCTATTCATATGTGTTTCAATATTTTATTAGAAAAATAGCTCTTGATTTGAGTACTAAACCACAATTTTGATGTTTACAATTTTATGATGACAAGTTTTGCAACAAATCATTTTACTTTAACAGTTTTCTTCGAAATATTATATTTTGATCAAAGGAGACAATCTTTTTTTTTTAAGTAATTTCACAGCGCGCAGTCAATAGATGTTAAATAAGAATGTGAAAAGTAGTACGCAATGTGCCGTTCATCCACTATTAAGAAGAGTGGTGACTACATCTGCAAAATTTGCATCATTGTGTATTTCTGGCTTTGTGCTGTGCGTCGGATATAAGAATATTGATCCGTATCCCATATAACTGACTGTCGCTATTTAGTTTTTTATTAACTTTGAACTCATTATCAATGAGCTTTAAAAAATTTTAAAAAATTTAACATTTGGAAATTTATTTAATATGTTTAAGGATTTTACAAACATCACATTAATATAAATATGTTTCCTAAGCTTTTATTTCTTTAAACAGATTCAATTCTGCCTATTGGACTTTGTAGGCCACGATATATCCAAATTTCCAATATCACTAAAATCGGCTTATGTTAAGATCGGTTAAAATGCATATAATTCCACACTTGTCCTTCTTCCCACTCCACCTTCTGATCATTTTTTTTTTTTCAAAATAAACACAAAATATTTTATCTTCTACATTAATATCTTACTGTGGTGAAAATTTTATTTTAATCGGTACAGCTGTAAATGACCGGTTTCCCCCTTTTTCTCTCACCTAGGTCCCAGCTCTTGAAACAGAACTTTATAGATGACGACCTATCTCTGTTTTGAACTTTAGCGACTTTGTTACAATCGATTCCTACGCATCACTAAACGCTTTTCTCCGTTCCTGGTCTACAATTTTTAAAATATAAATATTATATTGTATCGTTCAGGTAAATATCTACACGTGTTTCAAATTTCCTTAAAATGAGTTTAACTGTTTACAGCTCTGTTAGCAACAATCTAAACTACCTTCTACAATTTTGTTTTAGCCATTTTTTAACATTATAATGTAAAAAACGCGAATGAAGAAAATTGTATGGAGGAGTAAGAAAATACAAGTGTAGGCAGTCATTGTGGCATGACATTCAATTACACAATTTTTTTTTTTTTATTTTACACAATTTTATGCCAACAAATTTTATGCTTATGTAAAACAACAAAGACAACAAAAAACGACACGAAGTGTCGTAAATTGTACGTGTGCATTAAAATTTGTTTGTATGTATGTATGCGTGTGTGTGTGTGTATTTGCTAAGAATAGTAAATAAATTAAATTTACTTTATGAAATTATTATAATATTTATAAAGAGAAAATGTAAAGAAAAAAAAATAAACAGAACATTGAAATAAAATTTCCTTATTTAGCGGCAAAAAAAAAAAGAAAATAAAAATACAAATGCAACATTAAGGATTTGTTTATATAATCAAATTATTTCAGAGAAAATCCACTTGTTATAAAGGAATAAAAAAATATACAAGAACTGTTAGAAGGAACTAAAACTGAATGAAATTATGAGATTCTCAAAGTTAAATTATTGTAATCCTTGAAATGTATTTAACTATCTCTAAGATTTAAATACAATTAAAAATAAGATTGTCTATTCTAAAAAAGAAAAAAACTAAATTAGTTTAATCGAGAACTCTACCCCGTACACCTTCAAGGAACAAGAGCAAAGAAAATTGGAAAAATGTTATACTTAATTGTCGCAACTGCTGAAGATGTAGTAGCAATTGTAAAGCTGACGAGAAAGTGTTGATTTTTAAAATTAATCGATTTATCGTTTAAAGTGTGGAAAATTATCAGATGCCAGATTTTTTCGTAAAACTTTTGACCAGGGCTATATTTCACTTTAATTCACACTTTGCCATTTACATCTAAACTTAGACAAACCAAAGCATTCGTCGGAAAGAAGCATTTTGAAGTAATGCGTAAACGCTAAGTCCAACACAGCCATTTACCGCAAAAAATCACCCTGAGGCTTGTTTTAAAAGATTTCAGTTCAGTAAGAAGAATTCATTTTAATCCACACCTTCAGCGCATAATTATTTTGGTATTTTATTAGGACCAGCACTCAGGAGATGATCACTACTCCTGCAACGCATTGTGCCAGAACTAGAAAATTAGGTTATGGAAAGGGGGATAGAGGGAGCAGTGTTTGTGGACATTTAATTTGAATCTTTGTATACGGAAAGTGACAGTAAAGACCTCCGCAGAAAGTTTACTGCTAAAACGGACTGTTTGGCTAAAAAACGATTTTTATCTGGCCTATTAACCACAAAATGCTGCTCTTCTGAAGCAGATTGCGTACGAAACTACGGTTTTTAGGAAATAGTTCCCTGATTTTATAGGAGCACATTCCGTTGTAGTAACATTAAAACAGTGAATGACACCCCACATTGCGGCGATGCCTTAGTGAATCAATAGAGTTGGATACCCTAGTGTCACCAATGAGCTTCTTTGGTTACTCCTGCATACGGACGAATAATCCCTAATAACTCTTAAAAGCATCGGCCCATACATACATGAGAGTTGTGTTCCATTTTCTGTCTGATAAAGGTGACATAAATAGCGAGGAAGAAGATTCTCACTGTGATACATGAAGACATTAAACTCTATAAAAATAATATACAAATGTAACACTTTTAGAATAAAAGGTGCACAATCACATAAAAAACAATAGAATGCAGACAAAATGAAAAAAAGGTTCTGATTATTTGTTGCTATCTTTCCAAAAAAAAAAAAAATAATAAGACAGAAATTTATTGTTGATTAAATTTTTTATTTTATTTTTGAAAATATATTTAATTTCTACAAATGCGTGACGTATATTGTATTTCAAGCGATTAAGGTATTAACGTGTACAGTTAAATATTAAAAGAACTTAAATGTTTTTTAATATTTTTCAATATTTTACAGTTTGCAACAAATAATTCCGAAAATAAATAGTGTCTGCATGCGTTTGCTTGTTTTCGTGGGGGTTTCACCGTTTGCAAAATACACATATAAAATAAAATTTACGCAAATAAATATATGAGAAAGAAAATTAATAACGTATAAACTGTTGACAAGACACATAATGACTTTCATTATATGCCAACCATGTATTTATTATACAGGTAATTAATTTTTTCAGCCTTCTACTGAAACCAGCAGCAACAGTGAATAGTTAACAATACATAACACACACAAACATGCAGTTCTTGCTCAAAAGAAAAAATGTAGCATACATCAGGGCTTTAGAAAATAGTAGAGGCAAGTTTGCATAAAATACTTGCATTTATTATCGTAACAAGTAAACTACGCAATTAATTAATTGGACCTAATAACATTCCGATGCTTAACACGCACCTGTTGAATTTTTGTATTTTTTTTTTTTTTACTTGAGAAAAGACTGTTGACAACATGAAAAAAAGTTACTAAAGTTATCATCTCAAGTGTTTTTGTTGAATAAATAAAACTGACATAAACACAAAATTATAATTAAAAAGTTCAAATAAAACAAAATGAAAACAAAAATGCATTTAAGCAAACGTCCGTGCAAACATTGAACACTAAAAATAAAACTGTTTTATTCTTTTATTTTAATTTCCATTTTTGTTAAAAACATTTTATTATTTGCAAAGAATGGCGAGATATTAAGAGTTAATAAAAACGTTTCAATGTTTAATAAAATTTACAAATTAATGCAAAATTACTTTTTAAAAGATTTTTATGTTAAAAAATGCATAATTTATGAATAAACTCCCGGCACAATGAATATAATAAGTGAGATGTGCAATTATTGTATCTGACTGGATATTTTCATTTTACCAAAGGGAATGTATTTTTTAAATTCTTATGTTAATTATTAATCTGAAAAAGAGTAATTTAATATTTTCAAGTTAGAAATTTTTCTGCAGGAGTAGTTTAGAAATTCGGCTGCTATATGTTTATTTATTTACTTTTATTTATTCAAACCATTTGAAGTATATAAAAGTTTCATATGGAGTAAAAATTATTAAAATCTTATAAGAAAAACAAAACTCTCATTTAAACTTAAAATAAAAAATTAACTAACAAAAAATATAAAAAGTAAAAAAGTTTAACAATAGAAAGAACACTTTTCAAGGCTGAAAACAAAAAAGAAACATCATTAAAATGACAACAAGGCAACACAATACAAAAAGTGCGACAACAAGAGCAACAACATTAAAATCAAGTTAAAACCAATTGTGCACAAAAGCGAAGAATTAAAATAAAAAGGAGCACAAATTGAATCCGTTTAATGTAATGAAGTTACCCTACGAATAAAGCTTGAATTGAAACAAGAAGAAAAATATTGCTAAAAGAAAAAAACAACAAAAAATCCAAACAAGCCACCAGAGAGACATAAATTGAATTAATTAGCAACTTTTTTCGGTTTCTTTGCAATGACAACTGCCAGCGAAATAAAAACAATAAACATATTTTCAAACAAATTAAAAAGAAAAATTCAAAAACCGCAATAGAAAAGAAATTAAAAACAAACAATTAAAGAAATATGTTTCAGTTTTTTTTCTTTTATACGAAATTATTTTGTATTCTTTTAATTGAAGGCAATAAAGCGTTTAATTAGCTAAAATTAAATATTTTGATTTCAAACAATTAATATAAAAGAAACTTGTAAACAAAATGAATATACGCGGGTGACAAACATTCAAATGCTTGAATCAAATTCTATGATTAAACGCATATTTTTATCACTCGCATTTTTTTCTTAAAAGTGCGTGTTACCATTTTACATAAGAATAAATGCATACACCCACAGAATTTGATTCAATTAACCCAGCAGGCATAATTTTCCACATCATTAAGATATCAGATACTAGGAACGTCAAAAACAAGTCAGAATCGTATACAAATTCTGTGAGAGTTCCGCCTCTTTTAAGGGATGATCAAATAATTAACGCCCCGGTTGATACAGCAAACCTTTTTGGCTGAAATCTTTGCAAGTAATTCTTACTTCCCGGAAAACAATCAACCAATGCCCCTGTTGGAAAGAGTATCAGTAACTATGCCAGATATATTCTTTCGAGCACGTGCAGTTAACAGGGTTTTAGCGCATCTCAACATAAACAAGTAACCTGGTCCGGATGGAATTCCAGTACTGGTCTTGAAGCAGTGCTCTTCGACGTTAGCGCGTCCATTAGCAAAACTTTTCAACATTTTATACCATGTTGGTGAGTTTCCATCATGTTGGAAGGTTACTAATGCATCAATCCCCAAAAAGGGAGAGGAACTCTCCAAAGTTATGGAGAGTATGCTTAATTTTCATCTTGTGAAGTATCTGGAGTCCAACAGCTTACTTAGTGACCATCAGTACGGCTTCAGTAGGGGACGCTCTACGGGTGACTTACTGGCCTTCCTTTCGGAAAAGTGGTGTCAATCCATTCACCATTTCGGCGAAAGTAAGGTGGTGGTTCTAGATATTTCCAAGTTACTCGACCGCGTGCAGGAGAGAGCGAAGAAGCTCATCGGTGACAGTAGGGTATACAGCTATATTGACTTACTGGAGCATCGACGCAATGTGGGGTGTGCTCTTATGAAATCAGGGAACTTGTTCCTGAAAACCATGATTTCGTACGCGCAACACGTTCTGCATCAAGATCGCATTCCTTTGTGGTCGATTGGCCAGTGAATCGATCTACGCATTACAGAGAGAATTAGTTTTTTAGCCGAACAGTTCGTATGTGGAATAAACTTACGGCAGAGGTCTTTCCTGCCACTTTCAATGTGCAAAGATTCAAATCAAATGTCCACAAGCACTATTCCCTCTATTCCCCTTCCCACAACCTAATTTCCTAGTTCTGGCACAATGCATTGCATAAGTTGAGGTCATCCCCTGGCTGCTGGCCCTAATAAAAAAAAATGGTTGATACGAAATCTGACAGAGAAATCGTGGGATTTTCTTAGTCTCTTTCTGACATTTCTGATAGAAATCTTGCAGAACTCTTAAGAAAATTCATGGAAAATTCTGCGACATTAGCTGATATTTGTATTGATTTCTTATATATATCTGAAAGATTACTTACAAATTCATATTAAATTCTCACAGAAATCTGATCAAAATTAAAACTTGCGTAGAGTAATTTATTTTTTTTTAATAATTTTATTTATTAAATACATAATATTACAACAATAATTTAAAATTGTTTAGTTTTCTTGTTTATGTTTGTATGTTAACAATTTCTGTGTTTGGACATATTGAAAAATCTCTTAATGAGGTCATTTAATGAACAGCTTATGGTTTTTGGACTATTTTTCATCGCAAGAACTCATAAAATAAGTTCTATGATTATTACATTTTTTTAAATATAACTTCATGTAACAAAGTTTTGCACATCAAAATTATGTTCTAATAAATTTCAAAAGCCTAAAAAAACAAAATCCTTGACATCTTTCCTTTAGCATTTATCGAAAGAAATTGCACGGCAATGTCATTATTTCTTTAATCACCTGCAAATTGCTCCAAAAAATTTGCTCACATTGTCCTGCGGCTGTTTGTTAAATCTTAACATCTTAAACATAGTAAATGTGTTTAGGAAGGTTGATTGAGCCTTTTTTCATACCTTATTTTCAAGATAAGTAACACTTCAGGCAATAATGCCTATTTAAGTATTTTTGCAACCGTGCTACATTCTTAAGGAAAGGGATAGGGAAGAGATAAGACAGGTGGTGAAAGTAGAGAGATAGAGACAGAAAAGCTTCATTTTTTTTAACACTCCTATCGCCGTTGATAAAATGGACAGTGATGAGACGCCCCACGGTTGCTTTTTGAAGCAAATAGCCAATATATAAGTTATTTTATTTCGCCGACAAATGCGCTATGTAGAAATGACAACTAATAAGGCTGCGTGCCATAATGTTAATTTATGAACATGTAAACATATGTATGTATGATTTTGTTTTTTGCGTAGCCGCAGGGATTGAACCGAGGCTAATCTGTCTTGTAGTCAACGGTCTTATTCTTTCCTATTTTATTTTGTCTGTTTTATTTATTCATTATATTATTTATTTTTTAAATTTAAATTTTATTACGATTTTTTTTTTAATTTTTATTTCACGTTAATTGTTATTGCCACAAACACTTTGATTTGAAAAATCTTTAAGAAAATGCTTAGACATGTAGTAAATCAATTTCCCCAGATGAGTCTGATAGAAGTCCGTAAGAAATATCTGACAATATATTCAGAAATAACTTCCCAGCCAGATTTTTGGCTGGTTTTTTTTTTACTTAAAAATTAAATTGTTAAATAATTTTTATGAAATAATTATTTGTTTGTTCGTCTAACCAAATTAGTATTGATTGATTATGAATATTTCTCGTATTATTATTTACAAAATTAGTTGGTGATGCTTACAGTGTACACAACGTAAGGTAAATAGGTTATTACACACAATAGGACTTCCAATTTTTAACAATTAGCTTGGAATTGTATATTGTATCTTAAACTCACTTTCACTTTATTTTTTGGTCAGCAAATATTTTCTTTAATTAAGAACATCCATACTACTCTTCCAATGACTCTACAAAAACTTTACTTTTACAATTCCAAAAGCATAATTTACAGAAAAAAAAATAAAATAAAAGAGCTCCGGTCCATTCAATTGTATTCAATAAAAACACAGCTTGTTTGTTCTTAAGCATCAAATGCAACTGCATAAAGTTCATTGAACAAACAATAATACTCGATAAAAATTAATATTTTTCCATTTTTAAAAATTTAACTGCTAACACTGTTGACTGGTTGGTGGAAACTCGTTAAACACTTTACCTACTTAT
Source organism: Gymnosoma rotundatum (assembly GCA_916610165.2). Classification (NCBI taxonomy): domain Eukaryota; kingdom Metazoa; phylum Arthropoda; class Insecta; order Diptera; family Tachinidae; genus Gymnosoma; species Gymnosoma rotundatum. The sequence continues at coordinate 1,156,440 of OU744337.1, forward strand.
TTCTTAGTTTTAATGGTTCTTTTATACGGCTGAGTTTGTGCGTGTGTTAAATTTTATTATTGTTTTTTTTTCGTTTGTACAAGATTTACTTATTATTGTGGCATGTTTTGTGTGGTTGTTGGAGTTGTTGTTAATTTAATAAAAAAAAACAACATAACAACAGCAGCGGGAGAAAACAAACTTCACTTTGCTTGCATTCATTAAAGTGTTAAAAATTTTATTAAAAAAGAAAAAGAAACAACCGCAGATTGTTTCGGGCTTTTTCTCTTTTTTTTATTATATTTCCATACGTATGTATGTGTAAATGTTTTTATTTTCTGCATTTTCTTTTTTATAAACAATTTAATGCTTTTTTTTATTTTTGTTTTAGTAAAAAAAAAAATTTTAACATATTTTTTGTGTATTTTTGCTCAGATTATTTGGAAAATATTTTGAAAACTTTTCTGCATAACAATTGTAGAACTTTAATTACTAAATTATTTTCTTCTTTCATTTGGTGTTATTTTATGTTTTAGCTTTATTTTTTCTATTTTAATATTAAATAATTATAATTAGATTTTTGCAATTAAAACTGATGGTAAGAAAACAATTATTTTATTTTTTATTTTTGTTATTACATTACAGTGGGTGGCAATATTTTGAGCGCAAAACAAAAACACATATGGCATTTGCTGTAGCACATCTATTAAACGAAAATGAATTTGTTTCAGTAATAATCTCCATCAACACAAGCCTTACTCTAGAAAAAACTGTCCTGTTTCTTGGAAAACCTCCCTTGTCGCATTCTCTTTATCTCCTTCGGCTGATAACCTTTTTTTTTCCTAGTTCCGTTGAAAAGATATATATTTCTGCTGTATATTTTTTAACCGAGTTTTCTCGGAAGTTTTTATTAAAAATCTCATTTCTAGAACTCATGCAATAGATTTATTTGTTTCTAAATGATCTCTTTTTCTTAATATTAGTTAGTTAGTTAGGAGTGGCAGCCTCTCGCGACGAAGCTCACTTGAGCACAATCGAATGGCCCGTTGTGATACCACAAGGAAAGCGGCGCGACTCCCCTTACCCAGCCGAGAACCATGAGGATTCACGGATGAACTTCGCTATGTCCCCTATAGAGTGAGATGATAGCACCGTAAGAGTTCCAAAGAAAGGAGAGCCCAGAATTCTTAGTCTTCTTCGAGCCAGGGATGGGCAATGGCACAGGAGGTGCAGTACGGTCTCTTCCTCTTCCTCTGAGCCACAGCTGCGACAGAAATCATTAAAGGGCAGACCGAGTATTTCAGCATGCCTGCCGATTAGACAGTGTCCAGTAAGTACCGAGACCGTGATGCTTATGGATTTTCTGTCCAGTCTGAGCAGCTGCCTGGTCCGCTTGAGGTCCAGTGTAGTCCACAGTTATCTAGAGACATAACAGGAACTTTCCTCTACCCATAATTTGCGAGCCAAATTGAGGTAGTGGTTCTTTATGGCCATTTTTACCGTTGCCAGAGGAATTCCAACTTCTGGTAGCGAGGAGACGTTAGGAAGCAATGTGCCTTGTTTAGCAAGATCATCGGCCTCACAGTTACCCTGGATATCCCTGTGACCAGAGACCCAAATCAGGTCAATCTGTGATCGCTCCGATAGAGTGTTAAGTAATGAGCGACAACGCAGGACTAGATGTACTAAACCAGCAAGCGCCCTCATTGCCGCCTGACTGTCCGAAAATATCCGAATAGCAAAGCCAAAAATATCGTCCCTAAGCGCTATTTCGGATGTTTTCAGAATGGCCATTACCTCGGCTTGAAAAACGATGCAGTAGTCAGGAAGTCTTAGGGAGAGTCTTAGTCCAAGGCTATTGGAGAAGATTCCACAACCGACTCTGTCGTCAAGTTTCGAGCCATCGGTGTAGATGTCAACAGTACCACTCACAACCACTTCGTTACGGACCCATATCTCCCTACTCGGAAGATGGGTCTGAAATCCGTGATCCAGAGCGGGAGTAGAAGAGATGTAATCCACCATAGATGGCAGTGGTACATCCAAATCGATAATCTTAGAGTGCCCTATATCTAGCCTGAGCCAGCGTGAGAGGGCATTAAGTCTGGCTCCACAGCATTTAGCCTGTTGCAATACCAGAAGTTTGGTGGGTAACCAGTGGAGAAGAGCATACAGAGCCTTTGTCGAAGTAGTTCGGAGAGCCCCAGTAATCAAAATGGCGGCTGTTCTCCTGACTTTATCAAGAGGCTTTTGGTTGACCGTTTTTTCGAGAGCGGGCCACCGTATTCCACCAAGGGGGTTTCGGTTTACCCATTGGCTTCGGTGGATTGCAGGCCGCTTTCGCTGCAGAGCATAATTGCAGGGTCAAGAATTCAACCGCCCGATCAATATCGCAGTGGTCACTAATCTCGAAGGGAGCAGGCCTTAGGGCAAGCTTTAAAATGGACCGAAATTTATTCCACTCCTTTTGTTTCCTATTTATGTAGGAGCGGGACGCTCTTTCTTAATATTGAATCTGATAAACTTACGAAGACAGAAAGATGGCAATTAAACGACGGAATTTATTTCTTAAGTATAGGCCAGATCATTGCAGTTAAATTAAGCTGCGATTAGTCCAAAAGTAAGGCAAGCGATCCAAAAAATCGTGCACTATACATTCCGAACCTTGGCTACGAAAGCTAAACATTCAGAGGTAGTAAAAAACATTACAACGAAGTCATTCATTGGTGGTTTAAACAATTTAAAAATCTCGAAAACTACTGCCTGCATTTTTAATACGACAATACAACAAACTTTTTGAGAGCTCCAAAGCAACTGACAGAATCAGACACTTTTCTTGCAGATAAAAATATTAATTTTCAATTTCTTTCTTCACTAGACTCTCATTTCAAGGGACTTTGATCTCTGCAGTTAATTCTCCCAAAAAGCGTTAAAAATGTTGGACGAAGGGACATCATCAAGTCAAGCGTTGCGTTTTCAATATACATATTCTCCTTCTTGTCTATGGCCATAACTGCATTTTTTTTCTTCTGATTGATTTCTTCTATAATCAATCTCGTAAGTAAGTTTTATACATGATTTTTTCTGCATAATTAAAGTCATTGTTTTCATTGCATTTTACAACTATAGCACACTACAACGTTTTTATGAATCTCCAGTGTAACATTCTTTTACGCCGTTAAAGGTAATCTTATTCACTACGAGGTTGCTATGAGCTTTCCTCCAATTTGATTTCTTTAGGATTTTTAAAATTAAATTTCTTTCTATTTCTGTCTCGATAGATGGCTTTAATTAATTTCGAAAATTGATTTTAAAATATACACAGTGCTACGATTCTTTAAAATTCCTCTGCAATAATAAAAATCAGTTTTTTTCGCTCTCATACAAAACTTATTAAAATTTTCGAAAGCAAATATTTGAAAACAAAGTATGTTTTAGATTAATGAAACATACCACAAACCCTTACACATATTTGAAGGTACAAGTTAACATACACACACACACACTACACATGTATATATAGATTTGTTTTCTCGCAATATAATACCGAGTAAATGAAGAGTTTGTTAGAGAGGAATTTTAAAAGCAAATAAACCAAATGAATGACATTCAAGTCCTTTGAATTTAATGAAAATGAATGCATGAACTCTATGAGCAATCAGTAATACACATACATACATATAAACATACTTGCGTACATACATACATGTAAATGCCCACACTTTCATATATTTTGCTGTTAATATTCCTAACCATCTGTCCAAACGTTCAGCCCGCATGGTTTTATTACCAACAAATCAACTTTTGTTTAAAAAAAAACTCAACTTTATAATGCATGTTTTAAATACGAGAAAATGAAAACGAAAACATGAATATGAACATGAACATGAAACAAACCACTGAAAATTTGTTTTAATAAAAGTTTCAAGTGTAAATTAGTATGATGTTTGTTTATGAATTTTAAAAATTAAATATCACATTCATTTGTTGGCAACTTTTCTATTGCTCAAAAACAAACACACAAACAAAAAACTATTTAGCCATGATTGCTGCTTGTCACGATCAAATTATTTAGATATATTTTTCAAAATAAGTACAATTTATGAGAAATCATAGCAAAATAATTTATTTTAAGGGAGAGTCACAGCAGCAGCTCTTTCTTATGTCTTGTTGAATAAGAAGAATAAAATGAAAATGTTTGCTGCTCGTGTACATATTTATTTTTATTTAATAAGTATGTTGGTATGTGTGCATAATGCATAAATTATAGCATGAATTCTAATACCATTCTAGTAATTCAAATTTTGGTTTGCTGCTACAAATGCAATTTAAAACTTTTATTTTTATTTTCGTGAATTTACTACAGTGACAGTCACGTCTTTTGTTTTTAATCCAGCTTCAGGTCCTTGTAGTTCCCCATCTAAAGTTATTTAACACTATTTTCATAAGTGTTTTGTTTGTTTTAGTTTTAGTTACGAATATTGCTTTTGTTTTTTTTTTTATTTAAACCTCAACTTTAAAGTCATTGTCTAGTGGTTTTCTCTTCTTTAGTCGCATCAGTAGTCCAAATCATTTTCACTAAACCTTGAATTGTTTTCTGTTCTTTTCTTGTTTTTTTTTCTATTAAACTAATTTGTTTTATTTGTTTTTGAAAAGTTTTGTATATTTCGAGTTGGTTAGTTGAACGTTTTATAGCTTTAAGAATTTGTGGCAGTGTTTATGGCCTTATTTTTAGTGCAAAAGTTGAAATAGTGTTTGGTAAATCTAATTTAAGTTTCTTTTTCAAAATAACAATACACTTGAAGTGGAGTTTGTGTAAATTACGAAAATTTGGGAATTGTAATTTATTTTATTTAAATTAAATTTTTTAAAATGTTTGACACAAATACGGAAATAAAGATTTCAAGAGTTTTTAATCGAAAATATTTTTGCATTACGATATTTAAAGCTTTTACTAGTTACATATAATTTAGCAAATATTTGTAAGTTTCGTTTCTGAAACCTAGTATTTTTTTCGGCTCTAAATATTTATTTGCACTATTATATACCGCATGGCAAAAAAAATCGTCCTTTAACGTGCCTTAAAAATTATGCTTTCGTGTTTTTCCTATCGCATATAGATTTTTTTCTCACGATTACACACGCCATAACTCGTGAACAGTTTATCCATTTTGGATATGTAAAACACCAGAAGATGATGCATAAAATAACCAACATTTAAACTCTTTTCTAATGGTTTTTAAATTATTCAGAAACCAGTGGCAAAAATAATTTTCATGATAAATTTAAATATTTTGCTTTAAAAAAAACCAAAAAGAAAAATTAAAAAAAATCTGAAAATATATAACGCTCATTTACTAAGTGAACGTCATAACATAAAAAAATTAATTTCTAGATAATCGCATTTGAAGTTTTTGACTCGTCGTCACCATCTAGAAAGATATCAGACTGCTTAAGATCCCACTACAATTAGTAAAATGATTCATAAATAAAAAAAAATCCATTTAAGAAAACATTCATCATTTATATTAAAGGGGAGGTATTAGACAAACTATATGTCATGTTTCAAATATGGCGTCAGTCATAGCTGCAAAAATATATCCGCTGTTTCACAAAATGTGTCGTTATTTATAAAAAAAAATAAAAGAGCTTTACTTAATAAAAATTTTCATCCACACAGCCAAAACTCAAAAAAATACACTATATGCAGAAGGTCGATACATTTTAAAAAGATTCCCTTATCATATATACATTCACAAAACGAAATGTGACGATGTTGAGCTCTGGCGTTGTATTAGTAAAAGAGCGATATGAATACGATTATTTATAGCATCGCTTTTCTATATCTAATATGTGTTAAGAAACCGATAATCTCATATTGTTCCAAAATTTTTAGGGAAGTTCCATAAATGTTAAGCTTGAGTTTTAATTAAATGAAGCTTGTTATACCCTTCACTACAAAATGTACAAAAAGGGTATAACTAAGTTTGTCATTCAGTGTGTAATTTCTACAATATTCATTTCCACCCAATAAGTGATATATATATTCTTAGTTCTTATGCATAGCGAAATCGATGTCAGTCTGTCCATCCGCGTTAGTGTAAAAATCAAGTTTTCGAGGCAGCAGGTAAAACACCACGCCTATCTCTAATTTTTTCATGTCATTTGGAACAATAAAGTTACTCCAATCAAAAATAAGAAAAAAAAATCAAGTGAAAAAATTGGCGTTCGCCCATATTTTCCGAGTTACGGGGCTCTAAAATTTTCATATTTTTTTAAGGTCAATATGGGTATCAATTTAAAGCTTTTTAATATATCTTCAAGGAAATGTTAAAATTTATTAAAAATGCTTAATCCATTAAAAGCCGATGTCATTTTTATATAAAACTATATACATATGCAGTACCAATTTTTCTTCTTAGTTTTTAATTATCTGTCACCCAATATTTGCTTTTTTGATTAAAGTTACTTCACTAAACTAGATGTACATAGATTATGGAGGGTATATAAGATTCGGCATAGCTGAATATAGCACTCTTAGTTGTTTTATTTAGTATCATCTACATTAATAAACAATGATTTATTTTTGTCATTTTTCATAAATTTTTAAAAAATATATAACTTTATACGAGAAATATTTACTTATTTCTGAAAAATTTGAAAACTGTTGTGTAAATAAAAAAATGCTTTCAGCTAACTTGAAGATACTTTTACCTTGCATCTTCCGATGTTTTATTTACTTAAATCGCGTAAACCGTTTTAATATTTTCCATATTCAACGGAATAAAGATAATTCAGCTTAAATTATATTTTATTTTAATTTCAAATTTTTTTTAGGAAAGAAAAATTGCTAACAAATTATTGTGCTAATTTTAAAAGACAACAGGAAAAATTAGAAGAAAACCTATTTTTATTAAGCAGGTAAAACAATGAAATTAACAATTAATAATAAATAATAATTAGCTGTAAATATAAAATTATTCACGATTACTTCTTTAACTTTTGAAAACATCCTCTTAGAAATATTCTACTTACCTTTCGTTAATGTTTTTTCGTTTTTTTTTTTCTTTCCTTTTTTTGTTAATAAAACAAACTTTTTTATTTTGACTATAAATCATGGTTTATTATAATTTAAAGACTTTTTTATTTGATTTAAAACATTTTCACAAATCATAAAATATGTGTTAAATGCATTTTAATGACCGTTTTTCCTCCCTTAATTGTTAGTAAAGGGAGAGAGAAAGAGAGAGAGAGTACTCAGGAGATTTTAATAGGTTTTAGCTTTTTTGTACTTAAATATATAAATCGTTTAAATTCTATAGCAATGAAGTAATATTATTAAATCACAACACAAAGTGATACCTCCTTTAACAAATATCCTTTTACTTAAATTTCAGAATAAGCTTTGTTGTTGTACATGATATTGAAAAATGCAGTTTTATACAAATGTATTTTTTTGTTAATAAACCAGTCAGTCGTTGCATTCCTTTTTTTTATACAAGTTGTTTAACGTTCATTTCACGTTTTGTAACTGAACAATATTTTACGAGAATAACTACAGCCAAAGGCCTTTTTATCATGTGAATGAATTTCAATTTTTATTTATTTCTTAATCTTTTGTAATTTAATAAATACTCATATTGAAGAAACGTTCTTTTTAATTTAACTTTCGTTTTTGTTTTCATGACTTCGCATTCGTACTTAATTAATAAATGAATTTGTTAATTTATTATTATTTGTTGATGTTAAATGCTTGTAATTTTTGTTTATGACATTTTTTCGTTTTGGCTTAATTTACAAATATTAAATATAAATACAATATAAAAAACACATAAATACATTCACATAAATTTGCAAACACGACTTATTCAAATATGTATATCTATGGGCTTATTTTATTTAATTGTATGTGTGTATGTGTGTGTAAATACTTTTATTATTTTTTTAACTATACACGTATACTATTTCAAACGTACTTAATTGTATGTGGGGTTACCTTTTACAATCGCACAATTGCTGATACAGTCGTTCGTTCCCTTAATTTTATTTACTTATTACACATTTATTTAATAATATTATTTGTAATTATTGTTTAAATTAACTTATCACCGCTGCACGTGCCTCATATTGTTGTTGTTAATTCCATTTTTATCTGTAACTGTTTTTGTGCTCGTAGCAATTAAAACATGTCTTTGGCATTTAAACAAGTGTGAATTTTGGATTTTATTTTCCTGTCTCTTACACGATAATTTTCTTAATAATGTTGGTTTTATTGCTGTTGTTCTGTTTTTACCACCATCACTATTATTATTATTATTATTAAAGTTATTATCATTGCTTTTATAATAATAATCATTTTTGTAATTATTACTTTCAGGATAATTGATGTGGCAATACCGGATTTGTTGCTGCTGCTGCTGATGTTGCTGTTGCTGACTTTGTTGATGGTGCAGATGTCTCTGTTTTTGACGTTTTGTTTTATGGTTTTGTAACAATCTCGTTATTTGCTGTTGCTGTAAGTGTTGCCCTCTTTGTTGCTGTCGTACAATTCTCAAAGGATTTAATATATTTTTATTAAATATTGTAAAAAATAAGCTACTTATCATTGGTAGTATCAAATATATGAATCTTGTAATGCTATTAAGATTTAATAAACTCGATTGGGAAGAAGAAGATTCATAATCTGAAATAATTTAAAATAATAATACGAGTAGTATGAAGAAAATTAATTGAGAATTTTTTAAAAGCAAAATTTAAGTGACTTTTTAATAAATTTGTTTTATTATTTGAGCTACAGGAATTAGTCTAAAGGCAGGGAAAGGATTTAAATTAATTGCCCAACCCACAACACTGATAAATTTTTGTTTATATTTTAAAAGTATTTTTAACTCACTTGTATAATGCGTTAAATAAAAACCGCTTTCCTCGTCAAACTCTTCACTATGATCGTATGGAAATGTTTCAGGTGAACGTCCCGATGCTAATATTCTTGGTCTGTCTTCCTCGATATATTTTTCAGTTTCAGCATGATAAATACGATGTATTCGTGCAGAACACTTGAGCTGTAATATTAACGCAAGAGTTAACGAGTAAATCTAACAATTTTGTATATTAAATACTTACCTTTAATCTTCCTTTTATAAAATGTTGTAAAGTTACAATGAAATTAATTTCTAATATTGAGGTTTCCAACTGCTCTGTGACATGCTTTTGTATATCATACGTACGCAAATAGTTTGGAGGAACCTTAAAAAGGAAAATGCACAATTTTTAAAAAAGTTATTGGGATTTTTTCTTTCTTTGTAATTAATGATAAAGTAGAATGAAATAAAAAATCACTTTATTTTAACAAAAGAAAATTTTTTTATATAGATATTTGTAAATTTGGCCAAAGGTGGCTTTTTTTAATTACATGTATTTAAATAAATAAATTAATTTTTTTTTATTTCCTTTACTTTAGCAACTCAATCTTTCTTTCAATTCATTTTAGCTCAAAGATTAAAAAAAAACAATTATTATGAATGAATTTCTTTTTATAACTCCAGATTAATTTTTATTTCACATACATTTTTTATATCTGTTCTTTTATTGCTTTCAGTTTTCGATTTTATTAACGTATTTCATTTGCAAATATTATGGTCATAAAATATTATTTAGCAAAGAGCATAAATTACATGTTCGGGAAATTAGAATTTTTTCAATTATATGACTCTCGCCAAACGTCTGTATGTCAGCACGTACACATGTTACAGCAAAATACTTTTCACATTTTCTTTAGCTCCTATACAAATGAAAAAAGATCAGAAGCTTAAATCGATGATTTCAAATAAAGAAATTAAAAAATTTTTTACACTTTATTTATAAATACAAAATTAAAAAAACTAGTTTTAATACTCTTCATACAGGTGGAAAAAGTATATCCAAGTTTGTCTTTCCGTTTTAAATTTCTACAATATCCATTTCCGAACTCATAAAGTATATAATATTTTGTGTTCTTATGCATAGCGCAGTCAATTGAGCCCGTCTGTGCGTCTATGTTTGTGTTGTAATCAACTTTGCCAAGGCACTAGATGAGCCAATCAATCGTAGCCTTGAAAGTTTTGATATTGAAAATCAGTAGGATCGGTCCATGGCCTTCGAGGTAGTGGGCAAAATACCCCGCTTGTTTTTCACCGCTTACTACTTATTCACAACTAAATTATACTAGTATCTGATACAGTAACCACTAAGCCGGGACAACAACACCAAGCTGAATTTAAAAAAGCTATTTTTCAACAGAAATACTTTATGGCAGCAACGAATGTCTTATGCCGATTTTTATTTGAACTATTCAGTGGTAAATCTGCAGTACATGTGGTGAAGGGTATATAACATCTTTCCTGTTTACTATTTTAAATTTTTAACTTCTTCTGGAGTAAAAGGTACAGTTTTCTTTTTTATATAAAAACCCAAAATAATACCTTCAAATATAATTAATAATAAAACTAGATCTTTCTTAACATTCCATTAATCATTTCATTGCTTTTAAGCTCTGAATTCAATGCTGCTAAAATAAGCAAATGTATTGAAATATAGAAATTACCACCGATGAAAAGTGGTAGATGTATTGATACTTAAAAAGTACAATTACTTTGAGTTGGTAGCCGTAACGTCTGTCATGTTTTTTTTTTTTGTAGTCAAAGGGAATAATAGGGAAAAAATCTTTTTTTAACTAAAAATTCAGGGAGAATGTGGAAGGGAGTCAGAGCAAAGATGTGGCAAAACGTAAGTGTTTTTTATGTTTTTACTTCGTTATGGCCAAACACAAAAAAATGCTAAAAAAAAATATCAATAACCATCTATTATGCATTTCAATATTTTGCACAATTTCCATTTTAAGTGCAGCATAAATCAAATCTAAACCAAACTAATGAATTTCTTTTTCAATGTTATTTTTTTCGATATTTTTCCTCTTAAACTTTTTTCATATTGTGGCATTAAAACTGAGATGCCATTTACACAGATGTATCCAACATTGGACTTAGGGGGCACTGGTTGCTTTTAAGTGGCATGTGTATATTTGTTCATATTGTTGGTATTATTTTTGTTTTTTGTGTTTTTTTTACATTGGCATACCAAGTAACTGTCAAATGCATGAACCAAATAACACTGTTTCATAAAAAGTTAAGGGAAAAAAATACCATGAAAAAAGAATAAAATTCAAAAAATAACAATTTCTAAAGTCCAAACGCATAAACTTTTTCATGCACAACACATTCAAACAGAATGTAAAAGTATGAAAGAGAGAGAGAGAGTGTGTGTGTGTAATATATGTTGGCCAACAAAAGGAATTGAATAAAAAATATTGCTAATGAATGCTATTCCACATATTTTTTCTTCTGTGGCTTTTTTATGTTTAATTCTTTTTATGATCTTATTTTTATCCATCATTCTATTTTTTTTCTTTTTTTTTTTTTCTTGTTTAACGTGTGTCTGTGCACAAGAGGGTCTGAGTTGTTAGAAAGCATCTCACAAGGATGTTCGCAAATTCAATTTTAATGTCAATATGTCTGTTAAATGTTTTCGAAAGCATTATTTTATTGATTTCTATTTATGGAATGCAGAACATTGTAAATATCGTTTCGAAAAAAAACTCAATAAATTTATAAAATTAACTTGATTTAAATAGGAAAAACAAATGTATTAAATACAGTATTGAACATAATTCAGAGTTGTATCTTTGTTTCTTATGAATTTAAGGATATAAAATAAAAATAAAAAAACAATTCATTAGTATGGCATTCATTATTAATAAATAATTTATCGGCTTTTCAATCGTTTATAACAACACGAATACTATTTAATGAATGTCCTCCAAAGGAAATTTTTAATTAAAATTAAAAGACAATTTTTTACAAGCAATTTTCGTTTAGATAGATATGTAGAGTAAAAGAAGGCATTGTTAGTGAAATAATATTTTTATACAAAAATTACTAACCTGTATGTCATTTATCCACCATGTTAAATTTGCAGCTGGTTTTGAATAGTCTAAAGAACAATTACCATTTATAACGTCACCCAAACGATAGCGAGAATGAACACCACTTATAATTGGACGTTGATTAGGAAGTTCTAGGAAAAAAATAAAAAATACAACTTTTAAAAACTTTAAACGTTTTTTATTTTGTAATTTTAAATTATTTATTTTTTAAATTATTTAACATAATAAATTCTCTTAGTAATACTTTAAAATACCTACCAATAACATCCATTTCACCCCACACTATGGACGTGTGGAATGAAGGAGCATCTGCCGACACCTCACAGGCGTAACGACCCGTTATCGTTAAAGAAACATTACGAAGAAAAACATGACTGGCATTTGACTGTGATGTCTAGAAATAAAAAAATTTTAAATAAATGCTACAGAAAAAATATTTAAATTTTTTAATCTAATATTTTTTTAGTGAAATATTTCTCTTTTATATTGGACAAACGACACAAACAATTACTTTTATTAAATTATTATGTAAATATTTTTATTACAAAAATTAAAAAATATTTACATAATAATACATTTATTAATTTAGGGCTACTGGTAAAGCAGCCCAATCGCTTGAATGAATTTATTTGTGGCCCTACATTGAAAAGGCCACGTGCTCGTTTAGTTATTAAATATTGCATACTTTCAGGCAACCAAAAATACTATTTATACTATTTTGTAGATGTATAAAATTTTACACTGATATTCTTTGTTAACATGATAAAATTTATGGCAAAAAAAACGAGTTTCAGATTTAAATTGCAACATTAATACGAAAGAGTATGATTTTATTCAAATTATTTTGTTGCTTTCTTCAGAACTCTGATCCATGTTGCCATACGAGTCAACGTTATTTTCTATACTTTCATTTTACGAACAAACACAAAAGATCGTATGAATATTACAATATTGCATAAATTAAACGTCATGTAGCTTATATAACAATCTGAAATATTTAACGTTTTTAGTTTTTCCAATTATTTTTTCTATTTATTCACTTTTTTATTTAAACACGATTTTTAACGTAATATCCTGTTCAGTCATACGTTTTAATTTAGACAATTAAAATTTAAATTGAATAATTTATTTTGGTGTTCACACATATTTTGCAAAGTATTCGAATAAAGGTGCTCACAATCGATGACAAAGCTCGTGCAAATGCTAACTGTTGCAATACAAAAGGCTTTAAGCATCGAATACCGCTTTTTTGCTTCTTTACATATTTATTTTTATGGTTGTTTGTTATTATTGTCAGTTCGCCTTTACTTTGCTGTTTTTTTTTTTTTTTTTCAAAAAATGGTTTATTTCCTTTTTTCATTTGGAATAGTAATGTTGTAAATTGTTATTTTAATCATTTACAAATTTGGAAGAATGAAGAGAAGTTCGGCTTTAAAAGAAAGTTTGCTTATTTTTATTTGAAATATGGAACTCTTCCAGTCTGTACGATCAAGTTCTGAATGCATGCTAGCCTTGAATCTCCATTAAATTTTTAAAAAATTTTTCATTTCATTTAATTTGAAAATATTTTATTTTTCATTTTTATGGCATTTAGTTTTGTCATTGTATAAAATTTTCTCTCACTGAACACACTTCACAAGGGTTGTATGAGGAAACTTAATCAATTAATTTCTCAATTAAGTACTAATAGAAAAATTTATTAATTAATTTCTTATATGGTAAATTAAGTTCAATTAGGGCCTTAATTGCTTAATTTCCTTAATTGCGCAATTAAAGCGTATGTCTGAACAGTGTATAACTAAAATAATACCCTACAAAAAATTATTTAAAATAACTGTCGAAAAATATAAAACAGCTGATAAAATTGAAAAAGTCAAAAAGTGTACGCAGAGTAGGGAGCTCAAAAATTTGTAATTGTAATTGTAATTACTAACTATTGCTTTTGCACTTTGCAAATGATAAAATTTGATATAGGTTTTTAAACTTTTCTTAACATTTAAAATTTGTTTTTATTATTTTCAGATTTCTTAATCAAGATTTTTAGGTGGATCTGAACATGTTAATGAAAAGCTTTTAAATGAAATAAGTTTAATGATTGTAGAAAATTGTTTATAAATCCCTGCAACATTACTTTGTAGACAACGAAAATGTAATGAGGCAAATATTAAATTTAACTTTGTTTTCTCTCCTACAGGAATAAAAAAAATCAACTTTAAAATTAAAAATGAAATCTGATAAATGTACATTTACATTCTGATAGTGTCAACATGCAAATTCTATGCGACAGAATATCCTTTCATAAGTTATTGTCATTTTCAGTTTACTCTACTCTTAATTATTTTACAGAAAAAAACCAAGTTATTCTTTGTTGTTTGTAAGTGCGAAATATACTTTTTATTGAATTAAAATCCTTATTAACTATAAAAAATCAATTCGCACTGCGATGTTTTATATTTTTCAGCTACTCGTTTCTTTATAGCGAAATATTAAAAGTTAACTTAAAGCAAGACAAATGGCAACAACACCAATCTTTGCAATTTTTAATGGTTTGACCATTATTTTGGAAGCCAACATGTTGTTTTTTTAACACCATGTTGCCTGCTATCTTTACTATATTTGTTGTTGTTTATTTATCTATTTTTTATATACTTTTTACTTACATCCACGTTTAAACCATTTGTTGATGAAAATATTTTCCATGCTGGATTTTCTTTTGGTGTGTAACGATAAAACTCACGTCGACCTCGATACCATTTGACAGTGTATAGTGTGTCATTTTCAATGTCGTAATGACAGATTAAAATCGCATTATCACCACGTTTAACGGCCAAAGGTATGGTCACACTGACATTACGTAAGGCCAAAATAAAATCTGCAAAGAGAGACAAAATAAAACGATACTCAGTGGAAGTCAATACAGCTTGAAAAAAATATACATATAAAAACTTAATGATAAATTGTTGGCATATTAAACTAACTATATGTATATACGATACGATAATGTAGTAAGTGTCAGACTATTTGAACAGCGGCGACTTTTTTAGCATATTCACCAAAAATAACTTATTCTGTCATATAAACAACAAGAGGTCAAATCTGCAAAAACAAACTGCGGATAATTTTTTAATTTAATAACTTAATAACACTGTAATTAATAATTTAATAACACTATAAGTCAAATACTTTCAAGCTCTAATAGATGTCCTGAGATAATTATTATCCTATAACCCTCTATTCAAAAAGTTCACACTTAATCGCAATTGTATACAACATTTTTGAACATAAAATAAAAAGTGCGCATCAAAGCCCATCTATAATACGATATTTGTGTGATAAAATTACTGGAAATAGACACATGGAGATTGAAAATATGAATTTATATCTTAACAATGTCAGTGCTAATATTACTGGCCACTACATATTCATGCCAAGAAGCATAAGACAAAGACAAAGCAAATTTTCTAGACTTTGCTACCATTGTCATTTATAATTAATTAAATTTATGTGCAGTAGGACTTAACAAATATTAAACTCAGTTAGTTGACCGTTGACACAAATGCATATAAATGTCCTTTGATAAACATAAATGTAGAGAGGTGTCCTGCTGATTAGAATTCTATATAATTTTCTTTATAAATGAATGCCTGCCTGTGCAGATCATTAGTTTTTATTTATTTTGTTATTATACTGTTGGATTGTTTGTTTCTGCGAATGCATTCATGCACAAATATAATTGTTTATTCCAGCATAATATTAACATTTACCACAGGTTTATGAAGTTGTGAAAACCTTGTTTGCTTATTAACATATATTATTGTCTTGTGCCTTATGCCTTTACAGCCTTAAAGAATGCTTTTTGCAGAAATAATATGTTCATATTCCCCTATTTCTTGGAAATACTTGTCGCTGTTTGTTCCTTGAATAGCTAAAATAGTTAGCGATAGTAAAATGATAAAATATAATGCACAATGTTTGTGATAGCTTCAAATTAACTGTCATATATATTTTTTCTGAGGGAAATAAAATTAATAATAAAATTAGTGTTAATCTTTATTTTTCAATAAAAATTTAAAGAATTTCTAACTAATCTTATGAATAACAAAAGAAAAAGATCAAATATCTCAACTGTTGTTCTAATGTTACAAGCTTCTCGAGCACCCAGGCCTTCACGTACGTAAAATGGTCGTGTTTATTTTCTAGCCTAGACTCTAGTTTAAAGTTTTTTTTTCAGCCAGTTTGTTTTTTGTAAAAAATAAAAAAATCAGCCTACACTGCTATCTCTTCTACAAAAATTGGATTTACTTGATCCCTGTGAACCCTGTGTTATGACAACATTCGCCTCAAAAAGTGGAAAAAGGGTATAACTAAGTTCACCATACCGTTTTTAATTGCTACAATGTCCATTCCCGGCCCCATAAAGTATATATTCTGAGTCCTTACGCATAGCGAAGTCTCTTAAGCGATGTCCGTCTGTCCGCGTGTCTCTTCACGCTAGCGTTGAAATTAAGTTTGCCAAGACACTAGATCAGTTAGAAAAAAATTAAATATGCATTGATATGCGATCAGGCATAGCGTTAAAGGGGAGCTATTGGAAATCAGCAAGATCGGTCCATGCCCTTCGAGGCAGCGGGCAAAACACCACGCCTACCTCTAATTTTTTCACGTCACTTGCAACAAAAAAATGTAACTCCAATCAAAAAAATAAATAAATGGAGCGACAGAGAATTAAAAACAGAAGAAAAAAATATCAAGTGAAAAAATTGGCGCTCGCCCATATTTTCCAAGTTACGGGCCTCTGAAATTTTCAAATTTTTTAAAATATCAATAGTGGTATCATTTTAAAGCTTCTGAAGAGATCTTTAAGGAAATACTTAATATTTTTAAAAATGCTTAACCCATTAAGAGCCGATGACATTTTAATGTAAATTTTTTTTTTTTAAATTCTCCGTTACCCAAGTATTTGCTTTTTGATAGGAGTTACTCCATTAAACAAGATTTACTTATATGGTGAAGGGTATAAAGGATCCTCAATAGCCGAATATAGCACTCTTAGTTGTTTTTCTCTACATTCATGTCGCCGATAGGAGTTGAAGTTATGATATTTTTCACAAACACCTCTACCTTTACTAATACCACGATTCATGCAAAAGCTAATGTTAATATTTATTCTATTTGCACATACGACTATTCATTATTAGTGGTGTAAAAACAGCGTTAGCTTTTTGTTATTATATTTAAAGTGTTACCAAATCTTATTTTTACAACAATTAATTTTTATAAAATTATTTACCTAAATTGAACAATATCTCAAAACTATTTGAACCCAATGCAAATTTGTGAAATAATTATATTTATTTAACATGATTTTTATCCCGCTATTTCGTTGACCAATTATAAATTTCAGGGGATTTTTCACAAGGCTGTTACTCGTATTAGTTTTTTTATAAGTTCTCTAATAAAGATTGAAAATTAAAAAGAATTTTTTTATTTATTGACAAACTTCTTTCGATACGGCGTATGTGATGTATATCATATCACATGTTTTTTTTATAAGAAATATAACTGTTATCATTTAATCTTCGGTTTTAATTTTTTTTTTTTTTATTGCAAAATTTTTCTCTTTTTACGTAAAAACTTGTGTGTTGATGATCATAACTTTCACTTAAAGCATTATATATAGAAGTTACAAATTTTTGTGCGTTATGTTTTGGATTCTTGTGAAATGTTTCACAATGCAGTAGAGCTGTAAACAAAAAAATTTAAATTATTTACACTGAAGTGTGATTTCCTGTGACACGAATGAATGTCTGTCTTTAATATATTTGCATAACCTCAGGCATGCCACAAAAAACGTATATTAAACAAAATGTTATTGTTTGTGTGTACATAACATCAACAAAAAGTAAAAAAAAAATAAAATAAAAACACATTTAAATATACATATTTACATTGAAATCAAAATAGTTTTTACTTGCATTTGTTTTGTTTTTTTTTTCTTTTTTTTTTGAAAGGGGCAAACGTTCTTGTAAAGTAACTTTAATTAAGTTTTTAAGCCAATATAAAACCGTTATTTATTTAAAATATTTTCGATTTTTTTCATAACAATCAAAAAAAAGTCCTTTCTTTTTAATCCTTGTTAGTGAGCAATTAAGTTCAGGTTCTTGGGGTTAATGCTACTCAGCGCGCCTGCTACCAAGAAATGTCTAATACACCAACTGAATGTTTTTAGGAACTATTGACGTATTAGACTTTTGCATTGTTACTCGTTTGCCCGTTGTCCACATTATATTAATCAATAACTCTTTCAAACTTGCCATAACAGGCGGAAAATGCCTGAAAGGCCTAATTTTTCAAAACCACATTCCAATGATACTACACTAAAAATCAGTATAGGAAAACTCTTTTTGATGTCCAAAATAAAACTCGCTCTTATTTGATTCGCCCGCAACGAATTTAATTACAGCACTTTCCTTACTCTGCTACTAATAGATACGTTTTGTTTTCGACAATGATATTAGAAACTCAAATGCCTCAAATTTTAAAATTTTTTAAATATTGTTCTGCCTCTTGAAACTATTTTTAAAAACGTTCAAACACTTTATTACACAATTTCAAACGTTAGATTTATTTTGAAAAACCATTTACAAACATTCTCACATACATTAACTCTTGCATATTTTAACATTAAATAATATTTATTTCTGTGTGAATTTTTATGCAACTGTAATATATTATTGCTAGTGTTGACTTTTTATTGCACTCAGTTCATATTTGTTGTCGTTGTTTCTACATTGTAATTTTTTTGCTTCCAGTCATTTATGCTTTAAATTTAAGGACTGAATAATAACAAAATTTCTATGCATATTTCAAAGTATTCCGTATATTTGCAGTGTGTATTGAAAATTTAAAATACTTGCTTTATACAATTATCCCAAAAAAAACCAATTTCATTAAAAACAAAACTAGATTTAAAGAGTAAACCGTTTTTGAATTAATATAAAAACTTAAATAATATTGCTTTGCTTACTTTTGTCCTACTGTATGTGAGTTTCTTTATCTTTATCTTTTTTTTTTTGTTTAATTTAAATTGTTTTGTTGATGAAACAGAAAAAAATCAAAATGAATACACTGCAAAAGAGCTAAAATAGACAAATAGCAAATGAAATGGTTTACAATTCAAATTTGTTTTCACACTTTTTTTATTTTAATTTTTTTCCTTTTCTTTTGTTTCAGTTTGTATTTATTTTATTGCTCGTTTGCGTTATTTTAGGAAAAATAAGAAAATTTTATATTTTATTTATTTATATAATAATAAAAAATATATATTTTTTGTTTTTGTTTAATTTAAATGTTCAATTTTTATAGTCATAAATTTTATTTAATACTTGATATATTAAATTTATCTAAAAGTTCTTGTTAGGCAATAATTTTTTACAAACAAAAAAAAAATAAAACCATTTACAACATTAAAATTTAAAATATGTTATGCGCTTTACAAATTGTAAATTTGTATAAAAAAAATAAATTTAAAACTCCAAAATAGTGATTTTCCACTTATAACACGCTAACGACGCAGTTACACTATTTAATTCGGCATAGGTTAAGCAAAGCAATTTTCGAAGTTTCCACTAATTTTATTTAATATCGTATAATTAAAAAAAAACAATGTTCAGTATTTTTATGTGCATATTAAACTAAAAAAATGATATCAAAATATGTTTCAAAAATTTTGAAAAAAAACGTAAATAATTAAGAATTATTTTCAAATGGCGTGTTAATTAAAAAAAACTAGCAGAATGTAACGCAGCTTTTCTGAGTAGCTTCAGATGTCATCAGCATTTTTCGCATATAAGTATATCTTAGGTATTGTACCTCGTGTATATGTTTCTCTCTTATAGGGCACATTAACAAAAACTTCTTAATTGGAGTTACAGTTACATTAAATTCTATTTTCTACTGATTCGAACGGAACAAAACAGAACGTCAAAGTAATAACAAATCACAAATACATATTTTCCATTTAACAGAAACTGAACAGCTGATTCGTCACGGAACGTAAAGTAAAGACTAATTCTGCCTTTATGCGGTTAATTTGATAAAAGTCTGCATTTTATTACCTAAAATATGCAAATCGTCATTTGGTAATCTTTTAATAAAAAAAATGGGCAAAAAATTAAAAAAATTAAGGCTTTGGGCAGCTCTAAATTGTAAAGATACAGAGGAAGGCAATTGTTTTTTTTTTTCAATAATCTTTTGCCCTTAAATTGTATTGAAGAAAATGTGGTGTATTGTTGACCTATTAATTTTTGATAAATGATTTAAATTTTTTGTTCGGCTTAAGGTCGTTTTTGCGTAATTAAAACACTTTGTTAATTTTATTTAATTTAATTTTTATTCCCAATATTTCGAATAGCTTCGCTATTCATCTTCAGGGGCAACTGTCAAGAATACAAAACAATACAAAAAACATTGTTACAATTAAACAAATAAAATAAGTGAAAACAAATATTTACATTTTTAAATTAAACACAATTAACTTAAACTAACAATGTTTGAAAAAGCACGTATATATTGTGGAGTAAGCACTTATCCACTGACAGCTAGGTTGATCTTTTTTGTTTACTAACAATATTTCTGTAAATTTGAGCGCATTTTTCGATGTCTTGCTTGTAATTTAATCTCTTATTTGATGGAACGTCAATTATATGTAACATTTCTAAAGTAAATCTTCTACCATAGTTTTTCTCTTCTTTTAATATTCTCACATCGTCAAAGTTCGGTATGTGATTTTTCGTTGCACAGTGGGCAGCAAGTGCTGTTTTTTGCTCCACCGGTTTGTGTATAGCTTTTAAGTCAGATTTATGTGATGCGAGTCTAGTTTTTAGTTTTGTTTTAGTTGTGCCAACATAAATTATATCACACTTACTGGATTCGTTTCCGTTACAATTTATACTATACACAACGTTACTTTTGTCTCCTTTGTTAATTTTCGATTTCATATTACTAAACAAACGTTGTATTGAGTTACTCGTCCTGAAGGCTAATTGGTACTTTCCCGCGTCATATATATATCACAGCCTTTTAATCTTTCTGATAGTCCAGGTATATAGGTTAATCCTTTATAAATTTTTGGCAGTTTGTCTATTTTGGTCCTTTTTTCTTCAACATTTTTCATCAATTCTTTTATAGTTCTTATTGTATTTAAATACATCTAAATATACTTTAATGCTTCAAATGTCAAATCGATTGATTTTTAAATACTTTTTGAAATCTTAAGCGCATCTCTTTAAAAGAAATTTCTCTTAGAATGTGTATTAAAACTTCGAAATGGCAACATTGTTTATTAAAATTAACTATTTGAAAAAAAAACCTTAAAATGATCTACTAATTTTTCTAATCATTTCCAGTTTATATTTAATGTAATTAATCGACTTGATATAATTGTAAATTGTTAGCCAGAGAGGAATAATTTTGACGCGATTATTACCTTAAGGTTGTATAGGGAAAGACATGTATCGTATTACGGGACATTTTTAGTGTCTGAAATTCTATGCACACGCTTTTGAACATGCTGTCTAGAGCTGTTCTGTTTCGAAAATGTTTTACAAAGTTAGGCCACCAATTCTGCGACAAAAGACGAATTCGATTGGATTTGCATGTTCAAAAAGAGTATTAAGATTTTTTATTTTTTATTTTTTTTTAATTTTTAGTTGATTTTTTCTTCATCAAAGTTTAGAATGACAATTGCATTTCTTGACTGCAGATTATAAAGTCTTCGGTTACAAAGTACTGAACGTTTTATTATGTGAAACAATAATGTCATATTTTAATTGTCGCTTAAGCTATATGACATTAATGTGTCTTCTTTTCCTCCTAGAGGCATCTAGGTTACTTTTCCTATGAAAATATCGAAAAAGCAGATCTTTTAATATACATTTTTAATAACTACAAGAAATGTCGTGTAATCAAGGTATAAAAATAATATATTTAGTCATATACATACGTGTCAATATTTTAGTAATAAATAGCTCTTCACTAATATACCAAACCACCGTATTAATTTTTATGGTGAAAAATTTATCAACAAATTATTTTTACATCATATTACTTAAATAGTTCGGACTTTAAACATTAATAATTTCATCCCAGTTTTACCACCGTAGTATTTTTAAATGTTTTAAAAGGCAAGTTTTGATTTAACTTCATCTGCAAATGATCATTATTACAGCCGTATGCATAACAAAAACTTAGAATGAGTTTGGCATAAGTGGAGAAATTGATAAAGCTCCCAGTGTGTTTTGCCGTACGGCCTGGCATTTAAAATCATTTTAGATTGTTGCCGTGACCCATAACTATATTTTGTAACTATTTTTGGAGTCCAACTGTGTGGAATGTCTAGCAAAGACCTTGCTTAGCTTCGTCACTTATGCTAACCTCATATTAAGTTTTTGTTATGCACACGGCAGTTAGTATTTAAGACTATTAAAACTATTAACCGTAATATGATTATAGTCTATAGTGCGAAGATTCTGTTAGCATATTTAATGTAAAGCAAATAGGAAAACAATGATCAAACGATTATTGTGCAGTATATTTAATGTTGAAATTAAAAGCAGCTTTAAATTTGAACTTAATCAGAGTAAAATAATTACTGTTAATGGTTCTGGAAAATATAAATACCCTATTTTATCCTGAGGACAAATATCTAGCGCTGTTTCCAATTTCATTAAGAACGGTTTAGTCGTTTAGCCGTGATTGACGTACGTAGTAACAAACAAACTTACAAAGATATTTATAATACAAACATACTCGTACATTTATATTTGATTTTACTTTTAGTATTTGATTTCAAAAATAAAAAAAATAAATCAATAATAATTGCAATTAAATTTTCTGCGTGCTACGTTATGAATTTCAAACTCATATATGTACATATCCATATATATGTATGATGATACTAAGAGACCTGACGATACTGATTTTAGCGACGTGACCATCATCTCAGACGTTCAAAATTTCTTAATATTTATGTTAACATGAATATTTAATAAACTGGTTTAAGATATGCACTAATAATAAACACATTCATCTCTCTATCTCATTCTTTCATTAATTTGCTTTAAAAATATAATGTTGAGTGACTGCTTAATTAGCTTTTTCTATTGTTAAGATGTATGTGTAAATATTTTGTTGCCGCCTGTTGTAGTTTATTTACTTAATTAGTAAAACAATGTTGCTGTTGTTGTAGCAACCTTGGACAATGAAATTATTTATTTTTTTTTTTGTTTTGTTTGACTAAAAAAAGTTCCGCGCGCTTAATTTGCTTTTACGTATAAAGATTTACTGTTTAAACATTTTTTGTTCATTTTGATTTCATTTCATTTATTTAAATTTTGAAATTAAATTTTTCGCCTACACTTGTTTTTGAGCGCCTAGTGTTTTAGCAAATTTTATAAAAAGTTTTTAAATTTTTTCGTTATATTTTTTTATTTAATTAATTAAAGAAACAAACAATTTTTAAATAATGTTTATTTATCAGCAGTACCTATTTACTTCTACTACTTCTCTTGCACGAAATAGTTTATAAAAGTGTACAAAAATTTTTAACTTTTTATATAAAGGGACCATATCCGGGCAACAAGCAAATTAATAAAAAATATTTTTAGAATAATTATTAAGAAATTTGGATGCACATAAGTTGGAATTTACTAGCTAAAAAACACATCAAACCGACTCAGCGCTTCTAGCTTTTACGGTAAAATAAAACAACAATTTAACCGACTTCAAAAAAAGAGGGTGGTTCTCCATTCGAGTAAATGTTGCTCAGTCGTTTCTAAACAGATTTTGAAATTTCTTTCTGTATTTGAAAGGTGAAGCTTACAGATTTAGACCGTTTTAAAACAGTTCATTATCTTAATAATTAAAGGGTGTCCCCATACAGCATACATGTTTTTCACTTGTATTAAGAACGGTACAAGTAACGACTTTAAAATTAAAAAAGCTGCCTATCATTATAGCTCCCAATAGCAAAAAGTAATATATAATAAATCTAAAAATTAAAGGGTGTCCCCATAGGTGACTTAAATTTACCTATATGGGACAATCTTTTAAACCGTTATAGAAAAACGATTGAAAATTATAGCATGTTTACACGGCAATGTGAGGCACTTGCTTCGCTCTCTGAATCATGATTGCGAAGCATGCCGTTTCCACGACACATACTACAAGCTTCACATTGACTTTTGTTCTAAAATTTTGTTTTTCGTTTCAATTTTAGTGTTTGTAATTAATAAAATTTTAAATTATAATATAATTACTTGTTTTTTTATTAACAAATATTCACACAGCACTTTTAATATTGGTTTACTTTTTTTGTTTACATTTATATACACCTAGTTCAGATAAACTTGCGATAAAAATTAGGGAAGACAGAAATTTTTCATGCTTCGCAAGTAGATCGTCTCAAAACAAAATGCTTCGCTCTCAAGATTTTATATGGCGAAGCACGTTGATTCGGTCGTGATTGGGCTGTGAATCATGAATGAGAGAGCGAAGCAAGAATATTGGGCTCCGTGTGAACATAGTATTAGACAGAATATCGATTGCCATGACCGTTGTAGTAACTAGTATTAATATTTAGAATTATAAATTAAAGGGTGCCCCAATAGTTTCTTTAATTTTATGTATTTGGCCAATTTTTTAAGCAGTTGTAGACAGACGTTTGAAATTTTATAAAGAACATGTATTGCTATTTCCGCTATAACTACAAGTATAAAATTTGGATTTAGAAATTAAAGGGTGTCCCAATACTTGACGAAATTTAATGTATGTGGCCAAACTTTTAAACCGTTACAGACAGGCAGCTGAAATTTACAAGGACCATTATTGCTAAGTCCGATATAACAAAAATTTTATGATTTTAATTTAGAAATTAAAGGGTGTTTCCAAAATTGATGTCATTTGACATATGTGGCCGTATTCTTTGAACCGTTATATGCAATTAAAAAAAATTATATTTAATATGTTTTTGTTTTTAATACAAGCATGCTAAATAATTGTTTGTTCGCGTTAAATAAGATCGGCAGTAAAGCACTAACAAAATCGTTTGAAAATGCTAAGCGTACACGCCGTGATTTTTTGACATAGATGACGCTCTACTCGCTGATTTTGATTTAACTATAAGATATTCGTATTTATTGTTTTTTGGTACAAATGAAAGAAAAATAGAAAAAGATTTGGTTGCCTGTTTGACATACGAAAAAATGGCGATTATCGCTCGCTACTTTTTTATTATAGATTGTGTTGAGAACCACTAGGCTCGCTGACACAGTTTTGAATTTTTTTTATACATAAAAATCTAAAATCATTATAAAAATTTTTATAAAAATACAAAATTCCAAAAATACAAGTTTAGCAAAGTTAATTCAATTACAGCAATCACGAAAAAAGTAATTAATTGGCGAAATTTAAATTCTCCAGGAAAAACGTAACCGGAAAATTAAAAATGTGAAAATTTTAAAACAAAACATTAATTAATATCTTATCACTACTCACTCGTACTATGGATAGGCCACTATTCAATTTTATAGTTTTGATATCTCTTAAGCAGACAAAGATTGTAGCAACACAATACGGTCACTTTTTCACTCTCTGGGTACCAAAAAACAAAAAGTTTTTTACATTCGTTATTCACAAATTTAAAATTTAAGCAGGTCAATACAAATTTTTTACAGCTAGTAGAATTGGCGCACCCTATTTGTGTATTTCAGCTTTTATAGCCAAATTCACCAGTATTTTAAGAAATTACTACTTTCTATTAGTTTATGATTCCCGAATGAATTGGAGACAAAAAACCACATAATATGATGGATGAAATTGAAATAACATAAAGAATTAATTATTTTTTTTAACAACAAACAACAAATATTTCTGTGAAAAAAACACAATTTTTGAATAAAAAAAAGTTTTTTATAATAAAGCAAAATTTTAACAATTTCATGTATCGTTTTACACTTCGTTGGGTTTATTCGGAGAAAATTAGAAAACAAATTCTAACATGATCTGTAAGAGTGCGTACATATCAGTGTTGCCAGGCAAAGACAGTAAAAATTTACGCTTTTCATAGAAAAAAGTTACATTTTTTTTATTAAAAATAACATTCTGAAAATATCCTTAAATAAATAGTAATTTAATGCAATTTATTAATTTATATAAAATAAAGTATAAAGATTTACTCCATATTTCAGGGAAAACAAGGCAACAAATTCATTTACTGAACAAAAACAAAACGAAAATAAAAAAAAATAGAAAAACGTATAATAAAATTTTCAGCCCGATGGTACTCATGAGGATTTAAATTAGGACTCAATACTAATATTTCGGTATGGAAAAGTGCATGCTTTTGCCATTCAATAAAATTATTTAAATTAGGATTTTTTTTTAATAAATCCATTTGACCCTTTTCTTTGAAAGATTGAGCTTCGATAAAATTACTTACTTAAATTATTTTAAAAATACTTTTATTAAAGACAAATTTGAGTATTATTTACTTAAAACTTCAACATTAAATTTCTGGCAATTTTTTCGTAATATAATCCGGTACTTCCTGAAGGAAATTATAAGACAACTTTTTTCTAAATCGAGGCATTGGTACGGTTGATAAATTTTTTAAGCGGATTTACTAAAGTTGCTTACAATTTTAGCAGGTTCGAACAGAATTCTTAGTTTTCCGCTCAAAAGGCAGCTCATATAATTTCACATTTGGAAAAAATTGTTGCCAGAAACATTTTTCTGTTTCTAAAAATGGAGAAAATGAAAGAAGTACTTTTTCAGTAATATTACTTTATTTCGTGTCGGTACAAAAAGTTACGAAAATTTGGCCAAATATAGCAAAATTATACATGTTACGTAGAGCCTTCAAAATTTACAAAAAAAAAATGTAAAAAATGTAACTAAACGGCAACACTGGTACATATATAAGTATGTATATTAAAGAGAAGTGGCGTTTACAAAAACAAATGCTTAGTATGTGTGTATTTATTTAATTATTAAGGTACATATGTTTGCCTCTGTTCATAGATGTTTGATCTTAAATTATTTCTGTTGTTTTGGGTTAAATTTTTAATCCCGTTTTCGATTTCGGTTTATACATACATACACACGTATGGATGAGCAAACATACATACATACATACATAGATATATAACCATTTTTTGTTACTTTTATGTACATAATTTTATTGATCTTTCTGCAGCTATTTAATATTCTGTGCCACTGTTACTAATTTAAAATTTATATAAAAATTTATCTGATCTGGAAAATTGCACATTTGCGTATAAAGAAAGTTTTACTCCCACGATCACGTGCCTTCACAATACAGTTGCCATTTAGACAATAATAAAAAAGTTCATGAAAATCTTTATTAAAAATAATTATTATGTTGCAGGGCTTTTTTGTTGTTAGCTGGCAATAATGTTTTAATAATTTCGTGTACGTATGTACATACTTATGTAGGTACTTCAATAAAAACATTCCTAATTTGCTTTTACTATCACAGAAATTTTGACCTTAAACTTGCTCAAATACTCTTAAGGAAACGTAGGTATATTGTTTTTTTTTTTTTTTAACTAAACGAGAACAGTAACATTATAAATTCAAGCATGCATAACATTTTTTGGCAGGTCAATAAACTCATGCACACAGATCCATAGCAAAGAGCACAAAGACAGAAGAAGTAAGAGAATGAAAAATATTTCAATAATTTAATTAAAATCCCAACAGAAAATGCTGGGGACCTGGTGTTAGCATTACTCGTATGATTTTCATTTTGTGTGTCGATTGAGTGAACGAGTTAGTTAGTGAGTGAGAAGCGATCACTACAACAATTCAACTACTCTAACCCTGTTAGGTTGAGCACATACACATTAAATGTGACAGTAGGTAGTGTCGTATATAAGAAACACAATTAATTAATGTACGTAATGTTTTTTTTTTATCTTATAAGCAATTGTAATAAAAATACATTGGATAAATTCTTACAAATTTAATTTTTTTACGAATCCTCAATTTAAATTTATTGAATAACGAAAAACAACATGCAAACGAAAACAATCTAAAAAAAATTAAAAAGATCACTTTCAATTTTTAAATTGATCAATAAGATCCTTTAGATTCGTACCAGGCTCACAGATTATTTTAACCATAAATTTCAGTCAAATTATTTTTTGCTTTTTAATTTTTGTTCAAACTTGTGTGTATTTTATTTTTATTTTCGGCAATTACATTTCAGTTGTTGGTATTTTATTTTACAAATTTAAATTATGCGGGCCATTAAAAAAAATAAAAACGTGTGTGAAGAGCAACGAACTACATACAGTCCGTACATATCAGAATACTTATTATTTAAAACAAATACAATGGGCTTTTAGAGTGAATGCGCTATTGAAAAAGAAAAACTTATCAATTAACTGGAAATTTATTTTTGGTAGTTACAAATTGGCACTATAAGGAAACTTCAATAAAAAAAAAAACAAATATGTATATGGGGCGATAGCGAATTAAAAATTAAGAAGAAAAAAAAACTTCAAGTAAAAAAATTGGCTCTCGCCCATATTTTCCGAACCTTTCATAAAAAAGTACGATTGTGCACCATTTTTTGAGATAACAACACGGATATCATTAAAAAGCTTTTGAAGAGATCTTTAAGAAAATACTATAATATTTAAAAAATACTGAACCCACTAAGGGCCGATGACATTGCTATATAAAATTGTATATATGTAGTACTTATTTTTTTATTTGTTATTTTTTAATTCTCTGTCACACAATACAACTTTTATTGTATTGATGATTATATCCTTACTAAACTAGATTTACATTAATGGTGAAGGGTATATAAGATTCGGCATAGCCGAATATAGCCCTATTACTTGTTATTATTTAAATTTTAAGAGTATCCAATCGTTTTAGAGAGTCAACGGCATTTACTCAGTTCATTGGCTTTTAATTTCAAGTTCATTTGCCGAAAAAGTTCAATGCCCCGCCCCACTTTGGTTTGTGGTTTTCTTTCAACCACGGTTGAAAATGAAATCTTTTGAAACTTTACTGTAAGAAGTGATCAGAAAATTTAACAAGTAAATCGGATAAAACTTTTTTTAAACTTATAAAACAAATAAGGTATTTTTTATTAAATTTTAAGCTTTTGTGATGATTTTATTTTAGCAGTGAAATTATTTGTGTCATGGTTACTTTAGGTTATGGTTCTCATTTACGGTTTTTAACTTAAGCTAAATATATACATATGTATGTGCACTTTTGGTTGAACGCATAGCCATTTTATTCTTTTTCATTCGCACTCACTTGTCGCTTGCTCGCTCTACTTTCGCTTTTCTGCATTTTATAGGAAGTCCCATGAACTTTTGTATCCATTGTATTAAGAGAACATAAATGTGAAAAAGCTCAAAGTTTTTATCAAAAACATTTTGGATAAAACAAACACAAATGCTCATGAATAAATGCTTTTATAAACAAAAGAGTAAAAAGGAGAGATGATATTGCGTTGTGTGATCTGGTTAATTTTTATACATAATTTTTTTTATCGTTTTCTAAAGTTCAATGTACTTTTAGATACAAAAATATTTTTGAAAAAAATTAAGCTTGTTTATTTGTGTTGAGGGGATCTTTTTGAATATGTACATAGGTACCTAGTGTAAAAAAAATTAGGCAATAAGATGTTTATGATTTATAATTGTCTTTAAAGGGTATTATTTTACATGTTAAGAATATAATTGGAAAAAAAATCGGCAAACTCTGAGGAACTTATTTAAGCTAAATGTAATAATTTATTGAAGTTATTGCCATCCTTATTTTATTTAACGTTTTTTTTTTGTAATTTTAATTTTTTTATGCAATTTTTTTATTTATTATAAAAAACAAGCCTTTTTTCTTATATTTAATTGGGTCACAATACAAATTTATTCGTCATCAAATGTGACCTTGAAACGCTTTTTGATACACAAACATTTCTTTATTTACCTCTGTTTATCATGGCAGAAACAAAAAATTTTTAATAACTCAATAAAATCTAAACTTTTTATCTTTGAGCTTTCTAAACTTTTTAAGAATTGGTGCAATAACATCCCAAAATAAAAGATATTTGAACAGCTTGAATTTTTGTTTTTTTTTAGTCTAATCTAAATCTGTTCGTGAGTCCATCAAAACCGTATGACTACAATTATCGAGGTTTTTTTGCATTTATAATTGAAAATTCTGAGTTTTTTTCAAATTGGAATAGAAAACAAAAATTGAAAAAGTATTTAAAAGTATTAAAAAAACAATTATTATTAATTGCTTATTAAAATACAGTAGAATTACAGACATATTCCAAAAGTAACAAAGAAGCACAGGGTACTGCTACATTTATTTTGTATTCCCGCAAGTACAAACATACATAAATACATGCATACATACATACATACTTAAATATATATACATACATACATATCTACATACCTTCATGCATTCATGTATTTAGCAGATATTCATAAATAAATAAAGAAATAAACAAATTGACGGTCATTTCAGTAGATTTTTTAAAGTCGCCAAGGCAATTAAGTTGAGCTTTAATAATATATGTACATAAATAAATGCATGTTTGTATGTACACTTGTGTTATTAACAAAAAAAGGTATTAACTAAGAACTTATAATAAGTGCTGAAAGCCTATTCAAAAATAGTAAACAAAATCTAAACAAACCACAAGCAAATAATAATGTTGTTGGTATGTGTTAGTTAGTGGGAATTAGAATAGCTGGTCTAGCCAATTTCACAGCTAGTCTGCTACTCTAGCTAAAATTAAAAAAGGCTTCAATATCTTTTCTCAAATTAAGTATGTCTAAAGGATTTTGTGTATCATACGAATAAAATAATGAATACCAGTAAAAAAATATAAAATGATTGTTGTTGTCTTTGTAACAAAATTTTTGTTTAATAAATCCTAGATCATTTTGCAATATTTATTGTTCTATTTTGTCCAGGCGTTCATATTTTCCAGATGGCCCACTCGATTTTTAAAAATTATTTTCCTTTAAAAAAAAAACTTGTGAGGAAAACCTTGAGAAAACCTTTAAATCGTCTGAATAAATAAAAAAAACAATTCAATACATTCGTAAAACGCAACAATTAAATGCAACAAGGTTAAATATTTTTTTTTTACATTTATTATTATATTCTCTTTATATTTAGTTTTATTTTAATACACAACCCAAGTTTAAGCCGTTTCGAAGTGCAAGCAACTTCATTATAAACAAAGAAATTATATTTTTTTTTTTTTTTTTCAAAAAACATACGCACATGAACATAGCAACAAGTCATACTTTTGTTTAACACAATTTTGTTCACACATATTAAGCTTTAGTTAAGTTTTGATGTATTTTAGCCTCAACTTACGTAACCAGAGTCGAGCCCACAACATCACTGATTTTAAAAAGCGACATTGAATGTTTGTTGTCTTTAGCAACCATTTATATGATTTGAACATTTAAAGGTCAGCCACTAGTTCGTACATTTACATTTTCACACACGCATATATATATATATTTACACAACTATTCAATTTAATAAGTTAAGCCTGAGATTTTGACGTTGTTAAGTCTGACCGCAAACCCAAGCGTATGTTTGTATTGCTTTGACTTTAGCGAAATTTTATTTAACTCACAATAACTATGAAAAAAAAACAATAATAATAACACTCATGAAAATATTGTGAATAAGTTAAACTCAAAATACATCAATTAGCTAAATCGCTTTTGAATGTTTTTTTTAACTGATCGTATAACAGACAATTTTATATTTTCAATTAATTCATTAAACCATATTCATTAAAACCATTAAAAAAAAGGGTTCATGTGATACAGCGTTAAATTCAAAATTTACCTGAAATATCCTAAATTCCCTGATACAGTGACTTTTTAAATAATTAAAAAAAATTATTGCTTAAAACGTTGGACTCATAGAGAACCATTAAGCACACTTCTATTCTAATTAGTCTTGCCAGATACCAAAATTCAAATAACTGGACCCAGATTTGAAAAAAAATAACTGGATAAGGCACTTATAGTTAAAAGAGGCAAACTTTTTTTTTACAAAAATAATAATAACAAAGTAAGATAACATAACACTTATAATTCAGTCTTACGTCATATTATATTATGAACGTATATGTTAATTTCAATCGCCACATTTATTTATATTTTTATTTACAGAATCTTAAAACTTGAAGCTTTAGTTTTTTGAAAATTCTGAGAACTTTTATTAAACTTCTATTGGGTCGAAGGTTATTCTACTTCTTTCTTGTGGGCGTAGATTATTTGCAATACTAATAGTCTTTTCACAAAAAGCATATCAAATTGTTAAAGAAAGATTAGACGAGATCAATTTATATAGATTTTCTACGTTATTTTTATCCTATTTTTGAAAAAAGATGGATCAAAACCTATCAATTGGAATATTTTTTGGCAAATTATCAAAGGCTTCTCGTAGGCAACATGTTGTGTAAATTAAACATGATTTTTCTAAAACTTTTGGAAGGTCCGGTTAAATATAAAAAGAGACTGTTTTAAGTTTAAATTGGATTTTTTTTATATAAACTAAAAGTGACGTACAGGCACAATATTATAAGTAAACATATTTTATTTTTTTTAATTTGAAATAATTTTTTTTCTGTAGAAAATATTAATTTAATTAACAAAAATTTATAATTAACAAAACACAAATGAATCGAAATTAATTTTGGCTTTAGTTATTTATTTTAATTTCTAATATCCTTTTTAGAAAGAAAAATTATCTTACAAATGTATGCGGATGTTTTCCAAAAAAAAAAAACAAGTAAAATTAGACAGCAGAATGTTATACTGCATTTTCTGGATCGCTACATCCTTAATCGCCGTTTTTCTCATCTATCTACCTTTGGTTGTATACATTGTAAACATCATCTATTTAACCAATTAACTTTGTAAATAAGATAACGAGTAGTATTTACATATATTAATATTAATTAAATTTCAATTTAATTAATTTTTACTCATTTATAATATCCATAGTTCAAATCCTACTTTAATAAAAATAAAATTTAACAAAAACCTTTTTTCAAAATTTAAATATTTCTTTTTTAAATGTAAAAATTATATTTTACAGGTTACCTGTTATCCAAACCAGAACTGGAACTGGAAAATCCAGGTCATTTGTCAACCATAATTCCAATGCTGTTTTTTGCCATGACAGTTTTAAATTCTTCAATATTAATTTCTAACCTTATCAAATGTGAACATACAAATATTCTGCGCTTGTAAACGCAGAAAAGTCGATACTGCGATGTCCTGCTTGAATATAAGGAATTAAAGGGCAACAGGCATCGTGGCAAAAAAAAAAACAAATAAAATTTCACTAAAATATTACATTTTTAATAAAATTAAACACAACAAATTAATCTTTACAAAAAAAAATTGATTTTCAACCAAAATTTCATTTAAAACTACAAAACCTCGTTTTCTACAATTTACAAAAAAGTATTTTACCCAAAACCAAATGTTTAACTATAAAACAAACATTTCTACTAAAACCAGATACATATGTTTTCACCCCGAGATCTAGTACCAAAAATCGCAATCTTTTATCAAAAATCACCTAATAATTGCATTATAACCATCAAATTTCTATTCATACACACCAACACGCAGATGCATTTGCTTCGCTGTAAATTTGTTCTGGAGGCCAAAGTATTTCATATTCAAATACTTTTACTTTTTGGATTATTGGAATTTAAGAACTAAAAGGGTAACAGCTTATTTCGTCAAATTGTTCTTTGAATTGTTGTTGATTAAATAAAGTTCAATTAAATTTTAATAACTAACTTTTTTTGTTGGTGTAACGTTTACAAAAAAATTTAAATTGTCTGTCTGTCTTTCACTATTCTATAAATAGGCTGCAGATTTTTTTGACTGTTAAATTTTTAAAGCTTTGTTGGTTACATTGTTCTATTTTAATCAGGCATTCATAAATTTTTGTTAAGTTAAGAAAGGACGACACACTGATGGGCAAGCTTACGAATCTCTATTTAAAAAAAAATCTTTACAAAACCCACCTTGAAACTAACTTTATGGTTCTGGATAGCAAAATTTATATAAAGTCTATATTTTGTATTTTATGTTGGCTGGTTGTTGTTGTTGGCCTTGCTAACTTCCAGTTTAGATTTTAGTTAACTGTAAAGTTTGCTTTTATTCAGGCGAACAGCACATTGTGGATAAAGCTTCTAAAGACAACCTTAAATTTTATAATAGTATGACTTGTTTATTCCTTTTATTTAATTTTTTACAGTATTAAAAATTATTCTATTTTTTATTAATGATCTAAACTTAAAAATGGAAACAAGGTTTATAAGGCCTTGTCTTTTATTTCTGTAATATCCCTTTTGATAGAGAAGTCCAACTTTTCTAAAATAAACTGGAAGCTTCAAAAAATTGTTTTTTAAAATTAAAAATTAAATACAAAAGAAATAAAATTAAAATGTTCTCATTTGCCTAGGCGAACAGCACTATTTAAAAGTTATATTGCAACACTGTTCGATAGGACCTGCATTTCAAAACAATTTTGTACTTTAATTTAAAATAAGGAATAATTGAGAATTATCCTAGAAATAATAACACGAGGTGGAGAATAAATAGCAAACTTAGATATTGGATTTTTAAGTCTAAATATTTTTTCGGCTAGATTTCTTTACAGGACCTATAAGATGCTGTTCTATTTGAGCCAGGTCCTCA
This sequence comes from Gymnosoma rotundatum, assembly GCA_916610165.2. Lineage (NCBI taxonomy): Eukaryota > Metazoa > Arthropoda > Insecta > Diptera > Tachinidae > Gymnosoma > Gymnosoma rotundatum. The sequence continues at coordinate 1,191,213 of OU744337.1, forward strand.
TAAATTTAAGGCAGGGTAAATTTATAAAATCAATGTTTTCTTTTAATATTTAATATATTTTGAAAAAACCTTGGAAAATAAATAATAAAAAAAAAATCACACAATAGCATTTCCATACAAAATTATTTCCGTATTAAAACAATATATGTAAAAACAAAAACAACACACAAAAATCAAGGTTAAAAAATCAGTTAATCATTCATTCATATGAGTGTAAAAAAAATTAAACAAAACGTAAAATATTAACATTGGCTATGGACTGGACTAGCCGTGAACTTGAACAGACTAGTGCAATTTGCCCTCCTCCCTCTGTTGTGAGCAATCACACGTTGCTAAAAACGTCAAGTTTTTTTCATTTTGTTTAATCACAGTTTTTATGATTTTATAGTTTCATACGCTCTGCTACAAACATAAGGCAGGCCTACGAACAGAGCCCAAGCCAGACAATCTTATTTATTTAAATATTTTAATACAAAAGCTACTGGCAGCAGATAACAACAACGTTCGTTTAACAAAAGAAAAAAAAAGACTTACAAAAACTTATAAACAAAGAAAAACGTGAGATCTTTAAGGTCACCCAATTTGTAAATATTTTACCAATAATCGTTGAAAAAACTGTGCATGAGCCACGTTCGATTTCATTTTATATGTCTGCCTGTTTAAGTGCCTGTTTCTTGGTTTATTCATCTTTAGCACGCTACGTTTTTTACAGACCAAAAAAAAAATAGAAAACGTAAGTGCAATAAAAATTTATTAGCATTTTATTTTCAATGGATTTAAAGCTCTTTTGCTTTTAAAGCCCAAACCATCAAGTAAATATATAAAAAAGAAAATGATGTTTTTATATTAATTTTCAGTAATGAAAATGGAAATACATGTACAAATATAAAAAAAGTCTTGTTGGAAATAAGAAGAAGAAAAGACATCCAAAGGAAACGAGTTTTTAAATTCTTAAAACTTCTCACCCTTCATTCAATTCTGATTTTTTTTTTTTTTTTTTTTTTTTTTTTTGTATTTTGAGAAATGCGGTCTTCACGGAAATTTGGCAACTTTACTTCTCATGACTAATCATTTTAAATATCATCTGTATGTAAGTTAAAAAGATATTTAATTACAATAATGCAAATTTATCCAAACCTGTATTGCTTTTTTATATTCTGAAGGTTTTTAATTGTATTTTTAACATTTTGTTCTTTAATAATAAGATAAATAAATATCGTTTTTGTTTTTTTTTTCTTTGTAACTGTTTACTGTTTTACATACAACATTAACACTTTCACATACTTTATAATTATTAATTAATACAAATATTTACTTTGAAATATTATTATTTTAGCCTTAAGGGTTTAATTAAATTTTTAAACTAAACAAATAAAATATAAACAAAAAAATATTTTTAATAATATCACAATATAAAAATTAATTAAAGCCCTCATTTTAAAACATTGTTTGGAATTTTATTAAATGTGTAAAATTGTCTCAATAAGTCGTTTGTTTTATGATTATTAACATTTTTTCTTAATTAAAAATTCATGAAAAACTAAATGAAAAATTTTAAAGTTTGCAAAGAATTTAGGCGTCATTTTAAATAAAATCTTTGCATATTTTTTCGTTAAATTTACCAAAGTGGTACAACTGAATTTGAACTTACAAAGCAGAATTAATATGATCAAATGCGGCGGCTTTTTTAGTGCTCAGTGTTTGCATGCTTCATCTCCATTTAAGCTTCAGCAGTTTTATTAGCAATAATTTTTTATTTTAACTGTGGTCGTAAAAAATCCCTTACAATTTAGCCAATATAAAGCAGATTTTACTTTAGAGTAGTTCTGTTCACCCATCAAAATATTCCTTAATGACGAATGACATTATTGATAATGAATGACCTGGACATTCATTACAACAACTCTTAAAAGATATTTTTAGAATTTTTTGGCAACTCAATTCGACACTTATATGCATAGTTTTCATATATAAAAAAAAACTAAAACAACAACAACAATTCTTCTGTTAAGCAACAGACATTTGAGCAAGAACTCATAAACCAACACTTCAAAAAAAGCGGGAGGTTATCAATTCGTGTGAATGTTGCTTTTTTGAATGTTTGGTCATTTCTGAACCGATTTTAATTTTTTTTTGTAATTTGATAGATTATGCTTACAGATTGGTCCCGTTTTAAAACAGTTCATAATCTTAAAAATTAGAGGGTGTTCTCATACATACATATTTTCTTACTGATACACTGTAGAGAGCCCTTTTTTAAAATTTAAAATTAAAAAAAGTAATACAAAAATAAATCTAAAAATTAAAGGGTGTCCTATGGGGTGACGTAAATTTACCTATATGGGCCTGTATGGATAGAAGGGCTATTTCTATGAACGTTATAATAAAAAGTATAAACACTAAAAATTATAAATTAAAGGGTGGTCCAATAGCAAATTTAATTTCATGATCCTTTTCAAAGATCCTTTATGGCTAATTTGAATTTAAAAATTAAAGGGTGTTACCATAATTAATGTAAATTGACCTAAATGGCCTTAATTTTTGAGCCGTTAAATAAAAACGCTTAAAAATCAGATGAAATGTCCACAACTTTGACTTATATAACAAGAAGTATAACATTTTAAATTATAAAAATAAAGGGTGTTACAATAAATAATATAATTTGATACATGCTGCCAAACTTTTAGACCGTTAAAGATAGACAGCAAAGATATGTTTTGAAGTCGGTTTTTTGCAAGACTTATATTTTTTTAAATGCGAACATTTTGTTTTTTTTTTATTAACCCACTGTGCAGTGTAATTTTTATATCTTGAATTTTGTTTAAATGGCCCAAATAATATTGGTTCTTTAAAGCAGCTTTATCCCTTAATAGTGTTTAGCATTTAAATTAAAAAAAAATTAAAAAAGGTTAATAAATTGAAAATATTTTTTATTTACACACGAGTTTCTTTTTTTTAAGAAAATAAAAATTGTTGTTCTCAAGTTTTTTTGCTAATAAAATTATTAAAATATTTTCTGAACTTTAAATAAATTTTTGCTTTAAATGCTTTCTTTCATTTACTATTTATTTAACTTATTTTAAAATTTTAAGTGTTGGATTTTATATTTTTCTTTTTGAACTTCTCTGTTTATTTAACAAATTTAGCTTTCTTGTCTTTTCCACCTTCTATTTGTTTTCTTAAATGTGTTGCTTCATTTTTCTTTTTTTTTTTTTGTTTGCTAGTAGCAGTTTTTATCTTTGTTGTTGCGGAAATAAAATTGTTAAAATATTTACCCAATTGATTGATATTTCTATTAACAAAATACTGGTTTATCCTCTTCATCTCATCCCATATCTTGTTGTCGTCTCCACAAATGATGAGATGTGTCAGGAAAAAAAATAAATGTGCCCTTAAAACATGATTGGTGATTTTTTTATCACTCATAAAAATTGTGTACAGCTTCTTGACCAAAATATGTAGAAAAAAAAGACAACTAAACAACAACAACAACAGAAAAAGTTAATAAAAAACAGTTGTTTTATTTATTAAAATAAGGAAATAAAAAGAAAATCTATTCGCCATAGAAAAAGAGTCCCATTCAAAAGATTTTTTTTTTTTGGGAATTTTAACAATAAAAGAAATTCAGAATTTAAAATCTACTCCATTGCAGGTTTATACAGTTCACCAAAAGCGACAAACCTTACATAAGAAAAAAAGAAACTTTCATAGAATATGAAACAAAAATATAAAAAACAAACAAAAATATAAAGAAAAAGCAAGTTGATGTAAACAACATAATCCAGGTGTACGGATGTGCTTAAAGTCAAGATTCTACGAAAAGGCAATAATTTTTAACAGAAGTCGTAAATTTCTAAGAAAAAATTTAATGTTTCTCATTTTGATATAAAACTGCCTTAAAATATGCTACAGATAATAGTCTTTATATTAACATATTTTGATTTCGAAGTTGCCATATTTCGCTTAGAAGCAAATCGCTTTGAGCGCTGTGAAATGTTTTGAAATGCATACAATTTTATTTTATTAATTTCAAAAAAATTAATAGTTTCTTAAACCAATTGTCAACAATGAATTAATGGATTGAAAATTTAATCTGGTGTATTGGGGAATTCTTTTTATATCACGTCTATTTGTACGCTCACAGTTTTATTTAACGCCTCTTAACAAAAATAATATGATTCAAGAACACGAATTACATTGCAGAAATTATGACAATTAATCATTTTAATGCATAATCATATCCTGACAATGTCTAACATGCCACTGAACACACATACACGCGTTATGCATAGCTTTTAAGGATTTTGTTATTTTGTGTTAGAGTATCACATTAAGCAACTTTTTAGAAACTTACTCCTTTCAATGTTTTGAAAACGGTAGTCAAGAAGCGAAAAATCATCATTAAGGTATGTAAATAGACGCGTACACAGTAATAACCGCTTACAAAGCTAAAAGTAATTAAATACTTTTGGTAAATATTTTCTTTTACGCACAAAAATATAATTGCGTTTCATTTGACAGCTCCCATGTGTATAACGAAATGTAAGGAAAATTCTCATTTTCTAAAACAACAAAAGAAAAATAACAAAATTGTAGTTTAATATCCTGGAATGTTAAACAATATTAGAATGAGGTCTAATTATGGTTTTGATAAGCAGACATATTTGTATTTTCTTCTGACTTGAGAAACAAATGTAATTGTTGTGAATGACTTTGTGTATAAAGAACATTATTTAAATGAAACCTTTAACAAAAATACTTTCAAATGATAATTTATGTTAAATTTTATGATTTAAGAGGGCAAAATGGAGGGGGTAAATAACAAAACAGTTAAAACAATAAGAATGCCAAACTTAAAATAAACAATACTTTTGTATTTCATAAATTAGAAAATATTTCTGGTTTTAATTTTTTTGCAAGAATTTTGTAGCAAATATTGTTTTTAATACATTTTAAAGTCAGAGCTTTACAGTTTGTATTCAACATTTTTAATTCCATAGAAATATGTGCTTCATTAAACATCTAATTAAATGCCAATTCCAATTATCTATCAAATTCCACAGAATGTGAATAAATAGAGTGATAAATATAAATTATAAAATGCTGTTCAGTCAAAAAAATTTTGACAAATTAAGAAGGAATATGAAGAGCGTAGAACAAGGCTACTTAATTTTATCAGGTGGCATCATTATGGCATTGACTATTTTTGCCTAATTTTCTTATGTGTAGAGCAGCTGTGAAAATTGTATCATTTTAATTAAAAAAAATCATTTTTTAATATTTTTAAGATAGAATTGTAACGAGAGGTTTAATTCAATTAAAAAAATGAAGCTTAATGAAAACGTTATTAAAAAGGGAAAGAAAAAGAATTAATTCTGTTTTAACGTTTCCCATACACTTAAGTGCTGTTGTTCTTTATGTTGTTATGTTGTTGTAGCGGCGCTGCCACCTGGTATTAGAACGCCTTGCGTTAAGGGCTAACTATAATGTGCTTAAGCTAATGTAAACAACTGTTCGATCACACTCAATCAAATGTGTACAACTATAATGTACTTAAGAAATTTTTCGTAAATTTTTGTAAATTTTCTTAAGCAAACAATGAAGCCAACCGTACGTTGCTTAAGAAATCAAATGTGTATTTATTGTTTTAAAAATTTTAAAAAGTGAGTTACAATGGAAAATCAATTGAAAATGTAAAAAAAACATAAGTACCTCTAGGACAAAGGAGATGGTTTTAATTACAACCGAAATGTGAAAGAGAGGGTATAGAGAGAAATTTCTGATAAATGCAGCAAAAGTGGATCGCATGTAATTTATTTTATTCTAAGATTTTGTTTATTGAATTTTTTTGATTGTTGGTAATATATTTTTAAATTATACACATTTAATAATATTTTGGGCGACGTTATGAGAGTGTAACAAGAAATAAGTTTATTCTAAAGGATAAATGTTTGCAACTATGTAAAGTAAGTATTTACGTTTAAGAAGTACAATATGGCCACCAAAAAGTCTTTAATAAATTGCTTAAGTATTTGACAGTAGCTTAAGTTAATTTAAGCATAATATAGTTAGCCCTTTAGAATATTAAAATTTAGAACGAAATTTTTAATTCGTTTACTTGAATAGGGCACGGTTTTGAAATTAACAAAAGTTATTAACAAAAGTAACAAATGGTTTATCAACAGATAAAGCTCTTGTGGCACAATAATTTATTAAATAATAAAATTGGAACAATTTTAAGATGCGGTAACTTTTTTGGTATTTGAAGTGAAAGATCTGTATCAACAAATTCACTATCACCTTAAAATTCATTAATTTTCATTTATTGTTGTGGAAATTTTTGAGCATTTACTGAAATCAAATTACAAAAATGTTCATAAGTCATTATTTTGTCAAAATCTTCAGATTGGCAGCACAAAACAGCAATTAAAAATAGAAAAATACAAGACAGAATTTAAAAATGCTACAAAACGCTCCGCTGAAAATTATGTTACCATATTTTTTAAATTGGGATTTTTTTTTTGCTTCAGGCGTTTTTCATAAAAAATTAGAATAAATAGAACGACACAGTTTTTTTAATTAACTCTGGTAGCTTTACTCCAGTGAAATTGTTTTCCTTTCTTCGTCACAAAAGTAGTTTTTTATACGAAGCAAAATTTTGTAAGTAATTATACTTTTGCAATAAAAATGTAAAGTGGTAAATTTACGAGAAAAGCAATGCAAAAAAGCAAGGCGAAGATGTTTGTTTTCTAATATATTTCTTCAAATATTTTCTTCCTTCTAAAGTTTTTTTTTTTTATTTTTTATTTGCAACAAAAAATGTTCATATTAAGAATTATCAAGTAGAATTCTCGTTAAAACCATCCTTTCTATCAAAATACAAACATTCCTCTTGTCTTATTTCTTTAAGCTTGTCTTTGGAGGAGATGAATTCGTTTATGTTGTAAAATGGTTTATGAAAAATAAAATTTCTTGCTAAAATTTTCCTCAAAGAATTTTCATTTAACAGTTAAGCAATTGCAACTAACTGTGAGAACATTTTCCTTATTTTTCCCTTCTATTCATTTCACATTAAGCATCACTTTTGGCCTCCCTCACTTTCAGTTAAAATGAAAATTGGAGCAGCAGCAAAGTGTTGTTTGCAATAATGCAGAAATTAATAAACATTTTTTTGCTTTTGCTTTTGATATTTGGCTGTTTATGGCAGTAGTTCTAATACAACAACTGCAATGAGAACTGCTGCATTGCAAGAGCTGTAGAATATAATAATGTAACATTTGCTGCTGTTGCTGTAGAGACCTGGTGCAGTCATGTGAAAATCAATTAATCTTTTTTTTTTTTTTTAATTTTCTGCCAGTTGTTTCCTCGATGTCTTTGGCATGTATTTAAAAAAAAAAAACAAAATTGTGCTTTTATATTTACATGCCTAATTGGCAATGCATAAAATGGCTTCTCTTTTGCATTATCGCAAGGATGTTTTTTTTACCCAACTAATTGAAGTTTAGATTTAATAACATAAAACTCTGTTGGAAATGCTTAAATGTTATTAAACCGAACTAAATTTTCTATAAACTCTTTTTAGTTTATTGACAATTTGCAAAAAATTTAGTTTTATTAGAAAATAAATTAAAAAAAAAAAAATAAAAATGCAACGAGTTCGCTTAAAGAGCCGACTGAAGACACAACAAAATAATTATTAATTTTTAAAAATTAAGTTTTTGTTCTGCAGCAACTATTTTGAACTTAAATTTTCCCTGTTGTCTCTTCTACTCGAAATCACAGAATTAAATAAATCAGTGTAAAGAATTTTTATTTCTCGCTGAATTTAAAATTATTAACTAATAACGAACTTGAGCCTGAATGAAAAATTAAAGTTTATTTGGAAAAATAATTCCAATAAAATACAATTTAAAATAAATCAATTTTTATATTTTTCGAATAAAAAATTTGCAAATTTGAACATTTTTCCAGTGACGTTTTTATCCTGAAAAATTTTTTTTCTTTGCAATCGTAGAATTGGTCATCAGCACACCTTAATATTTTATGTTTCTTTATATTACAAAAAATACAAATAACTGAAAATATTTCAACTTCGTAAATTTTTATGATCTGAGCCCTTTATTTTTTTCTTCAATTCAACTTATTGATAAAATCCATAAAATATTTTTTATTTTTTTGTTTATGCAAATTATTAATTTTACCTTATTATTAGAAGAAATGAAAGAAAAAAATATCAAGCAAATATACTGCCAGAAGATATTCTTGGGGTTGATTTGTGAAACAGTAATTCTAAAGTCAATAAAATGATTGCACAACCTGTCAGTTTTAAACCCCTTGGAAAATACAATTAAACCAAGCAAAAAAAAAAAATTACAAGTAATACACGAAATTGTTATACGCTACTGTATGATAAAATTCCAATTATATAATTATTGAAACTGAAAGTGCATAGAAAAGCTAAAATTTAAATCCAAGCAAAAAATTCACAGAAGTGGTAAAATTATAACAAAAAATTCGAAAATATTTAATACGAAAGAGATCTTTTTAATAGTTAAAACTATTAAAAAAATATTTACAAACAAATTTATAAATCCAATTAAAAAATTAATAACATTAAAAATTAACCTCAAACAAATGTTTGTTTAAATTGAATTTTATATGAAACTTTTTTGTGCAAATTAAAGATTGTAGAGGACTTTTGCTAAACTTTCGAAATTTTACACATTTAACTGCTTGTAAGGAATTTGTAAAGAAGACATACTTACTCGCACATACATTTTTATGTTTATTTTATAAGTCGTTAAAAAGAAAACACAAAAAAGGAGCGCACGAACAACATGGTATAGACTCTATAAATGGCAATAAATCAATATTACCAATTTTAAATTGGCTGGTAGCACTTTCGCATACAAAAGCAAACACACACACACATGCAGATAAACTTTATGTACTCATGTAGTATTAAACCAATATTTTACTGATTGTAAAATTGACTCTATTCGATTTTGCTAAGGTACGTATGTCTACAATGTTTGCTGTATTTTACGATTTTTTTTCTTGCTTTTTTCCTTCTTATTTAAGAGTAAAATAACAGAAAAAAAAGTGCAAGACCTGCTTCCAAAATATTTATTCCATCTTTTTTTTTCATTTATTTTGTATGTTTTGCCGTTTTACAAGGGTAAAATTCAAGGGAATTTCAAATGCCATTAAAATGCACACCAAGGCTTAACATGTGAAATCCTAATATAATACCAGCTTTTTTTTAACATTTTAAATTGTTGTTACACATAAAAAATAAAAAATAAAAGTAATAAAACCAAACTAAATTTTCAAGAAAAATCGCTGACAGTGCAGCCTCAGACATTAAGGGAAATAAACTTTATATCAAGTTCTTATACATTTTGTGTTTCTTCAAGTATTTCAGCACAATTGCTAAGGTATACAGCATAGAAATTCTCCTAAAGGGAACAACAAACAGTTCAGTTCTTTAGTCGGCTTCTCTTTTATTAAATACAATATGTGAACGAACACATTTACTTTTACCCCAGGGCGAGTAAATTGTGTTAAATATGTTTAGTCGTCTAATGTTCATACTTTTCTTTACATTAAAGTTGAGTTCGTTCTTCGTTATTTACACTACAACACTCATGTGTCGCAATGTTACATGGCCTTAAATAAAAAAGCAAAGTATTTTTCACAAATAAAAATATACTTCATCAGAAAAGGAGAAGAACACTATGAAAATTCTATTAAAATAACATTTGTCGTTATCTCGAAATTGAAAATAATCTTTTATATATTTATTTCAAGAACAAGAAAAAAAAACAGGAAATAAATTTGGAATGCATTTTCCCACTGGAAAAGAGGGTAAAAGTCACTTAATAGCTAATGGAATCTATTTTATATTTTTGAAAAATAAAATGACAATACAATAGTTGTTGAATGGCTTAACAAAATAAAAAAAAATAAATTTCCATTGGGATGTCATATAAATTAAAATCATTAACGAAAAAGTAACGTTTTTTAATAGCTACAAGTGATCTACGTACTCAAACATCGATTTCCTCGAAGTACTGACATCTACTGTAGACCGGAGAAACAAGCCGATCGGGTCACAACCGACGTCGCGCCGCCATCGACAGGTTTTCCAACACTGCCGCCGCCGCCGTTTCATTCGGCTTGCTTCGGCTCAGAAAAAGCCGCCGTTTTTGACGGCTTATATAAATTCATCGCCAAAAATTTTAGTGTTTAAGGCCAGAATTCACTATCATACATAATCGTACGCTTAAAGCACACAAAAATCTAACAGAATTCTGTCATGTACTTTAAAAATCGTTACAAAATGGCTTCGTGGGTGCCACACTATTTCCATAAACATATGATGATTTTTCTCCTCATCTTAAAAAAAAACCCACTCTGATCACATAGAGAAAACTATATTATGAATTATTTCAAAAGATTAGAAAATCGTACAGATCTGTCAAAAAGTCTGTCACACATATACTTTTTTAATCCACACTATCATACATTTTGAGGACACATGCAATTTTTGACTGTTCGTACGACAGAGTATGATAGTGAATTCTGGCCTTTATCAGCAATGCAAATTTTAGTATTAATTTATAAGTGGATGTAAATTTAATTATGTTCGGCTTTTTTGTTCATTTTTTACTTAATTTCTAAACATTTTTTATAAATAAAAAGTAAAAAAATTTTCTCGATTTTTATACTCGTACGTATTTTCGCATTTTATGGATTTTACTATAATCTCGTTTTTTCAAGATTTTTGTATTTTAGTATAATTGGGACTTTTACTGAATTTTCGATTTTAGGTAAAATTTACGATTTTATGAATTTTACTAAAAATTAATTTTTTGCTTAATTTTTTTCTTTTAATAAAATTGAAATTTTAACTACATTTTTTGTTCTTTACTAAAGTTCTTTAATATTATTAAAATTCTCTAATTTTAGTAAAATTTCGATTGAAAAGAAATGAAAAGCAAGCATTAACTTATGAGCTTCCAATTTAATTTTCAATTCTAGCATTTACTAAAAAAAATATTCATTTAAAAGTCGTAACTTTTTTAACTAACGTAATGTGAACTCCACTATAAATAGCTTAAGCAAGACAATGATAAAAGAGGGTCTTATAGCATTACCTTCTTTTGGTTTTCGAGACAGACATATTGTGCTAATGTTAGAAAATTTAGTTAGTTAGTTTTTTTTATTTATATTAAATTGCTTTGTGGAATATTTTGTTTACTAAACAAACTGCTGTCTGTTTTTCAAAACTCTCACGAATTGATATCTTAAACCTTCTTAATTTATTGACTTTATTTTCAGTTTATTGTTTTTAACAAACCAATAATCCTTTAAGCAAACATCTGCTTTTAGACGTTCGTTAAGGTGAATTGAAACCGTATTTAGGATGTCTGTTAACAGGCAGATTAAATTTATTGATAAAATGAAAGTGTTTAAAAAGTACCCAAATGCAAGTTTAAGGCGAACAAAGTTTTTTTAATTTAATTTTTCTTTTATTCTAAAATAAGATAGAAAATTTATAAAATATATATTTAATTGAAAAAACACAGATTTTTAAGTCTATGCCTTTACATAACTTTAATACGAGGGCTGCTATATATATTTCTGGCCTGACAACACTGAGTGCTTCCAAGTGAAATCTGACATTTCCATTGGAAAGTTTGTCATTTTTAAGCATAATCATACTGAAAACGTGTTGACGTATGACCATTATTTGTGTTGTTTACAGCGACTTGAAAAAATTAATATAGAAAAAAATGGAATTAACTCGTGAACATTTTCGTGCCATCATTTTTTACAACTTTTGACGTGGATTATCACGACAAGAGTGCATTGATGAACTTAAATCTTTGTATGGCGATGAAGCACCATCCTATAGCACTGTGAAAAATTGGTATAATGAATTTAATCGTGGCCGAAGCTCGCTCAAAGACGAATTCCGTGAAGGTCGTCCAAAAACGGCTGTTGTGACAGAGAACATTGATGCCGTGCGTGAACTCATAATGCAAGATCGACATGCGACATACCGAGAGATAGAGACATCCTTGGACATTTTTTCCATCAGCATACATTCGATACTGCATGAACACCTGGCCGTAAAAAAGATTTGTTCTCGTTGGATCCCGCACAATTTGAAAGTCGCTCAAAAAAGGCTCGTGTCGATTGGTGCAAAGAAATGTTGCAAAAATACGATTGCGGTGCTTTAAAAGACGTTTATAAGATCGTTACAAGTGACGAATCATGGATCTATGCGTATGAGCCCGAAACGAAACAACAATCGACCGTGTGGGTCTTCAAAGACGAGCAAAATCCAACGAAAGTTGTTTGTGGAAGAAGCACTTCGAAGCAAATGGTCGCCCGTTTCTTTGGCAAAACTGGTCATGTGGCGACTGCTCCGCTCGAGCAACGTAGGACGGTCACTTCTGAGTGGTACACTACAATTTGTTTGCCTGAAGTCATCGGAGATATTCGAAAAACCAACAAGAGAAGACGAATCACTGTTCACCATGACAATGCGAGCTCTCACATATCGGCTCAAACCAGAGCGTTTTTGACCTGCCAAAACGTTGAATTAATGGGTCATCCGCCGTACAGCCCTGACTTGGCACCTAATGACTTCTTCTTGTTTCCGCACATCAAGAAAAAAATACGTGGTCGACGATTTTTCGTCTCCAGAAGAAGCTGTTGAAGTGTTCAAAAATCATGTTTTAGAGGTGTCTCAATCGGAGTGAAAAAAGTGCTTCGACAACTGGTTTGAGCGCTACAAAAGTGTATAAATCATGCTGGAGAATACTTTAAAAAACAATAAAACCATTTTTGATTATAAATATTCGCATTTTCACTATTAGGTCAGAAATATATAGAGCAGCCCTCGTATGCTTAAAAAAACACCCAGTTAAAATGCACTAAATTCGAAATGTAAAAATCAAATAAAGGAAATATAAATGAATGAGAAAGGCAAGGAACAATGCCAACGAATTCATAATGTGAAGTACTTGTCGGCACAATTACTTATAATTTGCACTCATACACATTACAGAAACACTAACACTCTTTTATATGCTCAAGAACACATGCTTTCAATGTTTAGTAGAAATAAACAGGCCTTACAAAAGGCCTTCTTTAAAACCCACAATACAAAATTCATGAACAGTGTCTTCCATAACTTCTTTTTCTAAGGGTTTTGTAGTAGACATTTAGAGAAAAATGTTTAACTTTAGAAAGTTAAGAACTTAAAATACAAACGCCACCATTTAAGAATATTCTCGTGTTTTGACCATTTTCTAAATAAAGTTTCATTTGTATTTCCAGATGTATACTTCTCTTTCAATCGCAATTCTGCTGCTTTTTCATTGAGCCATTACCGTTGACCAAAATCGAATAAAAATTTAAAATACTGCAGTGACAAGAAGAGAGTGTTAGCAGGGGATTTCAGTGTCGTATTCATTCTTTTTCGCCATCGCTCGCAATGTCAAACTCCATGTATAAAAAATATGTGTCAATTTTCTTATTTGAAGGGCAAAGATAAATGAAATCGCAGCTGTTGTCACCTGGTACATGATTACATCATGAGAAGAAAAAGATATATTAAATTAAAAGCACAGGAATATTTTTTGAACTTCAATAATCAATATCGGTAAGTAATTTAATCGGGATAATTTAAAAAATAGCACAACGTAGTTTTTATGAAAATTAAATTATTTAAAAAACTATATATTTTGCATATTTTATAATAAATAAATAATAAGACATTTATTAAGGTTTAATATTTAAATTATATAATTTATAATTTAATTGCTTTTGGTTTAAGTTCGTTTTTTTTTTAATTTCTTAAAATCTTTTTTAAAGAGAAAAATTATTTTACAAATGTATATGGATTTTTTTCGAGAGAAAACAAGAAAAATAAGACCCCAGCGGAATATTGTGCTGCATTTTCTAGATCACTACAACCTTTATCAGCGTTCTTCTCACCTATCAACCTTAAGTTGTGCACACTGTAAACATCATCTATTTAACCAACTAACTTTTTTTTTAGTATTTATATTGTATAGTATTTTTCACTGTTCTCTCTGTAACTCGTCTTGTACATTAGTTTTTGCTTTGTACCAACTTTCGGTTCTGTTAAGATAAAAAACGCAAGGCACAACTTATGTACATTTATGCTTAACAGCATCTATAATATTATGAGGAAACAAGTGAGAATGGTTAAAAATAAAAATTGCATTCGTGATCAACTGACGGTTGGCAAAAACAAATGTACAGGACGAGTTAAAGAAGGATAAAGCGATTTTTTATGTTCTTGTTTTCTTTGGAAAACGTATGCATACATTTGTAAAAAATTTTCCTTTCTAAAAACGGATTTTAGAACTTAAAAAAAAAAACAAGTTTTTTTTCTTAAAAGAGAAGTAGCACTCCAGGCATTAATACCTACTTAGTTTGTAACCGTGCTACATTCTCTAGGAAAGGGTTAGATGAGAGAGAAGACAGGTGGTAAAAGGAGATAGATATAATTATTTTACTAATTATTTTCCGGCGAATATGCTATGACGAAGTACCGACGAAGGAGACTGCATGTTTTAATTTTAGATCTGCAGCCTTATTCTGTAAGTTGCTTAAGCTAAATCGCTATCTCTAAAATTATTTAATTTTAACAAAGCAGTGTTTTGCTACAAATACGACATTGGAACATATAACCCTATACTTAATAAGCTCTTATTTATTGAAATAGACTTACAGATACCGATTAATTAGAGAAAATAAACATGGATAAGTTCAACATTTAAGCAATTTAGCTTAGGAGAATTACAGAATAAGGCCTCTGAATATGTATTTATACCATTAAACAGAAAAAAACATTTTTATTTTTTGACTGCCGCAAGGGTTGAACCCGGTTTGTAGTCAACGTGCTTACCACCTTGACTACAGCAGCCTCAAAGCCAAAATCAATTACAATTCATTTAAAATATTCATAGTTCAGCCCTTAATTTCATAAAAATTTAAATAATTTAATTTCTTTAAAAAAAAGGTTTTCTGGAAGCGACAGACTGGATTAGGAATTTCAGATTTTAAAAAGTAACCAGAGGCCCTCACGAAGGCCTGCAGATTGAATGACTTTCTAGCGTAACCATCGAGTGCAGTTAAAGGCGTTTTTTATGTTGACAAAACACAAAGAAAATGAAACTAGAGCCAATGAATTTTTCCCACTTTTCAAAAAAAAATATAAATCAAGTGTCTTGTTCATTTGTGTACTTTAGATCAGGCGTAAAAAACTCAGCTGTTTAATAGAGTGTTTGTAATTGTGTAGTATGATGCACTTGTCAGAACTTCTACTTATTCTAATTAGCATATTTTTTTCATATCGTTATGATTGTCTCCCTTTTTGCGAAATAATAATTAATATGAGCTCTTGAATATGAATCCAAGCACATTTTTAGCAAATTAATTATTTCTATTGATATCATAATGTACATATAATTCCAGCAAATTCCAAGGAAAAATGTTTGTTGGTCTTTTTTTAATTTTTAAGTATTTATGTCGTAAATTATAAAACTATTTTAAATATACACCAACATTAATTTTAAAAGGTTCTAAATAATAACTCAATACAAAACTATTAGAAAAATAAGATAATAAATTTTACTGGGAACATTTGGTAGATGTAGCTACCCTTTAATAAAAAATATTCATCAGAAGATAAATGTTTACTGTATGAAATTGTTTAATTTATATTGTTAATTTGAATGTTAATTTAAAAGTTTTCCACTGAATGTGAATGATGGTATTCGAAATATTAGAAATAAAAATTAATAAATCAGTCATGCCTCAACAGCGCATATACTAGAACATAATTTGGGTAGATTTTAAATAAGGCCCTGTGAAAAAAATTTAACTCTTAGGACACCTTGTTCTTGAATCGCAGTAGGCAGACACTAAGTTTAAATAATTTCATGGCCGCTGTAAAACAAAAAACAAACGAATTAATTAAAATGTACTAGGTGTTCTTATAGTGACAAGATTTTAATGCATATGGCTTGAGAGTTCTTCAACCGTAGTTGGCAGGCATTTGGAATTTACACAGAGTAGGTGCAAACTTGTCCGATACAAAAATAGTTGCGAACAATAAATTTAAAGATTAGAGGGTGTTTCCACAGATGCCGTTATTGTGACGAATATGTCCTCATCTTTTAAACTATTACAGTCCAGCGACTGAAATTTGCACACAGTATGGACCGCTACGTCTGCTATGAGAACAAGAAATGAAGGGCGTTCCGATAGTAACGTGATTTTCATATATAGCCTTATTTTTTGTTGTGTAATAAACTGAGCCACATATACGCTTAAAAAAAGTAAAGTAAACATTTTTTCTCTATTGGGACACCCTTTAATTTAAATAAAATAATCTCTTTACTTGTTGCTACGGCGGACATAAAAGCTTTTTATAGCAGTTATTGAAACACATCTTTTGTGAAAATGTGAAGAGTCTATCTATTACGGTTCCAGAGATAGAGGGATGTGACAGATGCACCTACGGACAGAGAATGTTATAAAAACAGTAGGGTAACGTTTTAACATTTTGTATTGGCAACCCTTAAAACTATATTTATGTAATGTGAAATGAAAAACAATTACAATCATGTTTTTTATTACTATTATGAAACAAAATCGACTTTAAGCCAAACAAATTAATTAAATTATTTATCAACAGAAAAAATCTTTTTAAGTGGTAGAGTATACATCCCCCTCAACTTCTTTCCAGCTTTTGAATACGCACATTACTACAACAATTAAGAACGTATTACGATTGTTATGCAGATATGGGACAATTTTTATTAATTTTGTATCGAGCTTCACATTTCGTTATCAAAAATAAATAAAAATAATAAATTTCTGATCGTTTGGATTCCTGCTAGTAAAAGGCAACCAAATTAAAAAAACACCACAGTTTTCTATTTGATCCCTTAATGATATTATTTACTGCAACCGAAATGAATAACCTTCAAACCGAAGTAGCTCTGCATCGCTTATCTCAAACATTTACATGTTTTACCTTTTAAACTTTTTACTTTCGTAAAGTAATCGTGAAAAAAATCGATGTTGGGATTTCAACGGATTTTTACTTGATCTCGGTGAGTGGGTGGATGTGTTTTGTGAACTCAGGTCATACCATTTGAGATATCAAAATAAAATGCCGTATGTGATTTTGGTATATGCAGCTGTAAAGTTTTTGAGTGTTTACTTGACACCCTAAACTGAAAATACTTTTTTTTCGATTCGAATCTATTTTGAAATTTTATTCCTAATGTAATATATCCATAAAAAAGCATGTTTTCATTTGTTATAGTACAATTGAAGAACCCTGACAATAAAACATAAGGCCCATACTTAAATTGTCATCTGGGACTTTTACTTCTTCATGTACAATTGTAGTTTTTTTTAAATTTTGTTTTTGCAATTTCTCATAAAAAACTAAAATCTTAAGGATGAGAGTCTAGTGACGAAGCACCATTATCGGATTTCTAAAATATAAAAATCGACATACTTGATTATTAAAAGACTTTTTCTACTTAAAGATTCAGTGCCTATAAATCTTTTGAAATAAAGTTTGCCATCCACAGGAATAATTTACTTTTATTTCAAATATTTTCATAAGCATGCAATTTTCCATCTTCTACGATGGTTTTTTCTTTGCTAAAACAGCACTTTACTTTTTTCCGCCTCTTTTTTTAAACTCGTGAGGAGGCATTTTTTAATTACAAAAATATTTTCAGCGCTTTGATTGCATTTACCAGCAAAACAAACGCGATACGAGTAATAATCCAGTAACTGATATTAGAGTCCATAATTGTTTTGGAATGTAGTGCGTGACATGCAAAGTCATACTACTATTAATTGGATAAATAATCGTATTAATATTGATTAAATTTAATAACAACGTAAAATATTTTAGTAGGACATTGTGAAAAAATTTAATGAAATTACCCTTAAATACATATTTTGTAACAGTAATGCACAAAAATTAAAACTTTAGGAAACAAAAAGAAAAATACACCGCTCATAATCATAGAGCTATAATTTTATAATGGTGGCAAATAAATATAATTAACTCTTTGTTGAATTATGCGAACAGTAGTTGTTGCAATCATCGTTTGAGGTAACAACATTTTTAGTTTTAATAATGCAGCATTTGTTGTTAAAAGTATGAACGCCTGCCTGCCTTTATATTTTAATTAAAAACTTAGTACTTGTTGTTGTTATTTCTGTTTTGAAGAATATATTTTTTTAAACGCCTTAAAGCATGCAATACAAATTGCACTTATTGCATTTAATAATTTAAGAGAACAAAAGAAATATGTTTATTTATCAGAATGTATGTGTTCATGAGGTATGTTTTTATATAAGAATTGATTTGTTGGCTGAGACATGTCCATACTTAAGATTTTATTAACAGTAATTTTAACAATTACTTTACATGTACATACACATAACTACCACACTCAGGCATAGAAACGCAACAAAATATTATCCAGCTGGCGCTTGGAAGTTTGTTTGACGAGTGTGATCATTTTACGATTCCAATCCAATTTATATTTCGCATTTGACTCTTGTAAATGATGCTATTATGAGCTATTTTATTGACTGTTATGCGATTATTTTTTATGAAAATCCACAATCATAACTTGAACCATCTGGCGATAGTTAGGCATTCCAATATATTGATTTTTATTACAACGTACTTTCGATTTTTATTAATTAAAAAAAAAAAAACGTGTCGGGGATTTTATTAATTCAAACAACTTGGTAAGAAAAAACTGCCTTAATACGAAATAATCCAAGCTATTCATTTTTATAGAAGCATGCCGGTAAAAATTCTCTAAAATTATCGAAGTTTAAAAAACCAAACCGAAAAAGGTTACGGACCCAAGACGAAGGAGATGGCTGAAACTTTATTTTAATTTTTGACATTTTTTTTTTGAATTTTCTTTAATATGTTTTTATTTTCTAATTGAATTTCTAATTAACGTTAACTTTTTTTATAATTGTTCTTTGATTTTGATTGGTTACAAATTAGATAAATTTTAAATAAATCGTTTCATAACAAAAAAGAATTGAAGGAAATTCGAATCAATTCAAACGAATTGGGCACAAATGAATTGCAATTCGTTTGCATTTTAAATCAATTTGTAGAATGAGTTGCAATATTTTTCCAATTCAAATGAATTTGTCAAAGTGAATTGCAATTCATTTCCAATTGGTTTTGGATTCGTCCAAATGAGTTGGACAATGAATTGCAATTCAAATTAATGATATTAAAAATGAGTTGCAATCAATTAAATTTAAGAGCAGATCTAGAGGGACAGATAAATTAAAATTTCTGCTATCAAACTGAAAACATTCAATAATCAAAGATCAGAGAAAACAAGAAAATTCTTACTAAATAAGTTAGTAATAAATTGCTATTCCAATTAATTCAAAATCGATTCAATTCATATGAATTGAAAACGAATTGCAATTCAATTTTACCAAATTCATTTGAATTGACTCAAATTTCTTTTAATTAATTTTTTTTTTTGTGTGAAAAGAATTAATTCAAATTTTGCTAATTCAGTGCATGAATGATTCGCGAATTAAGTCAGAAATGAATGATTCATTTAGAGCTCTGATAATTTATATTTTTTACTTCCATATTCCAAAAAAAAACCGTATAAAACTCTTAAAAACTACTTTTATTTTATAGCATACTTTTAGGACTCATAATGAGCTATTATAGACTCATAATAGCTATTGTTTTACGACACGTTTAAAAGAGTCTCACAAGATTGTTTTCATCGCATGGTTGACGACTCTTAAGAGTCGCTTACAGGACACAGTTTCGCCCGTTAGCGGAACTTGAGCGATCGGAATACGACAGTACAGATAATTCATTTTATTGCCTGTTCATATCTTGGAAAAGTCTTTTACGATTAAAAATACTATCTGGGTAAAAATTTAAAAATTGAGAAAAAACAGAGAAAAATCAGTCAACAGTTGAACAGCCATTAACGTAAAGTTTCTGTCTTTTTTTCAAGACAAAATCAACTACTTTTTACTTTAAAATGCTGTTGCTTATGGCTGCATTCTTTTTTTTTTTTTTTTTTTTGAAGTTGTAAGTACATTGATTTTTCCTTCTATTGTATGTTTTCTTACTCTTTTCTTTGCTGCATGTCTATTGAAGGGCCAATGATTGCAATCTGTAAGTGATTTATTACCTTATTACAGGCAATATGTACAAATTGTCTGTTAAAGTGACTGCGTTCATTGTAAAATTGCAAACACACACGACTACAAAAATAAACTAAAAAGTGCCACAAGCTGGTGTTGGTTAGTTTATGTTTCACTATTATTTTTTTTTTTTTTTTTTGTAATTTCACAACTCATGAACGTTTTTGGCATGTTTCGCTATTTTGTACATTAACCGTAAAGTGGTTTATACACGTAGTAAAATGAAAGCATTTTTCTCATAAAGAATTTGTAATTTGGTCTGTGATTTAATGCTTGTCGAAGTTGCCACCACTCAAATTATTCACGATACGAGCATTTTATTAATTTTGCATTATAACATTTAGCTACTTGATAAAAGTAAAAAAAAAAATTAACCCACGCAGAAAATATTTGTGTTCTATGAAGTCACAATTTCAGTATTAGGAACCGAAACTTAAAACTTTATTAAAATTTCTAAAAAGCAAGAATTTTTTATAAACAAAATGTTGAGTATTAAAAATCCTTTTGAGAAAATAACTTCAAACTAGGGTAAGCTTTTACTATTAAATATCTAATTCTTTATTGCCAAAATACTCGTATGTATGTATGTTCAAGTTAGACTACTTATCGTAACAGAATTTAGTTTGATAAAATTTCATATAAAAAAGCCCTTGGAATTCAATTAATGTTCAATTGAAAAATTGTTGAAAAAACAGTTAGTGAAACTAACAATTTTATGCTGGTTGTATTTTATACCAACAAATACGAGTATAGTAAAAAACTTTATCCTTCTTTTTTTTTTTTGGCATGTTTAAACATGCATATGATGTTTTAATAATGTGCTGTTTACTTTTACTTTGAGTTCTATACCGACACAACCATATAAAAAGTGGTAATTTTCATATGCAAACAAACATGACTGTGCGCACAAGTGATTATTGAAAAACAAGTTTTAAAATTCGTTAATTCAAATAAGTAAATTAGTTTATTTTCAAAGTTGTTAAAAAAAACGTTGATTTCTTTCACAATGCTGTGGGTTTGGCAATTAAAAAAATTGTTAATTTTGAAAAAAAAATGGCATCAAATCTATTTTACGAAATTTTGACTGGATTTCAATAGACACTTTAAGTTTTCCAATAGGAGCAGAACGATATTGAAATGGAATAAAATGATTTGTGGGTGAGAATTTTTCGAATGTTTTGGACTGACAATTGTTTTAAAAAAATTTCTAAAGATTGTCTTAGCGATATTATATCTCTCGATCCTGGTGACCCATCCAAAACGTCTCTGCGAGAGACTATTACTAACCAAACTGCACAGAAACTGGAAGTTCCTTCGAAGGCGTTCCAAATGTCTTTTTCGAAGAAGGAAAAACTGCACTACACGTCAATTCTATTTTAAAGATTTTTTTATTAAATAATTTTTTATTTAATAATTTAATTTTTGTTTTTTAATATTTGACGAACTGGTTGGGTTTCATTTCTAAATTTTTTAAGAAAGAAAAATGATTTTACAAAAATTTTTTGTTTATTTTTTTTAACAGGAAATATTATACACTAGCAGAAAGGATCGCTACATCCGTTATCGGCATTCTTCAAATCTATCAATCTCAGGTTGCGTAGGTTGAAGACATCCTTTAACTACTTTGATAGATAACAATACAATGAATATTCATAATCAATCGAAACTATTTTGGTTAGACGAAGTTCACATCCCATCCAAAGCATTGTTCGTTGTTCACTCTATTAATCAACACACATGTCTAAACGGAAAAACACAAATAATAGGGATAATTATGAAGCAAATGAAAGTGAGATTAAGCAAAAAAAAAAAGGATGATAATTCGTAGATAAATGAAAATGATACGGCAACGATACGGAGCCAAGTTAGCAGCATATGCAAAACATTAAAAGGCTCATTTCCACAACAACAGAAAAAATTTATTTTTCAAGATGATTCTTGAATTACCTTCCAGATTCATTAAGACTTCAAAAAAAATTAAAAATTTCTGTGTTTAATAAAATGTTAAATTTCTGAGGCCCTCATTTTTAGAAAATCACGATATAAAATTGCGATAAACAGCTCAAGGTAGAACAGATATTAATTTTAGTTTCATTAACGACAGCCACAAATATAATTGAATTACCGATATCGAGATAAGGATAGAGATAATTATAACGATATCGTTGCCTAACTTAGTCTCTCAAAATTGTGGTAATTGTTTGTATAAGAAAAGAGTTAGTAAAATTCACAAAAAAAAAAAACATATTACATGATTAATTCCACTTATTAAAAAACCAAACAATAAAGTTTTATCCAAGTAGCAATGAAGACTTAAGAAAAATGAAACACCATAAACTCGTAACTAAGTTTCGCTGTTTAATTTTCTGTAGCAGAAAAAGAGTAGAAAAAATTCTATTTTATAAACTTTGAAAACTTTCATGCAAAACCTACTTATGAGAAAAAACATATTTGCATCTGCATAGAAAATCTTTCTATAAAATTTCGTTACTTAAGTGACTAAGAAATTTCCCTACATTTACTACATTAAACTTAAAGTTGTAAACTGATGTGTGTCTATGTAACTTAATAGAAAGGAAACAACTTGTGTTTGCCAACCATGACTAGGAAAAAGTCTTACTAATTAAGAAACCTTCAACAAAGTCTCTAAAAATAAAAATAAAAGAATTTTTGACAAATTTATAATGCACAATAATAATAATGAGAAAATTAATTTTCTAATTGAGTTATTAATTTCTCTAAATCAATTATGTGGAATTATAAACTTATTGTTTAGTATTAAAAAAAAAAAACTTATAAATTTAAAACAACATTATTTTACAACTTACAACTTATTTCGCTTGACAGCGTGAACATTAAACTTTTGAATGCTTAAACCTTTCAGCAGAATAATTAATACGTTCATTTGCAACGCTCATACACATTATTTCCGTAATAACAATTTGCTACGTATTTTATCTTTAAAGTGAAACAAAAATGAAATGAGCAAATATCAAATTGTAAATAGACTTAAATTAAACTAAAACAAAACTAAAACTTTTGACACGAATAATGAGATAAAAAGGACATCTCCCCTAGAATGTTTAATCACGTTTCTAGATTATTGTAGTTAAGGATACAAATTTAACATTAAAAAGATACACATACGAGAATATGAAAAACAAAAGGTTAAAAAAGACTGAAAAAAAAAACAAAATATTCAAACATTGTTGCAAACTTTAACTGAGCAAATAGGTGTATGTATACACTAATACATGAACACCCAAACGATTACACAAGAGGATAATTTTTGCCACATTAATCATAGATGATTATTTATTACACATAATAAGAAAGAAGATGAATTTTCGCTTAACTACTAAAATGACATTAGAAAAATGTTTGCAAAGTGAAGCTGATACGTCAGGGATAAAATATTAAGGACTTTTTACTCTCATCCGTTCCGTACCAAATGCTGCCAATTAGTGCCATTAGTCTGTACATCTGTTAGACGGACACATTTTAGGTAATTGTAATAGGTAGTTGCTTATTTAAATTATAAAGATATATTTTATTTCTTTTAAAACCGATGCACATAGAATCCGTCATACGTTATGCTAAAACGCATTCAACTGACAACAAAATAAAGACGAATGAGGTTGACACAATAAGTACTTTGTTGACGGATAAAAATAAATCATTAAAATACAGCAATAGCGAAAACAAGGTGTTAAACGTACGTTAATAGTTGTCCAACGTTCGTATTTTACGTTGACGGAGGCGTACAGAGTGTGACAACAAGTGTTTTAATTTACGTATTACACATGATGGATTCTATGTACCCCGACCTTTAGTCTTTCCTCAATTGGAGTCACTTAGTTTTACTTCATAACAACCGTGATCGAGATAAATTCGATTTCGGTTTTTACGAATGCTTCCCGAATGACAAAAAACACTGCTTTTATTAATGAGGCTTAAGTAAATTACACAAACGTAGAGATCTGGAAACGTTCGAAATATTTGCAATAAAATTAATCTAAAATGGGGCCTTTTTCATATTCCGCATTGCCGAATTATTACTAATTCTAAGTTTAACAGCATAAGTTAATCGTTGGCGCCTTGAAGTATGCTAGGTAATCATATCTTTATCATCACATGTTGCTATGCTGTAAAATGTATTTTAGAGATGCTAAATGCAGGCTTTGCTTAGTGGGATGTAACTTGTCGGCCATGCAGGGCTACACTTGTAGATAATTTTGAAACGAAAAGGGAGTAGATCGTGTCACGTCCGTAATTATTTTGCTTCACTTGGCCAATTTATTTAAAATAAAAATTAATGGCGTTCTTGTTTTCTTTAAAAAATTTTAGAACAGTTTGTAAATAATTTTTCTTTTTTAAAGATTTGGAAATTAAAACAAAACGCGAACTTAAGCCAAGGAAGAAAAAGAACTTCTTTCATGTGGCGATATGTTGTCGTCTTACACACATCTATTGATATAAATAGGGAAATATTAGATATTTATAATATTTATTTTTATATTTTTTTTTTGGTTTTTTTCATAGTAATAAAATCGCAGCTTCTGAAAATATCATGTATTTTATTCAAATGTCTCCTTGTTCTATTTTAATTAAGAATTTGTTGTCAATCACAAAAAGTACTTTTTTGTTTAGTTTTTGTACCAACTTCATATACTATTTTTGCAAATGTTTTGGTGTGTGTATGTGTGTCACATTAATGAAATAATATTTGAATTATTTAATAACTTTGTGCATAAGTGCGATACAAATGAATACGTGGATGGAACATCCATAACCGTATTCCCTGAGAAAGTAAAAAGAACAAAAAGCTTCTACGTGTTGGAGCATCTGAATAAATTGTAATTGTATTATGAATTTGCTTATAATAAAAATTATGATGAATGCGCAGAAAATAATATAAAAAAAATTTACTAACAACAGAAGTCAAAATTATATTTGGATTATATAAAACAAAAATATTATTAAAGAAGTAAAGAAAACATTTGGAAAAAATTTTGCATTTTAACAAAAAAAAAAAAAAAAAAAGGAAAAAAGGAAAAAGAAAAAAAGCATTTTGTGCTGAGAAGAAATCAAAGATTAAGTATAAAACTATTTTTAATATGGCGTCATTGGTGTTTGCTGACAAATTTCCTTTAGAAATCCATTGCTCAACCATGATGATGATTGGACTGACTTGGAATAGTCTGCTGTCAAAATGTCATTGAATAGACATTTATGTGTAAGAAAAATGAATGTTTTATCTCAAACAAACAAAAATAATTTTCAGTATTTTGCTTTCTTTTAATATTAGTCATTCTATACGCACATACATATATACATACATACATACACACTAAGATAAACAGTTATATTCTCTATCAACCATACATTAATACATCTGATGTGACGCTAATTTGATTTTTAGTATTGATGAAAATAAAAAATAACGTCGTAACAAAAGACATAAAGAATAAAAAAAAACTTTAACATTATTTCACTTAATTTATTTTTTTTGGTTTTTTTTTGTTTTTTGGCATCTTTGTGCCAAGAATAAATTATAGGTTTGCTAACTTTTTTCACTGCAATCATTAAATTGATGACACAATTTGAAGAAAACTTTATCTGCTATTTCCTTCAACGTATATATACACGTGCATGTGTATGTGAGCACTAGTAAGTTATTTTAGTTTCTATTGTTCCTGTGGGATTTCAATCAAATAAGAAATGGTAACATTAAAAGTTTATTAACTTCAAAATGAAATTATCTACAACTTTGGTTAATAAATTTGTATATTGTGGAAAGAACATAAATGTGCTTAAAGTGATATTCAAAAAATATTGAAATTTAAATATTGTCGGAAATTATGCCAGAACTTACTGCAGCATAACGTCCGAAACTCCCAAAAATTTTAAAAACCTCATTTTCTTTTGGTAATGTTTTTTAAATATTAATTTTAGGGTCGTTAAGCTCATAGGAACTTTGTTTAATAGTTCAAATTATTGTTTCCCGCTTATCTTTGTTTAAACGTTTGTTTTTAAGGACTGGAATGACATTAATTTTTATTATTATTTTCAAGTTATCAAATAAACCAATATTTTTCAAATCATACCAACCTTTAAAGTGGTCTTACAATACTTTTAAAAAAAATTTCATAAATGTTAAAAATGGTTGTGTTGATGAGTGGAAACATAACAGGTGCGAATTTATTTTATTCAAGACTAACAACTGTGTTGGAAAAATATAAATAGTATTAATAAATAGAAATAATAAATTACAGCAACTTTCGCATCACATCTTGTGTATCAGATAAAAGAGATTAATTTTTGGTTTTGTTTACCAAATTATTTGTTTAAATAGATGACGTTTACAATGGACACATCCAAAAATAGATAGATGCGAAGAATGATGATGACGAATGTAGCGACACAGTGTCTGGTGTCTAATTTTCCTTTTTATACCCTTCACCACAAAAAGTAGGAAAAGGGTATATATAACTTTGACATTCCGACCCCATAAAGTATATATACTCTGACTTCTTAAACATGTCGAAGTTGATTGGGCGATGTCCGTCTGCCAAGGCAAACTTGATTTCACATAAAAAAATATGTCAATTGATCAGATAGAGTGTCGAAAGAGGTACTACTAGAGCTCTTAAATTTTCAAATTTTGAAAAATATCAATATGGGTATCATTTTAAAGCTTATGAAAAGACCTTTAAGGAAATACAAAAATTTTTTTAAAACGCTTTACCCATTAAGAGCTGATGGGAATTCTATGTAAAATATTGTATACACGCAGAAAAAAACATGGTTGTTATATGGTCACAATAACCATATTGTGTTCCTTGTAACAATGTATTGTTGCGGAAAACCAATTAAAGTTGTTTTCACCGAAACTTTAGTCGCGATAAACATTTTTTTGTTAACTTTTAACGATTATATGGTTCCTATGCACAAAAAATGCAACATGGTTGGTTTTAATTTAAATTTCAACCACAACCAAAGTTTTATAACTTATTAAAAATAATATAAAATATTTAACCATAGTATATTATTTATAATCAAAGTATGGTTAAAAGCAACAGAATAATGTTTGCGCTAAAAAACATTTGGATCTAGTTCTAGTTGATTATTATTGTTAGAGTGATAAAATAAAAATTTATGCACAAAATAAAAATTTAAAAATAATATGCAAAATATAAAAACAAATAAAAAGGTAACCAAAACATTAAAAAAAGGTGAAATAAATATGTTTGTATATATTCTAAGCATATACATTTTCATTTTTGTGTTTAAAGGACAATTGTGAAATCATTTATTTGGGCTTATAAACTATATTTTTATATAACTGATTCTTGTAGCCTATGATTTAAGCGTTATTATAAGCAAATAATTGATATTTTGTGATTTTTTATCACAAAGCGATAATGAATAAAACGAACTCTTTTATATTTGAAAAATTTTGCACTTATGAGACTACATTATAGTTCAATTATATAACAAGACATTTTCAGCCATATTATGATAATTTAATTTAACCACTTAATGTTTATATTAATTATGTTTGTACTTCAGAAAGCTATTGTTTTGCTAGACAACAATATAGTTGCAAATGCAAAAAAAAAATGTTTTGTAAGCAACCATATAATGCAACCATAATATGCTTTTAGATTATGGTTGCCTCAACCATTTGCGTGTGTGCAGTACCAAATCGTTTTTTATTTTTTAGTTCTCTACCACCCCATATTTGCTTTTTTGATTGGAGTTACTTAACTCAACTAGATTTATATAGATAGCGAAGGGTATATAAGATTCGGCATAGCCGAATATAGCACTCGTACTTGTTTTTACAAAAATTTGTGAAAATAATTTTTATTTTCATTACATTTAGAAATAAAAGTATATATACTTAAGTGAGCTTAAGCCGGACGAAAATTATTTAATTGGTTAATTTTAAAATTAAAAATTAAAAAAAAAAATTAAATACGTTAAAAAGTAATTTAATAATTAAATTAATTAAATTAAGATCTTTAAGAATACAATTTATAATGGACTTACCCGGTATAACAGCGATCAATATCACAAGCCATGTTGTTTGAATAATTAAAATCCTAAAACTCCACATAATGACAAATGTATGTTGGTTACAAACAGCAAACGAGATTGAAAACCAAATAACTTCAAATTGTAAAAAAAAAAAATATTTTTTATTTACATAAATTTGCCTGAAAAAGAAAAAAATTAAAAATCGTTTATAAAAAGAATACATATGAAAATTACTTTAAATTGAAAATAACTAAAAAAAGTATCAGAGGAAAAGTTTGCTAACAAAATTTTCTTATACAAGTTAAAAGTAAAACATGCACATAAATATTATGCAAATACCTTAAAATATATATTTTTACACAAAGGACCTTATGCCATGTAGACATGTATGTATGTAAGTGT
This sequence comes from Gymnosoma rotundatum, assembly GCA_916610165.2. NCBI lineage: Eukaryota > Metazoa > Arthropoda > Insecta > Diptera > Tachinidae > Gymnosoma > Gymnosoma rotundatum. The sequence goes on from OU744337.1 coordinate 1,219,959, forward strand.
GTGTGTGTGTACTTAACTGCTTAACTATTAAATATGTATAGAGTTACATGCAGGCAGAACATACGTACATACGTACATCTCTATGTTATTTTATTAATTTATATGTATGTGTGTGTGTATTCTACTGTAGCTGTACACTAACATCCAGATAAATCTTTAGGGGCTCATGTGAGATCTTTAAGGATTTTACAACGATTCACTAAAGTTGTAAGTATTTAGAAATATATCTAGATGTATGTATATGATATCCTTAGGATAAAAGAAGTGTGTGTGTATGTGTATATGTGTGCTTCTGTGTTGTATAAAAAACTCTGTGCTGTTAAAAAATTTATATCCATATACTAAATACTTTGTTATTTGTAGTGTATAAATATGCATACGAATGTGTGAGTGTGTGTGAAGGTTTATACTCTAATATAAATAAAGAATTTTTGCTTCTTCATTTAATTTTTTTTAACTTGGACGAAAATCTCTGTGGTATACTTTCAGTTTTTTGTTTTTTACGAAAAATGCCTCTCCGTGTTGTTTCATTTCTTTCATCTTTATTTTGTTGTTGTTTTTTTAACTTTCTTTTTACAACTCTACTGTTTGCCCTACTTTTTAATCCACTTTGTTTTCGTGCGTGCTCATTTACATAAACGCGTTATAGTATTGACAGAGACTAAAAACGCAAAGGACACAATGCGCCTAGAATACCAAAAAATAAATTAAGAGCAGAGGAAGTGCCAAATTATCGTAAACACCTTTTCCACGAGAAAACTGTGTTAATTTGAAATTAATTGTATTAAGAACTTTTTTTTTCTAAACCTTAATTTTAAGTAACTATAATTTATACGAAATTCCTATTAATAGGCTTATTACCCATGAAAAATTCGTACTTGGCAATTAACAAACTAACATGAAAATTATTTATTTAGTTTAAATCTAAAATATAATTTTAATTGCTAAAAATTTGCTCTGCTGATAAATAAATCAATCATTTCGTAAAAAGAAGTTTTTAACAAATTCTTAAATGAATAAAAGAAAAATGAAAAAATTTTCATACATGTGATGTTTGTAGCAAACAGCGTTGCCAGTGTTAAAAGTTAAAAAGTTAATTCCAACTTAATACCAAGAGCTTTTCAACGGTAACGCCGTTCAGTATAAAAATGTTGCAAATAGATTACTTCAAAATTGTGTATGTATTAGTTTCGCTCACCCATGTCTTGCTGGAACATTAAAATTTAAATTCTTTTAAATAATTGTAAAAATCACAAGAGAAATAAAAAAATATTTAAGATAATTTTTATCTAGATATAACGACAAAAGCAACATTAGAACTATAGCACAGACTGTAAATTTGCATGTGTGTATGTATTAATTTATTTATGCTGGTATGCATGTTTGTTTGCATAACAGCATGTGTGTGTATATTTTTTTAATGGAAGCTCTTTATCCCTTAGCACACTTTTTTGTTGTTGCTGATTTTCTTTTTATACTTATACACTCTTAACTACTGATGAAATTTCGCGAGCAGCAACAACAATAAATGTGAAAAACTATAACAATTTTATGGTTGCATGATTTTTTTTTAAATCCTAGAGACACAAAAGAACAATTAAATTTGACTTAACTTCGGTTTAGGGAGTCATGATTTTTAATTGATTAAAGAAAAATCTAACACAATAAAACCGGTCTTTAAGGCCTCCTATAACAAGTTTTTAATAGTTTCAAGTTAAGATTTAGTAGACCATATTGCCAGGTTTTGTTTAGAATTAAATTTAAAAGATGCCGAATTGTTGAAACCATATTCGAATACGAATAATTCGCTCCACATAATTTTTTAAATAGAAAATCGGACTTAAATCACCAGATACATAAAAAATTAATTTTATTGATTTCGGTAATAAACTTTGCTTGAATTCTTCATACAACGTTAATGATGTTAGTTATCGAACTTAATTTCAATTCCAAACAAACTAAAAGCTGTTTATTAAATTTTTTTTTGTTTGCAGTGAGAAAACATAAAAGACTTGAATGTTAAACTGTCTTTCAAATAATAAATTGCTGAGCAATCAACTGAAGTGAAAAGTTTCAAAAATATACTTTAAAGTAAAACAACCAACCAGATGTTGCGCAAATAAACAATAACGAAGCATAAAATTAAGTACGTTTCCACTTAAATTAACTTTCAAATACTTGCATCCATCTACAAAGTTTAAAATTAAAACAACTAAAATTCCGAACCACACAACGCAAAATATTGAGACGTTTTTCCTTTTAACAATTTATTGTTGCGGGACTGTTTCCAAGCTTTACTTTTTCATAATTCCAACAAAACAACTTTTTGCAACATATTGATTGTTGTACGTTTTTACAGTTCCCCACCTAAACAGCACGCTGTCGTTTGTGTACTTTTTATGCAAAACATTATTTTATAAACAATTCTGTTTTTTGTTGTTTGTTCTTTGTTATTTTTAAGTTGTTAACGTTAAGACAGATTTTCCTTTGAGTTGTTCGAAAGTAAAGTTTGCGGTTAAATGTTTTTGATGTTTTAAACTTTTTTCTTTGAATTTTATAGCAAAAGTAGCAACAGCAGGTGTTGAATTCGGTTTCCGCTCAAACACATTTGCATTTTTGTCTGCGTTTTTTTTTTCCAAATCGACTACTGGCATTCTGATGGTGTTGTTGGAGGTATTTGATAAAATAAACAGAGGCGTGTTAAGGTTTCTTCCATAAAATATCTTAAGGATTAACTATTTTAATGTCACTCTTAGAGAAAATGTGGAAATGGTATACAAGAGAAAGAGGGAAAAATGTTTATATTCAGAAAAAATCTAATTTAAATTTTTTTATATTTCTAAGCGACATAACTCGTGTTATTCTATTATGTATTAATGTACTCAATTATCCCCTTTGTATACTTTGTATGAACCTGCTCTTTTGTAGTCTAGGCTGTCATATTTTCAACTTTTTTATACTTTCTTTATTAGTTGGTACACACACACACACACACACACACTAATTATATAAAATACATTTATTTACCATCTACTTCTTTCACTTGCCAATCGCACCACAATCTTTTGTTGCAAACACATACCAATTTTGTAACAAACAAAAAGAAAGACTGACTGAAATGTTTACGTTTTTGTGATGTTCAACGAAATTGTTGCTGTTAACTTTTAAACAATCTTGTGGCATTATTAATAAGCCACTTAACGCTCTGCCTGTACAAGTACACACTCTGTTATAAATGTGATAAAACGTCTGTTATCTCGATACAGGTAGAGCTCTGCTAGAATATTGCAACAATTGCGAACAAGAAGTTGTTTAAGATTATTTTGTGGCAAGTTTGTAACTTGTAGCTTTAACAAAGCATTCCTCGCTTATATTTGACTTTTTTAGAATAAATAAAAATTTATTAATAAAAACAAAATTAGTTTTCTAGTGCTAACGAAATAAGTTAACAAAGAAAAAGAAATTTATCAAAAATGGAGGAGCAAAGAAATGCTCACTTAAAAAATGAAGATAGTTAAAAATGTTTTTATTTTAAAAACAAGTAAATGTTGCTATATTCGGCTAGGCTGAATCTTATATACCCTTCACCATTGATATAATCTATTTTAGTGAAGTAACTCTAATAAAAAAAGCAAATATTAAAGTGGCAGAGAATTAAAAACTAAAAAAGATTTGGTACTGCATTTATATTATTTTACATAAAAATGCCATCGGCTCTAAATGGGTTAAGCATTTTTAAAAAATTTTAGATTTTTTTAAAGATCTCTTCAAAAGCTTTCCAATGATATCCATGTTGATATTTAAAAAAATTTCAAATGTTCAGAGGTCCGTTACTCGGAAAATATGGGCTAGCGTTAATTTCTTCTCTTGCTATTTTTTTTTTCTTATTTTTAAACTCTCTATCGCTCCATATATTTGTTTTTTTAATAAAGTTACTCCGTTTGTCCAAAAAATATAGAAAAATTGGAGGTAGGCATGGTGTTTTGCCCGCTGCCTCTAAGGACATGGACCGATTTTGCTGATTTCCAATTGCAGCTCTTTCGACACTATGTCTGATCGATTGGCGTATTTGAATTTTCTCTAGCTGATCTAGTGCCTTGACAAACTTGATTACAATACTAACACGGACGAACAGACGGACATCGTTCAATCGACATCGCTAAGCATAAGATGTCAGAATAACTATCTATATGGGGTCAGAAAAGGATGTTTTAGAAATTACAAATGGAACGCCAAACTTAGTCAACTCTTTTTATAGCCGTAAAAATACAACCTAATTCTTTTGTTGCCAGTGTGTGCTAAACACCACCACTGCAACATAAAAAAAGAATATCATGTGTTTAGCTCCTATCGGCAGCATAAATATAGAATACAAATTTCTGTTAGATGAGTTGTTCAAAATGGAAAACTGAGTACAACCCTGCCGGAGTCTAGATTAGAAAAAAAGTTATTATGTAGAGCTGCGACAGATAAACAAGTAAAGTCACGTGTACAGTTCATTAGAGCAGCGGCTGAAATGGCTACAGAGTCTGGTCTGTTTAACAGTGTGTTAATAAGAAAATCCTAGTCCAAACCTTAGCAGAGAACTAAATAGTGAAAAAAGTGTGGGGTAAACGCGGCTGAGCTAATTAAAAATGATTATTAGTAAGACAGAAGATCATGAGTTCAAATCCCGGCCGAAATGTATCTGGAATATCATGAAGGCTAAACAAGACGTTCGAGTAGATCGAATGTCGCCTAAGAACAATATTTAGAAAGCAGAAAATCCTGGTAACAAATATGGCCAGAAGGATCAGAGTAAGAAATTTAATAAAGTACACAGAAGAGAAGAATAAAAAATGGAAAAAACTCCTTCGTATCAGGAGGAAAAAATTAAACAAAATTATAAACTAGAAGTTGTATTGCATTCTCAACTAAAATTATAAAATCATTGTGGAATATATTCATCATTTGTTTGTTTTATTTTTCAAAATTTGTGATAAGTCTTTAAACGTTCACAAGAATTTCTAAAATTGAAAAAACTATCAATATTAACGTTAAGGGCTTATTGAGCAAATTAAACGATAATATATCTTGAAGCTACAACTACAACTATTCATTCCACTAAAGTCAGTTACTCGTATTAAATATCATTGTGGTTAAAATTTAAAACCCTTTTACATCATATTAAAATGCTCGTATAAACATGCGGACCACGTTCCTTTCTTCAATTTAACAATGAAACCAAAACGAAAACTACTGCTGCAGCAGTAAGTAATGACCACGTGCTTGCAAACTACAGTTAGATATAAAAACGTTAATAAATGTATAAAGAAAAAATAAATGTTGTAATAGAAGCTTCAACAGTAGTATTATGTTGTGTGTACTTATGTTTCGGTACTTGAATTAAGATGGCACCTGTTTTTAAGTTGGAATCTTTTTTTTATATTTTTCGATACTTAAATAATGTTTTTGAACAGAATCTTCAGTTGTAAAATAATCGCGTTTTTAAAACCCGACAGCGAAAAAAATAATTTACTTCATTTACAACATATTGTAAATTGTAGGTTGTACAGAATACAACATGATGGTCAACAAAAATCACACGATTTTCTTTCGAAAGTCCAAAAAATTAAATAAATAGTTGTAATTTAAATTAAAATTAGGAAATTATGTATAAAAAGATATATATTGCCATTGCTTTAAGGTATAACCAAATTTTGGCCCTAGAACTACGCGATAGCGAATATTGTGTTATTTACGTAAATAATTTTTTTGGGCCTTTTGAAAATAAAAACCTTAACCACGAAAGCGATTTTCTTAAATTCCTAAAAAAAATTAATAAAAAAATTTTAAATATTTTAATAATAAATGAAGAATTATCTCATTTCTGATACCGAATTTCTGATACCGAATTTTCGTATTTCATAACTTCTTTTAAGTTGAAATTCCGACTTTTCATAAGTACCGTATCGCGTTTTGTGGGTAAAATCCGCGAAAATGTAATATCTTTTTTTTAGTAGTTTTTAATGGACTATCTGACTATGCTAGGACCATTTTGATATTTGCAAAATAAGGGGAACAATATACATTATAAAAATACACACGAATTTAAGTTTTTATGAAGCATTTTTTTTTAAATCGTCTTGAAGTGAATATAATAAAAATGCAATTTGTATGATTAAAGTGGTGAAAAAAGTGAAAAAGGGTATAACTAATTTTGTCATTCCGTTTGTATTTTCTACAATATCCATTTCCGACCCCATAAAGTACATATTGTTACGTTTTTCCCTTTTGAGACAAACGTACGGATTCTTTTGATTGCAAATACCACTGTGTCTCATTATTCTGTATTCAAACTTTATGGCTTTTCTCTGGCTATACTTCTTGATCCTACCGGTCTTGTGAACCTTTGGTCTCGTATTTACTAAACATGCGTTATTATTACAAACGCAGCCATCCACGCTATACTCCTGTATTACTCCGGCGAGACATGAACTACTTGATGCCTTGTTTAGTAACCTTAACCATCCACAGACATCTCCACTCCTTTTGTCCAAGCCAGTCATCTCCTTTAATCCAGTAGCCACAATACACTTTTGCCGTACACTGTTGTTATGCTGTTACACTTCTCTGCGCTAACCGCAACCGTTCTTACTTTTTATTATAAAGGTCTTCTTGGCAATTATCTGTTGCTCTTATATTAAATTGGACGTCTCCACTAAATTATCTGCCATTGCTTCACACAATAATTGCCTTTTGCCTCTCGGGAGGTTTGTACTGCTGTTTATTAATTTTAATTGAATTATAATCATTGTTACTTTTCTTTTATATGCATGTCTGAACGCGGTATCGAACTCAGGACCTCCTGTTTTGCAGCACTCACCTCTTCCAACGCAGCCATTGAGGCTGCTCGGATTTTGGTAGCTAATTGTAGTTTTTATTCTATATACACACCATTTGTTGTTGAATTAACTTATTCACCACGCTCATACCGATAACAACAACAGGGGTTGCCAGATTTTATTATTCGTAATAGTATATTATGACTTCTTATGCAGAGCGAAGTCGATTGAGCGATGTTCGTCTGTCCATCCGTCCAATAAAAAAAAACAAATATATGGGGCGTTAGCGAATTAAAAAATAAGAAAAATTGGCGCTCGCCCATATTTTCCGAGTTACGGGCCTCTGAGATTTAAAAATTTTTCAAAATATCATAATAGCTTTCATTTTAAAGCTTAAAAGAGCTCTTTAAGGAATTACTAAAATTTTTTAAGAATGCTTAACATATTAAGAGTCGATGCCATTTTTATGTAAAATTATATATATGCAGTACTTCAAATGTTTTTCTTAGTTTTTATTTTCCTGTCATCCCAACCTTTTGTTCTTAATTGGAGTTACTTTACTAAACTAGACTTACATAGACAGTGAAGTGTATATAAGAATCAATATAGTCGAATATAGCAATCTTACTTGTTTTCTTTATGTTTGGGCCCGCATAATTTAGTCATATAAAGTTGTAGCAAAACTATAGCTAACAATAACAGAAAGTAATAAACCTTAAAATTATAGGGTGTCCCTATAGGTAAAGCAATTCAACATATATGGCCCTATCTTCTAAACAATTTTAGTCAAACACTTGAAAGTTAAACAGAATATAAACTTTAGTGTTCATATATAATATTATCTTTTGAAATGCCAATTTTTATTATGCATAAGATGATCCCCTGTTCTCTTTGAAGCCGGCTTTTTTGCGAGAATTAGAATCCTATGCCACCACCAAAAAAAAAAAATAAGTTTTGCTTCGGAGCAACTGGCGCACTTTTTTAATATTAAATTTTATCATACGACTTAAAATTGACTTATTTCGGCTTAGGTTCATTTTTTTAATTAAAAACATTTAAAAATAAAAAAAGGTTAAAAATAAAAATTGCATTTCGTGGTCATACTGAAGGTTGGTACGAAGCAAACACAAATATAAAAGATGAGTTCCAGAGAGAACGACAAAAAATGCTTTTGGTTGTGTGTGGATTTCGTCTAACAAAATTAATATTAAGATAAGATGATGTTTACAACGTAAACAATCCAAAGATAGATGCGAAGAATGCTGATGAAGGATGTAGCGAACCAGAATAGGCGGCATTACATTTTGCTAGTGTCTAATTTTTCTTGTTTTCCTTGGAAAATGTCCGCCTTCATTTGTAATTAAATTTACTTTCTAAAAATATTAAAAATGAACTTGTGCCTAAAAAAAGTAAATTTTAATTCATTTATAATATCCAAGGTTCAAATCCTGATTTTGAAACAAAATAAAAAAATTAAATTTTTTCTTCATTATAATACCACAAACAAAAAAATTGCCAAACTTTTTGAACCATCCTATTGCGTATAAATGCACAACCATTCATAGTTATTTGGAAACTAAAGTACTCCTGTCAGTAGTTACTTTTTATACTTTTCAAATAAATGCTACAATATTTTGTGCAAAAAAAAAAAAAGAGTCGGAGCAAATGAATGAAAGTTTAAAAAGACTTTTATGGTGAGTAAGTATGACTGTAGGAAAAGTTTTTGCTCGTATTTGAGTTTATTAAAGAGAAGTCTTTAATGGCTGCATTAAAATTAGAACTGTAATTCTATATACTTTTCCTTTATTTTTTTTTTGTTCCCCTCTTCTTTCCATATCTTTTTCTCTCTTTCAGTCATATTAATGAACATGAGCCAGATGCGAGTTTTGTATGGTCAATTAAAGTTTTTTTTAAGACTTGCAAAAATTGATTACATCCGGAAAAATACCAAAAAAAAAACATTTGGAGAATGTTTTAAAATATAAAAATTGAATGAAATGTTGGACAATTAGCTTCATATAGAATTTTAAGTTAATGGATTAAACTTTGGTATTGAATGGAGTTTTAAAAAAATATAAAAAATTTTATTTAAAGGCAACTTCGTTTTATTGCGATGTAATAAGTTTGAAACTTTATTTTTACCACAGTTTTGATTTACTTGTTAGTTTTATAGAAAATTCAAACAAAATAAGGAATATTTGAAATTGCTTATAATACATATGTACATGTGCTTATAATACAAACAAATTTTGATATTATAAATTTTATGTATAATTTTACATCACATTTAAGAAGAAATATAAACAGGATTATTTGATGCCAATATTAAAGATTTATTTAATACAACATTTTCCAGAAAATCATAAAAAATACTATACAATATTTTAAACATTTCCTACTAAAGTGAATATATGTACATGAATAAACATAGATAAGAATCTTGTCGTCTTAAGCATTGTTAAACGCGACTTGGGAAACCATTTCCTTAGGCCAGCAGGCATTTTCTTACAAGCCAATCAAATTGTGCGTTAAAAGGAAAAAAATGACTCTTTACAACACACAAAAAAATAAAAGTGAATAAAAAACAGAATGAATGATGAACTGACTTAAGATGACAAGTGGACAATGTCAAAAAGTAGCTTAAAGCCGGCAAAGAAAAGGCATTAAGCTTTTTATACTTCTTGTTAAAGAGTATAAAAAGTCAGCTGAAAAAAAACCGTAGAATATAAAATGAGATATAAATCTTATACACAAAAAATGTATACTTACACATCTTGTTGTTGGTGTTTTTTTCATCTTATTTTGCTTTTTAGTTTTGCAATATTGTTGAGGTTAAATGTTTTCGATAAATAAAACATCACAATATTTTCAACAAGGTAAAATAAAAACAAAATGCTCTGCTTAGAATTGTAAGATTATAAACCGACCATTATGTTTTTGTTACTGTTAATTTTGGTACCGGAATATGAAAGCGAGTTTTACATAAAAGAGCAGAATAAAAAAGATACCAGGGCATTAAGAAGAAAAGAAAAACGAAAATGAAAATGATAAGTTTAAATATGTTTTGGCAAATGATGTCATTTATTGTTAAAGAAATAAAAAAGTGACTTGAAAAATATAAAAAAGCAAACACTTCCAGTGAAATATTAAAACATAAAAAGATGAAATGCAAAAATTTCTTAAGTCTTGTAGACAAATGTATATTTTGCATTATTTGTACAAGTTTTTGTTCGAAAAGTCTTAAAGCTTATCTTTTTGCTAATTTGTTAAATATTAAGTATGACTACGGTGGGCAGAAATATCAATTATATTAGTTAAATTTTTACTAAAATTTAAAGTCTCTTTTTATAATGTCAACGATTAAAATTATAAAAAAGAAAGATTAATGCGAGCGTTATTTAATTAAAATATCACAGAACTAGTTTCAAATAATTCTAGCTGCTATCGCGAATAAAAATCGTTTGTGATCAGGAATAAAAATACAGTCCTTGAATTTATCGTTATTCATAATTTCTTGGGCATCAAAAGAGTATTTTTTTATTTTTTGAATATTTGGATCCTAAAAGTATGCTTCAATTCTTGTATATTTTTGCAGTAGAATTTATTTCACTTCCTAACCAATTAACTAAATCAAAATAACGCTACGAAAATAACTTTGGCAACCCTTTACACAAACCAAATGTTACCCTAAGATTAAGTGGACTTTTTGTCATAGCTAAGGCAGAAGGAACCACAAATTTTGTTATTTTCACCACGAATAATCGTGGTGTATTTACTGTTAGTAGAGGTACCTTTAGACTTTATATTTTACATATGACTTGTCGGTTTAAAAATCTGCATTTTACATAAAGTTAAAAATTTTGCATATAAACGTACAGACAAATTACGACACGACAGCAAATGACGCTAGCAACATTCGTCGCCTTGTACGCAGCTACATTATTATTTTGAAGGCAGCAGCTACATAATAAAAATACGAATAAACTGCATTTCAGTGATGTACTTAAGCGATTTTTATTGAAGCAGCTCCAATTTATAATTAAAAAAATGTTTTAACTATTTTGTAAGAGGCTATTTAGAGAATAGAATAATTCGTTTGGATTGTCTTTAAGATTGAAAATAGATAAAAGTATTTCTCAGAAGTAATAGTGAGTACAGTAGTGTGTGTCACGTAGTTTTTTGTCCACTGAAATAAAAAATATTGAAAACAACAGTTTTTGACATGTATTAAAACCAATCGTGTTATGTATTTACAGATATCCCATAAGACAATTGAAATTAATATAAGTACTTCAACCAGCAAGTTCTAAGAACAGAAGTAAATTTTTAACTAAATGTTGTCTTCATAAAAAAGGAGTTCTAGTTTTATGTACATCTTAATACATTCCTCTGAAATTTTTACAATTATTCTTCATACACTTTCGCCATGACAATTGTAGTATTTTTAATTCGTCGGTGTGGCATTTCTAGTTTTTTTTTTTTTTTTAATTCAAATTTCGAAAAATATGTTTTAAGCAATTATTGAAAAGTTTGTAAAAAGTGTTAAAATTTTTCTACATACAAAACTAAAATGTGCTGACAACTGTTTAAGTACAATTATACTGGTAAAATTGGGTGATTTTACATTGGTTTCTCTATTTTTCTAGGAAAGAAAATCCATGTTTGAACCAAGGTTCTAAAGGATCTCCTCACAAAATTTTACTCAAATCTATCTAGCAGCACTTACGTGAGACAGATTCAGAATTCAATAAATAGGTATTTTGTATTCCAAATCAATTATTGTCTTCCAAACAACTCTATTTTCCTTGAATATTTCATGTGCTGAAATTATCCTATTACAGTTTTATTATACATTTACACTTATATCTTTAAATGAATAATTTTTGTTTTTACATTTTTATTGTTCTTTTCGTTTTTCATAATAAGGGATTTTAATCACTTATGTGTGTTATAGTACTGACATCACTAAACTGTTTATTGTCTCCAATAAAAATAGAAATTAGTTTAATTTGACTGCAACGGCGAATTCAGCCCAGACAAAAACCTGCCGCCTTGTTGTCTTGCTGTCAGAAACTTAATCATTCTCATTTAAACACATGCATTCCAATTCTGAATCATTGTTTACTACAGTCGTAACGGAAAGTGGTTCTGTGAAAGATATTAAAGTTATCAACTCTATTTTGCTTTCATTGATTTTAGAGGATTTAGGAAATTCCAAAACACGTCACATGTGTCAAGTCATGTCTAACAAACTTATAATTTAAAGGCACCTTAAACTGTGCCTGTGATCTTTTAGTGCTCGACGTCATTTTCCATATTAATGCGGGTCTGTGAATTCTCGAAGATGAGAAGCAAAGAAAATAAAAGTTTTTTTTTTTTTTTTAAATATAGCAGAAGCTGTACATTAGAACAGCAGATCTTTGTACTATATTATTTACTTATTAATTGCTATTAGCGCAATTTAAAAAACAATTATTAACACACACAAAAAATCCTTTGTTTTACTAGTTTTGTATATTTATATTAAAGCGAAATTAATATTATTTATAACTTGATTGAAAATAAAAAAATTAAAATTTTAAAATAATTTATTTCCAGTGGTTGCGATGGCGAATTTATGAATTTTCGCCAAAACCCTAAATGTCAAACTTCATATATAAACAAGTCAGAGTGCTAGATTCAGCTATGCCGAATCTTATATACCCTTCTTCATCTTTGTAAATCTAGTTTAGTGAAGTAACTCCAATCGGGTAACCGAGATTTAAAAAATAAAAAAGTAATTGATACTGCAAACATATAATTTTACATAAAATGCCATCTGCTCTTAATGCGTTTTTAAAAATTTTAGTAATTCCTTAAGGATCTCTACAAAAGCTTTAAAATGATACTCACATTGATATTTTAAGAAATTTGAAAATTTCAGAGCCTCTTAACTCGGAATTTTTTCACTTGATGTTTTTTTCTTATTTTTTAATTCTCTATCTCCCCATATATTTATTGTTTTGATTGGAGTTACTTTATTGTTTCAAATGACCTAGAGGTAGTCATGGTGTTTTGCCTGCTGCCTCGTAGGACCCATGTCCATGACCGATCATGCGGATTTCCAATAGCACCTCTTTCGACACAATATCTGATCGATTGGCATATTTTTTTTTTTTTTTTTTTTGTGAAATCAAGTTTGCCGAAGCACTAACATGAACGGACATCGCACTATCGACTTCGCTGTGCATAAGTCAGAATATACATATATACTTTGTGGGGTCGAAAATGGATATATTAAAAATTACATACGATATGACAAACTTAGTTATACCCTTTTTCCACTTTTAATGGTGAAGAGTATAAAAACATGTCTAATTTTTTTATATGGTGTTTGACATTTCGAATTTACGGTGAAAATTAATGAATTCGCCGTTGCGAATATCTAGTTCTGATTCGCCTTAATTTATTTTCTAGTTTATATATTTTTTTTTTTTTTGTTATTTTAACTAAAACAACTTCACTGTGCGGAAGTTTCTTGCTTTTTAAGTTTCTTAAAACTCTTGTATTTTTCTGCTATTTGACTTTTTCCTTCTTTATTTTATAAGTATATTTTGCCATCTCTACTTAAATGGTTGTTTGTAAAGAAGAAAAAAACGTTAGTTAGATGGTTTGTTTTTGTTGCAGCAGCAAAATGAATGATGTTATTTTATAAACAAAACAAGTCAAGTTTCTATTATGTTTTTCTCATTATATTTTTAAAGCACTGCAACAAGATAAATTATCTTAAGTCTTATTGGAAGTTGGCAAAACTAAGAGGAGATAAAAAAGGTTTAAAAGATGCAGCAGAAATAAGTTTGAGCTTAAACACTCTTTAGTCTTTTGTAATTAATTTTAAAAGAAGAAAACGTTTAATTAGATAAGATGAGACTTGTATTTTAATTCAAGAAATGAAAGCTAAGACGATTAGTTGACGAAAATCCCATTAAATAAATATTAATTTTTACGACATAATCAATAACTAAATAACGCCTTCATTTTAAGCCAAAAAGAAGAGAAAAATATTAACTGCCTGCTGTGAAGAAAAACACTGACAAACACTTATTCTGCCACTTTGTAACAACATTATTCATCGTGTGTGAGTTTATAAAAAAAGAAAAATCTCTTATTATTTTGGCTTACGAAATGGTCAACTAATTGATGAAAATTTATTCAGACATTCTATTTATAATCAAATGGGCATTTTTACCCCAAAAACAAATAGAAACAAACAAACATGACCAACAAATTGGGATAATCTTCTAATAGGACAGAGAGAAAAAAAATGTTAATTTATATTTCCTAACAACTTCTTATGTAAAAATTATTCCAAAATAAGTGATACTTAAGAAGTCAAAGACCGAAAATAAAAATGAAAGAACAAACAAACAAATTGGAATAAATTTCAAATAATAATGCTCTGGGATTGGATTATGACTTCGAAAAAGTACTTTATTAACATAATTTAAGCAAAATCACACACAATAATAAACACAAGACAAAATGTGCAAATGAGTAAATTTAACAATATCGATTTAATATTCTTTTTTTTTCTTCACGGTACAATTTTTATAATTTAAGCATTAAGTTTATCAAAATTTGTGCATCTGCTAATTCATATTAAAAAATATTACGAAATTATAAGCAATAAAAACATAATTCTTATTGTCAGTTCAATTTAGCTTCTGTGAAGTGTGTAGCATCAGTTTAAAATGGAGGGGAAAAATAAGATGCTTTGCGTAAATTAAAGGGCCTTAAATCAAACCAAAACTTTCATCATTCGTTCATGATTCCACGTGTTTATTTAAAAAGATTTTTTCGAGGTGGTTTTACGCGCTCGTGCTTTTTTTAGACAAACATTTTCCGTACAGACTTTCTTTACAAATTTTTATTAAAAATAGTTAATAAATGAGCTGGTTTTTTTGAAAGTGGAATAAGTCCATTTTTTCATATATTGAAATGATTAATTGAGATAAATAATTAATTGGTTTATTTTAATGTTTAATGAATTCGAGTGAGATTTTCTACACTATAATTTTATAAAAAATTTCTTAAGGTTCATTCTTTTCCTCTTCTCATTCAACATATTTTAAGGCAGTTTATAATTTCTCTGTTCATATTTTTTTATGTTATGTTATGCTTCTTGTAGAGATTTAAATGACACAAACTCTTCCATTTTCATTTCCTGCAAAATGAAAAAGAAAGCATTTTTTCGGCTAGACTTTATTGCATTATAATAGTCTTGGGGAGTGTAAAGTTGGTCTTCTTCTTTAATTCTGCTTCCACAACTGCAAAATATATGTAATTTAAAAGAAATTATTGAAAGTTGTTTCAATAAAACTTATTAGGAATAAACTTATACCACCTTCAAAAGAAATATTTTTGCAATAGAATTGCACAGCAAAACTGTTTTTGTTTATTTTATGTCAAGATAGAACTCTATTGAAATTTTGATTTGTAACTATGGAAAAGAGTCAGTAGCTCAGTAAAATTACTGCGAACTTAATTTTTAGCAAAAGTGGACTTATATCACTTTAAAAAAACAGTTAGTTTTATTACTATGTAAAAAATAAAAAGTTCTGCCTGTTCTAGGATCCTCTCGCGTTGACTTCTACATATAAAACTAATTTTTTTTCTAACGCCCCAAAGTATATAAATTTCTGAAAATAGTGTGTCGTAGATATGAATTCAAGCGGATGTGCCGGCTTGCATGGTGTTGAAAAAAAATACTGAAGATACAAATTTCACTATTTTAAAGTGTTGTATTGGTACAGTCACAAAATTTTCTAGTCTAATCATTAGTGTCATAAAGACTAAGTATGAAAAAATATTTTCTACAAGAAAATTTTTTCCGCAAAATAACCCAGCAAGAAAAAGATAATTTATGGATTCTACTTAAAACGAACTGGAACAATTTAAGGAATAACGCATGATTTTAACATTAGCTTGTCATTGGCGAGCACGGTTTACATTAAGAAAAGGGTTGACATTTAAATGTAAGCATTTCAATGTAAATTTCTTAAAATAAATGCAAACAACTCGTAAATATTACAAACTTAATTACTTTTCATTAATATTTATTTGTTGTATAAAATGGAATAAAATTTTTGAATTTGCTATTAAGACGTTTAACACAACTTATTTTTTCTTATTCAGTAATTAAAAATACTTGACTATTTGCAATGCATATGTAGTTGCTTAATTCTTGCTGTGGAAAAATGTACAGCAAAAGCAAAAAGCACATGCAAAAAAAAAACGGAAGAAATGCATTTGCTTCAGCTGACAATGTGTTTCGTTCTGCAGCAAAGCAATTGATTTGAAAACGTTTGCTATTGCTTGAGCAATCAGTTTTTCTTTATTTTTATTTTTGCTTTTGCTTAACTTTTTACTATGAAGTTGTGGCTGACTACGATTGCTGTTTCTTGCTGTAGCTCGCTGCTTTTCATCGCTTTTAACATTGGAAACGTATTTATGTATTGATTACTTACAAGACGCCAAAAATACATACAATCAATACAATACAAATACAAACCTTGTTTTTATTACACTATTTAATGATGTTTTTTTTCTCTAAAAGCAACAGCAAAAGAAAAAGCAAACATCAACTTATTGCTTAAGCAATAGCAAACGTTTTCAAAATAAATGCTTTGCTGATTGCTTTGCTGCAGAAAGAAACATATAGCCAGTTGAAGCAAATGCGTTTCTTTCTCTTTTTTAAATTTACTTTTTGCTGTTGCTTCGTTTATAATGAAATGTCTTGTAAATGCTGAAACATTTAGTTTTTTTTATTTGCTGAAAAACATGTAAGCAAAGCAAAGCTTTTATGGTAATGCTGTTGCTATTTTTTAGCAAGCAATTTAAACACTGATATTATTTAGTTTTTAACAGCCATATTTTCATGAATTTTTATGAATTTAAAAATTATAACTTTTAACTAGAATATACGAACTTATTAAAAATGAATTATAGAAAATAAATGCAAGAGAAGCAATGAAAATACCCATGAGTTTTTAACTATTTCATTTTTTTTTTTGCTGGAAAATGACTTTTTTTGGTTTTTTGTTATAACGAAAATAGTTTTTTTTTTAAATTTTTTTTTGTAAACTGAAAATCTTTAATATCTGTTTTGTCTACAATATGAATGTTTGTCATTAAAATTCGTGTTGAGAAAAATATGTTTGAATTAAAAAGGCCACAAAATGCCACACTGCTTCCCTTTAAAACACTTTGAAAGGTTTTTAAATTTAAAATATGAATGACTGAATCTTTCAACATGTATTTAGAGTATAAAGTATATTGTTTAAATGTATTGGTTTAAATTAATCTGTGTATGTGTTTGTGTGTGTTGTGGATATGGTAGTGCGAGCAAAAGTGTTGCTATGTGTAAAAGACTGTATTATTGAAAAGATAGCGGACTTAAAATTCAATTTTTCTCTGTTTTTTGTTCAATTCATTTCATTTCATTTCGTTTTCATTTTCATTTTATAATACATAAGCTTATTGTCAACTAAAGCTTGACGATAACAATGACACCAAAATGAGAATGGTGTCCTTGCTGATGGGTTTGGAAAGTAACATAGTGGCAGTAATACAACTACTAGACACAAAACAAATTTATAACGAAACGAGTATATTGATTCCTTGCCATTGGAATTTTTACATTTGTTTGAACGGATGAATGGTTGGGTGTTTGTGTTTGTGTGTGTGTGTGTATTAATGTGTGAGCGTTGTGCTCTTTGGGGTTTTTTTGAATTAAAATTCATGTATTTTGAAAAATACACATCTTTTTTTTCAACAAGAGCTGCTACAGTATCATATTGTTACCATATTTTTGATTTTTTCCTTTATTACTTTTTCCATTTTCTATAAAAGCATGCATACTTACATATATACAAACATACATACATACATATTATTCAATATAAGTTTATTGGTTTATTGGTCAAGCTGTTGACTGTGGATAAAGTGGTTTAAGTCACAATTGCAATAAATTCAATCATGGTCGTCAACATTGTGTTTGCTGCTGTCGAAGTCTCAGTACTACTTCCAAACATTTATACGACTATTCATCCAACATTAAAGATACAGAGAGTATATGATCTCAATACAATTGGCCAATTCATTTCAATCTGATGAACACTAAAAAACTTTTATTTTTTGTTTTTTTAACACCATTTGGTCGTTGCTAAATACAATAATGAAATCTCAAGTTAAATCCAAATTTATCAAACAGACACGAGACAGTGAAACAATAAAATATTAAACTTTTATTTAAAAGAAGTACTAAATATATTGCCAAATTTCTTTTTGTTTCTTTTATTCATTTTTAATATACATTGAATTTCTAAGAAATTTATGTATTTGCTTTCAATTCAAAAAATATTTATTTATATTTTTTTAATAAAAATTTTATATTGTGTGACAGCTTTTCTCTTTATTGGAATTTCGTAATATTTATTTTATTCGAAACCCTTCAAATATTTCGTTTTCTTATTCTATAACCTTTCAAATGTTAATGACTGTTGTAGTTTATCCTTTTATTTCTTTTTTTTCACACCCACCAATATTGTCATACTTTTAACCTTTTTGTGTGTCTGTTTAGTTTTTTGATTGTGTGTCTGTCTATACATGTACGTACATAAATATGTTTGTATGTTTATGTAATTTTGAATGTTTTATTTTATTACAATTTTGTTATTTTGGCCCTAAATGGCTTAATTTTGTGCAATCATATGTGTACGATTATTTGGTACTTGAATCCAAATGAGTTTAGTGAATCTACACGAAAGTGTAAGAATTTTTAAAGATAATAAAAAAAAACCCTCAGTAGCATTTGAATTTTATGACACTTAAATTATAAATACATAAATACATAAGTACATACATACATACATACTGACGCAATATGGAATTTATTTTTACATAAAAACTGAATATTGATTTTCAACTAAAAACTATTCTTAGATTGAGTCTTATTTATGAATTATGAATGTATTAGCGGTATGGAAAACTTATTTCTATTCCAGGAGAAAAAGGAAATTTAATATTTTCAAGCTATTTAGAAGTGTCATACGCAGATCTCGATTAAGTGCATATGGATATACTTACATATATTCATAATAGTTTTTTTTTAAAGTTACATATTCAATAATTTGATTTTACTGTTATTGAAAAGAAAACTTAAACTCTTCAAACTGACATACATACTTGAGTAACCCCAGTTAACGTTTTTTTTTTTAATTATTGATCATATTCAATTTTTTTTATCTTCGACACGATTATAATAATCGTTTATGTGCTCGTTTTAGAGTCGAAAATAATTTTTTTGTCGGTACAAAATGGCATCATAGCCGCGACTCTTCTAAACTATTCCCTTATGACCCGCGTTGTTACTTATTTTCGAAACGGTTTTCATTCGTACTCATAATCAAATACGAAACTTTTTCGACTAATTTTTTGATCATATTACTGGTCGTATGCGAGTCTTTTTCGAATCATATTATATGCATAATGGTATTTTCTAAAAGTCAAACATAGCAGATAACATTTTGCTTATTTTTTATTATATACATTCGATAGCGTGTTAATTCTAATTTTCTTAAAATTCAAATTAAGAAAAAAAATATTTTACATTTGTATCTCTATTTTTTTACGAAACGACATATTTTTACGAAAAATAAAAAATAAAAATAAAATATTAATGAATCATTTTTTAATCGTTAGTATGGGAACACAACAGACGACGGTAACGCAAGGAGTTAGTAAACAAAACAATGATGATTCTCTGACGGCCTTAATAATATTTATTTTTATTTCAAATTTGTTTTTGTTTTCAAAAACATTTTTTCATTACTACATTTTAATGAGTCAAATGAATTCCAATAAAAAAAATCGATCAAATGTAAAAAATATTAAGTACATTTAACATGTACATGGCATTCGAGTCTATTAAACTGGTTGATCTTGCAATGGATTTAATAGGACTTTTCAAAACCTTCATACAGATTGAAAAGAAGGACGAAGAATAAATGATGACTTAATTAAGATGATAGGTACATGGTGATGATACATCTTTTTTACCTTTTCAGTTATTTTTTCAATCAATTTTATTTTAAAAACGTAACGGACATCTATATTAAATTTAAAGAAAGTTGGTTGCACTATGACACATAATAACATAAAGTAATAAGAAAAAAATATGTAACATAAAAAGTGTCCCATAGATGACATAAGTGGCCCTATCTTTTGAACCGTTTTATTACATAGAATTCGTGCTACTATGTCCGCTATAGTAAAAACTATAAAATTCATTATTATAAATTAAAGGACATCAGCCTTTCTTTGCACCTATTTATCTTAGGCTGTATACATTGTATACATCATCTATTCAACCAACTAATTTTGTAAATAAGAATATGAAGAATAAGTCCGCACACAAACCACTGTTCCCTCTGTAACATGTATTGTAAATTTGTTTTTGCTTTGTGCGAACCCTCGGTTGGTCATTAATGCAATTTTTATTTTTATTCATTCTTACTTGTTTCCTCACAAAACTATAGATGCTGTTTAAGTATATGGTTATGAGATAAGCATGAATATACATGCGCTGTGCCTTGCGTTTTTTAGTTTAATTTTCTTATAAAATTAGAAGTTGAACTGTGAATATTATAAAAGAATTGAAATTGATTTCGGAATAAATTCAATTTTTTACATTTTAAAAATATTATCTTTCTATCGATACAGTGCAACACCCACTGTTGCCATAATTCACCATTTTTACTTAAGAAAGCATCATAATAAGAATCTTACTCACACAATAAATTTGTATCATTCAAAATATATCGCTCTTTTATTGCAACATAGTCATATCTCAAACAATTAAAAATTTGTAGTTACTTAAGCAAAACTGCTCTTTTAGACCTTCTGTACATATTGAAAAAAAATCAGTTTTATATCCCAAGCTGAAGCGAAGTTATAGCGATTGCAATTGCAGCAATTAGATCATAGGACTTATGTCTTGAAAACTTAAATCGCATTTGGCCAAGTTCAAGTTTCTTTGAGATATGACTATGTTGCAATAAAGGAGCGATATGTCCCTTGTAATATCGAAGATACACGCGATGATTTATATCTTCTAGTCTGCCTGGAGGCGAATTCTCGTATTATAAATATTATTCAAAGAAATGATGATTGTCTTAAAGGTAAAATTAAAATAAATTAAAATTTGCATTGCTTGTTTCCTTAATCTTTGATTGTTTATTAACAAATGTATTTATTTATGCGATTTTATATACATCAGCTTAAAAAAGTCATATTTTCTGACCCTTTAAAGAAAATAAATCAGCAATGTTTTTTCTTTTTTAGTTGGGAAAACATAATAAAGTTTAAAATAAAAACGAAGCATGTGCATATAAGGAAGCATTAAAAAATTTTAGTTTCATTATTTTATGCATTTAAATCAACAGGAATTTTTAAGGATTTATTGGAAAAAAAGCAAAAATAAATTTATGTGTTTTGATACCTTTGAAAGCGTTTTAATAATGATTTGTTTATTGAAAGCCAGCGTGATACTAAATGAGTTTTATTTTTTGAACAATTGAAGCTGCGAAAAGCCACTAGAGGTCATGAATTCAAACTATGAAAATGAAATACCCGCACTTTAATCAAAATGATTTAATGATTATATGCATACTTAATATGTATATCTATGAATGTACACCAAGTAACGCCGTTTTTATATAAATTTAAAAAATAATTTTTAATAAAAATAAGTTCAGATAACAGTAAAGGCCTCGTTATGCGAACGTTGATGTAAGAAAAACTTAACGTATTTTAACGTACGGTCGTTTATGTACTTATAGAAATTTTACAAATGTGACGAATGTCAATAAAATAAACAAAAACAAAACATTGTGCAGCACAATGTATTTGTAATATTAATTTCAAAAGCCCGAAAAGAATTTAAAAATGGATATTGAGGATTAATTTACTGATGTCCATGAAATAAGTACAATTGTTTTGCAAAAAAAAAACTATAAAGCCAAAATATTAAATTACAAAACCTAACACAATTTTCAATTTGCTGCAGCTGTTCAGAACAGTGTTGAGATTTGTGGCATAGTTACGGGCACTGTTCCGTACATGTAAATTTAGAAAAAGTACTAATTTCGCTTCGAAAAATATTTTACATTGCAATATGTGCAATGTATTGACAAATTTAATTATCTGTTTTAAAATATATTATTATGTATTTAATATGACTATTTATTTATTATACTTTTATTAAGCAAAATGATAAAAACTGATGAATGATACAATTATTATCAATACTTAAAAAGTACCTAAAAAGGGCAAATGTGCCGCGATGGTACTTATCACATACAATTCCAGCACTATCTTACAAATGTCACGTAACAATGCCGTCAAAACCTATTTTATACAGGTTGAAGCGTTACGGAAACGTGACAGTTAATTTCGGTAAGCGTTTGCATTGTTTTAGTATATTTAAAAACAAACGGCCGTTAGGTTAGCTTACGTGGACGTTCGCATAATTGTACCTTAACTTATAACGATAAAAACACAATTTTACAAAAATTTATATATTTGAACTTAAATATCGTATGTTTCGTTTTTGAATTTTTTTAGCTTAGTTTTTTTTACAGTTGCAAACATCAGGCATTCAAATGTAAAAATATTGAAAACTTGACAAACCTACTTGCACATTTGTGAATAAAACCTTGTTTTAAGTATCATCTGCATTAACCCAGTTTTATTTAACCGAAAAGTAGTTTAGAAATATGGAAATATGTTTCATTTTAATTTAGTATTTTTTATTTATTTATTTTTTTTTTATTTTTTTTTATTTTTTTATTTTTCTTTCCTTTTTATACTCATTTTTATTCTTCCATCATAAAGAGAAAACATTGAATAGAAAATGCACTTACAAGTGCAGCAAAGCATAACGGATCAAGTTTCGATATGAAAAATAAAGTAAAATATTGTTGTTGTTGTAGTATTAAAATGATTTTTAATATCATGATATTGTTCCGCTTTGAATTCACTAGATTTTCAAATATTTGAAATTACGAATTTTTAAGTGCCAGTGTTCTTGAAGAAATCAAAAATTGCTTCAGTTATTTTTACACACAAACCATTACAAAACAAATTACAGAGCAGAGTAAAGATTTTTCGGTTTCCTCCTGCCTCTAAAAAGCTCTATATTTGTTTACTGGAATAATAAAAGTTAAGGTCACTTTACTTTTATTATAAATTTATGTTTAACTTAAATTTTCTTGTATTTGTTTAGCAAATAAATTAAAAGATTAAACAAACATTAAAAATTTAATTAAATTAGTATTCATAAATCACAAATAAAATAAAATTTAATTTTTGATAATTTATTTAAATGTAAAATCGTGTTAAAATTACAAAAAGAACTTTTTTTTTATAAAAACAGATTGCTGATTAAAGAGGAAGTGCAGAAAGCATACTGAGGCAAAGCAAACTAATAGATTATTAAGTCATTCTGTAAGCCTTTTTTTATTCACAAGTAAGGAGAGTACACATAAGTTTCAGAATATCGCAATTGCTTTAAATCTGACCAAATGCTTCTTGGTCGCCAACTATACATTTTCCACATACTTTACAAAGTGCTGCTCACTTGCCAACATTTGCTTTGCGCATGCACACCTTGAACGCAGCCGTCTCAAGTTTGCCTGCCTGTATGTCTTATCTCCCGCCATTCCTTCAAGTTCATTGGATCCAACCAGTGTTAGACCCTGGTAAGTATCAACTCTGTTTTGCCTTGGTTGACTCAGAGTAAAGTTTCACTAGTTTTTACCTAATTGACTTAAGGCTGTTGGGTGTTTGTCACATTGCGCGGCAGTTACAAGAATACGATTTACGATTTATTTTCGGCTATTGGATGGAACTTTTAGCAGTTTTGGGTTTTTTTTACTGGTTTTCTCACTGACGTAGTAATGCATTCGCTTATTAATATATCGAGTCAGAGTAGTTTAACTCCCCGATTTTTTTTTATCCTTTCAGCTTATCCTGCTTCGTTTCTACTTCGCAGCCCTCGGTATCAGTTGAAGTTTTTATTATTGTAACAGAATTTTCTAACTCTAAAAATGACCTGAAAACTTCTTTAGGCATGGCATTGTATATATTCCTTAGGGCTCTCTAATCAACTACTTCTTGACTTAAATTTTATTACACATCTACACAACACGAGTTAAAAAACCAAATATCGAAGCAAGGCAACTACGTGACCACTAATTCAGGACAAATATGCATTGTTTTATTATTTTAAACGAAACTTTAAATATATTTTCTTTTTAAAATTTCTAAATTTCTTTCAAAAATAAAATTGAAAAATATTGTAAATGAATGTTTCTTTGGTATCCTTTACTGAAATATTTTTAATTTCAGCATAAAAAATATTTCGCGATTTAACGATGCAAATAAAATTTTAAGTGTTTGATACATATTTAACATCAAACTTAATTTTATATTCAAGACGTAGTAAGGCAAAAATAAGTTTTTTATTAGATTTACTTAAACTTCAGGTGACAAAGTGTATTTTTGTTAGTTTGTATTTAATTTTCAAAAATAGAAAAAAATATACTTTGTTCGAGGTTAATTAATTTTGTTCAGTTTTAATTCTGCTTTAGTTGTTTGCACTTATTAAATACTTTGAAACAAAAGTTCTTTTATTTTTTGTAAGAAATCTTCAACAAAAAAAGTTTACAACCTTTTTGCAGTAACTGGCTCTCTAATTAAATAAGCGGATTGACGTTGTTCCTTTTTTGTTTTGATAATTTTTTTTATTTGGAATTTTTATTTTTAAAAAAAATCTGCTACTTTTTTTTGTTCTATAACACCAAAACCGCCTGCTCTTGAAGCAGCAGGTAAATGATTTTAAGAAGTTCGCTTACCCAACCGTTTGCTTTAATTTTTTTTCTTATCAAAATTTCCATCACCTCAACTTTACCAACCAATTTTCTTAAAAATACATTTTGCACTGATACTTGTTTTATTTTAACAACCTGTGAGCAATCAATCAATATTCATGAAGTAAAGAACAAGAAAAAATATTAAAAGAAAAAACAAAAAAAAAATCCGCAGAGTCATCATCATCATCATGTAATAAATTAAGGGAAAATATTTTAATTTAAAACAGAAACAAAAATCAATCGAGAGTTTGTTATGAAACTGCGACCTGAGTCTAAGGTTTATTTATCATAATTTCAAGCGCTGCATATTACAAGTAGCAACAAAAAATTGTAAGTAATTTTTTCATTTAGTTATTGATTGGGTACTTAAATTTAAACAATTTCGCTTCTAAGTCCTGTGCATGAAGTGATCTGATGACAAAATAAAATTTTGAAAATGTGGTGTATTGTTGACCTTTTACTTTTTGATAAATGATTTAAATTCTTGTTCGGCTTAAGGTCGTTTTTTTTAATTTTATTTAATTTAATTCATCTTCCCCTGAAGATGAATAGCGAAGCTATTCGAAATATTGGGAATAAAAATTAAATTAAATAAAATTAAAAAAGTGTTTTAATTACCCAAAAACGACCTTAAGCCGAACAAAGAATTTAAATCATTTATCAAAATAAAATTTTCTAAACTTTTAAGTTCTAAAAACTAAAGTTACTTGCGGTGAAATTATTTCACCCTCCCTTCTTACTGAGGCAAAGTAAAGATGAAAAAGAAGAAAAAAAAGTACTCTGTTTTGGTTATGAAAATCTGTATAAATTCTGCCGCTAATTTTAAAACACAATACTGTAGACAATGAGTTTTTTTGTCATGTGCTTTTACCTTTTCTTCAAAACTTAAAAACTCAAGAAGGTGACAAGATTTTTAATGAACTTTTTGAAGAAAACACGAAACACAAGAAACGCACAAATTGATTTACATTTTTTTATTCGATAGACGGGACAAGATAAATTGAATGTCGCTGAATGTTAAGTATTGAAAGAGCGCAAAGTTTAATGTAAAGGTAATAATAAAAAAATTCATATATTGTAATTTATTTTACTTAAAAAACAAAAATGGTAGAAATTAATGGAACTTGGCAAGGAGAATCTTTTTAAATTTATATAATATTGTATTTTTAGCTGCAAAAATGTAGAAATTTTTTTGTTTAAAGGGTATGTGAAGGATTTACAAAATTTATTGGTTTTAACAAAAAAAAGTCACATTTTGTATTTTCAACTATTGTAGGGATCGATCTTTAAAATAATTGAAAAGAAAAAAACAAGGACAAGAAATGAATGATAGCTGTCAAAGTATTCAACGTACGTCAAAAGTTAAAAGTTGTCCAACTTTCCTACTTTGCGTTGACGGAAACGTACTGATTGTGACAACACTCATAAGAAAACATTTATTTTAACTGACTTGTCAGTTAAATACGTCAAAGTTTAACGTATCACGAATTATATGTGCCCCGGCCTTTAGTTAAGATTCAAAGTTTGAAAATTTTAAAACAATAAATTATATGATAATTTTTTTTTTTGTTAAAACTAAAAGTAACTTGGGATTAAATGGGAATGAAATTATAAAAAAATTGGCATCATCATAATTAGAAGGGAGCTATTTATTTATTTAAATGTTATTTAAAAAAAATTTATACCGCGATGAATTTCGATCTTCGCTAAATGGTATTTTGTGCCAAGTAAAAAAATACAAAAAACAGAACGAGTTGTCCTTCCTTTTAGTTAATATTTTTAATTTTTTTTTCCAATTAGGATTTGAACCGTGGATATTTTAAATGATGATTGATTTTTTTCAGCTTACGTTAATTAAGAAAAATTCACTTTTAATTAAATTATTATATCCACGGTTCAAATCCTGATTGGAAAAAAATTAAAAATTAAAATGAACACAAGGCACAACGTATTTACATACATACAAAACTCATAACAGTCACTATGATACTGTAACAGCACCTATAATATTTTGAGCAAACAAGCATGAATGATTAAAAATAAAAATTGCATTTTGTGGCCATACCGAAGGTTGGTACGAAGCAAAAAAAAATTTAGAAGACGAGTTACAGAGAGAACGACAAAAAAAAAAGATTTGGGTTGTGTGTGACTTCGTCTAACCAAATTAATATTCAAATTAGTTGGTGAAGTAGATGATGTTTACAATGTAGACAACCTAAGATACTAAGCAATTTTAGCAGTCATTAGTATAAAAAGCACTTAAAAAAACTTTTAGTAGAGACATTAGAATGAATTGTTCTTACTTTTACTTAAAATCTATTTAAATTCAAATTATAGGACTTTTGAGAAGGTGAATATTACGTATTCTCTTGTATTAATTTTTAAGGTTAATCGAGATTTTGTGATTTTCTATTTTTCCTATAATTTTTTTAGTCTCTGCTTTTACCGCTGATAAGCAGAAATTATAGATCGGAAATAAGTTCAAGCAAACATTTTTTTGATTTAGTCTCTTGTTTGAATAAAAAAGACAAGTATTTTTTTTAATTTTGTACTTTTTTTGTTCTACACTGTAAATACTTTTGATAAATGATTCTCGATAAATTTTTAATTTGGTTATTTTCAGAAACATATTGAATAAAATAACAGCCATTATGGGCAAACGCACTTTTTTAAATGTTCTTCCAGTTTTGAATTCTAGGCCATTTGACATTGCAATCGCAGCAATATTTTTTAAGATGCAAATAAACATTATAAATAAAACGATGTAGATATAAAAATAACACAATAATAAAAATATCATCCTTACAGCTAAATAAATATTTGATTAAATGTTTAAATTCCTATTCTTGGGGTTTTCTTTCTTTCTAAAGTTTCCATCACTGTTGTAGAGTTTCCTAATATTTTGTTTACTTGCAGTTCAGTTTTCTTATAAAACTTTTTTTCACAGGCATTATTTCCGTTAACTCTAGTTGCATATTCAACATAAAAATGTTTATTTGTAAAAACTATTTTATTTATTTTTTTTTTTTTTTGCAAAACTAAAATATGAAAAATATAAACAAATTTCTTTCTTATGCAAACATTTTTTTTTTCTAAATCTTTTTCATATTTTATATCTGTTGTTGTTCGTTGCATGATGTTTTGTCTACCAGAGTATTTTGTTTTTGTGGTTTTATATATTGCTTTGGTATGTTAAAATTTGCTTAACAAAATATGATAAAATCCAAAGTAAATTTGCATTTTTTCATACATTTTTTATTTGCTGGTTTATGGTGCTGTCTATTGCCTACTAAGTGGAAGTAAAATCGTCAGATAACAGATGTTTATGATATTTTTTGTGATATAAGATGTATTAGGAATTTGATAAATATTTTTTGTAGGTATATGTGCATGTTTTAAAACTAGGCTAACATTTAAGAAAAATGACATCTTTATTTTGTGTGTCTTTTGTTTTTTCCATGGAATCGTCAAATTTAAATTTTTAAATAAATTGAAATTTTTGTTATTTAACATACCAACGAATTTTTGTTTTTTATTTAGTTAAATAATATAAAATTATGCTTTAAGATAACATACATATATCTACCCATATACATACAAATATGATTTATTCACAAGCATACTTGAACATGCATGAATTTGTGTGCGACAGACAATCACATACATACATACAATAAGTGCTTTCTTCTAAACTGTAAAACGACAAAAAAGGTGCAAAAAGTTTTTTCTTCTTCTTTTCTTATTTGATGTTTAAAACGAAACTGAACCGTAGAATTAACAGCAACAACAGGAAAAATGTCTCAAGCAGCATAATGTCAAGTTTTTCAATAGCTAAAAAAAAATCAACACAAAAAAGGGAAAAGTTGTCAACACCCTAATAAAAATAGAAAAACGCCGAAAAACACACACACATACAATAACAAGAAACTTGGAAACTAAAGCTGTCAAATGGTTAAATAAGCATCAAAATTCCATAACAATAAAAGGCAATTTTAAAGAATGTCTCTAAATTTGTTATAAGGAATCAAAAATTTGAATTGCCAATTTTATCGTTCAAGAAGAAAATACATTTTGTTTGGCAAATAGCAAAACAGAAAAATGTGATAGAAAAGTCAAAGAACAGATCTTTGTAGTCTATATCAACAACCTTAATATTCTAAAAATAATGGCCCATATTCATATTTAAAATAAAGCATACTTTAAGGGAACTTAAATCGGTTTTACTTTAGAATCGACTCTAATTCTAGACAATTTAAAATATACTTTTGGCGTTAAAGTCAACTGTAAATTTAAATTTACCTAAAGCTGTTTTTAACTCATTTTTCCATATTTATTTTATTTGGTTTAAGAACACAATACTCTATAGCTGAATTTTATACCAAAGTGAACAAAATTAAAACACGGTTACTTTTTTCTAATGCTTGTTTAGAAATTCTATGAAAACATTTATCAAATTAAAGTTGACACTTAGTGGAAGGCGGCTAAACTAAAAGCATACTTTATTCTTGACTATGAAAACAAAAAAGATAATAAGAGCCTTATAATTAAGAGTATACATTAACAAGAGTCGACTTTAATCTATAACTATTTATATTAATAGAAAAAATTAAGGCGAATTAACTTTACCAGGTGGCATAGTTGCGACAGTTTAATTTTGTTATGCGTAGATTAGCTGTCAAAAGCGTATAATTCTGTATAACAAACGTTCTTTTTTTAATATTACTAAAACCGAATTTTAACAAGAGTTTTTAATCAACGAAGCTTACTAAAAACGTTAGGCAAAAGGGTAAGAAAAAAGTGCAGTAATTAATTGTGTTTTGAAGTTTACCATACAATTAACTGTCTGTTTTTTTATTTATGCCTGTTAGAAATTTGTCTTGTCAAAAATGAAGGAAAAAATAAAAATAATTAGAATGGCTAATGCAGTTTATTACTTTATCTCGAAGGAGAAACATCTGTGTGCGAGCAGATTTTCTTTTTTCAAAAAAGTGAGGTAATAATTAAAGACGCAACGCCCACATTTTTTCTCAGCTGGCTTTTATAAAAATGCCATCGTTTTAACAAATTATAAAAATATAAATGTATATATAATCATTAATACTTCAATGTCCTGTTCAGGATTTACCACTTCCTGAATGTTGTTTTTGTATTAAAAGATTTTGAGTATTTTAACATGTAAAAACTTTCCAATTTCTTCGTTAGTAAGTTGTTAACAGGAAAAACGAAATATGAAATACATATAGCGGTTTAGGGACGCAATTAAATTCTGAAAATAATATCCGTATGAACGGTTTTTAATTTTTGAAACATTTTTTTATGAAATTTTAAATTTTTAAACAGAGCGAATCAAATACCAGGTGGTAGATATGGCGAATTCATTCACTTTCGTCCGGTAGCCTAACTGTCAAACTCCGTAATAAAAAAACAGGTGGTCCTGATGGCGAATTCATTACTTCATATATAAAAAAATATGTACAATCTTTGTTTTTTATGGTGTTTGACATTTAACGTTTGCGGCAAAAATTAGTGAATTCCCCATTGCGACCACATAGTATTATTCGATGAAATAATATTAGGTGATCGGAATGACAAATTTATTAATTTTCGCCACAAAAGTTAAATGTCAAATACCATATAAAAAAGATTATACATATTTTCTAATATATGGAGTTTGACATTTAGTCAAAATTATTTCGCCATGGTTTGATACTTAGGTGTGCGGCGAAAATAGATGAATTTACCATCATTACCACCTGGTATATGATTCACCTTGAATTTTAAAGTTTTCATAAAATTTTTGGTTTTTTATAAAATTTATTTTTTTTTTATTTAAGTTTTGATTTTGGGTGAAATGTAAAGTGTATTACTTAATTTTAAAACAGTTATCGATTTTTCGATTTTTTTGTTTTTATCAAGGACTTGATTTATTAGATCGTTATATTTTTGTTAAGTAATTTATTTGTTTTTATGGCCATTTAGAGTTTAAACCAGTACAACAAAAGAAATAATCTGTTTGCGGAACTATTTCGAGTTCATCTAGTTGCCACTCTTGCAGATTTCAGAAGCATATACCGAATCCCTTAAGGTTTGCCATTCCAAGCAAAGATCATGAATATATTTTCTTTATTTAAACCATTTTATGCAAGGCCCTTCCTTTGCTAAAAGTCTTTTTGATCGGTGATTTAATTCTTGAATATCATTTATAACTCTAAATATTTAAAATTAAGCAATTTGCTCTAAATAAGCTTCTTGTAGTTTGGAGAATGTCTGAAATCGGCGTAATATCAGTTTGCAGTTTTCTCTTCAATAAATTTCAGTTTTGATGAAGAATTTTTGATTTTTTCTTTAAATTTAAATACAAGCATAGATAATTATTGAGCAGATTTTAGTATCAAGATTTTTGTCTCTATATCTCTATTTTGACTTCATATGTGAAAAATGTCATGAGAGCACTTTCGAAAGTTTAAAAATTGTGTAAAGGGAAAGATTCCTAATTGTATAAAAAAGCGTACAGAAAAATTACTACACTCCGACACGGCCATCCTACTTTTCCTAGTTCTATTTAAATTCTCCAAACAAAAAAAATAATTAATCGGGAAAATAGCACGAAAAAAAGATTTTTCGAAAATTAATTAATATAATTAAAAAAATTCCGTTGTTTAATATAATTTAAAAATATTGTACATTGAATATCTGGGCGCTGGTTTTACTTAAAGATTATAATCCACAATAGTTGAACTCATTTTTTGTCTTTAGCTTAAAAGAAGAAAATAAACATTTCTCTGCTGTTCATGTATTTAACGGCGAAAGTTCTTTCGCTGCAAGGCCAGTAATTTTTTACATTTCCTCTTTCCGATAAGACTACAAAGCAGAAGATTTAATTAATTAAAAAAATGCCATTATAAATAAATACGTTTTTATTTTTTGCTTGTGATTTCAAATAAAAATGACTTTCTCATCACTTTTACGTAAGTCTCAGGCTTCGTTATTCGTAAACACTGCAATCACGAATCCTTAAGCCACGTAACAAGTGAAATGAGAAAAATAAATTTTATTCTTAAAAACTTAACCCAATTTTGTTTTTTTTTTTTTGTGGATGCATTTCACTTTTACAAGTCAAAACATGAACGAGCATCATACACTTGAGAATAGATACGTGCACTCACCTGAAAATGAATATGTACGTACGTACGTATGCTTTGTCGATGTAACAGGAATTTGGTTTCCGTTTTTTTTTTTGTCTATGTGGGCATTGTGTGTTTGTGCGTGCAAGAAATATAATTGTAACTCTACCTATTCGTTACTACTATTTAATTTAAAACTTTTTTACGCTCTGTGCTCGCTCAGCTCAGTCTGTCATCCATTTCAAAAATTATAACACACACGTATAAAAAATGTATAGAACAACGACACACAAATGCACACTCATTCGCTTACAGGGAATTAAAAACAGATTCTTACTACAGAAAATATATTTTTTGTTGTTTTTATTTTGCTTGTTGTTGTCATAAGTAAACATTATTATTATTTTCTCCCTTTTTCCTTTTTTCACTATTTATGTTGAAGCTTTTACCTTTTTCGCATAATGATTTCCATTACACTTTAATTAAGGATGTGTTTTTTATATGTTTCTTTTTTTATACGAGTATGTATGAATGAATGTGTGTTTGTGTATAGAAAAACATTGCAGAGAACAAATTACATATTTTAAGGGTTTCGTTTATATTAAATTGTAAGTCATTTTTATTGCACATAAACACACACACACACATACACATATCAACTTGTATGAATGCATACAAAACTTAATGTTGTTTTGCTATTTCATGGAAACGACTCGCGTAAAGTAATTTTTTGGTTACTTTTACAAAAGTGTTGCACAGACAGCAAGCAGTTCTAAATATTAGCCTTGAGCAATATATGCATGTTGAGGTAGTTAAATGAAAGCTTCTTTTTAATTAAATAACGTAACAAAATATATAAACAAAAAAAAAATGTTTTTGACTGTAAATGAAAATTTCAAAACATTTTAGGGCAGAAACATTAAAAGAAAAATGTTTTTCTTCGGAACATCATTTAAATATAAAAAGAGGTAATTTTTTATTTCTGTCTTTATTTGAGGAATTCATCCATTGTAAAAAAAAAAAATATTCCAAAAACTTAAGTTGCTAATTATAATATTCCTTAAGGCCTTTTAATTCAGTCTTGTAAGACGTTGCGCATTAATTTTTCTTTTATGTTGATTAAATAAAAATCTTACACTTTAATATTTTTCAACCTTGTATAAAGATTTTTTAACTATTTTCTGAAAATATCCTCACTTAACATTTTTCTAACTCAGAAAGCCTAATTTCCGCCACCTTAATATATTTTACTTGAATTTCTTTCGTTGTTAAGGTTGTTGATAAAATTGTATCAACAAAAGTTTTTTAAGGCAAATTAAAAAAACAAACAACCAACCCCTTAGAAAAAAGGTGTAGGGGCAACTCTGTAAAGAGGAAGTACGTGTAATTAACACACTCAAAGAAACACAAACATACAGAAGAACAAAGCAAACTGATACACAATAAATTACCAGCCTTCAGAACAACAAAAGTAATGAGAGCTTTTAGAAAAATGCTGACGTCTAATAAAGAAAAGCACAGAAATCACTTTAACAACTCCCGCGTAAATTAGGAAAATTTTACTAATAAATATTAATGGAGGGCTTCGTATTTATTTTTCACAAAAAAAAAACGGTTAAAGTGTTTTTAAAAGCAACTTTCATCAAAGGCGCTGTTAATCAACATTTTAGAGTTTGTTCTAACACTCCTCTTTAAAGCACACGCGTCTTTTACTTGGCAATTAATCTGTAATTTATTATTGCCGTCATTGAACATTAATATTGCCTGAAGCAAATTCATTTAACAGTTTAAAACTTTTTAATTAAAAATGTACAATTTCTTGTATTGTTGAAGCTGTATAGAAGCAAAGCTAGATTTTAAGCTTGCTAGAAATTTAGCAATATTAATCACAGACTGAAAATTTATTTATTTATGTTAATCTAGATTTCTCTATTTAGTTAATTTTTATATATTTAAGTAATAAAAAATATACAGAATTGTAAAATTGGCTATGCCAAGTCTTATATGGCCTTCACCATCAATGTAAATTTAGTTAAGTGAAGTAACTCCAATCAAAAAAGCAAATAATGAAGTGACAGATAATTAAAAAATAAAAAAAATTGGTACTGCATTTATATAATTTTACATAACACTGTCATGGGCTCTTAATGGGTTAAGCATTTTTAAAAAAAAATTTTGTATTTCCTTAGAGATTCTTTCAAAAGCTTTTAAATGATACACATATTGTAATTTTAGAAAGTTTAAAAATTTTAAAGACCCGTAACTCGGAAAATATGGGCGAGCGCCAATTTTTTCACGTGATCTTTTTTTCTTCTTTTGTTAATTCTTTATTGCCCCATATATTTATTTTTATGATTGGTGTTACTTCATTGTTCCAAATGATATGGAAAAATTAGAGGCAGGCAGGGTGTTTTGGCCGATGCCTGGAAGGGCATTAACCGATCTTCTGTTTTATTTTTAAAATAAATGAATGTTCTTTTCGAGTCCTGGAAGCCATAAGCCCCAGCATGCGCTTAAAATGGACAATAGACAATGCAACTATGTGTTTTTGCCATAATATGCCCTACAGATCACTGCTTCTAAAATGCATTACAATATAATGCAGTGAATAGTTTTATAAATCGAGGGCTGGTCATCCACTCGTCCGTTCAAAAGTTAAAAAGATTCATGCACCCTGCAGGAGGTGGCATGTCATAGTTTCCAAAGATATAATGTCCATGGACATTATGACGTTTTTCAAAGTGAAATAATGTCTATGGACATACGGACGAGCGCAAGGGCTTTCTTCTCTATGATAAAACCAATAAAGGCTTCGCTTTCCAAAGATTGCAAAAAAATGTTACATCTTTCTTTCATGGAATACCATAAAATATACCTAGAATATTCACGGACGTTATGACTCTACGTTGATGGACAATATGTCCATTGACATTATATCCCTCGACGTTATGACACGCCCCGTCTACCGCAAGACCCTAGGGTAAAATTCGCCTTAGTTATGAACCAAATTCCCTCGATATAGCCCCTGATATGCAATAAGCGTTAAAAAAGACACACTTAAATTTATTAGAATTTTTATGTTTTATTAGATTAGGCCGCTCTTAAACTAATTGCTTCATATATGCTTTCATCCCCGATCCGACCCTTGATAATGGCAGTGTTGCAAAAGTTCTCCATCTTAGTAATGGACTTTTACATTTGTTGGTATTTCAAATTAAACATTTGGTTTCACTACCTTCTTTTTCCACAGGCTGTCAGTTACCGCGATAGCTATGGAATCCTGGCAGTTACTGTCATTTTTTCTAATTCAAATGTTCGCAGTTTCAGCAAGAGCTTATCAGCTTTTACATGGTCAACCTCCTGGTTATTCGCGTTAATTAACTTCTTTTGCAGTCTTATTATTGCAGTACGTTCCATTCTTTGTGTGTTGCAAAGAGCTTCATAGAAAATAATTCGAAGTTATGAAATATGTTAACCTTTTTTTTGTAATTTTCAATTATGTTTTTGCTTTTCTTTTGTTAGTTGTTAAAATTTTTAGTTTAAAAATTTATTATTAGTTTTATAATTAAAAACTATTGTTGACCTTTCAATGTAAATATTTTTCAGTAGTTTTTGCATAATATGAATTTTTAATTATTTCCTACACTTTGATATTTAATCAACTAAAAAATTAAATGATAAAAAACAAATTATTGGCAGCTATTAATGAAATAAAAACAATGCGTTTATGTTTGCACACTGTTTATTTATCTTAATGCATATTTAAATAATAATAAGAAATACTCAATTAAAATTCATTTTTTTTGCTTTAGTTTAAACATTTTATTGAATGTGATCAAAACCAATTTTAAAATAAAATTAAAAAACAGAAATTATTTAAGGTTCTTCAATCACTTTTAAATTAAAAGTGTCAAATGTAAAATTATTAACCAATAATTTCTTGCAAGAAGCAAAATAAAATTAACAACAAAACCAAGTAAGACTGCTATATTTGGCTAAGCCGAATCTTATATACCCTTCACCATACATGTATAACCACATGTACCATAGAGCACATATCCCACTGAATAGTTTAAATAAAAATAGACATAGAAATTCTTTTCTACCATAAAGTTTTTCAGCTCAAGATAAGCTTTCTTTTCGAATGTTGTAAGTTTTGCTTAGGGTTGTGGTCCCAACTTATGTTTTTTTATCATAAACAACAACCACGTGCAGGAATACAAATGAACGTTGAAGAAAAGATATCAAAAACTTACAGGCAGACGTGGTGTTTCTGATCGATTGGCGTATTTAAATTTTATTTAATTTATTGATGCTCTTGCAAGATTTATTTTAACATGAACACGAACGGCCATCGCTCAATTGGCTTCGCTATGCATAAGAACTCAGAATATATATAATTTATGGTGTCTGAAATGGATATTGTAGAAATTACAAACGGAATGACAAACTTAGTTATACCCTTTTTCCACTTATTGTGGTGAAGGCTATAATAAGATTAATTGACAATATTACGGCATTTACACTAAGCAATTTTTCATTTAACAAGCATTAAAATTTTGTTTGTTTGTGAACCAGGAGGAGAAAGCAATATGGTATTGCTTGAGTTTTGAAGGAATGTTACTAATGTTATTTTTAGATAACGTATAACGCTGTAACTTAAATGGAAAATTGAGAAAAAAATGCCTCAAAAAATTTCATAGTGTAAATCTGGACTACGTATAACAATATAATCTAGACTACAACTAACCATGTTATTTTTTTTTTGCGTGCATTATAAAAGAACCAAACTCATCCAGGACAATTGCAAAAACATCAATCATTTTGAAAAAGAAGACAAATTTTTCTTATATTTTATCTAGAGAAAGCTGCTCTTTAATAAGTTTCCTGAATTTTAATGAAAAAAATAAAAAAATATTTTTTAAGGACTGTAAAAATGTGGCCTTTTGGAGTAGAACAATCTAACTATTCATGTTATAAATGAAATCAATATTTTGTAAAATAGAAATATATTTATTTCAAAATTATAAATTAAAAAAAAATGACATTTTGTAAAAACTAGAAGATAAAGGTTTTTGCTGTTTTAACATTTTAATTTGTTTTAATTGTATTAATTTTTTATTTTTTTATTTTTCGTTAATTAAATATATAATGGATTCAATTAAAAAGTTAATTAAATTTCAGTCTGAAAACAAATAAAACTACAAACAGGTGCAAGCATTTATTTCGGTGCACGTTTTTTAACAAAAATCAAACTAAATTAAATTATTTAATTTAAACAGCTTCATTACAATACATTCAAACTATGTATGTATGTATATCTGTATAAACTTAAATATTAAATAAATATATATTTTTTACTCACCACAAGTTGCAAGTTGTGTCGCAATAGTCAGTAAATTGCAGGGCTTTGTTGTTCTAAATATTTCAATCATTAAACTTGATGTCATTAACAGCAAAACCAAAAAATCGTTAAATGCTGCTGGCCCTCTGCTGTTAATTTTATTTTATGATGGTGATTAAATAAAATTTTATTTAATACATTTTTTTTTAATGAAATACATAATCATGACTGTAATTATTTGCACCTTTTGCACTCACGTTTTAAAAGCAAAATGAAAAACTGAAACAAAAAAAAAATAAAATCATAAATGGGAAATGGGAAATGTACGTAAATTGACCGTTACCACTATGACCGCAGAGACCACAAAACCATTTAAACCACATGTGGACACACATACACATACATTTTCAAACAACTCAAATTAGGTTAAGAACGATTTTTATTTTCATTATTGTTTAAATGTTAATATAAATATTTATCTCATTATAAATGCTGTGTAGAAAATGGAAATTATATTATCTTGTTTTCTTTTTGTTGTTGTTGTTATTAGTTTTACAAACATTCAAGTGTTTAAGAGGATTTAATTGAGTTTTTGTTTTAATAGTTCAATTTACTTAACGCCTACGCCCGGTTCTCTTGTTGTCTTTCATTTTGTTTTTTTTTTTTTTTTTTATTATTTATACTGTAATTTGAAGTTTTTTTTTTTGTGCAGCAATTTAGTTGCGAATTTGTAACAAAATGTTGATTAGCGTTAATACATTTGACTACAATACGTTCTACGTTATCAAACAAACTGATTTTGCACATTTATAGCTCATGACCAGAACAAATTACAATGTTATACAATCATACTTAATTTCTCGTTTTCTCTCTCAAATCTCATAAAATAAAATTTTATTTTGTACTAAAAAATTTGTCTCTTCAACAAAAAGGACTATGAATTGAAACAAGTGTTTTCCATTTTTATATGAATTATTCCTTAATGCGCATGTTCTAATATTTCCCTTTGGTCCATAACAAGAAGCTGTTTGTGCTCTTTCTCTCTTTTTTCAAAACACTTACTTCGCTGATGTAATTTACTGATGGAATGAAATTTCATTTATGGACTGTTGATTT
Organism: Gymnosoma rotundatum; assembly: GCA_916610165.2. Lineage (NCBI taxonomy): Eukaryota > Metazoa > Arthropoda > Insecta > Diptera > Tachinidae > Gymnosoma > Gymnosoma rotundatum. The sequence continues at coordinate 1,258,339 of OU744337.1, forward strand.
TTTAAGTGTTATAGGTCATGAGATTTTATTCGTTTGCTAATATTATACCAACATTTATATACTCCTCCCTCATTACCCTCTAATATTCACTTCATAAAGTATCTCATGTTAAATTTAAATTCTACACAATTTTCCTTTAAATTTTCTTGTAAATATTTCTTGTCTGACTTTTTTATCCTCCACAATAAGCATTATTGTTATCGACATTGATTTCTTCTGCGAAACTTGTTTTTTATTTCAATGTTTTGTTTCTTTTTGTTTGTTACTATGTGCTTTCAAGTCCATCAGGAAAATGTTACCTGCAGCAAAAAGTGAAATCTTTGAAAAATATTCATTGTCATGTGTCCGCAGCGATTTTTTTTAGCTCCTGTAAGAAAATAACTGTTTTTTCATCTAAAAAACCAAACTTTCAGGGACTTTAAGCTTAAAATAGCCAAGTGTTGTTTACAACTATCTGTTTCAAGCGAATTTATTTTTTCCCCTTAATGCTATTCTTGAACTGAACTGCAAACTTCTCAAAAGCGTTCATTTAAAAACTATGTATAAAGACAGATAATTACAATTACAACAACAACAAACTCAGAATTAAAGATTTCTTTACCAGTTGCACAAAATATTTTTTTACTTCCAAAAACACTAATTCGTGGCTGTGACACATTTTGATGATTTGTGAAATAACAATAAAAAATCAGCCTAGTGCGAGTCGGAATCCTATACAAAGGATCTTGTACAGAGTATGAGTGACTTTTCAGTTTAAATTTTGTGTATTTGTATATTTCTATTCAAAAGATAAAATAATTTATATTGAAATCATGTCTTCTATGGAAACAACCTTTGTTTCTTAAGGTAAGGGACAGATTAGTTAATATTTGACCAATAAGAGTTATGAAAAAAGTTATTTGTCCTTTTCAAAGACTTATTAAGATATATAAGATTCTACTCATTAAAGGTAAGATATTAAATTGTTTATATTATAAATCGTCATTCGAAATGTTATGTGTCTGGAAAGATTGCACAATTTTTTTTTTAAATAGTAATTAAGCTTTTTTGGGCAATTTATACCTTGTATTAATTGCAAGTGTCTACCTACCTACCTTTATTTAACACTTCTGCATGTAACATTTAAAAGGAAAGACCATATTCGTAAAATGGACGGCTCTGTTAGGAAACTATTTAATTTTTAACTTCATTTTAGCAATTCTTATATAGAAGCGATTCTAACGGTTGTAGCCTATAACATACGGACGGAGTCACTTGGACATTATATCCAACACTATAGGATAACGCTTTTACTTTAAAAAGGCGTTTTTATAACAAACATTTTTTTTAGATCAAAATATTTTTCTTATACGGAAAGCAAAGAGGCTAAATTACAAATGACATTCTAACAGCTCATTCATGTTTAACTCATAACAATCAATATGATAATGAAAACAGTGATAAACAGCATCCATAATAATGTGAGGAAACAAATAAGAATATTTTAAAATAAAAATTGCATTCGTAACCAACTGACGGTTGGCACACAGCAAAAACAAATGTACAAGACGAGTTACAGAAAGAACCAAATTAGTATTGGTATGAATACTCCTCTTATTGTTATTTACAAAGTTAATTGGTTAAATAGATGATGTTTACAATGTACACAACTTAAGCTAAATAGATGCGAAGTAGGCTTGTAAAGGATCTAGAAATCCATTACATTCTGCTGGTGTCTAATTTTTCTTGTTTTCTTTGGAAAACATCCGTATAAAGTTAATAAATAAGTTTTCTTTAATATTTAGAAAAATGTAAAGAAAAAATAATTTATTTATTCAAGATTTAACATAGACATTTTCAGAGTCTTTCTTTTGAAATCAAACCAGAAATAAAGTTGCAATTTTACAAGAAACAAAACGCTGCAAAGATTATGTTTCAGCGCTTTGATAAAATAAATACTGAACCACAACATTCATTCAGCTGGAATATGTCTAATCATAGTTTGTGCTTTATAGCAAATGAAAATAACATTCAAGTAACAGTAGTAAGAAATGTTAACATAACAGCAGCTGACTTTCATGGCAATAATTAATAGAATTTGTTTTAAAACAGGAATGAATGAAAATATTTTGATAAGAAATTTAAAAAAAATATATAGACATTTCCTTTTCTCATAAATCAGATCAGTAAATCAATAGGAGGGCATATATAATGTGTTAGCATTAGTTTTAGTTGCAGAAAATTTTCAAATATTTATTTATCCCAGTGAACACACTCTGTTAATTTTAAATTTAATAGAAAAAGATGTACCGAAGACCCAAATTTCACTAGGATCTCAGTCTGAAGTTATTTCTGTTACATATTTTTTTTTTTTTTTTGTTACTGAAAATCACAAAATCATTTGATGAACGATTATCACTTTTAATGAAAATACAATGAAAAATAAATATTTTGCAAAAAAAAAAAACATTTTAAAAATAAAAATAGTTAAAAAAGTGTTTGAGGTATTTCATGAAGTTTGGAATAAATGAAGGAATTCTAGTTTTTTGTGACATTTTCATGTTTTACCAAATAACAACAATCTGTTTCTTCACTTTTTGGGTAAAGTTCGTGAAAATGAGAGGAAGCATTGTTTTTTCTCACAAAAGAACAAATTTATATACAAGTACGAGAACACAAAAACTTAATTTTAAACACAAAATAAAAACTCAAAGTATTTTGACTGTTTTAATAAGAAAAATTGATTTTAATAAATCAGGAAAAAGAAATAATAATTTACAGTCTGTCAATATTGAGTTTGCACACTGAAAACAAGCACGAGTTATTTAAAGTTTTTAGTAATTTCATAACGTACTTACACCAAAAAAAAATTTTATATACTCATAACATTAATTAGTATATATTTACACACATCGTGTCGAAAAAATTTATTGGGTTCAAAACAACAAAAACAAATCTTTACTTCATTTTACACTGTCAATAAACTCTGTGCACAAAAATGTTTTGTTTATCATTTCGTTAATTTTTGAAGTATTTAATATGGCTGGGAAGAGATTGTCGTGTGATATTTTTTAATTGATTTATTATAATCGCCAACTGGAAGGGAGTGCAGACGAGTTGTTGGACATGTTTTAAGAATTACGGAGAACAGCTTAAAATGTCATAAATCGAACCAAAAAAAGAAAATAGTCTGGATTTAAAGCAAGGAGGTGGGCGAAAAAATAAGATAAGCCGACGTGCTAAGCATTTCATTTTAAGAAAACTGGTTCTATCAAGGCAATGACCGTAAGCATAAGCATAAGAATGTGGCTGCTAAATAACTGCGGTCACGTCATCAACACACCCGCCCAGAGCACCGATCATAATCATGTAGAGAATTTACGGTTTAAAAAACTAAAGAATTATGAACTTAAGAAGTTAATATGATCAATGAAAAACCGTTTACAATGTGTGGTAGATGCTGTAGGTTTTCATACTTATGGCGTTTTCTTTTCTGACAAAAATGTTGCATATGTTTAACATTTTTTACACCTTTGTGTTCTTTTCTAAAAAATGTTCGATAGGGTAAATTAAAAGTATGTTCTTTTGAAAATATTTTGCACGAAAAAGTGTAAGATATGTTACATATTTTACCTTCAATTTTATGTAAGGGTAAGTATGCTACACTTTTTTTTAGTAGTTTTTACTTTTGATAAGTGATGTTTGCTTTTGTTGCTAAACCCAGTGTTATATTACTTTATGTTTGAAAAGCTAATTAAACATTACTGACATGGAAAGGAAGTTTTTGTTCTATTGTGCTATAAAATGTGTAGCAAATTTTCGGGGTTAAGGCAACATGCAAAACATTTTATGTGATTGTGGGTAACATTTATTTTCAGAAAAGAAAACGCCATTAATATTACAAATTTTTGAGTTTTATTTTTTAATTTTTTAATTTATTATTCAAGCACAAGGTCTTTTATTTTTTATTTCAGGCTTGTCCGCTGAAACAAAAAGTGCAAGGAAATTTTTGTGCAAAGAGTTTTAACAGAGTAAAATGAAGGAAAATTTTGTTTTTGTTGTATTTCTTCCTTGTTTTGATCCCAATAAATTTTTTTTACACACGATGTGTGTAAATATATACTAATTTATGTAATGTGTACATATTTTTTTTTTTTTTTTTGTATAAATACGTTATGAAATTACTAAAAACTTCAAATAAATCGCGCTTATTTTCAGTGTGCAAACTCAATATTGACAGACTGTATTTTGTATTTTATTTGTGTTTTAAAGCTGTTGTAAAACTTTAAATAACTTGAACGAAGAAAAAGTTTGGACTAGAAGAAGAGGAAATTTATTCTCTCCCACGGGATCCCAAAGAAAAGTAAAAAAGCAGACGTAATGTTTATTAAAATTTGATTTTTGGTATTTAATAATGATAATTTACATAAAAACTTTGAGGAGTCTACGGTTTTAGGTGCAATTTCAGTTCAATAGTGATATTTCTACGGCTGGTTAAGAATTTAAGTCTACTTTTTTATTAACTTTAGATCTCTGGGAACTATGTGCTATTTTTGTAAATTTTTAGTCGTTCTCCTTTCAAAATAGATTCATAGATTAATTTCAAAAATAACTAGATCTTATTTTTTTTTTTAGAATAAAAGTTCAGAACTTGAGTCACATATAAGTAAAATCAAGAGTCAAATCTAGAAATATATATTATAATATGGGATCATAAATTGTAGAAATTGCAAATCTTTTCACCCGAGGTACGATTAAAAAACGCAAAACTGATCAAACAATATAAATCCACAGAACCCCTTTGAAAGTTTCTATATTTAATATAAACCTTTAGTAAGGTTTTTACACATGGTCGATCTTTTTAAGCTGAAATTCTAAACCTTAAAAAACATTCATTATCAATATCAAAATTCTGACTTGTACGGCATTTACACTATGCAATTTTTCATGAAACTAGCATGAAATTGTTGTTTGTTTGTGAAGAAGGAGGAGTACTGTTGCTAATGTTTACGCATAATGCTGTAACTTAAATAAAAAATTGAGAAAAAAATGCACCAAAAAATTGCATAGTGTAAATATGGACTTGGTTGTAAGATATTTTTAATATCAGGGGGCAAATTACGGCATTCGATATCGATCGAAATTTCAATAGAATTTCAATGTAAATTTCAATCGATATCGAATTCCTTAATTTTTCCCCAGTTCTCTTAAACGCGTTAAACACTAAGTTGAAATAATAGCAGAGAAAAATAATAAATAATTTAAATTGATTTTTACATACACACACATACAGCACATGAATGATTCTTTTTTTTTAAACCTGCTGGTATTGGTTGACTGAAGTATGAGACAATAAGTGTCAGGAAGTTAGTTTAACTAACTTTTATTTTGTTACTTTTAGCTTCCTCTATCCGTTTTAATACATTCATCAACGTCGAAACATATTTGCTGATAATGTAATTTTTTTTCTTCGCTCCCTCATTTTTTTTTTCACATCAATTTATAACACTGCGAATTCTTTTGGAATTTTTTGTGTTTTTTTTTTTTTTTTTTGGTTACTTGCTGTTTTATGTGTGTAAAGGAATGCTTGAAGTGTGTCTTGCAATTTTTCATGTTCGCTCTTTTTTATTATTTGCACATAAAAAATTATGCCGGATATGAGCGGAAATTCAATTAATATTTTTTTTCGCGTTTTAATTTTTTTTTTGCTAGAACCGCTTTAAAATACATATTTTAAATTTTACTGAAACTGAATTCATTTAAGTTTTTGTTTATAAATTCATATGATCAAGGTTGCATTGTAATGTTTTTTGTTTAATTCGTATTAATTTTCTATTGAAATAAGAGAAAATTATACGTTTTACAACAAATTTAATCCTCTATTATTGCCTTAATTTTAAATGTAAGCATATGTTTATTGAAATTATTGCGTATAATGCATTGTAATGAAAATAATTTTAAAATTAATTTTCGTGTTAATTTTCGCCTTTTTTACAACGTCTGAAAATATTGAAATATGTGTAAGTTACATGCACATGCTGACAATAATACAATCAAATATCTTGATAAAAGTAACCAAGTGAATCCCTACAACATTTTTAATGAACTGCATTCCTTTAAAGCAACATTCCAAGTTAAACCGTTTTCTTGCAATTAAAAACGTATTTGTAACTGCTCTTTTATAAAGAACACATCAAAGCAAATGATGTTATGATTTGTATTTATATAAACCGAACGAGAGCTTGTTAGTGGGTTGTCATAGTTGTTTTTATTTAAGCAGCGTAGTACACGCACTTTGATTTTCTGTGAAGATGAATAATGTTTAAAAATTAAAAAAAAAAAAATCATCAATGAAAAGAACTGTGGCACAGAAAAGCTCATAAAACAAAAAAATAATAAAATTATTAATTCATTGGACCCGTTTGTTAGAAAAAAATATGCTTTTGTCACTTATTTTCTTGTACAAATGTTCTATTTCTTTTTTTTTTTAATCATTGAAAGTAAAGCATTTTGAGTTTATTTTATCATCTGCATGTTGGATATTTGCGCCTTTTGAAGGAATTTAAATTTTTGTAGGATTCCTAAAAAAGCTCCAGCTTCAGCTTCGTGCTTTAATGGCTAACTTCAACAAAATCCCTTTAAAAAAATCTCTCTTAACGAATTTTTTTTAATAAAATCAAAACTGCTTACCAAAAATAAATTGTTGCCTTAATTTATCTACAATGATGTATGGGGAGGAACTCGCATCTCAAACATTGTAAGAAAATCGTCTGATAAATAAAATTGTCACTAAAGAATAGGAAAACATATTTTAAGGAACTTCATTTAAGCCTACTCATGAGAGTGTGGAATAACAAACTTTTGAGGTGCATAAGAAGATGTAATCCGTTATACGAATCTTAATAATAAGTCAAATGCTGCCAGCTGTTATTAATTTTGGCCAATAAATGCGATTAAATTACCCATACTGCATAGGCACCAATGTATACAAAATGTTTCTTTTTTTTAATTATTTTTTATCGTTTTGTAATCAGGGCCCAAATCGTCGCATTCGTGATCGAGTGAGGTTTCGTATCGAGTAAAATTTCGTGACGTAGCATTCGAATCGAAATTTGTTTAAAAATGTAAAAGATTTTGAGTAAAGGTATTCGATCGACTACTCGTTATCGAATGCCATGATCTCAAATTTCGATGCAAGCTATTCGATATCGAGTACGGCGATCCCAAAATGTAAAATTTCGATCAAAGTCATTCGATCACGAATGCGACGATTTGGGCCCAGTGTAAGCAATAGAAAAAATGAGTTACTTATCAAAATAATATAAGATGTGAGATTAGCAATATTTGTTTTAATAACGTCTATAAATTATAAATCTTTAGGGACTTTGGATATAAAACCCAAACTTTTTTTTTAAAAAGTAATATTGGTCTTGAAGATTATTTCTTCCGTTCTTTGTAAATTTTTATTTAAGTAAGAAAAAAATAGGTCATGTGGAAAAGTTTTACTTTTTTCCTTAAGAGAAAGCCCAAACAGAGTGTGTAAACGCAAAACAAGACCTTTTAATCTTTTCTATCGTAGAAGCACATCTTTCAAAGAAAAGTCACCCAAATTAAATTTCACAAATCATTTTTAAAATATTTGATAGGGAGTCCCCGTTCTCTACAAACCCCTCATATAAGCTTTTTACATAACAGCTGTGTAAATATTTTTAATATATAAATCGTTGTGTTTAAATATTCTTTGTGACAGAATTCTTTTTTTTTAATACTCCTAAATGAGAAAAACAAAAAATTTAAATTTGAAAATGTTGCTAAAATATATTTTTAGTTTATTACTCATAAATTTTATCATCACAATAATCTATAAACTAAAAATTTCATGGAAATGTACTCAATTTCAAATCTAAATCTATTTAGTAAAATTTTAGTTTTCTTTATCCATTTACAAAAGGCTTTTATTTTGTAGTTATAACGTATAAATATTTCACCGTATATTAAATGGGAAATTGAACAACAACAAAATAAAAATACCGGGCGCTTAACCTGTTGTATTGAAAAATATATATGTAAATATTTTAAAAGTTTGCACGAGTGTATACAATTTTAATAAAATAAATATTAAATTTTCGTAATACTGTGTAAGTCTACAAATAGCCATCATTCATTTTAGAAACAAATATAAAGCAAAAAAAAAGAACACAAAACCATTAAAAAAAATCTCCATTTTCAACAAAAAAAAAAATACATTTTGTTGCTTAAGCCGTGGCATACCTTTATGGGTATAAGCGTTCTAATCTTTTTTTATTTTTTCCATGAATATATTTTTATTACTTTTTCTGTTTTCCCCCTAAAAAATGAAACAACAAAATTTGATTAACTTCCACTGTAAATTTTGTTTGCAACCAGTAACGATTGCAACAACAAATAGAAGAAAAAAATTATATAATTCCTATTTCCCACAGAATAAATATATACTAACGCCGCATATTAATACTCTGTTATATTTTTTTATAAAAAGCAATACAGATATAAAAAGTAAAATAAATAAAATCAAATTATTAAAAAAAATTTAATTTAAAAAAAAAAACATTGGGCGGCGGGTGGCAAACGAAGAGGCAGAAGCAAAAACAATATTTATACATGTTTTATAAAACAACAAATATATAAAAAAGAAAAAATCCCTGAATAAAGCTGGCTGGTATTGTAACCGTTTGTGCCTAAAACCATGCAAATTAAATTTAATGGAAAATTTATTGCGTGATTTAGCACGTTGTACAGTGAGTGAACTAGTGAAGCTGTGCATATTTAACATAAATGAAAAAGTGAACTAGTGAATTTTTAAATATATCAACAACTTAAACACACTGTAATACATACAGTTAATAAATTTCAAATAAAACGTATGGCAAAATATAAAAGAAATAATTTATAACTTCAAATTATAAATTAAGTGGTTTTAAAAGAATTACCCTGTAGGTAATAAAAAAAATGTTATGTGTGCAAAAGTAAAAGACGGTCATGGTTTAAATATAATATTTTCGTAAATATTTGTATGCAATATTTATTTAAATGGCATTAAAAAAAATTTATTTCATGTTTTGTTTGGTTTGACTTCTGTTTTAGCAATAATTTTTATTTCTTTTGCGTTAAATTTATTGTTTTTCTTTTATAAGGTTATAAAACAATCAACTTTAATGCATTAATAATTGAATTATATTTTGAGTCAATATATTTTAAATATTTTTTTAAAGCTGTAGAAAAACAAAAATTAAAGAAAAAACAAACTGAAATTGAAATATTTAATTAAATCAAAATATTAATTAAGCCCGTTTCACACTATAATACTGAGTATAAAGATTTGTCAAATACCTGTGTGTATTATGAAAAAGTGTGACAGTGTGGAAGCAAATATAATGTCTATGTCAATTAATACGGAAAGGAATTTGACATCCCATAATAATATTCGATTTTAGAAATTTTTCTAAACACTCTGAGTTTTCATTTTGATAGGGCTGTTTTGCTGCTCATAACCCAGCCAACCATTAAATGAGCACTTCGAAAAAAGACTCTTAGAAAAACCCATCTTAGGAGATGGCTCACTCTATGACACCCAAATATGTGTATCTTTAGAGCTATAAATTTAAGAGCTTAAAAAATATAACTTTCTTCTCCTTACATAAATAAAGGGTCATCCAAAAAACGCGCCTACATGTTTCTTTAAAATAAAACACAAACTATTTGCAATTTTTTCAATCTGTTTTTTTTTATTAAAAGTATGATCCATTACAATTATAAGTGGAATAGAATATCATTCAAATGTCCACCATGACTGCGTCTGCAGACAAAAATCCGAATATCGAAATTTTCAATGACTTTCCGACATGTTGCTGGTGTTATTTCACGAATTGCAACTTGAATGTTGTTCTTTAGATCATTAATTGTCTGTGGCTTGTTAGCATACACTCGACTTTTCAAAAAACCCCACAAAAAAAATCTATTGGTGTTAGATCACATGACCTTGGAGGCCAATTGAAATCTGCATTTGGAGAAATTACACGTTGAGGAAATTTTGATCGCAAAAGCGTAATGTTTTCTCGAGTTGTGTGACATGTAGCACCGTCTTCCTGGAAATAGACGTCAGACACATCAATATGATTCAAGTGTGTCCATAAAAAGTCTCTCAACATTGATTGGTATCGCTCAGCATTCACAGTAACAGCATTTCCAGCATCATCTTCGAAGAAAAATGGCCCAATGATCCCATTTGCCCAAAATGCACACCAAACAGTAACTTTTTGTGGGTGTAGAGATTTTTCATGAATAACACAAGGATTTTCATCACCCCAGATACGACAATTTTGCTCATTGACGAATCCATCCATTCTGAAATGAGCTTCGTCACTAAACAAAATTTTGCTTGAAAAGCAATGGCCACTTTCATAATAACTTTGGATGATGTAAACGCGTTGTTGCAATGTGTACCTGTCCATGGTTAAAACTGTACTACCTTCTAAGAAAACAAAATGGCTTATGTCATTTGAAAAGATGTCACGTGTAAAAATTATATAGTGCTGACATCTAGGCGTCACATTTGGATGACCCTTTATCTATGTATATATAAAATTTTCTTGTAATCGTTGGAGAATTCTATGATCGTTATTTCCATTTACCTCTGAGATCCGGGGACAGATAAATATTAGACATTATAATTATGAAACTATCTACGTTTCGAGTTTCATTAAAATAAATTAGCTGAGACTTTGTTAAAATTGTTAAAGACGCATAAAAATGCTCGTTTTCCTCTTTCTGCTTCTATTGGCGGGCTATTTGAAAATATAAACACCCTTTTTACCATTATCTACCCGTGTTTCACGCTCGCACAAACAAACTAATAAACAAACAAACTTACAAATAGATTTGGTTCGTTATCCCAAGGGAACAATCTTACCGTGTCCACCTTTGCAATCCAGCCAGTTTTTTGCTAGATAATGCACACTTACATTTTTACAAAACTGTTACAAGGCCCCCTGCTGCAACTCAGATAATTTCGAGAACAGATATACAGATTAATTTAGCAATCTGTGATATAAAACTTCAAGGATTTTCCCATAATAATTTCCAAGTCACATGGTGATTAAAATTGACGTTGTTTGGAAGGTACAAAGCACACAGTTCCAATCCAGCCAGTTTTCTGTTCGCAATAATAGGAGCGATACGTATGCAGAATTGTAACACTCTTCACTGTTTATTTATCTAGACACGACAATAATTTTTTACTTTATATGGGAGGTGCTACGCCCACTAAAGCATTTCAGCATAGCTTTTGCTATTCTTTGAACACTGAAAACAAACTGTCTTGTATAGAATTTTAATATTATGCCTGTTACAGTTCCTGAGCAATACGATGTTATATATTTTCTTTATATGGAAAATGCCACGCCCATATTCAAGTAAACAATACATAAATACATACATATATAAATACATAAAAACATATTTTACCTTTCAATTAGCCAGTAACAAACTCTGAAAATTTGATCGGTTTATTTTTACAGGCATTCCAGCAAACTCACACCAAGAAAAAAAAACAAACAAAGGTGTAAAGAAAGATATATAACTTGTGCTTTAATAATACCTTCATTATAGAAATGGACTTAAAGATTTATTTTTTCGCAGATCTCTTTACAATTTTGTACCATATTGTTTCATTCGAAATTCTCTCTTATAAAAAAAATTATTTTGCATATGTGTGTGTGTGTGTGTGTGTGTGGTAAATATTGTTATAATTCCCTATTTTAGAAACATTTTACAATGTTTTATTCAATGACACTGCAGACAGTTTTTGGCTAACCAAATGTACAAATGTCTGCCAAGGCTTTAAGCAATATTACAATAATAATAACAACAAGCAGAAGGCAAACTACGACGGCAAAAGCAGAGGTTTAAAGCGAAATATATATTTTCACAAATGTATACAGCAGGCAGCCGAATACTGTCAGTTATAGTTAAGCTTTAAGTACAAAATATTACAATAAATATATTTATGAATATTGGGGGTAAATAGGATGTTATAACAAAACGATTTTTTCTTTATTTGGAAATTTTTTTACTTTAACAAAAATATAAATGAAGAATTTAAATAAGATTTTAGTTTTATTCTTTTTTATTTTCTTAATATTATTTCTTATTTTTATTTTATTGTTTATTTTAATATGTTAAAAAGCCCAAAAATTTTTTGTATACCTTGTACTTTAGGGAAATATTGCAGCAACTACAACATCAAAATAATGCAAATAAAACTCTATGTGAAATAAAACAGAAACATAATAAAAACGGAAGTCTAGGTTAAAGGCATTAAACAAAACAAAAAAAGAAAAAGATATAAAAACTTAAAAAAATACAAAACTAGACAAGACATTACAAAACAACACTACTTAAAGAAAGAATGAAATAAAAAAAAATAAGAAGAACAATACATGATATTTTTTTGTATTATGACCAATGTTGTGGGCGGATTTATGGTCGGTAATAAATGTCTTTTGTGTTACACTAAATTACCAGGAGTCACAGAATTACAATAGACACGAGAAGACGACAAAGAAATTATACGAAATGAAAAACCTTAAACAGGAAGTTAAAATAAATGGTTTTCAAATTAGTTTCTCAATTTTTTTCTTTCTCTCTCTTTTTCTGTCTCTTCTTATTAAAACTGGTTTCATTCTTTAAGGGGGGTAAATAGAAAACAAAAATGTGATTCAAATTTCATTCAGCATTTTATCACAATTTAAGTTCTTGTTAGAGAATTAAAATACAAATGAAACTTATTATCGGACAAAAATTGAAGGAACACTTTTATATCTTTTTTACTTTGATGACTATAAAATTCAGAAGTGTAGAAGACAACAGGGAAAGGCCTTAATTATGTTGGGGGTATTTTTTTTCCTAAATATATTAAAGCAGAACATTCGCTAGCTCTTCCATTTCCTAGAACTACTAGTCGCCACTCAGATGTCTCAGGGACCACAAGTATTATTCGGTAAACAAAATTCTTGAATTTTTTTAAAGAACTAATGCACAAAATCCTTTACAATATTACTAAACAGAAAAGAAGAGAGCAGAATAGTTGCTAGATGTGTCATGAGTTGCAGGGAAATATAAAAAATTGCTGGCGGGGTAGCGGGGGAAGTGGGGTAGGTTAAGCCTTCCCCAGACAGATCCATCTCCACCAAGGTTCAAAGCTTCGTGAAGTTAGCCTAAATAATCCAATAACAGTAGTCCTGTTTAAACAAAACTGTCAGAATATGTCTTGCATACATTGAAAGTGACACGAAAAACCTCTTGCAGGAGCTTATTCTAATCTAAAATGTAATATTGCTGGAAAAAGTTCTCCATTGTCTCATGAGCATTGATGTTTTAGTGGGTTAGTGATGAGCGTCTTCGCCCTGTTTTGGACATTTTCGAGTAGCTTCAATGTAGTAGTTGAAATAAAGCTGCAAAACAATCGATAATACAATCGATAATATCGATAATTTTGTTTTTGGCTGACTATCGATAGCTTTATTCCGATAGCGATAGTATCGGATAGCGATAGTTGCTAGAATAACCCTAAAGTTAATGTCGACGTCGTTGACGGCGTCAAATGTCAAAAAAAAAGTTGAATCGTATAAAATTGTATGAGAGCAGTTAGTCTCAACGCGTTGCAACGCCGTAAAAGTTCAATCTGTTTCAACTTTTTCGGCGTTGAAACGCCGCCAACGACGTCGACATTAACTCCAGGGTAAGCACTCAAAAAAATTCGACACCATCGATAGTGTCGATAGTTTTTAAGCAAACTATCGAATGTGCCGACTTTCGATAGTTTTGCAGCTCTAAGTTGCAATGCGATAAGAGTTGTATATTATTGAGAACGTATAAAGAGAGAAAGAAAATACACCAATCTTCTTTTCAACAAACTGCTTTTGCTACTTAGCACAACACATTCACTTGCTACACCAAACACTGGTTACTTCAACGATGTTTAAAACTTCAACGTCGAATGGAAATGTTTGCTCAAACATCATATTTCTTTTCACAATATTTTTTCAATTTAATTAAAATTATATTTCTTCAGCAATTCAGCTTTAGACAAAGAAAATTAATTAAAAAAGTATGTGTATTTTTCATGAAAATCCTGAAAGCTCAGACTAAAAGAACCAAGAACACATTTATCAAATGTTCACAATTTTCGCATAGAACTGGCACAGCAATTTTTTTTATTTATTTCTTTCTATTACATGCAAAGGAACTTGTAGGAAAAATCTAAAATTGATTTTGTAAAATTTTCATTTGCTACAGTAGAATTACTAAGAAACATAATAAAACAAAAAAATTTTAAACTTTGTATAATTCTGTTTTAAAACTTTAAAAATATTTACTTTTTCTATTTTGACAGCTGCTCGAATCTTAACATGGAACAATAAAACAAAATCAAAAAATAAATTTACAAAGAATGACAAAATTAATTCTTTTTTTATATATGAAGGAAGATGATTGTATTGTGTAAACATTAGCACACACAAACACATACGCGTATATGTGCTAATGGATACAACATAAGCTTTAACGTTATAAATACACACAATGTTTTAATCTATAAAATACATGTGTGTAAAAATTGCAAATGTGTTTGGTGTTAAATGCAAATATTATTTTATTAGAAAATCAACTATTTTGGGACGGTTTGCCGACAGTCGCATCTTATTCTCATAATTCTTTAATGTTCAGGCAATATTTTCTATTTAGTTATTTTTTGTAACTGTGCTACATTCTTTAGGAAAGGGATAAATGAGTGATAAGACACGTGGTGATAGAAGAGAGAAAGAGCCATTTTATTAGTTAATTTACTTTGCCGGCAAATATGCTCTGAAGAAGTACCGACGAAGGATGCTGCATGTTGTAATGTTAATTCTGAATATGTATTTATACAATTAAAAAGCATTTTTATTTTTTGTGTACCGCAGGAATTGAACCCTGGCCAACCATATTTGTAGTTAACGAGCTTAACACCATGACTGTGGCAGCCGTAAATCTTATTCAACATAAATAAATTAAAAACCGTTGAAACCCGTGGCAAAAAAGTTTTTAATGTCCTTTAGGTAAGAAACCTGATACAACAGTAGTCATACGCCTTTTATTTGGATGATAGGGTTCTCTTATACTTGATATATTTTTAAGGGATATTCCTTCATTTTTAGTTAGTATGTGACATAGAAAGGTGCAGCCTTAACGAGTTTATTCGCTGCCGATTTAAATATTATTCACAATCTTATAGATTTACTAGCAGTACCCACGGCTTCGTCTGCGTGTCATTTCTAATTTTCTTTAAATTCATATTAAGAAAAATGTGGTTTTAGCTATATATTAAAGAGTTTAGTAGACAGTGTTAAAATTTTTCCACTTAAAAAAGTAAAATGTGGTGAAAACTGTATTAGCAGCAGTATACCGATGAAATAGGGTGTTTTCACAAATGTATTTCTAGTTTTTCTACGATAAAACACATTTTTAAGAAAAAAAAATATATTCTATATTTTAACCAAAGTTCTAGGGGACGTCCCCACAAAATTTTATTCAAATCCATCAAGTAGTTTTTACGTGATACGATGAAATTTCAAACGAAAATTCCAAAAATAAGTGCTCTGTATTCCATGTCGATTACTATCTACATCAACAACAACATTTTAAAAAATTATGTTACAGTTTTATTATATGAATAGATTATGTGTATGAGGATCGCAATGCTAAAATAAAAAAAAACTTTCATAATTATGTTTTCTAATGCAAAAAGCTTCCCAGCAAAAAAAAAAATTACTATTTTCGAGAAAACTATTATGTACAAATCCCTCAATAAGCACTTTTAAACTATCACTAGTAATCAGTCACGTCAGATTTTTTTTCCCTAGTCATTCATTCATTACTTTTGTACTTTCATTATTTTCAGTTTATGACAAACTTCGATTCATGTCGAATAAAGAAAAAGAATTATTCGATTAAGATGAATCTTGCTTAGAAGTAAAGCCGGATATATGGACTGGTGGTCTTTGTTACAAATCTTGTTAATAAAACTTTTCAAATTGATGTTCAATTTTTAATCTATGAAAAGCTTTCATTTCTCTACGATGTCTATGTTTGAGTTTTAATGTTTTTTCAACACTTCCATTTTTGTTCATCCAAAAGGAACAAGAAGGAACATTTTTTGAAAGAGTAAACTGTATGCATTTTTATCTAAGTGTTTGTTTGTGTGTATGTGCATATGTAAGTATATAAGCTGAATGGATTTTCTGCCTGATGAGGTGTCATTCAGAACTATATTTTTGTTTTTGTCCTAAAATTTTGAAGATTTTTACATTTAATCTGTTTAATCACAAATACTCTACACAAACAAATGCATCGGCACCCATATGAACAAGTTTTTAAATTCATACTATAATATATCTGTGTTTGTATTACAAGTGCACATAATGAAAATGTTTATGTTATGTATGGACGTTGCTGTGCGTGTGTGTGTGTGACAGTTTTCAAAATAATCATCATTATTGTCATCTTCATAATTATCAGTATTGTACTTCATATAAATTTGTGAATATTTGTATTTCTTTGTATCAAAATATTCACATTTTTATGGTAGTGTGTCGTTTATGTATGTGTGTGTGTGTGTATGTTGCATGCATGGCTGTGTGTGTATGAGTGTATGTGCATTTGTTGATAATCTCTTTGAATAACAATTTTAGGGTTATAAAATTCAATTAAGCTCACATTATGTCTTTTATTGCATCAAATTTTATGAAAACTCTGTTCAATAACATTAGTGCGTATGTGTTAGTGTTTATGTTTGTGTATACAAAACTAACAATGATATTAAAATTAAATCTAAAATAAATTTGTTTTTATACTTAAAAAAGCATGAAGCAAGAAAAGTTTGAGCTGCAAACATTGTTAAATGAAGCCTTTCATCTTTTTCACCATCCATTAGATACGAGTATTAAAGCCAAAAATTACCAAGTCGGACAAACAGTGGCATCTCAAAATAATTTTTTTTTTTTTTAATTTACAAAATTCCTTTGATTTGTTTTTAACAATTAACATAACAAGTCTTTATGTTTCAAATTTTATATTTTAATTGACACATTTTGTAAGCAAATACCTGTTGTCTCTGTAATTTATTTATCGTTTTCTGTATTTCAAATTACTTCAAAGATTAAACTGTTGTCACTGTAGATACTGTAGGTAGACACACATTACTATATCTAATGTTAACTGTATTTAAAGTTTATACAGGGATTTTGTGTCCACTTTTTATTCTATTACAATAACCACACAAATGTGAAGAAAACTACTTTTACATACAAACTTTACTCCGTTAACTTATTAAAATATATTTACGTATATATGTATATATGTATGTATGAATATGTGAAAATCTAACAAGATGTAGTGTGTGTAATGTTCCAGAACTTAAGTATCTTAAACCATTATTTGTCTACATAAAGTAAATACATCCCTTCTTATATTCACAAGTCTTTTTAGTCTTAATTTGCATCTTTAAACCATTGTAAATCTTAATGTGTCTCTGATGTCATGAGAGAATTTTGTTGCAAACCCAACATACAATTATGTTACTTAAAAAAGAACACTTAAATTGTAATAATTTAACAGGAAATGCAATTAAAATTTTTAACTTTTTATTCAACTTTTTACCAAATATTAAAAACAGAATCAGAATTAAAATAAAAACTGAAATAAACTAGAACTCAATTGGAATTAAACTAAACCCCATACTCGCAGAAAAAAAAACATGGTTGTGATGTGGTCACAATAACCATATTATGTTCTTTGTAACAATGTATAGTTGCGGAGAACAAATTATAGTTATTTTCTCCAAAACTTTAGTCACGATAAACATTTTTTGTTAACTTTTAACGATTATATGGTTACTGTGCACCAAAAATGCAACATGGTTGGTTTTAACTTAAAAAAATTTCAACCACAACCAAGGTTTTATAACTTTTTAAAAATAATATAAAATATTTAACCATAATATATTATTATCAATCAAAGTATGGTTTAAAGCAACAGAATAATGTTTTCACTAAAAAATATTTTGTTCAAGTTCTAGACAGTTAAGTTAGCTAAAATTTGAAATTGTTTTTTATTGATAGAGAAAGTGAAAAAATATAAATTTATGTACAAAATAAATAATTAAAAAAAACAGCAAAATATAAAAAGAAATAAAAAGGGCACCAATAATTAAAAAAAGTTGAAATAAATATATATGTATGTATGTATTGTATGCATATACATTTCTATTTTTGTGTTTGAAGCACAATTGTGATATCATTTATTTGGGCTTATAAACTATATTTTTATATAGCTGTTTCTTGTAGCTTATGATCTAAGCGTTATTATAAGCAAATAATTGATTTTTTGTGAATTTATCTTTCTAAATAATTTTTATAACAAATCGTAAATGAATAAAACAATAAAAACTAAGTCTTTTATATCTTGAAAATTTTAACCATATAATGTTTATATTTGAACAACAACAATATGGTTGCAAATGTAACAATACTATGTTTTGTTTGCAACCATATAATGCAACCATAATATGTTGCTCTTAGATTATGGTTACCTCAACCATATTTTTTCTTTGCGTGTACAACATTACATGTTTTTTACGTGTATTATAAACCGTAAAGGGCGCCAGTTTAAAATTTAAAAAGAAGAACTGCGTATCACTACAGCTCGAATAGCCAAAAGTTATAAAAAAATAAATTTAAAAATTATAGGGTGCCCCCATAGCTGACTTAAATTGGCCTATCTATTGAACCGTCATAGATAAACGCTTAAAAATTGGACAGAATGGCGATTACTATGACCGTTATAATGGCAGGGTCAAATAATCATTATTAAACTAATTAAGAATATGGGCAGGTAAAAATATTAAAAATTTAAATTAAATGGTGTACCAATAGTTTATTTAATTTGATATATATGGCCATACTTTTAAACAGTTGCAGACAGACGCTTGAAACTTACAATCAACCTGTATAACTAACTCCGCTTTAACAACATATTTAAAATTTGAGCTTGGAAATTAAAGGGTGTTCCAATAGCTGATGTAATTTATTGTATATGGCCAAACTTTTGAACCGTTACAGACAGACAGCTTACAACTTACAAGGCTTAGCCGGCTATATCAGCAAGCTTATAATTTGAACTTAAAAATTGCAGGGTGTACCCATAGTTGATGTAAATTGATCTGTATGGACCTATCCTTTGAACCGTTATAGACAAACGCTTGAACTTGGACTAATGGCCATTACTTTGATAGTTAAAATAGCAAGTATAAATATAAAAAATTATAAATTAAAGGGTTCCCCAATAGTTCATTTAATTTTGGTATAATATCATGCTCTTAAACAGTTATAAACACTCTGTTTAATTTTATATAGAACCTGTATTGTTAAGTGCGCTATAACACAAAGTAAACAATTTGAATTTAAAAATTAAAGGGTGTTCCCGTTATAGATAAATACTTAAAAAATGGTCAGAATCTCCACTACTTTGTCTGGTATAATAAGAAGTATAAGTATTTAAAATTGTAAATTAAAGGGTGTTACAATAATTGATGTAATCTGATGTATATTTCCAAACCGTTGAACCGTTATAGACAGACATCTGAGATATAATTTAAAGTCGGTTTTTCTTGCAAGAATTATTATAATGAATGCTTGGAAAAAATAAACAAATCAGTCCCAACAGTGACGAATGACAAGAAGTGAAGCAGAGCTTTTTACTCATGAAAACATGAACTAAATCAGAACTGTACTACTGCCGAAATAGAGCGGATCCATAGCGTAACTTGTGGGGTTAAACCGGAAAATCAACATAATATTTTACTTTTCGATTTGTAAGTTGTTTAAGTTTTGATAAAAAGGCCCTTGATATAGCAACATATGATAAAACCAAATCATTTAAGTGAAAGTTGGACTTACACCACGAGAATGTTAGTTTTTATTATTACGTTTCAGCAGATTAGGTTTTCTATGAAAACACCCTTTTATTTGTAATCTGGGGTGTCCCCATAATAAAACACATATGACATCTGCACTAGAACTGAATTAGATTTTTAAAAGACCTGAGTAAGAACTGAACTAAAACTGCAAAATAACTAAAGTAGAACTGAGTCAAAATCAAACTAAAACTTAGCTACTTCTGAAAAACGAATGAAAGCTCTCCAGATTTTTTAATAATAGATTATTCTTTATAAACTGATTTATTAAATTTAGCTATTCATCAAACTAAACTTAGCTTCTTCTGGAAAACGAATGAAAGCACTGCAGAGTTTTTAATAATAGGTTGATTACTTTTATTTTATAATTATTTATAATTTCGATACGATATTTTTATCACAAACAGAAACGTTCGTAATAATGAAAGGAAATAAGTTTTTAAGAAATGAAAAACTGTGCTACGTGTACAAAGAGTTTTATTAATTAACATCTGAAAAAGTGCGTTAAATAAATTTAAAATCAAAAAAAATAAAAGCAATAAAAATAAATAGCACAATAATAAATGTCATAGCAATAATATTCATTTGAGTTCTGCGAATTGAAAATACAGCAGAGCACTTATTTTAGCTTCGGAAGAAAGCAACAACCGTTTTTATATTTACAAGCATGTATACATATAAATATATATTTGTAATTTTTTATTACTGCCCGCATTGCCTTCGAGAATTTTGACTCTTTGCAAAAGTGACATCATTACCCATTACAATACAATATCTATCAAAAACATACGAAACGCGAAAAATCTACACAGGAGGTAAAAAAAATAATTTAAGGTAAAGAACCGGAATTTTTACCTTACAATTTATTAATTCTCGATAAAGTAATTTAGATTAATCAATACGGATTATCGTAGGTAAAAGCATATCTCGATGGCCATTTCGCTATCTCACACTGAACTCACAGATTCTTCTTTAAACTAAAAATACTGCCCAAATAATTGGACTAAATTGCAATAATCAATTGAAAATAAAAGCCAAAAGTCAAAATTAAAACAAAAGTAACAACCGAAAGGAAATGACGAATTTATTTCTAAGAAATCTCGAAATAATGATAATAATTTCAAATGGGTGCATGAAGTCAAAATAATTTTTGTGATCAAAAAAAAAAAAAAAAAATGAACTGTGTCAGGTTTCTCTATTAACATTAAAAGTTTTTTGTCCAATATAGTTCAAAAAGAACGAGAGAGAGTTTGTCACATAAACGAAATGATTAGTATAAGTGTAAGCGTGTGTAATTTCTAGAATAATCATTTCCCACCGCATGAAATATATATATAGTCTGTCTTCTTATGCATAAAGAAATCGATTGAGCGATGTCTGTCTGTCCGTCGGTGTAAGCCGCGGCAAACTTTATTTCACAAAAAAAAAATAAATAAATATGTCAATCGATCAGACATAGTGTCGAGAGAGGTGCTATTGGAAATCAGCATGATCGGTCCATGCCCTTCGAGGCAACAGGCAAAACACCACGCCTGCCTCTAATTTTTTATGTCATTTGGAACAATAAAGTAAATCCAATAAAAAAATAAATATATGGGGCGATAGAGAATTAAAAAATAATACTAAAAACATAAAATGAAAAAATTGGTGCTTGCCTATATTTTCCGAGTTACGGGCCTCTGAAATTTTAAAAATTTTTAAAATATCAATAGGGATATCATTTTAAAGCTTTTGAAGAAATCTTTAAGGAAATGCTACTATTTTTTAAAAATGCTTAACCGATTAAGAGCCGATGACATTTTTATGTAAAATAATATGCAGTACCAAAAATTTTTTTATTTTTTAATTCTCTGACACCCCAATATTTGCTTTTTTGATTGGAGTTACTTTGCTAAACTACATTTACATAGATGATGAAGGGAATATTAGATTCACCATAGCAGAATATAGCACTCTTACTTGGTTTTCTTTAACATTCAATAAGTGACGTAACAAATTTTGTCGTTGTTGATTTTGCTGTGCAATGATTTGAAATTTTTCAAAATTGCACAAATATTTGATGTATTTAAAATGCAAAAAAAAATGCTATTGGCATTATTGATACTTCTCTTTATAGTCACTCATATTTTTTATATTTTAGCATTTCAGTGTCTTATTCAAAGATGATAAAGCATTATAACGATATTGAAATTCATATCATATTGTATTTATGCATATGAAAAGTTGTTATGTTAAATATATGTATACACTTTAGCTGTCTGTATTAACAAAGTTACACATATACACACACGCACATACACGAATACCAAGCCGCCATTCATCCCAAGTTATTGAGTGGCAGATAGACAAGAAAGCAATTTCGTTAACTTATTTATAACAATTTGGTTACAATTTTCTGTAACATTATTGTGTTATTATTTGCTGTTGTTTTATAAACGATTTTCTCACATTATTTTTTTTTTTATTTTATTTATGCTTCAAGTCATTTTCAGAATAAATAAAAAATAATTTCTTTATTGGAATTTTTCATTTTTTATTATTTTATATTTTCAATTTTCAATAACAATTTATTAAGCTTATGCTCATGCTTAAATGCTTTTAAGGTTTTCTTTTTGTTTTTTCAAAAATGTAAAGACATTTAGGTGAAAATAAAATAAGGGAAAAAATAAAGTAATAAAATAAAATGATGTGTGTATGTCAAGTATTTACAATTTATTATAATTTAGAAAAATAAGGGCAACACAAAAGAAATTGTAACATGTTGCGCGTTCAGCAACGTTGTGAAGGAAAACACATCTTACACAAAATATTTTCAAATAAAATAAAATTCTTTTTGCAATTGACAGGTAAAAGATAGATAGCAGTTAAATGCTTTTTCATCTTCTCTTTGCATGATTTTTGTTTTTTAAGTTTGTCAACAACCACCTTCAAATGTTAAACGCAAATCAAAGGTAAAATATCTAAGTTGAAATTCCTGAATGAAGATAAAAAATGAAAAACAAAATATGGCAGCGATAAAGAATTCGGCAAAAATTCTTACATTTGAATTGCTACAGAACGCTTAAAAAGGAAAAATTTCCTTTTGCTCAGAAGAATAATAAAATTCTTAACTATTTTCAATTCCTAATGAAGACAAAACCACACAAAATACCACATGCTTAAACGCTGTACTCATGTGCTGAAATTGCTGCATAAAAAGTAATTTTTCTAATTTAATTTCTAAGTTTTTCTTTTAATTTTATGAATTTTATATTTATTTAAATTTTCCTTCATTGCTAATTAAAATTGTCTCAAGGTTTCTTTCTGAACGAAGTTTTAGCCTTTCTATTGACTTAGAAAATTCTTCGGAAGAGGAGAACAACCTCTATATTTGCAAACGTTACCGCTATACTCAGTTTAGGAATTTTTTTCTTCTAATGTTCTGAAAAACTTACAAGCTGCTCTAAGTACAGTAAATGAATATTTTTCGAAGTGGAAGATACTTGTAAATGGAAGTTGTTTTTAAATCCATTTACTTCTTTAGAAGGATAACAATCTTGTAATCTACCTAAAAACAATTTAACTGTGGACAAAAATTGTGTCTCTTGGTTGGGAAGAGCAAATTACTTGGGCGTACTTTTAAGTCCCAAGCTTAACTTTAATCAGCATATATTGTATATCATCGATAAACGAATAAGGTGACTTTGCTTTACTCTTTATTAAATAGAAATTCCAAACTCAAAATTCATAATAAAAATTTGTTTTTTAAATCTACATTGCATTAATGTTCTATGTCGTCTCTGTTTGGTCTATATTAGCAGATTACCATATAAAAGTGTTAGTTTCTCAAAATAAACTCTTAAAATGATGTACAATTTGCCTTGGCACTACTATACAGAACAACTGCACTCTGTGGCCAATGTAGCTCTTGTTAAAAACATAATAAAAAAATCTAAATTTTAATTTCAACTCCAGATATCTGCATTCTGAATATACACATATCAAAGAACTTGCTTCTTTATGATTTTACATTTAGCTTAAGTTTTTTTATACCCTTTAATAATGCTCATAAAAGTTTTTTTTTCTAAATTTTTTCTTTACTTTATGTGTTACGCAGTTCACCATTATTTAAAAATCATTGTCTTCTGTACTTAAGTAGAAAAGGATGCAATCCTAATCTCTATATGTGAAAATAACAAAATATGTGCTTATTATAATAAATAATAATAATATTTACAATGAAATTAATTATTTGAATGTAATGTATAACCAACATATCTGTAAGTTAGGTTTAAGTTCATGTACACTTCATTTATATCTTATTAAAAACAATATTTTTGAATGATTTTTTAATAATTAGAAATGATGATGTTTACGCGTAAGTGCAGCACGCAGCGGATTACAAAATCCATTATTACATTTTTAAAGTTTCTATAAAAATTTACACATCATTTGAATAATATTTTCCCTCTTAACGAAATCGAAAAGCAAACTTAAAATTAATTCCGACTAATTCTGAATAATTGAAATTTAATTAGGAACAAAAAAAAAACATTTGAGTTACTTCAGGTGAGTTAGATTTTCGTTATTAATATTTTATTAACTTGGTATTTAGTTATAAGAATGTTTGCAAAGGTAAAAAAATGTCAGTTACTAAATTAGATTTATCACAATTATTTTGACACGCTTTTTACACAAGAATTACTTAAAACATTTTCTTATATTATCAAAAGAAATTTCTACATTTATCGTTGTTTGAACTCTTTTCTAATGATAATCTCAATAAATTTATTATATTGCTGACTACTTTCCATAAAAACGGCTCAAATCAAAAACCTAAAAGAAATAATTTAAACCCTCATACAGTTTCTAATAATCACAAATCAAATTTATTATTATATTTTACACTAGCAGCGCCCACAACTTCGTCTGCATGCCGTTCCTAAAATTCTTAAAATTAAAATTTAGAAAAATTTGGTTTTAAATATTTATTCCAAGGTTCAGTAGACGCGTTAAAAAATTTTCGTCTACAAAAATAAAAAGTGCTGACAACTGTTTCAGTAACATTATACCGTCAAAACTGGGTGCCTTTCTCTACGAAATGACCTATTATTATGAAAAAAAAGTATTTTATACCGGAACCAAGATTCTAAGGGACCTCCTTACAAAATTTCGTTCAAATCCATCCAGCGATTTTTACGTCATGCGAACACAGACAGACAGATAAATATTCCAAAAATAGGCGTTTTGTATTTCATATCGATTACTATGAACACCAACATTAAAATTTTCAAAAAAAAATATTCCATGTATAGATATGACCCCGTTATAGGTTTATTAAAGGTATAGATACAATTTTTACTTATGAAATTGCCTACTTACTCGTATTTGAAAACAAAAACAACAAAAATCAATGGCAAATATAGAAAACTTTAACCTACAATTAGCATTGCCACCAGTGTAAATATTTAACAAACCATTAGTGCTGTTTTTTTTTTGTTGTTGTTTCTTAAAAAAAACCTACAATTATTCTCGTAAATCCCATCATCAATGACTGGAAATAATAGAAAATGAAAAATACCAAATAGAAAATAGAAAATAGAAAATAAACTCAACTACAACAAACATTCATACACAACGATAAAAATTTATATGCACACATTTTAATGGCGTTATAGCATGGGTAAATTGTTGTTGTGCTGCTGCTATTTCATATTTGCATTGTCATTGTAAAAAGTTGACAAAATATTTACAAAGAAAACAACCGACAGCAATGCTGAAATATTACACACATTAAACATATAGAAAGTATGCGTGGGACAAATTAACACAACAATATGCAACACACACATTAACATACCAACGGATATACCGATATACCGTTACAACACCAACGCAATTCTTTAACATTCAAATCCAGCTAAAATTCGCATCACTGTGTGTGAAAAAATAAAATGTAACATTTCAAACGGCAACTTGAAAGGACTCAGTTGACGATAAATAAAAAGTTCAGGACAAGAGAGGAAGCAATAACAACAAAAAAGATGATTGTTTATTTGCTTGTTTTACACACATTTCAATGTACGGTATTCAAAACACAACAACAAAGAAAAAAAATATAATCATTATGATAAAAGGTGTGTATGTTCATATCTGGAAGTCTTAATGTGAGTGTGCATTTATTTTACTTTTTTACAAAAACTGAAAGCCTGTTAGTTTTTAATACTTTAACACCAGTTTGAAGCACCACTACACGTTAACATGGCCATGTGCCATGCATGCACTATTCATATACCCAAGAAGAAGAAGAAGAATAAAATACTAGAGTAAAAACAGAAAATATAAAATACAAAATAGACTTGTTTGTTGTGTGGAGGTTGGTTGCAGGCAGTTCTTATGTTATTTGGTAAACATGAACACGTTTTTTTTCCTCTTGTACTTTCTCACATATTAACACACAGCCGTACAACTCCTTATTCGACAACATTTGCGCCAAAGTTGAAAGACGATTTCTATGAATGTGTTTACAAGCAAATATGCCTAAAGGTGTTATTTATTTGCTTTACGTATTCAAAAGCTAAAATATAATAGCAGCAAATATCTTTAATGGTACTGTAATTAAAAAAATAGTCAAGCGATCAATGTCCAGCTAGGCCCCTGACAAATAGAAGACACACACTTCCAAGTTTGTAAATTTATATACTTTAAATAAATATAAGTAAGTAACTATATAAAATAAATAAACACAAGCTATTGCTGAGTTTTCTTTATTTAATTCTCATTTGGTTATTTTTAAATTTACTTTTAAATTTCATCTAAATTTGCAAGACAAAAAAGGTTTTTTTTTAAAGAAGTAGCACTTCAGGCACTAAATACCTACTCCGTTTTTAACCGTACTACTTTCTTTAGGAAAGGGATTGTTGAGAAAGAAGACAGGTGGTGAAAGGAGATATATATAAACATTTTATTAATTATTTTACTTCGCCGGCGAATATGCTATGAAGAAGTGCCGACGAAGGAGCCTGCATGTTTTAATGTTAATTCTGATTATGTATTTATACCATTAAACAGAAAACAACATTTTTATTTTTTGACTCCCGCAAGGGTTGAACCCAGGTCAGCCAGATTTGTAGTCAACGTGCTTACCACCTTGACTACAACAATAAAGAAGGCAATAGAATCTGCTTTGCTCCCAATAAATAAATTTCAGTGAATTTATCTTTAAACATAATTCAAAATAAATATCATATCAATTTCCTTTTATCGTGCCTGATTCTCACAAAATAAAATGTATTACTGCGGGAAAAGCATATTCATATGGCCATTTCGCTACTACTCATACAGCTCATCAGTGGATTCTACCCAAATTTTGTAAATTAAAACTCAGAGTCTTATATCAAAAACCAAATCGATTAAATGAGAACTCTATCGAAAAGGCCATGAAGAACTACAAAAAAGCAGTAACCATTGAGTAACTATTTTTTTCTTTTTAGTTTTCAATTTTTTTACATAAGGGAACCATTCATATGTATTGAAAAGATTCAATGAAAAAATAAAAATTTAAAACAATATTTTATTAACAAGCAAATTACACATGCAAATATATTAATATGAAAATATATTATTCGAAATTCTTTTTTTGAGCACGATTAAAGTAAATTAACATAAAAAAGATTACGAATAATAAATTTTCATATTGATAAATATCATATCAAAAATTCATTGTAAATATTTTTTTAAAGAAACTCTTAATTCCCAAAGATCCTTTTAACTTAAGCCTTTTCAATTCAACTCGAGTACGTAAAATTATTCTATAGGGTTTACAGCAACTCACCTGTGCTTAAGCTATTTTTCTTTTGATTATATTAAATGTAAAGAAGTTTTTTTTCACTTGTATTTGAATCATTTAATACAGCTTGAAACAAGCAGTTGAAAAACATGCTGTTTTACTTGCTTTTTGTTAAGATTATATGTACACGTATTTGTTCAGTTGTTTGTGTATATTTGTATATAACATGTTTGTTGTACAAATATTTTCTCATTTATTAGCATTTCTATCATCTCACTAGTTAAAAGCTAATTATTTCCACTTTTATTTTTCTTTTAACATCTTTGTTGTGAATGTAATTGAAAAAGAGATTTATTTTCTTTATTTCAATGTAATTAAATTCTCCTTCTGCCTGTTTTAATTTCACTTTTTTAATTGTTGCTTGACATTTTTTGTTCTTTTGTAATTTTTTTTTTTTATTTCTATCTAAACACCTTGTTTATTTTTATGTACTTTTTCTCTGTGAATTCTCAGTTTAGTTTTATGTTTTTTTATTAAAAAACATCAAGTGTTTGTTCACATCGCCTGTGCTCTTTTACAATCTAAACTCACTTTCATAATGGGCTTCAATATAATTAAAATTTTTTTAAAAGGTTTTGTCCTTGATAAGTGTTAAAACAAGAGTGGAGCATGAATGCATTGCTGTGGAATTAATTGTTGTCAAAATCTACCTGACAACTGTTGAAATTAAAATCTATAAATTAAAAAAAGTATTAAACAAAAATTAATCACTTTTATCTAATATTATGTATTGAAACTTTTGCCCTGAAATGTGTATTAAAATCCCACTGGAATTGTTACTATCGAAATATCACTAATGCAATTGAACAAACATTAAGTTCTTGATACTTTCTTTAGATTTTTTCAAGAAATCATTTGTAGGTGAAAGTGAAAATTGCTTGCAATTTCGAAATGAGGCTTGAGACTGCAATAAATTAAAACTTTTTCACTCATGTGGCAACATTTTGCAATCACTTGGTTTCTTACACGAAAATAATTTATGATTTCTTTTAAATCATTCTTAACCGAATGATTAATGTAAAACATCACTGAAGCAGAACATTGTGTTACAATTCTTAAGGTCTTTTGTAACATAAATACACACATGATTACATCAGATGTTAACACATACCCACACACAAACACACACACATACACTCTTTCATAATATTAAATAAAATGTTTTATCTCTTATTGTACAGAAATCTTGTTAAAGAAAAAAAAAAAGGCATGAAATAAAACAACAAAAATATTAGCAGCAGTAACAAAAAAAAAAAAAAATACAACTCTATAAGGTGTTATCAATCTTGTTTTGTTTTAAGACTGTTCAAATATAAATCAAACACACTTACACAAGCACACAATATCACGAGCTACATTCTATATGTAAATGGTTCTACAACGAATTTGTCTATATATTTGAGTACATTAATATGTAGGATAGATATATTTAAGAAATAAATGTGCATAGAGGTTAGCTTGGCCATGGAGAGAGAAAAAGAGAAAATAAATAATAAAGCTATAAATATTATTTATTTAAACAAATGCTTAGATAACAATTTTACTCAGTTGCTTAAATGAATGAACGACTGAATGAATGTATGAGTAAATGAATGATTGAATGAATATCTTTTTAAATCTCTTTGTAAACTATTGTCTTAAATGGCTTAAGTATATCTTATTATTCATATGAGTATGTGTGTAGCATTTACACACCCACTTATACACAAGTTGCCTGTCTTTTGCACATTAGAGTTGTGGTTTTATGTCTTCAAGTCTTAAATTAAGGATTTCTTTGTTAAGTAAAAATTTTAATAGATGTTTTTGATATTTCTGATTTTCTTACGTAGAGCTCTTTTTCACTTTTAAGAAAGACAAATATTGAAGTGTTTTCATAGAAAATGTGTGTCTTCTTCATTACCTATAGAATTTGTCGTACATGGTGGTTGTTGACTGTAATTTTAATTACATACAAAATTTAAATTGATTTTCTTTGTCTTCTAAGAAAGTTTTTCAAGCATTAAAATTAATTTAAATTTGTATATTTCAGAATGAAAACATTCAACAAGAAAGAATCAAACGATGAATTATATGTCAGATAATAAAAAATTTAAATAAAATATTCTAACTCTGTAATGACCGACCCAATTTATATTCTATCTCACTGTATTTATTTGAAACATGATTTATTTTTGAGAGCCGAAGAATAGTCTGAAATTATTTTATGATATTATGATTGACAAGGACATTTTGTAGGATTTCCAATTTGGATTAAGAAATGGACTTTCGACAATGCACTCACTGATACTACTGATGAACTTTATTGCCAGTGGTCTGAATAGAAGGCGTCCTACTATAGCAGTGAGCCTGGATTTTGCCAAGGCTTTTGTACGGTTTGGATTGATGGCCTTGTATTCAAAATGATAAGCAATGGATTTAGTGTCGGAATTTGCGTATAGTGGCAATTTCCTAAGGGACGGATATTTCAGTTTACGTATTGGTAATGTAAGGTCTGACGAGGGCTTGATTTCCGCTGGAGTGCCACAGGGCGTGTTTTTGGTTCCCGTGATATACAATATCTTTCCATCATACCATAAACGCCACAGGAGGATCTTTAACTTATGTATGTCAATGATATTCTGGTTGCCTCAGCAGTTGCTAGAGCAAGGAATATTGATGAACGACTGAACCGATACTTAACGTTACTGAGTAACAATTTTATAAAATGGGGTCTTACTTGAATATTGCGAAGACCGTGGTCGTAATGTTTAAGGGAAGGCAGAAATATATTTACCCTAATTGTGGACATTTCATACCTTGTTTGACTATTGGACGAGAACTAAATAAGACTCGGGCAGGCTTAAATACCTAGGGGTCACCTTCCATGAGAATTTGCAATTCTCGAAATAGCCAAGCGTAACTACTCTTCATATAAAGGTGTTTTGAAGCGTAGGGGAGGTCTTTATAGGGGAGGGCATCTTTTGGTCTATCGCTAAGTCATTCGCTCTGTCATCGCCTATGCCTTTCCAGCTTTGTATGGAATTTCTTCAAACCAGATGAAGAGACTAAGGCGATGGGAGAGAATGATTTTGATTGCTTGCCTCGGCTTGAGAACCTATTTTGGACCAAATGGCCATCATGTAGAATAATTTACGGCGCAATTGCGTTTGCGCGCATAGATGCTACATTGTGAAAATGGCGGGCAAAAAATTTATTTACTGAACCAAAACAGCACAAAAATTAAAATAAAATTAAAAAACATATGAAAAAACATTTCAGCCCGATAATACTCAGGAGGATTTAAATTAGGATTAAATACTAATATTTCGGTAGAGGAAAAGTACACGCTATCGCCATTAAATAAAATTAGCTACACTAGGACTTTTTTCAATAAATCCGTTTAACCTTTTTCTCTGAAAGATTAAGCTTCGATAGAATTTGCAACGGCTATCAAAAAGTTTCATGCCTCAAATAATAAAACAAGTACTTTTTCAAAAATATTTCTCTATTTGGTGTCTGTACCAAAAGTTACGAAATTTCGGCCAAATGTTATGTGAAGCCTGCAAAAAATGTAAAAATGTAAACAAACGGCAACACTGGTCAATAAATAAACTTGACACCCATATAAAAGTTAAACAAAGTTGATTTAGTATAGTTTCCAATAACATGATGTTTGATATTGATGAGTTATTATTTTTTAGTTTCGCCATAATTCGCTGTTAATTGTGACTAAAAATATTACAAATAAAATGCAATCTAAAAATGAAGGATATTTGATATTGTTTATTCCTATTTTGAAGTATTTTTTTTTAAGAATTATTATAACCAAAACATTTAACAAAAACCTCTGAAAAATGAAAATCATACATTTTTCATATGAAATCGTACATTATTTTTCTCCGAAAAGAACCGTATTATTAGAATAACAGTACTGCATTTATACGTTTTTTTTTCATTTGCCATTATCTCATTTTCGTACTTCCACAAAAGTCTACTAAAACGGAATACAAATAATGACTTGAAGGGCATTTCTGAAGAGTTCATCGAGATGATGAGAATAATTTTGTAATTCTATCAATTTTTTTTAATACTGACTCAACTTGTGGAGTTTTTGCTTTGTTCTCCTTGAAACGGTCTAATTTAATCACTTATTAATTAAGATAATATCATGTCATGCTTCGAAGTAATTTTTTGATCCAACTAAAGTTACTCTTTAAATACATAAATTGGAAAAATCCAATTATAATCTTTATGGTTTAACAAATTATTTCTCTACACTCTCTTGCTAAAATTGCTGCAGCAAAATCTATTTAGATATAATTTTATACGAAAAAAAAAGAAGTAAGTTACAACCCCATTCGAAAACAAAAACATTATTTCTAAAATATTTTACTCCTTTCGGCACCATATGTACAGACACATACAATATTTTAGTTGTCACGATTATTTCTAAAGTACAGACATATGCACACTAATACTTATTTTGTATGTATGTATGTATGTATGTATGTATGTATGTGTGTATAAGCAATAGTAAAACATTTTAATTAAAAGTAAACACTTTTGAAATTTATTCGACATTTATCCTTTTATCCATGATTGGACATGCTGCTGTTACTTGTTAATGCACTGCATAGAACAGCAAGTTAAAAACTAGTTTAAAGGCTTTTCCCACCACCACTTACTGCAACAAGCGAAGGGATTTATTAAAGAATTTAAAGAAGTAAGGGAACAATATATTGAAAAAAGAAATTAACAATTATAAGCAAAACACAAAAAAAGTAGATACAGCAAAGGATTTAAATAAAAAGTTTACAAAAACCAAAAAACTTGCAAAATTTTTTAGTAGTAACTGAAAGAAAATCCACTCATATTTTATTAAGAAAAAATCCGAATAATATTGAGCTTAAAAGCGATTATCAGTAAACCAAACAAACTATGGTCACAATAACCATATTATGTTCTTTGTAACAATGTATAGTTGCGGAGAACAAAATTTAATGGTTTTCACCATAACTTTAGTCACGATAAACATTTTTTGTTAACTTTAAACGATTATATGGTTACTGTGTACAAAAAATGCAACATGGCTGGTTTTAACTTAAAAAAATTTCAATCACAATCAAAGTTTTATAACTTATTAAAAATAATATAAAATATTTAACCATAATATATTATTATTAATCAAAGTATGGTTAAAAGCAACAGAATAATGTTTACGCTTAAAAATATTTTGTTCTAGTACTTGACAGTTTTTTAATTAATCATTTTTCTAGTGGCTAAAATTTGAAATTGTTTTTTATTGTTAAAGAAATTGAAAGAAATAGAAATTAATGTACAAAATAAATAATTAAAAATAAAATGCAAAATATGAAAACAAATAAAAAGGGAACCAAAACATTTAAAAAAAGTATGCATTTTGTGTTTGAAGCGTAATTGTGAAATCATTTATTTGTAATTTTAAGCAAATTAATAATTGATTTTTTTATGAATTTATGTTTTTAAATAATTTTTATGACAAATCGTTAATAAATAAAAAATAATCAGTTTTTTATATCAGGAAAATTTTGCACTTGCAAGACTATATTATAATTCATTTATATAAAATGAGATTTTTAGCCATATTATTATATTTTAATTTAACCATTCAATGTTTATATTTGAACATAATTATGTTTATACTTTGGACAACAATATGGTTGCAAATATAACAATACTATGTTTTGTTAGCAACCATATAATGCAACCATATTATGTTGCTCTTAGATTATGGTTACCTCAACCATATTTTTTCTTTGCGTGTAGCAGATGTTACAAGAGGTTTTTTTTTCTTTGATTGAAGAAAATTTTCAATGACAAAATATTAGCATTTTAAGATCAGTAAGAAGGGTAACACCTCAAAAAATGATAATCAGATAAAGACAGATGCGCAATCAAAAATGTGTGATGTTGAGTAGGAAATATAAATAAGTCTCATTCGGTTTTTAAAATTATTAAGAAAATAAATATTTTATTTTCCAAAAAAATATTTCTTTATATTTTCTGATAGTTTCTATGGAAAAATTCTACTTTGTGAATTTAGTTTTAAGTATTTTTTTATTACCATTTTTTCTAAAAGATTTTATTGTCATACAAAAATCATAAAGTGACAATTGTCCTTTTTTTATTTACTTTTTATTTTTTATTACTCCATTTATGGCCGGATACATTAAGCTATATCACTTCATTGCATGTTTTATTTTCTCATTTTAATTTGTTTTTTTTCTCTTCATTTCTTGCTTTGCTTGCAACTTCCTATATTTTTGCTACTTTTGGTCTCTATTAATATAAAGCTACTTGTTACCGGATCACCGGATGTCCGTGCAGTAATTTTATGCATTCCTTTCGTTTTATTTTCCAACACATCCGTTTGCATTTTTGGTTTTTATTTGCACAAAAGAAAACACCATGTAAATGTGATGAAAACTAATATTAAAAGCAATGAAGCAAAGACAATGAAATAAGTAACGTTATAGTAATAAAGAAAAGGAAAATAATAATTTTCCACACATAAACCGGTTGAATATTTTTAAGAATTTTAAGACAGGTTTTCTTAAACTAAAATGAAAGCTTTAAATATTCAATTAAAATTGTATATTTTCAATTGCTGAATTTTTTTAAATACTAAAAATTTCGGTTTGCTCTTTAAGAACTGTAGTTTATATGCTTAATATAATTTTCAATTACATTTTGCACACATGCCAAAAAGCTAATGGTTCATAAATATTAAAGACACACACACACACAAATAAATCCATAACTACACGGACAAACACTCTTTTCACTAAATTTTACTTAACGCACACAAAAGACAAAAATGATATAAAAATACACTTAGCGAACACTTTAGAATGTGTTAGAAACAACAAATAAAACTAACACTAATAAACATGAAAATAAATTCTCATACTTTTATACAGCTTTTAAAAAGTACTAATATTTTCTCACACCAAAAACGACTGTAAGGAAGTTCTCGCTGGCCAAAGTGAATGAACAAGGGCATTTTTATTTTGTTGTTACTTTGGTCAAATTGTCTATTGTCCCTTGTTGTGGTATGATAATATTTAAGGCTTCATGTGCATGTGCCAGTGTCTCAACAAACCATGATCACAATATATTTTACGTCTTCTTAAGGTAGAGAAGTATGAAGAAAAACCACCATTTTATGACTAGAAAATTACAAATATGAACGAAAATATAAAATAGAAATAGTGTGCTTTTAGTGTGCCTGTAAAATGGCTATAATTCTATGCTAAATTATTGTCTGGCCAAAGTATGTTCATGTTGCAAAAGTATAAATAAAATTTAAAAGCACTGAAATGAAATTAAACACATTAAATTATCCAACAACAGCAACAATAATAACAAGTGAGAAATGTATATTCGGCCGAATCTTTTAAACCCTTCAATATGGTGATTTTTATTAAACTCACAGCAGCATGTCTTCTTTAACAGTATCTATTAATTTGTACCATTATTATATAAAAAGAATTGGGGGACTTAAAATGATTTAATATTGGATTTTTTTTTAAATAAATTTTCTATTAATATAGTTTTTATTTGACCTTTTTAATTATTTAGTTTTTAATTTATTATTTAAGCACAAGGTCTTTTAATTTTTATTTTTATTTTCTCAATATTACGCTACTCCCTTGTGTAGCATCATCAGGATGATGGAGTAGCGAAATATTGTGAAAATAAAAATAAAAATTAAAAGACCTTGTGCTTAAATAATAAATTAAAAACTAAATAAATAAATTTTCGTTTTTGTTAAAAAAATTTTTTTCACCGAGGCCAATAAAAATTTCGAAAATTTTTTTAGTAAAATTTTGAGTTGTTCGCAGTTTTTAATTCTTATCTTTTGAAGTTTGGGCTTTAAAAATTTTTTTTTTATTTTATATCTCTTGTTAAAATTTAAAATTGTTGGTGAAGTTATAATGAAGTCCTGACTTTTAAATGGTCTAGATTTATATATTGAAATTCGATTCGCCTAACAACAACATACAAAAAAATATAAAACGTGGCGCTTGTGCTCGATTTTTCTGACCATATCTCCACCATTTGTAGACTGCAGTTGTGAACTTTCAACAATCTTGAACGCATGTCCGACAGATTAGTAAGTTAAAATTTTCTACAAGTCGCCTGGAGCCTTTGTAAACTCCATTTAAATACGAACAAGAGCAGACATTTATCGTTTAACCGACTTTCTTGTGCATAAGAAATTACAAATCGAATGACAAACCTAAAGGGTGCATTCCACTTGTGCTAAAAACACACACGTAAATACGCACAAAATACTGACATTAAATTCATCCACAATTTTAACACTTTCTAACAATGTTTCATTGTCACAAGGCGAACATAAATTTTAAAATTACTTAAGTGCGTTCGTTAAGTAATTTTAGTTTAATTAGAAATTAAGAAATAAAATTGATTTTTAAGAAAAATATGAACAGAAGTAAGAGAATTACCCATCAATTTTTATTTATTTGAAAGTAAATTATTTTTTTTTAATTTAACCAATGAAAAAAACAGTAATAAAATGTCTTCATTATTTTCTTAAGCTTTTAAATAATAAATTTTAGCTAAATATATTCCTTGCTTTAAAATTTTATGATAATTTTAGTCGAAGAATTGTACTTCATTTAGTGCTCTTTTAGCAAGTTGTTTCTATAAAACAAACATACAAACATACTCACTTACCAAAATGCTGTAACTTAACTAGTGGCCATATGTGCATGTATTAGTTAATGCTATTGTTTTGTAACTAAAATGTTCTCGTTGTTTGTTGTTTAAACTACTTGTTTATGAAACATTATTTTGTTATTTATGGTCTACGGATGATAGTAAAAATAGCCAAATGGTAATAAAAATCTCATAACCGCTCTTATAATTTGGTTGTACCAATGGCACACACCAAACAAAACAAATTTTGTTTTAACACACTTAACACTTAGTTAACAGACATTAAAGAAAAGTAAAATAAAAATTAGTGAATAAAACTGCAGGCCTTTATATTATTTATTTGAATTTCATTCCGCAGAAAATCTTTAAATTATTTATCCTGCACAAATAAATGAAGATGTAACCCAGACCGAGAAACACCATTTTAATCTGCATTTAAGCATATTGCAATGACAACATTTATACGTTTACAAGCCTACTTTTAATACTTATTGTTGCCATTTCGTTTACACAAATGTTACATTTAACAACCAATTTCCATGTATTCATGCACATCAAAATGAGAATAGGAAATTTGCACAAACAATAAACACTTAATATTTGTGTGTGGAAATATTTATGATGTAAATATAATCGCTCTATGGCACAAACTCGTATAGAAATCATTTTAAGTTTCCGTTGCAATTTCTGGTCATTTGTCAGCTGGGTCAGGATGTGTTTTTGTACAAATTATTTATATTTTAAATAAATTGCTACTGTATAATTTAGACAGTAAATTAATATATTATTGTTAAAAAAAAAAGAAAATCATTAAAAGCTTCTTTTTATCTATTAAGTTACCGTTAAATCTTTAATTTCGTCGAGCGTAAAAGTTAAGCTCTTTTTCAGAGAATAATTTTTTAAAACTATTTTTATTTCGTACAGTTTTATATTTGATTATGCACGCTAAAACGAAGCCTTCTGGTATGAAATTTTAAAACCCTTCCTCTCACAACTTCCCAGTTAAACGACAAAACTTTTCAATTTGTATGGGATGTACCACGCCCAATCTTCCAATTCATTCAGTATTTCTCTAAATAATGCATACACGCAGAAAAAAACATGGTTGTGATATGGTCACAATAACCATTTTATGTTCTTTGTAACAATGTATGGTTGAGGAGAACCAATTATAGTTGTTTTCACCAAAACTTTAGTCACGATAAACATTTTTTGTTAACTTTTAACGATTATATGGTTACTGTGCACCAAAAATGCAACATGGTTGGTTTTATATTAAAAAAAAATTCAACCACAACAAAATTTTTATAACTTGATTGGTTTGATTCCGCCAGTATATATTAAACTGAAGAGATAGTGATAAGAATAGATAGTGTTATCACTATCTCTTCAGTTTTAACAAATACGTGGCTTGAAAATGATGTTATCACATCGAAAGCGCTCGCCAAAAGCATAAAGTACTCAGCCAGAGACGACGGTTATTACCGGAAATTATAACAACAGTTTTATAACTTATTCAAAATAATATTAAATATTTAACCACAATATATTATCATTAATCAAAGTATGGTTAAAAGCAACAGAATAATGTTTGCGCTAAGAAATATTTTGTTCTAGATCTTGATAGTTTATTATTTTTTCTGGTAGCTGAAATTTGAAATTGTTTTTTATTGTTTAAGGAAGTGAAAAAAATAAAAATTTATGTACAAAATAAGTAAATATGTATGTATGTATGTATACATGCTCACAGCATTTAATGTTTATATTTGAACATAATTATGTTTATACTTTGGACAACAATATGGTTGCAAAGGTAACAATACTATGTTTTGTTTGCAACCATATAATGCAACCATAGTATGTTGCTCTTAGATTATGGTTACCTCAACCATATATTTTCTTTGCGTATATAAATAAAGAAGTTTCTATTACACAAATTCAGGGTTTGCTGTTTTTTATAGCGACAAAATCACATGCTTTTGTGAAAAGTCGCGACACATGAACGCGTTGGCGGATTTCGTACAAATTTTAGATAAACCATCTACGCGACCATACAAACAAATCCTAAAAATGTAATCTAATTCGGTTTGACCGTTCTCGAGTTATAAAGTCACAACACACTTGCAACAATTCTTTAAATATAAAGATGAGAACAAAATTAGAGCTTTGTCTCTAAATGAAAACATGTAAACCTAAAAAAAAATAAACGTTTCAAATATTTAACATTGTTCGGTATGTAATTTGTAACATTTTTGCTAACATTCCTTTCTCTTAATAAAATATCACATAATAACCATATTTTTGACACTGCTGACAGCCAAATTAAGTAAAAATAGCCAATTACATTGCCATCTTATCACCAAATAAAACTAAACTGTGACAGTTTTAAAACTTTTTAAATTAATTTTTTCAGACTTGTTAATGCCATAACACTTTAAAATAAAATGAAAAAAAATAACCCGCACACACATATAATATATCTTCCTCTTATTAGCCAATTACAACACATACATACACACATTTATTTCCTATTCAGAAAAACAGCCAATTTCATACACATAAAATATGAAAAACTCAAGGGAACATTTAGGCCTTTAACATGATAACAAAAAAAAAAAAAAAAGAGTTGAATGATATTTTATTTATTTCATGCACAACATTTGGCTCAGGAGTCTATTTAATAAATGTACGGGTGAAAGTTTTCATTTTCATATGCCAGTATCATGATGTTAATAATCATAAAATTATAAAATATTCAATAAAAAAAAACAGACAACCTTTTACATGCTCCATCATCATTAAAGAGTTTTTTTATATTGTAATGTTTCATTGTAAAGCGTTAAAGGAACGAAAGGGACTGCAAGTATTCTCAGCCTGATAGAAATAATACAGAAACAATATATTTACTTCTAAATACAATTTGTGTATGTTTTAATTTTTTCACACTTTAAATATTTTCAGAGATAAAAATCGATCTGCAAAGTTAATTTATTTTGTCCCTTCTTAATCTTATGATTTGAAAATTTCGATATATTGATTTTTTCTGCGTGGTGGCAATAAATAGATCTTTTGTAAACTATTTTCATTTTTATCATAAACAATCCGTAATGCAAATTGTATATCTTTCTGTTCAGTTCCTTTCTTCGCGGTCACCAGCAAGAGATTTTATTTCTCATTTGTTTCATTTTTATGTGAATCGGGCTTATTTGAAGGTAGGAATAATTCTTGCAAAAAAACGGACTTCAAAATATATTTAAGATAGATCTTTAACGGTTTTTAAGTTTGGCAACATGCATAAAATTACATTAACTAGTGGGACACCCATTAACTTTCAAATCTAAATTTTAGACTTGTTGTTATAGTGAACTTGGCAATATAGTTTCTTTTAATATTGCAAACATCTGTCTACATTTGTTTAACAGTTCGCCATATACATTAAATAACATTAACTAATGTGCCACCCTTTAGTTTGTAATTTTAAATATTTATACTTTTTATTATACCAGGCTAAATAGTGTGGTTTTTTTTAATTTTTAAAGTAAATGTATATAACGGTTCAAAAGATGGATCCACATAGGTCGAACTAAATCAACTATGGGAACACCCTTTAACTTCTTAATTCAAATACTTGTTCTGTTGCAATAATACAATAATAATAGCAATAACTCTTCAAAAGTTTGGCCACATACATAAGATTACATCTACTATTGGGGCACCCTTTAAATTCCGATTCCAAATTTTATACTTTCTGCTACATCGGACTAATTAATACAGGTTCTTTGTATATCCATATTAGACATTCTGTCTAGTTTTCATATAGGTTAAATTACATCGATTTTCGGAATACCCTTTAACTTTTAAAGTCAAATTCTTTACTTGTATTTAGAGTGAATATAGCAATACAGGTTCCTTGTTAATTTCTACTGTTAGTCTTTAACGGTCCACACGTTTGGTCACATACATCAAATTATATTAACTATATTCACACCCTTTAATTTCTATATCCAAACCTTATACTTGTTGTTATAGCGGACTTAGCAATACAGGTTCTATGTGAATTTTAAGCAACTGTCTACAACTATTTAAAAGTAGGGCCATAAACATCAAATTTTATAAACTATTGGGGGCACCCTTTAATTTATAATTTTGAAAATTTATTAAAGCGGTCATAATAATCGCTATTACATCCAATTTTCTATCTAACTGTTAAAAAGATAGGCCTACATAGGTCAATTTACGTCATCTATGGGGACACCCTTTAATTTTTAGATTTTTTTTTTGTATTACTTTTTGCTATTGGAAGGTTTAGTGATACTCAGTTTCTTTTTTTTAATTTAAGATAACATCAAGTTTCATTTTACACTGCTGTGGCATTTCATTCTTTTCCTGTGTTACTCCCATAAGACTGGAACTACTCGATGTCTTGAGCCTTTAACACGCGCAACCATTCACACCCAAATGTGCTGTGACCTCAGAAGGAACTCGAAATGATGATATCTTATTTTCTCAGCCATCACTGCCTCACACTATTGTTATATTGCTACTTTCCTCGCTAACTAAGTCTCCTTCATGCTTGCCGTACAGCAACCTCATCTATTACACAATAAGCGACTTTCTTATCCAGACTCCATGAAATTTGATTTTTATTTTTTTTTTTAGCCTTTTTAAAGAATCCATCCAACATTATTTTTTTATATAAACGCCGCCGACAGGAGTGGAACTCGTGATCTTCTGTTCTTAAGAAACACGCTGATACATCTGCCAACAACAATAACTTATTTGTCACGGATTTACTACATTGCAACGGATTAAATAACAATATATTCTCCAATATTCTCTCACCAATAGCAATGATTATGATTAAATATAATATATATGAATGTTTTTTTGACCTTTTTTAGTTAATTTTTGTTTTCTAATTTTTTAAGCACTAGGTCAGTTTATAAATAATAACAAATGTTTATTTATATTTTCAATATTTCGCCACACCTTTGGGTGGCATCATCAGGAAACAGGAAACAAAAATTAAATTTTCTTTTTTTAAAATAACAAATTTAAAATGAAATTATTTTTTCAAACAAAAAAAAAATAAATAATTTCATTTTAAATTTGTTATTTTAAAAAAAGAAAATTTAATTTTTGTTTCCTGTTTCCTGATGATGCCACCCAAAGGTGTGGCGAAATATTGAAAATATAAATAAACATTTGTTATTATTTATAAACTGACCTAGTGCTTAAAAAATTAGAAAACAAAGATTAAATATAATAGGTATACTTCAAAACTCTTGAAAAAAAACCGTAAGTGAAACTTTACCTAAAGTCTTAATAAAAAATCAAGTCATTGAAAATCTATTTCTATCTTTTGCTTAAATGAATTAGTTAATTTTTTGGCTTTTTGTGTGTTAATCTTAATTCAAAAAAATTGTATATCAAACTACAAAACTTTTGATGAAATAAATAAAATTTATCTTCTGATATAAAAATGAACAACATTTATGCTTTTGAAAACAAAAACAAAAATCACAAAAAAATAAACAATAAACAATAACAGACAATTGAGACAATATTGACATCAAATAAACACTTTTTCTTTTAGCTTTAAGCAGTTTGAGACGCCTGTGTTTTTGTTACAAAATATTTATTTTTTGTGTTTGTTTTTTTGCAGTTTGTTGCAACAAAATAAAAGCCATTGATGTAAAAATTGGAAGTCTGTGTCTGGGTGTTTAAAGTTTAAGAACAGTTTGGATGTTGTTCTTTGTATTCAAATATGAGTGAACAAATTTTGTATTTTGAAAATTTTTTCGTTTGCCTGTTGATTTGTTTTTTTTTTTTTTGTTGTTATTGTGTCCTTGTCATTGTGGGTGTGTTAGTTTTTTTTAACAATGTTTTTTTTTCTTTCTTCTTTAAATCATGCATGAATGATTTACTTTAAATGTGTTTCTTGTTAAGTCAAGTTTGCGTGAATGAAATATAAAGCGTTTTTATTTTAGATCTTTTTCAAATTGTTTAAATTAATATTTTTTGTTTTCTGGTTTAAAAAGTATAAAAAGTAATAACAAAAATTTTTTAAATTTTTATTTTGAAAATTTTGCAGCACAAACGATAACATGATTATAAAATATTGTAAATTTCTTTCATTTTATTGCATTTCGTTAAGTATAAGACTACTTTAAACACAGCCTTATATTTGCCGTATTTTTAAATTAATTAAACAATTATTGTTTTTACCTCCTTCAATTTAAAGTATTGATTCTTAATTTTTAATTTTTTCCTAATCAGTATTTGAAACATCGATCTTATAAATGAATGAAAATTGACTTATTTTCCGCTTTATGGTTCATTTTAATTTAATTTCTAATCATTTTTAGAAGAAAAATTATTTACAAATGTATGCGGACGTGTTCCAAAGAAAACAATTTACCATAACATTAAGATTAGTTGGTTAAATACATGATGTTTACGATGTACATAACATAAGGTAGATAGATGCGAAGAATGCTGATGAAGGATGTGGCGGTCCAGAAAATGCGGCATTTCATTCTGCTAGCGTCTAATTTTTCTTGTTTTCTTTGGAAAACGTCCGCATACATTTGTAAATAATTTTTCTTTCTAAAAGTGCTTAGTATTGATTCCTCTTATATTTTTGATCTATGACCTTTAAACTTTACTTTAAAAGTTAAAATTTCAAATATGTTCACCATTAATGACAAGTAAAATTATTATTAAGACAAATTTGTTTAAATAGAAGGTAATTAATGACAGACAATTCATTCATTGTATATATGTATTTGACTTAAATTTTTCCTATTTATTATCTAAAGACAAAATAATTCAACTATTGTTACTTTTTCAGATAATTAAAGTTATAAGAATAAAATTTAAAATTTCGACAATTATGCGGATGACTTTTTCGGTGGTTATGTTCACATCCCAGCTGCTGCCAATTTAATGAACTCAGGGGTGAAAATACCGAATAATATTCATTGTTGGTCAGTGTTATTTATTATGCTATGGGATATTAACAAATATAATAAATAATAATCAAAGATTTTATTTATAATAAAATAAATGTTATAAAAAAATCCCGTTGTTTAATTTAATTTAATATTTGCACAGTGCCCGTGCATATAAATAATATATCGTAGTGTTTTGTGATATTTTATTTTTCATCATCTTTTAACTGTATAAAAGAGCAAAAAAAAAAGTCAGCCGTATACAGTGGATAAAATAAAAATTAAATCATAGTTGATTATTGTTGTTTTTGCTTGGAAAAAAAGTCTTTAGTTTATTTAAAATGTTTGTGAGAAGTATCCTGAAGAGCTAAGTAAGCAGTAGCGAAATGGCCACCGAGACGTGCTTTCACCCTCAATAATCAATATCGGTGATTTAAACAATTAATCGGAATAATAGAAAATAGCATGAAAAAAGATTTCGTTTTGAAAACTTATAATTATAATAAAAAATACCCGTTGTCAAAGTTTTCGTTGTTTATGACGATATTTTATATTTTAAAGTTTTTGAAAATTACTATTATTGTATGTAAGTGAAGTAAAAACTTAAAAAAGCTAAATTAATCATCAAACAAATAAAAATTTTCGACAGAGAGTTTAGGGAAGAAATCTGAGACAAAAAAAAGCATGATTAATAACACTGCACGAAAATTCTGCACGAAAATCCTCCTTTAAACCAAAATATGCTTTCATACTGTTTTCAAATGTGCTGAACACGAATTTGAAGTCAGATTCTGTCTATCACGCACAGTTTCTTGGGAAATTCTAGTTTTTTATCCAAA
Organism: Gymnosoma rotundatum; assembly: GCA_916610165.2. Lineage (NCBI taxonomy): Eukaryota > Metazoa > Arthropoda > Insecta > Diptera > Tachinidae > Gymnosoma > Gymnosoma rotundatum. The sequence continues at coordinate 1,302,688 of OU744337.1, forward strand.
AATGTGAGTTTTTTGTAAATTTGTTGAATTTTCCATTACGATGGAGTGCTGGGGCTTCGTTACCGGCTTTAGTAAATTCACTTAAAAAAAATCTTATTTTCAATTAAAAAATTTTTGTTAAACTATTAAAAGTTTAATCAATGTCTGAAGCATAAATCGTAGACAAAACAACAACAAAATTTGTACTTTAATTCATATATTTTACTTTACATTTCATTCATTTTCAGTTTTATTTATAAAATATAATATTTTTAATTAGTATTACATTAATGAAATATATTTCACGTAGCCTTTTAAATAAATTGGTTTAATTGCAAAGAAAAATCTACTAGAATTTTAACCTCTCGAGAAATGTACGTACGTTGGTGTAGAGAAAAAAGAGACAAAATCTAAATAAAGACATACAAAAATTTAAATTATTTGTTGTGAAAACCCCCAGACATAACTCAGTTGCTCGCTATTTTATTAAAAAAACATTTTTTACTATTGTGCTTTTTTTGCATTTTCCAATAACATTGAACTTTAAATATACAAAAATACAATAAACATAATATATTTTTATTGTTATCAAGCTGTTATTTTAAATTCAGTTTAAAAAAATTCAACTCTTTTATTTTTTGCTAAACTAACACTGGTTTGTAAGTAAAGTAATAAATAATAAATAATTTAAATAGCATTATAATACAACAATTTTTCAATGTCTCTTAAATTAAGAGTAGTTAACTAAAGTTCTGTTTCTATTATTCGTTATACTTGTAATTGCAACAGTTTTAAGGAAGACACCGGATATCCGGCTTTTGTCTTTTGTTTCTTTGTTCGCTTCTTTCTGCAGTCCTGTAGTTGTTTCATTTTTAAAAAAAACTTTACTTTAGCAGCCACAGAGAGTTATTTAAACAAAAAAAAATAAATAAAACACCAAAAGAACAAGAAATAAAATAAAAAGTTTTTTCAATAACCTTTAATACAACAATAGAAGACTGAATAAAAGAAAACGAAAAACTATTCAAAATACAACTTAAAGTACAGTGTTACATTTTTAATGATGTTGCAAAGGTTAATGGCAAAAAAGAAAGAACTTGTTAAATTTTAAATAATCTTGAAAAATATAAACGAGTTTTTAACTCATCAAAAGATTTTAGAGATTTAGCTTTATTTTTATTTTTAATATTATTATTATTTAAGATATTTTTCACAAGTAAAACCAATAATTTGCTGAATATTTCTAAATATTTTTAAAACAACAAACACCACAAGCTGAACTGAAAGTGAAAAACCTGTTTATTTTGTTAAAAACTTTGTATCTCCACATTAATTTCCATTTAAAAATTTTTTCAAAAAATACCTGCATTATTCATTTTTCTTTATTTTAGTTTGTTTTATTGTACCAAACTTACTTTAACAATATTTACGATGTTGTAGCAGACTGTTCAATCTTTATACTGCTTTAAGATACAGGTAGATAAAGTTAAGATTTATTAACTGTTAACTCGACAACTTTTTAGAATATTAAAACTTCATACGAAAACTAAACCAACTTGGATACTCACTGTTTGATATTGTTTTTTGGCTGCATTTCTAAAAGTGGTTTAAAATAATGCACTTTCAAAACATGAAAGAGAGAAACAATTTTGACTTAAACAAAAGGCAGCAAATTTTATATTCTTTAATATAAATGATGAAGTGCCTACGAATGTTGTTATTTATTAGAGGTAACTTGAATTTCTTCTTAGAAATATTCAAATACTACAAGTTGCCGCAATAATGTTGGAACTGTAAAAAAATAATCATCAATAATAAAGTTTTTATTTCAATATTTTTTTATCAAACTCTTAAATTTCAACTTATTGAAAATTATTAGTATGAAAGGATGTATACTTTTTTAACCGACTTCAAAAAAAAGAAGGTGCCTCCATAACTCAGTCATTTCTGGATCGATTTTGGAAATATCTTTTTTGATTGAAAGGTGATGCTTACAGATTGGTTCCGTTTCAAAAACAGTTCATAATCTTAAAAATTAAAGGGTGTCTCTACACAACACATGTTTTCACGTGTATTATGAACCGTAAAGGGCTTCACTTTAAAAAAGCGTATCACTATAGCTTTCAATGGCAAAAACAAATAAAAAAATCTAAAAATTAAAGGGTATCCCAACAGGTGCCTTAAATTGACTTATATGGGCATATTTTTTGAACCATTATAGACAAAAACTTGAAAATTGGACAGAATGTCGATTTCTATGACTATTATAGTAATCATTATTAATATTCAAAATTATTAATTAAAGAGTGCCCCAATAGTTTATTTAATTTCATGTATATATCCGCACTTTTAAACAGTTATAGACAGAATTTTGAAATTTACAAAGAATATGCAGACAACAAAAAGTATAAAATTTGAATTTAGAAATAAAAAGGTGTCCCAATAGTTGATGTAATTTGATGTATTTGGGCAATATTTTGAACCATTATAGACAGATAACTAAAACTTTCAAGGGATCTGTATTGCTAAATCCGCTAAAACAACAAGAATTTGAAACTAGAAATTAAAGGGTGTTCCCAAAATTAATGTAATTTAACTTATATGGCCGTATCATCTAAGCCGTCATTTAGAAAAATATATAGAAAATTAGACAGAATCTCAACTTCTTTGTTTGGTGTAAGAAAAAGTATAAATACTTTAAATTATAAATTAAAGGGTGTCACAATAGTTGATGTAATTTGATGTATATGGCCAAACGGCCAAAATTTAAAATGAACCTGATAGCTTAGTCTCGTACAATAGCAAGTAAAAAATTTAAAATTGGAAATTAAAAGGGTGCCCCTATAGTTGCTGTTTGATGTATATTGCTAAGCTGTTGAACAGTTATAAGCAGACGGTTGAAATTACCAAGGAGCTGTAGTGCTAAGTCTGCTATAACAACTATAAAGTTTGAAGATTGAATAAAAGGGTGTCCCAATATTTATTGTAAATAAATATATGTGGCCATACTTTTTAACCGTTATAAACAAACAGAAGAAATCTTTTTGAGGTCAGTTTTTTATTCGCAATATTAGGGCATCATATGATTAAAGTGCTGCCAAAATGCCAAAAACATTTAAGATTTTGACGCTCCATATATTTCTTTAATTGTTCTGATGATAAGTTGATAGTGGCGTTTAGTATTCAGTCTTGTCGTGTTTTACCTGCTAAGCGGCGTAAGTGTTTTATTACCGCTACCTAAATCTTACTCTAATTTTGGTTTTAAGCTCCCTAGATTCAAATTCATACCTAAGGAGTCTCTGCGAATGCTCTTTTATCAATAACATTTCTGTTTAATCAGGATTCTTCGATGCATGTCTCTATTCGCTTTAAAAAGTAAGAGCTTTGTAAATATTAAAAAACTGGCTCAAGGATGCTACATGATTAAAAATCTAATTGAAAAAATTATTAACTGCTATACAGCATTTTAAAATTTTAATTTCTTTTGAATAAGAATATCTAAAAAAAATTCCCAAGTTGAGTATTCAAACTGCGATGATCTTTATCTGGCCATATAATACATAAGTTGTTTAAAACTGAACCCACTTTCAATGTCTTGTGATTTTTTCTACTAAATCAAAAGCCAACACTTGAAAAAATTAACCGTAATTCTTCGATTAAAATTGTCTTCCACAATCTTAAATAAATTGCCTGTCAAAAAATTGTTTGTCATTTAGCAGTGTTCGCACACAGAAATGGTTAAGTTACAAGCTTTCGATAACGCACTCATGTGCATAAACAATTTTCAATCATTTTCAGTCATTTGCATAATTTGTTTAATTTTTAATAGATTTATCCGCAAACTGATTGATGTATTGTGATTGAATTTTGTAAACTCTTAGTTCGGTTGACAGCATACATGACATTTTTGCATGATATAACAAATAGAGATTTTTTTTTGCCAACATATAAAAGGTTTGGTTAACACAATCAACAAAATGTATTGCTTCACCTACACAAAATTCTTACACGAAATCATTTACATCAAGGGAATCATTATGATCAACATTATAAAAATCAGTTGTATCTGCATCATTATTATCGCAGTTATCAACATCACCATTGTCATCATAAGTAAAAGTCTTACCGCCGCCATGCCACAGCAGTTTGACGCGAACAGTAACATACATACATTCCATTTAGTTTAAGTGCAAATAACATTAATGCACTTCCTGTGTTGTCACACACTTTTTATACCTTAACACTTTTCACAGCATGTAAGTATTTAAAATGCTTAAAGGTGTCGTCTGCATTAAGAATAATAATAAAAAATTATAATAAAAATAACACATACAACTACAACAACAACTACAATTACAGTTCCAAAACGATGAAAGTAAAGTGTATTCTACACGTAAATGTTATTAAGCGTTAAGATTATTGCAAATGACAGTTACATTTGACATACATTTTGTCGCAACATAACACATCCAAAAGCTTTGCAACATGCTGCTTTGTCGCAACGTAAATTTCACTTTAAAATGATGGAAAGAAACCTCATAAATGTTATATTGCTATTAATAAAATAAAATAGCTTTAAAGCAAATTGCGGTGTAAAAAACTTACGATTTAAATAAAAAATATTTATTTTTCTAATAAAAAATTAAATTACTAATTATTTACAAATATTTTAAATAAATGAAATCATACTTAATTAATTAAATAAATTGTTGCTAATCGATTGATTGCTCCTGCCAGCTGCTTAAAAGTTTTTAAATCATTCTTAAAGTATTAAAAGCCAACTGCTGAGAGTTTTATAAAAACTCCAATACAAAGTATAAAATATTTCGTAAGAAAAAAAAACACCAATAAACAAACATTGATTTACTATTTTTTATTCTACTTTCCTTTTCGACTTCACTTAGTGTTTCCAAAAAACTAAACAAATGTTAGAGGAAAAGTAAATAAGAATGTATTAAAAGTATAAAAAGTATAGATATCAGTTATTTCAACAACAAATAACTTTTAGTTTTACTTTAAAATATTTCCAAACAAATAAATGTCAAGAAGAAGTGAAAATGTTTAAATGCTTCAATTTTATTATTTGAAGCAAAAACTTTAAGAGCAAGAAGAAACGATTTTGAACAAGATTTATTTATTTATGTGAGTTATCTATAATATATTTTTACAAGTAAATTAAAATTAATTTTTTTTTTTTTTTTAACTTGGATAAAATATTAAAAAAAATAAACTACATACCAGCATTATAAAATGCTGTATTTTCTGGAGCGCTACAATCGTCACCACTAGTAAAATTTCGTTCATTTTGAAAATATATTGTTACGAATAATAAAATCTGACAACCCCTTCTGCATCAGCGTCGTGAATAAGTTAATTCAACAACCAATGATATATGTATAGAATAAAAACCACAATTAGCTAACAAAATCTGAGCAGCCTCAATGGCTGCGTTGGTAGAGGTGCGTACTGCAAAATAGGGGGTCCGAGTTCGATACCGCGTTCGGACATGCGTGCAACGAAAAAATAATAATAGTTATTATAATTCAAATAAAATTAATAAACAGCAGAACAAACCTCCCGACAGGCAAAAGGCAATTATTATGTGAAGCCATGGCAGATAATTTAGTGGAGACGTCCAATTTATTTGTCAAGAAGCCCTTAATAATAAGAAAGTAAGAGCAATAGCGGTTAGCGCAGGAAAGTGTAACAGCATAACAACAGTATATAGCAGACGTGTGTTGTGGCTACTGGATTAAAGGAAATGACTGGCTTGGATAAAAGGAGTAGAGGAGATGTATGTGAATAGTTAAGGGTACTAAAGAAGGCATCGAGTAGTTCATGTCTCGCCGGAGTAACGCAGTAGTGTAGCGTGCATGGCTCTGCGTTTGTAGTAATAACGCATGTTTAGTAACTACGAGACCAAGGGTTCACAAGACCGGTAGAATCAAGCAGTATAGCCAGAGAAAGCCATAAAGTTAGAATACAGAATTTACAATGAGCCACAGTGGTATTTGCGTAACAATATTTTGGTGTCAGTATTTTATCAGCACAAGTCCAGTTGTCATCCAGGAATATTTTGCGGCAAAATATTGAATAAAATTAGTTCCTATATAATTTATAGTATGATTGTTGCTTCTAAAAACCTTCTTCTAATTTGTTGGAATCGAATCCACGTAGTAAAAAAAATAAAATTTTTCTCAGTGAGGAAAAAATAGTTAGAAGAATCGACACAAACGAATTTTCTCGACTAATTTCGCTATAAAAAATGTAAAAAGACTATATTTTGCTGTTCGGAAAAACGCTTTTAAAAGATTGTTATTTTTTAACTTGTCTCTTAATTTTCTATATATATATATAAAAAATTGTTGCAAGTGTATTGTGACTTTATATCTTACGAACGATCAAATCGAATTCTATTAAATTCTTAGGTTGTTCGTATGATCGTGTAGATTGTCTATCTAAAATTTGCACGAAACCGATCGACGAATTCGTGAGTTAGGAGTTTTTATGACAACATGTTATTTTGTCCATATAAAAAAACAACAAATACGTAGGCGCCTATGAGCGTGTGCGTTATTAATCTGTGTGCTGGCTTCGTACTCATGGTAAATACACGTCTTAGCCTATAAACACATACACACTGACAGATTCTGAAGATATTTGAAATATAGATATCTTCTGGTCTATAAGATCCAAATTGATTTGATAGATTTCTCACGTGCTCGGAATAGATTCCCACACTAAACAAGGCCATAGTATTTTATGCAGTGCCTTGAGAGCCCTTAATTTAAATTTTATTTTAAAAAGACTTTAATACGAATATGTAATTTAAAAAAAAAAGGTTAAATATCCAAAAACAGTTGAAATAAGCAAACAAAAAAAGATAAATGACTACAAAACCAACAAAACGTTTTTCAAATATCATTCATTCTTTTATTCATCTATTCATACTTTCGGGAGTTTGTTGTATGCATATCAAATAAAAAGTCTTCAAACACGTGACGTCGACATTTATACAAAACAGTTGAAGCCATCGTCAGTTCCTTTTTGTACATTTTTTTTTTACATTTAAAAGCAGGAAAAGTGTAAAAACGAAATTGAAAATTGTATTTTATATGCAAAACATCATGTTGGTACAGAACCATTATTTTAGATACGAAAAAATTCACAAAATAAATATAAAATGATTTTCCCAGGAAACTGCAACAAATGTGGAGTTTTGAAAACAAGAAATGAAAAATTGATTTTTACAACTTAACAGAAAAAAAAAGATATATTTTACAAAGACCATAGATTTTTTAGGTTTAAAAAAGGGATTTGAGTAATTTTATTAAAATCTTATAAAAATTTATAAAATCCTAGTTTTAAATTCATATTATTTAAACAGTGACCATAATGACCATATTACTTTACAGCAGCATAATCGTCCTGCTAAAAAAAAATGGTTTCTAATTTTAAATAAAAATTTATTAATCCATCACATTTCTAGTGCCAAATCAAAGAAGATTTTATACATTTTCGTTGACCCAGATTTGATTTTGGTACAGCAAAAAAACGTTTGAATAATGTTGCGGTTTTCATAAATAAGGGAAACAAATATTTTTCGCATCCATAAACAATTCAATTATTTAACCATAAACAAATAAATCTTATGAAATCATTAACCTACATTAACATAACAAATACACATCCATACATACAAATATGCATACGTACATACATTCATACATAGATACATACATACATACATACATACATACATACATACATACATACACACATACATACATACATACATACATACATACATACATAAATATATTCTATTATAAAATTAATGTAAAACCACAGAAAGCCAATTTTATGTTTAGTTAAGCATACTTTGACAGAAACTGTCCTAATTATGCACACATACATACACACATGTTCATACGCATACGAACAAAAAAATCTTTTAAATAAAAAATTTTTTTGAGAGGTATTTTTGAAACGAATAATCGATAAGATAAACATAATTTGCCATCATAAAATATTTTACTTCTGATGTGTATGAGAATGACAATAATAATGACTCTGTAATAACCTGACCTTTTGCTGTTTATGCAACAATATTGGGTTTCTGTCGTTCTGTGGTCATTTTAGCATTTGAGAACACTATACAATGAAACTTAAACTTGCTTGTTTTTGTCAGAAATATTGTAAAATTTTGACATCATAATTGTGAAAAATTTCTAATACTGGATATTGCAGGTAGCAATAACTTCTGTTCAAAAGCTGTAAAGTAATATAGATGAATAGAAAAGAAAATTTGTATTCTTAACCAATAGATATTTTCTTTTTTAGATGTCTGGCAAAAAGTTTGATTTTACACAAAAGCACTTATCTGAGTCAGAAGCATCAAATTTCTGGTATGTGAAATTTAAAATTCATTATTTAAATCAAAAATTATGTAAACAATTTTATTTAATTTTACCCAAAAATAGTTTAAAATTTTTTATATCAAATAACCCAAGTGGCTGCATTTATGTGAGCCTGTCTGCCCTGCCTGCCTCTCTAACCTTTTGTTTTAAATATTCCACATTTTTATATTTATTCAAGAGAAAAATTATTTTATTCAAATTACCCATCCCTGGAGCTTTTACTGTATTTTTTGTATATTTAACGCATAAATTTCTTGTTTATGTTTGCTGCAGCAAAATCATTAGTGTCCCCACAGACATCATAATCATTAAAAAATATGGAACATTGAGGTGTACTAAATAAAAAAATATTACAACAACAGCAACAACATCAAAAAATCATAACAAAACAAACTTCTCATATTTTCCTAGAGCAATCTTACAGCATTCGTATGTATTTATTTATGCTTTGGTTTAAACAAACACAACCAACCACACACTCTCACACATGCACAAACTCTACTCAGATTTGAATTTTTGGTTTATTATTATCCGCATGAATATAATTATTGGAGTATGTAAAGACAATAGAAAATCTTAAATAATAATCTAGACTCTTTTTACTATTGTATATCTGCCTATGAATCCTGTTGTTGTGCTGTCTTCGTTTACTTACTCACATCTCTACAGGACAACAAACACTCAATCGATATAAAAGACTTGAAAACTTTGATTTCAAATTAAAAAATGCTACGTCTAATAAGTAATTTTCAAAAAGAAATCTTCAATTTCTGTTTTAAACTTGTACAAAATTAATTTATCTGTAAATTGGGGATTATTTACACATGTACAAGTACTTGTATAAAATCGTTATATAACAATTGAAAAATTAAAATCTTGAAAGTTGCATGTCATGTATTATTCGTGAAAAATTATGTTCACACTTGATCTTGGGAAACCTTTAACATAACACATTTAATCTGCTTTAGTTACATTATCATTGCTTACACGAATCTTTAATCGATTACTCGAAATTACTTCAAAATTGGTAAGACAATAGAACTTCTTAGCAAAAATTAATGAAAAAATAAATAGAGGTATACCCGGTCGTTCGTTTCAGTGAAGGGTCTTTTTCTTCAATTATAAAAGACAGATTCATTTGTTCAACGAGTAAATGGTTCAATTTAAACATACACTGTTGAACAAACGGAGCCAGGAAAATGTTTGGCTCATTCTTTAATGTATTGAAGGAAAAAGTTAAATGACCAGATCATTCTGTTCACTCAAATGATTCATTCAATTTAACCCGTTCGTTTACGAACGACACAGCTCTAGATTAAAAGGTCTCCCCATAAGTGATGCAATCTGATTTATGAGGCCCTAAGATTTCAAGATTTATAATCAGCCGTTTGAAAAATGCACAGGATGTGAACGTTTACAATAAATAAAAAAAGTTAAAAATATTAATTAAAGGGCGTCCCCATAGGTCTTTTGATTTGATGTATATTGAGTTATGTTTTGAGTTGTGAACGACAGACAGTTGTATTTACCACAGGATATGAATTACTATGCTCACTATAACAATTTCAAAATTAACGGGTGCACCCTTAGATATTGTTTCCTTAATTAGGTTTTTTTGCAAAAATTCTTTCACAAAACCTTTCAGTTTTATCAAATATTTAAAAAATATTTTTTCGAAAATTTCTCAAAAAACTTTAAACGTTTTTTTACGAAATTTCAGATTTGTTAGATTATGGCAATAGTGCATTAGTTCAGGGTGTCCGCCGTAAAGGTATACTAATTTGTTTGTTTCCATTGTAATCCTGGCTGTATGCGATGTGGCACCGTCTTGTTGATTGGCATATTAATCAAGACCAAAGCATAAAGTTGTGGCGTTAAGAAGTTTTCAATCATATCACCATTCGCTCCCCATTCACACAGTTACCATTCCGCCGTTTTTATTTTCAAAGAGCTGAAGTCCAATGATTTCTCCTGACCAAATTGCACACCAGACTGTCACTTTTAATTGATGATTTTCTATTACTCAGAACCGAATATTCTATTTATTCGCATATCCATTCAAATGAAAATGTGCCTCGTCACTCATTTTGGTTTTTTCATGAAAATCGAGGTTCTCATGGGCAAGCTGTAACATGTTACAGGCATATGTACCGGCGGCGTAAATGGTCTTGTGGAAGAAACTCTTGTGTCAACTGAATCTTAAATGGAAACAAACGAAAGACCTTGTATTGAATTCTGGCCAAAGTTAATCTTGAAGACCAAGCTCCTGAGTATAGCATTGAATCGATTTCTTGAGCAGCAGTAATGATTTAATTGAAGACACGGGAATATTTTTTAAAATTATTTAATTTTTACAAAAAACTTCGTGCTATTTTTAAATTATCCCGATCACTTACGAATAATGTGTTAATAAACTTTATATTTTAGGCAAATTATTTCATTTCAGTAAAAAGCAAAGAAATTAAAAAAAAAGCCAGAGAGATGAATTATATTTTTGTAGAAACAATTCACCAACTACTATTACAACAATTCTACCGCTTCATAATCTAAATTCACTACCAGCGTTTTAATATATTCCAAAGAATAAATTCATTTAACCAGACAATTATTATGGAAAGCGTTAATTAAGTTAAATATTAAATATTAGTTTTGCATTACAATATTGAGATTCGTACACAAAATCCGTTCATAAGATTAATTTAAATTTTTTTATTATTTATTATAAATGAATTTAATTTAATCAACAAAAGTGTATTTATTTAATTCTGAGGGAAGATTTCGTATAATTCATAAAACAATGATTTGATATTTTAGCTAACGAAGCAAAATAACATTTTGACACGTCTTAAACCCACAAACAGCTACTTAAGTAACAAAGAATGTTAGTCTTCTTAAAAGCCTAACGGTAAATTAACCGTGATAAAATAAAATACACAAATAAATAAACAGAAGGAGAATGAGAATGAGAAAGAAAAGGGATGTTAGAAAAGAAGAAGCTTTATTTATGTTTTACCTTCTCGTTTAAAGTAAAGCAATTCATTTTCAATAATCCCATAATAATATATAATAATCCCATAATGGAAAATGATTTTGTTACTCTATAATCATTATTAACACCTTCATTATGATCATGTTCGTATTAGAACAGAGTAGAAACTTTAAGGATAATGATTTGGTCTTAATAAATTTCTTATTTTTCATTACGCATTATTATCATTTAAATATAAGACGGTATTAGATTGCATTGCTTTCACTTAAGCTCTAACAACGAATAAGTGCTGGTAACCAACAACAACTACAACATCATCTATTTAACCAGTAATAATTTCCTTTTTGCTGAAAAACGAAAAGAGAATCCAAAACTTGAACATCGAATAAAGACTAGTGTTTGTGTATGTGTGTGTGTGTGTACTTGTATTGTTGTATGATTATTTGGTCTGTTCTAGTATTTTATTTTACTTATGGCTGTTTAAGTCACCATCGTCTGAAATTCTATGTTTTATTAGATTTAACGCATTCACGCATTAATCCTTTACGTTGAGGCTTAAGTGCAAAATTGTTGAGTGTTTGTAATTTGGCTCTGGTTATTGTTGTTAGGAAAATTTATTGATACATAATTATTTGTGTGGAGACAACAACAACTACAACATTATCCATTTCTGTCCGTCCTTATAAATTATATACTGCTGATATTTGTATTGTCTAGCTGCCTCTGAATGTGAACAAAGTAAAACACCAGCGTTGCGTCTCATTAGTTAACTTAATGTTGTTATGTTTTGTTGTAGTTGTTGCTTTAATTTCTAATATTTCCGTTGACATTGTTTAAATTATTGCATGAATTATTAGGATTTGTGTAAATATTTTGCATGATTTTGTGCTTTGAAGTCATTAATTATTTCATATTAAGTAAACATTTCAAAATTCGAAATGGAATTATTTTTTTTATATTTTATTTTCAATATTTGGCTTTAGGAATTTTTTATTTATACTTCACAGTTGATTGAAAATTTCTGCAGAATATAAAAAATTCTGTAATTTAAATGATTATTTCAATTTAATACATTTTAAATTTTCAAATTTTAATATATTTTAAGAAAAATTAAAAAGATACACGTCATTATTTTTAAAAAAAAATTGAAAAATGAAATTGTAATGTAGAGTTTTTTTTATACGAAAGATCAGAACATGGCATTACTATTAAAAATTATTTCAGGCATATGGTCACCACGGCTGCTCATGCCGCAGCGCATTCTGGACGTCCAATTTTGGATCACTTTTTCAAGTATTGCTGGCCGTATGTCAAGAATAACACCAACAATATTGTCCTTCAAAGCGTCAATTGTTGCTGGCTTATCAGCATAAACCAGTGACTTCACGTGGCCCCACAGGAAATAATCGAAAGGTCTCACATCGACGATGCAGGCTAATTGACAGGTCCATTTCTCGAAATCAACTTATCGCCAAATTTTGATTTCAATAACTTGAAACCACATGATAAAGACATTAAGTCTCTGCCAATATCGGCAAATTTTATTTTCTAAGTCCGTACTTTTTTTCGCTGTTTGTTTTTCTTGATCATCATCATTAGCGTAAGGAAAATTTTTAGCGGTCTTTTAAAGATTTTGATTTAAATTTCCTTTTTGAATTAGAATATTTTGATATTTAAAAAACTTATACTGATTTCAATAACATCTTTTAAACTTTTTAAAGTGACTTCAGATCACAAAAATATTTTTTAAAATACAAAAGCTTTTTTTTAGATTCAAATTTATACAATATATTTAAAACCAAAATTTTTTCGTTTTATAATTTTGAAATACTAAAACAAAAGACTTTTAAACTACCAATCACGATTTAATTATTTTTATTTTTTACCTTAACACAACCTATGACAGATGCCAAAGTGTGCGAATATATCCGTCTTCAATAAATTCATTACGTTTTAATAATTAATTAATAGAAAAAAATAACGAAAATTTAATAAAATACAAACCTCATTTCACGTGATAATTTTTTTATAAACTGAACAAATTATGCTGGTAAATAATTAAATACAATTAAATGTTAAAAACAACAATTTTGTTAACAAATTAAAATTCAATTTAACACAAATTTCAAAAGGAAAAAAAACGCTGTGAATATTTATGCCAAATGACAAGCGAAAAAAAATTCAAAAACAAACCACACATTTAATATGCTTTAATAATAATCATCGTTTACAATAACTATAATAACAACAACAACGAAACAAAATAAATGGGTTAAAAAATGCCAAATAACTTTATACAATTAAATTCAATTGAAATAATCCAAAGCTTAAACAAAATACTCTGACAAATAGAACAACAACAACAACAAATACCAGACACCTACGACATGATTAAATAAAAATTGCATAACTACTCGTATTTTAAACAGAGTTACAAAAATAAATTACTCAATATAAAAAAAAACATAAAAACTGAATTAAAACTGAACAAAACCTGCCAGAGTATAAAAGCGATAATAAAATGCGGCAAACGAGAAGCACAATAATTGTTTCTTTTTTATGATGCTGCTACAAAATGATTGATTGGGTTTTTATTTTAAAACACACATTTTATTTAAAATAATTATTATTTTTTCATTATTGTTTTTTTTTTTAAATATTTTTTTACGCATTTTAAAGTTTTGTTTTGCTGCCAAATTGTGGTTGAAATTTGTGTAAAAAGAGATGGATTTTTTTTTGCATTCTCTTGTATTTAATCAGTAAATTTGTATGGAATATAATAAATAATATTCATATTTTTATTAAAACCACAAAATTTAAATACGTACAAAAATTATTTGATGCTTTTATTACATAATTTTAAAATAATACTGATAAATATTCCAACAAAGTTTTCTAAAAATGAATGGAAATATTTAGTAACATTTAATATTTTTTTAAACAACTTGCATTAAAATTAAAAAAAAAATCGAAAACTTAAAAATATTTTATTTTTAAAAACAAATCTTGATTGCAGCACATTAGAAAAAAATACTACTTTTTAATAAAAATTCGTAGTAAAAATTGCTATATTTCTGCTAAATCACTTCCGTAAAAAAGAAGAGTTGAAAATTTAATTAAATAAAAAACAATTTGTTAATGCTTAAGGATTAAAAAGTATAAAAATTATTAACTAATGAATTATTTAATTTATTTTTCATTAAATTATTTTCGTTGGAAAACGTTTTTCTTTCTTAAAATTTTTTAGAATGTAAAATGAAATTGAACTTAAGAAAAAATTAGTTTAAATTATTTGTTATATCATAACAGTTTAACTAACTACAAGTAAGAAACAAGTAAGAATAGATAAAAATAAAAATTATATCCGTGACCAACCGAAGGTTGGTACAAAGCAAAAACAAATGTACAAGACGAGTTACAGAGAAAACAGTCAAGTAATGCATTGGTTTATGTGTGGATTTTGTCCAATCAAATTAATATTGTTATGAATACTTCTCGTATTCTTATTTACAAAGTTAGTTGGTTAAATAGATGATGTTTACAATGTAAACAACGTAAGGTAAACGCACGCGAAGAATGCTTATGAAGGATGTAGCGATCCAGAAAATGCAGCCATATATTCTGCTGGTGTCTAATTTTTCCTGTTTTCCTTGGAACACGTTCGCATACATTTGTTAATGATTTTTCTTTCTTAACAATTTTTAGAAAGTAAAATGGAATTGAACTGAAGCCAAAATCAATTTAATTCATTTGTTCTAATGAATTAAATTAGGTCTGAGTTTTTCATGTGAATAATTGTTTAGGAATCAGGCAATTATGGGTCGTTGCATTTCTTTTAAATATTAAAAAAAAAAAACATTTAAATAAAATGAAACAAAAAAATGGAGTTGGTTTAATAATTATTAATTATTCATACATATATTTCTTTATTGCATTTACCCAGCAAAAAATTTTTGAAAAGGTAATCGAGTGTGGAATTAAGCATTTTTGGCAGAAGTACTTCCCAACGAGATTGCCAACTTAATAATTTTAACAAGACATAAGACTAATGTAATGTGATTTGTAAGCGAGTAACAAAATATGGCAATCACAAAAGTAAATCATTATATGGCAAGCACTTTTTAAGGAAATGTCTAATTTTTTGCTGGGTACTTATTTTTGAACCTTTTATTTCTCACCAAAACTATTTTTTATTATAATCATTGGTTTACAATGTATTGTATTGTATGCACCGTTTGTGGTGTTGTTACCTCACTTACCTGTGGTAAATAGTGACAGCAATTTTTTATAAAATTTGAAATATTTTAACTCTTTAATTGTTATTTACTTGTTGTGATCTGCAAATTCCTTCTTATATTTTTCTGTCGTATTTCCAAGATTTTTGTATTTATTTATTTTTTAAAAACGAATTATTATTTCATATTAGGACTAGGTTCGTTATTAAAATTAACAATATAAAATGGTGAAACTACGACATTGAAGGCATTTTAAAAGTAAGATCTTTATCAGAATAAAAAAACTTGTAAAGCTGTCACGAGTCACTTAAGAAAACTTGATTCTCAATTTTGTAAAAACTGTGTAAAATCAAAGAAAATGGCTGAAATACGAAAAATAATCGAAAGATGTTGAAAGTAAATTTTTCACATATTAACTGCTGCTTAAGTATTCAAATGTATTTATTCGAGTATACAAACTTAACAATTTTAAAGTAAACTTATTAAATAATTTGAACATTTTTCAAAGTTCATTTTTATCTTATTAAGTAATTTTTTTTTTTTTAGGGTTCCCTTGTACTTATTTTTACAGGTGAAAAAAATAACAAAGATAAGTAACGATTCCTGTTGTGTTGAAAAACAAAAAAAAAAAAATTTTTTTCACCAACTAAAAAATGAAGAGTCTTTAAATGTTTACGTAAATAATATTTTTAAACAAGGAACCCCGGACAACATTGTTCAAATTTTTTTTTTTTTTTTTTGTTAAACGAGAGAAGCCCAAAAAAATGTTTATTAATATTTCATGCTGATAGCCGCCATAAAAAAAAAGAAAACATCATGATTTTCAAAGAAATATGCTTTCTGACACATGTAAATCGTTTGTTTTCTGTAAAAGAAAGCCAACTAACAACATGACAAGAAAAGATGTAAAAATTTCTACTCTTATAACTAATTCTACGGCTACAAAAACTAGTATTTTTTTAGTATTTTTATTTAAAAATAATAAAGACACGCTTTAAGTTTTTATAATAATTGCCTAATGAGAAACCAGTGTATTTTTCTATAGGGAAAAATATATTAAACGTATTTCTTTAAGTAGATGAACACACTAACGCACATACGTACAATCAGACATTCAAATTTTCATTCAATTGCAAAAGGAAATGTTTACCACCTTAGCGCATATCTTCTGGCAAATGTACCTTTGTAACTTTGTAGCTTATAATGTGAGACAATCTTTATTAAAAATTAAAAAAAAATTATTTGTTTTTTTTTTTTTTTTTTTAATAATTGAATACATTTTTTCTGTACACTGCAACATATTTTCTCTTTTCCTAAATTAAATATTCTAAAACAGCAATCAGGAAAATTTTTTTTAAAAACAAGAATTTAAAAAATTTATTGTGGAACAACAAAAAAAAAATAAATGCAAAAATACAAAATAGTTTATCTGGTCCTCATGAACTTGTAATATGGCAATAAAAAATATGTAAAAAGTGCAGCTCTTGGTAAAGCTAACATACGTTAACTTCGACAAATCATTTGTTGTTAAAATACCAATCATAAATGACTTAAGGGGAAATTCATTGATATGCCACAAATAACGATGTAAAGGGAACCGAATTACTTTGCATGGCAACTACTTCCGTCAACATCGATGAAATCTGCTTACCTTCGATATCGGATCCTGCTTGAATGCCAACACGCCAGAATAGTCTTTGGTCCTTAATAAGGTGACATCCATAGCAGCACAACATCCAAAACAAGTGCAGCGAAACAATAATCGTATAAAATAAATTTATAGAGGTTTTATCCATTTCTTAATAACACTGTTCTGCACGAAAATCCTCCTTTAAACCAAAACATGCTTTCTTACTGTTTTCAAATGTGCTGAATACGAATTTGAAGTCAGATTCTGTCTATTACGCACAGTTTCTTGAGAAATTCTAGTTTTTTGTCCAAAAATTAGAGTTTTTTGTAAATTTGACGAATTTCTTTTTGCATCAAAACAAAGTGAAAAAAATTCAAAAGACCGATGATTTTGAGCGCAATGAAGTATATTTGAACAAAAAAAATTGATGGGAATATTACAAGTGGTTGAGGAAATATGGCTAAAAGTTTTTTTTAATTTTTTTTTTTATGGTGGTATCCTTTATATTCAAATCCCTACCTGCCCCCCTTTCACCCTCAATACCCCAACTCCCCCCTTCCACTCAGCCGCTCTCTTGTCACTATTTTCTTCTAGGATTTTATCAGTACTCTCGAGGCTTTCGCTCCAAGTTTCTACTCTTTTCTCTCCAAATCAGAGGGTGACAGAATTTTTCTGAGTTCAGATTCGGACTCAGAGAAACAGGCACAATTATTCAAGGGAGGGGAGAAAAGTTTTTTTTACAGAACAGTGTTATTTAAATAACAGAAAATTTAATTTCTATCTCAGCTTGGATAGGATTATACTATGTTTACACGGAGCCCAATATTCTTGCTTCGCTCTCTTTTCATGATTCACAGCTCAATCACGACCGAATCAACGTGCTTCGCCATATAAAATTTTGAGAGCGAAGCATTTTGTTTTGAGACGATTCAGCTTGAATCTACTTGCGAAGCATGAAAAATTTCTGTCTTCCCTAATTTTTATCGCAAGTTTATCTGAACTAGGTGTATATAAATGTAAACAAAAAAAGTAAACCAATATTAAAAGTGCTGTGTGAATATTTGTTAATAAAAAAACAAGTAATTATATTATAATTTAAAATTTTATTAATTACAAACACTAAAAATGAAACGAAAAACAAAATTTTAGAACAGCAGTCAATGTGAAGCATGTAGTATGTGTCGTGGAAACGGCATGCTTCGCAATCATGATTCAGAGAGCGAAGCAAGTGCTTCACATTGCCGTGTAAACATGCTATTAGAAATTAATATATTAGTTTTTTCCCACCCTGGCTAGATCTGTAATTTTTAAATGGCTAATTTGATTAGCTTAGTAGATGGTTTGGGGACTGTTCAAATGTCAAGGTATCTTTCACCTGTGGACCAAGTTTTAGGTTAGTTGGTCTCTTCTACGAGGACGCAGACCTCATGTTCTAAAAAATATTTAAGCATGTAAAATATTTTGTTTTTGATTGTTTATTTTTAATTAAATTGTTAAAATTTTTATTTAAAAATATTTTGGAAAAATAAACTTGAACTTGAACGGTGAGTGTTACGACTTCTAAGAATATTTCAAGATTTTACCTATAAGCTTCTAGAGATAACGGAACAGAAATTCAAACAGATCATATCGTTGCGTTTTTGCTCCTTGTGTACAGAATCTTAACAAAACTCGTATTTTAAATATCATCAAAATCTCTAACTTCTTACACCACTACCGTTTAACCATGTCATGAGACAATTACGTTTAAAGCAATTGTCATTAATTGCTGACAGAACATAAGCCCAAATGAATTAAAGTCTTAAGAAAATTTTAATTATTTTGTAATTAAATAATTCTTCTCTCTCCATTAAATACTAAAATGAAGAAAACTCGAAATTTCTATTTTAGCTTTTATTTTCAAAGTAACGCCCTAATTTGTTCGTTTACATGTATTGAAATGGTATGTGTGCGATTGTATCTTTATGTACGAATATTAACAGTTAGATTTTTTTCATTGTTGTTCTTGTTTTATTATCTTTATAATGTTCACCACATGCAAGTAATGGTGCGTATAATGATAATTACAGTCACACCTTGTATTTTTTCCCAGATCCAGTGCTTTTTTGTTTGTTGCAACTTTGACTAGAGAAAAAAACTCTATGGGAAACAGTTGATATGTTTCGTTAAATATTTTTTGTTGTTTGATGTTAAATTGTTTCTAACTCATTTGAGTGATTATACTGCATATTGTTGTTGTTTACAATAGTTGGATTTTTGTGTGTCTTTTTTCTTGTTTTTTGTGTTGTTTTGCTGGTGAAAAACTAGACAAAGTTTTATTATTTTAATTTGGTTTTGGACTAAAATGTTCATGATTTTATTTTTGATGTTTTCTTTTTCCTTTTTTGTTGTTTTTGCTTCAGTTGTGTGCGAGTTTTTAAATGAAAATATTTTGCAAAATATAGCATAAAAACAGCAAAGTGCACTATGACCTTTAGAATAAATGAATTGTAAGCAAGAAATCAAAACTATTTTTAAATAAAAGTTTAATAAAACTTGTAATAAAAAAATAGCAAATTTCTTCTGTGGATGTACATAAGTTTTTAATAAGTTTACGCAGAAAGAAAAAATAACTCAATCTTTTTTATCTCTTCATGTCTTATCTTTTTCCAAGTCTAGCAGTTTTGTGAAAAATTATTCAACTTTTTTTTATTATTTTTCTCTTTAATTGCATCAAAATATTTTAAAATTCTTTTCCAGCCATTTCTTTTCACAATAATTTGCTCTTTTTGTCATTATTACTTTACAAAATATTGTTACAACATTAGTCTTTGGCTTCATTAATTTTAACTGGAAATAAATTACCATTTTTTTCAGATTTTGTTTTCGACTTCTAGTCGTCCGGAAAAAATTCTTTAGTTAAAACTTTCATTTTTTTTTCAAGCATTTTTTCATGTCTTTGTTTTCATTTGACATTTAAGTCATTGTAACATTATTATTTTTTCTTTTTCTTTTTAGAATTGCATTCTCTTTTAAGTGCACTTTTCAAAAAAAAAAGTAAAACTTCTGTTAAAGCAAAATAAGGAAAATAAGAATAATGAATTGGTTCTGAAAATATGAGTCAAAATGAAACGCAGCAGTTTTAATAAATCGTTTTTGTATTCTTTTAAAAAATAATTGAAAGAAAATTGAATTAATTAAAGTTATAAAAAAATACTAGAAATATACTTGAACTAAAAATAAGGGACTGCTTAAAGCCCACTGTTAGCACAATTGTATATACTGCTACACTACAAGTTCGGCTTATGTCCCCTTGGGTGTGGGCCGATCACATGGTCTTATTTATATTCTATGTCTCATAGTTGTAAAAGTCTCTATTATTTAAAATCTCTTGAATGTTAATATTTACAGATTAAAATCCAGCCGTAAGAATTTGATTGTGAGGTAAAGAGATTAAATGATGGACGTACCTCGGTTTGAATAGGAGAGTGGAGAAATCTAAAAGAGATGGGCAAAAATAGTTGGCAATATGGACTGGTTACTCTTTTAGCGAACCCTAAGGGACTACGAGGGCTGCTATATATATTTCTGGCCTGGCAACACTGAGTGCTGCCAAGTGCAATCTGACATTTCCATTGGAAAGTTTTTCATTTTTAAGCATAATCGTACTCAAAACGTTTTGACGTTCGACCATTATTTGTGTTGTTTACAGTGACTTGAAAAAATGAATATAGAAAAAAATGGAATTAACTCGTGAACATTTTCGTGCCATCATTTTTCACAAATTTCGACGTGGATTATCACGACAAGAGTGCATTGATGAACTTAAATCTTTGTATGGCGATGAAGCACCATCCTATAACACTGTGAAAAATTGGTATAATGAATTTAATCGTGGCCGAGCTCACTCAAAGACGAATTCCGTGCGGGTCGTCCAAAAACGGCTGTTGTGCCAGAGAACATTGATGCCGTGCGTGAACTCATAATGCAAGATCGACATGCGACATACCGAGAGATAAAGACATCCTTGGACATTTCTTCCACCAGCATAAATTCGATACTACATGAACACCTGGCCGTAAAAAAGGTTTGTTCTCGTTGGATTCCGCACAATTTGAAAGTCGCTCAAAAAAAGGCTCAAGTCGATTGGTGCAAAGAAATGTTGCAAAAATACGATTGCGGTGCTTCAAAAGACGTTTGTAAGATCGTCACAGGTGACGAATCATGGATCTATGCGTATAAGCCCGAAACGAAACAACAATCGACCGTGTCGGTCTTCAAAGACGAGGAAAATCCAACGAAAGTTGTTCGTGGAAGAAGCCTGTTTCTTCGGCAAAACTGGTCATGTGGGGACTGTTCTGCTTGAGCAACGTAGGACGGTCACTTCTGAGTGGCACACTACAATTTGTTTGCCAGAAGTCATCGGAGAAATTCAAAAAACCAACAAGAGAAGACGACTCATTTTTCACCATGACAATGCGAGCTCTCACACATCGGCTCAAACCAGTGCGTTTTTGACCGGCCAAAACGTCGAATTAATGAGTCATCCGCCGTACAGCCCTGACTTGGCACCTAATGACTTCTTCTTGTTTCGGCACATCAAGAAAAAAATGCGTGGTCAACGATTTTCGTCGCCAGAAGAAGCTGTTGAAGTGTTCAAAAACCATGTTTTAGAGGTGTCTCAATCGGAGTGGAAAAAGTGCTTCGACAACTGGTTTGAGCGCATGCAAAAGTGTATAAATCATGCTGGAGAATACTTTGAAAAACAAAAAAAACATTTTTGATTATAAATATTCGCATTTTCCCTATTAGGTCAGATATATATAGAGCAGCCCTCGTAAAGTCGCAACTTACTTGCAACAATTTTTTTTATAGGAAATGAAATAACAATTTAAACACAATATAGAGTCTAACAATCGTATACAATTATCTACGTTATTTCCTTTTAATACGATTATTTACACATGTTTTACAGCTAAAGGAGGGAGATGTTATAATTTAAAATGATTGCGTATTCTAAAGTATTTCTTAAATCGCGAATTATGATTTCACATAATTTCTCGAATTTTTATGAAATTCAAATCAAAATCAAAGCTTTCAATTTATTTTCAATCTTAATTGTTCAGTGTGATTTTTTTTTTATTAGAATTAATATAATATTAAATCCTTTTACTTTAGTTAACAATTAAATCGTTTATATTTATAAAAAAAAATTCCTTCAGCAAACTGATTTCTTATACTACTAAACATTAAAAACCCTTTTTTCCTTTTTTTCTGCTCTTGCAAAATATTTTTAAGATTTTTTTTGTTTTTTGTATCTTTTCTGAGATTTCAAAAGAAAATTTTCTTTTAATTCAGTTGCAAGATAAATCTCTTTGTAATTTGATCTGATTGAATTTTATTTAAACTTAATTTTGCCTGATTTATTTATCTACATTTAAGATGTGTATTTACATTTCAGTTGCACAAAGTTTGTCTGTCAACACCTTCGCTAAAAAGTTTGCATTTTATCAATTAATTACAAAATTCAGGCAGTCAACGAATTAAACGTTTCCCATATTCAGTGCACAGTCTGGTTCTATGTCTGTCTTTCTCTCTGACTGTCTTACTGTCTGTTGTCTGTCTACTTTGGTAACTTATCGTGCCTTTCTAGCTTCTTATGGCTGTCATTGCATTACTTTTTCAAAAGCATGACAACACTTTCAAGGTGCAATATTTAAAATGTCGCTGTATTTGCATTGAACTCAAACAGAATGTGGCTTAAAGCTAAATGAAATCAATTTAACAAACTACTCAGATATAATTAAAGTTGATTATTTGTCTTCTTATTTTAAATAAATAAATTAATAAACGAAAGGTTTGAGTCTTTACAAGACATTAAAAATCTTTAGTCTTTGATATTTGTTTCATTTTAGTGATTTTTAATTCTGCAAATTGCATACAACCAACCCTTTTGGGCGAATGACTTTTAAATTTAATAGAAATTTATATTTGTATAGTGTGTGAGTGTCTGTGTGTGTGTGTGTAATATTACAAATTTGCAAATAATGTGGAACGAACATAAATGATAAATGACTTGAAATATAATTTTAAATCTTAACTTTAACCACTTCCGTAGTTAAATTTAGTCTTCTCTTGTCTATTTACCATGTAATCGTGCTTAAATTGTGTGTAAAATGTCTGACCATTTAAGCCTTTGAGGTACAACATTATTTTTTATTTTATTTTTCTAACACTTTACTCATATGAAATGTGCATAAAGAATTAACAAACAGTTTGAATAATTTTCATGTACACGCAGAAAAAAACATGGTTGTGATATGATCACAATAACCATATTATGTTCTTTGTAACAATCTATGGTTGCGGAGAACCAATTAGAGTTGTTTTCACGTGCACCAAAAATGCAACATGGTTGGTTTTATCTTAAAAAAATTTCAACCGCAACCAAAGTTTTATAACTCATTAAAAATAATATAAAATATTTAACAATAATATATTATTTTTAACCAAAGCATGGTTAAAAGCAACAGAATAATGCTTGCGCTAAAAAATATTTTGTTGTAGTACTTGACAGTTTATTAATTTCTCTGGCAGCTAAAATATGAAATTGTTTTTTATTGTTTAAAAAAGTGAAAAAAATAAAAATTTATGTACAAAATAAATAATCAAAAATAATATGCAAAATATGAAAATAAATAAAAAGGGAACCAAAACATTGAAAAAAAAGTTAAAGTAAATATGTATGTAAGTATGTATACATGCTTACAGCATTTAATGATTATATTTGAACTTAACTATGTTTATACTTTGGACAACAATATGGTTGCAAATGTAACAATACTATGTTTTGTTAGCAACCATACAGTGCAACCATAGTATGTTGCTCTTAGATTATGGTTACCTCAACCATATTTTTTCTTTGCGTGTATTTTTATAGAAAACAGTTTTAAAAAAAGTGTTTTGTTTCTTTTAAAAGTACTGCGGACTTGTAAGGGTTGCCTTTCTTAATGTTGACAATTAAATCCTGGTATTGAAATAGAAGTGTACGAGAATGTAAATACATACATTTTCTTTATATCGGCACACTTTATTTATTTAAATAACTGAACGCAGTTAATCTTCCATAAAGAAAAACATTCAGAACACCCAACTCTCACATATGTTTTGCGTAATGTAAAAGCAAATAAACCTCTACACTGTCGGCTTTAAAAATGGTTAACCCTTTTATATTATGGCCAATAAAGTAGATAAACTATCAGTTACAACCAAAAGAAAATGTAGCAGATACACGGATGACATTTTATTAGCCTCATTTATCATAGATGAGACAAAATGGCAACAACACCTAAAACAACAAAAGCATCATTGGCCTGGGTAAATATTGTTGTTTTAGTATTTGGTTTTCATTTAATTTTCTTTTCTCATTGCTTTTATTATCGTTAGCTAAAACTTAAAATGTATTAATAAAATATAGAAAATTTGTTCAACTTTAACAAAAGGAAATAAAAGTTATTAAAACAAAAAACTTAATTAAAAGTTTTTAATTTTCTTCCAGATATTTTTGCTTAATTTATGCAACATAAATTCCGCTTTCTGCATTTTAGTTGACCATATGTACAATCGATGAATAATGGTTAATTTTTAAGAGTTCGTTAAACTTTTAAAAGGTTCCGATGATAACATATGTTAAGCAGTTTATAACACACATAGTCCATTATTTTCATCACATATTTGAAATAACAATTATTTTCTTAGTAGTCAAAGACATAATTACACAAAAGCCTTATGTCATACAAATATAATTTTATTTTTATGTTATAGTAACTTCAGAAATCATTAATCGTAAGACAAAAAAGTCATTTGGTTTCTCTTATATAAAATTAATGAATATTTGCACACATTAAAGGGCTGCACATTACAAAGTAAATATCAGATTGACTTTCCTACTGAAAAATCTGTTAAAAGCAAATTTAATTAATTCTTAATGTTAAGGCTGATATAATTTTTAAAATGAAAATATTTCGTTTTAAAAATTCCTTCTTTTAGAAAGAAATTCTAAGCAAAAGTTGTTTTTACAGAATTTGTTTTCTGACGGTTTTCCTCTACATTCTTATTAACGCACTCGTATGAGTAATTTTAATTAATTAATAATCATACGCTGCAGTTACTATTTCCCAGCAAAAAAACAGACATGACATGCAAAAGATGCATTTTTTTAAAATTCATTCACACATTCACATGTAACCAAGTCCTAAGAAGACCCCAAAATTTTTTTCTCATTTTCTTTGTGACAAAAAAAAAAAAACTTTCTTTAAAAATTTAATTTTAATTAAATCTTTGAAATCTTTAAAAAGAAATCAAAAGACCGTTATCATAAATAAAAGAACAAATAAAAATAGAATATTGATAAAGTATTCCCATTAAACTGTTTGTCATATTTTATGTATCATTTTATACCCAATTTCCCTCTTCTCTTTGTTTATGTTTCCTATATTTGATATCCTCTTTGTTTTTGTATTTATGCTTATTGGGAAGTTTTTACGATTTATGATATTGATATTCGACAAAGGAAAATGTTGGTAATAAAACGGACATAAAAAACTATAAGCGTTATTTGAGTGGAAAATATAAAAAAGAAATAGTTTACATTTTATCACTTAAAGAAACAAAAAAATAATAATAAAAAAATTTGAAATAATGTAGGCTTGATATTGTGGGTGTTAATGACAGCTGTATACATTCGGGCTTAGTCCTTTTGAAACTTCTAACAGCTGTTTACATTTAATTTTTTTTTTACATTAACATATCTAAATTTTAAATTTTATTAAAATTAAAGAACAAATTTTATCCCAAAATTTTTAAATCGAATATTTTTAATAAACAATTCCATAATTCTGAAATTAAATTTTACTTAAAGCCATAAAGTATTAAATTATTTGCTGTTTCTTTCTTCTTTTTTTTTTTTTTTTTGTCTTATATTTTTTGTTTCTCTGTTCATTTCTGATTTTAATTATTTTTTCTCTGTTTGTTATTTCATTATTTGTTATGTTTCAAATTTGTTTTTATCTATTATTTTAATTAGTTGTCATTACAAAGAGTTATAACACAACATTGATGAATAACAACTCATTAACATTTATCTTTCCTCCTGTGGTTTTATATTGCTTTTGCAGCTGTAACTTAACGGTTGCGTAATATGGTTTTCAATTCTATTATTTTTATTTGCTTCCATTCATTTATTTCTTAAGTTCTTTAATAATTCTTTTAGTCATTCATTTATTTACGTTTGATGTTTAATTTCATGTGTTATTTTCTATTTTTTTGCTCATTAAATATCTTTTTTATTTTCGGTAACAGGCCTTTAATGTACATTATATTCAATTTGCTGTATCCTAGACTCGAATTAATAGAAATATAATTGGAAAAATTATAACGCATTCCACATTTATGTTTTAGCATTTGTGGTAGTCCTCTAATTAAAGTAGATGCCTAAAATATATTTTTTCTTTAACAACGAGTCAATTAATTATTTTCGTTTTGAAAGATCAACGACTTTAATGAATTATTGCTAATGAACTTGTGTCTTAACACGTGTCTCATTTAAACAAAATTTTATTTAATTAATTTTACTTGTCGATCAAATTAATCAAATAGCAAGAAGCTTAAAAATATTGCTGGACAACCAACAATTTACAGAAAAGATTGCGTTGTTGTTTCTAAATATTAAATTACGTGCTTCAAATTCAAGTTACCTTTTAAAACTTACCCAAAAATCTAAACCTAATTTGTTTCGATATATTACGATTTTATTAGAAATAACAAATACTGCTCTTATTTGTGGCACATGATTTAATTCACATATTTGCCGCGGCTGTGTATCTAATCCTTCAAGACCTTGTTGACATGTTTGTGATTTTATCTCATCCAGAGCTCGGAAAATATTAATGTAAGGGCATAAATTATTCACATAGCATCGGTTTTTAATGACACTCCACAAGAAAAGGTCTCTCAAAAGGTCAACTCGCAGCTTTAAATAGGCCAATTGACTTTAACTAAGATTGCTAATATAAGCAAGAACAAGGAAGAGTGCTATATTTGGCTATGCCGAATCTGATATACCCTTCACCATCTATATAAATCTAGTTTAGTGAAGTAACTTCAATCAAAAAAATTTTAGGGTGAGAGAGAATTAAAAAAAATAAGTGAACAAATTAAGTTCTACGTTTATATAATTTTACATAAAAATGCCATCGGTTCTTAATGGGTTAAGCATTTTTTAAAATTTTTAATATTTCCTTAAAGATCTCTTCAAAAGCTTTAAAATGATAGCCATATTGATATTTTAAAAAATTTTTAAATTTCAGATTCCCGTTACTCGGAAAATATGGGAGAGTGCCAATTTTTTTACTTGATGTTTTTTTATTTCTCTATCGCCCCATTTATTAATTTTTGTGTACTCCAAATGATGTAAAAATATAAGAAGTAGGCGTGGTGTTTTACCCACTGCATCGAAGGACATGGATCGGTCGTGCTGATTTCCAGTACCACCTCTTTTAACACTATGTCTGATCGATTGGCGTATTTAAATTTTCTCTAGCTGATCTAGTGCCTTGGCAAAGTTGATTTTAACACTAACACGGACGGACAAATGGATATCGCCCAATCACTTACGCTATGCATAAAAAAATCAGAATATATATACCTTATAGGATTGGAAATGGTTATTGTGAAAATTACAAATGGAATGACAAACTTTTTTCTACTACACTTCACTTTTGTGGTGAAGGGTATAAAAATATCGATAGTTTGATGAGCTGTGTAACATGGTGAGGCACTCTGCTGAAACACAAAATATTCAGCTTTATATCTCACATTTTAGTTCATAAAAAGTGCGTTATCATGGCTCTGTATCGCACACTGTTTACTGAAGTGATGTTTCCAGCAGCATTTACGAGACAAATCATACGACCATGATACCGCCAGTCGAAATTCCTACTACAAGGAAATCACATAAAGGTGACTGTATAAATTAAATAAAATGCTTCATTCATTACAGGGTCCTTTATAATTTTCTTTTTTTATTCAAGTACTTTTCTTTCTTTTTTTATAACAACAGAAGATGCCTTAAGAGAAATGTCTTAACATATAGTAATCAATTATTATGAAAATTTAAAAATATTTTTACAAGGAAATTTTATTAATTTTATGTAACATTTAAAAAAAATAAATAAAATTCATTAGATCAAACCTTCATTAAAAAGTTTGTTTTAAAATTAATTAATTATCGCTTTTGTTTCCTGTACAAAAGCGTTCTCTTTGAAAACTTTCAATTCTTTTGTAGCACTTATCAGAAATAGGGGTAAGAAAATTACTTACTTCCTTTTTTAAACATTTCCTGGTCAAAGGCATTTTTTTATTTTTTTATCATCCTGATTCACATTTTAAAGTTTGAAACTGCACATTTATTACCTCTTGTACTTCTGTTATTTATCAATTCAATTTGTTCAACAATGGTTATTTATACAGTCTGTAAATCTTGCTATAATATGTACAAGTTTTTCTTTTTTAATAAAAATAAAAATATATATGTGACAAAGTTTTCTCTTTGATTTCAAAAACTTTAATTTCCAAAACTTTGTAAGTAAAATACAGGAAAGATGCCCAAAAACTTGAGCTACAGATTTTTAAATAATTCATTAGAACAAAAGTAACAGCAACTAGAACAAGAAGTACTAATTTCCCCAATTTGTTGCACTTATTTTATATAAATAATTTATTAACTTTTTTTTTCCAACATGCACCTCAAAAAGAACTAAAACCAAAAATATATATATTAATAATATTCCTTTTTAATTTGCAAGTTTAAATAAAAATATTGCCACTATAAGTCTTATTTAAATAAAATATTTAAAAAAAATAATATTCAAAATAGAAATAAATACAGTTTTCCCTGAAAACTTAAAAACCAATTAAAAACACATTTATCTTTACTTACAGTCTATACTTCTATAGTAAAAACATGCCAAAGACAAACGTACTCATATTTATGCAAATACACGCACACATAAACACACATACACACACAGTGCTATACATCTACATTGTATGTGAACAGTAAAGTAATCTTCTGTATAAAAAACTTATCAACACTTATGCCACAAACTTGTGCAAATATTTTATGTATCACACTAACCGAAGTCCAACGTTGGACGATAAGGACAACTACAACAAATGAAATACAGAAATCTTTCAACTTTAGTACACACAATTGCCGTATTCACAAGCTCTGCTAAGGTGTAGGTAGTATTGCATACTACCTTTTGTTTACTTCTTTGTGAACAACCATTGTATCAGTGTGCCATTGTACATTGTACTTCATACGTCAAAAAGTAAATAAGAAGAAAAAAAATGCTATTCATCATTTGTTATTTATAAGCCAAATGGGGGAGAAAACAGAAAAAAGTAAATTAATAAATTTTTTGTGTGAGGATGAAATTGAAGACATTTTTAGGATGAACCTAATGTACTTGCTCTCCAGTCGCAGAATTATACATTTAGGGCTACCAAAATCATCATTATGGCATAATTGGGTTTTAAGATATTTTGATGAAAACAGATTTCTTCATATGATACGACTACGGCCAGAGGAATTTGCCTATATATTCAACCTTATAAAAAATGACGATGTTTTTCACACAATTGGCGAAAGGCTCCAACTACGCATTGACTTGCAGCTTAAAATTGTACTTTACTGCTTTGGATCTTCAGGAAATGGTGCTTGTGTTCGTAAGGTAGCATCTCTTATTGGTATAGGTGATGGCGGTACCATACAAATCGAGAAATCGAGTCATTAAAGCAATATTAAATCTTAAAGAACAGTTTTTATATTGGCAACTTTCAACTTCAACTTTCTAATAAATCAGTCAAATCAATAAATTAAATAAATAAAACTAATAAAAATATCTTTGAATTCAATTTAATTTAATATAATTCACACATGAACACAAAAATAATAATTCATTTAAACATAAAACATTTAAACAAATACAACGTTTGAAAAACATATGAAAAAAAGTACTAAGTGTTGTATAGCATGTTTGCATGAAAATTACCAACAACACAGCTAGCACCGTTGTATTTTGTTAGCACTTAGCACGTACTAGGGGGCTTGTGAATAGGGCAAATATGTTTTAGATTTTATTTTAGAAAATTATTTCATTTCATTTTATTTTATTTATTTTTCCTCGTTTTTGTTTTTATTCTAAAACAAAGTAATGTTTAACATTAAATAAAAAATTTTATTATAAATGCCACTGCCAGCACTAACTGTGGGGCAGAGTATAACTTCTAAATGTATGCCATATTTTCAAACACGCACAGACACACACACTAAGTGATGCCAGTTTTTTTTTTTTAATTTTCGAATTTTTACCCCCCAAAATTCCGTACTAAAAAGTATTTGAATTTTATCACACTCTTCCTAAAATTATGAGCATTAACCGTTATGCTTTATGCATCCCTTCTGAAATTCGAAACCTTAATATTTTTATACTTCCGCAGTCTTAAAGATAAAGTTTTTAATTTATCCCATTGCAAAAAAAATTAATTTAAATTATTTATTTAATATATATAATTTAAATGTTTTCATTTATTTATTTATACTCGTATGTCACCAGTAATTCAGTCGTTCCTAGAGTTTCCGATCGGGAAAAGTTAAATCAATAATTCTTACATTGTAAGCCATACTAAATATCAAATTTTATAATATGAGTGAACAAGTAGAAAAAAATAATCTTTAAAAAAAAGGTGTCTTAATATCGATGTTATTTTCACCTTTACGATTTTAGTTTTTCAACCGTATTTGGCAGACATTTAGCATTCACACAGAAGAGTATGAACAAATATATTTTTATATAATTTCGTTGTATGTCCGGAAGAATGTATCTCCAATTCTCTTTCTAGAGCTTTCTGAAGCCATCTGATATCGCAGAAAGCTGAAATTTGCATAGTTAAAGTATTTTTGCTCCATTGATACAGGACAGAGCAAGATTTTTTATTTTCGGTTTGTGGGCGGTGGGCTAGGCTTAGGAATTTTGTTACAATCCTATAAATTTGTTCTTTGATTTTTAAGGACCTTTATATCATCTATATAAAATGCAGTCCGTATGAAGCAGACCATTATATTTTAAAACCTATTTTTTGCCTGTTAGGGATAGACTTTGTGACTAGTGTCCGCTAGAAAAATAAATTGTAAAAAATAAATTCAAAAGTTAATGGCTATTTTTAAAAGGCTGTAACGTTCAAGAAAAAGAGATTTGCTTTTAAACCGGTGTGAACAGACGCTTGACATTTGTACAAAGGATGTATTGATGCGTCTGCTTTAGTAATTACGAGGGCTGCTCTATATATTTCTGGCCTAATAGTGAAAATGCGAATATTTATAATCAGAAATGGTTTTATTGTTTTTCAAAGTATTCTCCAGCATGATTTATACACTTTTGCATGCGCTCAAACCAGTTGTCGAAGCACTTTTTCCACTCCGATTGAGACACCTCTAAAACATGGTTTTTGAACACTTCAACAGCTTCTTCTGGCGACGAAAATCGTTGCCCACGCATTTTTTTCTTGATGTGCGGAAACAAGAAGAAGTCATTAGGTGCCAAGTCAGGGCTGTACGGCGGATGACCCATTAATTCGAAGTTTTGGCCGGTCAAAAACGCACTGGTTTGAGCCGATGTGTGAGAGCTCGCATTGTCATGGTGAACAATGATTCGTCTTCTCTTGTTGGTTTTTCAAATTTCTCTTCTCAGGCAAACAAATTGTAGTGTACCACTCAGAAGTGACCGTCCTACGTTGCTCAAGCGGAACAGTCGCCACATGACCAGTTTTTACGAAGAAACAGGCGACCATTTGCTTCGAAGTGCTTCTTCCACGAACACCTTTCGTTGGATTTTGCTGGTCTTTGAAGACCCACACGGTCGATTGTTGTTTCGTTTTGGGCTCATACGCATAGATCCATGATTCGTCACCTGTGACGATCTTACAAACGTCTTTTGAAGCACCGCAATCGTATTTTTGCAACATTTCTTTGCACCAATCGACACGAGCCTTTTTTTGAGCGACTTTCAAATTGTGCGGGATCCAACGAGAACAAACCTTTTTTACGGCCAGGTGTTCATGCAGTATCGAATGTATTCTGGTGGAAGAAATGTCGAAGGATGTCTCTATCTCTCGGTATGTCGCATGTCGATCTTGCATTATGAGTTCACGCACGGCATCAATCTTCTCTGGCACAACAGCCGTTTTTGGACGACCTTCTCGGAATGCGTCTTTGAGCGAGCTTCGGCCACGATTAAATTCATTATACCAATTTTTCACAGTGCTATAGGATGGTGCTTCATCGCCATACAAAGATTTAAGTTCATCAATGCACACTTGTCGTGATAATCCACGTCGAAAGTTGTGAAAAATGATGGCACGAAAATGTTCACGAGTTAATTCCATTTTTTTCTATATTAATTTTTTCAAGTCACTGTAAACAACACAAATAATGGTCGTACGTCAAAACGTTTTAAGTACGATTATGCTTAAAAATTACAAACTTTCCAAACTTTGCTATTATAACGACTAATTTTTAAGCATTTGTCTACAGCGTTTCAAAAGATATGCCCATGTGGGCCAATTGACGTCACCTATTGGAACACACTTTAATTTTTAGATTTATTTTTGTATGACTTCATGCTACTGAGAGCTCAAAACATATATGTATGTATGTATGTATAATGATGAAATTATTACCTTTTCTCCAAAAATATATCAAATTAATTTTAAACTGTTGTTATCACATCGAAAGCGCTCGCCGAACATCCAAAGTACACAGCCAGTGACGACGGTTATTACCGAAAATTATATCAACAGTTTATTATATACTGGCGGAATCAACCCAATTAAATTAATTTTATTTTACATAAATATTTTCGTATTTTACCAAAAAGAAATAAAACACTTCTGGCAACACTGCACATACTCGACAATAATTCATTTTATGCACTCAAAACCATTCACATTCACCAACATATTTTGTCCAAAAACATTTATGTGTGTGTGTGTGTGTGTGTGCACTGTACTGTAAGTGTTTGCATTTGTATCTGTAGTGGCACTCACCAAAAAATGACCAATGCTAGAGAACACCAGAGATTTAACACCTGTGGGATACACAAATACATTTAAAGCAAGTCATTACTCAGGTTGGTTGGCCCTGTTCTATTCAGACCTGCATTCCACTGTAATTACAATGCCATAGAGAATTATAGAGGAAACCCTATTAGAAATATGGTAATAAAGTGATTTGAGATTCTTTTTTACATTTGTTGTTGTTGTTTTTATGCAAAAAGCAATTGCTTGAATTGGGTTTTCGACTAAAACCACAGTGGTAATCATTGTCGGTATTTTATGGTTTATATTTTAAGATAAACAACAAATCAAAATGTTTAAGGATGTAAGTATCCTGTGTGTGCTGATGCCTGTAACTACAAGTGTGCTTGTTTAGAGCAGATATTTTAAAATATTAAAAATTTTTAAATAACAAAATATTGAAAAATTCTAATTAGAATTCAAAAGAGGAAATCTTCATTAGAAACAGATTTGCCAAACAAACAATTGTCAAAATATTTGACACTTGAGAAGAAAAAAGATTTGATTTATATGTCTTAAACTTGTTTGCTTTTTAACTATAATTTATAATTCAATAATCTGTCTATATTTAAAGCAAGTTACTTTTGAATTTCTTGCAAAGAGAAAAAACTTTGAAGACTCTATAAAATAATTAATTTTTAAATCTAAGATCTTCCGAAGGGGTATTTTACCAACCAAGCTTAAAGTGGCTCTAAAAATTTACTGAGTGCCCTTAGATTAACGAAACTTGGTAGAAAAATCTCTTATGGTCATAAGCTGTTAAAGCTAAGAAACAACAAAAATCGGACTGAGGAGAAAAAAGTTCCCCTTACTAGATCTAATCCTACCTCTGAAAAATGCATTTTTTTTAATCTTCAAGTCATTTTGTTTAGCGATTACAACTTTTAATGTTAAGGAATGTTTAAAAATTTAAAGTTTGACTCAAGAGATACCAAAATGCCATTTTTCCCCGCCCCTTTCGTAGGCGGTGGAATAAAATATTAATAGAAAAAAAACTGTTAAATGAAATGGATTACATACGACTTAAAACCATAGAAATAAATTTATATGGGCGTTTCAAAAATGACAAATGACTGTTTAACAAAAATATTACCAAATTGGAAATGTCTTCCAAAAGTTAAGCTCCCAAAAGCCTAATATTTCTAAAAGTACAACAAAATAGTTTCTAAACATTATGCTTTAAGAGAAATGTCGTCTCTATTGTGTTGAAAAAAAATGAAATTTAATATTTGTTTTAATTATTGTTTGTGCAATTAAATACGAGATTATTCTTGGAAATTTTTAATCAGCTCGTTTTATTTATTTTCTTTTAATTTGCAACTCATTTTCTAATTACACATGTTGTCTCGTTAATAATTGTTATTTGCAATGAAAGTCTGCACTTTTAAGTTTCTATTCTTCATAAATTATGTTTTTTTTTCTCCTTAAAATATATTATTCTTCTGTTACTTTCCCAGTTACGAGTGGTATTTTTTTCGTCAAAGCAGTGACAGCTGCCAGACAGTGTAATTTATTGTTAAAATATTTTTCAAAGACTTGAGTGAAATGCTCATCATGAAGAACTAAATTAAAAAAAAAATATTTAAATAAAAGATAAACATTAAGATATAGAAAGAGACTGGTATATGGAGAATAAATTTATATTTCTGTTTAATACAACACGCCTATTTAAAAAAAAAAAGTTTTGAATTTAATAAAACTGAAATCAATAAGGATTGCAATTTATTAAAAATATTTTGAAAATTTTATAATAAAAGCACTTTTCAATAAAAATGCTAACTGAAAAATATTTTAAGATGGAAAAGTATACTGCTTCTCATTACTACATAATACTGCAAAGTGGTTTGAAAACGATTTTTTTTTTTGGCGAAATTTGGTATCTCAAGATATCTCAACGAAATTTTACAAAGGTTAAGCAGAGGTATTTCTCAGTGAATCTACGGACGATCGGCCCAGTAGGGTGAAGACAACGCTTCTGTGTAGGGCACTGAATTTGAGTTCATCGAACATATAATTTTTTTAAAATGTCATCAAAAGTTTATTTTTAAATCAAATGTTTAAATTTTTTAAATTTAAAAAATATCTATAAAAAATGTGTAGGTATCTCTTTTAGTTTAGAGAAAATTGGCTTATATGATTATTCTTTTTTTTTTAATTTTGGCCGACCTTAATTTAGTATTATTGGCATAGAACGCTTATTAATTTTCTAATTATTACTTTAAGACATTTGCTATATTCTTTATAAAACTTAGAATAAACAAGTTTAAAGTTTTATTCTGATAGCCCTTTTTGTTAAAAAGTAACAAGCATCTAAACTGGAAAAATGTAAAAGAAAAACATTTTTTCAGACCAAAAATTATAACGGTTTCCTTCCAGCCCCTTCCAGACATAGCCACTTTTGAAACGAAATTTAAAAATTATTCTAAAACCCGTCGGAGTACAAAGCACCGATTAAAAGAAGGTTAATTATTTTTAAGTCCCCAATTGTTGGCTACATACTCCAAAAACGATTTGACAGCCCCGTCATTAATAAAGGCCCGGTAGCCTCGTTTGTAAAAAATATATATATATATATTGGGACATTTTTTCCCCGTTCGGGGAATTTATATCTTAAAACAAAATAAAAATTAAATTTTCAGGCATGTCACAATTTCGATCAATTTTGCTTATTTCTAAAAAGTGCTTAATCTTCATCTTTTTATTTAAATATGGCAATATTGCGCACACCACTGAAATAGCCATCGAGACGTGCTTTGACCCTCAATAATCAATATCGGTGATTTAATTAGTTAATCGGGAAAATAGCACGAAAAAAAGACTTTTTGAAAAGAAATTAAATTCCACTTTGAAATTCAAAAGTGGTTTCATTCCGAAAATTGTTTTCGTTTCTCGTTTTCTAAAGAACCAACTTGCGGAATTGAAATCATTTTCGATCGGAATTAAGTTCCGTAACATGACTATTTATTTCATGATTTGATTAAAAGCTCTCTTATCTATATAATTTTTAAATTTTGTAAGAATAGCTTGATGCCTTAAGGTTTTGTCTGAGTTCTTATGCATAGCAAAGTCGATTGAGCGATGTACGTCTATCCGTCTGTTCGGTCGTGTTAGTGTTCAAATCAACTTCGCCAAGGCACTAGATGATCTAGAGAAAATTTAAATACGTCAATCAATCAGATATAGTGTCGAAAGGATTGCTATTATAAATCAGCAAGATCGGTCTATCTCCTTCGAGGCAGCGGCCAAAACACCACGCCTGCCTCAATTTTTTCCCTATCATTTGGAACAATGAAGTAACTCCCATTAAAAAAAAACAGATATTTAGGGCGATAGAGAATATAAAAACAAGAAAAAAATAAAAGTGAAAAAATTGGCGAATTATGGGCCTCTCAACTTTTAATAGACAAATTACCATTGTGCACCCTATTTTTTTATGATTGTGATCATTTAAAATTTGACCTCCTAAAAAGAAAACACCAGTGGAAGCAAAATCTACAATAACTATCTAAAGAACAACAAAGGTTTATTTTGGGCACAGAAGCCAGACATAAGACAAAATAATTTAAGAAGTTTTATAACAATTTAAATTCGGCTTGAGTTCACGTATATTCAAATCCCTAAACTAATTAACAGATTAATAAAAAGTTAGTAATAAAAATGTGTGTGTTAATACTTAAAGAAAAGAGTGAAAATTAAACATTATCAAAAAGGAATGCATCATTTTATGTAAATATC
The DNA here is from genome assembly GCA_916610165.2 of Gymnosoma rotundatum. Taxonomy (NCBI): domain Eukaryota; kingdom Metazoa; phylum Arthropoda; class Insecta; order Diptera; family Tachinidae; genus Gymnosoma; species Gymnosoma rotundatum. Next base: position 1,339,852 of record OU744337.1, read on the forward strand.
ATCTGTTTAACCGACCAATTTAAGAAATTTCAACACCCAGGTAATGTGTTGTATGATGTTACTGGCAGCTGCCTTAGAAGCAATGTCTTTTATGTGTGCACTAACTAAAACAACAGAAAAAAATTTGACATAGTTCAAATTAAATGTTTTACTTAAAACATAAAAAAATAACGAATCTTGACCCTTTTTACTTTAGAGTTTATTTTATTATTCCTTCTTTTTTTTTCTTCTTGTTTTTGTTTTGCTGACCAACTATTTAGACACTTAAATATCTCTTGAGATTCATTTATGGCATACGAGTACATTAAGTTGTAATGTTCACTCAAGCATAACCATAACCATTAGAATCTATATAGATACAAATTAAATGTGTACAAAATTACACACAAGCAACTTCATTTACAACTAAATACACACATTCAAAAATAAATAAAGAAACAAACACACAAAAATCTTACATAAATATGTGCACTCACTCACATATAGAAATTATTGGCTAAACATATGTTTGTAAAACATGTTTGTATGTGTGTATATGTATAAGAGTAGGCAGTTGTATCAAAAGTTGTAAAAAGAATGTTGCTGGCTGGAGTGTTAATTTATTACAAGCAGCTCTCTATTAGTGTAAATGTTTTTCTTTGAGGTAAATAATTTCTCACACTTTTTATATAATATCTTAAATTGTTGTTTTTGTTTAAAGAAAACACATTGGTTTTCCACTTTAATGCTTAGTGGGCATTAAAGAAATAACTTAACACAAATATTTGTATGTTATGCTGTGCTCTGTTTTGCTTTGCACGCTGTTACACATGTTTGTACGTTTGTGTTTTGAAAGCAGGATATTAGATAATTTGTTTTTTCTTTTTTTCTTTGAATTTGTGGGTTCAAATGATTTTATCTTTGTAGTCTTATGTTTAACTAACTGCACGAACGAGGATAATATGTGGTAAATTACTTAATAATTTATCGGTTGCGTCTAATCGGTAAGTAACCCTTCTTTTCATGCAACGGAAGGAGGTATTTATAAACTTCAGAAGAAATTTAATTACTTTGTAATAATTGATAAGAAACCATTAGTAATGAATATGAAGAAGGCAAACAAATTAATTAATTAATTATTATAAATATAAATGTTTCATTACGGCAAACTTTAAGTAACAGCAACATTTATTTATTGAATTGTAAGTGAAATTTTTGATTTAATTTAATGTGTGTGAAATTCAAATTTATTGAAATTTTCAATTTAAATAAACCTCTAAATGCAACAAAATTAATTTAGTTGCAAGCAAATTTACGAAATTTCAAGTCCATTTTATTTCAAAAATTAAAATTTTTCAAGGATAATTTGAAATAAGCATTTTGTTATTTTAAACTTAATACAGTAGCCGCTCGGTTATATGAACATCCAGAATAGTGAACATCCAGAATAGTGAACAACAAAATGTAAACACATGGGGTTCTAAAGAGTGAACACAACCCATCTCTATTATGTGAACAACTTTCAACCGTTAATTTTTTTAAATATTTGTCAAATTGGAAGTACGTTCTTCATAATTTGCGTAGCAATAACAATAATTTACGCTTTAAATTGCTGTTGTACATTTTAAGATTGAGTAAAAACCGCTCTCCATTTAGCCAACGTTGCTTTAAAGTGTTGATTTTGTTAATGTTTTGAGTGTTGAGTTTTAAGTGATTGTCTTACATTTTAAAAATCGGTTTTTCCCCGAGATAAGCAAGCATGTGCGTACGAATAGAAAAAAGCTTTTTGTGGTCATTAGTGTTTGTTACATAGTGCATCGAAGATGAAGCGCAAGGTGTTAACGTTATCTGAAAAAAGTGCCATTTTGACAAGCTTGGACAAAGGTGCAAGCGTTACTTCTCTTGCACATAGATATGAAGTGGCCAAGTCAACAATTTGTGCTATTAAAAAAAATAAAAAGCGGATTTTGGAAGTGACTGTAAAAAGTGATGGAAAAATTAAGAGAAAAACATTGAGAAAAGCTGAAATGCCGTTGGCGGAGGCGAAACTATATCATTGGATCAATCAACAAAGAATTAAAAATTTACCCATTACAGGTGAATTAATCAAAGCAAAAGCAAAGTATTTCAACGACCAATTGAAAGAAAAAAGTTCTTTTACTGCAAGTGATGGGTGGCTGCAGAAATTTAAGCGACGATTTGGTATACGTTTTTTAAAGATATCCGGCGAAAAATTATCGTCCAATCCGGAGTTTGTAGAACCTTTTAAAAAAGAACTTCATTCTTTAATAGCAGAGCATAATTTAATACCTGATCAAATTTACAATGCAGATGAAACTGGCCTTTCTTGGAAACTGCTTCCAGACAAAACATACGTTTTAAGAAGTGAAAAAAGTGCACCTGGACGAAAAGCCGAAAAAGCACGTCTTACATTCTTGGCCCGTACAAATGCTTCTGGAGACCACAAAGTAAAACCACTGGTGATAGGGAAGGCAAAAAATCCAAGATGTTTCAACAATTTTACTCCACCTGTAGATTATAGCCATTCTAAAAACGCATGGATGACTGCAGCAATTTTCCAAAAGTGGTTTAAAGATTCATTTGTTGTACAGGTAATTTTAAAAAGCTTTTTGTTAATGTGGTTTATAGCATTTATCTCTTATTCTATTTTAGGTGACTAAATATTTAAATCAAAAAGGCCTACCTACTAAAGCCATTCTTTTATTGGACAATGCACCAAGTCATCCACCCGCGCAATCATTGCGTTCAGAGGATGGAAACATATTCGTTGTTTACATGCCACCAAATGTTACGCCATTAATCCAGCCAATAGATCAAAATGTTATCCGAATTACGAAACTGTACTATAGATCCGCTTTGCTAGCATCAATAGTGTCAGCTGAAAATGCTTCAAACATTTTGAAGAATTTGACCATAAAAGATGCAGTTATAAACCTAAGTTTGGCATGGAATAAGGTTGATGCATACACAATACAAAAGTGTTGGAAGAATATTTTATGTTTTGAGGAAGAACATGACACGGAAGAGGACATTCCACTCAGTATTTTAAAAGAAAAATATCAAAACGATATTGAAGCAACTATGAATGAAGTCATCGATCTAGTCAAAGAATTGTCGAATGGAGTACAGCTTTCACGAGAAGAGATTCAGACGTGGAATCAAGACATTGGTGCCGAAGATATAGATAGCGAAGTTGAAGATGATGACGAAGACCAGTGCATAGTAACAACTGCTGATATTAGTACAACAGAGGCAATCGAAGCATTCAATAAAGTTATTGCTTGGAGTGAAAATAATATATCTGATTTTAATGATATTTTGGTATTGCGAAAATGCAGGGACAAGGCAATACAGAAATCTCTTGAAGCAAAAAAAGTACAAAAAAATATAACCGACTTTTTTCATGTTCATTAATTGTTAAAAAACTTATTTAAAATAATTTAATTTAATAAAAATCATATGAATTATGTACTTATTTTATATTCTCTCGATTTAATGAACTTCTCCATATAGTGAACAAGCTCTGTTTGAATTAGTTCATATAAACGAGCGGCTACTGTATTTTTATTTCTTGCAGTAGTGTAGATTTTTAAAATAATTTGACATCCCTGTCATAATAATATGACCAACTGTGCTTGTCAAACGACAAACGAAAAGTATAATTTTAAAGTATTATTTTACGTAAATTAAAAAAAAAATTCTATTGCTGCCCACTCAACTTATAATGAGCCCAAAACGAAAACGACTTTATTAGAAAATATGGGAAATACTATTTTTAGAAATAACACGCTTGGTTGATTAACGTGATAGTTTCTTCACGTAAGAGTCGCTTTAACAAGACTACACCAATCGTTGAATCTAGAATCCAACAGGATATAGGATTTAGATTAACGTATGTACCTGGCGCAAAGCCCCTATCAGACGGTGATCCAACCATTATTCTGTGCAATTTTAAGACCACGGCTGGCAAGACCATGAATCTACCCCTTGCTAAAGAGTCGTAGCCTACCCATAAACAACTCTGTTAAGAGTGCAACAGCAGACTTCCATCTATTTCACGCCAGACCCTAGATATAGACTTTTATTTAACCACAGCCACTACGTGTACCCCGAAGGGACCTCACCAATAACCGGCTACAGACAGGGGCAGCTCTCTGTATGGGCTACCGGTCGCCGTGACGCCAGTTTATTTATTTTCTATTATCATTCATATTTTATTATCATTAAAGGACAGTGGTGCATCCTTCGACAGTTACCGCACTGTCTATGCAGATTCAGTGCCTGCACACCGGGGGACTTATTCCCCCTATACCCCGAAAATACCTCTGTAAAAGCCTATGTTCTCTCAGCCAGACTCGAAGCACCCCCGGGGGGGCTGGAATGCAACAATAATCGAGTATTAAATCCACTTTGAAGCCGTGCTATATCGTAAAAGATCATTAAGCCTGACTCTAAAAATCCTAACAAAGACAGCCGTCATTTAATTGGCTAGAAATCAGTATCTCGAGATAAATAAGGCGCCCCGCTTTCGTAAAGTAAGTAAAAGGCTGACTCCTTCTTTTTTTTATCCTTCCAGCGACGGTAATCATCATTACAAAAGATCCCGCCTTCTAAGGGTCTAATAACCCGTCAGAACTGCCTGCAGATTTTCCCAACTGCAACTGCTATCGCATTAAAAATATTTAGAGCAGATATGACTAAGGAACTCATCCGTCTGTAGAGTGGTAGACATTCGTCTGACTGTTGTAAAAATTTGCCCACATAACAGCTAACATTCCCGTGTCATAAAGTAGCCTTCTCTGCATCACTTAGGAAGACGTTATGGGTCTCTTGTACGACCTTTATCTAATAAAACACCAGATGCGATACCACAGCGAATCTTCGAGCAGTCTATATATATATATTCTGGTGTGTTAGTACTACGCATGATTTCCCTTAAATCATACACACTTAGAGGAGACCAAAAGCTTGAACACTCTATACTTCTCCTATGAAAGGAGTGATAAAGTCAGAGGGTTAAATCAGGGTGGAAGTCAGCCTAATGCATGCATATCACTGAACTCTCAGTAGCTGCGAGAAAGTCTTTCTTTGCTGCAATCCACCACAGTGAGTTGGACAAACATAGAATTTCCTTTTTTAAATAAAACAACTAGGAACCCACATACCTTTTTTTGCGCATACATTTTATTTTCCAAAAAATATTTCGAGAAAATTTAATGTTGAAATTGAAATAAATGAATTACAGTCGCTTGTTGTCGCCTCTTCTCTATTTCATTTACACACATGCCAGCAAAAAAATATTTAATGCTTTTAAAGATGGCAAGTAGTAATTTTAATTTATCTCTTCTCGAAAGTATTGTGAACTGTATTAAATCTTAAGTACAGTTTAACTCGATACACAGACATTAATGCTATTTAAGAGGATTTCGCATTGTAGTCATAATTTATTGACATTCATAAATACGCCATAATATGACTGCACGAAATGCTACAATTCCACAAATATACAGAATACAGACCAAAATTATTATTTTTTTGCAAAAATTGCTTGGTAGGTAGAGCAAAACCCATTAACTCTGACTCATTCAAACATGAAAGGCAACAAAGTGCTTTAAAAATATTCCCACATAAATGGGGAGTAGTTGGGTGAATAAAGTAGAGAAATCATATGTTTCAGTTAAGAATTATGCTTCAATTTATCTTTTTGTTTTTTACTTTTAAACAATATTTATTTACCGTTAAGCGAAAGAGATAAATGAGAGTTAGAGTGTTGTAACAAAAAATAATTAACTGCAGCTGTGTTATTAAGAATTTGTCTGGCAATTTTTATCCTTAATTTTTCACCATTTCCTGTTATAATAAAAAAGGGCTACAACTTCGCAATAGGACGCTAAAAGAGATGCCTTTTTCAAATGCAATATTAAGCAAAACTGTATTTATCTTTATAAATAGGAGATGTTGATTAATCAACCACTTAATAAGGTCATTAAGATGCTGTATTTAATATAATTTAACTAATATTTAATTTACCTGTAAAGTGACAGTGAAGTAATTTTTTAAACCTTTTTAGTGGAAACATTTTTGCTTAAATTTTTCCACAGCTGTTAAAATACTGATTGAGATTTTATCTTAGTAAATCTATTAAAATTAAAATGAAATTTAATAAAAATATGTTTACCTCACATCTGTAATTTTACTAAACCTTTAGAAATAAATGAATAAGTCACTATCTCAGCTAAGAAAGTGGGGCATACTTGAATAAATAAAAAAAAATAAAAAGGAAGCTATCACATGTGGAAAAGTCGCAATAGTTGTGTGTTTCTTAAAACAGACAAAAGTTTAACTTCCTTTAAAATATGAATTTAAAAAATATAATCACGATTAGATAAGTTTTAAAACACGAAGAAGTAGCAAATTTCAGTATAAGTTTGCACGAGTCTAGATTCGAAACGAAATATGATTATTGTAAAGGGTGTTTTTTTAAGCACGATAGAACCAGAAATTATAAAAAATAACCCTAAAACTTAAATTTTGATAAAAAAAATTTTTTGCTTATTATTTTCATTAAACTATAAATCATTATGAATAGACTTGTTCTGCGTCGTTCTTTCGCCGATTGTGCTCTAGAGCAGTTAGTAACTGACCCGTTGTTTTATCACCAAATTGTCTTCGATTTAACGGGATTGTTAATAAGCAAAATTGCCGCATATGTAGTAAGACCAATCCACGAAATAGCCTATAGGCTCCATTGCATCCAAAAAAAAATAAAAAAATGCGTGTAGCTGGTGGCATCATCGGACCTTATTTCTTCAAAAATGAGCCCTAATCTCACGTTACGGTCAATGGAGATCGTTACCGCACCAGCATTAATATTTTTTTTTTTTTGCTGATGAATGAATATTGCTACATTAAGAAACCTAAATAACTTTTTTTTCAGTGTATGGAATACATTTTCCTTTTATTCATGTTAAAGCTCATTCAATTTTATTAAATATAGTTTAATTTGTTTTAAAAATAATGGAATTTAAATGCCCCCCTGCTCGTTGATGCATGTGCGGCATCTTAGCAAAAAGTTGTTCATTACTGCTTGGAGAGTTGAGGCAGGAATAGCCGCAATTGTTGCTCGAATGGATTGCTTTTCTTAATTCAAATTTGTTGGTTTTGCTTTGTAAACTTCCTGTTTGCAATAACCCCACAAGAAAACGTCAGGTGCATTAAGGCAAGGACCTGAGTGTCCAACGGAATGTGGAGGTTCTGGATATCGGCTTACTGGGAAATTTTCGTCGCAATTCTGTCATAACAGGTTGGGCTATGTGAGGAGGTGCACCATCTTGCGGAAACCACACATAATTAAAAGGAATTCTCCCTCGGCGTAGTTCTGGATAGAAAAACTCTCTCAACATGCACAAGTAACCGTAACGGGGTAACCGTTTTCTTCGAAGAAGTAGGGCCCGACAATGCAGCGTGATGAAACTGCACACCACACTGTGACACGAAGTGGATGCAATTCCATCTCATGGAGTGTCTGCGGGTTGAAAGCACTCCATATTCGACAATTTTGTTTTTGTTGCCGTTCAAATCGAAATGGGCCTCGTCAGACAAGAAAAGGCAGTTCAACATGTTTCCATCCTCTTCCACCATTTGAAGCATCTTCTGGCAAAGTTCCAAGCGAATCGACAAGTTTGCAGCGTTCAGTTTGTTGGCTATTTGAATTTTATATGGGTTATTGAAATCAAAATTTGGCGATAAGTTTATTTCGAGAAATGGACCTATCAAATGGCCTCCAAGATCGTGCGATTTGATACCCCTCGATTATTTCCTGTGGGGCCACGTGAAGTCATTGGTTTATGCTGATAAACCAGCCACAAATTACGATTTGGAGACCAACATTGTTTATGTTATTCGTGATATATGTGGCCCAAAATTGGGCACCCAGAATAAGCACCCGCGGTGGCCATATGCCCGAAATAATTTTTATGTTTTAATGCCATGTTCTGATTTTTCATATGAAATAAATTCGTTATTACAGTTTACTTTTTTGTGTTATTTTTTACAATTAAAAGTTCTATTGGGCTTCAAAAAAACGCCCGATGTAAAAATTAGCCAATAATTTGATGTCGGTTACAATACATTAGAACAACCGATGATTTGATCGAAGCGCTTGCATGATAAAACAAAAGAAAGTCTAAGATGGAAAAGCCCTGGTTAGTAAATAGGAAATTGGATATTCTGAGTTTCAGTCTTCGCTAAACAAGACATCTAATAGTTTGACTCACAGCAAAGTTACACTGTGGTGCAGCGTGATTGAATGCTTGAGTTTGCTAAAATACTGTGGAAACAAATGCCAATCGTAAAAAATAGCAGAAATAATTAATTATTAAATAAGAGTTAACGCGCTGGTTCTTGCAACCAAAAAAAAAATCCTTTTACATTTCAAAAAGAAAAATTATACCAGTCAATATCAAAAGCTCTTATTTTGATGCAAATGTATGTAGCTCTTTATCTCATTTCAATACACAGATATATAATCTTTGTTTTATTGAATTATTAGCGTTTTAGCCTGAACTTTTCATTATCAAAAAATTTCCAATCCAAACGCTTCGTATTTCTTCACTTTCTATTGTCTCTTATCTTGTTATTTTCTTTTTTGTGACGCTGTTAATAAATGTACTTATGTAGACAAAAGATGCAATAAAGAGGAAAACCATCACATAATCTTAAGAAAAAATTTTCCAAATCATTAAATTTTGATTTGAATTTAAACCTTTTGCATTTATTTTTTAATACCATCCAAATTACAATTTTTGTTGAATTTTTTGCTCATGTTATTATCGTCTCCAAAATGTATAGAATAATGTGTGTTTGTGTTTTTCTATTTATTTGAATGTGTTAGAGTAGGGAAGGCTAAATGTAGGAGTTTGTTTAAGTTAAGTGTTTTTGGCATTAGAACGAAAAAACTTTTTGCTTTCAACCAAATGTTTAAAAGAAACATAAAAGCTTTCGATTTTTTGTTTCTTTTTGCTTTCTTTGTCATCAGTTTCTTTTATTCATTGCTTTGTTGGCAGTTGTTCAAATTCATACTTTACATTCATAATAAGACTCTATTTGTCATTTTATAAAGTGCAAATAAAAAATCGTAATTTTTAACACATTTCAAAAATAACATATACAAACACAAACACATGCACATGCACACTTACACAATATTAAACTTTGAATTTGTAATAAATTTCTAATATTAATTTTTATATGATTTCTATCAAATTTTCTAGGTTACAGCAAATACAGTATAAAGAATTCGTGGCCAATAGGCTGTTGGCAAGTTTTTTTTTTTTTTTTTGTAATATTTTCTTTGTTTATGCAGACCCTGACTTTTTAACATTCACATTTAACTGCTTTATTTATGACTTGTTGAGTTTTTTCTAATTAATATATTGCGGTTTATAGAAAAATCTTAATTGCCTTACTTTCGTTAATTTAGTCACGTTTTTAACGAGATTCTTTTATTAAATTTGAAATAATTAAATTACCTGTAGCTCTCAAAGGACTTGTAGAATATAAATTAACGAGTGTTTACTTACTTACGTAATAACAAGGGCAACAAATAAGTAAACCATTTAATTTGGAATATTACATTTTATCAAATAGTTTTTCGTTCAGAGGCTTTAAATTTTGTTAAAAAAAAAATAACACGTAGAACAAGAAATTTACTTAGAAAGAAAATTTTAAAATGATCAACATTTTAAGTACCACAAAAATATGAATTTAAAACCGAAAACAATTTTGGTAACTATTAAAGATATTAATTTTTTAGATTTATTTTTACGAGTATTGAAATATTTAATTGACTTCATTATTTATTTAATTAGATAACAATTATATATTAATTGAATCAATTAAATATTTGATTAGAAATTTTGAAATTTTGTATTTATTTTTCAATTAATAGTTTAATTGAGTTAATAAAAATTTTAAGAAATTAAACCTTTGTTAGTGGCGTTTTCAAACAATGTCTTTTTCGACGTAGCGATTCTTTTTAATTTGAAATATCAACACATGACTTTTTAATTTATTCTTCAATTGAACTTTATCATCGTTCTATTGCTTACACTGTAGCTTGGACTAGAATCAAGTAATTTTTCAAACTTACACAGCCATCCACGTCACAACTTTGGGTTACTTCGGCAAGACTCGAACAACTCGATGTCTTGTTAAGCATATATGCACCTTTGAACCGCGCAATCATCAAGTCACACTATCATTACGCCGCTATAGCTTAAGCTTCTTTCTGTTTAATCATGCAATCATTCTGACACCTCCCATCTTATAATATTAATATACAGACGTCTTTGCTAAGTCATCTACCGCAGCAACAATTGCTTTCTTTTTCTTATCTCATTCCTTTACCACACAGGCTCTTTTATTCTCATCTGCTGTTTTCTCATCTCCTGCTTGTTTTCCTTGTCCTCATCGATACTCTGAGACATTTGTGCCGCTGTTCTTAATTTCTTCGCCTTTTTAAACAACTTCCGATGGCAGTTGAAGTCATGATCTTTTTTAACATATACAATGTAACTACCGCGATAACTCAACAAATTATAGACAACCGCAGAACAGCCTCATTAATAATTTAATTCAATAAAACCGAACATATCAAAAGTCGTCGTTTTGTTAATTTTATTGCATTAAAATTTGCTTTCTCGCTTAAACATCTTCAAAGAAATTTTTCGCATTAAAAAACCTGTACTCAGATTAACAAAAAAAAATTTATAAACATTTTCATTTAATGCTTAACGTTACATAGATATGTATGTAAGTATATTTATATATATATCATCTTTTAAATAAACATTATATTTGTCTGGTTATCAAATTAAAAAAAAAATCTAAATTAACAGTTTAAGTGCTTATGAATTGAATTTGTTGCGCACATCCTTCTTTTATTTAACACCCGCCCTTTGTATTGAGATAGAAATTAAATTCATGTTATCTGCTACTTAAAGACGATATGATTACATTTATACTATCAACAATAAACCCTTTTATGTTGCTGATACTTCTGCAACAGATGCGGTTGCTGTAACTCGTGTCACTGCTGCTGATGAAACCTTGTTTGCATACGTGAACGTATCAAGAAAGTCAGTCTTTACTTTTTTTCTTTATTTCTTCTCCTTTTGTGTTGTGTTTTTATTTATATTTTTTCTTCTTCTTCTTCTTCTTTGGATAGAAAAAGGTGCTTAAGTGTGTTTTAAATACTTCTACTGCTGCTCGATGTAACAAAAACATCGAGATAAATAAGAAGAAGATGCTCTTATGTGCTAAATATAAACTGTTTATTATAAAAATGCCTACAGGCAACAGATTTTTTTTTTCTTCTACTTCTTTTGCACAACGAGATAAAGATGCTGGCAAAACAACAACAAATGAATTTATTAAAGTCAGATTTAAAGTAGAAAAATTAAATAAAATCTTAAAAAGTGAAAATAAAATAATTTTAAAATTCCATTTGAAGAATATAAAATAACAATATGAAAAGTTAAAAACAAAAAAAAAAACAGAAAAAAAATTTTTAAAATAATCTGTTAATAAATAAATTTTAATATTATAAATATCTTAAATTCTAGTCGTATAAAAATAATCCAAAAAATAAAATATATTTCACTAACGAAAATAGTAGTGATATAAATTTTATCAAAAAACGTATGTATGTCGATATGTATTTATGTATGTGTGTGTATGCATTTAAAAATTCTTTTTAAAATTTATTTTTATTGTTGCAACATTATATTTGTTCAACATGCATACAAAACAACGATTTTGCCGCACAATTTCATTCAATATGCAAATTTTCTGTAAAATTCATCTAAACAAACATTTACACTTTGTCTGACTTTTAAACAGTTTCAGCATTCGGTCTTTGCTTCAATTATTAACAAAATATTTTAAATATTTTTGATTTATTTTTATTGTGTTTTATTTTATTTTGTTTTATTTTATTGTATGAAAATACTTTATTTTTGAAATTCTTTTAAAATGAACAAATAAAAACGGAATATTTATTTAAAATTTTTTTAACACTCAGCAATTGACAAAACAATAAATTAAATTTATTATCAATAGCCCTTTTGGCGCTGATCAATTTCTTTATCAGCAGCCAAAGCAAAGGATTTAGTGAGTTTAATCCAGCATTAATTTATTTAGAACAAAGGAAAAAAAGAGAAACTTAGCTGAATAATACAAATTATAATTTTGTTTTTTCGACTAGAATTAAATGCTTGTATTTATTGATATCTCTCTGTATAATTTTCCTTCGGTCAAAGAAATTTTTGAATAGAAACAAGTCTTTCACTTAACAATAATGTAAGTAAAAATTCCCTAAAGAGTGAATATATTAATTAATTAATTTTACACGAAATATTTTTAGTTCCTTGACGCAACTTTTGTTCAATTTTCAAAAAAATTCTGCTTAAAGCCAGGTTTTCTTGTTATTGTTGCGCAATTATTTTAATTGGTTTATACCAACAAACATATTACTAAAAAAAAAACTAAATAAAGCTGCCAGATCTTCTCATATTATAGGTATTTAGACGTTTTTTCTAGCCTATGAAAAGAAATGTTAGTTAGAAGCGGTACGACAATAAAAACGCAAAACATTTTGCACTAAAAAAGTGCTTGTGCATAGTTGTGAAATGTGTGTTATTTAAGCGTGTTGTTCAGAAAATTTACACAAGGCTTGTTAAATAAAATAGGATCAAGGAAATATTAGATTTAATTTTTTTAAATGAAGATTGACACATAACTATATTAAAAACAAAACAATGTCATTTTGTTATAAATAAGAACAGCATCCTTATCATTAGTCCTAATGAAAATTTTCTAGTGGCTGAAATGTATCAAGCGGAAAGTAAAATAAAAACATTTTTTATCTTTCATTTTAAAATTGTTTGCCTGTTTATTCAGGCTTAAGGTCTTGTTTAGTACAATATTTTTTTTTTCAACATTTTTATAAATATTATTAATTTTATTTAGATAAATATCATTTATATTATTTTCCTTGTATTTTATTCTCCTTGATTTTAAGAACTGAAATTTGTGCGTTATAAAAGGTTTGCTAAAAAAAAAATATGTTCTAAAATCCTTTGAATTAAAAAAGTATTTTTTAAAGTCTTAAAAAATATATAAATATTAACAGGATTTTTTATTCTTTGCTTAAAACAAAATGAATGAAAGCTTTTTTAAGTAAATAATGGAAATTTGCAATAACTTGATTTTATTAAAGCGTGACCAAGATGTTATTGACGGGATTAAAGGCAATTGTTTTGCAATTACTGACACCATAATTTAGTCAAACAACACCAAAGCCGCCAATAAATGTTTCCTTTACTCTTAAACAAAAATTTGTGGACACGAGTGATAAAACTCTATGAAAAATATTTATTAAAAATTTATCAAAGAATTAAAAAAAATATGAAGAAGTCCTTACACGCTAAGGAAACAAAACGAAACAGAACAAAACAGAACAGAACAAAACAAACAATGAAATAAAAAATAAGATTATTGTGCAGTGTTATAAACTCTATTATCAATATTTAATGTATTTACTGTTCTAAAATAAAATAGAAGGACTGCACCTTCGTAAAAAGACCAGCTTCTCCAAGGGTCAGCAAGTCCATAGAAGAGAGGTATTTTGCTTTTTAAATGGTTTCCAGACTCGTTGCTGGAAAAAAACATTGTTTAAATAAACTGTTTTCCTCAGAACAGGCACCTTCCATGAACTTCAAAGTTTTTCCAACTATAAACTAGTCTATTCAGTTAAAATCGACTGCACTGTATATAGAGCTACAAGAGCTCCTACGCAACTCTCCGTTACGCCCTATATACGGTCTAAAGTCAAAGCACACCTCTCCATCTGAGCAGAAGAAATACTGAACCAATTTGGAAAGGCATATAATACGATCTGGCGGTACACCAAAAGGCGCACTATTGTATTGAGCCCACTACTATGCTTTAGCATGTCCAGAGCCAACAAATCGACCATCAGCTGCCAAAGTCCTTCCAAATATCGTCGTCCTGTCTAAAGTAGACACAAATTCTCGAATCCTCACACTGAATGGATCTGTGCGCGCTGCTTGACCAGGAATTACCCGGAAGAAACGGCCCGCAAACAAATTAGACATACCAGTGTTGTCGGAAATTATTGAACCATCATTATCAACCAAATTTCGAATTGAGGACAGAGAATTTAAACTTACAGCCACCTTTATTTTACAGCCATATTTATTTTCTAAATGTCTGGTTATTAAGTCGTAGGCTTTTTTAAAGGCCGCCCAATGTTCGCGTTCAAAAGTACGCTGTAGTATTCGGTCAATGTTCCGTAAGTCCACTTTTAAAATGTTACGTTTACCTGGGTCTTCCTATCTTTACAATTTTCGTCTCAGTCGTTTCTTTTCGGCAATGAAATGGAGTATTCCCACGGAAGCTTTAATAGCTTCTCCTTTCTGGAAACTTTAGCAATGGAATGCTCCATAGCATCCTCAAACAAACGCCGCATGTCATCTACGCAGATTCCAAGATTAGTACGAGGGCTGCTATATATATTTCTGGCCTGGCAATCTGACATTTCAAGACGAATTCCGTAAAGGTCGTCCAAAAACGGCTGTTGTGCCAGAGAACATTTATGCCGTGCGTGAACTCATAATGCAAGATCGACATGCGACATACCGAGAGATAGAGACATCCTTGGACATTTCTTCCACCAGCATAAATTCGATACTGCATGAACACCTGGCCGTAAAAAAGGTTTGTTCTCGTTGGATCCCGCACAATTTGAAAGTCGCAATGGAATGCTCCATAGCATCCTCAAACAAACGCCGCATGTCATCTACGCAGATTCCAAGATTAGTACGAGGGCTGCTATATATATTTCTGGCCTGGCAATCTGACATTTCAAGACGAATTCCGTAAAGGTCGTCCAAAAACGGCTGTTGTGCCAGAGAACATTTATGCCGTGCGTGAACTCATAATGCAAGATCGACATGCGACATACCGAGAGATAGAGACATCCTTGGACATTTCTTCCACCAGCATAAATTCGATACTGCATGAACACCTGGCCGTAAAAAAGGTTTGTTCTCGTTGGATCCCGCACAATTTGAAAGTCGCTCAAAAAAAAGCTCGTGTCGATTGGTGCAAAGAAATGTTGCAAAAATACGATTGCGGTGCTTCAAAAGACGTTTATAAGATCGTCACAGGTGACGAATCATGGATCTATGCGTATGAGCCCGAAACGAAACAACAATCGTGTGGGTCTTCAAAGACGAGCAAAATCCAACGAAAGTTGTTCGTGGAAGAAGCACTTCGAAGCAAATGGTCGCCTGTTTCTTCGGCATAACTGGTTATGTGGCGACTGTTCCGCTTGAGCAACGTAGGACGGTCACTTCTGAGTGGGACACTACAATTTGTTTGCCTGAAGTCATCGGAGAAATTCGAAAAACCAACAAGAGAAGACGAATCATTGTTCACCATGACAATGCGAGCTCTCACACATCGGCTCAAACCAGAGCGTTTTTGACCGGCCAAAACGTCGAATAAATGGGTCATCCGCCGTACAGCGCTGACTTGGCACCTTATGACTTCTTCTTGTTTCCGCACATCAAGAAAAAAATGCTTGGTCAACGATTTTCGTCGCCAGAAAAAGCTGTTGAAGTGTTCAAAAACCATGTTTTAGAGGTGTCTCAATCGGAGTGGTAAAACTGCTTCGACAACTGGCTTGAGCGCATGCAAAAGTGTGTAAATCATGCTGGAGAATACTTTGAAAAACAATAAAACCATTTTTGATTATAAATATTCGCATTTTCACTATTAGGCCAGCAATATATATAGCAGCCCTCGTATATGTATTATCACATTTATGTATGAGATAAAGAAAGTAATGGATATCTAATTTAAATATAAAATATGGCAAATTGATCAAAAAGAAAGTATTGTATAAACAAAATAACAAAATTTTTGTAAAACATCAAAACATACTCAGTATTCTACCGCGCGCACTAAATAACAATATTATTGCCCTTAAATAGGATTTGGAATCAAGTAAAATTTAAAATAAACTTCTACAATGGTCAAAATGATTTTAGATTTTTCTGAATAAATTTAAATTTTTATATTCTCATTATCCTCATTAAATATAATTATAGTTTACAAATTAATTCTAATTGACGCCTGCACTGCATACAAATCTTCTTGATCAATAAATCAAAGAAACATAATTGAAAATTGGCTTTTAATTAATTTATTTGACACCGCATATGCTCTAATGTCATAAATTTTCATTTTCATTATTTTTTTTTTCTCTCTTCACCGTTAATTGTTTTTCGCACATATTCATAAATAAAGGAACAATGTGTCACACGTCCGGATATTCAAATACACACTCACACAAATAACAATGTGTTCTCACACGTTTTTCATTAAAATATCAAAACAAAAGCAAATTGAAAGAGATTAATGTGTTAAACAAACAAATAAAAAACGTTATAAATATTACAAATAAAAAACAAAAGTTAAACAAATATGTATGTCGAAAAATCTCTCGTCAGGAAACAAAAGATCAATGACCAAAAAAAATTTTATATAATAACTATAATATTTAATAAAAAGATTTAATTTAATATTCAATTGTTTAAGAAACTGCAAGTCAAGCAATTTTATGAATGAAACTATTTGTTAAAAAAAAATATCGTGAAAAGCAATTCATTTTTAGGGTTCCGTTTACAAAGTGTAAAAACGTAATTTGCATTAGAATGTCTATCCGTCCATCTATCACAGCCCCCTGTAACTGGAACCGTAATATTTAGAACTTTGAATTTTTTACATACTAATAATTTTAAGGGTGTTCCGAACGTGATATTAATATAAGTATTTATATTTTTTGAAATGTAATAAGCGGACAAAGCAATTTTGCATAGTGTTAATAAATTTATAGGCACCCAAGTAGTAGTAAAAATAGTAAAATATAAGTCCATAAATAAAAGGCTTTCCCAATAAAAAAGTAATTTTCATTTATATTTTAAAACCACAGTATGCAGCATTTAGAGTTCATACTAGTGTGTACATATATGTCGGTTATAACAATAAAATCAAAACAAAAAATTTTTAAATAAAAGGTGTTCCGCAAAGGCCGTGAGTTTATTTTTTTTTTTTTTATTAAGTTGGGACTTGAACTGTGGATATTATAAATGAATTGAAATTGATTTTTGGCTTACGTTAATTTTTTTTTAATTTTTAAAAACCTTTTTTAGAGAGAAAAATTATTTTACAAATGTATGCAGACGTTTTAAGAAAAAAAAACAAGAAAAATTAGACACCAGCAGAATGTAATGCTTCAACAATCAATATAACAGCATCTATAATGTTGTGAGGAAGCATAGAATCAAAAATAGCATTCGTGAGCAACCGAGGGTTGATACAAAGCAAAAACAAACGTACAATAAAACAGTGAAAAAATACTTTGGTTTTTGTATGGATTTCCTCTAACCAAATTAATATTGATATGAATACTCCTCGTATTTTTATTTACAAGGTTTGTATATTAAATAGATGATGTTTACAATGTGAACAACCTAAGGTAAATAGATGCGTAGAAGTCTGATGAAGGATGAAGTGATCCAGAAAATGCACTGCTATATCTGCATTAAAAAGAAGTGCATAAAATTAAAAAGAAATTAAGGGTATCCCGATACTAACTAGTAATAGCCTACTATCCTGACAAGTATAAACTAATTTTTTGGTTAAAAGTAATAGGCACAGGCCATAAATTTACATTGCAAGTCTAAAAATATAAAATTAAAAGATGTCCCAATAGTAACGTCATTTGTACAGAGCCTTATTTTAAATTTGCCCGAAGTATGATTTAAAAAATAAAATTGAACCTATAAATAGAATGGATTCCCCTGAGTGTGATTTAAACTCACACAAGGCGGACTTAAACATACCATCTTTGGTTTAAATTAAATTTTACTGTTTTTATATGACGTAAAGAGATACTCCCAATTCCCTACACAGATACTCAAATTAAACGGCTTATTCCCATTCTTTCTTGTATTGTTTTTTTCTTCAGCAGAAAATAAACTTGGTCGCAAATTTAAAACGGTTGAAATCAAGTCAATGGAAAATTTGTCAATAAATGGCAGCAATTCTCCCCAGAGATTTATATTATTCTTAATTTAAGAACTTTTGAAAAATGCCATAAGGTACCATTGTCGAATAAAAGTATAATTCTTTAAGCTTTTTATTTCTCTCTCTCTCTCTCTTGCTAAAATACATAACACAAAAATTTTTAAGAAACGGCATGATCGATATCTTTAACAGTTAGGAATAGTTACCAATTACTTTACAACCTGTGTATTTACAGATTTCAAATTTTAAACACTATTTAAATTAAAATTTTACTTTTATTTTGATAAAAAATCAATCGTCGTTTTGTAATCGTATTTTTTAATAACAAGTTACTTTTACACATACGAATACACGCACATAAAACACCAAAAAAAAGCAAATCTTTAACAACAACAACAGCAAAAACAACTGCAACCAAAGAAGCATTTATTCAAGTCCTTTAGCCATTTTTTGATAAATCACTACATGACACTTAAAACAATAACAGCAAACAAAGAAAAATTCAACAGGAAAACATATTTCAAACAGAATTTGTTTCAAGAACAAGAACAAAAGTAAAAGTAAAAAAAATGGAAATACTGAAAACTAAAAAAAAATAGCAACATTGAGAAAATATAAAATAAATCTCGATTTCTAACATTTGTAATTGGCTCGAACAACAATGGCAACAAGGTAAAATACTACACCATATCTATATGACATTTAAACTTATATCACACATAAACACACACATAAATACCTTTAAAGCCAAACAAAATATAAATTGTAAAGTAAAATTTTAAGACAAAAACTGATAAATATTGAAACAAGATGATTTATCTTATTATTACAAATATTGGCAATAAAACAAATAACAAAAAACAACAAAAACAACAAAATGTTTTCTTAAAGATATTTAGTTGTTGGCTTGATGCATTTTTAATGGAAAATTTATGTGTCGAAATAAAAAAGACCTTTTACAGAATACACGATACAAATGATTTTAAAATCATTTTTGGCATTAGAATAAAACTAACAACAACAAAAACAAAAGCAACACTTCTTAAAATCAGTTTTGTTTTTCAAAGAATTTAATTCAATTCTCAAACATTTTTGAAAAGCTTTCACTGTCTTGATGGGTTTTTATTCAGCTTTTGTTTATTTATTTAATTCATAATAAAAACAGGGACAATGAAAAATAAAGAAACCCATTGAAGTGTGTCTTTTGTTTATCATTTATTTTATTTATGTAAGAATAAACAAGTATGTGTGTGTGTGTGTTTGTGTTTCTATCTACATATATATTGAGTGTCTTATAAGTATTTGTTTAAAGAAAATTATAAATTCTTAAAATTCTTGTAAATAATAACTGACATCAATGCTGAATGTTTAACTTTGTTAATGTTATTTCGAAATACATATTTGGTTTCACAAACACACCCACAAACAAGCAATTTGTTTGCATTTGTACTTGTGCTTGTGTTTGTTAAGATGCAAGATTTTATTTATTTATTTAAGGTCAGTTTAAATAACACCAGGTAAACTTTAAGAAGTCAGGCATGAAATGAATCTTTTATAAAATATTAAAGATATTTATTTAGCAACAAAAAAAAAACAAAAACAAAGACTTAAATGACATGAACTCAATTGGAAATATTGAAACCAACATAAATTATTTTGTTAACCAAAACGAACAGTTGAGATTATTATTTTTGTTTTATTAAAAACAATTAAATTAAAAATACATTTAATAAGAATTTTAGTTTCAATTTGCTACGCTTTGATTGTTCATGTTGACCATTTAATTATTTTTTTTTTTTTTTTTGTTATTTTATGCAAATTTTTAGTTTATTCGAATCATTTTCATTACATCCAGATATTTTTGCTTTTGTGCAATTTGCTATTTATTACTCTACTCCTACTCGTATTTTATAAACTTGACAATTTATTTTATTCGTTTTTTTTTTTTTTGTGAGTTTCTATTGCCAGTTGCTCGTTTCCTAATTTCACCAAGAATTTTTTAATTTCAATTTGTTTGCAAATAAAGAAAAAAATTACGTATTTCTCTTATTCTTCACAGCCACTTCTGAAGCAAAATAAAGAAAGAAATAGAAATATTACTTGCTGCCGCACAAAAACTTGAAAATGAAAAATCTGAACGGAAAAAAGGAAAAAAAAAAGTTTAGTTACTAAATAACATCACCGCTGATGTGTAAAAAAGTTTATGATGTGAAAATTTCGGTGATAAAATATTTTCCAAAACAACAAAAAAAAAACTCACAAAATTCTTTGTTCAAAACGAAATTACAGCAAATTTGGAGAGAAAGACATTTAAGACCTTTTTCAGGAAAATAATAAAAAAAAGTCACCGAAACGAAGAAAAAGGGAAGAAAATTTTAAAGTTAAACAATAAAAAAAGGAACAGGAAAACAAGTTTTAACAAAGTTGCGACATTAAAGAAATATTTCTTTATTTTCCTTTCAGTTTATTTATTGTAATAAAATTCTGCAACCGAGTGGATTCATTCGAAATTAATCAAAATTTACAAGTTGTTTGTTGTTAATTTATTTTTCGTTGCTTTCAAGGTACCGTTCAAAATATCGGAATATATATATAGGTGCATAGACCCTCTATAAAATTTCTCAATCTGGAACGTCTAGAAGCAATTGTCTACAGGTCCAGTAAACTTGTACAGTTATTGATGCCAGGATGTTGGTTGACTTCGTTTAGAATAGCGCGTCTCTAGGTGTTTTTTTGAGCGCCCAGTACGTCAACTTTCTTGTTGGTTGTAAACAAGGGAACTTAGTTAGAGTAGTTTCGTGCCCTATCCAGCTGAATTTTCTTTAGCGAATCTTAGGTTTGATAGATAAGAAATAGGTTCTGACGTATAACTAGGCGTAACTGATAGTTTTTGGCCAGAAGATCTTATGGAGAAAACGGTTGGCAACGGTTGAAAAATTTTAATAACAATAAGCGATAGCGAAATGGCCATTGAGACGTGCTTTCACCTTCAATAATCAATATCGGTTATTTATAATTCAAATCGCGATATTTAAAAATAAAAACAATAATTTTTTAAAAATTAATTTATTTAATAAATGTTGTGTTTTTTAATTTAATAAACAATTTTTTAAGTTTAGACAAGATGAGTGTTAATCGAGTATTTATTTAGTAAAAATTAAAACTAGCAAACAATTCGAAATTCACCAAAAATAAATTTAAGTAGAAAATTGACAGAAAAAAATGTAAATCATTAAAACAATTTTACTTAAAATTTAGAAACTCAACAAGTGTCGAAAATTCATCTCATACAACTTTAAGGTCTAATTTCATAAATCTAATATTTATTTTCTTTTGAAACTTGGATAAAAAAAAGAGCTAAAATTTATTTAAAAAAATAAATATATTTCACTGAAAACTTAAAATTCCCAATAGAACTCTAATTCGTTCAGGTTATGAAATGCTCTAACTTGTTTAAATATTTGTTTTCCTTAAAGGTATAAACAAATGAATGAATAATTTATTCGAATAAGCGGGAGTAAAATCAATTAAATTTTTACCAACAATTAAATTATTAAACAATTTGTCATTTGAGAACTTGTTTAAATAATATATTTATTATTTATTTATTATAATAACACATAAAACAAACGACAATGGAATTAAAACACATGACGCGAAGCAATATAACAGTGTTATAAATAAAATATTATAAATACGAGTACGAGGCGGGTCCAACAAATTACGGCAATTAACATTTTTTTTTTTAATTATTTAATTATCCATTATCTCTCTCTTTTAAATATACGATTTGGCTTACAGAAGAATTATTAATAGGCTTCTTTGCCGGGGCAATATAACGAAGATTATGTGATCAATATTGGGGTGGAATGCATTAATGACGGTGATGTTATTAAAGCTTTTACATAAATTCCAATGATACTTTTTCAACAAGAAAACAAAAAACATATTGTCAATCTGGGTAGATTAAAATATTTTCCTTGTTTTTTTAATATTCCTCGAATAATCATTGAATCTATTTCAAATATAAAAAATAAATATTAGCTTCAGTTTCTGTTTTAAATTAATTTTTTAATTACAAAAAAAAATCTCTTTTCTGTTTGGGCCTCGGTAAATTAATTTAATTTTTTTTTCTTTGCAATCAATTAATTTAAATACTATTGTTTATAAAAATGATTTTAAAAACATAATACATTTATTGAAATTTAATAGGTCTCATTAAATATTTCAATGCATTTGTTTTGGTCTATTTTTTTCTTTATTTTTCAACTGTCTGTGCATGTGTCACTTAGCGCAATTTAAAAAATATATTGCATTAAATAAAATTAAAAAAAAACACACACATACAAACGTGTTGGATATTAATTTTTGATTTACGACATTAGTTTAATATCGCTAAGAAAGAAAATAAAACTTAAAAATAATCTTCTGTATAAATATTTGTTTTAACTTATGAATTATGAGGAGCATATTTACACATAAAAATGAACGATCTGATTTCTTCAAAAATTATTTCTAAACGTTTTTCTTACATATTTATTATACCCTTCATCACAAAAAGTGGAAACCATAAAGTATATATATTCTAAGTTTTTCCGTCCGAAGACAGATCAGATCAGCTAGAGAAAATGTAAATACCCAAATCGATCTGATATAGTGTGGAAAGATGTGATATTGAAAATCAGCAAGGTCAGTCTATGTACTTCGAGGCAGCGAGCAAAACACCATGCCTGTCTCCAATTTTTCCATATCATTTGAAACAATAAAGTTACTCCAATCAAAAAGAAAAACAATATGCGACGGAGAATTAAAAGTCTAGAAAAAATCATCAAGTGAGATAATTGACGCTCGCCAATATTTTCCGAATTATGGGCCTCTGAACTTTTCGTAGAAAAGTACGATTGTCCACCATATTTTTAAAAGCTATTGAAGTGATCTTTAAGGAAACACTAAAAGTTTTTTTTAATGCTTAACCCATTAAAAACCGATGACACTTTTATGTTGAATTATATATAATTAAATAAATAAATATATTATATATAATTATATTTTTCTTATTTATTTATTTTTTTCTGTCACCCCGATATCTGTTTTTTGATGCATTTTTTCTCAATTTTCTATTTAAGTTACAGCGTTATATGTTATCTAGAAGTAAACATTAGCAAAAGTAACATCCCCTCAGAACTCAAGCAATACCATAATGCTTACTCCCCCTGCTTTACAAACAAACAAAAATTTCATGCTAGTTTCATGAAAAATTGCATAGTGTAAATGCCGTATAAGTCATTTAAATTAAGAAACAATTAGTCAATTAGGATCTTACCCAAATTTATATTTAATTTGGTAAACAAACAATTATTTATATAGAGCACTAGCACTCACTTTAAGTATCTTATAACTTAATAAACAAAAAATCTTTAAAAAACAAACATCAGATTTTTTCACTGCTTTTTATTTAGAAGACTAAAGTTTTTATAATTGGTACATTTTCTTAAATTAAAGTTCCCTTTCATTCACGAAATAAAAACATGAAAAACGGCATTTAAAATTTAATAATTTTAAAAACATTTTTGTATTTCAGAATTTTTTCCTTGCAATACAATTAATATATTATTATCGTTTTTAATTATTTTTCTTACTAACATGTCCTTTCGAAACAATGACATCAATTGAAACACTTAATTTCTCCAACAGCTGTCTCTACAATATCATAACATTTAGTGTTGTTTTAATAATTTCCTAGAAAATATTTCATTTTAAAATTTTTCATTACAACTAAAATCATCATCTCAATAAACAGAAGGTTAAAATATCTTATCACCTGCATTTAAACTCTCTAAGCACCCATATGTTGTACTTGGAATATTATTTTCATTTCTTAAATGCCAAACGGCTGGCGTGTAATGTCAATTTGTTTAACATCTTATGACAAGTATTCATTTCAAGAAATTGCACACAAACACTCGTTAACGCAGTCATAAACACCAGCTCATACACACACACACACACACACGTACATATTCACCTTGAAAGTACACATATACACAACAAATACATATGAAAACATATATGCTGTTCAAGCTACAGATAAAATTGGTATTTGTGTTGTGTTGGCTTAAACATTTTAAAGAAAAACAAAATATAAGAATTATAATTTTTTGATTTTGTTTTTTATCATCAACATCATCAACAACAATAGGAAAAAGTATATGTGTACCATTTCCATTACTTTTAATAGGATGGTCCATTTCAAATAGACTCAAAATCAACTGTAAATAATTTTATAATGAATTTAAAATTATTTATCAAAAAAATTTACAAATTTAAAGTTTTAACACTTCGTAATGTTTAAGGTGAGACCCCATTTTGTAAAATAGTCCATTAGTACCGTCAAGTATCGGTTCAGTCGTTCATTAATATTCCTTGCTCTGGCACATGATGAGGAAAGCAGAATATCATCGGCATACATGAGTAAAAGATCCTCCTGTGGCGTTTGTGGAATGTTGGAAACAAAAAATTGTATAGCATAGGGCCTAGTAACGAGCCCTGTGACACTCCAGCAGAAATCAAGCCATCGTTGAACCGAACTTCACCCACACGTACCCCGAAAGATCGGTCCTTTAGAAAATCATCCATTAGACGGCAAATGCCCTCACCCAATCCCATACTAAACCTTCTGGCAAAGTCCATTCTAAGAGCTATTATAGGACATCTTTTATTCCGACCCTTGGCAATGTTCGTTGGTACTGTGAGAGCGTGCGTTGTCGAAAGCCCGCTTCCAAATCTAAATTGGAAGTCTTTTAAAATGTCCTTGTCAATAATAACGTCATTTATCTTTGCTAGAAGAGAGAACTCAAACAGCTTTCCAAAGGCAGACAGCAGGGAAATTGGTTTAATGTTTCCACACCCACTAGGAACGAATCAGGTTTTCAGTGTAAAAACGATAAGAGCTAATTTCCACATTTAACTGTAAATAAAAATCTAGTTTAAAGTTTAACGTTTTTCAACTATAGAGGGGTTGAAATTATTTTACAAAAAATTAAAAATTTATGGGTGTCTCAAAATTCACGGAGTGATTTTCTAAATGACTATTTTTTAAGCCCCCATTTTTCATAAATCTGCTTCAATTTCGGTTTTCACATGTAAATAAATATATTAATGTTATAATTATATAACAGATACTCGTACAACTAAGACAAGCTGCCAGTTCTTCCATTATTAAAAGAATCTAGACGTTTTATATCGCCTACAAATAGAAACCCCAATTGCGTTTGGTATGGCCATATTAAGCAAAACGTCAAGCAAAAAAGTTGGATGTTCGTAGCAGTAAAGTGTGTGTTCAAAAAAAAGACATTTATATTACAAACCAAAAAACAAAAATTTAATTTTTCCAAGATAATTTGCATTTTTTCCAAACCACCTTAATAAGTGTGTAGTTTTTAACGGAAGGAGGTGTGTGTAAATATGTTTGTATGTGTATTTCTTTTTTGTGTAAACGTACATGAGTTAAAATTGCAACCAATTAAAAGACAAACATCTCAATTTGAACGTCTTTCATACTCGACATAAGTACTAACACTTACACACATATGCTCACACACACATATGCAAATTCACAGGTTTTTCGTTTCTCACTTTTTTAACCCACTAAGGTGACTTTAAAAGCGTACTGTTATTTGAACAATTCTAATTATGGAGGGGTTTAAAAAAATCTATACACATAATAAAACTGTAACGGGGTCATTTTTGTACATATTTTTTGAAATTGTTGTTGTTGGTGTAGAAAGTAATCGAAATATTTTTGAGTAAAAACTACTCGATTGATTTAAAGAAAATTTTGTGTAAAGTTCCCTTGGAATCTTGGTTCCAATATAGAATACTTTTTTTCGTAAAAATAGGTCATTTCGTGACAAAATAGAGATACAATTGTGATAGCACCCAATTTTGTCTGCACTTTTATTTTTGTAAATTGAAAATTTTTAACACTTTCTACAGAAAATAAATTTCAGAAAATTCAGAAAAGTAGAAGCAGACTTCGTCGTGGGCATTGCTAGTTTTTTACGTTTTTTTTACTGAAGGTCGCATGAAAAGCTCTAATTGAGCACCAATAACATTTTAGTTCGGCAACAGATCGCTAATGAGTAAATAAAGCTAGGCCGTAGACTCTATATTACAGCGAGAAAGTGAAGACGCCTTTATGGAGCAACATAAACTACCTTAATTTTCAAAGAGCAACGAAAAGTATTGAAGTAAAAAAATAAGGTATATTTTCACAGACGATAATAAATTTTTATTTATTATATTATGCTAATATCCCATAAAGTTTTCAAACAAAAATGCAATTTATCTGTTGGTTTGAAATAGCATCTATACGTATTTCGCCGATTGCTAAAGCCAGCTCGTCAGTAAAATTTTATCCAAATTTTTAGAAAAACCAAAAACATTTCATTTAAGTATAAACACAAATAAATTGCATTTTTATTTGAAAATATTATGGGATATTAGCATAATATATAATAAATTATAAAAATTCCGAAAATAATTTTACAAATAAAAATTATATGCAATTGCTTGCGCAAACTGTTGACATCACTGTTTTGCTTTTTTTCTCTTGAGAAATTTAAAAAAATAACTGTGTTGTTTTTATTTTGAATACGCCTTACGTCTGCATTGAGAGTCGGCATATAACCAACCTAACGCAGAAGGGAATGTAAGCAAAAATAAAAACGTGGTTTCTTTGTTGGTAATTTTAGTTAACGGCTTAACATTTCTGTATTGGCTTCTAAAATAACTGTTGTTTTTAAAGTTTTTATACTCGTACTTAAGCGAAATGTCGTAAATATGAATACAGCAATACGGCAAAACAGCTTTTTATAAGTTTGATTGCTACAAACGAATTGCAAGATAAAATGACCGCAATAAACATGAATAGATATTTTAAGACTACAAGAAAGCTTAAAATTTTTTTATAGTAAAAATACGAACTTGTGCCTAACTAAAAAATTTTTCATTTCTTAGATACTGAGATATTGAGATTAATAATTATAATCCAGTAGCCGTCCAGTTACTGCACATTAAAGGTTAATGATGAACAATGCCTTCACGCAACACAATTGCATGAGAATATTTCTTATTGTTGGTTTCTTAATATATTTTTTTATCATTTTGAGTTTGTCTGTGTTGGATTCAGTTTCCATCTTCAAATTTACATGTATTTGTATATTTCTTTTTTTTTTTCTTTCTTTCTTTTATTTCTTATTTTTATTTTTGTTTATGATGAAAAAGCACTCATTCATCTGAAAGTGCATGTCATCCAAAGTAAAGATACACCCATCTGATGAAACTTGATTATTTGCTTTGTGCTGAGTGAAGTTCTCTTGTTAAATATTTTTATGAATACATTGTTGAATTTTGTTATATGACTGATTTGTAATAAGCAGTTTTTTGTTGGAAGATCTTTTATACTTTTTTATAGTGGAATTATATTTCTTTTACCAAAAACCACAAACGTTTTTTTTTTTTCCTTGTAATCTTCTGTAAGTTAAAGCCTCAGAAAAATAAGAATTTTAAATAACATTTAGAAAACTATTTTAATAGTAAAAATTTCATTTTCATCTGTACAAAACTAAAAAAAAAGTTTATTTATTTCCTGAAACCAACTAAATAAAATTTTCATTTGTAAATTTATTTTTTAGGAATTTTTACAAAACTATTTTATTTGAAAAATGAACAAAAAAGAAAATAATGATTCGTTAAGAAGGATGTAAACGTTACTTTACGCTTCTTAGAAGTTTAGTAAATTTTTAAATAATTTTCTAAAAATTTCAAATAAAAATTCTATTTATATGTCGGTTGGAAAAGCTGGTATCTATACGTATTTCGCTGGTTGCTTAAGCCAGCTCCTCAGGAAACCTTTGTAAAAAATTTTAAGAAAAGCTAAAATATTTTCTTTTTTATCTCTTGAGAAATTAAAAAAAAATATTGCGTTGGTTTTATTTTTAATATGCCTTACGTCTGCGTTAAGAGTCGGCACATGGCCAATCTAACGCAGAAAAAAAATGAAACAGTGCACAGTCGGCCAGAATCAAAATATTTTGAAAAACAACTCAGCCATTTGTAAAGGTTTAGGTCGATTAATTCAAAATTTGATAAGAGCATAGCAAAGGAGTATTTGAGCTTAAGTTTATAAGGTGGGTGCCTGAAATTTTTCAGGGATGGGGCTATGAGGTCTCACAGTTGGATACCTCGCTCCAGAAAATTTTTCTAATGCTTTGACTTTTCCTAAAATTTTGATAAATTTTTCCTGATGGGCTGGCTTAAGCATCCTGCGAAATAAGTATGGAGACTAGCTTTTCCAACCAACAAATCAATTGCAGTTTTCCTTGAAAATGTTCTGGGATATAATAAATAAATTTTCGTTTAATATTTAGAAAATATTTTCAAAATTCATTAAACTACTTAGAAGTGTAAAGTATCCTTCAAAACGAATCATGTTTTTCGTTTTATTCATTTTTAAAATAAAATAATTTTTATATTCTCTCCTTCAAAAATATGCTTTTTATAGTCATTAACTTTTTATTACTACAACATTATTATGGCACGATGCCATTACCACTACAAACAACTACCCGGACTTTTACTTGTATGTATTTGGTTGCACTTACTCATTCAAAGTACGGAGTACCCACTTTATTCGATAGTTAACCACAAAATGCTGGTTATTACCATTTTAGGGTTTGTTCGTTGTTCATAAAATTGCAATTTTCGTAAACACAAAGTAAAAGGGAAATAGTAAATATTAATATTTTTATTACTATTACATTTAAGTTGTTATAGCCCGGAAACAAAAAGTGTGTTCGTTCATAAGCCAGTCAGTGAGTGTTAACCACAACGTCTTTTAATCGATAATTTTAACAAATATTCAATATCCCTCTCTTATTGTTCGAAGAAAGAAAATTGTTTTTACTGATTTAAATTATAATGGATTTTAAATTTAAACAAATAGAAATTTAATGTCTGATTAAAAATGATTATCTGCAAGAAAACTAGATTATTTTTTTTTTTTCATTTGTCATGTTGAACACAAATCAACAGGTTTTCTACAATTTTAAGTAAAAATTATATAAAAGAAAAATATAAAATGATACCTATTGCATTTTAAAATGAGTTTGAAAAATTCTTGAATCAACAACATGAAACATTTTGTCACAATCTTTAACATAATTAAGATACCAGATCAGAGTTTCATTTGAAAAGCCACAAGACAAACATGTCAATTAATTTTATTATACTGTGATTCAAATTTCTTTTCTGCTGGTGAATGTGTGTTTGTGTATATTTCCCACACAGCCACATTAAAAAAAGAAACGTTCAAATTCAACACAACGACCAAAAGTCATTTGGATGAAAATATTTTTTTCTTTCATTATTCTCTTCATTCATTCATTTATTCGTTTAATTATACTGCTGCTCACTTCTTACCTTCTATTGTTAATACTTTGGTAATATTAAAAAAATATCTGTCACTTTGCTTAAGCTTGTGTCAGTTTAATACTTTAAAAGGTTTTCCATGCCATTTTCCCCAACCATATCCCACCACTCCCCAACTGTTTCTTGTTCCGTGGAAAACTTGGCTAAAAAGAAATAAAGAATTTATAACAAAAAGTCGCAAACAAGAACTAAAATTTAACTAGATAAATAAATATTTTTACATTATGTCTTCACTGGATTATACTCCACTTGCTACTGACGAAGTATAAAATGGCTGACCTGTGCTTGCAGCAATTGCATTCAGTTCGTTGTCATTCTGGCACTAATAGTATACGTCCAATTTAGGTTTCATAATAGAAATATCACTAGTAAAAGTTATCCTTGTTGTGGCAGTAGAACATTGTTACTGCATATTTTAAATTAGCTGTGTTACTTAGTGACAACTGGCGTACTTAGTCAGTCATACTCTTGTTCGTTACATTCTACAACAAAACATTGTTGTAATTGTTGTTTTCTCTTCTATTTAGAAAAATAAAAATGTTTAAAAAATGAGCAACAGAAAGTTCATAAAGTAGACGTTTGGCAGGTTTGTTTTAGATACTGCTGTTTTTGTTGTTTTAATAAATTTAATAATTCAAAGTTTTCTTTAAATATTCAACTATTATTTTAATAAATTTATAAAAAAAAAAGTAATTAATTAAAATTTGGTTATAGAAAATCTACAATTGCTATTCGTTTAAAGACTATTCTGGTCATTGAAAGAGTTTTTGTTTCCTTTTCTTATAGCAAATAAGAATCTATCGCTAAAACTTTGTGAAATAACCTTGAAGGTAACAAAATATTTGAATAATATATTAAAACCTTGGGATTACAAGTACTTTAAATATTATTTCCTTATTATTCATTCGTTGAATTCTTTTATTGCAAACAACATTTTTTTTTAATTTGTTGTAACTCAGCTCTTTATAAAACAACACTGCTAAATATACCGACATTAGCAATTTTTGCTTCTCGACTTGTTGCTTTATAATGTCATACAGTACATAATGGTAATTTCTATTTTTAGGCGAGTTAAAATGTCTAAATTGTTTAACGATGAAAAGATCTGGCAGCTCTTTTAAAACACTTTTTAATAAATACATTATTGTATGTTTCGTAGTGAACTAAAACAAGAAATGTGGAACAACAACTAAAACAAACTGATTGCGTTTTTTGTTAAGTGTGATTTTCATAGAGAATTTTAGTTGCATTATTGTGTTGTTATAAGACATTATAGATTATTGTTTCAGCTATCTTTTTATTTGAAAAATTAGTAAGTATTATTTTAATTGCCAATATCAGTAAATTTTGAATTAAACTCGGGCAATTTACTGTAAAATACACTGTGACAAAAATACTAGAAACAGAAAAGAAGACACAAGTATGAAAAGAAAATAAATAGGACACAAAAGATGATCTTGCTAATTGTTAGCAGGCACAATCTCAAGCCTATATACGTACAATGTACGGTGCAAATAAAGATTGCTTTGTGTGGCCTATAAAAATTTGTTTTCAATAGCTCCTTCGATTAACCTTAATTAAAAATTATCCTTAGCTGTTCGCAGGTCATCAAACTCCTGCACCATGTGTGAACATAAGGTTAATATTTTGAGGACAAAATATCGCATTACGATTTCTGCTCACAATTTGTTTACTAAAAGAAAACTATAAATTTACACTCTTATTCAAGTCAACGCATTTCCGAAGTCGGGGATCAAAGAGTTGAGCAGCTACTTGCTTTAATTTTTTTCAAACGATATTCCTGGCAAATCTGCAAAATTATTAAACATTTTTAATTAATGCAGTAAGTAGGAGTTTGACTACACAGGATTGGATCAATTTTGCGATCTTAGCTAAAAAATTTTTTCTATGTCAAATCATGTCTTCTATAGAAACACCCTTTAATTTTTAATTTTATTATTTATGTTTGTTTAAGAAGTGGCGTACAACCTATGGAAATTACAAATGGTTGTCTACAACAATAAATTATATATATTCTGAGTTTAGACATGGACTGATCATGCCCTTCGAGGCAGCGGGCAAAACACCACGCCTGCCTCTAATTTTTCAATATCATTTAGAACAATTAAATAACTCCAATCAAAAAAACAAATATATGTGCCGATACAGAAAAAAAAAGAAAAAAGGATAAGTGAAACAATTGGCGCTCGCCTATATTTCCCGAAGTATGGGCCTCTGAACTTTTCATAGAAAGGTGCGATAGTGCACCATATTTTTTAGGATATCGATATGGGTATCATTTAAAAGATTTTGATGCGATCTTTAAGGAAATACCAAAAATTTTTAAAAATGCTTAACCCATTAACAGGCGATGGCATTTTTATGTCACCCTAATATTTTTTTTTTTTTGATTGGATTTACTTCACTAAAGTAGATTAAAAGGGTATATAAGATTCGGCATAGCCGAATAAAGAACTTTTTTTATTAATTGTCGTTGTCGGGGTTTGCTTGTAGTTATTAATATTTCTTTATCAAATTTTAAAATGCAGTCTATAAAATATTTTGTAATAAAATCTGTTCTAAAGATCCGGCTAAATTTGTATAATAACAATAAAGAAAAAGAAAATCAGTGGCAACTTTGTTTGCTGCAAACAATAAATGCATAAAAAGAAGTCTAAATATTTTTTTTTTTTAATTTTTTTAAGTGTGATAAACACTGTGTTCTATACAATGGCCGGTATTTAGATCAACAATGACGCTTAAATGACGAACTGTCGCTATTTCTCGCCTCGCTATTACCGTTCTAGAGATATGCATCTGTGACAGACGGACAAACCGATAACAATATAGTTACATTTTTATCCGTAAAAATATCTACAAAAATTTTGCTGACTCGCAAGAAACATCTTCTTTAATTCCTTGTGAGAAGGATTTAATAACACGACATTTATTTTCTTTTAAAATTGTTTAAACAAATATTTTTTTTAAATGTCTTCACCTAATATTTGATCGCATTAAGATCAATTAGTCCGTTTCTTCATGTTTTCGGAACAATTAGTTTTTCAAAGCATTTTGATTCATTTAATTTTTAAGTAGTTTAATCTTTTCTAAGTTAAGTATAAGAAGTTTTTTGAATCGAACAAAAACACAAACAAAGTAACAAATATTTACAAAACCATCAACAACTACAAAAAAGAACTTTTATTGTCATTTACTAGTTGTTTGTTATCATTTAACTTTATTTTTTTTTTATAGAACTCAACATTTTTTTAGTGATATGGGTGAGAGAGAATACCAACGTGACCTAAGACTTAAAAACTCTGGAAACTAAAATGTTTCCCGTGTTTAGAAATCGAGTCAGCAAAATAACATAATTTAAAGAAGAAACAAAATAACATTGCGATACCTAACTCGAATCCCTAAAAAAATTGTTTTGTTTTAGTTGCTTTACAAAACATAATGATGAAAATTTTGCTTTAAGTTTTATAATCAGTAAAAGGGATCCCAAAACTTAAGGAGCAAAATATCGTTTTGTTATCGATTTCAATAATCGCTCTAGAATTTACAGAACAACAAATTTTATTGAACACAGTCTTGGTCAAGTGGGATTAGGTGTGCGTGTGTGTGTGAGTACCTTAATTTGTCACATTGTTGAAGCAAGAAAAGTTTTTCGTTATAAATTTTGTTCCAGTATCTGAAAGCAAAATGGTTGCTTTCTTTTAAACTAAACAAAAATAAATATATCAAAGATTGTCGCTTGACTAAAGTTTAGAAAAGAATAAAAACTTTGTTTTTAACACATTCGTAAAAGTTTTCAATTTAACTCCTTCTTTTTCTTCACTATTTATAATGTTGTTGTTGGTTTTAAAGTGATAATGTGACATGTGCTGATACTAAAGAACCTCAAGGATGATAATGGCTGTAGGGAGAAGAAAAGTTGAAAAAATAAATTATTATTTAATTACAAAATACCTTTTTTGGATATTTTAAATTCTATTTAAAGGCAATTTTCGTTTAAAGAAAGTAAAGCGTGATAAAAGTTTTATTAAAAATAAAATTTGTGTGGAACTAGACAAAATTTTCAACATAAGATACAAATGCTTTTTTGATATATTTTCAAGTTATCAATTGATATATAATTGAGGTGAGAGAAAATAAAAGCATTCTAAAAGCAATAAGAAAATAAGAATGAAAAATTGGGATTTTTTCATAACCATTGAAATTTGAGCAATGCGAACAAAAAAATTTAACTACCATGTAATGCTAAAGACTTTATTTTAATTATATAATTATAATTGATTTTAATAATGGTAATGAAATATTAATGAAATCGTTTCATTAGTGATTACAATTCAATCAAAGAACTCTATGCATTAAATAAACAGATAGATCTTGCAGATAGAAATAATTTTAATAATTTATTATTTTTAATTGAGATAGGTGTAAAACTTGATGTATGGGATGCAAAGACACCTTACTCCACAACTAGCAGATTTTATGACTGATACGAAAACAAAAATAGGTTCCTTTAGTCTCTCAGTTGTCTGCGAAAGTTAAAACATAAGTATTTCACCAAATTTTTCTGATTTAATTGATATTTTAAAATATTGCTTTAATATACTTTAAGATGTAACAAAGACAAGGAACATATTCGTTAATGGTAATGATTTTAAAGCATTAAATCATTAGTGATTTTGATAATTTTTAATGATTTTGTTAATTAATTTTCAAAAAAAAATTTTTTTCATGCTATTTCCTATTATCCCGATTTTGTTTTATAATTAATTATCAATGAAACCTTGTCATTAAAAAGCATTACCATTAGTAAAAATAATTTTCATGCATTAGCATTATTTATTAATCAATGCTAATGAAATCGTTAATTAATTAGTCCATCTAATTAATTACTCCCATGTATGATATCCAAAATATATAAATATAATAATGTTTTTAACATAATTCCATATTAAGTAACGTTTCAAAATTTTTAAGACTTTATAATTTTTTCGGTGCGAGAATATTGCATTTGCTAAGTTTTTTTTTTTCTTATTGTGAAGAAGTAATAAAGCACTAAATTGATTCATCGTTAACTCAATACACAAATTAAATAATACATGATACCAAATTTTAAAACAAAACGTGTTTACACAATTTAGTGTCTACACAATAATACGACCGATACAGCAGTACAAGGTGCAAGTGCAAGTAGTGAGTTTTACGAATCTTTTGTAATCATGTTTTAAGAGGTATTTATATTTTAAATTAACTAAAACTACCTTTTTTACCTCTAGATAATAAGATGATGAGGGTAAAATTAAATATTATAAATATCATCAACATAAACTGCACCCTGAAAAAAAACAACAATGAAAGAACTCATACAAAAACAAGGAGTAAATTCTTTTTATTAATATAAAAGAAAAAGGGCTAAGAAATTACTGCAAAACATAAGAATTGTATTTCCTGTTTAAGGGGTACGCCAAAATTGAGAGGCAAAGTAATCGTTTACTTAAGGTTGTATTATGGTTCGTTTGTAAGTTTTGAAGGAAAAACTATAGTACTTTATTTTTCATCAGTTACAAACAAAATTCTTTTATTATTTAGGTCTGTGGATTTCAACTTTTTTTATATTTTTTGTTCCTTTGTGTTACAGGAAATGTATCTTGAATTAGCTTTTTTTCGTTTTTCTTTTTTTTTATAAGTGTCTTTTTAATCTTTATCTAGTCAGAATATCGGCGAAATCCTTATTTCAGCATCGATGATGAACAATTATGCTTCAAATATTCTTCGTCCAATTAATTACTCGTAAAAATTAAGTCATCATTTTTCTTTATTTAAACTACGAAAACGGACTAAACTTGTGCCTGTGCTATTAAAAGCTAAAAACATCCTTGTTATGGTTAAAAAAATCCTTTCAAACAATATTTATTTAAAAATTCCCGTTGTGTAATTTAATTTAATAATTTGCAAAGTGCCCGCGCATATTAATAAATCATCGTAGTGTTTTGTGATATTTTATTTTTCATCATCTTTTAACTGTATAAAAAAGCCAAAAAAAAGTCAGCCGTATACAGTGGATAAAAGAAAAATAAAATCATAGTTTCTTATTGTTGTTTTTGCTTAAACTTTGATTTTTGTCTTTACTTTGTTGTTTGCACAAAAATCTTTAGTTTATTTAAAATGTTTGTGAGAAGTTTCCTGAAGAGCTAAGTAATCAGTAGCGAAATGGCCATAGAGACGTGCTTTCACCCTCAATAATCAATATCTTTGATTTAATTAATTAATCGGGATAAGAAAAAGCAGCATAAAAAAGCTTTTCCTTTTTTTATAAATTAATTCATTTTATTTAAAACTCCCGTTGTTTAATTTAATTTATAATTTAATATTTATTTGTGTTGGCGATTTTAAATCCAACAGATCAAACGTCTGTTCTTTCATTTTCTATTATTTTGGCAGATAAGTTATTAACCAAATCATTTTCAGTTGCTGGAAGAAAAGTCCGATCGAGTGTAATTGCCACAGGTTTTTCAATATATTTTTTGATACTTGATATTCGCTACAAGTTCGTTTTAGGCAAATTAAACTTTTTATAAACCGAAAGAATACCCATTTAACTGTCTTCGTGGGTATCTCTATACATACCACAATACCCGAAATGATGTTTCACAAAATAATTTTTAATCTTAAAATATTTTAAACATATTGTTACGAGAATAAGATCTGGCAACCCTGGTTGTTGTTGTCCGTATAAGCGTGGTGAATATAAATAACTTGCACTCTTGCTGTGTGTATAGAATAATAACACAATTAGCTAACAAAAGCTGAGCAACTTCAATGGCTGCGTTGGTAGAGATGTTTGCTGTAAAACAGAAGATCGTGAGTTCGAGCCCACCTTCAAACATGGGAAAAAAAAGAAAATACTAATTGTTAAAAATGCAATTAAAAATTAAGAAGCGGCAGTACAATCCTCCCGAGAAGTAAACGACATATTGTGTGAAGCCATGGCAAATAATTCTGTGGAGATGTCTAATTTAATATAAGAGTAACAGTTAATTGTCAATATTACAATAAAAAGTAAGAACGGTAGCCGCTAGCACAGGGAAGTGTAGCAGCGTAACAACAGTATAAGGCAGACATGTGTTGTGGCTATTAGATAAAGGGGATGACTGGCTTGGATAAAAGGCGTAGTGGAGTTGTCTGTGGATGGTTAAGGTTACTAGAAAGGCACCGAGTAGTTCGATACCCTACAGCGTGACTGGCTGCGCTTGTAATAATAACACATGTTTAGTAAATACGAGACCATAGGATTCACAAGACCATAGGATCACGAAGTATAGCCAGATAAAGGCACAAAGTACAAATACAAAATTTATGTTTTAATTAGCCACAGTGCTATTTGCAATCAAAAGAATAGGTACGTTTGTTTAAAGTGGAAAAAAAATAATAATACGAGTGTATAAAAAATTTTAAAAAACAAAATAAACTTTTGGTTTTTCAATTTTATAAAAAAATGCCGAAAAATTTATTTTAGAACCGTTGCTGTTTTCAGTTAGTTTTTGAGAAATTCTGCTTTACCTCAATACCGGAACTTACTTTAAATATCGCACTGCCTATATGGAAAATTGCAAACAAAAATATTTTGCATTTTTAATGTAACGGAGAGCGAAATTATAATTAAGTGGCAGCACTGATAAAAAAACATACGGAAAGAAGGGAGCCTGATTGCAAAAAACTGAAAAAGGTGGCAACGTCATACTTTTATTTTAAAAAAGTATTGTTAACTACGAACAATTTTCAAATAAAATATAAACTTAACAGTCATGCGGCAAATTTCTCTATTTCATATATTTTTATTTTTAAATAGGACGTACGTTTAAACGTAGTAATAGACATGAAGGATCACTAGTCTAAGGGCGCTGTAGATTTTTTAACTTGTATTCAAATTGTTCCATTATAAACGAAAAGAATAAAACAAAGAGTTTATTGCAAACAGAGGTAAAAGTAACTGAAGCCACAAGAAATTTTCAATACAATTAATTCTTTTAACGCAAATTTCATTACTATTTATGGTAAAAGAACGCAAAACATGTCATTATGTGCGACATATTAATGATTTTATATTTCACTTTTAAATATTTGGGGAAATTTATTTTTTCTTATTTACTTTTATAAATTTTAATCATGTTTTGCTTCAAGCTCTGTTTTCTAGAACTCACGCAAAATAAAGAAAGAATGAAGAAGAAAAAATTAATCCAATTTCTTCAAGTGTTGACGATAAAAAAAATCAACTGATTTGATTGCAGGAGTAGAAAATATATGAAAGTGCATTTGGTTACGGTTGTGTGTGTGTGAGTATATAAGTGTGTACAAAATTAAACCACATTTACATAAAAGCTGTGTTTAACTTCCGTTAAAATTAAAAATTAAGAGTGTGTATATGCGTGAGTGCATACGATAAACACGTAAGGGAAAAACCTAAATGAAGCTGTAGCGAATTCCTGAAGAATCTTTCTGTCGTGTTTCTTGTTTTTTGCAAGTAAAACAAACAAAAAATTTTTACTATATTTCCGGTTTACTTTTAGATTTTTCTCTCTCGCTGTCTTGCGTTCTTAATGGTTTGTGGGGGGGAAATCTTAAGGCAGGTTTTGTCATATTTCTTAATGTGAAAAATAAAACTGAAAGCAAGCATTATTAAACAGTGGGAAGTAAAAAATTTTAAATGGAATTTTAAGTGCCAACCGTGTTTAGTACGTTACGAGTTTGTCTGTCTATTTGTTTTTTTTTTCAGATTTTTTTTTTTTTCTTCTATCTTCTTTAAATAATTCTTTGTTAGAAATGTAAAATGTTGTAAACTCACATATCTGTATAAATGATTATATTTATTTTTTGTTGCTGCTGATTTTTCATAAGTATAATTTTTTGAGTATATATAATAATGAAATTGTAAGGAAACTTCATTAATTTTTTTTTTCTTGTCTTCATGTCATATTGAAATTTGAACAAAGAACATTATAAAATAAAACTTTAATACATAAAATTTAAAAAAATATATATGATAATTTAATAATAAAAAATAACACTTGTAGTTCGCCTATACAAGACACTTAATTTAAATTTATTTGTTTTTTATTTGTCGAAAAATTTTCAAATAAATCAATAGTTTCTTTCCCTAAATTTAAATCCATAAATTTATGGTTTTTCTGAGTATTTTTTTTTTAACTTTTAAAATTATTTTTTCTTTCGCTTGTTAAACTTTTGCTCTGTGCCATATAAATTTATACATTATCTTAATTTAATAACTTCAAATTTACTGTGATAAGTAATCCCCTTTCGGCTCAAACAAACGTTCTGACGATCGAACGCATGAACGACACAACAAACAATATTCTTCTTTAGCAAAGAAAACCAAAACAAACAAAAAAAAAAACAATCTTACAAAGTTTTCTACTACTTTTGTAATAAAGAATATGAGCTTGTCTCTAGAAATACATTAAAAACATTAACAAACATATTTGACAATAAAAACATCCTCAAACCCTTCCCAGTTTAAAACAAAACCAAAAAGATCTGAAACTTTGGCCTTCTCTTTCGGTTTTTGTTCTGCAGATTACATAGGCACTAGCATTTTTAGATACACACATACATTAACATACGTAAAAATGAGCACATACACACTCACACATCTACACACAAAAGTAAAACATGGAAAATTGTCCCTTGATAATATTTTATAAGCGTTTCTATGCTTATTGTACTTTGAAATTCCTATTTAGAATAGAAAACTTTTTTTTATTGTTAGAAGTGAAAAATATATGTTTTTAATTTTTTTTTTTTTTTTTTTTTTTTTTTTTTGGTTGGAAAATAGATGTGTACGAATTATTATTATTTTTGTTTTTTTTTTTTTTTTGGGAGGAGATGTTAAAAAAAATAAATAGCAAAAGTTTGGAAAAAGTTTTGTAATATTTGTTTATTTATACATATTTCGTAGTTAATGGCAATTTTTGTTTTTAAATGTCGAAGTTTTTATATATTTTTTTTTAATCCCGAAAGAGTGTAATAAGTCTTTTGAATTATGTCTCAAAGAGGGGAATATTTCATTTCATCTACTCTTCATAATAAACAGCTACTTGATTTATTATTTTGCGCCAAAATAAATTAAAAAGAAAAAACTTAAGAAAAAAAATATTAGAGTAATTTTTAGTTCATAAATAAATTTAAAAAAAGAAACTTAAACTTTATTTACATTGTTAACTTTCCAAGTTTTTATAATTCTTTTAATTTTTTTTTTAAATTAAAAATTTACTTTCGCTCTAAAATTTTTAGTAAAGAAAGAAGAAAGAAATTTGCACATATAAAAATGATTTAATCCTTTTTGTTACTACAACAGTAAAAACTGACTTTTTCCTTGCTCTTATAGCGTTCTCAAGGATTGTAAGGAAAAACAGCACTTAAGTTACAATTTAAGCATCATCTACTGCATATTCAAATTCATCATTCATTCATACACAAACGCTTTTATATAGAGTTTTTATATTTTACATTACTTAATGTCAACAACTTCTGCTGATGCAACTTCAACATGAATGAGAAAAATGAAAGCAAAGCAAAGCGATGCGAAACCAAACTTAACGCAAATTTTGTTTACACATTTCAAAGCAATAAAAGAAACTTGTTTTAAGGGCTGCACTATGCACATGTACATATGTATGTGTTCTAATGAAAGCAACAAAAACAAACAATAAACAGAAAATGCAAAATTAAAATTTGTTTCCCCAAAACAAAAATAAGAAAAATCGTCAAAAACTACAAGTGTAAAAAGAAAGAAATGGAAACCATTAAATGTTGACAATCTGATAGCAAAAGCAGACAGTATGCCAAATGTATGAAATAATTCATCAAGAACACATGCAAATACATTCTAAATGTACAATTACATACACACACACACATATGTACAGATTTATGTAAATGCTTACTTTCAACTGATAACCTTCTGTTGGTATTTAACACACATGCACGAAATTTACCCAGAGACAAAACAACAATTTACCAACACAAATCAGATCATTAAAGTTACAAGATGCACGCATCATAAGAGAAGATGGTAAAAGTCGTGTTTAAATGCCTCTTGAGATCCTTTAAATCATTAAATTGATGAAAAAGATGTTTGTATTCAAAGGACTGCTCCACATGCGAAAGAAATAAAATATTAAATAAATTACAAACAATTTCTTTTTTAGTCGGAAAATAGAATACATCATGATTCTGCTTAAGCAAACTTCCAAAAAAATGAACTGCGTTCATGGCGTTTGTAAGCCATAAATATTTAAGCAGCATCAGAAACTATGTTTATACATACATACGTTTAACTTACAAAAATTAATACAAAATGTACGTAGCAACATAAAAGTCTATATCGCTGTTCGAGATAAACTCCACAGAAATACAAGAAAATCTGAAATTTTTTAATCTAATTATATTTTTCTTAGAATTATAAACGAAAAAAATATTTTAAATCTATTAGTTTATAACCATTTAAAAAATATATATATATTTATATATATACAATAGCCCTGTGTGTTACGAGTTTGCTGCATTCCTTCCAGAGTCTCTGATTCACTAAACAAGAAATATAATTAATTTTATTTAAAAATCGCGAGACTACAAAAGAAGTCGATTTAATTATTCAAGGCACGAAGAATGTATCTCTAAAATTGCAAGAGCACCATCTCTCAAAACTTGGTATAAAGAGATTTAAAAGAAGGAAATTTCAAAATATTTGAAGATTTGAAACATGAAACTTGAAATTTTCAAAAAGAACCGATGGCCTCTAAGCTACTGAACAAAC
This sequence comes from Gymnosoma rotundatum, assembly GCA_916610165.2. Lineage (NCBI taxonomy): Eukaryota > Metazoa > Arthropoda > Insecta > Diptera > Tachinidae > Gymnosoma > Gymnosoma rotundatum. Next base: position 1,381,367 of record OU744337.1, read on the forward strand.
CCGAAATTTTGTTCATTAAGATCGCAGATATTGTTTTCAAAAATCGCTTGACGCCCTTCTTAATTAAGCATTTCTCATTTCTGAAGTAGCTATCATGACTAGAGAGCAAAGCCAATTGGCTAATAGTCGGCTAACAGATGCCGCCGAATTTAATTGAAGAGTATAAGCCGCCGCAAGCATGTAATTTTTATAGTGAGAGTGAGTCGATAAATTTTTTTTGCGAGAGTGCGTGATAAGAAATTGTATGGACTTTTGGACAGAGACTGCGAAAGATAGGATGGTCCCAGCTTTCAACTGCAATTAATTTTGATCACAAAACTTGTAATTTGCGTAGTATAGAACAAGAAAAAAATTATCTACTTAAACAGCTATTGCGCAGTATTATAGCACTAAAGCTTGATTACAAGATTATAATTAATTAGATTATAATTATTTCATTTTCCAAGGAAACAAATTAAATAAGGTTTAATGGTAAAAAATATAAAAAATATAAAAATAAAATTGCAAAAAAGATTAAAATAAAATAATAAATAAAAAAAATAAAAATAATTTAAACAAAAAAGGCGACAATTGTTTTACCTAAAATTGTTGGACTTTTAGTTCAAAACAAATATTTGAAAAATCTGTTCGCTATTTTATTTCAACTTTTTTTGTCTGTCTGTCATTCATTTACTCTATAACTTTTGTTTTTATTTCTTTATTTATTTTATTTTGTTTTGTTTCTTTTTTTTTCATAAAATCTTCTATAACGCCACTTTAAATGAACTAATCCTTCTCTATACACATCATCCATATGCACACGAAGGAGCAGTTTATTAACACATTTACACATCTAACCTTGTACAGATACTCCATACAGTTTATATTTTTATTCTTTTGTTGTTGTTGTTGTTGTTGTTGTTGTACGTTTTCATTGTTTGTCTTCAACATAAAAATCCAACTTTACACATACATATTTTTTAAGTGTTCTTACTAGTCTAGTAAATAGGTGAATGTGATTAAATGAATCAGTGAGTGAGTGAGTGAGTGTATCTCATAGAATAAGTAGACATGTGTAAATAACACTTAAGGTTGTAAAAAAGAGATCTGTGACAAAAAAAATATAAATAAAAGAAAAAACACCCACATTTACACATTTAGAAACTGACAAAAGGCAACCCCAACTAACTGACGATTATAAGAAGTTTATTCAAACAACACGTGAAATAGTATAATATGAGATTTATAAACAAGATTAGCATCATTAGAAATCAACACACACACACACACAATAGTGAGTGGGTTGTTTGTTGGTTTGCTTGTTTGTTTGCTTGCCTCTTGTTTGTTAGATAATTTATACAGATTCATAAATATAAATAAAATGAATCACAGTAAATGTTGAATTGTTTTGTTACAAAAACTGTGTTTCGTAAAGAGGATATTTTGTGTTGAAAATAATTATTATTAACAGATTAATATGCTGTTTACGTGCTGGTTAGTTTTATAAAACCAGCAGGGAATGTCAAAGGTTTCTTATCACAATAAAAATAAGAAAACGAAGGCATTATTGATTTTACATGTCAATAGCAATTGATTGTTAGTGACACTAAAATCATTAATAATCCTTAAATCATTTGTATTGCGGGGGACGTTTTTATTATGGCTAATTTTTTTTTTAATCCTCATAGATTCTACGTTATTTTAGTTATTTAAAGATGTTATTGTGGTTTTTGATTGTAAAAATTTAATTTAACAATTTAAAAGAAATTTTAGTTAATTTTGCAAACCATTAATTTTCTACTCTTATATTTTGTTTTTCTTTTGCTTTTTTCGCCGTCTCTTTTAATTTATTATTTATAAACCACTTTCGAATCTTGCTTTTAAACAAGTTTTTTTTTAGACTTTTCAAGTGAAACGAAATAATTGAACACAAATTGAATGGTCTACATGTTTGGAATTGTTAAACAAATTTAAAAACTGTAAGCATATAAAAGGAAAGGTTATTCTATTTTTTGTGTTAAAGTATAAAATATAAAACAAAATGTGTTTTCTTTTTTTCATTTTCTTTATTTACAAAAGGGTTTTGTGGGATTTTGTTTTTACTTATTTTATTAGGCTCTGCTCAGGTAAAATTCTTAAGTAGCATCGTTGAATTATAATCAATTTGAACAAACTTAAATTGAGGTCTGGTTGTTTGGTTTATTACAAAGAGTGAGGTGCGTTTCTTATAAAAATAAAAAGTTAATTTTTATATTGTTAAATTTTTTTTCTTGTTTTCTTAAGAGAAAAATTTTATTAAAAAAAGAATTAAAATAAAACGTGCTCCTTACTTTCAATATTAAATTTAAATTTTATTTGTCCTGAAGATCGTTCGCGAACGCATAAAATACGAACGAATTTTAGTTTCCGGCATTCACGCAAATATTTTTCACCTATAAAATATTTGAAATATACTCGCGAATAAAGAAAATATTGAACGAATATATCAAAAAATTTTTTTACTATTTTCAAAACATAAATATAAAGTTTTTTTATTACCATACGAACGAATAACAGACACAAAACTAGACATTACTCGTTCGCAACGAGATTAAAAAAATAAGAAAAACAAGTAAGAGTTCTATATTCGGCTATGCCGAATCTTATATAGCCTTTACCATCTATGTAAATCTAATTTAGTGAAGTAACTACAATCAAAAAAGCAAATATTGGGGTGACAGAGAATTTAAAAATAAGAAAAAATTAACTTCTACACATCATATTACATAAAAATGCCATCGGCTCTTAATGGGTTAAGCATTTTTTAAAAACTTTAGTATTTCCTTAAAGACCTCCTTAAAAGCTTTAAAATGATACCCATATTCATATTTCAAAAAATTTTAAAATTTCAGAGCCCCGTAACTCGGAAAATATGGGAGAGCGCCAATTTTTTCACTTGATGTCTTTTTCTTGTTTTAATTTCTCTATCACCTCCTATATTTTTTTATTGGGTGCAGTAACTTAATTGTTCCAAATGATATGAAAAAAGTAGAGGTAGGCGTGGTGTTTTGCCCGCTGCCTCGAAGAACATGGGCCGATTATGCTGGTTTCCAATAGCAACTTATTCGACACTATGTCTGATCGACTGATATATCTATTACTTTATGAAATCAGCAAACTGCAACACTAACACGGACGGACATCGCTCAATCGACTTCGCTATGCATAAAAAGTCAGAATATATATACGAATATAATTTTTAAATCAAAAGAATAAAATAAAATTGAATTTTCATAAAGAATAACAAACTTAAATTTAAGTTTTGATGGGACTCATATACGAAGGATTCCGTGCGAAGCTGGGCTAGTGTTTCTTTATAACTGAAAATAACATCTCTAGGAACACTCTTTAGCTTTTAACCCTTTTATACGCTGTTTTTACGCCATCTGTTTTTTACTCATTCTACATCACATAATTTCCGTGTGAACAAATTTACTCTTTACTTGTGTAAAAGTCAAATAGTTAAGTCATTTGGTAAAATTGAACTGAAAAAACATCTAACATCAGCTGTTGTGGAGACTCACAAATTATTTCAGTTATGTCATGTATGTAGGTTAGGTTAGGTCAGGTCAGGCATTCAGCCGTGTTGCCACAGCCCACTTGGATCCATTGATTGGTCCCGTTGTGTTACCTGCTGTCAGAAGGGAGAGATAAGAAGAAACAGAGAGATAAGATTGAGGCAGGATATAGAAAAAGAAATGAGGATAAGGGGAAGAGAAAGACAAAAAGAACCGCGGGTGTGAGAATACGGAGAGGGTACGAGAAAAATGCAGAAAAAATCCGCTAAATTAGGCCAGTCAGCCAAAGTGTACGCTTATCCCCCTGAATGAGTTACGGTGTCTGCTTTTGGGCTGGTAAACCACCCACTGTGCCTCAAAAAGGATCTAATCCTACCTAGACCTATTGACGATATATCAGTAGTACCGCTGACAGAGATATCTCAGCCGTATAAATCCCAGCACGGGGCATGTATGAACGTATAAACGCAAAAGTTATGTCGTCTGCAAATTCATAATTTTACCAGGCATGTGAAATTACATATCGCTCCTTTATTGCACCATAGTCATATCTCTAAAAATTAAAAATTTGTAGTTAGTTAAGCAAAACTGCTCTTTTAGACCTTCTGTACATGTTGAAAACAAATCAGTTTTATATCCCAAGCTGAACTGAAGTTATAGCAATTGCAATTGCGGCAATTAGATCATAAGACTTATGTCTTGAAAACTTAAATCGCATTTTTCCAAGTTCAAGTTTTTTTGAGATATGACTATGTTGCAATAAAGGAGTGATATGTTTTTGATATAAAAAAAAAATGTGTGAAAGCAGCTGGAAAACGGGAGGAAAATGTGGGAAAAAATATGGTCATGTTTATATACCCTTTAAGTATGAACCTTAAATATTTTAATACAACACAGTGGTAACGGGATTATCTGTTATAAATTATTACTTACTCCTTCGCACTATGAATAACTTTTTTTATAACTTTTTTTTATAAGTTTTTTTCATTTAAACTTCAAAGAAAAGCTTAATGCAATTACTTTATTTCAATATCTAGTTTTTTACATCTTATTTCTTTTTTTTATTATTTTACTAAACCTTCTAATTAGCCTTTTTAAAAATATAATTTTCTTTCATTTCCAAAATGCTTCATTCCTTCTTTCATTTATGAATCATCTTAATGCCAATTGGTTGACAAAATAACAAATTATTTCACTTGAGTATTCACTGGAAAATGTGGTTCAAAATAATTTAAATTTTCTAATAATGTCGTCCGTCGTATAAAGATGAAAAAGAATATAAATAAAAAAAGCGAAAAAAAACTTAAGAATTAATTTTCTATTAAATAGATTATTTATAAACGAATAAACATAAAAGTGAGCAAAATAAAGAGGATGTTTTCTTAAGAAAATATAATTTGGGTTAAAAGTGCTTGTGTAGAAATTAAAGCATTAAAAAAATTGTATGGAAAATCTCTTTACAGAAACGTATAGTTATAATATTAACTCCTAAATTTGCCTTGTAAATATTAATCAAACTTTAGCTTTGGCCTTTTTTCTCTACAACTGAATCGTTGTGCGTTAAGTTTAAAAACAAATTAATTTAATTTTAATTAAATTAATTTTATTTTTTTTAACAAAAACATATTTATAGTTTTGTTAATGCCACTAGAAATTTTTATTTTGATGGTGTAAACGAAATTCGATAGGATATCTTAAATCTTAGGTTTCCATATCCATTGAAGAATAAAATTCATTTGAGCAATTTTACTTTTCTTATTATTTTGAGATTTTTTCTAATCTCTTTGGGCTATTTTGGTCAGTTATCTGTTTCCAAATATCAATAAAAATCAAAACATTTTATTGTATTTTCCCAACGTTTCGTTTGTTTTTTTCAAACTTCATCAGGTGATCTTTATTTAAAAATGTTTACTTTATTAATATTACATAAAAAATTTTTTTATATTAAATTATTAAATATTAAAAAACTGGACTTTCACAACACCGAAAATTAATTAATAAATAAAAAAAATAATTAAAAAACTTTTTATACAACACAAACACAGAATTTATTGCCAGTCTTACAGCTAATATCACAGAACTTCCAAAAACATAATTTCACTTTTCTTTATATGTTTTCTTTGCGGTCAGTTTCTTTATCATGTTCCATTTGATGTTGCTTCGTGTGTATCATGCATTAAATGTCTAATCATCGATAAAAATGGATATCAAACATATTTAACAATTGTATTCTAATAACCAAAATTAGACAGCCTGTTGCATTTTATTATACCCTCTAAGTTTGTCATTGCGTTTGTAATTTCTACAACATCCATTTCCGAACACATGAAGTGTTTACGTTCTGAGTTCTTGTGCATAGCGAAGTCGATTGAGCGATGTCCCAATCGATCAGACATAGTTTCGAAAATTTTGCTATTGAAAATGAGATCAGAACAATGCCTTCAAGGCAGCAGCTAAAACTCCACGCCTGTCTCTGTGTCATTTTTTTAACTTTCGTTTGTATTCGTGCAGGAAGTTGTTTTTAATTTTTAATGTTAAGTAAAGACTCTCGTTTGTATTTCTGCAGGTGGTTGCATAGAAATAAGCCGGCGCGCCGCCGCCGACAGTTTTTCCAACACTGTCGCCGCTGCCGTTTTGATCGGCTTGCTTCCGCTCAGAAACAGCCGCCGGTTTTGGCGGCTTATATAAATTCACCGCCAAAAATTTTAGTGTTTAGGGCCAGGATTCACTCTCATACATAATCGTACGCTTTAATCACACAAAAATGTAACAAATTCTGTCCTACTTTAAAAATCGTTACAATATGGCTTCGTAGATGGCACACTATATCCAAAAACTTTTTCTTTCGATATTTACTTAATTTTCGGTTTTTACTCAAATATCAAAATTTTAGCAAGATTTAAAAAATTTTATTAAAAAAAAAAATTCAAGTCGAAAATTTAACCGCCGTCGTTTTGTTTTCATAAAAGTCGCTGCCGCCGGTTAGAAACTACCCAGCCGCCGCCGCCGAAAATTTTGGGTCGGCTTGTTTCACTGGGTCGTCGTCGTTGCTAAGTACCCTAAGCAAAACTTATAAACTATATGGTGAAGGGTATATAAGATTCGGCATAGCGGTATACAGTACTCTCAGTTGTTTTTTAAATGACGTTAAATCATTTAAGTGATTTTTTTTTAATAAGAATACATTTTTTATGCGAAAAGTATCCTTAGGTACTTAAAATCTAACGTTCATTTGTACAGTGAGTAATAAATTTGATAGATGCAAACAAATTCATAACGCCATAACAGCGGCTAGGCATCGAGACGATTTAACTGGAATACCTATTTTCGAGCATAACAAGAAAATCGTGTGTCATGCATTATTCTAATTGTCTGATAAATTTTTATTTTTTATACGCGGTAACGCTTTTAATAAAAAAATAACTTAATTATTTTGCAATAAATAAAATAACTAAAATATCAAAGAAGCACATAAAAGTGCCTCGTTAAAAATTAATGTTTCCAAGTAGAAATATAAAAAACTTTCGTAAATACTAAAAGAACAAGAAAAAAGTTATTTCGTTCCAACGAAAATTTCGTACATGAAAAATTATTTTTTATTTTTCTTGTTTTTTTTTTTTTTTGGTTTGTGTTGACCTTGAATTTCATATTATGTATATCAATTAAACTTTTATCATAATATTATAATAATATAATTAATATATAATTATTCTAGACTAATAATCCCTATTGATACGTTTTATATATTCATGCCGATTACTAATGAATTATTTTAATTATAATTAGAAATTAGCTGCAGAATATTCGTATTGGAAAATCATCTAACATTATTTAATGGCTGCAGTTGAGAGCACATTCGGGAGCTAATATTAGCTAATATTAAAAAATTTAAATGTGAACCCCTTAGTTTATTGGTAAAAAGATGTGGAAAATACATTAAAGAGATTTCACTGAAATTAGCTACAAGTACAAAAACAGCATCTCTGTGTTTTTAACTCCTATTTATAAGTTATCATCATTTCAACAATTATATTCATATTGAAGATAATAATTATAAAAATATTTTTGTGAGAAATAACCGTAAAGAATAATATTTTATAATCTGCTCTCCTTACTACAACTCTCTCTCTTTGTCTGTATCAAACTCTCTCTCTTTTTCTCACCCGTCTTCTTATAATTTATTATACTTTATGTTCTTTTATATTTAATTCTCTATTTTGCGTTTTGTGTTTCATTTTTATATTCCAATGAATTCCAGAGAGCCAAAACATTTATCCTGTGCTGAATGGAATATAAAAAAAATCTATTGGAAGAAATCAACCACCTACTTTTACATGAAAATGTAGCATGAAACCATTACTAAATATTATTACAGTTATTATAGCAATTATGGCTAAAATTTATTTTAACAGTTGCTATAATAAAATACTGTTAATCTTATTAATATCCAAAATTAAATGTCTTCATTTATTCTTTGATTATTCTCACTTGTTATTAAAATTTTAAAGTCTTTTCTAAATTTGAATGTTTCTATTTATGTCTATTAATAAAATTATACGGAAGTTTTTCCTTAAATAAAATTTCTCTTTTATTCTCATCTACCAAACATAGACTTAATAAAGCTGCTTTTACATGAGCTGTTTTTTACATTTGGTTTATTGTGAAAACTCACAAGTTCTGCCAAATGTAATTATCATCTGTAAATAAACAATTTTGCCTTAAAAAATATATCTATCGTCTACAAATTGAAAGCGTTTATGTCTGCTACAGAGATCTATTTTAAAAGCTTTCCAAAATATAAAATAATATTATTTAAAAATTATTTTCTCTATTAAATTTTTATTTATTCTATTTTAGCAGCAAAACGGAAACTATTGTTCAAACTGATTGTTTTTTTTTTTTTTTTTTTTTTTTAAGAAAAAGCTACTAAGGCAATCAGTCTTGATCCTTTTATTTTCGTCTTTTTCGTAAGAGGATTTTTAATAGAGAATTTCAATTAAAAGTTTTCTTTGGAATATTTATGTTTTATCTTAAATCTGATGAAGTTAGGTCCTGCCAATTAAAGATTTAAAATAAGAATAGATTTCCACCACTCACGATTAATTGTGTTTCAGTTCTCTTCTCTCTAAAAATTATTAATTATTCTAAAGTTTTAGCTACTTTATATTGTCTTTAGTTTTTTCTTTCTAGTAAGTAAAATTGCTCACGCAGAGTTTTTTTTAATTGATCAGTTTACCATTTTCAGCATATTGTTTTGACTTTTTATAATAAAACATGTTTGTAATGTTTTCCGTTAAGGGATTAGAAAACTGAAGCCGTAAATCACATTTTACCACTAGCAAAAGTTTCCTTTAGTTTAATTTTGATTATTATTCTTTTGTTTTCATTTAAATGAAATTCAGCTTTTTCTATTAAAACTTAAACTTTTAACGAATTTTGTTTTTGACAAAATAACTCAAGTCAATGAGTTTAACAACTAACAGCTTCAAGTGTTTAAAGCGTTCAACAGCATCCTTTTATTCTTTTTCCTTATATTTATTTCCTTTTTTTATTATTTAATTTTCATTAAAACTGTCAAGGTTTTGGGTGGCTGGTTGATATTCAATTTAAAACAGACATTGCAAGCCAAAAACAAAAGAAAAAAAAGAAGTTGAACTGAAATTACAAAATCATTTTTCAAGCATTTTGTTGTTGTTGTTATTTTAATTGAATATTATATTTACAAAAAAAACGACACCCATAAAGCAAAGAGATAATAAAAGCATTACCTTCTCATACCAAAAGGCGAAATTTTATCTTTAAGATTTATTAACAATTTGCGTAGCAGTCAATTGATATCAGCGGCATTTTCTTCTTTTGTTAAAAAAATCCCCAATTTACTTTCATTTTAATTTCGGTATTAATTAACATTTTGTTTGATTGAGTGGGATTAAGTGTGGCGAACATAATAAAGGTCAGGTTAAAAAAGGTTTGTGGAAACATAACGGTTAATAAGTTTAAAGGCATAAAAGAAGCTTTTTTACTTAAAGCTTTTTTCTTCTTACGATAAATAAAATAAAATCTTTTTTTTTTTTTTTTTGTTTTGCCTTTGCAATGAATTCCTTTTTTTACGAATTCCTAGCGAGTAAAAGACATTTGTGGAAATAATTACATGCTGTCAGATTTCATTTTTGTAAAGTTTTTCAAGTTAAATTTTCTTACTGACTCAAAGGTTATCAGCTCTTTAACATGACACTTTGCTAAGGATGTCTAACGCTTTAAAAATACTGCTTAATAAAAGACAAATTTTAAAACTAAAATTTTAAAATTTATTTAAAGTTTTTTTCTGTGCTTAGGAAATACTTAAACTTGCAAATAAATCTTGCAACGTTTAAAAAAATTGTTTAGTTTCTTGTAAATTATTTCTTCGTTTGTTTGTTAGTTGTTTAACATTTTTTGTGTTCCTTTTTACAATTTATGAAAAAAAACATTTAGTGAAACAAAATGTTACGTTTTGCACAAAAGACTTGTAACTTTTTAGTTAAGTATGAACTAAAAAAAAATATTATCTTAAACGGCTGCAGAGTTTCCTACACTCTTGCACGTATTTTTTAAGCAACCAGGGGGCTAATTCTCGCAGTCGATACCTTGCGAAATTTACTCGAAGTTGGATTTTTTTTTAATTTTGGGATTCTCGCACTCGCTATCGAGTAAGTTGTATCGAAATTTCTTATGATGGCACTCGATAGCGACTGTACGATCGAACGTGTTTTTTTCGATACCAAATTTGGTGTCGAAATTTAATTTTTTATTAGTTCGTTGGATAACAAGTGTGTATTTAAGATTTTAATTGTTATATTAATTAATTATTCGTATAGATTTTCGTACTTTTTTGTATTTTACCCTTTTTTGCACCTTTTTAAACAGTTTTTACACAAACTCTAACGAGTAACTTAACGGTTTATTGCTTTTGTTAAAAAGTAAAAAATAATTATTCTTGTTTGAACGCTTTACAAGTGCCACAACAGTTTTTAAAAATTAACCACATTTTATTTATTTACGCAAACAACAAGAAAATGTAATAATAAGTAATTAATATTAATTATTAGGTCGAATATAACAAAAATAAATTTCAGACAAAAAACAAATTCTTGCTGAGTTTATGTCTGAGTACAGCAATTTAGCCAAAGACGTTTTACCAAACACATGCCAAGGAAAATGCCTCCGGTCCACCGCAAAAAGATGTAAAAACTTGGCACAAGGTAAATTATTGTTTTCCACATTAAGATGCTGCAGATACAGACTTTTGTAATTTTCGTCCATGACCGCGATTTAAAAAGGCAAAACTTTCAGAATTATAAAACAAATTCCCAATTCTTTTGATAAATTATTTAATTTTCTTGGTAAGTATATGTTTTTTGTTTACATATTTGTAGTGTTGGTTAAGGTTTTTTTTTAAGGTTTTAAGGTTTTCTTTTACAACACTTTATTAAAAAATCGATTCGCAAGGTAACGAGTGCCATCATCAGAAAAACTCGCACGATCGAAATTAATTTCGATACGAATTTATTTCGATCACGAGTCCCAGAATTAGCCCCCAGTACGGTACTGAGAATTAATGGCGGCCACGCTATTTTTTTTATGTACCAATGCAATTTACACTTTTAATCATTACATCTAAAATATTAAAATTTCTTAGAATGTTAGGTTAGGTTTAAGTAACATTCTGCTTATTGGAATCACTTAGAAGTAGAGTTCATTGTGATACCACAAGAATCAAGGGTGGAATTTAACTTCCCCAGAGCTCCCGTCGAACTAAAAGCAGTGGCTTGGAAATCTTAAAATTTGGCAGCAAATATGGGAGCCCTTGGTAGCTTACCTTCTGCTCCGTAGATTCAACATGCTTCTCGTCCTTTAGAGAGAAAAAAATTCGATATAGACAACGAAGGTAAAATGTTATTAAACCATCTGCACAGTTTCAGGTTCACGACCATCTAGCATTAAGTTTCTTAACGGCGACGACAGGTAAGAGAAGCTTGGCACTAGTTAGAAGCATATCCACACACTTCAGTTCCTGAAACGTTCCTTTGGCCCACCACACAAATAAAATAAATATTAAAGTTTTCAGCGATTTAATTAAGAGTTATCAGACAATCTCCCCGAAATAGCTGCACGTGTACTTAGGTCCTCAAAAAAACCTCTTAGCAACTTTATTTGTTACCTTTAGCGTCATTGGTTTGCCCTTTGAAAAAAAAAATAAACTGGGGAAAGAATATCACCAAAAACCGAGAGCACTACAGACAAACGATAATCTGTATAGTGAACAATATTGAAGTAGACGACATGTGTTTTTAGAAGTACTTGGAAAAGAGCCACAAGCATCCTACATTCTTTCTAAAGGAAGTTGCAGTTTTATTCCAGTAACCAGCAACTGGCCACAATTCTTGAAACCTATATTTAAAATTTATTCGAATTTATAACTAGATATCCAGGATAATGGCAAACAAGGTTTTAAAAATATTAAAATAAATCAAAACTTTTTCAGCGATTTGTATTCACTCTAATTTGGAAAATATTCGTTATCTTCTATCTTCTATATATATAAAAATGAATGTCTGTCTGTCTGTTTATTTGTGCTTTATAGGAGGCCAAACCCTTGGACCGATCTTCCTGAAATTTTCACAGCATGTTACTGTTACTCTGGAAGGAATAATAGGCTATATGAAGTTTTAATTGGACAAAGGGGCGTGGTACCGCCCATATAACCCAAAAATTTAAATCGCCATATTTTGGCCATTTTTTGACCTACGTCGACGATATTTGGTACATAATGTATTGGCATAATTAGGAATACGTACCAGGAGAAAAGTGGGTGGGACCCCACCCCTGGAAAAATTAAAAATCGTAATATAGTCTTAACTACTGGACCAATCGTCATTAAATTTTCGCAATAGGATATTCTTGACTATATAAAGTTGGGAGTGGACAAAGGGGCGTGGCCTCGCCCATATAACCCAAAATTTAATATCGTCATATCTTGGGCATTTTTTTAATAACGAGGGGGGTAGCGAAGCACACCGGGTTCAGCTAGTCTCTGTATAAATAAAAATTGCTTCCGTAAAGTTTAAATACCGCTTTGTGCGGTGTAGGGTGTCATTAAGCAGGAGCTTGTAGTTACTCGTACGCAAGAATGATTGTAAAGTCATGGACACCTAAAAGAAAAAACTTGAGCAAATGTTTAACTACCAAAAAGATAAAATTCTACTACATGTTTTATTTAACTGCAGTTTTCCAAAAAAAAAGGTTATACACAAACAAAAATAAAATTCGCTGAAGTCAATAAATTTAAGAAAGAAACAAAAAAAACAATAATCCTGTTTATTACTTTTCGTTTTTCAAGTCTTAAAGGCGTTTCATTTTGTTGTTGTATTTTTGTATTTTTCTTTAACAGCATTAATTGAATTTTCATTTAGCGTATAATCCAGAAAAGCTCTTAAAAAGTTTACTTTGTCGTTAACATTTTCCAAAAACAAAAAGCAACAAAAATTATTAAATGTATATTAATTCACATAATGCTTACGTTAATTCCAGCGCTAAATCCTTTACTCGCAGAAACTTCAATGAAAAGAAACACGAAACAAGACTGAGTTAACGAAGACAAGGAAGGAGTTGGTGCAAAAACAAACTCTGTTAATTACAACATTTTAGCAACCAAAAATGTTTTTGCTGCCAAAATGCAAAATAATTGCAATTTCTTAAAAAAAAAAACATTTGGCAGCCTTTTATCAAGAGTTTTTTTTTTTCTTTTTCTACTTCTTGCTTGTAACTTCTAGCGTTATTGGACTTTTCAACTATAAAGCTTTTAAAAGCACATAGTCAGTTATAAAAGAACTAAATAACAACAGCTTCTTGCAAGTAATGAATGGTTTTTCTTAAATGTTTTGCATAAATTTGAAATAGAAAAGAAAAAAAATGATTTTCTCTTTTTATTTCTATTTGCAAAAGTATTTTTTAGACGTGTCCATTTTATACGTTGTATGTTTGTTAGTGAATGTGAGCGAGTGTGTGTGTGTGTGTGTTGTGTGTGTTTGTATTTAAAAATTACAATCATGTCAAGGTGCCAAAAACTTAACAAACCCAACTCTTTACCACTTCAACTTATATCTTGGTAGGAAAATTTTCATAGAAACAATAACAGCAGCGAGGAAACATGTCAGAAATGTTTGCATGAAAAAGTTTTCCTTTTCACGTTTTTCTAAGTTTTAAAGTTTTTTTGTTTTTAGAAAAAATAGTTTTTATTTTTAGTTTTGTAAAGAAGCTAGAACACGCTTGTTTGCTTTGATAGCTTTTGTTGTATTTCCTTTTTGCCAACTAGTAATTGTTAATATTTTAAGTTTTATAATGCATTTGCAACACCTTAAGCCATTGTGCCACATTATTACAATTTATGCATCTCATATCACTAAAAATATGTAGAGAAGTAATTAAAATAGTTTTTAATCTTAAAGAAAGAAAATAATATCGTAGTGTTTTTCCTTTTTCAAAGTTACGGACTCTTTTCCATGTTTATTTGGCTCTTCTTCTGTGGCGCTTTATTTGTCATTTGCACTTTGGCTTTGTTTATATTTAATGCAATGACCTATTATTCACTAAACATTTACTCTTCCAAACTTAAGGCCAAACTATAATGTGCATAAGCTAGCTATAGCTTAGGTACTATCTTAAAGAAACTTAGGTGACTACAATGTACTTACATAAATTTAGTACTTTATTTGCCACGGTTTTATTCGTACTTTTGCCAAAAATAATTTCTAAAAAAAAAAAAAATTTTAAGACGAAAAGGCTTTTAAGAAGATATTTTATATATTTAATAATATTCACATACACATTTAAATTTTTTGGTTCATGTTCTATTAAATTTTCATAAAAAATTTTAAAAGTTATTTTCTGTTTTGTTTTTGTGGCCAACCATACTAAAAAATGCAGCGGTGTTCATCGCTTACATCGTATACATATGTGTGTATAAAAAAATTTAATTTTATTTATTGTATTTGTTAAAAATTGGCCAGAAACAAAAATGTTTTTTTTTTCAATATTTTTTATTAATTAAAAACTAATAATTTTTTTTTTTTGTCTTAATTAAAATTTTTGTTTTAATTGTATAACACAAAGCACAGTCAGCTGTTTCCATACGGAAAGTGCGATCAGTTTCGTACCTTTTTTAAAGAAATGACATTTAACGAAATTTGACGAAAAGTTATCGTATGTACATTATATTTTACCACATATAACTTAAGGTATTTGCACAGTTGTTTAAGTTTGCTTAAGTTATTTTATGCACTTTATAGTTGGGCCTATTAGCAGACATCTACGTAACACAACTGTGTTACTTCAGCAAGACTTAAACTACTCGAAGTCTTCTGTTAACCGATCAGGCCTTTTCAACTAACTTGGCTACGACTGTATCACGCTCTTGTAGTTTTTATCATACATCCCGATTGTACACAATATATAATTGTCCACGTTTTTTAATTTTGAGGGGAGTTGAACTCATGTTCTTCTGTTTCATTAAACATGCAGACACTTTTACGAACGCAATCACCACAGTTTTTCTTTCGATTATATTCTCTTTGTTAGTGGTGGAAATAAAAACTTATTCAACTTTGTTGTCAACACACCTGGACAACAACAATATTGCGTTTTGTTGATATGTAAAGGGTTGCGAAATTTAAATTTCGTAACAATATTTAAAATAAACTTAGTCTACAAACCTGTTAAACTCTTTGTAAAAAGGTAATATTCATTTCGTAGTGATCCCATCAAAATTGCTGTTGTTGTTTTCTTTTACTTTATTTTCTCAAAATTTTTTAAGACCCATCAAAATTTATCGTTGCCCTCGTAAAGCTTTAAACACGTAGGAAACTCGTAAAATATATTTTAATTTTTTTTGTGCAGATTTTTGTTTCTGTTAAAAAGAAAGAAGTTATTTTAAGTTTCTTAAAAAGTTGTAAAAAAACAGAAATCCCAAAAAAACTAAAAAGAAGCAAGAACTCATAGATTTCGTGCTAACTGGATTAACGCAAATCGTTCGTTGCTTCTTTGCAACAACTTTACTTACCACTTTCTTATATTTGTTTTTGTTTTTAATTTTATTTCTTGTGAAACATTAAACTAAGTTGATGCTTAAATGATAGTTTCTAACTGGTCTTTTAGATGCTTGGTTGGTTGGTTGGTTGGCTGATTTATTACTTAGTTTGCATTTTAAAACATAATTTAATTTATGTTTAAATATGGTATTAAAAGTTGTTACAGTTAACGTCATCAAATCTCAATTGAAAATAGAAAATTTTAATGCATGTAAGTCGACAAATTGTCAAACAAAAGTATTTTTGCTATTTAGCTGTTATGTGTTGCTGTCAAACATCACTTCATTTTTAACCATTAGGAGTTTTAAACGAAGAAGATTTTGAAAGATTTAAAGTTGACGTTTCTTAAGTCCTCTAGATTGATAAATTGTATGAACTATCCTTCAAAAAAAATGTTACACATCCACAAACTTGATCCTTTTCTTAAAATTTCAAAAGTAATTTGCTTTGTAAAAGGTTTTATTCAATTGACTTCCTTCTTTACAGACAAATGCGATTATTTACATATTTAATTAAATGGACAACAATAAAAATCGAAAATTCAACAATCAAATAAAAAAAAAAAATAAAGAAAATGCCCTCGCTTAGCCTAAGAATTTAAAGATTTCAAGGTGATGCCCGCATGTATACATGTAGTTTCTTCCTTCGTCGATACTTCTTCATAGCATATTCGCCGGCGAAGTAAAATAACTAATAAAATTGATATATCTATATCTTTTTACCACCTGTCTAATCACTCATCTATCCCTTTCCTAAAAGAATGTAGCACGGTTTTAAACTAAATAGGTATTATTGCCTGAAGTAAGTATTCTTAAAAAAAAATAAATTGATTAAGATCCAAGCGACCTTGAAGCTTGAAAAGACGGTTAAATGAAAAACGATTCGATTTGCTTAAAAAGTAAACTAAAATGATTTAATTAAAAAAAAAATAAGTAACTCTTATCGATACTTATGAAAAAATTACCCTCGTAATATAAAGCAATTTTTGTTAAAGAATTCAGATTTTAAAGCATACTCTTAAGCCGCAATTTTATTAAATATTTGTAGCACAGCTTTGGGAAACGTACAAACAAGCAACGAAATATTTTTCCTTAAAAAAGTTTGATTATTTCGTGTTTTTTTCTCATCTGTTCTCGCAGTTATTTTTAATTGCTTTACACTTTTTTCACTAACATTAGAAAACAAAACAACCAAAAAGAGTACGCAAAATAAAATTATTAAAGTTTTTTCCTAAAAATAGATGATGTCTTTATAATATTCATGCATTTATTTCTATTTTAATGCGATTGTATGTGTGTTTAAGAAAAATAAAAACAATAAGAACAAGAACAAACGCCACAGGTATTTAACAACGTTAAAAAACGAAATCTGTGTATAGTAAAATATTCTGTTAGGAAAAATTCTGAATTCAAAAAATGAAATAAAAGAGTGGTTCACAAAAACTTTAAATATTCTAGGTTGTTTTTTTTTTTTTTTTTTTGCTATGAACACATTCCTACAACCCTGTTTAAAAATGGTAATGTGTTGATATATTTTTTTATTTTTTACTTGTGAGCGTGTGACAACTGCATTTACATATATACATATTTACAAATGCAGGCATGGAAAATCCTAATATTTTTGAATGCTTTTTTTACTGTACTTTTTGATACAAAAAAGGTGAAAACACACAGCGATAATTTTAAAAAACCTAACGAAGGAATCGAAATATAATATAAAAAACACACTAAATATTAAGTCAATAACAGATAATACTCTCATAGAGGAAGATGAAATTATGGTATCTTTTGACATCGTTTCTCTTTTCGCAAGTGTTCCAATTAACTAAGCTTTAGAGATAATTGAGAGAAAAAGGGAATAAGTAAAAAAGTATACAAAAATAACGAAGACATTGTTCATGGAACTATTACTATTCTGCATAAAAAGAAGCAAATAACCAATATGAAAATAAAATTTATGAACAAACTAAGGTCATACCAATGGGATCACCCTTTCTCAGTTAATTGCTGACATTGTAGTAGCAGAGTTACTAGATTGGTCACTTAAGAAACTTAGAAATGAACCTAAGAATTTATCAAAGTACCTAGACGATATTTTTACAATAATAAAGCGAGAAAATGTAAAAGAAGTCCTCAATATTTTATACCCATTTAACAGACAAATACAATTCGCAGTTAAAAACGAAATAGAAAGCAAAATACCATATTTGGATCCTATAGTTAGACAGAATAACAAACTAAAACTAATTTGGTATAAAAAAACCAACTGCATCTGGACAACTGAATTTATTATATTCTAAACATTCTAGAAAAATTATTATTAATACAGCCTCCAGCTTTATCAGGAGAGTTTTATGCACTAGTAATACGGTTTTTCCAAAAAAAATTAAATAATGAAAACTATGGACAAATTGAAAATAAATGACTTCCCAATAAAAACTATCAAAAAGTTGAAAAATATTCAAGAAAATCGGACAAAAATGAGGAATTAACTTACATACCTGGACTATCAGAAAGACTGAAAAGCTGTGACATATATGACGTGTGATATATATAAAAGTTCCGATTAGCTTTCAGGACAAGTAAGTCCAGATTTAACGTACCATTTTTTGATGCAATTTTTTCATTTTTTTTATTTAAAGTATTATGCGTTATATTAAACAAATCATAAGCAACAATAACATTTCCTCAAAATTCAAGCCATGGCTCGTTGTTTACTATTCTTGCTTAAGCACCAACAAAAAACTGCATGCTAAAGTCATGAAAAATTCCATAACGTAAATTGGCTTTAGTAACATCAAATTTAAAACAGACAAAAAGACAGAAGCAACTTTGTGTATAGCCTAAAAAAAACTTAAAACCAATTCTAATTGCTGCAATTGTATTAGGAATCACGTTTCAGGTAGTTTAGCTAATTTATATATTCAATTATGAAGGTTTCATTTAAATAATCCAGTTTAATTCTCTGACACAGATATGTTTTTTTATTATTTATTTTCTTACTTTAGGCTTTCTTATTTAGTTGAATTCGAAACAATTAATGGTCTTGCCCCATTTGTGCTTCGGTACTTTTCTTTTAAAACATAAATTGCTAAAAAAAAATCCTAATTGTAATAAACTTCCCATCTCCGCTCTCTACGGAAATCTCCTTGTATATATTAATGCATTTTATATTTTTTGTATACACATGTGTAAAATAGGCAACAGTAAAAACCATACTTTTATACATTTTCACTTACGTTTGTTATAAAATTTATTAAAATTTCAAAATAAATCTTTTTTTTTATTCTTGGGACATTAACAGCAGAAAAAAAATTTAATTTTCTCTCTATCTGTTGCTGGTGTTGGTGGTGTTACCGCTGTCGGAGACTTGTAATTATTTTTAATGCCAGAGATCGTCGTAGTTGCATGCATAACAAAGTGATAATAAAGTTTTGTATTTATATGCAAAAAATTGCTAAAATATAACGGCACTTTAAATAATAATGATACAAGTAATATGTATGTCATGTTGAATTTTCGAACTGAAGGGCGTGGGGAGAATATTGTCTAAGCACAATGTGTAATAAAACACACAGATGATACATTTTGTTCTTTTTTTTTAATTATTCAAAAACTTGTCACATTTTATTAAATCAGGAATCTATTTTTGTGTAAACAAAAGGGGTGTGGAAATAAGTAAAACTGCTAAAATGAATGCAAAAAATGTGGAAATGTTTAACTGTTTTTGTACACATGCCTGGTATTTCATTTTGTTTTTCCTTTGAATTTGCTAGAGTAAAGCTTTAAATCCTAAATTACATTTTTTCTAAATATAATGAAGGTCACAACATTTTAAAATTAATACTTTTGATAATGTTATTTGCAAAGAAAAGTTTCAAATTAAATGCGAATTTCATGTTTTCTAATTATAAAGATGAGTGCTAAAGTTTTCGGATAAAAAAATTATTCACTTCGAAATACAAAAATACAATTGTAAATGAATGTAAAACTTTTTGTTCTCGTATATTATTTTAGATTCCGAACGATTGTGCCAGACCCAAAGGGTCCACTGGGATTCCACTCAGTTAGCTTATAAACTAGGAGTCACTTGCGCTCTGAAAAGCTTTTCTTACCCACCTGACTCTCCTGATAAAGCTGATGAGATCTTCAAAATTATACTGAGGAATAGCGTCCAGACCATCAGGAAATCTATCGCTTAGCTCGCGGTTTTGCAACACCAGACATAGACACATAATCTGCCCAACAGTTTCCAACTCCTCTTTGTTCGCATACATTTTACAAAAAATGAATGTACCGTTGACTTATCCACTAGTTGTTGCATTAACTTTTGTTCTCATATACAATTAAAAGAAGTTTTATCGCAAGTCCATAGTTATAAATCCTTAATTATAATTTGTGAATTGTAATAATATTTTCCTTTATGCTGTAATGTTGTAGCGAAATAAACAAATCACAAAATGAACAGACTCGTGGATATAAAACACAAACATTATAAGTGAAACTTGAATTCATTAATAATGAAGATCACAAACTGTAACGATTTTTACTTTCAATGTTTTCGCATTTCATAAAAGTTGTAAAAATAATTCAATTTGCAGTTGTAAGTTATGTGCCGATAGCAATGCTTTCTAATAAATAATTATTCATATCCACGGTGTTATAGTATGCACAACAAATGTTGGACTAGGAGGAAGATTAATCTTTAATATGCGGTCGACCCCAAGTTTGAATAACGGCTTGCTTGCATAAAATTTGTGCTACGTAGATCAAAAACATTTTGGAAGTTACAACAAATTTTGCTGGCACTGTACTAGAAAAGATTAATAATAAAAAATCCATTTCTCCGAAGTCACATCGGCCAAAAAAGATGCTGGGCACCGAACCTGCCGAATAAGACGTGTAAAATTATGTTTCAGCGGCAGAAAGTCCATCTGGCCACCCACGATCTTGTTCTGAAGTCACAGCGTAAGCACTAGAAACAGATACGAAAGAGTAAACGTTCTAACGTTGTAAGGACCAGAAATATGATCAGAAGGTATACAAATGACCCGAAATAGTACTCTGAAGTATACAAAATGCCGAAAAAGGTTTTGTCTACTAACTTTGGATGCTCGGAGTCAGTCTAGCTATGAAAGGAGAAAAGTATTCACCCTGCAGTCAGGCAGACACCTGAAACAATCTGTGCAAACTTGTAAATACTCAACTCCGTGCGCCATCCATGATAAAACGAAATTATTGATCGATAAAAATAATTCAAAAGTGATCAAACTAAGAAAAAAGTGTACAAAACCAGAAAGTTCGAATTCCGCAAAATTACTACGTGAGGTAACCAAGACGAGATGGTATTTTCATGAATGGGATGTTCTTGGAATGGAGGAAATACATTAATCTTAAAAAAAGGCGGGAAGCAACTACATCGGCAGATTTAAATAAGATGCTGAGATAGCTTTGCACATCATGTTGCACCATTCAATGCAGGGAATGTCTTTAATTTTAAGGGCCTTTGTGGCGAAAAGGAAATTTTAATTAAAGTCGAATGTCTAGACTAAATGCCTGTTGGATGCTGAAACACGTAGAATCCCATTCATAAGCTATTTATTATTGGCTTGATTTTTGGTTTTTAATTTTTTTTTAATTATAATTATTTTTATATTTCTCAGACTAGCGTTACTTGTTGCGTTTTTATTTGGATAAAGGCGAAATAAAATGTCAATTTTAGTTATGGAATATTTTGCTTATCTAAGTTTTTTAATAAAAAATTTAAAAGAACGAAAAATCACTAAAATTCTTTTATTTAAAATACATTAACTTTAATAAAAAAATTAAAAAATATTAACTAATTGTTTTTAAAATGTAAGTTTCACTTAAGAAATTAAAAAAAAATCAATGTTAGACCAAAAAATCCAATAGACCAAAAAATAAATTTTTTGCCCAAAAATTAAATTGATTGTTTCATAACAAGGCGAATCAAATACTAGGTGGTAGTCATGGCGAAATCGTGTACCAGGTGGTGGTAGTGGAGAATTCATTTTTTTTTGTCCTTCCAGGATATGTCAAACTTTATATGAAAAAAATTGCGTCAAATATTTTATAGGAAGTTTCATGGCGAAATCATATACCAGGTGGTGGCAGTGCCTAATAATTTAATAGTTAAATTGATTGCAACATTGAAAACTTTCTTTTCATTACTAAATCTTAAAAGACCAAATATTTAAAGCATTCTAAGATTTTAATTGGTTTTTTATTAAATGCTTTTGTTTTTTAAAACTAAAAGATGTATAAATTTAAAAATGATAACTGACCACAGCCGTATTAAAGAAATTCAAATTTTCTTATAAAATTTATTAAAAGATTAATCTGAAACTACTTAAATTTCTAATACCACGACTTTACAACTCATTTTTATCAGATTATAAATGACCATTTAAATCACGTATAAATTTGAGAAAACAAAACACAACAACAGTTTTATTTCTGAGTTAATTTATATATTAGTTCAATTCACATGCTGTTTTAATACGAAATGACACATTTACAGTTAGGAACCCTTAAGGGGCTATGACATACAACAATTGCAAATACAGTGATCTAATGCTGTTAAAGCGACTAAAAAAGACGATAATGAAGTCGATATTGATGGTCAGTGTAGCATCAGCATCAGCATTATTCCAGCAACAAAAGCAGCAGGATCAACGTAAAAAGACATGTTAAAAATGTTAGAGCGTAGAATAGAATCAAACCAATACAGTCACATAAACGTGTAAAAACAAATGGCAAACGAAGCTTTTTTACATCAGCATTTCTATCATAAAACATTGGTATATTTGATATCGTGTTTGTTTTTTTTTTTTTTTTTTTTTTTTTTTTGTATGAGCATAAATTCATATGTATAAACATTTATGTATGTATCTCAATACAACTACTGCTTTAATACGAATAGAATTGTATTATTATGACATGTGTCATGCGGCATGTTAACATGCTGGACACATACTGACCCAACATTAAATTTTTATATGTGTAAATGTACAAACTTAACGAAACCGAGTATAGGGAAAAACTAGACACTCTAGTTAACGAAATGACCATTTTTGTTAATAAAAAGCATTAACAAAAAGAATTGTTTAAACACAGTTTTTTTATTTTAAAAGTGCATTTATAACAAAATTAAAATATAAAAACAAATATTTTATTAATCAGATTCGAGTTTGGAAATGTGTTTTTATTATCAATAAAATTTTATATTAACTATTCACTAGAATTCGAACAGTAAAATAACTAAAGATAAAATAAAAACAAGTAAGAGTGCTGTTATCGGCTATGCCGAATCTTATATACCCTTCACCATCAATGTAAATCTAGTTTAGTGAAATAACTTCAATATTGGGGTGAGAGAGAATTTTAAAATAAAAAAATATTTTGTTACTGCATATATATTATTTTACATAAAAATGCTATCGGCTCTTACTGGGTTAATCATTTTCAAAATAAATTTAGTAGTTCCTCAAAGGTCTGTTCAAAAGCTTTAAAATAATATCCATATTGGAGTTACTTTATTGTTCCAAATGACATGAAAAAATTAGAGGTAGGCGTTGTGTTTTGCCTGCTGCCTCGAAGGACATGGACCGATCATACTGATTTCCAATAGCACCTATATCTGATCGATTGACATACTTGCTTTCAACACTAACACTGTTGGACAGACGGCCATCGCTCAATCGACTTCGCTATGCATAAGAAATGGAACTGGGTTTTGGAGATTATACAAAAGGAATGACTAACTTAGATATACCCTTTTCGACTTTTTGTGGTGCAGGGTATAATAATTAAATTTACGTTTTAAGTTTTAAATAAAACTCAAACTGGGAAATATTAAAAAATTTCAAAAAAAAAACAATTACAATATTTTACATATTTTTAAATAAAATTCAAAATGCACAATAATTAAAACAACTTAAATTGAAAATAATTAAATTCGAGTTTAAATTTTCAAATAAAATGTTAAATAAAATATTAGAAGATTATAAAACATCCTGTCAATCCCTTCGTCCTGTTGCATCGTTCTTAGCATCTACCTAAACCGCAAACATTCGAAATTCACACAGGACCTTCTTTAAAAAGAAATATAGAAAACGACATTAAGAGTAAAAAACTTGATTTTGATAATTTTTTTTTACCGTAACAGGCAAATTTTTAACAGCAAATTATGAAAACATAAAATTTTAAATTAATGGATGGCCAATATATGATGCGGAGCTCTTTGTGAGTGAGTCCATCTCGCACTGATGATGTTTTTATTTTGGGTGAAGAAACACAAAAATAGTTTACATTCTATTAAATATTATAAAAAAAAATAAAAAAATATTATATAGGAAAGCCAAGCCTTTGGTTACGTTACTTAAACTTTATGTTGCAATAACATTAAATGTATCTGCCCTTTTCGACCGAAGTAAAAATGTGTATAAAGTCGTTGTTCCTGCAAGTAAGTAATTTATACAACTAGTGGCAGTTGCTCATATGTAGTTGTAGTTGTTTGTGGTAATGGTTATGTTGTGGTATTTAAGGTTATAAAACTCTAGTTGTTATTTCTCTATATTTTTTTGCTTCTTTTTATTTTATGTTCCTTTTGTTGTGTTATTTTTTTAATTTTTATTTTTTTGTTGTCCATTGCAAGTTTTTAGTTTTTCTAGCTGGATTTTTTATCCTTTCCATTTTTCTAACTGTTTATGATTCACATGCTTAAACCAACATGTGGTTACATTTAGTGCTGCCACAGAAGAATCATACATTAGGTTTCAATGAGCATTAACTGGAAGTAAAATTAAAAAAAAACAAAAACAAAAGCAAACAAAAAACATTTTGCAGGAATCAACACAAAGGCAAAGGCTTAATTAATTGATAAAAGACAATATATGTGTACGAAAAAGTGTTCGTGTTTAAAAATATTCCAATAAATAATAAGACATATTTTGATTTTTATTTACATTTGAAAACAAATAACTGACCATAATAGCCCAAAGAGATAATCAAAAAATTTCAAAATAATAAGAATTGAAAACCTAAAATTAGTCATAATAACAAAAACAAAAAAATAAAAGATTTAGTTTATTAGACTCTTAAGTAAAGAAAATTATTCTCAAGCACTATAACACCTTCCGCCGAACTTGAGATCTTATTAATTAAACAAAACTAAATTAAAATTGCATAAAACACAATGCAATTAATCTAACAAAAATTCTTATAAAAAATTTTTAAATCTTTCAAACAAAAAGTTTTATTAAGCCCTTAAATATTTTACTGTAAAAAGATACGTTTTTGACGAACTCCAAGCAGTCTGAAATTATTATTTACTTTTATTATCGATAACAGCTTCTCTGTTAAAGTTGTTTGTAGCAATCAAAATTCTAAAAAAAATATTTAACAAAAACTGTGCAAAACAATTTTTGCTAAGACATGCCACTAAATTTATTTTATTAAAATATAAATCTCTTAACAACACCTGTGTCTTATTCATAGAGGAAATGATTTCAAAACCGAAATATTAATCAAACGAAACCAATCTTTTTAATTCAAAAGTGAAAAAAAACTTTTTAAATAAATTGACTTGTGGCTTAAAAGGGTTGCTGTTGTTCTTTGAATTGTTGATGATTTTCTCTAAACTTAATCAAACAACACACATGTGTTTCAAAATTCAAATATTCTATACTATTTAAAAAAAAACAAATGCCAACATGAAGAAAATATTGTTGTAAATATCTTCAGAACTAAAGTCAATAAATAAATTAAGGAAGGGAATAAAAATTTTAGTATTTGAATTAAAGATTAAAAAAACAAAAATTAATAGTTTTATCCTTTTATTCTTAGTTTTTTTTTCTTAATCGTAATTTGTTTTCCAAAAAAAGTCACTTCGACAGATTATAATTCTTGCAAAAAATATTCGACTTCAAAATAGATTTAAGCTGTCTATTTATAATGGCTTAAAAGTTTGGCAATATGTATCAAATTGCATTAACTATTGGGACACCCTTTAATTTCCAAATACAAATGTTATACTTGTTGTTATAGCGTTCTCAGCAATATAGTTTCTTTCTTAATTTCAACATTCTGTTTACAACTGTTCAACAGTTTGGCCATATACATCAAATAACATCAACTAATGTAACACCCTTTATTTTATAATTTTAAGTATTTATACTTCTTATTATACCAGACGAATTAGTGGATATTTTTCTAATTTTCAAGTAATCGTATATAATTATTTATAAGATTGGCCTATATAGGTCAAATAACATCAATTATGGGAACACCTCTTAACTGCTACATTCAAATTTCAGGCAATAAAGGTTCCTTGAAAATTTCAACTCTCTTTCTATAACGTTCCATAAATTTTGTCACATACATAGTGATACTCAGTTTTTTAAAATTTTTGAGTGGTGCCCTTCACGGTTCACGTACACGTAAAAAATTTGTATGTTGTATGGGGACACCCTTTAATTTTTAAGATTATGAACTGTTTTTAAAATGAGACCATAATTTATCAAATTACAAAAAAATTTTTAAACAAACATTAAAAAAGCAATATTCAGACGAATTAATAACCTCCTTCTTTTATTAAAGGTATTTTTGTTGAGGTATTTGCAAAATTCTTTTTTGGTTTGAGATATAACCAAAGTATCGCAAGGTGTTACATTTCAGAAAGGTTGCATTTCGAAGAGTCTACTATTCCTTCGCTACTCCCTGAAATGTAAACATTGATGTGATTCATGTTACTTTTGACGCCAGCATTGATTTTGACTTATTTTTGGCATAGGCCAGAAACCAGGATTTCATTGCTTGGTTTTCAGTCTCCTTTCCGACAATTAATCATAAAAGTTATAAATCTTGATGTTCGTTGAATGTCGCCTACCGCCTTAAGCTGAAATAAATTAGTTATAATCGCCATTGCGTTCGCCATTCACGACAATCGCTATATTTATGTGATTTTTTGAAAGCACAAACCATTATTGCCGTGGCATTTCTGCTCGGTTATAACCATCTGGATTAGCAAGTTTACTTGCACCGGAAGAGATCTTTAAAGAATCAGGCAAAGAAGGACCATGGCACTATCATCATCTCAGCGCAAAGGAGAATTTGTTTTAAATAAATTATTTGTTATAATTTGAAATAAAATTTACCGTTACATTTATTTAATTTTTAAGCACTAGGTCTTTTTTATTTTTATATATATTCTCGATATTTCGCTACTCCATTGTGTAGCATCATCAGGAAAACAATACACAATGGAGTAGCGAAATATCGAGAATATATATAAAAATAAAAAAGACCTAGTGCTTAAAAATTAAATAAATATATTAATTATTAGAAAGGTCAAATAAAAACTTTATTATAAAATTTACCGTTACAATCATAAATAAATTATTATTCAATTATGAATAAATTAATTACTTTAATTTTTATAAAGTTAGCATTTTGACCTTTGAATATTATAAATGAATTGAAATTATGTCAACTCATTTAAAATATTTATTTCCAGATAAAATACTTTAAAATAACAAATTACAAAAATATCTTTTTTATAATATTTTTGGGAGGCGGAGATTGGTAAGGCTTAAATTAGAAAGCTTAACAATAAATAGTTTTATAAAATTGGCAAAAAAAAATTTAAAAAAAAATTTTCACAAAGACTTTTTTGTGGATGGGATCAGAGGGATACCTCCCCCTGCTCTTATAAATTGATTTCTATGGTTTTACGGCGTATGTAATCCATTTCATTTGTTAATTACATTCTTTTTTCAAATAGTTTTTTAGTTTACCGCCCACAACAAGAGGCGGGACTAAAAGAAATTAATGGCCGGCTAGAATTGCAAAATGTTCTTATGTGAGACAGCACCAAATAAATACTGCCAAATTTCAAGCTGTTAATTTTTTTATTAAAAATAGAGAGATTTCAATTTATTAAACCTTTTTGAAATTTGGATTTTATAAAATAACCCACAAAAATCTTTATTGAAGAAATCAAAAACTTTTGATCTGTATCTCTGTAAATCTATGCTGAATTATCAGTGTATTTTATAAAAAAATATTTTGTTTAAAATTCTTTCTGTATAAGAATTAAATTAAAAACATTTTATTTAGAAATACGAGGGCTGCTCTATATATTTCTGGCCTAATAGTGAAAATGCGAATATTTATAATCAAAAATGGTTTTATTGTTTTTCAAAGTATTCTCCAGCATGATTTATACACTTTTGCATGCGCTCAAACCAGTTGTCGAAGCACTTTTTCCACTCTGATTGAGACACCTCTAAAACATGGTTTTTGAACACTTCAACAGCTTCTTCTGGCGATGAAAATCGTTGACCACGCATTTTTTTCTTGATGTGCGGAAACAAGAAGAAGTCATTACTTGCCAAGTCAGGGCTGTACGGTGGATGACCCAAAAATTCGACGTTTTGGCCGGTCAAAAACGCTCTGGTTTGAGCCGATGTGTGAGAGCTCGCATTGTCATGGTGAACAATGATTCGTCTTCTCTTGTTGGTTTTTCGAATTTCTCCGATGACTTCAGGCAAACAAATTGTAGTGTACCACTCAGAAGTGACTGTCCTACGTTGCTCAAGCGGAACAGTCGCCACATGACCGGTTTTGCCGAAGAAAGAGGCGACCATTTGCTTCGAAGTGCTTCTTCCACGAACAACTTTCGTTGGATTTTGCTCGTCTTTGAACACCCACATGGTCGATTGTTGTTTCGTTTCGGGCTCATACGCATAGATCCATGATTCGTTACCTGTGACGATCTTATAAACGTATTTTGAAGCACCGCAATCGTATTTTTGCAACATTTCTTTGCACTAATCGACACGAGCCTTTTTTTGAGCGACTTTCAAATTGTGCGGGATCCAACGAGAACAAACCTTTTTTACGGCCAGGTATTCATGCAGTATCGAATGTATGCTGGTGGAAGAAATGACCAAGGATGTCTCTATCTCTCGGTATGTCGCATGTCGATCTTGCATTATGAGTTCACGCACGGCATCAATGTTCTCTGGCACAACAGCCGTCTTTGGACGACCTTCACGGAATTCGTCTTTGAGCGAGCTTCGGCCACGATTAAATTCATTATACCAATTTTTCACAGTGCTATAGGATGGCGCTTCATCGCCATACAAAGATTTAAGTTCATCAATGCACTCTTGTCGTGATAATCCACGTCAAAAGTTGTGAAAAATGATGGCACGAATATGTTCACGAGTTATTTCCATTTTTATTCTATATAAATTTTTTCAAGTCACTGTTAACAACACAAATAATGGTCGTACGTCAAAACGTTTCCAGTACGATTATGCTTAAAAATGACAAACTTTCCAATGGAGATGTTAGATTGCACTTGGCAGCACTCAGTGTTGCCAGGCCAGAAATATGTATAGCAGCCCTCGTATCCCTTAATTTAATAATCTGATGATTTCTTGCAGTAATTTGTTTTTCTATAGCTTTGAAAAAAAACAACTAATTACAGCTTTTAATTTCAAAAACTTTTCTAAAAACCCATGTTCGATAACGATATAGAAATTGAGCCATTTGAAAATTCTATTTTATTATTTTTGTTACAAAGAAAAAAGTAAATTTTCATTAGAGTTATTAGTCAACTAATTAGTAAAATTTGCATAATTCAAGCATTGGATGCTTAAACTTAACAAATGTTTTCCAAGTGTTCTTAAGCTTAACAGCAGCTAGTTAGTGCAACAACAATTATGTTACTTTTTTTGTTTCTAGAAACACAACATCAATGGTTTCTGTTTCTTTCTGTCTCTAATTATAATTGTTGTTTCTAGCGAATTATTAAATGAGAATAAATTAAAAACATAACAAAAGAAGTACAAGGTTGTAAGCACCCAAGGCACTCAAGCATTAACTTAAAGAGTACTTGAGCTTTAACAAAATGCTAACAATGAAAGCAACAACAGCAGCTGTACTCACATGTTTGCACACTCACTCAGTGAATTTTTTAAAACTCACCCACTGTGGTTTTAAGCATTCATTTCTTTAGTAGCTTTTTAATATGGAATTGCAATCCTTGGATTATAAAATTATATTCGAAAAACAAGTTTAAAACGTAAGTTGCTTATAATTTGGAAAAGCCTTATTGACACTTGGAACCACAGTGCAACCCCTTTTATTTTTTTATGTTTTGTTTTTTAAAATTGTTTGCTCATACTTAACATCATCATCATTCTCATCTTCAAACATGCTGAAATGTTGTTTGAAAGAATGATTATTTAATATGTGTATGAGTGTGTGGGTGTGTGTGAGACTGTGTGAGTTTATTTAATATTAACAGTTACAAATGAGTACATTTTCATTTAACAACAAAAACAACAAAAGAAGTGGAAATGTCGAATTGAGAAGCTAATGATGTTATTGTTGAAAAGGTAAATTACACACACATGCCAGTGACAGTGCTATTCTTTTTGTTTTTTTTTTTTTTATAAATCTCTGCATGTGTTTATTAATGTTAAAAGTACAGCTTAAGGGGCTCTTATGTGTTTTTTTTTTTGTGTATTTTAACATTTATAATTGTTAATGCAACAGTTTCAATTTTCATGAGCTTCAAGAGCTTGAAGTGTTGCTGCCAAATTATAACATTAATTGTAGAGCCTTTGTGTTTTTCCTCTTCTTTTTCTTCTTGGAAGCAAATGCAATGAAATATGATTTTTTTTTAGAAAACCTTGATACTCATTTAAGACAAGAGTAAGACAAATATTTTCTTAATAAAAAGCTAATACGGCAACAAAGAAAAGGTTGATGAAAGTGATAACATTTTAGATAAGCAAACACTACTTCAGAAGTTTCATTTCCATTTAATATTCCATATGAAATGATTTATTAAAAAATAGTAAAACTGTGGAGAAACAATGAAAGCAATTAGTATGTTTTAATTAACTGAAATTGTTGCAAGCTTTTTATTTCTTCTTTGAGTAGGCAAAAGTCCATTATGCAAATTTTAATAATTACAAAGTTTTAGCTTTTGAAGTACGCAATGGATAAGTTGGATATTTTTAATTTTTAATTCTAATTAATTAATGATCTAAAATTGTATCTTCATAACACCACTTGAATAATCGCAGTAAGAGGAATACGAATCATTTTAGTGTATCAAAATATTTGACGAATATTTACACAACATTAATTTAAAAAAAAGTAATGTGATGGGTTTTTATCTCATTTCTTTTAGTTCTACAATTATACACGCCAATAATAATTTTTACGAAAAACATTGCAATTAATGAATTGCTATTTTTAATTTCGGCTTAAGTTCATTATTAATCGCAATTAATTAAAAAACAAAAAAAGTTAAATTTTAGATACCAGCAGAATAAAAAGAACTTTCTGTTTCGCTACAGCCTTTATCACCATTCTGCGTATCTATCTACAAGGTATTTATCCATTGTAAATTTTTCTATTCACAAAAATATTTGGAAGGAGTCTATAAATATATACCAAAATTTGTTGCAAGTGTGACAATCGGTCAAACCGAATTCGATTAAATTTAGGGTTTGTTAGTATAGTCGTGTAGATGGTTTGTGTAAAGTGTGCACGAAATCGGTCGACGAGTTCGCGTTCTCATGACAACGTATGATTTTGTCCATAAAAAAAACAACAACAAATACGTAAGCGACATAGCATATAGATTTCAATGATAACATTAATGCTTAGCAAAGCACGCCAGGATCCGCTAGTAGAATATAATTTTTTTTTATTTTATATTGCAGTTCGTGACAAAAATAATAGAACGTTATAGACGTGATGGTGATTGCGGGATTTGCGAAAGGATATTAGACGTTTAAAGGCCAGATATTTTATAAGCGGCAAACAATTGTGAGTAAATTTTAATAAGAAAATTTGTTTCTTTTTGCTCATGTTTTTAATTTCTTTGAAAAATGACATTCCTTGCTCTGAATTTAGCGAACTTAAGACGAAATTTACATTAAGTTATGTGCTGTTTCTGTATTACGGACGATCAACTCGTTTGAAAAATTTATATGAAAAGTACTCATTTTTTTGAGTTATTTCCATATGAATTTTTCAGACGAGTTGATCGCCCGTAATACAGAAACAGCACATTATATCGTCCCTACTCTCCAAATCAAAATCCCATTGTGAATCTTGTACGATTTTCGAACATCGAGTTTATAAAAGTAATAGCCAGCAAGTCTGCTAAAATCAATTAAAAAAGTTATGATGTTAATTTTTCTTAAACTTTATTTTCTATTTTCATACTAAACGTTTCTTAGAAATCTTATTTATTTTAATTCTAACGATTTTTTTAAAGCCATATTGAACAGCCTTCGTATATAATTTGAACAATATTTCATAATTAAATCCTGAATACTTAAAAAGTGTGAAAAATTAAAATAGAACACAAACCTTTATTCTGTTAGTGACTAAAAAAACACACACACAGAGAAAGCTACACAAACACAGTGAATCTTAGAAAATATTATCCTGCTTGTTATTGCTGCCGTTTTATTTTATCCTGTTTTTTTTTACTATTTTAATTAGTTACCGCTGTAATTTGTTATAATCCCACGAACTGCATTTAGAAATGTTATCAACGTTCTAACAAGTCAAGCGAACATATAGAATATAAAGCATTAAATACATAAATACATACATATTTAAATATGTATGTAGTTTACAGGTTCTAAATGAATATATAATAATTGGCAAGAAATAGTGCTTGTTTTTATTTTTACAATTTTTAATTTTTACCTCGTTCTGTGCAAAAACATTATACGAGTCAATTACGTAAATATCCTGACATTTATACACAATTTAATAAATTTATTAGAAGCTAACAATAAACTACTGTTCGTACTTCGTTTTTGTTTAAGTGCGTGTGTGTGTGCTTGTTACAGTTTTAAAATAAAATAAAATGAAAAAATAATAAATGTGAGCATCAACTACTATTTTCAAAAGCTTTTGACATATGACAACTTTATCTACTTCTATTACATTTTACACAAAGCTTAAAGGACACACATACAAAAGGACATATGCATGTACACCTGTGTGTAAGTGGGTTTGTTCTTTTGACTGCATTCGGGTGATCTTTAATATAGAAAATATTGTATTTTCTTCAACCTGCATTGACATTGTGTGACAGGTAATCGTAGTTACATAATAAAAGACATTCAAGATAAAGTGAACCAAACAGGTGTATAAGGGATTTGTCATCATTATCAAAGAGCAGCAGGGGACACATGCTTTAAACTATGTGTATTTTATTAGATTGAAAAGGATAAACATTTAAGTGGAATTATTATTGTACTTGAAAAATATCGAGTGATAGTCGCACAGAAAGCTTTTAATGAAAAAAAAAATATTCGTAAAATTAAAAAAAATTTTCCCAAATTTAGGTTTCGGCAACCCAAATTATTTTTAGTTATTTATACCATGCATGGGAGTAGTTAATTTTTTGGACTAATTATTTATTAATTTATTTAGTTCAAAAAATTAATTGACGATTCCAGTACCATTGAATTTTAAATAATGCTAATGAATTTTTAGCATTAAAATTATTTTCTCCAGTGGTAATGCTTTTTAATGAAAATGTTTCATTAATAATTAGTTAAAAATCAAAATCATTACCATTGACTAATGATTAAATGGTTTCAAATCATTGTCATTAATAAATGCATTCCTTGTTTTTGTACAGTAAATACACACCTTAAAGTGCATTTTTAGCATTTGGTGAAATATACATGTTTAAACATTCTCACGAAAAATGAGACACTATGGGAACACACTTTTGTTTCTGTCGAAGTACATAATAAGATCTTCTAGCTAGTTTGTTAGGTTACTTCAGATCTCAGACACCAGGTTCTGCTGTCATACATAAATTTAATTTAAAAAACAATTATTTTTTCCAATTTTAATTAGGAATTAAACAGTTTCATTACAATTAGTAAAAACAATTATAATTAAAATAAAGTAATTAGCTTTAAATGGTGGTTAATTTTATTGTCAATTTCTTTATTTCAAACAATGCCAATGAGATTTAAATGGGAATGCAAAAACCCCAAGTATGATTTTTACACTAAAAAATCTTCTTAAAGAGTTTTAGTTAATATTTAAATGAAAAAAAATATTTAAATGAAAAAGTAAAGAATTGTGTAATTGAATCAATTCGGGTTGCTTTGGTCTTATTTAGGCAACCAAAATTTATTTAAAAGCAGAAACAAAATTGTTGCATTAATTAAAGGTTTTACTTGTTTTTACTTTTATTAAATTTTTAATTGGCTCAAGTATATATATAATTAAAAAAGTAACACAAAATTGTCTAATTTAATTATTAATTAAATCTATTAAAATTAAATGAAATCTTACTCGAAAAAATTAGGCCTTAATTTGATCCAAATGATCTTTTCCTGTGTATAGTTTATACGATTTGTGAAGGTTTACCACCTAAAAGAGTTAGTTTCCTCTACTTAAAATTAAAATTTACAATTCAAAGATATATTTGAAAAAATTACTGCCAAAATTTTAGGAAAGTCTATTATCTAGTTTTTTTAATAGGTTGGATGGACATCTATTACAAATTTTAAGACGACCTAAAATACCTCTTAAGAATTAACTCAAGAAAAAGTGATTATCAAGTCTTTTGTGAAAATTTATAGACTATCTGCTCCCCAGCTTTAGGGAAAGTAGATTAACTTAAATCAGCTTATAACTGGAAAAACTAAATATTAACGTCTCCAGGAGTTCTTAACCATTTAAAAAAAAATAACAATTTTGACATACACTGTCGTTAATATTTATTAAATAAAAAATATATTTTGCTTTTAGATAAAATCATAGATTTTCTTTTAAACTTTCTTTTAATTTTGTGAGCTTTTTATTTTCAAGTATAAAATATTATAACAGAAGATGAATAATGGAAATGTGTTGTTTTAGTTTCCTAACTTTTCTTTTAAAAACGGGAGGAAATCAGAACAATAGGCCAATACTAACTCTTCCTTGTTTTCCCATTTTTTATTATTATTTTTTATATAAAAAATATATTTTCATTATTTTTTTGTTTGTTACACTTTATTACACTGTCCATTAGTGGACGATTATTCTTTGTTCTTTTTTTATTTATTTTTTGTTTTTTTTCGTTATTTTACACAAAATACCAAAGTTGCTGTCTAATGCCTTTTATTCTCGCATAAAACATTACTGCTGGAGAAAAGGTAATAAAGCGTATTGTTTTTAATGTATAAGTTTCTTTGTTAATGTAAAATATAGTAGAAAAATGAAAAAATATATAAATAAACAATAAACGCTTTTTATTATTATTACTTTATATTAATCACGAAAAAATAAGAATTTTGGTGAACAAAAAAATATATTTTGCTCTTTATTGATTTTAAGCAGACTTTTTTTTTTTTGAACAATATTCGTTGTAGTTAAATACGAAGCTTAAATATACATATATTTAAAGAATGTTAATTAAAAAGAAAATGAACTTAAAATACCCTTTTATTATCTTTTTTTTATTTTCTATAAAACTGAAATTGGTGTTATAGATACTATTTGTATCATGTCTGAAAAGTTCTAATAATTTTTTTATGAGAAAGAGGAAACAAAAATAAATAATTTTTAAAATTTCTTTGATTGTCCATATTTTTCATTTGGTCACATAAAATTGTTAAACATAAAGGCACTTTTATAATTTACATCTAATTGTGATTGAAAATTCCTGGATGAGTTGAAAAATGAACCCAATAACCCTCCTTGAAAAATAGGACAGTTAATAATAATAGTTTTTTTTCTGACACGTACAGATTTTTGAAGGGGCGTGGCACACAAGCAATCACATAAAAATATTTCACCATAATCAAAGGATGGTTCAATACAGCTGGATAAATAATATAGCAGAATAATCAAGTCTAAATTATCTTTACTCAAACATAATTTTTTTACCTTCTCAGAAATTTCTAAATTGTTCACAAATCAATGGCGATAATTTGTATTTTAACATACAAAATAAACAAATGATGCTTCGCTACCCCAATGAAAACAATCGTACCATGCTCACTCTTCCAAACAAGTTTTTTATTTGATTAATATGGAAGTAATAACAGCTTACCTTCTGGCTATTGGACCTTATGAATCAGGACTTGTTTAGCTTTCAAATATTCTTAAAATTGCTATTTCGGCATTTCAATTGCTTTTAGTTAAAATCGATTCCGCGCATTTTTCCCCTCCCCCACTTACCCCTCCTGATCCTTTTTATTTGAATATGAGCATATCCTCTTGGAACTTATAAATATCTTTGTTTTAAACTTTTTTTTTAAATCGGTGCAGTCGTAATTGCCCGTTTAATTCATAACTCACAAATGCGTCGCTAGAATTAAATAAACCATCTACACAAATATACGAACAAACCCTAAAAATTATTTCGAATTCGATTTGACCGTTCAAGAGTTATAAAGTCACAACAAACCTGCAACAATTGTTTACATATGTGCATAGATTTAAAATGCCACTACTTTTGTTATTATTTCTTTCTTATGAATAGAATAAAACAAATCTTATTAAAATTGCTGTACAAATCTTGATTTTATTTTAAGACATTATTTTTTCTTTTTTGTTTTAGAAAAAAAAAATATTTTACTGTAGAATAAAATAATTAATTTCTGTAAATTAATATAAAATTGCTTGGTTATTATTAAAAAAAATTAGATTTTACGTAATCTAACATAGAGAACCTTAAAAATCTCATGAATTGGAACACTTAATTTTTAATTCAACTAACATTTAAAGACAGGAGACAGTCTTTCATCTTTGGTGCAAATATTGGCATATCAATCTTGGCGACACAAATTTCTTGGAGCAAATAAAACACACAACCTCTCTGAGTTACCAGAAATATTTAAATATCTTCAAGTGACAAGATTTTCTATCGCTATTCATTACGCTTGATAATTGAACGCAATGATTAGTATTTAACAAAATGGAATCGCTTAATTTTACTTCCCCACTTCTGTGTTAAACAGCCATTAGCAAAATATTTAAAAATTTTTTAAAATAAAGAATTTTTTATGTCTGCTTTATTGCCTACAAATCATTTTTCAAAAGAAGACAACATAAATAATCCGAAAATATGAAGTTGCAAACTTTTCACTCATGTCCATTACGACATATTCAATCAATGGTAAACAAATAAAACGTTTTGTAAAAGGAAACGGAAATGAAAAACTATCGCAGCGGAAATTTAATAAACAACAAGTGCAGACTCTGTAGAAAAAAGCAGTATTTAACGACTATATGCGCTTAATAAAATGGACAGCAAAAGATGTTACCAACACACAGCACATTTGAATAAAGAGCCATCATCCAGACTATCATCCGAACTGAGTTGTAACATATTTTTTATTATGAAAAATTTTTTTTTTATTTAACCTTTCTATTTTTTTTACTTTTTAACTGTCTCTTTGAAATGAATACGAGATTATTATGGCTTTTAGATTCATGTGCAGCTTTATATTACAATATGTGTGTGTTGATAACATTTGGCCAAAGCAACTAATAATGTGGGAATGATGTCAACCCTATTAAATAAATTTCAATATTCATAACTAATATATTTGGTTTTGATAAATTTTAAATTTATGTTTCAATTTTATAACCCTTTTTTCAATTTATGTTTTTAAAACACTTTTTGCTTTTTTTTTTTTTTTTTTTGAACAAAAACATGTTAAGTTTTTTATCGCCCTACGATATGCTTTTTAGTGACTGCTATAAATTTTCATTATGTTGCGACAATCTTAACTATTGCAGTCATTTTGCCACATTTGCAACAAACACAAATATGCGCATGCAAAAGTAAACAGCCATTATTTCTGACGCAATGGATTTTAAGAACGAATAAAACGCTGAAGGGCCCATCAACTATGGCAAAGAAAAAAAAGTCCATCTAGTGCATAAGATACATCTGACATGTTATATGTATGCGTTTTTATAACATGCAACAATAATAGCAAAAAGCTTAATTAAAATCATTACGAGAGCATATTATGTGTTATGAAAATGTGAAATATTTCAGAGAGCTTTTCCTTTTTATAGAATATTAAAAAAGAAAACGTTTCCAGTTTTTGAAAATTGAGTGCTGGAACTAATTTCTTTGAATTTCCTACGCTGCTCATTCCCATTTTGTGCTCGCGAGTTAAAATCGCGAAAGAAATTTTTAATAAACATATTTTAGTCAGGCTAAAGTTTAGTTATATTGTTGTTTAGAAAGAACTTTATTTCTTAAATGATGGTTATTTATTAAGAAAATATTGATTGCTATATCCCTGTTCCGATTTCAAATTTATGTAATATCTAACGCTCTAGACCTTGTCAACCGCCGCGAAATTTGAAGGTAAAAAAATTTTTTATTTATTTATTTTTATTTATGCTGAAAGTTCATACATATTTTAATAAACCACTTGTTCAAGACATCGGAGGAACCAGTCCCACGGTGGGCAGGCACCAAGTCTGGATAAACAGCAAGGTTCTGTCAAAGAATTCACCAGTGTCCTCAGTTATACTGGCACTACAGGAACCGGAAGCCCATACAGAGATCCGGTTATTGGTGAGGTCCCTTCAAGGTACATGTGGAGGCTGTTGGCTAAAGTTGGTGTCCACAGGGTAGATGAGGTACTAATAAAGTGTGCTGTTGCATTTTCAACAGAAGGGTTGCATAGTCTCCAACCCTCAAGCAAGAGGTAGCTCATGGTCCTGCCAGCCATGTTCTTAGAATTGCAACTCTGTTGGCGACGCTTTGTATATCACTCAGCGATAAGACCACCGTCAGGTTAGGCCATGATGACAGGTACTGACGCGAATTTTAATCACATCTGTTTCAAATATCGAAATAATTAAATATTTAATAAAAGAATAACAAGAGTCTTATTGAAATATGTATGGACCTCGAGCCCAAATAAAAATAAAGTGCGTTATGTAATAAAAGGTCTAATAAAACAATTAATAAAGTTATTTAATGGCTTTTCTTTTTATTGATCTTATTTGTTCATTTGATATTTGTACGAGCAAGTTGCCAAAGTTGTTGCCCAATTGCCTTGAAAAAGTTTTAATTCGCCTTGAAACGATGAATTTTCTAAATCAAAATTTATATATTTTTCTTCTGGTTACATATACGCTCGTTTAGTATCAAAGGATATTTGTGCAATAAAAGCGATTGACCTGACAAAGAGGATGGATACAAAAAATGTTGAAAAGGGCTGTAGCGGTCCAAAAATGCTAGCAAGTCTTCTAGACTATAAATTTTTTATTTGGTTATGATTTTAAAAATTTATAAACTAAATTCAGAATTCTGTATTTAAATATTTTTCTCTCCAACTGCGTTATATAAAAATATGTAAGGCAATCTATATGCATATTATAGATTTGCTCTTAAAGTACGGGAGAGTTTACCTTAATATTTGATAACTACAGCAACCGTAAGTGATGGAGGCCAATAAACTAATGAAATACTTCCCTGTTCCTGCTGTGTTAAAGGAAATCTTATAGAGCAATTTTACCTTTTATAACTTAATAAATCCTTTGAATGACATGCAAGAATACTCACACATGCACACACACACACATACATACACATGTTTTATACGAGTCTGTGATTGGTTTTTTTGTTGTTGGTAAACAGCATCTTAGCTTTTACTGAAATTGTAAAATAACAAATGAAAAATTTAGTTTCTCATTCGAAAACCCATATAAACATTTACAGGCACAAATGTGTGTATGTGTGTGTGTGTGGTACAAAGAAAAGGAATTGTACATTCAACCCTGTTTGTATGTGTGAACATTTAAGATATTTAGTTAATGTAATGTAATTTCCACAATTTGTGACTTCTGGTCAAAATGTAAGAAAACCGCAGTCTGTGAGTTTGCCTCAGGGCTGGAAAATTTAATGCCTTGTAAAAATGCTTAGTGATTGTTTATCAATATTTTTATTTTCATTAATATCATTTTATTTCCGTTTTCATTTTTTAATTTGTATTGATTTGTTATTTAACACGTTTAATGGTAATAATTATTTTTACTTAAATTAATTATGAGGTTAAGTCTTGATATAAACATTTATCACATTATAAGTTTAAAAAAAAGTTAGCAATAGTTATTCTTTTGAATGGAGTATTTATTATAAACTCCTTTATAAAAAAGTAATATTAAGGACAAATTATATATAAAACCTTAAATTTTATTTAGAATTCAGAACTGTTAATTTTTCTTTTAACGTAAGAGAGAAAAAATTTAAAAAAACATTAATACTGACTGTTTCGTTTTAATTCTTCATATTTGGTACTTCTATTATTAGACGTAATTCTCATACGATCTTCGAAATTTTAAAACCTAAGGATGTTTATGAAGGGAAAATAATTTTTAGTTTTAATACATTTTACTATAAAGTGTCCATCTCTGTATTTAGCCTCATTGAACATGTGATAGAGTATAAATAAAATTCTTGATTGCATGTAATGTGTATTAACTACTTACCTTAAGAAAGGATATTTATATTGTATTATAATCCTGATTATTTATTTATTCTCGAATCAATGATTCGGAGATTTATTTCTATAAGAAGAAAATTAGCGTCAGCACGTTTTGCTATTAGCCTTCG
The DNA here is from genome assembly GCA_916610165.2 of Gymnosoma rotundatum. Lineage (NCBI taxonomy): Eukaryota > Metazoa > Arthropoda > Insecta > Diptera > Tachinidae > Gymnosoma > Gymnosoma rotundatum. The sequence continues at coordinate 1,421,694 of OU744337.1, forward strand.
ATAGAAACTTCAATAACTTTTATAAGGTGGAGAAAATCTTCTGTTATATATTTATTTATACGATCTAAGTGTTACAAAAAGCTTTAGTTTTGAATTAATCACTGAACCTCTTTTTGTATCCTTCACCACAAAAAGTGGTAAAATGGTAAAAGAACTAAGTTTGTCATTCCGTTTGTAATTTCTGCAATATCCATATATATTTTGAGTTCTTATGCATAGCAAAGTTGATGAGCGATGTCCGCATCTCCGTCCGTGTTCAGATTAAATCAACTTTGCCAAAGCATTAGATGAGCTAGAGAAATTTTAAACACGACAATCAATAAGACATAGTTTCGAAAATTTTCGTTATTGAAAATCAGCAAGATCAGTCTAGGTGGTTCGAGACAGCGGGCAAAACACTTCGCCTGCCTCTAATTTTTCCATATCTTTTTCTTTTGTTTGTATTCCTGCAGGTGGTTGTATTTTATACTTATTCACCACAATTATACCAGCTGAGACAACAACCCTTAGCAAAAACAATTTTACACACTTTTTTTAACACAAAATTTCTTATGCCGATTAATATATATATGTGGTGAAGGGTATATAAGATTCGGCGTGTCCGAATATAGCACTCTTATTTGTTTTTTTTTTTTTGTGTAATAAATAAAATGTACGCATTTTATGACCCCATTTTGGCTTTAATTGAATTATGCTGCTGCAACTGTTATTACTGCTTACGTTTTCTTTTAATTCATTCTTTCATTCATTATTTGTACAAAAGAAAATTTCTGTTAAAAAAGAGAAAATGAAATATTGCAAACTAAAAAGAGAAATTATTTGACATTCACACAACACAGGGCAACATTTATTTAATGGTATCTGATTTAAAAAATTGTTGTGCGGGTAATGACGCATGTTTTCTTAATAAGGAATCGAATAGTTCTTATCTCGGAGTGGCGCATAACTTTGTAAAAAGCACATGTTTATTAAAGAGAAGATATTGAGGGAACAAATCTGGACAGGATCAAAAAGTAAAAATAATAGAAAATAAAAAAAATTAAGAAGAGTAAAATTAAACCTCAGGTGCTGGTGTTTGTAAACAAAAGAATCACTAGGTTTGGAAAACTTGACAATATATTTCTCTTATTCTATAGTCACAAAATCCATATTTATTAATATCAATTTGAATTTTATTCTATTTACAATCGTACTTTTTTATATCACTGGTCTCATGTACAAAGGCCCTAACTCGAATTTTTGTGATTCCATTACATTTCATACAAATACTCCTCGTCACATAATTTGAATAAAATAGTATCAAAAATAACGATATTACAAGCAATTCCATTTCAAATATTACATTGTGATAAATACAGTTTCTGTTATGTTTTTACCTTCTCCTGTAAAATAACAATTATACGAGTTAAGGCATTTATACAAGAGACCAGCGATATGTATTCTTAAGGGAAGTTTCAGTCACATATTACGAACCTATTAAAAATAATCTTAGTGTTACTTGTATGTATGTATGTGATTTTGCAGTTTTTTGTAACCAAGTCAGAGCCTCCGTGCCGACCTTTTCCATTATCATAAGCTGACTCAAAAAATTTGCACAAAAATAAAAATGCTGTTTGTAGCCCTGTGTTATTTAACAGACAATCAAACACATAAAAGTGTATGTGTATGTGTACAGATTTAATACAACATCATTCAAGGCAACAAATAGTTAAAATATAAAATGAAACGAAACTCAAACGCATTCCTACTTAATATCAATTACTTTATTTCTTCATTTCGTTTCAAAACTTTTTTTTTTGTTGCCAGTTGAAGTAATAAACGAAATTGAAAATAACTAACAATATCCGTTTCTAAATAAAACGTTTTTTTTTTCTTCTTCTGTAAATAATCTTTTAACGCCTCAGATTGAACTGGAACTTCAGCTACACATGAACGCATACACATACATATATATAAACACAACAAAATTAACGACAGCAGCCACGGCAGCAACAAAATAATACTTTACTATTAAACCACTACAAAGCAAGAAAAGTAATTGTTCATTCTTGTTCAGATCTTGGGTTTCTTTCAAACTGTCGTCTTTTTGTTAAAGTCGTATTTTGCAATTTTCATCTAGATTTTTTTTAATTTGTTGCAAAATAATGATACAAAGAAGAATGAGAGAATTTCATGTTCATTCATTCCATTCGACAGTCCGTTTGTTAGTTTCCCCCGTTTGTTTGTTTCCCTATCAACAATACATTTATTCTATTATTACATCTTAAAAGAAACAAATGTCATGAAAGCAAACAACAAAAAATGTGTTAGTGACTGTTAATACGAATATGTTTGAATTTAAGTCATACTCATACAGTTATGTGTACAAATAAGTGTGAAGCATAAACTCTCATCTCAAGTACATTGCTCTAGGTACGAAGTTAGTCTGGAAATGTGTTTTATGAATCAAATTTAAATTTATAATTAAAACATAATGTTAGCACGTTGCATAACAGATGTCGTACTATGAATTCATATTGCACCGCTTCTGAAAAGCGGACTTGGTTCTTTAGCTCAATTACTTTTCTGCTAAAAGCGTATGAAACGTTATTTAAATTGGTTCAACCCTTAAGAAATTGCTTGTTACAATTGTTGTTTCTATTTTCCCAAAGTGTGTTAGCCAACAATAAATATTTATGTATTAAACCAGCAGTCTTATTCTGTAATTCTCGTAGCAAAATCTAAATCTCATCGCTCAAAAACCAAAAATAACTTACGGCAAAGAGTGTTGCAGAATAGCGTGTTAGCAACGGAGATTTAGCTTTAGCGATTTACAGAATAAGACTGCAGGTAATTTAAAATGCATACAATACCCCGTTGATAAAGGCCCTTTTCAGATTGACCTACTATATTAAAATACATGTGCGTGTCTTTAGAGACTTATGCTTTCACATGAGGAAGGACATTGAAGTATTAAAGAACTCCTGTATGCAACACATATAAAGGAGAGAGTGTAAATGTATTCGTTAGTGTTTTTGAATTAACGTGCTTTTGACATTACTTTTATAAAAGAAATTCATTTGTTCTTGCTTTTACTTTTTGTATAATTTTACAAGACATTATTGTTGTTTATTTCTAATTTGTCCCTTTTAAACAATTCTGTTCGTTCTTTGACTCTCCTGTAAATTGTCTTTTGAATGAAGTCCTGGTACATAAATAAACACTTTTGTAGTATACAAGCACAACGCGATATTAAAACTTGGTTAAAGTTAATTCAAATTGATACCTTCTTAATGAGATTTTATTGAAATTGTTTTGTTTCAAATGGAAAAAAAAGAACTGCAGTTGAGTTTCGATTATCTGGTCACATGGGACGAGACACGGCACTAATAATCAGTTATTATGAGCAATTTAAATTATCTATGATATTAATTAAACATCTGAGATCTAATCTCTAAAAGCGTATGAACAGGATCAAAAATCAGAGATGTCTATATATAGAAAGCTGTGTATCCTCCAGAAAAGTAATATTATCAAAATCGACAAAAAAAAGGGTCAAAAGCGGTTCTTTACTTTAAATAGATTCCTTTTGATTGCAAATACCAGAGCTCATTCTTTTATATAACTTTTTTGGGGAATTTTTATTTAATTTCTATTTATACGTCACTCTGGCTTTATTTGTTTCCGTGATCGCACATTTAGTAAACATGCGCTTTTATGCTGCACCAGGTTTCTACTCCGGCGACTCTAACTACTTGCTGACTAGAACTAGCAATATATATCATTTAGCATCAATTATTGGGACACCCTTTAATTTCCAAATACAAATTTTATACTTGTTGTTATAGCGGAGTCATCAATACAGTTTCGTTGTAAATTTCAAGCGTCTGTCCACAATTGTTTAAAAGCATGGTCATGCACTTCAAATTAAATGAACTATTTGGGCACCCTTTAATTTACAATTTTAAATATTAAAATTTTTTATAATAACAAGAGATAGCTATCGACATTCTGTCCAGTTTTCGAGGTTTGTATATAACGAATTAAAAAAGGTAAATTTTGGTCACCCTCTAATTTTAAGATTTATTTTAGTACTAATCTTTGCCATTGGTGCTATACTTATAAGCAGTTTAATACACTTAATACACTTAAAAAACATGCATGTTATATTGGGACACCCTTTATTTTTTAATATAAAATTATAACCTTTGAAAAAAAAAATTTCAAAATCGATCCAGAAGTGACTGAGCTGTGAAAGCACAAACATAAAAAAGCAACATTCAGTCGAGTTGATAGCCTCCTTCTTTTTGTCTAATTTAGGTTTGGCCGTAAAGTAAATACTTTGACTTAAAAAATTTACTTAGTTTATGTTAATTACTTGAATAACTATTTTTATTTTATTAAATTTTACACAGCCACTACAAATTATATTTTAACTACATTTATCGTAGTAAATTACATCTTTTCATTTGGCAGAAGTTTATAACGCAGTTCCATCACATATGCTACTTTATAAATGTAATCAAATCCTTGATTGGTTTTTGCTAAATTTTATTTAATTCACTTTAAACGCCAAAATAAATTTGTACACCTAAATAATACTATTGTGCTGAATGTAACATTTTCATTTTAAATTACATTTCAAACGACTGTTCATTTAAAAAATGTCAATATATTTTGTACTCTCTTTTTTCGGTTACAAATATCAATATGTCTCCGTTTTAAGGTAACGTCAAATTGTTCAATGAACACTAATGGATAAAATAAAAATCTGAAATATTTATCTATTAAACGCTTTATCGATTGCAAACATGTTGTTAAAAATCTCATACAACTGACTATAATTTTGTGAGTAAATGTGATCGTCCTTATTGTACCTGTACCTGTGATTTTAGGCGAAAATTTTATTATTGTAGATTATTCCCTGGCAAAAAGCAATGCTTTTAATTTTAAAAATATCTTTAAAATGTCAATTGTCAACGATATCAGTCACTATTTGAAGAAGGAACGATTTTATTTGTTATTGGGTGAAGCTATTTATTGTCAATCTACGAAAAAGTGGAACAACATGTGAAGCAGAAGCAGAGTACAACAAAAAGCAATTTTAAAAATCATTTTATTATCACAATAGCTGGATATATAAGAGAAAAAACAGTTTAAAAATAATAATTATATTTACTGCGAACAAAGTTTTTTTTTTTAATTGGCTCTTATGTACATAATAATAATTTTCTTTAAATACAAAATAAAAATTAAATAAAAATTAATTCTTAAAAACATTCATTACATAAATAATAATAAGAGAGAAATTATTTTAACTTACATGACCTTATCCTTTGAATTTGCAAAACTTTGAAACTTTCCTATTTTCTTTCTAACAATACGAAGAACCCCTTCATTTAAGAGTACATTAAGCGTTTGAACAATTTATTCCTACCGCAAAAGCTTTTGCACTTATAAATAGTTTTATTTATTAAAAACAAATACAAAGCTTTCTCCTTAAAAAAAGGAATTGAAACAATTATAAATTAAGTTATACAAGAAGAAACCATAATTATTTTTTAAGAAGTGATTTAATAAATTATGTATGTATAAACTCAATAAAATTTTATTCTGAAAACAACAACAAAACAATAGACGAAAAAAAATTTCTTTTTCTTAGGAAGAATAAAATTATTTTTTAATCAACAATAACTTCGCCAAGTGCGACTTTGACTCTCACACGAAGGGTTCCGTATCCTTTACAGGTCACCCTGTAATATTTACATTTATTTTTATTAACGTGTTACAGCAAGCGGGCATAGTAAAACATACTTTGGGTAATATTACTATAAGCCATTGTGAAACAAAAACCTTTTAACTTTAATTTTCTTTTCTTGTTTTTATACCGACTTCGTAATACAAACCCCGCATAAACTTTCAGTCTCAGCCAAATATGGCTCAAAATATATGGACACACATGTGATAATGTGAGTTCTTTTTAATTTTTTGTACTTATTTTTATAGCAGAAATACCAGTATATCCTGTGGTCAAATTTCAAGCGTCTGCCTGCAATTGTCTAAAAAAGGCCACAGTTGTAAAATTCAGGATCTACGGGAAACACGCTTTAATGTCCAAATCTTTTGTTTACAATAACGGACATAATTGTACGTTCTAAATGTCTGCCTAGTTAAAAGTTAAAATTACATCGGAATTGACACACTCTGTAATGTAAAATTTTTTTATTTCTTTTTATTCCTATCGCGCACATAACTTTACTGACACTGTGCAAATATCACCGTTTCAATTTTTATATTTGTTGTTACAGCAGATAGGGCAGTACATTTTTTGTGAAAATTTTAAGAGTCTACCTATACAATAGCGTTACGTTTTATACTTTGTGGACAGAGGACCATTAAAAGCACATATAAATCGTTTATTTAACATATGTAAATATGTGCAAAAATAAAATTTTATTCTACTTTTGGTATGTAAGCTTCGATTTGGCAAACAAAGTTTGAAAATTTCGAAAAAGGCTGTGTCTTCACTGTGCTGGCCATAAAAAGAACAATATTGATAGCGCATCAGATTCTGAGTTTAATTCAGATATTGATGATTCACTATTGATGATTCGCTATTAAACTTCAAGAAATTGGTTTGTTTACAATATTGCACTCATACTACCAAACACTTTAAGTAGCTTAACAATTACTTCTATTTTCTATAGTTTCGAACGGAACAGGAAGAACAGAATGGCAAAGTAATAAAAAACCACAAATACATATTTTCCATCTAACAAAAACTGATCAGCTGATTCATCACAGAACGGAAAGTTATGTAAAATACTGCCTTTACTTGACGACTCAAATTTATTTGTAAAAATATACCTTTCAAATGCTTTGAATAAATTCAAAAGCTGTTAACAGCAGCTGTTGATGTCTATTAATTCTTTTAGCAGAATAACAATTTAGCAGACATTTATATTTTTATAGTTTTTTAACGAGGTGCAATATGTTAGCACTGAGTTATACGAGGGCTGCTCTATATATTTCTGGCCTACTAGTGAAAATGCGAATATTTATAATCAAAAATGGTTTTATTGTTTTTCAAAGTATTCTCCAGCATGATTTATACACTTTTGCATGCGCTCAAACCAGTTGTCGAAGCACTTTTTCCACTCCGATTGAGACACCTCTAAAACATGGTTTTTGAACACTTCAACAGCTTCTTCTGGCGACGAAAATCGTTGACCACGCATTTTTTTCTTGATGTGCGGAAACAAGAAGAAGTCATTAGGTGCCAAGTCAGGGCTGTACGGCGGATGACCCATTAATTCGACGTTTTGGCCGGCCAAAAACGCTTTGGTTTGAGCCGATGTGTGAGAGCTCGCATTGTCATGGTGAACAATGATTCGTCTTCTCTTGTTGGTTTTTCGAATTTCTCCGATGACTTCAGGCAAACAAATTGTAGTGTACCACTCAGAAGTGACCGTCCTACGTTGCTCAAGCGGAACAGTCGCCACATGACCAGTTTTGCCGAAGAAACAGGCGACCATTTGCTTCGAAGTGCTTCTTCCACGAACAACTTTCGTTGGATTTTGCTCGTCTTTGAACACCCACATGGTCGATTGTTGTTTCGTTTCGGGCTCATACGCATAGATCCATGATTCGTCACCTGTGACGATCTTACAAACGTCTTTTAAAGCACCGCAATCGGATTTTTGCAACATTTCTTTGCACCAATCCACACGAGCCTTTTTTTGAGCGACTTTCCAATTGTGCGGAATCCAACGAGAACAAACCTTTTTTACGGCCAGGTGTTAATGCAGTATCAAATGTATGCTGGTGGAAGAAATGTCCAAGGATGTCTCTATCTCTCGGTATGTCGCATGTCGATCTTGCATTATGAGTTCACGCACGGCATCAATGTTCTCTGGCACAACAGCCGTTTTTGGACGACCTTCACGGAATTCGTCTTTGAGCGAGCTTCGGCCACGATTAAATTCATTATACCAATTTTTCACAGTGCTATAGGATGGTGCTTCATCGCCATACAAAGATTTAAGTTCATCAATGCACACTTGTCGTGATAATCCACGTCGAAAGTTGTGAAAAATTATGGCACGAAAATGTTCACGAGTTAATTTCATTTTTTTCTATATTAATTTTTTCAAGTCAATGTTAACAACACAAATAATGGTCGTACGTCAAAACGTTTTGAGTACGATTATGCTTAAAAATTACAAACTTTCCAATGGAAATGTCAGATTGCACTTGGCAGCACTCAGTGTTGCCAGGCCAGAAATATATATAGCAGCCCTCGTAGCACAATTTTTTTTAAATAGCTGAAACTTATCCCAAAAAAGTCAGTCAAAATTTAAGCCATGCCCCTCTTGCTTCACTACCAAGCAAACATTTTATGCTAGTTTTATGAAAAATTTCAGAGCGTAAATTGTCTTTAAAAAAAAAACTAGGAAAACTTTTTTTCCCGAACTTAAAAAGTACTTACCATCTAATGACTTACTTTTGTGGTTGCCATATTTTGTTACTCGCTTACAAAACACATTACATTAGTTTTCAAAAAAGGAAGTATTAATGGAACTAGTTCTTTTTGTTAAAAGAGACCACCGTACTAATTGTACTCATTATTTCCTACAATAATTAATGTAATCGATTCTCAGTAACTGATTATAAAAGTCTCATGCCTTGTTAAAATCATTAAGTTGGCAATTTAGTTGGGAAGTACTTCTGACAAAAATTTTTAATTCCACATTCGATTGCTTTTACAAAAATTGTTTGCTGGGAAGTTGCCAGTCAGCACATTTTATTTTTGGATAGATGAAAAATTTTTAACACTGTTTACTGAACTCTACAATAAATATTTAAAAACACTTCGATCTAAATTTGAATTTTAAGAAAATTAAAAATGTCACGCTGAAAAATCGTGAGCACAGCTAGTTTTACGACGAATTAATCTGTTTCGGAAGTTTTAGTAGGAACAAAAATTTTTAAGTTAATTTTTAATTCCAAATTCGTACAAGAATAATTTTCAGAAAAATATAAACCCTTTTTAATTTTCTATGGATCTCCCTCTCTAGCGTAAAGCCGTATATTATGTCTACGCTTAAAAACTAGAGATTAATTAGCAAAGTTTTTTTGTTCGAGTCCCCCATTGTGTGAAGCCCAATTGCTAGTTTTTTTTTAATATAGACAAGCGTAGTAAAAAAGAATAACATTAATTAGACAAACTTAATTAGCAGCAGTCACATGTATGTAGCTTGAATTTTTGTTTTAATCCCTTCAATATATAACTGTTTTATTTCTTATTGCCCTTTTACACTATTTGCCCCTTTAAAAATGCTTTCGTCACAAAAATAATGAATTTAATTTGATTTCCTTTTAATAATAAAAACAACAATCAAATGTCACGTTATATAAATTAAATTAAATTAAAAGCAAATGTTAACCCTTTTAAACATTATTAACACTTTGGACAAAAATAAACCATAAAACATAAACAAAATAAGCAAACTCTAATGAAGTAAAAAGGGTCGTCAATACAGACCAAAATAATAATAAAAAAAAATATTTTAAAAATAAAACTGAATGATTTTATTGTTGAATTTTGTTTAGTTAAACATAACAAAGAAATAAAAATGAAAAATAAAAACCAATTTGTTTAATCTACTCATAACAATGGTCACAAATGGTCAATGTGCTATTGGTTGAAACACATTTCTTATTCTGTAACCAATTTGTTTCTGTTTTTTCTTTTTCATAACCAAAACCAAAAAATAAATAAATAAAACTCTCGTATACGAATATTAAAACACTGTTATACTTTTACTCAATAATAGATTCCCATAATTCTCCAAACATTTTTCTTCTTGGGTTCATAAAAAACATTTGTATTTTATATTTTTTTGCAAATGGATCTGTGTGTTACAATTTTTATGTAACTGTTTTTTTTTTCTTATCAACATTGAAACACTGTAAAAATGATGTTATTTAAAAGAATTTTTTTTTTACTTTTTGCTTTTTACATGACGTTTCTTGTTTCTTTGTTTCGTTTTTCATTTTTGGTTCATTTTTAATAATAATAAAAAAAAGTGTAAAAGGGTTAAATTGATTGAGGGTTTATTTAAATATCCAGGCTATAAATGGAATTTTATTATTGTGGTTTTTTAATCAAGTTGTATAAATGCGTACAATATCAGACAAATTGAAAAATTGCCACAATAAAAAGTGCTAATTTATTCTTCTATTAGATTTTTTTACGAACTTTTGTGGCCACTCAATAAAACAAAACCAATGACATGCTTGATGTTTCAAAGCAATTTTTGTCATAAGATGACACTTAACATTACGAAATTGATTGATGTATAAGTATATATTTAGTTTTGTTTAAAATCTTCAGATTTTATTGTTAATTTGGCCTGTTTATTTTAATCATTATTTTTACTAAACGATACGAATAATCACAATACGAGAAATAACTATTTGATTTTTAACAAAAAAAAAAACATAAGGTTTCAATTCAAGATACATAAATGGTTCGTTTTCTCTTGAAAAAAAATAAAAATTAATGAGTTGTTCAGGAAACATGGATCACGCAAGTAATCTGTAATTTTGTGTTTCCATATTGGAGGGCTCTGTGTATTTAGATACTTTTGAAATCTTCGCTTGAGGCGACTTTTTAAAGTATAGAATCGCGGAAAGAAGTGTAACGAACGAATTTGATCTTAAAAACAAAAATGAGTTTAAAAAACAAGAGTGCTTTATTCTGCTATGCCGAAATATCTTCAACCGAAAAAAACAATTATTGTCACAGAATTAAAATTCAGATAAAAAATTAAAAACTAACATACACAGCTCTTAATGGGTTAAGCATTTTAAAAAAATTAGTATTTTCTTAAAGATCTCTTTAAAAGCTTTTAAATGATACCCATATTGATATTTAAAAATATTTGAAAAGTTCAAGGCCCCGTAACTCGGAAAATATGGGAAAGCGCGAATTTTTTCAATTGATTTTTTTTTTTCTTATTTCTTAATTCTCGCCCCATATATTTGTTTTTTCGTTTGGAGTTATTTTATTGTTCCAAATGACATGGAAAAATTAGAGGTGTTGGTGTTTTGCCCGCTGCTTCAAAGGACATGGACCGATCTTTCTGATTTTCACTAGCACCCCTTTCGACAATATGTCTGATCGATTGGCGTATTTCAATTGTCTCTAGCTGATCTAGTGCCTTGGCAAATTTTATTTCAACACTGACACGGGCGTACAGACGGACATCGCTTAATTAACTTCCTACTTTATGGGGTCGAAAATGGATATCGTAGAATTAACAATTGGAATGGCAAGCTTAGTTACACCCTTTAGACCCTTTTTTACTTTTCCTGGTGAAATTTTTAAATTGAGATTTTTTTTTTTTAATCGCAAATAAAAATCTTTAAAATGAAATGTTTCCCTACAACGAATGGTCTTGGGATCGACTAAACTTCGTTTAGCTGCTAATATTAAAATGTTATTAATATTACACACTTGTAATATTTAACTTGTAATCAACTAATTATATTAAGTATTAACGAAATATTTTGTATTTTTTTTTTTACAAAATCATCAAGAGAAATAATTTGAAAATTTTTAAAACGCTATTTTTCATTTAATCGAAAGTCCAATCTTGTGGCACTTGCTGATCAATTTTTTTAAATAAATATGTTTTCTACTAAAGACTTGTCTAAGCGTACCTACAGGCCAGCCTAAAAACATAGCTCATTTGGAAGTAAAGTTTTTCTGATTTTTGTCGCATACTTTTTCACACATTTATTTAACTTTAGTCAAAAACTTGAGGTCCATGTTGAGTTGAAGTGATTTTAAACATGCAAAACATATAAAAAAAATATTTTTATTTTATACAAGTCTTAATTGATTTTGTTATGTACTCGTACATAAGTATGTAATTGAAAAACATAATACATTAATATATTAAATTGTAAAAGTTATTTACTTTAAATATTTTGTTTTAAAAAATTTTTCTTTATTTTATCACAATTATTTTAAACTATTTTCTAATCCTTTGACAACAACCATTTGTCAAATGAGTCATTGTTTGGTCCAACAATAAATATGCCATTTTACAAAATTAAAAACAAAACTTCCAATCGTAATTTTTAATTCCTCCTTAGTTTCTTGTTCCAGAAAGCAAATCACTTTTAAATAAAAATTGAATTTATTATCATTAATATATTCTTTAATATAAAGATTCAGCTTTTAATACCGAACCGGACGGAAATCTGCCGCAACACATTATACATGATAACAAAGCTGATTTTGAAGACTTTTTAAATAAAAGGTTTTTGTATTCTTTTAACGTTTTCTAAAAAAAACTCTAATACACAACACATGTTTATTTTTTATATTTCACAAATATTTAACAAAAATACATGGCAAAAAACGAAATCAAATATTTGCATTTTGTGGTTAAAAATTATTTTAATTATTGAATTGCAGTTAAAAACTTTTAGTAAAACGATGTAGAAAACTTGTTTTCTGCCGTTAAAAATATTTTTTCCGAATCTTTAATTTATTATTTTTTAATCTTTATTAATTCGTGTATATAAAATTACAACTTTGGTTTTGCATAAATTGTAATTTAAAAACATTTACATTATAATTGTTCATATATTATTTTTGCTAAAATAAAATGAAATCAAATTAAAAATATATAAATTTAATATTACCTTAATTCGTGAAGACTGTAATCAAAAATTACTCCTAAACGTTGTTACTGTAAAAGCAATATTTTTTAAAGATAATAAATTTAATTTAAAATTCCCCTAATTTAATTTTAAATATTTTTTTTTTATTTATGTTACCAAAACTTTTTATCTATAAATAAATGTTGACTAAATTTATTAAAAAAATTTTTCATAGACAAATATTTGATAATCCTTAAACAAGAAAATCCTTAAATTAATTAATGCGTGTTTACCAATTTTATCGAGACCCTTTCTTTACCACATTTTCTTATCTTTTTCTCTCATCCACGAGAACAGCATAATATTTGTTGGAAAACATTTTGAAAACTTAACCACAAACTATTTTCATTTTCATACCACAGAGAGTTTACTACACCAGATACAATATACGAAGCATTAAAAGCCTTAAGCGTTTTATTTCGTTTCTCAAAGATAATGAAATAAAACAAATACAAAAAAAAACAATACCAGCCAACAGTGTTGCCGTTAGGTTATATTTTTTAAATTTTTCATAACTTTTGTAGGCTCCACATAACGTGAATAATTTTATTATATTTGGATAAATTTTTTTTTTTTTTTTTGATACAGACACGAAATAAAGTAATATCACTGAAAAAACTTGTTTCATTATTTTATTCGATTTTAATAACAAAGGTTACTTGCAAATTCTATTAAAATCACACATAAAAAAATTATAAATTATATAATATAAATAAACACGAAATCATAAAATGTTTCTTGCTTCATGTTTAGAAACATCAAAATGTTTCTGTCAACAATTTTTCCTAACTTGAAGAAGTGCCAGATTATATTACTGAAAAATTGTCAGTTCAATTTAATGTTGAAGTTTTAAGCAAATAAGAATCAAATTTGTCTTAAATAACGGTATTTTGAAATAATTAAAGTTTTAAATTCTATCGAAGCTCAAATGACGAGGGCATGAACATTTCCTGGACTGAAAACATTTTTCATACGTTTTTCTACTTTTGTTTCGCTTTATGTTTGTTCAATAAATGAATTTGTTGCCTTGTTATTTTCCCTTAAATATGGAACAAGGCAGATTTATATACTAGGTAGTGGCAGTAGATCAGTTGACTTTCTTGTTTATGTTTTCAGATGTCATATTTTGTTTACACTTATTATTTTTTTTTTTCCTACAAAAATTTTTTTCTTCAGTGGTGTTGTAGTAATATTTTTAAAATTTTCATAAAACAAAATTGTGTCACAATTGTGTGTTTATACACATTTTTGGTTTTTACATATAAAAAATAAGCTGACATAATCACGAGGTTTAGGAAGCTCCTTAAATATATGCATGTAAGTAGCATTAAAGGAAAGCTTATGACGTCTAGATTAATAATATTCTAATAATTTTTTCGAGCTACATTTTAAAAAACTGAAAAAATCATGTTAAGATGGGTTTTTGAGAAATTAAAAATCACAACGCATCGGGCTATTCCTACAAAATTTGTAAGTAATAATAATAAAAATTTAAGTTTTTAAATTCCCGGAAAAGGGAAAATGTCCCAAAAAATTGTTTTTTTTACAAAAGAGGCCTTAAATAATCACGGGGCTGTCAAATGTTTTTTGCAGTATGTATCCAAAATTTGTAGACTTACCGTTTACCTTTTTTTAATCGATGCTTTGCACTCCGAGGAATCTTACAATAATTTTAAAATTTTGTTCCAAAATTGGAAATGTTGGAAAGGGCTGGAGGGGGAACCGTTATAATTGTTGACCTAGTTTTGCTTTTATTCGCATTTGCTATAGTTTGTCTTTAAAATTGTTTAAACAAATTTGCTACTACTAAAGTAAATTTAAACTACATAAGCAAAAAAAAAAAGAATACCACCTTTTTGCGGAAAGGCCTTAAAAAACGATATTTTTTACATTTTTTCAATCAAAACTTCAAACTTGTTTATTTTAAATTTTATTAATAAGTTAAGATTAGCTACATTTAAACATGTTTTTATAGGCATTTTCAAGGTTTGATTAAATTTAAAAAATCATTTGAGTTAAAAATAAACTTCTTATCACATTTGGGTACGTTGGACATTTTAAAAATAAAATATCCAACGTACCAAAATTTGGTGCCCTACCCAGAAGCTATCCTTCACCCTAGGGATCTGACCGTCCGTAGATTTACTGCGAAACAGCTCTGGTTTGCCTCTGTAGAATTTCGTTAAGATATATTAAGTGGTTTATAAGATGGCCAATTTTGTCAAAAAAAAAAAACTTTTCCAAACCACTGTGCGTTATTTGAATTTGACATCTGAAAATATATTTTACACAAACAAAATACATGTTGTTGTAGTTGTTTTAGAACTGCTATTACCTGTAAAATTAATGTGCCTTGATATGGAATAAGACTTTTTACGATATTTTATATAAGGTACATTAAATAAATATTTATTTAAAAAAATTTTTAAAATAAAACTTTTAATAAAACAAAATTTAACTTTTTTGAAGGAAAACGTAACTTTTTCCTGTCTTTCCCTGGCAACACTGATACCAACCAACACGCTACCTCCATCGCCAATAACAACAAAATATTAAAGCACTACCAACAGAATACGTAGCAAAAACACCAACAACAACAATAAACTGAAAATTAATAAAATTGAGAAACACAAAAAAATGCTTCAACATTGTTTTCAAGTTTTCAAGTTTTCATGTTATTGTGTTAGTTTTAAAACATAATGCTTTTATTGCCACTAATTGGTATTAGTGGTATATTTTTTGTATCATCGGATAGAAAACACAGTTAGGTTTTGGCAAAACCTATTTTTATAGGCCAGTATTCATTTTTATGGTTTCTTCTTAACAAAATGTTTCTTTGCTTTTAGGCCGCGAAATCCCAATGCCAATAATTAAATCCATTCTTCAGCACAGCTTACAAATAGGAGCCTCCTTAAGGAATTGATGTGCATTTTTGCTTTAAATGCAAATATAACAACAACAACAAAAAATGTATAGCATTTCTCAAAGAAAATCCAATTAAAATTACAACAACTTGTTAATGTTTTAATAAATTTTTAATACGCATAATTGTTTCAATTAATTTCTATTTATTAAGTTAAAGAAACTTTTTCATGTTGAAAAAACCAACTAAATAAAGACCGCTTAATGTCAAACATTTAAAGAGTCTTTAACAGAAAATCTCTAACATTTTTATGGGAACGACTTTATTGTCGATTGTCCAAACCCAAATTTATATTCTCTTCATAATAAAAAATATTTTGCAATTGGCTTTAGCAGCAGCATCTCATAAATTTGTCTTTTTGTAAAAGAATACACCAGCTGTCGCAAATGACCACCAAATACTATCACAATATTCATTTTCATTGCTTTTCTACGTTATAGACGACGTAACCTGCCTCAAATGATAAGTACTTTTAGAGCATGTGACTAACGGACTACG
Source organism: Gymnosoma rotundatum (assembly GCA_916610165.2). Lineage (NCBI taxonomy): Eukaryota > Metazoa > Arthropoda > Insecta > Diptera > Tachinidae > Gymnosoma > Gymnosoma rotundatum. The sequence continues at coordinate 1,437,832 of OU744337.1, forward strand.
CATACATTCAAACACTCAAGCAAACACACAAACCCATTCAAATATAGTTATTTTAACATATGTTTTTTATCCTATATCATCTACTTTATATTTATCACACTAGACACTAGAAAAGAAAGACAACTGCAAAGGCAAAGTGGTTAAAAAGGAAGGAACTGAATGCCAGGACATAAAATGACAATAGTTTTTGATATTTGTAACACAATCATAAAGTCTAAAGAGAAAATAAAACTGCATAAAAATGGCAGTTAATAACATTTGGTGTCATATTAAAAATGACAGCAGTAGATAAAAAACCAAATAACAAAAGAGAAATGAGAAATGAAAAATAAGCGGTGGCCCGAAAATATCCTAAACGACAACTAATGGAAGCGAAGTTTTTTTTTAAGTTTTAAATTATGCACTCATTTATTTATAATTTTTATTATTATTTAAAGTTTATTTTTGGCTTAATTTCAAAGGAAAAAACAAACACACACATACATACAATTATAATTCTTTTAATTCTGCGTTTTATAATAAAGGATTTTTATTTTTATTATAAAAATATTTAGACCTCAACAAAATAATGGCTGCAGTATGTTACGTAACAAAATATTCAATTATATACTTATGATGAAGTTGGCAAATATTAATTTGTTTTATAAAGATAATAAATTTGTTCATTGTTATTATTTAGAATTATGGAGAATATTTCTTAAAAGCTTTTTGCGATGCTCGAAAACTTAGGCAACAAAAAAATAAATAAAATATTTTCATTTATGATATATTTTAACACTGATATATTTTTACCTTTTTAACCGACTTCAGAAAATAAGGAAGTAGTTACATATCAATTCGTCTGACGCCTTTTTATGCTTGTGACCGCAGAATTCAGAACCAATTGGGAAATTTTTTCTTTATTTAAAAGATGTTTTACTAGATAGTGTCGTCTGATCAGCTGGTTTGTAGTTGGAAATGTCAAAAGTTGTTTGTATTTTACTACGTTTGTTTACGAATATCAAAAAACACTAACAACAAGCATTTGCAATACAAAGCAGGCATTTAGCTCCCAATGGCAAAAATTAATACTAAAATAAATCAAAAATGTAAAGGGTATACCCATAGGTGACGTAAATTTACCTATTTTTTTAATCTTTCTATACAAACACTTGAAAATTGGACAGAATGTCGATTGCTTTGACCGTTATGTTAAAAAGTATTGTAACGAATACAAGATCTGGCAACCCCTGTTGTTGTTACTCGTATCCGTATGAGCGTGGTGAATTAGTTAATTGAACTAATGGTGTGTAAATAGAATAAAAACCACAATTAGCTGGCAAAAGCTGAGCATCCTCGATGGTTGCGTTGGTCGAGGTGCGTGCTGTAAAACAGAAGATTGTGGGTTCGATCCTGTGGTTTCGATCGCCTCCGTCGGGTATGCACTCAAAAAAAAATAATAATTGTTATAATTCAATTAAAACTAATAAACAGCAGTACAAACCTCCCGAGAGGCAAAAGGCAATTATTGTGTGAAGCCATGGCAGATAATTTAGTGGAGACGTCCAATTTAATATAAGATCAACAGATAATTGTCAAGAAGCCCTTTATAACAAAAGTAAGAACGGTAGCGGTTGCTCAGGGAAGTATAACAGCATAACAACAGTGTATGGCAGACGTGTGTTGCGGCTATTGGATTAAAAGGGGATGACTGGCTTGGATAAAAGGAGTGGTGGAGATGTCTGTGGATGGTTAAGGTTACTAAACAAGGCATCGAGTAGTTCATGTCTCGCCGGAGTAACACAGAAGGTGTAGCGTAGATGGCTACGTTTGTAGTAATAACGCATATGTTTAGTACGAGACCAAGGGTTCACAAGACCTGTAGAATCGAGAAGTACAAGCCAGAGAAAGCTATAAAATACAGAAATTATAATGAGCCACAGTGGTATTTGCAATCAAAAGAATGCGTACGTCTGTGTTATAAAAACGGAAAAACGTAATAGTATTAATATTCAAAATTATAAATTAAAGGGTGCTCCACTAGTACCTTTATTGTGATGAACAGTTATAGACAGATGGTGAAAATTTGCAAGGAACCTGTATTTTAACTCCACTATAACAAGAAGTATAAAATTTGGATTTCGAAATAAAAGGGTGCCTCAATAGTTAATGTAATTTGATGTATGTGGTCAAATTTTAGAACTGTTATACAAAGAAAGCTGAAATTTACAAGGGGCGTGTATTGCAAAGTCAGATGTCAAAGATGCAATTTTATGTACATTGCCAAAGTGTTAAACCGTTACAAATAACATGATTGCTAAGTTTACAACAACTGCAAGTATAAAATTTGATTTTGTAAACTAAAAGGAGTCCCTACAGTTGATGTAATTTAATGTATGTGGCCAAACTGTTGAGCAGTTATAGACAGACGGTTGAAATTAACAAGGAGCTGCTAAGTCCGCTTTGACAAGTATAAAGTTTTGAGATGGAATGTTTGGGTGTCCCAATTGTTAATGACAGACAGATGAAATCTATTTTGAAGACAATTTTTTTTTGCTAAAATTATATTAATTGGAAACTTTGTCAACTTTTGTTTATTGAGAATGAAAATTAAATAGCCGATTTCTATTCAATTATTTATACTTCCTCTCTACCCCAATCCATCTAGTGTAAGCATATTAATATGGGAGTAACATGTACTAAACTTCAAAGCTCTATATGGTATAGTTCTCAATTTAAGCGATATTAATATTTCCGTTTATATGGACGGTACCACGCCCACTTTTCCAAACCAGTTTCATTTTTTGTGCTAAGAAATATTACTAAAATAGAAAAAATTGAATTAAAAATTACACTTAAGCAGAACTACAACATTTAAGGAAAAATAAATAATTTATGCAAAAGCAAACGCAGATATACCAACATGCTAAACCAAGCTTAAGAACTTAGTAAAAAAAAAAACCACGATGAACTGTATGGAGTACTAAAAGACCAAACCAGCTATTGTCTGTCATGCTCACCGTATTGTACTCTTGTTTTTCGTCTATACAATATTTAATGCCGAAACAGTAATTTTTGATCGTCAATTGAGAATATACCTCTCTACAAACAAACTAACATACATGCACATGCAGGTGATGCAAAAAGCTTGTTAAAAAACGGTTGCTATTATTTTAAACTATACAATTCATAAAGGAAACAATCAACAACATTTGCCAGAATCGTCTAAATTTTTATATTCCTTTTTAATGCAGGCCAGAAATCCTAGATTTTTTCAAGAGGAATCTCCATATTCGATTGCCGTTGCTTACTTATTTTCTCCTAGTACATTCATGCAATAAACTGTTATCATCTTATAAGACACAAGGTCAAAAAAAGAAATCTCATTTATCGATAATCCACAAAAAGGAAACAAAAGCAGTCATTAATATTTTCTAGTTTAGTTTACAAAGATTTACCACAGCCACTAAACTTTTCAAACACTTCAACCCCTTTACAATTTATAATAAATTAACACTCCCCATATATTTTCCTTACAAAACGATATAAAATTGATCATGTACCGCAAGGCAAACCCCTCTTTTACTTTAATATTAAAATTACAAAAACAAATAAAAAAACAAAAATTATATTCTACATTGTAACACAACCACATGCCAACTTCACCCAACATCCTTTTTCACCCATCTCCTTTCTTTTGCCTTCATTATGCATGTTGTTGAAGTTTAAACAATCTAAAAATCAGTAAAACAAAAGTTTTTTTTGTTTCATATCATTTAATGAGGGGAAAGCAGCACAGCCATGTTAAAAAAGAAAATACTCGTACAATTTTCCCTGCTTAGTTTCGATTTGGCTATTGAATGTAAGAATGTCAAAATTAAAGAATATATAAAAATTGGAAAATTACAAATTGCACTTGTTGGAAACTAACATTATTCAATTTTTCCCCAAACACACACACACACACATATACACATATACATTTATGTACCATCACACACTTTACACGAACGTTAACACCCAAAACTACACATGAAACAGTCTTAAACGAGAAAATAAAACTGAAAAGAAAAATTTTTTTAAATGGTTTTTGTATTAGCAAATTTTTTCGTTATTGTTGTCCTTTCACTCCAGCAGCAACAATAATATTACGCAAAAAAACAGTTATACAAAAAATTCCAATTTGTCAAGGAATTTGTTCAATTTCAATTTTACATTTTGGTTGATAGCATTTTAAGTTGTGATACACACAAACACACATTTGCACGATTTAAAACACTAACACTCATACTTGCAATCCCCTCCAACACAACTGTAGGAAATATATTTACTAATACAGAATTATTAACCCATTTAGTATTAATAAAGTTTCTAAAATCGAATATGAGAAAGTTGCGTGACCCAATAATTATGTTCAACTTTAAACACGTTAACGTGTTAAATTTCGCCAAGTTTTGTGTTAATTTAAAAATAAATGTTATTTTAAGGAGAAAGATTTAGATGAAGTGTTTTTAGGGACGTATAGGAGATTACTAAGGCATTCCGCCCGCTTTGTTCAAGGGTTCTTTTCCACTCGCTCCTCAGTAAAAGATTAAGTTCCTTCTCTTTAACAAGTCTCACGATAAGCAGTAGGCAAAACGTCTAAACTACCGTTATTTTATGCTATATACTGATAATTGCAAATTTTCTTTTCATCACAAAACCAGTCATAATTCCAACATTTGTTTTGGACAAAGATGTGTATTGGCATCCAATAGCTGCTGCCCTCATTAGTTGACCCTCGGAATAGACAGTTGTAGGACGGCACTTTCCCTTTGAATATTGGACTGGATTCGAACTTCCAGGGTTAGTACCAATCAGGGTTCCCACATTTTTTTCAAGTGGTATTTCCAATTAGATAAAATTTATACCTTAAATTCCCCAAAAACAATTTCAACCTTTCCCAAAAATCAGAACTACAAATAATACTATTTATTAGAAACGTTTCGAATCAACTCGTTATCTAAATAAATTTTTTGAGTTAAACACTTGAAGCATTTCTGAAGATGGAACAAAAGTGTCACAACAAATTGTACTACTTTTAAAATTTGCATTAATTCTCGATGAGATTCATTGATTTTCATTGAGTTCATTGTTGAAAACGTTCATTTTTCAAATATACGGAGAGGCCTTCATGTCATAATTTTTAACAATGGAACCTTGTACGTAGCAAAAAAGTAAAATTACAGAAGTCAAGAAGAATTTTAAAAAGATCCCCAAAATACCTCTTTTAATCCCCGAAACGCAAAATATATCCTTAAAGAAATCCTCAATCCCCAAACTAAAATTTTCATCCCCATTTTGAAAAAAAAATCCCCGATTTGGGCATAAATCTCCTAATCTGGGGGCAAATTACGGCATTCAATATCAACTGAAATTTCAATAGAATTTAAATGTAAATTTCGATCGATATCGAATGCCGTAATTTTCCCCCTGATAACCCTGGTACCAATGAACATCTTCGCCTGTACGCGTGCCCCGGTCCTTGCGCCATTTTTCTTCATGTTTGATTCCACGCCGTAAATACCAGGAGTTGACTTCAAAATCCATTTAGTCAGGATTTTCAGCGTCTTTTTTGGTCTGATGCGATCTCGGATTTCGAACTCTCATTTTTTGGTTATCTCTTTATTTCCTTTAGTTCGCCCCTGCCAAACTTTTATGTGACTTTAATCGTGAAAATTGCTCCACCTGCTCATACGTAAGTTAATAATTAAATGAAAGGTCACCCATTAGAGATCAAGATCCCTCCACGCGTCTCAATAGTATACTGTTTTACCCTGATTTTGTGATTTCCGCAAAAAAAACAACAATTAGGGAAGATCAAGTTTTGCAAACTACAGCATTTCCTTACCGTCGCTACAAGATTGTTTTCTATTTTTTTGACCCTGAATTGTTGAAAGTTCTAATGAAGTGTTTTTCAGCATGGCCCCATATTTGGGACGAATGTTTATTGGCAAACAAAGGTATAATTCATTTTGTATGCGAATAATGAAAAATCACGCAATATATCAGGGATGGTAAATTCAGTACAATTCTGTTTCTTAGTACTTTTAGTCTATTATTTCTTTAAAAACTATAAATTATATACAATTAAATAGCATTTTATTTAGGTTACATATTATAATAGAAAAGTTAGTTAGCAGCTGATTTATTGTCGTTTTTTAATTATTAATGTAATAACTGGAGTTTTTAATGTTAAATTTAAAAGAAGAAAGTGGATATTTCAATTTATGTTTATTATACCTATTTGCCAAGACTTTTAACAAAAATATATAAATCTTTCTATAATTAAAGATCTCCATGATGTTTTAAATATAAAATAAAAAAAAAACGTTTTCAAGCTTGAACCCTGTACCATTAAAAAACTTAATTCTCCATCTTTGTAATATAAACTTTTACATTGTGTTTTCATTTTATAGCAATATTTCACATTTGGCCATATGAGAAGGAGAATTGAACTTTCCCTTGTTCTGTTGCATGTAATTTATAAAATGTATTATTTTAAGTTTATTTTTTCACATCTTTCCTCACCCGTTTCTCTAGACTAAGACTTAATATTCATCACTTGCTTTTTTATTTTTATTCAATTTTTTATTTATTTTTTTTTTTTTTTTTTTTTTTTGTTTGATAGATGCGTAGCATTCGCATACAAATTTGCTGACATTTGGTGTCTTTTCAAAAACATTTTGTTTTTTTTTTTCCTTTTTTTTCTATCTTCTTCTGTTGATTTTTTATTTAAGTTGGAAATTTTTGTGTGTGCAAACATTGTGGGTTTTTTTTTAGTTTTCCCACTATTAATCATTGTGACACAATTAAAACTGTGAGCAGGAGTGCAGCCAAAGAAAAGCATGCAACAAAATTCTTACAAAAATTAATACAAAGCGTGCACGAATTTTAAATTTGAAAATAAAACACGCTTGAGGTAAGTTTACATATAGACAAAACGTTTATACTCTATAATCTAAATGTGCTATAACGATTTTTAAGCCACAGAATGTGTTCCTTAAATCAATGTGTTCCCACCTGATTCCTTTTAACCTCTTCCATACAATTTTTGATTTAGAAATGCTTAAAAGTTAATTATTAAACTTCCCATGCTGTATTATTTCGATTTTATATTCATTTATGAAACAAATTAGTTTTTTTAATCCTCGTCCAGACATGCAATTTTTGTTTCTGCAATTCTCTCAAATTCTCTTTTGAAATTGCATTCATTCGTGTCCACACATTCATATTTTATTTCAGCAATTTCAGCCTTGATTACATAGATTTTGTTTTTACTTAAGCTACGAATGACAAACTCAAGAGTTGAGCAACAAAAGTTGCAAAGTGTGGACGGGGACACAAATGTTTAAGAATTGAAAAATGAAAAATTTAATAAAATTTATTTATTTATCTTTATTACTAAATAGCTTTTGCCTGCTGCTTTGTCTACGCCGTACATTATGTTTTACCAATGACTAACACTTATTCACTGTTTACACTTTGCAACTTTTGGTGCAAAACTTTTAAGTTCGATGGTGATAGAGGAGAGACGAATGACAGAATGCCATTCTTAATTTTAAGCGAAAATAAAATCGTACCAAACAAAGCAGAAATTACAGAAACGAAATTTTAAAATTTTGAAAATGAATGCAATTTCAAAAGGGAAATTAAAAAAAATAGCAGAAACCAAAATTACATATCGCACAGTGGGATTGTATGAACAACATATGTATAATGTTTGGCAAAAAATATAAGGAGTGCTCGTAAAATGTTGAAATTTTGTCCCGAGCCTTTGGTTAGCTCAATTAAGAAAAATATAAAGTTTCATCAAAATACGCCACGCCCACTACCCACCGCCTATAGAACCCAAAATTTATTTTTGCCCAAAGTTTTTGAAATTCGGCACAGAGCCTTTCATAACCTCAATTAAGAATAAAATAAAATTTCATCAAAATCGGTCACGCCCGCTACCCACCGCCCATATAACCCGTATTAAATTTTTTCCCACAAATTTTTGTTTCTTTACCAATTTATAAATAAATTTCAATACATGCATTTAAATATAGATTTTTTTAATCATCTATCATTTCTGTAACTATTTCTGTAATCTTTATTTCTGGCTTCTTCAGAAAGCATGCCAATAGGAAGTATTGCCGCATCCATGATATTCTTTCTTTCTTTCACTATTTTGTGTACTGTTACTGAAATATAATACCAACTACATTTTTCAACAAAAAGTTTTGCTGTATCTTGAGCAAAATTCTTGAACTTCAAGGAATTGAATTTTTTGCCACAAGTTATTATTTGTAATAATGCGAAATCGATCAATTAGTTGCTTATCTACAACAGTCACATCGGCAACAAGAGCGGGATTAGAAAAGAAACGCCTGGACGTATTTCCCTCGTTAGTAAACCCAGTTCCTTATAGCACTGCATCCACTCGTTTTCAAGAACTCTTTTTTTAAGGCCTTCTGAATTCAAAGTATATTTTTCAGTTTTAGACTTTTGTGTTCGTCCTTGAGCACCGACCATCTTTCAAATGGTTTGTTGTAGGCAATATGAAGTACGCACTCCATGAATTTTGTGCGGGCTTGTAAGAAGAAAAGAAAATAAACTCATTTTAATGATATCTGTTTCACTCCTCTATTTGCTATTTTCACAAAATGTTTTATTTTTATTGCTGTTAAATCATATGGTTTTGTTTTTAATATATTCCAAATAAGTTATTGTAGTAACTAAATGTCATAACAACACACGTGCATGTGCCTAACATTATGCCATATATTTGGTAATTTTTTAAAATAAAAAATTTCATGAATTTAGAGACAAATTTTAAAGATTAATAATTTTTTAAACTATTTTTTATAAGATAGTATGGAGTCTGCGGGAGCACCGAGCACGACCGAGAACCTTTTTTCTTCCAGGGAAGGTTGCAATCACGGCACATTATAGAACAAATTTTTTTCTATCATTTCTTTTAAACCATATGAATGAACTTTATATAATTTTTGAAAAAGCAGAAAAGGCTATATTAAAAAAAAAAAACACTATTTAAATCAGACCAATAAAATTATACAAGCACTATAGAAGTGCGTACACAGTTTTCAATATTTTGGATCAAAATTTGCATGTGATTTTACTTCATTATTTCAATGACAAAAAACTTTTTTTTTTTGGGATACAATTTACGGATTCTTTATACTGAATCAATTTTCTACAAAACTGCATTATTACATTTTTAAATTTTATGTGTCGAAAAAATTATTTATTGTACAAAAAATCTCTCTGTGTGTCGGTGCAGGGATTTTCTGACCAAATTTTTAAAAATTTTTAAAGCAATAAATTATAGCGCCTAAAAGTATGCTTTGAATTAGGTTTAATAATTTTTTATAACCTTCACCACAAAAAGTGAAAAATGAAATAAAGATACAATATTGGTTCATTTCAAATTTTTAAACTCTTTCTGATAAACGATATTTAACCCTCTAGTACCCAAATTTTTCGTCCGCATTTCACAACTTTCTAAATTTAAACGATCGTGTTAGCTACCCAAGATGCCACCATAAGTTAAAAATATGAGTTCAAAATATATAATAATATATTAAAAGCAATTTTTGGACTTCTCCGAATTAGACAAAATGCAAAAAAAAAATAACGGTATTTGAAAGCGAATAAGTGAGTAACGAATTTAGCCCGTCTACAGGCGGTCTTGGGTACTAGAGGGTTAACAAGGAAAGCTTGACTTTATAATGAGTTTCAAAAAATTTTTTTTGTTTGCTAAGGAATGGTCTCAAATCTTCTTTTTTGCAAAAGCAATGTTAAAGTAAATGAAAGATTAAGCAACAAAAATCGATGCAACAACATTATTAAACTTTTTATAACAATAATCAACATTGCAATCTTCATTTTAAAAAGTCTTAATCCAAAAAATGTATAAGGTAACATTTTTAAGAAAAATGTATTTGTACCAAAATAACTTCATACTTTTCCAAAGGGCTAAATTTTTTTTAATTATTCGAACAGACTTCTGAAATCAAAATTTTTGGAACACTTGTGCCAACTTTTCTTTTTCTGACTTGAATTATTGCGAGAAAAAAGAATATAAGCTGCAGCTTTAAAGCTAAAAAATTGCAAATTATCAGTAAAGTTGTGCCACCATTTTGGGCAATAAGCTCAAACACACGGTTTTACATTTTGCCTTACGCCTGTATAACCGCTATTACCAGCAGTTGATTCATACATATCTAATTATATAAATATACATAAATGTTTATAAGATATTTTAAATAATATTATTCGTTGCCAACATTTTATCAGTGTTTTACGTTAGTTTTTATAAAAATTATCAAATAATATAAAAATAAAAATATTTACTGCTATTTGAAAAGCCATAAATTTCATATTGAATTTCAGATTTACCTTTTATTCAAATTATTGGCAACTTCTGTAACGCCATCTTTTGCTTACGGCAATTAAAACAACGTTTGTTTAAGAAATATTTTAAACTTTTCGTGATGGCTAAAAGCCAAGGTAGTCGATTCAGTTACAGACATATTTGAACGTTAAAGAAAAAAAACGTTAGTGCCAGTTTTTTAATCTTTTATACTTTACACAAATTTTCGTCGTTGTAGGTAAAGGTATTCGTAGGGATATTTACCTTTGGTGAAGGAAATGTTAATAATACACATTTTTCCAATAAGATAGAAATAAACAAGTAATACATGTGAAAGAAATAACCTTGGAAATCTGTTGTACAAATCGCAAATTAAAGCAAATCAAACCCTGACTATATGTGTGATATTTAAGCAAGTGAGTTTAAAAACAAATAAGAGTGCTATATTCGGCTATAACAAATCTTATCTTACCCTTCACCATCTATGCAAATCTAGTTTAGCGAAGTAACTCCAATCAAAAAAGCAAATTTTAGCGTGACAAAAAAGTAAAAAATAACAAAAATTAACTTTTACACATAATTTTACATAAAAATCTCATCGGCTCTTAATGGGTTAAGCATTTTTTTTTTTTTTTTTTAGTAGCTCTTTAAAGATCTCTTCAAAAGCTTTAATATGATATCCACAATGATATTTTAAAAACTTTTAATATTTCAGACACCCGTAACTCGGATAATATGAGCGAGCGGCAATTTTTTCACTTGATGTTTTTCTAATTTCTTAATTCTCTTTCGCCCCATATTTTTTTTTTTTTTTTTTTTTTTTTGTAGAAGTTAATTCATTGTTCTAAATGATATGGGAAAAATAGAGGTGGGCGTGGTGTTTTGACGTGGTATTAATTCGTTCTTGCTCTTGTATGTGGCGAAAACGTTTCGATGTTCATGTTCTGTTTGATCATAGTTTTCTGATTGTCGTCAGGGTTGTTTCAATGTTTTTAACAAGAAAGAGAGTGTTTGCATTGTTGATCAATAGATGGCGAAATCATACCAAAAGTCACATCATTGCTCAGACCAATATTCGGCCAACAATGGTTGCACATGAACGAAACATGAACATTGGATATGTACATTAGCCGAACTCATGTGCGACATGATGTTCATACCAAGTTGATAGCTCGTGATGACGCAGTGTTATGGGGTCGGAAATGGATATTGTAGAAATTACAAACGGAATGACAAACTTAGTTATATAATTTTTTCACTTTTGTTGTGAAGGGTATAATAATAAGCGGACTTCAATTCAATCAGTACGTGACGAATAAAATTAAATTCTTAACCAAATTTACACATACATAGATAGATAGAAACATACATACATATTTATGCAATTATCTTACTTTTAACTTATACAAAAAACTGTTGGAAAAAGCTATTTTTAATACAAGGTCGTTGATATCCTTAGAAACTTCTTCTATGAAAAAGTAGCAACACTGGCACATGTCTCTGTAGAAAAGTGTTGCAACTCGTAAATATGTAGACATATGGAGAAGGGGAAATTTTTTATTTATCGTTTTTAATGTTGTATAAAACCAATGTATCTTTTACAAATGAACTGCATTTTTGGTATTTTGTATGAGAACTTTTTTATATTTTTTAAACAACTCTGTTCATGTCATGGAAAAATGTTGCAGAAGTTGTATTCTGTTTTTACTGTGATAAAACATATCAAATGTTTCTAGCAACATTTTATCAAAGCTGTGAAATAAAGCAAGTACGCATTATTTCCAGGGTTTCAAAAAACTGCTATTCAGTAACATGCTGAAAAAAAACTGAATTCAGTTTTGTATTTTATGCCACAAAACTGAAACCAACTGAATTTAGTTTACTATTTTCAGTAGCAAAACGAACACACAGCGGCAGTTTTTTTTTGGTTTGCGAATTAACAGTACGCAACTGAAAAGCCAGTTCGTGTGCGCTTAGCAGACGTAGTTATGTTTTTTAGTAACGCAACACAACTGAAAATGTGACTGGATAATGTGAATGGGGTGGTTAAACAAAGTGGAAAGTGTGCGTTCGTATTATTTTTATGTTCAATAAAAAAAAAAGGTTCAAAAAGTGTTTCTGGTCGAAAATGCCTTCAATTTATATTTTTTGAATATTTGAGTTATAAAATTTGTATTCATTTTAATTATAACAATTTATACGGCAATTATAAATTATAAACAGTTTAATTTACTTTAATCGTGCTTAATTCCTTCAAGTAAAAATATTTCATGATATTCTTATCAAATATTTATTATGTAAATCTACAAAAACAAAATGTGTTATTATTAATCGAAAATGAAGTCGAATTTGTTTCTATGCTTGTAAAATTCCAGAATTTTTTTTAAGGCATTTTGCTGTTTGGAAAAAATTCTTTTTTTGCAGAATTTTTTAAACAACAGCTGATCATATGTCTTTTGCGTACATTTTTAAAACAATGTAGTGTACGTGAAAGTACTAACACGTATAATTCTTCTAAATTCTTCAAATTTTCCACATTAAATAATCAATGTTGATCAACAATTTTCACAAATTCAAACAGGGTACCACGCTATAACTAAAAAACTAGCAACACTGATTCGCAGTTGGAAACAATGTTGCCAGAAACATTTTGCAATAAAAAATATTTTGTCAGAAACATTAAACATACAACTTTTCACCAAATAAACAGAAAACAACTTGGGCAGCTTTATTTTTTAATTATTTCACACTAATTTTTTATATAAAATATTTTTAGCAGCATTTTATTCGAAGTGTTCTGTTAGAAGGTTTCCCACGACATAAAAAGGATAATTTCACATTGATTAGATTTCCGTTATTACTGAACACATCTCGTACCCAAATCCAAAAAAAAAGTTATGTATTTTAAAATAATTGTTAATTTTTTATATGCAATCAAATTTAATGTTTTCTTTTTTTTTTTTTTTTTTTTGTAATATGTACTTATAATAAATCGTAAAATTTTTTAATATAAACAAGTATTTTTCATTTAAATGCACCTTAAAAACATTAACATTTTTAAGTATCAAATTAAAACATCATCGTAATGACAGCATTAATAGCGGATACTTGTAAATTTTTAATTTACTTGTTAATTTTATTTGTTTCAATAATCTTTTACGTGATAAAACAAATTTTTTTTCGTTAAAAAATTTTTTGGAATTTAGAATACCAGTGTTTTAAAATAAAAATACCATTTTTAAATCAACATGAACATAAATAACAACAAAATTACCGTAATGTCAAAGTTATTTACTGCATATTCCTTCTAATTTAAGAACCAACAACGAACGATGCAGCTTTAGCAATATAAACTTGAAAGTAAAAAACAATATAATAATGTTAATGTTATAATTACCTGTTTAATTTTATATATTAAATATGAGTATTTGCAATATCAAAAAACAAATACCTAGTAAATTATTGTACAATTGTTCACAAAAGTAAAGAAAATATTTCTGTCCTTTAACCCTTTCGGGACGGAGTTTTATTTTGAAAACCAAATAATGTATGGTAAAATTTTTTTCATATTCTAAAAGGTATGATGAAAGTATTATGTTCTCCATACTTAAAAATTTTAAATTCGTCCTTTTATCCTGGGACATATAATCCCAAAAAGTATTTTCAAGGGACATAAAATCCCAATCAGTGTTCTCGAAGAGCGATTTGAAATTAAAAAGATAACTAAAATATATATATTATTAGATTTAGATAAAAGTTTACATTTATTTTTAACATTTTAGGAATGCAATTAGGTATTTATTTGTGGAATGGCCCAAAACACTTGTAACATAAGGCGTTGTTACAACCTGAGCATATCATCTTTGTTCGCTTTTCTATGCCAAGTGAAGAACAGCGGACACAGCGACAACGCTTCTCTTGCTCTACTGGGAAGTGGTCTCTAATATTGAGGCTATCCGTTTTTAGACGTTTGGAAGTTCTACCTCCCTGGCGATTGCATTGAAAATAAGGAAAATACGACAGTTTGAAATTTGCTGGGATGTATTATCCCAGTAGTCCCGAAAGGGTTAATTTTTTCATTTTAAAACAAACAAAAAATTCGTTCTGTGTCTTTGTTATTTGACGTTAATTACTAAACTGATAAAATAACAAATTAAAACTAAATAATTAATACGATTTTTTCACAGTTTTCCATAATTATTTATTTTATAATCTTATTGATGTTACATACGAATATTATTATTATTTTCTGCTTTAGATATAAATATACATGAAGGAAAACCTTTAATAAATTGGGGAATATAAGTGGATACGATTCTTTACCAGCAAAGTATGATAGCCCAAGAACAAGTCATTAATATTTTGGTAAAGCGTTCAGTTAAAATTATAAACATAATAAAAAAAATGAGATTATGTGTCTAATTTAAATACCTAATTTTAATCATTTTAATTTATATTTTTTAAAATTGTAGTTGAAGTTTTTTTTCGCGCATATTATCTAGTTATTGGGAGCCTTTGTGAATTTAGTTTATAAAGTATGTATAAAACAAATAAATAAATGAATCTCTTGTTTCTTGAAATTAAAAATATAATATTTTTGTTCTGGCAATTCCATACGTATCCAGTATCAACTGTTTTGCTACGAATACCACTCTGTGTTTTAGTGCTGCCGGACAACGGTATTATTTGACAAATATTCGCTATTATCCCCAAGACGCCATTTTTGTTTTTTCTTGTAATCCATTGACGGCAACAGCAGAAAAATATCAAAAAATAATAAAACTGCAGAATAAAGCAAGGAATATTTTAATTTTTTTAAGTTTTCAATACAAAATTGATTAAATTCAATATTTAAACACAAATTAGCGTTGATTTAACAGTGCGCAAATAAAAAATTCAAAGTGTTTATCAATAAAAGAAAGAAGAAACTGTTAAGAAAATTACGGCAACCAAAATAAAATTCCAATTTCGTATTGATAACATAATGTCGAAAGCTAAAAAACTATCGCTGCCTGGTACAAACGTAACCGGGAGCGTTGAAACACAGGAGGTATTGTGTTACAAACCTAAGGATTTAGTGTGGTAAGCTGCGTCAAAAGTTGCAAAAATAATGATCAAGAAAGAACAAGCGGGCTTTTTGTTAAAGACTATTGGAAAAGTATTGGAAAAATGGCGCTTAACATAACCTCACATTAGTTAATATGTGATATTTAAACTATTTTCTCCTTAAATATTTTGTTAAAGTGATTATTTAAAATTAAAATGTTACTATGATCAGAAAAACACATTTTTTTGTGATTGCTATTTTCGTTGTATTTTCTCTTTTTTTGTTTTTATCCGCATACAATGACGCTTTTTTTAGTAGAAGCATCACAAAATAAAAAACCCCGCGTTTTTTCCATGATTACTTTTTTGTTAGTTAATTTAAAAATATTTCTTTATTCCAGGGCTAAAATGAAAGGATTTGCTCCTTGGCCCGCTATGGTAAGTAATTATTCGTTAAAAAACATTATTATTGTCTTATTACCGTCGTTCCTATACATAAAATACATGCATTGCATTCAATGTTATTGTTTTGGACATTTATATTATTGACTGTACTTTTACATACAGTACTATCTATAAATGAATGAACTTTATTGCTTGTGAATTATGGTGCAAAACATAACAAAACTATGTGTATTATCGTGATATAGAAAAACATTACGTAGCGAAATATATTAAATTATAAAAAGTACACATCTACTTTTCATTTCTATGATAAAGCATTTAATGTTGCCTGGAAAGATAAATTATTTTCAAATTTAAGGTTTTTAGAGCAATTCAATTTCAATCTCCTGTACCTATCCAATGGACTATGATCTATCTTATTTGTTATTGCTTTTACTCACAATGTAATGTTTTGGTTTTGTTTTCAGTCTGATTTTTTCTCACTCATATTTTTGCTCTACTGAAAAATAAACCTGTGTTAAGTGTTCATAACGAAGCGATTGTTAAAATGCCAATAAGCAAAGTTATTTTTTCTTTATACATATTTAGAGTTTTCTTATATTGTTGTTTGCGTACAATACGGATAGATTCACCAGGATTTACAACGCTTAGTTACGTTTTGGCCCTAACCATGACAGCTAATTTGTTTTAAGTTCATTGCATCAGATTAAATCAGCACATTGACTTTATTCGCATTCTTAGAAACTACAGTTTAAAGACATAAATAAACGATAATGTCTGAGAGCTATTTTGATGGCAAATGGTCTCTTTTTTATAAAAAAAAAAGTTAAAAGTTAAGAAAAAAAAAATAATCACAAAATTATTTGTGAGGTCTAGTTCAATTCCACTAAAGCATTCGCATGTGTCCGGAGCACTGAAAAAGCTATTAAGGCATTTCTTTTTACATTTAGGTTCACATGTTTTAGTTTTATTATTTTCTTGGTAACCAGTTATACCCTGGCAGTGATTTGCAATTTATCCAAGCGATTTTATGAATTTCAAAAATTAGCAACACTTCGGCCTGCATACTAGTATACAAGAAGTAACATTTTTCTCATCTAGCTCTAAGCTATTTGTGCATCCACATACATTAGGCTAACTGCAGTAGCCGTTAACAAATTTCATTTCACAAATTGGAACACATTCATTGTTTATCGTTTTGTAGCCTTTGACACAGTCGCAAACATTTGGCGCTTTACAAAACCCATATATACATGGACGTTGACAAAATGGCATACATTTTCCACTGGTGTCTACAAAATAACCTTGGCAACATACAAATACTTTATCATGATACGTTACTCCCTAAAAGGTAAAGCAAATAAATATTATTTTTAACACACAAATGTTGGGCTTACATCGTCTGTATATCTTGTCACAATTTGTTCACATAAATTCTCATTTTCTTTTTCATAAGCTACTGCAGGTGTAACTATTATCACTGTCCAATAAACTACACAGAATTGAATTAATTTCATATTTATTTCATTAAAATAAAAATTATTTTTGCTTCCTTTCTTAAACTCTTGAAGATTAATAATGATTTGAAATCAGAGTTTTTTGTAAAGATACTTGAATAATCCCGATTAAAAAATTCTATATTTATTTTTAGCAACTAAAAATTTCACGGTTCCAACATAATTTACAGAAATTATATTTTTAGTACTTTGCAGTGTAACCTTTTTAAATCAGTCTTAAAAGCTAATAAGAAAGCAAAACAAACAAACAAAATACATGTGTAAAACAATTAAATGACACTACAACTACTATTAAAGCTATACAATTTTTTCTAATAAAAATCAATTATTTTTCAATATATATAATTTAATTTCATTGACTTATATTAATTGTATTATTAAAAACATAAAAGTATAAAACATTAGTGGCAGCAACGGTTTGCAAATAATGAATTGAGAAATAGCAATCATTCCTCTGATCTACATCTTTTATAATTAAAATATTTATTATTTTGGGGTTTTATAATGATTCCAATCTTTACAACATATAATAAGTTAAAAGATCATCTTTATAATTAAAGATGTAAGAAAAAAAGATATATCACAAAGGAAAGGAACTCATTTGCCAATTATGTCAATTAATTATAAACACAATTTCTGCAAATTATAACGTTAGAAGCTTTAAAATGTTTTATATAAGATTTTAAATATTTCAATTTTGAGTATGGATTAAATATTCTAAATAATATCGTGTGACATGGAAAATTTAAGAAAGAAAATAAAAATTAATAGGCAGTATTTTCGTATGTTATAATTAAGACAAAATGTACGACTTTCGAAATTAAAATAAATTTTGTATTCGCAGTCATCAACTTGATATACAAAAAACTTTGTGGACACCATTAAAATTTATGCCAACAAAAATTCACCAAATTACAGAAAATACACAATAAGTACATCTGAGAATTCTTCTAATTGCATTTAAAATTGCAGTAAAATGTACATTTATATTCATGTAATTTAGTTTGCATTACCATTTATTTTTAATGATATGGAAATTGATTTGTTATTGCCAATAAATTTTACTGATTATTACAATAAACAGTACAAATTTGCTGGTTACTTAAAATTTTCTCAGTAATCAGTAAAAATTTGCTGGTAATGAAAATTAAATTTCAGTACAGTCAATTTTTTTTTTTTTTTTTTACTGCAAAATGGCAGAATGTAAGGAAAGTCTCATTCAAAAGCATTGTTATGGAATCACGCTAAATTTTCTTAATGATTTAAAATAACATTTATAAACAATGAAGCGATCTTGGCAGGGTCAAAGTGGAAACTAATTGAAAGAACAAGTAGTAGTTGGTATAGCCGTGAAGGAACTTGAAATTTTACTATTCTGCAATACACTTGAACCTCTTTTTATGCGGTTACTTGGGACCGCACAAAAAAAAATCGTACAAAAAAAACTCGTTTTAAAATAAACTTTTTTATGCGTTATGGACCGCACAAAAAAAGTTCTATTTTTATTTTTAAAAAATGTTATACATAATTCATTTAAAAGACGGTTAATTATACATATACATAAATTCCATATGAAAAAAAGCAAAACAATCTACTTTATTTCAAAAATATTATATATGTACATGTAATATGTACTTATAATTTAATACATATATCTATACTACGATTTACTATATGTGTTAATTTAAAAAGCTAAAGTTCATCATCACTTGGAATTTGGATTTTGCGTCGTTTTGGTTGTAAAATTTCACTGTCGCTGCTTAACTCATCTTCACTTTGAATCACATTCGTTGATGGAACCATATAATCAGTGATAAGACTTTGGGAGGGTGGCAAGAAATGTAACTTTTGCATGTACAGGCTTTGATAGACAGTTATACAAGATCTCAAATCATTATGAAATCTTAGAGCTCTTTCAGAATTAGGATCTGTAGAAACAAAATATATTTCTAATTTATTGGCGATATTGAGACCTTTATACAACTGCTTTTCGGTCATCGAAACAGGTTCTTCTGCATCGGTCAAAGCTAAAGCTTGTCTTGATCATTAATGATATATCTTTATGTCGAATATTAAATAAGTTTTGAATATTAATAAAAATATTTCCGTCGAGTCAACAAATAAATTACATGCACCATATCTACTTAAATAACTAGTTTATGTGAACAATTTTATCCCTGACTGTATGTAAAATTGTTATTGATATTTTTCCTTAAAGTTATTAAACTGTTAATTGTTAATAAACAGGAAAAAACAACAACAAAAAACAAAAAAACAAGTAAAAAAATCCACAGGTCGCATAAAACAAGGCGCATAAAAAAAAGCGCACAAATCTAGACCGCACAAAAAAACACCGCATAAAAACAGGTTCAAGTGTATATGGCCTAACTGTCGTATTCATAAAATATAATAGATTTGAAATGTATTTTAGGACAAATTTGTATGGAAAATTTTTCACAAAACACATTTCAAAGTTATTTTATTTTTTATGAATATGGCAGTAAATCTGTAGAAGACGTATAAGCGACTTTTGAAAAAATGTTAAAATGTTTGAAATCCAAGAATTTGAAAAAGCTTTATTGCTTTTATTACCAAATATAAAAAACCAAGCATACAAATAAATAATTTGTGTGAATTTGTCCCTGTTTTATGTTTTGGATTGAGTTAAATATAGGAAATAATACTCCAAAGTCAAAAGCATCAAGATATGAATTGTTTTTCTTTAAACAAGCATAATATGAAATTTTTTTTTTTAATTTAGAAATTATAAAGTCTTAAGATTATAAATGAAATATATTTTTTTGTTAATGTTATTGGAAAAATGTAATTTATTTGTTTGTGGTTAAACTACTATATCATATGTTTTATCGGTAGTTACTCAATGCAGATCATCGGGAAACTTCTTTTTATCTTTATGCGTCCCAAATTTTAAAAGTAGAAGCATTGACAGAACCATTATTTTATACCCTTCACTGGTGGAAAAATGATATATCAAACTTAAATTTTTAACAATATCCATTTACAACCCCATAAAGTGTGTATATTCTGAGATCGATCAGACATAGTTTATAAAATTTTGCTTTTCAAAATCAACAAGATCGGTCCATGTCCTTCGAAGCAGTGGCCAAAACATCTCGCTGGCTACAATTTTTTCATGTCTTTTGTAACATATCTAGTTTAGTGAAGTAACTCCAAACAAGTTTTATATAAAAAATAGTGAGTTCGAATTTACAATAAAATATCAAACGTTAAATTTTTACTTTCAGATTGTGGAGCCACCCTTAGAGTTACTAAATAATACACACAAAAATAACTCAAAATGTGTATTCTTTTTCGGTACAAGAAATTTGTGAGTATGATAGAAATTAAAATTTCAGGAAATATAAAAATCCATGGTTATTTCTTTCTTAGCGCTTGGATAGAATTTAATAACATTAAACCATATGAGGGACCATGGAAAGATCAATTATCGAAATTAAATAAACCCGCAGCTTTTCGACAAGCTATGGAAGATATCAAAAATCACATTGATGATCCTACAGAAATAGATGGCATCATAAGTAAAAGCACTGGCATTAGATCACTGCCCACTGAAGCTGATTTCGATAAAATACGGGATGGATTTTCGTTAGAAGAGGAAATCACCATTGATACAAACGCAAACAATGTAGAGAATAATGGCGAGGCCTCAACTGTAGAAGACGAAGAAGGAGTTGTTGTTAAGACCCCAAATAAACGTACACCAAAAGCTAAAAGTACTACAGCTTCAGGTACAAAAGCCAAATCGACGAGCTCGAAATCAGCTACGAAACGCCGCGGATCTGCTCAAACGCATGTCACAGTTACAACAAGCTCAAAACGTAAACGTAAGGATAGTGAATTTCTTAGCGATAGTACAACTCCCAGACGTAAAATCAATACAGATGCCTTGGCTCACATAGGAGGCCATTCGAGTCCTCCACGCCGCAATAACAATTCAATCGCTTTATTAGAACGTCCAACTGTCAAAATGCCTGAACAGCAGGCTATCGATATGAATACACGTTCACAAACGTTAGCTGAACGTGATATAGCGCCATCAGAATTAACTTTTGGATTTTTAGGACTTGGCATAATGGGCTCAACAATTGTCAAAGATCTCATTTGTAAGGGACACAAGGTGGTAGTGTGGAATCGCACAATGTCTAAATGTGAACCATTTAGAGAGGCAGGAGCTGTGGTGAAAGAAACACCAATGGACGTAGTTGATGCTTCAGACATTATATTTTGTTGTGTATCAGATCCCAAAGCTTCAAAAGATGTAAGAATTTAATGAATTTCAATAACGAAGCTGTGTTGCTAAATAAATAATATGTGTGTGTTTTTTAGTTGGTTTTTGGAAATTGCGGCGTGCTGCGTGTGGCGGACTTGAGCAATAAAGCTTATGTTGAAATGACTACAATAGATCCTGAAACCTCACAGGACATCGCTGAAGGTATAACCCAAAGTAATGGAAGGTATTTGGAAGTGCAAATACATGGCACACGTCAAGAAGCGGAAGATGGCATGCTCATAATCTTAGCTGGCGGTGATCGTTCAGTTTTCGAAGAATGTCATTCCTGTTTCAAAACAATTGCTAAAAATACATTCTTTCTAGGAGGTAAGTTTATTGTTTTGTAACCGCACGAAAGATGTTTCAAAAAAAAAAGGTTTATATATTAAATACACAAATTTTAACTACAAATAAAAATACTTTTGTTTATGCGCCACTAATTCACTCACTTATCAATTAATATTGGTTAATGTTGAAAAAAATTATTTTAACGTATTGGTTTGTGTCTTTTTCTCTTCCCTTTTTTGTTTTATTATTATTATTATTTTCTTAATGTGCGCTTTCCTTTAATTTATTTATTTTTTTAATTGCATTTTTTATTGTGTGCTACTCGCCTTTGTCTTTTTTTCCTTTTTGCTTAATATGCATTTTTTTGTTTTTCTTTTACTCTTCTGTTTATTTTGTTTTCACAACATCGCATCTCCCACTTTAGCAGATGTTGGTAATGCGTGCAAAGTTAATTTAATTCTACAGACCATCTTGGGTGTAAGCTTAGTTGGTTTATCCGAGGCCTTAGCATTGGGTAAGTTTAAAAAAAACCTGTAACAGAAAATTCTTGTTTTTATTAATAAAACTTTTTTAAATCTATAGCTGATCGTTTCTCAATTTCCCTTAAAGATATATTAGACATTTTCCAGCTGACATCGATGAAATCAGATCTGCTACTTGCAAAAGGAAGAGGTAAATAAAAATTCTAACTCTTAGAGTGGTTTTACATTAAGGGCATTGTAGCTGACTCTTTTATTGTTTTCTAATTTGGAGCATCTCCATAGTCATCAAGGGTTTACATTATGACTCTTTTGTAGCAAGTGAGAGAATTTTATGATGTTTTATCAATAAATTTTTCAAGTGTTGCAATAAACTAAATGCATAAATTTTTCAACAATATAGAAAAAAACAGCCCTTTGGTAACACCGCTCAAGCCTAGAACTGCAAAAAACAAAAGAGAGATACAGGAATGAGAGAAAAAACTGAAAAGAGTCATGAATATTCATATCGTGCTACTTTTGCTACCCCGTAAGCTTCTCTACACCTCTTGCCAACAAACTTCTGCATCATGACTTTTGTAGCTGATACAATGCCCTTAATGTAAACTCCCTCTTATCAAACAACTTTTATTACAAACGGCGATTTAACGATTACTACAGTAGTTACTGTGAATGTGTAACTGTATTGTTTCTTTCATTATTTGTCTTTCTAGAAATGGCAAAAGGTGATTTCAATCCTCAGCAACCATTGAGTCATATGCAAAAAGATTTACGTTTAGTTTTGAGTATGGCCGAAAATTTAGACCAATCGATGCCTGTTACTGCAATAACAAATGAAGTTTTTAAACACACAAAACGATTGGGCTACAGTGAGCATGATTCCAGTGCAGTGTTTGTAAGATCCAGATTTTAACAATTAGTTAATACGGCGATACTTTTTGACACAACATTTTTAACAACAACAACAAGAACAAGAACGGAAAACAATAACATTTAAACAAAACCAACAATTTATATCATTTAGTTTTATAAAAAAAAAAAACAAAACAAAAAAAATCATGGTAAAACTTAAAGTTTATTTTAGGAAATGAAACGTAATAACTTGAAATGTACAACTAATTAAATAGTTGGCAACCCAAACAAAAGTCTACGACTACAGTCAGTAAAATCTTTGTTTCTCACATCCCATCAACTTGACTTCTCTTTCTTCCTTTTTTATATTATTTTAGTTATTTTTTATGTCATGTATAGGAGACAACTATATAAGCTATAAAAAAATTTAGTTTATAATTTTCTTTATATTTTCTTCTTTGTTACTTTATTTAAAAGTAATTTTTTTTCTATGTTCAATTAACCTCTACTCAAGGAATTACGCAAAAGTAATAATAAGAAAACAATGGATTCTACTTCAAATGCTGCTGTTGTTACTCCAAATGGTCATGTAGTCGCCCAAGAAGATTCAGAAGTCGAACAACTTGCATTCGAACTTGAAAAATTTTGTAAAACGCCTAAAGAGCTTGGGCACCTCAAGAAAAAACTATTTTAAACCATTTTATTTATAAAATTTTATTTATCAGATTTTATTTTTATAACAGCAAATAGACAAACATAGCAAAACACAATACACCAAATTTTCTGAGATGTAAATGTTTCTTAATTGTCGCATTAAAAAGTTTACTGTGTAATAAATAAATGCTACAATATCGTGTTTTTCCCGCCCTTCCTTTAACCTTTCCCAAAAATATATAACTATTGTAATTTATACTATATAAACAATTTTTGTTTTTAACTTTTACTAATATATTACTGTATTTTTTTTTTTTTTCTTTTCTTTAAATGCAATTTAATTTATCAATTGTGAAACTTGATAAATATCATATAAATAAATAAAAAAAAATGAAAAAATAAATTTGGTTGATAATTAATAGGAAAAATTAAAAAGTGTTCTTTTTTAGTAAATTTTATCTAAAGTTTTAATATAAAATTTTTAAGGCCGAGGAATAAATGTTCTTGTGAATACAATTCGAGGCAGAAAATATAAATCAATAAATTTTCAAATTTATTTAAATAAATTAAATTCTAAACTATTTTCTGATTAGTTTTTGATTTTTCCTTTATTCATTTTTGTATTTAAATAATTAAAAATCATTTTATCAAATTTGTTTGAGATGTGAGAATCAAGAGCCGCATAAACATATTATTTTAATATTTATATTACTACTCCAAGTTCATAATTTCTTCTTCAAGAACTGACAAATAAAAAGGCGATCAGCTGTTCGGTTGTCTTCAAAAGTTTTCTATTTAATTTTGAAATTGAAATCATAAAATCAATTAATAAAATTTTTCTTATAGGTGTTGCAGAAACGCTATTATAGTTTCGATACTTTTTATTATATAAATTAATAATTTTTCCGAAAACGTATGTTCAATAATTATGATTATAATTAACAGGAATACTCACGGCGAAAATAAATACAACACTGCGATAGAAACATGTACATTTTGTTTTTGTACGAATAGTATTCGGCTGTCAAAAGCAGAGGAGCAATTATTATTTAGAGAATTTAATCTCCGTGAAGATAACAAACTTTTTCAACAAACTTTTTTTTGCTGTCAGTTTGCAGAGAGAGGCAACGAAGAAATACTCTCTTGTGCAGCCAGAATTGAATATTTTCGGACGTGCAGACTGAAATTTTAGTGATGCCTAGTTAAATACACAATTTTAGTACAAATTTACGTACAATTATACGGCAACACTGCCTCATTTTTATCTTTTTTCGATCTTCAACAAACTTTTTGGATTTTTTCAACAAACCTGCGCGAATTTTTAAATAATATTAAAATAACATAAAATATTAAAAAAAATAAAAATTCTTAAAAAACCTCTTTTAAAATAAAAATACAAATAATACAAAATATTAAAACAAAAATTTTTTTAACTACTATATGAAATATGTATATGATAAATTTGATGTATAGGACCCACTATTTGACCTATAAGACCCATACCGTAAAATTCGTCAAAAATCTAAAAACGCAGTTTAATAGCCCATAGTCTTGGCTACATTTTGCCATCATTACTTTTTTCCAGACCAGTTATTGTCCCATACGACCTATGCAAAATACTGTTTTCACGTGAGTCACTCAACCCACTTTTTGACCTATAGGGCCCATACCGAAAAATTCGCCAAAAATCTAAAAACGCAGTTTAATAGCCCATAGTCTTGACTACATTTTGCCATCATTACTTTTTTCCAGACCAGTTATTGTCCCATACGACCTATGCAAAATACTGTTTTCACGTGAGTCACTCAACCCACTTTTTGACCTATAGGGCCCATACCGAAAAATTCGCCAAAAATCTAAAAACGCAGTTTAATAGCCCATAGTCTTGACTACATTTTGCCATCATTACTTTTTTCCAGACCAGTTATTGTCCCATACGACCTATGCAAAATACTGTTTTCACGTGAGTCACTCAACCCACTTTTTGACCTATAGG
Source organism: Gymnosoma rotundatum (assembly GCA_916610165.2). Lineage (NCBI taxonomy): Eukaryota > Metazoa > Arthropoda > Insecta > Diptera > Tachinidae > Gymnosoma > Gymnosoma rotundatum. The sequence continues at coordinate 1,463,777 of OU744337.1, forward strand.
AACCATACCGAAAAATTCGCCAAAAATCTAAAAACGCAGTTTAATAGCCCATAGTCTTGGCTACATTTTGCCATCATTACTTTTTTCCAGACCAGTTATTGTCCCATACGACCTATGCAAAATACTGTTTTCACGTGAGTCACTCAACCCACTTTTTGACCTATTGGCCCCATACCGAAAAATTCGCCAAAAGTCTAAAAACGCAGTTTAATAGCACATAGTCTTGGCTACATTCTGCCATCATTACTTTTTTCCAGACCAGTTATTGTTCCATACGACCTATGCAAAATACTGTTTTCACGTGAGTCACTCAACCCACTTTTTGACCTATAGGACCCATAACGAAAAATTCGCCAAAAATCTATAAACGCAGTTTAATAGCCCATAGTCTTGGCTACATTTTGCCATCATTACTTTTTTCCAGACCAGTTATTGTCCCATACGACCTATGCAAAATACTGTTTTCACGTGAGTCACTCAACCCACTTTTTGACCTATAGGACCCATACCGAAAAATTCGCCAAAAATCTAAAAACGCAGTTTAATAGCCCATAGTCTTGGCTACATTTTGCCATCATTACTTTTTTCCAGACCAGTTATTGTCCCATACGACCTATGCAAAATACTGTTTTCACGTGAGTCACTCAACCCACTTTTTGACCTATTGGCCCCATACCGAAAAATTCGCCAAAAGTCTAAAAACGCAGTTTAATAGCACATAGTCTTGGCTACATTCTGCCATCATTACTTTTTTCCAGACCAGTTATTGTTCCATACGACCTATGCAAAATACTGTTTTCACGTGAGTCACTCAACCCACTTTTTGACCTATAGGACCCATAACGAAAAATTCGCCAAAAATCTATAAACGCAGTTTAATAGCCCATAGTCTTGGCTACATTTTGCCATCATTACTTTTTTCCAGACCAGTTATTGTCCCATACGACCTATGCAAAATACTGTTTTCACGTGAGTCACTCAACCCACCTTTTGACCTATAGGACCCATACCGAAAAATTCGCCAAAAATCTAAAAACGCAGTTTAATAGCCCATAGTCTTGGCTACATTTTGCCATCATTACTTTTTTCCAGACCAGTTATTGTCCCATACGACCTATGCAAAATACTGTTTTCACGTGAGTCACTCAACCCACTTTTTGACCTATAGGACCCATACCGAAAAATTCGCCAAAAATCTAAAAACGCAGTTTAATAGTCCATAGTCTTGGCTACATTTTCCTATTATTACTTTTCTCCAGATCAGTTTTTGTCCCATACGACCCATGCAAAATACTCTCTTCACGTGAGTCACTCAACCCACTTTTTGACCTATAGGACCCATACCAACATACAATATAACAAAACAAAATATAAGAAAAAATTTTGGGAATTCTAAAATAGCAGTTAATTTTATTTTAAATAATTCTTGCGAAAAAAAACCGACTTCAAAACAGATTTCATCTGTCTGCCTATAACAGTTAAATGTATGGCCACATAAATTAGATTACATTAACTATTGGGACACACTGATATCTCTAAACTTTATACTTTTTCAACTCTTCAATAGCTTTGCAATATACATAAAATTGCAGCAACTGTAGGGTCACTCTTTAATTTCCAAATTCAAATTATATAATCGCTGTTTTAGTAGATTTAGCAATCAGGTTCTATGTAAATTGCAACCGTCTGTCTGTAACGGTTCAACATAAGATTATATCAACTATTTAATTTATAATATAACATTTTTATACTTCTTATTATACCAAATAAAGTAGTGGACATTCTTTTTAAAATTAAGGTGTTTGTATGCCACGGAACAAATTACAATAATTTTGGGAACACCCTTTACTAAATTCAAATTATACGCTTCTTGTTAAAGCGGACTTAGCAAAACATGTCCCTTGTAAATTTCAGCTGTCTGTCTATAATTGTTCAAAGTCCGGCCACAACTGTTCAAAAGTATGGCCATATACATTTAATTTAATGAACTATTAGCGCACCCTTTAATTTAATAAAGAGACATGGAGATGCTAACTGCATATTTACTTACAAAATCAATACAAATTTCAACCAATTCAACTGTGTTGGATATTAATGAATCTTCTGTTATTTTTTACAATTTATTTGAACTAATACATAACCAATTCAATTTAATTTGAAACGAATTGCAATTCATTTGATTTAGAAACATTTGTTTTATTTTTTATAATTTATTTACAAATTATGATATTTACTACCTTTAACTGTTTATGCATGTTGCACTTTTTCATCTTTACTGTAAAATAATACTAACAAATTTAAATTTCCAAATCTCTGTAATAGTAATAATAATTAGAAGTGGATGAATTACTTTAGGCACCAGATATAACTTTAGGTATAGGTTTGAATTCAGTTCAAACTTAATTTTCAATTCGATGTAAATTAAATTATCCTAGTATGTTATTAAATTGGGCTTAAAACTAGTTTACGAGCACCGCTCCAAAATAAAAAAGTTGCATACAGGGTGCAACCCATAGTTTTGGAGTTACGGCCCTCCAAAATTTTTATATATAATATGGCATATATCGAGTAGTTGATGGCGGAATGGGACAATATGAATATCATTGGAAAGGGAATATAAGAGCCTATTTATTGAAGCAGGAAAAAATTAAAAACAAATAAATAAAAAATCTGGTAAGGAAAAGCATTTTTTTTACAAAATAAAGTTATTTGGAAACCTTTAGAAAGCGAAAAAATACTTTTGTTGGAGCCTTGCCGGATTTTTTATTTTATTTTTACTTTTTTCCTATTTAATTGAATAGGCCCTTAAATTCCCTTTCCAATGATACCCATATTGTCCCATTCTACCATCGAATACTCGATATATGCCTTATTAGATACAAATACTTAGGAGGTCCATAACTCCGAAACTAAGGGTTGCCGCCACATTTTTCACTTTACATTTTTTGCTTAAAATTGCATTTTGCACCCCGTAAGCAACTTTTTTTTAGAGCGGTCCCCGTAAACTAGATTTGTTCCTTAAATTGATTGTAATATCTAAATATCCAACTCGGTCAATACGATGCAAATAGGTTTCGACTATCCTTGGAAAGTCGAATTTGATGACAACATTAACGGCTTGACATCAGGATAAGATTTCTATACAATCCTTGCCGGAAGTCATGAAATACTCGATTTCTATGCGCTGAGCCATTTTTGAGTAAATATATTAACAGTAGCCAAGCTCAATAATTTTGTTTGCTACTTTGAATTAAAAAAGATGATAGATTGATTAAAAGTTTCGAAAAAGAGTGTTTAAGCAATGTACCTTTTGGCGTTCTTGAACAATTATATAATATTGCGTAACCCCTTTCAGCGTTATCTCTTCCATTAAATTTATTTCCTAGGGTTCACATAAGCTTTTCCATAAAAAAAAAGAATCCAAGGAACCTTAGGCAATTTTTTAATCCAGCATGCCTTGAAAATCAAGTTATACCCTTCATCTAATACAACTATCTTGCAATGGGACATATTCGCAACTTTCTTTTTATTATTTAAGTCAAGAATACGCCCAGGATTAGCAATAAGTTGAACTTTTCAATATATACCACCAGTATTAATATAAAGATGTTTCTTCATTCTTTAAAAAATTCTAAACAAAAGTAAACCATAGAGATATTGTTTTTGTTTTTAGTACAAAAAAAGGTAGGCCAGACTGTACGTTTTTCATAAATTCACATTGTATGATACTATTAATGTTAAAAATCATAAATAATTATTTCAAATAAATTATGTGCATATGCCGAAGTTATTTTCAAGTATCGCCAACAAATTTAATTTTGGTACATAGAATATAAAGTGTAAGCAGTTTTTATAGAAACATTTTTATGGAAAAAATATCAATATTTTTACTATAGTTGTTTCACATTTTATTGTAATTTATTGTTTGACAGAAAAGTTGGATAATAGTAACACTGAATGCAATTAGGTAAGATTTTAAACTGGAAAAAATAATAATTATTATATAACTAATTACAATTTTATTAAAAATTAGTTTAATTCAACTAAAATTGCCTGATTAACATTTCATTAATCTAAGATTTTCAGATTTTATTGAATTATTGATTAAGTATTAAAAAAATATTAAATGCGAGTATAATAGTGCATTTACATTAGAACGAAATCTACTAGATTTGGTTTGAAATCTTTCCCTAAATCTAGTTCATTTAAACTTAATTTTTTTGACAGTAGCAAGATTTCACATGCACAGCAAACAGAAAAATAGTCGGAAATATACTAAAAATCAACTAGATAATGATCGAAATCTTATAAGAATAAGATTTCAGTGTAATGTAGATGCATTATTAACAAAAACCATATTTTAGAAAAAATCGTCAAAATGTATTAAATAAATTTGTTATTAATTTCTCAAAAAATCTTTCGCACACATATACAGAGGACGAAAAACGAATCAAAAATATTAAAAGTTATTTTATGAAACACTTTTTGAAAACAGTTAAGAAGTTAACTTTGCAGGATTAAAAAATCGTCAAAATGCATTAAATAAGTTTGCCTTTAACTTCTTACAAAATATTTCGCACAGAGGACGAAAAACGAATTTAAAGTATTATTAGTTACTTTCTAAGACAATCTCTGAAAAAAGGTAATTAGCAAATTAAAAAAAAGCCAAAAGGTATTTAATTAGTTTATCACTAATTTCTGAGAATATATTTCGCAATGCTTGTAAGCGATAGAAAAGAAAAAAGATATTAATCTAACGTGCTACCAGTTATCTTCTTAAAAACTTTCTGAAAAATTATTAAGTAGCATATATTTGGAAAATTAGAAACACTCGTGTCAAAATACACTAAATAAATTATTTTTTAAATTTGTAAAATATTTTCTAAATATGACTAATTTATAGGCAAGGATAAATAAGTAGTAAATAAATTAATTTACAAATTTTCTTTTAGCATTAACTAAAACAAAAGGCAATAAAGAAATAATTTGCGAAATGTTATTTTATTGAATTTAATTTTAAATTAAGTATTTCTTGTTTAGCGTTTCTTGTTTAAGTTAAACAGAATTAAATTTTAAGTACAGAACACAAAAATTTAGAGATATACAAGAAAACTAAGACTGGTCATATTCCTGTAAAGTGCCAGTATTAAAAGTTTTAAGTCTTCGTCCAAGTGTTTGGTGATTATTTGAGCACTAATATATGAAATTGTATCATACCTTTAATAATTTACCACATTTTTTCTCGTTTTTTTCCTCTGTTATGCAGATATTTTATATTTTTAGTACAAAATGAAACTTGGACTCACTTACAAGAAAGTAAAAAGTAGGCCAGACAAACATTTTTTACGCCATTGATTGAACTTATCAAATTAATTATTTTGGACTTACATTTTATAACTTCACTATGTTTTTATAAATATATGTATATAACAAAGCATATAAATAATTTTTACTCCAAAACCATATTACGTATGTGAGTCACATATAGTATGCTACAATGAGTAAATAAATCTGTTTCCCAATCTTAGTTTTAGAATCTTATTATTATTTACCGTCCCTTAAATGTTTGTAAAAATAAAACATTAAAATACATAAAAAACCAAGAACTTAAATATTTTTAGTTAACAAAAATTTAAAGTCCCAGAGATTTGGACACAAAATTAAAAAGCTATTATTTAAATTCACTTAAACATTTTTAGAAATGCTTTCGACAAATTTCAAAGTTAAAACTTCTTAAGGAAGTTAATTAAATTTTTTAAATATCTATTTAATAAAGTTAAAGCAATGAGATGTAAACATTTATTTTATTTTCCAATATAAGCCAAAAAAGTAGCTTCCAGGAATATAAATATTTTTTAACAAAAACTTAACCACAATAATGATTCGTACGGTATGATAATCTTAATTTTCTTAACAAAAGTGGGTGTACAATTAAACTTCTTCATAAAACCTAATAAAACATGTAAGATTTTAATTTTGTCGTGAAAAGATGAAATTAATGTATATTAAGCTTTGGTAGCACCTGTACTAAAATATTTATCTGGTCTGGTAGCATATTCTGCAAAGCAGATGAGAAATACAAATTATTCTGCACAATTGAGAGATTTTTTCTCTCTCTCGCTCTCAGCTAAAAAAAGTTTGTTGGAAAAAGTTTGTTATTTTCTCGCACGTGAGAATTTATTATTTTTTGCTGGTAGAAACGAATGTCAAACTTCATATAAAAAAAAATTGTAAACAGATTTTTATATATGGAGTTTGACAGTAGTGTACACCGCGAAAATTAATGAATTCGCCTACGCTGCTACATGGTAATTGATTCGCCTTGCAGAGGAGATTATAACTTTTGACACTCAAAGAAGGAGAAATCACAATAGTCACCTGGGCTGTTAAGGCCACCTGTTGTTAATTCGCCTTGGTTTTTGTGTAAGTAATATTAAATACCAAGGCGAATTATCAATTTGCCTTGATTAAATACCATTTATGCCTAAAACCTTCAGTTTCAAAAACTTTAAATGTAACGATCATTGTGTTCTTTGATTAAACAATTATCTACACATTTTTTATGTTTTTAAATTTGGATTAATTGTTGCATTTTATTTACACCCTGTTCAGACATACGCTTTAATTGCGCAATTAAAGAATTTACGTAATAAAGGCCTTAATTGAGCTCAATTTACCATATAAAAAGTAAATTAATAAATTGAGCAATTAGTACTTAGTTGCATCACTAATTGAATAAGATGCGAAATGCAACCCTTTTCAACAAGTATGTTTAGTCTGGGAACTATGTTCAGTGAGAAGAAAAAATTCGTAAAATTGACAATCCGCAAGTAAAAATATAAACAAACAAATAAAAAGAAAATGGCGGGTCATACGAAAATGGCTTTGAAAGTTCCAACTTCAAAGCAACAAAAAAAGGCCATGTTGTTTTTGTAATAAAAAGACAAATCAGCTGGGCGGACGACACTACCTGTAAATATGCCTTGTGCTAATTGAATAAGCTTAATTGAGCATGTGTGAACACCAAATTAAATTGCCCAGTTAAAATTAACTTAATTAAAAAAGCATGTATGAACAGAACAAACTTTCAAATTGGGAACATTGCAGCAAATTAATGACAACTTCTTTTAATTTGTTAAAAATGCAACCATGAACCATGAATACAACTCTATATCGGTAAGAACAATAATAAAGTTTAATAATAGTGCAGTAACGACCATTTCGATATACGAATTTTAATCATAAAGAGGAGACATAAAAAAATAGAAAATGGCGAACTTCGGTTTGATTTTCATTTCGGAACTTCATGTTAATTTTTTTGTTTAATAAAAATTTTACAGATAAAACAATTGTTGCAAATTAGCAAAATCAAACTATAACCAATTAATTTAACTAATAAACGTGAGTGAAAACTTTAAATTATTGTTGGAAATAAAGTAAATGAAATTGCAATAAGCAAAAAGTAAGCTGAAAGAAATTTTTTTTGCCAAAATTTGTAAGACGAAAAATGGTCATGAAGTGAACGAACCTCAAAAAGGAGGAGTATGATAAAAAAATAAAGGCTAAATTAAGAAAGCCTTATGTTTTGCAAAAATAAAATAGTTTTTATTGTTTTGACTTTTGTGCAATGGTGCTGGTGTTTTCAAGCAAAAACTATTTTGCTTAATATTTTCATGACAAGTACATAAGATTCAGCAAAGGCAAGTGAGTACACCTTTTGGCAATTTGGTTTTTCTTTAGGTTTTAAAAGTATATATATATAAAAAATGTTATTTTCTATAAACTAAAAATTATTAAATTTTTTTGTTCCTTTTGTTTCCTAATTTACGGCGAAATTTTTTCGTCGTTGCTGTTAGTTGTTTTTGTTTTGCTTAAAAACGGAAAATTCACACGAAAACACAAATTTTGACACTAAAAAGAGAGTGTGCATAAAATATATGCATCTTTATTTTTCTTGTTATATGCAATAGATTGAAATACCGTATTTTTTATATAAGAATTCCATAGTTCAGAAAGAGATAGTTGTAATGGGTATAGACAATGTTTTGGTTTTTTGCAATATATCCAGTGTTGCATTGTTTAAAAGTATACAGAGAACTGTAAAAAAATAAAGAAAATTTAATAATAAATCCTAGTTTTATAGTTAATTGAATAATAAAATAAATGTTTTAAAAAAAGAGAAAAATTTTTATGTAAAACAACCCTCAAACATTTGAAGTTTAAATTTGCTAAAAAAAACTATATGTAAAAAAACTTATCAATTGTTTAGAAAAATGATTTATTTTAATCAAAATTATTAAATCCGTATTGTAAATTTACTGGTAAAATTTTTTAAGTGATTAAATTGTATTATTTTAGATTTTTGACATCACTTCATTTCTCACGTACACTGACAGTTGTGAGAGAGCAAATAAGAAAATTTTTGATAGATTTCAATTTCTTTAAAGAAGTAGTTGTAATTTTTTTATATATTAAGTGGCTCGACTAACGCATTCATAAAATTAGAAAATAATATATTATCTAGTGTGAGAATTGAAAAGTGAATAAAGAAATAAATGTTAAAAATTTACTTTGCATTACATAAAAAATACGAATGATGGCTTTAATTTAACAAAAAGAAGAAAAAAGAAAATATTTCTTGCTCTTCTATGCGTAAAATAACTTATCTCGTCTAAATGAATTAAGTTTTGTTTCTCGTTAAAAAAATTGTTCAATATAATACTTTTTTAAGTCAATTTCACTGCCCCTCTTACGCAGATTGTGGAAATCGTCATCTGCTTGAAAAATATTTTCGTCGTTGCTCTTTGTAGTGTCATTTATTTTTCGGTTGTTGCTTTAAATTTTTTCTTTTTTTAATTTTCTAATCGTGTGTATGTGTGCCGGGCTCTTTTAAATCCACTGCTCTTCTAATACTATTCAGGAACAAAAAATAATTTTTATTCAGTTCTACAACTGCCTGTTTACCCCCCTTTTAACGCCTTAAAAAAATGATAGCAATAATAATAACAACAATACCTTCGTTATCTTTCGTGTATATGTAGCGCAGCAGATTTTTATTATTAAGCACCATTATTTTAGCAAAGAGAGTATTCAGAGTATCCAATAAAGAATAAAAATAAAACGAATAAGAAAAATATCTATGTATTTAGCGCTCAGCAACAAATATAAAAAACAATCAATTAAATAATAAAAAAAAAAACAAGAAACTCACCAGCAAAACTATGGATAACAAATTCCTAATTTTTGTGTAAAGCCTGCTAATAAGTAACAATTATAAAAGGTATTGTCACATTTGATCTAATTTATTTTTAACAAAATTATTGTTGTTGTTTTTTTAATGCCGACTCCACAAATCCATATTTTTTCTCTTTAATTTGAAACATTATATTTGCCTGCGAGACTTAAATATTGCAGATTATATGTCATATTGACATCTTTACAGTAAAGTTAAGTTTAACCCTAGAACGTCATCCTTATTTTTTGTACAGTAACGTCATCCTTCGTCATTTTGACTACGACGAACGTTTAGTGAATATAATACATGTCATGAGCAAAAGTAGGTACCAAAATAGCTTTTTTATTTATATTTAGATCTTTTTTAATTAATATTAAACAAAACCAGATTGCAAGCAACTATCGCTATACAAAAAATTAGATCAAAACAAAAAGACAAAAACAGGTTTGAATTTAAGAATAAAATCGCCCGTCGTCATTTTGACGAAGGATGACGTTGCAGGGTTAAAATTGATATTTGTAATCAGTAGGTACAATAATTAATTTAAGAAGAAAAAGTTTATTGTCTGCCTAATTTTTTTAATTTTTTTTTTTAATACCTATTCCTAGTATTTCTCAGTAGATTGGAAGTCAGTTGCTAATCTTAAATAGAATGCGATGAAAAAATAAAAAATATCTAATTTTTAGAAGTTGCTTAATATCATGTTTTATATATAAAAGGAAAGTTTATAAATGCGATTATTTTAGAGTATTGCACGTTTTGGTGATGAAACAGTGCTAAACATTTTTTCAATGAATTTGATGTATAAACACGACATATTGTCATGTAGACACTCATTTTAAGTGTTGCCGTTTTTCATAAAACTCGCATTTTTTGGGCAATGCAAAAAAGGACATGGCTAAAAATTTTAGGACGATGCATGGGCGCACTTTGAGTTTACAGATTTAATGGTTAACTGTTAAAAATCCTATATGCATCGTGTAATAAAATTTTAAGTCCATAATAAAAAAGGTTGGCAATTTGGATCGCAGCTATGGAATTTTTACAAATTAAGAAGTTTTTGTCAATTGGAAAAAAATGTGTAAACATTTTAATTTGAAGGAGATATTTCTATACTCTTAAAGATATTGGATTTCATTTTTATACCCTTCATCACAAAAAGTGGAAAAAGGGTTTGTCATTCCGTTTGTAATTTCTACAATATCCATTTCTGATCCCATAAAGTATATATATTCTGACTTCTTTTGTATAGAAAAGTCGATTAAATAATTATTTAATTAATAATAATAATAAAAAAAAATATATATGGGGCGAGAGAGAATTATAAAATAAGAAAAAAATATTAAGTAAAAAAAATTGGCGCTCGCCCATATTTTCCGAGCCACGGCCCTCTGAAATTTTCAAATGTTTTAAAATATCAATATGGGTTTGATTTTAATGCTTTTGAAGAGATCTTTAAGAAAATAATAAAAATTTTTTAAAATGCTTAACCTGTTAAGAGCCGATGGCATTTTAATGTAAAATTATATATATGTACTAGCTGAACCCGGTGTGCTTCGCTACCCCCCTCGTCTATATATATAAAAATGAATGTCTGTTTCATGCCAATATCATATATAGCAATTACTGCCGCCGTTGTTCAAAAAATGCCCAAGATATGAGGATATTAAATTTTGGGTTATATGGGCGAGGCCATGCCCCTTTGTCCACTCCCAACTTCATATAGTCAAGAATATCCTATTGCGAATATTAAATGACGATTGGTCCAGTAGTTAAGACTATATTACGATTTTTAATTTTTCTAAAAAAAGGCGGGGTCCCACCCACTTTTCTCCTGGTACGTATTCCTAATTATGCCAATACCATATGTACCAAATATCGTCGACGTAGGTAAAAAAATGGCCAAAATATGGCGATTTAAATTTTTGGGTTATATGGGCGGTGCCACGCCCCTTCGTCCAATTAAAACTTCATATAGCCTATTATTCCTTCCAGAGTCACAGTAACATGCTGTGAAAATTTCAGAAAGATCGGTCCAAGGGTTTGGCCTCCTATAAAGCACAAATAAACAGACAGACAGACATTTATTTTTATATATATAGAAGATATATAGATATAGTCTTAATTTTTTTTTCAAATCTTTATTACCCTCATATTTGGTTTTTTTTGAGTAAAGTTAGTTCACTAAACTAGATTTGTATAGATGGTGAAGGGTATAGAATATTCGGCTTGGCTGAATATAGCACTTACTAATGGAAAAAGTAGTATATTGGTCTTACTTGATCACTCCAAGGCATTTGACACTGTTGACCATCAAATGTTGTTATTGAAGCTTGACAATATGTTTAAATTTTCTACAACCGCAACAAAATTAATATCTTCGTATTTAACTGGTAGATCACAAATAGTTGTCAATGGTGGTATTGTTTCTTCACCCTTATTTACAACCCGAGGTGTTCCGCAGGGGTCCATACTTGGCCCACTTTTTTACTCAATGTATGCAAATGACCTTCCTTTGCAGGTTAGATACTCTAATATTCAAATGTATGCTGATGACGTACAGCTATATCTAAGCTGTTCAAAAACAGCTATAAATTCTGCCATTAATGAAATAAATATTGATCTAGATAGAATCTATCAATGGGCATCTGCAAATGGACTACTTCTAAATCCTATTAAGTCTAAATGTTTAACAATTGGCAAAATACCGACGGCACTAAGAGAGAATTTGTATATTTCTCTTAATGGGACAAAAATTCAATTGGTAAATACAGCCAAAAATTTGGGAGTTACTTTTAATAGCTCGCTGACATGGTCGGATCACATTAATCAAGCATGTGTCAAAATTTATGGGAAGATTAGAACCCTATGGCAGACTCAACACTTTACACCCATGAGGATAAGAATGATGATTGCCAAAACATATTTAATTCCTTCTCTTTTATATGCCTCTGAGATTTTTGCTGGATGCAATATGACTTTGAAACGAAAGCTCAACATAGCGTTTAATAATATTGTTCGATATGTTTTTGCTTTGAAAAGATTTGAACATATATCACCATATTCAATACATGTACTTGACATGCACCTCAATGACTACATGAAGCTTAAAAATCTTATTTTTTTGCATAAAATAATAACTACAAAAAAGCCCGACTCTCTTTATAACAAATTGGTATTCACATCGTCAGCGAGAAACAATAATATTCGAACATTCAAATACCGAAAGAGTGCTTTTTTTCACCAGTTTTATATATATACCATTTACCTCTGGAACCATCTCCCCCCAAATATTCAACATACTAGCAACGCAGCGCGATTCAAAAACTTGTTAAGTATTTATTACAGAAATTCATAAAAAATTTTATAACAGTAAACGGTATGTTACTTATCTGATTCTAATGCTGTAATTTATAAGATAATTGATCTTGTTGCATTAGAAAAACATTCATTATAAATAAAATAAATAAAAAATAAATAAATAAAAAGCATTTTTCTAGCTTTAAAAATTAATAAGATGAAAAACAAACAACAATGTCAAATATCCGAAGATTTTTCAAATGGGGATCCCATTGCGCCGGTCCCGAAAGGTCTAGAAATTTTGATTCAATCAGTACAGCAGAAAAATATCTGGATGATTAAGTTACGGTGATAGTCCTTGTTAATCTAGTGGGTTGTAGATTTTTACAGTTTTGCTTTGCTCGTAATAAATAGTTTTAAAAATCTTAGTCATGTATACTTTAATTTTTTGACAATGGACTCACTTGAGTATCAAAAGAGTTTTAACTGGCAAGACATATTTTTATTTCTAAAAAATTAATTCCAACATAAAATGTTCGTTAGATCCGGATTTTTTAACTTAAAGAAAAAAGAAAATATTTATTTTTATGCAAGAAAAAACTCTGTATTTTAAATCTCTAATTTTATTTTAAAACCATTTTTATAATCGCATTATTTACATATTGTTTTAACATGATTTGTTTAAAATGTTTTTTTTTCAGCTGGTGTTAAAAACAGACTTATTAACAGTTAAACCCCAAAACAGAGAAAAAATTATTTAATTCCAGTTGCAAAAAAAAAAAAAAATAAACATAACAGTAAATAGTTGCCTAAATATAAGCAATAAATAATATATGAAAAAAATATTTATAATACTTTAAAACACAGAAATCAAACTCAATCGATCTTAAAATAACACAAATTTTTTCATATAAATTAAGCCTCAAAAAATATAAATTGTGAATTATACTTATATATTAAAATAAAACCAAGTGCTTACTTATATAAAAAAGATAAAATAAAAAAAATACAAAAATTTTCATTTTTCTTTTCAATTCAAAAGTAGTTAAACAGCAAGCAATTTTTTTATTTTAAAGCTTTTGTAGCATTATTTATAACATTTACAATTTACAATAGTAAATAAAATATAATGTAACTAAATACTTATAAAAATCAAACATAAATCAACTTCTATATTAAATAATAAAATTAATAAAAATAATATATTATGTTAAATAAATATTAAAATAATTCATAATAGTAAATTACAAAATAATGAAAAAAAACAATATAAATGAAATACCTAGTTTGCTGTAAAAATGATGCCAATGAAAAAATATCAACATAGACGTTTTTTAAAGTTTCCAACAAAACGGTTAAAACTGTAAAAAAAAAACTTCGGAAATAAAGAAATGAACATTCGTAAAAACGTTTACGTTTTTTCCTCTTTTTTTCGTTTTGAAAAATAAATACTCAAAAAACTTTCTTTATCACAGTAAACACCACCATTTAACTTAATTAAAAAAAAAGCAGAGGCAACTTTAAACTTAAAAACAACTAAATTCCTCTACTCAACAAAAAGATGTCTAATTTTTTTGGAATATATTAGTATTCAGTTAACTAAAACCAAATGCAATGGATATGAAGAAAATTTCAAAACCACGGTAAGTGCTGATTTTTCTCCTTTCGACAATAAATTAGTTTTCTTTTTGTATAAAATTTCAAATTTACCTTTTATTAATATTATTCAAGCTCACAATTTATAAATTATTAATTTTAAGTTGAAAGATAAACATAAACCGAACCCGAAAAACTTTTTCGATTTTAAAACGAGTTTACAAAATTTTCAGCATTTTGTTATTTTAAAACGCGCATCTGTCAGGACCTTAACGATAAATTTCAATAGAGAAAGTTTGCTGTTGATAGATGATAAAGAATGCTTAAAGGAATGATACATTTCATTCAACTAGTATTTTAATTTTAATGTTCTCTCTTCAATTAGTATCATACCAATAAAAATTTTAGTTCATCGGAAAATAGAAATTAATTTTCATATAGATCAAGTAAAAATTACATTAAACATTAAGAAAAATCTAGTTGTCGTTAAGAATTATTATTTTTTAATCAAATGTAATTTAATTTTTCAACCAATAATCTGAAATTAAAAACACGACAAATGAAATCCAACCAAACAACAAGAAAGAAAGATACATAAAATTTCCTTCCACATATCTTTTTTATCCTTCCGCATACAGTCAACTTAACTTCCGCCATTATTGTGGGCGACTTCAATTGAGGGTGTTTTTGGGGAGTTTCAACGAAGAAGCGATGTTATAAAAATAATAATGAAACTAGAAAATTGAAAACAAACAAACAAACAAAAGTAAATAAGGACCAGGAGACAGAAAAAATTATATGTTTTTATAGAGTGAATAAGTTAAAACGATTTTTATACAAAATTGGATGCTAGTGAGTTAAAGAATTAAAAAATTTTAGTTTATATTGTTCAATAGTCTGTTATAGTTATGGTTGTTTCTGCAGCAAGTGCAAACAATTCAATCACTCTGAGAAGTGAGAGTAATCTTGTCAATTAGTAAAGGTTAAAATTAAAACGAAAAAAATAACTGTCACTGTTAAATGTTCTATAAAAAGAGAGGAAGTTGTAAATGCTCATTCCTTTGGTTATGCAACTGATATCGAAATAGTGTCATACAACGTGACGTTTTAATCAGTTGATCAATGTAAATTGACATATAGATAATTTATGTAGTTTAGACTTCTCGGTGTTGGTAATACATTAAGGTCGTCTGAATCCATTGATTATAAATTAATCCTGTATGTCTTGTTTATGGTTTAAAAACTTAAATCTCTCATCTCTATTTTTGTTTTTATTTAATATTAGAAATTTTGAAAAGGTAAAAGTGATAGCAAACCTACACAAAATATTGTATCGTTTCAGGTATTTATAAATAACGTAAAAATATATAATAAATAACGTAAAATACGATATTTTTTTATTTAATGTTACTGCTTATGTACTCGACTGCTGGAATAGTATCACAATTCTTGTTAACTGCAAATCAAACTGCAAAACAAAAAAATAATAAAAATAAAAAAAATATATACGAGGGCTGCTATATATATTTCTGGCCTGGCAACACTGAGCGCTGCCAAGTGCAATCTGACATTTCCATTGTAAAGTTAGTCATTTTTAAGCATAATCGTACTCAAAACGTTTTGACGTACGACCATTATTTGTGTTGTTTACAGTGACTTGAAAAAATTAATATAGAAAAAAATGGAATTAACTCGTGAACATTTTCGTGTTATCGTTTTTCACAACTTTCGACGTGCATTATCACGACAAGAGTGCATTGGCGAACTTAAATCTTTGTATGGCGATGAAGCACCATCCTATAGCACTGTGAGAGATTGGTATAATGAATTTAATCGTGGCCGAAGCTCGCTCAAAGACGAATTCTGTAAAGGTCGTCCAAAAACGGTTGTTGTGCCAGAGAACATTGATGCCGAGAGATAGAGACATCCTTGGACATTTCTTCCACCAGTTGGATCCCGCACAATTTGAAAGTCGCTCAAAAAAAGGCTCGTGTCGATTAGTGCAAAGAAATGTTGCAAAAATACGATTGCGGTGCTTCAAAAGACGTTTATAAGATCATCACAGGTGACGAATCATGGATCTATGCGTATGACCCCGAAACGAAACAACAATCGACCGTGTGGGTCTTCAAAGACGAGCAAAATCCAACGAAATTTGTTCGTGGAAGAAGCACTTCGAAGCAAATGGTCGCCTGTTTCTTCGGCAAAACTGGTCATGTGGCGACTGTTCCGCTTGAGCAACGTAGGACGGTCACTTCTGAGTGGTACACTATAATTTGTTTGCCTGAAGTCATCGGAGAAATTCGAAAAAACAACAAGAGAAGACGAATCATTGTTCACCATGACAATGCGAGCTCTCACACATCGGCTCAAACGAGAGTGTTTTTGACCGGCCAAAACGTCGAATTAATGGGTCATCCGCCGTACAGCCCTGACTTGGCACCTAATGACTTCTTCTTGTTTCCTCACATCAAGAAAAAAATGCGTGGTCAACAATTTTCGTCGCCAGAAGAAGCTGTTGAAGTGTTCAAAACCATGTTTTAGAGGTGTCTCAATCGGAGTGGAAAAAGTGCTTCGACAACTGGTTTGAGCGCATGCAAAAGTGTATAAATCATGCTGGAGAATACTTTGAAAAACAATAAAACCATTTTTGATTATAAATATTCGCATTTTCACTATTAGGCCAGAAATATATAGAGCAGCCCTCGTATATATTTGGTTCGTTCGTAAAATCACTATCTGAAATTATGAAATTATATTCTTTGATAAGAAAATTTTGTAAACACGTGTTAGCTCCAGATCAGATAAGAACAAAAAAATGTGTATTTTAAATTAACTGAAGAATTTTAAAAGTCGTGTACTTGAGAACATAACTCACGGATTTCAGGAACTTCGTTGTAACTGCCATCCCTAAATTAGCGCGTAAGACGCACAGCAAAGTAATTCATAGCTTTTGCGCTGGAATGTCATCCCTAAAAAACAGCAGAGAAATTTTGACAGTTATCTTGAGCTTTACGCGCTAATTTAGGGATGGCAGTATGGAATATTAAAACTTTGTTATACATATAACTACTTAAGTTAAATTATCATAAACTTGCTTTTTGTACAGAGCGTTGCTTGGGTCTTAAATTAGGTTGTTTTCAGGGGCAGGTGAAATAGATATCCTTTTAATACAATCAAAGAAGAAACAATTTAAAATCGAAAGAACAAGGAAAAAATATATATTATGGTCTACGAAACTGCGCCGCCTATTGGGTCTAAGCTATAAGACCTGTAAACAAAAACATTGAAAATCGAAAAATAATATATACGAATGGATAAACCCATGATTTTTATACCCATGCTTTTATATATGTGTTTCCCATTTTGTCTCTTACAGATCAGTTATTCCAAATTTTATATACTTTAATCCGCTATCTAGATAAGGATTTGTCTATTATTAACTTTGTGTTAAAATCAATTCGGCCATATAACAGTGCACATTTTTTCTACTTCGCGTCTGATTTAAAAAAAAAGACATGGACTATTGCGCTATCTAGATAAGAATCTACATATCTGTCATTCATATTTCATTTAAAACCGGTTAAGCCGGAAAAATTGTCACTTTTTTTCTTTTTAAAAAAGGCATAACCTATTACGCCCCTAGCTAAGAATCCATCAGCACAATCATGATTATTCTCACGGAATTTCTTATTCAAGGAAAAAATTTTCTCGTGCAAAGATTCTTCCTAATTTAAATTCCGTGGGAACAAAATAATAAAAAAGTGACTTCATCGTAACTTTATAATTCATAATATCTACTTTTTTCCTCGAATTTGTTTCACCTTCCTCAGTCAATGAAAAAGGGGAAAAATTATTGATTGGAGAAAAGCGAAAAGTGAAAAAACTCGCACGGAATTTTTGTTTATAATTGGGCTGTATGTGTTTAAAATTTCCTTAAAATAAGTTGAGTGGTATAATTTTGCCATATTTTTCACTTCTCTTCGGGTCCAAGTTTTAATAACAGAAAAAACCTTTTGCAACCTTCATTAAATTTTTAGGGTCCTTATAAATTTGGACCTCGGGTTCAAGTTTAGAAAAAGATTAATGTAAAGAATATTTTACTAGCTGCTCAAGGATTTGTCTATGTTTCAACTTTTATTAAACCTGTAATTGAGGCATAAACAAACAAACTTTTGAACAGATTTTTTTATATAAAAATATTAAATAAGATTTGATTGTATCTACGAACAATGTTTCAGTGTATTCGAATGAATTTCTATTTATTTGCTTATTTTTTACTTTCTTTGTAACCACGAATGTTTCATTTTTTTGTTTGCTTTTGCTTTCGTTTCGTTTTGCTTTAGCTATTTATTGCCTTTCCTAGTATTGGTTTTTGTGCACAGTGTGATCTAGTATCATGAGTTTTTTTTTCTTTCTTTCTTTTGTTTTTGCAATTGAGTAGCAGTCAACAAGTGAGAATGACAGAAATTCCGTAAAGGCATAGACAAATCTATGTCATTGCTCATTGGCAAAGCCTATTGCAATGATTGATTATGTTCTTGCTTGTATGGATGACTGGCATTTGTAGTTGCTTTGATACTTGCAGTGTGTCTGTAAGCAAACAGTTAATGTCATTGAAATATATTTTTATTTTATTATATTTTTGAGCTTAACTTTTTTTCTTTTTGTATTTTTGTCTTGAGTTTTATTTCACATTCTTTATTGTCTTTTTAAAAGTATGTTTTTATTCTCTTCAGTTAATTAGTGGTCAAGGTTATTGTAATCTCTAACTTAATTTAAGTTCTTTTTTTGTTAATTTTTCGTGCTGCGAGATCATATTTAAACGTGCTTGAGTTTGATTGTAGGTAGGAATTTATTTTAAGAAAAAGTTAATTAAAAACTAAAAACTTTTAAAGTCAATTAAGGGAAAACAGTTTTAAGATATATTGTTTTTCAATTGCGGCACTTTATAGTAAAGTAAAAGAACATCTAACTAACACTACAATGCACAGAGATATGTTAATAAAAGTTAAGGCCAACAACTGGTTTAACAAATTAATATTTTCTTCATTATACTACTTTTTTTTTAACTAAAAACAGGTAAAAGAGCTGTATTCGGCTTTGCCGAATCTTATACATATACGCCTCACCATCTAAGCAAATCTAGCTTAGTGAAGTAACTCATCAAAAAAGGAAATATTGGGGTGACAGAGAAATAAAAATAAAAAATTTGGTACTCTTAATGGGTTAAGCATTTTTGAAAAATTTTAGTATTGCCTTAAACATCTCTTCAAAAGTTTTTAAATGATACCCATATTGAGTTTTAAAAAAATTTGAAAATTTCAGAGCCCCTTGACTCGGAAAATATGGGCGAGCGCCAATTCCCTATCGCCTTATATATGCATTTATTTTATTGAAGTTGCTTCATTGTTCTAAATGACATGCAAAAATTAGAGGGAAGCGTGGTGTTGTGCCTGCTGCCTCGAAGGACATGGACCGATCATGCTGATTTCCAATAGCACCTCTTTCGATACTATATCCGATCGATTGACATACTTATTGGTTTTTTTTTGTGAAATCAAGTTTGCCTCGGCAACACTAACACGGACGGACAAACGAACATCGCTCAAACGACTTCGCTATGCATAAGAAGTCAGTATATATATATACACTTTATGGGGTCGGAAATGAATATTGTAGAAATTACACACGGAATGACAAACTTAAATATACCCATAAAATAAAGAACATGGCAATAAAATGGTTATTAACAACAGGACATCATGAGTCAGAGAGTAAATCATTTAAATATGCCATTTAAATATATTGTTGTAAATCTTGTCCTGTCACTGTGCAGAGATAACCAATTATCGACCACCTTTCTCATCACTGAACTGCTTCGTCTTGCAGCCACTTTGTAGTACAAGTCGCACTTTGAGCAGTTCCATTATTTTATTCTTATTACGAACAAATTTCTTAAATTTTTTATTTGGCCCTAAAACCTCGAAAAAATACAGCAAATAATTATTGAATTCGTATTTATTATTTTTTTCTGGCCTATATGCATTTTATTTTATTTTTAAGCGCACGTGCCCTATCTCCATTTTGTTTGAATTTTAATTGCTTGCAAATTTTTCTTTCTTTCTTTGGTGTTTGGTGACATTAAAATCATATAATTTGCCTTCTTTGCTCACGTTTAAGGTATTTTTTTAATAATAATTTGTTATTGTTTATCGCGATTCGTAAGCTGTTTTTTGCTAACAGTATTCGGCTTGTTATTTTTACAATTGTTTGCGAGAGCAGCAAAAAAAAAAAATAAATAAATAAACAGAAAAAAAAAAACAAAAGCAATCAGCAAAATAATAAATTATTTACTACACTATATTACCACCCACTATGCATGCAACATGTGGATTATTTTATCAATTTACTATTAAAAAACAACAACACAACTAAATATTGTCACAAGATATGTACGCACAAGGTACATATGTGTATTCGTATGTTGTTTGTTTTATACGTGCTTGACTTGAAAGTTTGTTGTTGGGTTTAAAAAAGAGAATAAGAAATGTCTCTCTTTAAGCTTACTTAAAAGAAAAGCTGCGAAATACTTTTATTCGTTTTCACGACAGTTGGATCTTCGTTTTGGTACAACCCGAGTCAATCTCGGCCAAAGATTGTCAGTTCAGCAATTTCTGTACAAACCGAAAGTTTTTCTCAGAAAAAAACTCTCGACAGCAGCAGAGCTATTAAAACAACATCTACTTTCATATGTACTTTTTATACCCTTCCCCACAATATAAATTTCCGTCCCCATAAAGTATATATTTTGACTTCTTATGCATAGCGAACTCGATTAAGCGATGACAATCGATCAGACATAGTGTCGAAAGAGGTGCTATTGGAAATGAGCATGATCGGTCCATGTCCGTCGAGGCAGCAGGCCAAACACCATTCTACCACTAATTTTTTCATGTCATTTGGAACACTAAAGTATCTCCAAGCATAACAATAAATATATGAGGCGATAGAGAATTAAAAAATTAGTAAAAAAAAAAACATCAAGTGAAAAAATTGGTGCACGCCTATATTTTCCGAGTTACGGGGCTCTGAAATTTAAAAATTTTTTAAATATTGATATGGGCAGCATTTTAAAGCTTTTGAAGAGATCTTTAACGAAAAAATTGGTGCACGCCTATATTTTCCGAGTTACGGGGCTCTGAAATTTAAAAATTTTTTAAATATTGATATGGGCAGCATTTTAAAGCTTTTGAAGAGATCTTTAACGAAATACTAAAATTTTTTGAAAATGCTTAACCCATTAAGAGCCGATGGCATTTTTATGTAAAATCCCAAATTTGCTTTTTTGATTACTTCACAAAACTAAATTTACATACACACCTGGACAGAAAAATAGGTGCGATTTTTATTTTCTCTTAAATGTACAAAAAATTTATCAAAGTGCTCTTAAAGTCCCAACACCATATACTTTAAATATGGCAATACCGTTTTTAATTAAAAAAGAGGAATCCCGCTATAAAAAAGATTATTATTACACAAACACAATTTTTTTTACGATTAAGGTCCTTTGTGGTGTGGTCATTGAAATAGGTGTAAATTAGCTACAGTTCTTAAATTTAGATTTTTTGAAAAAATATAAAAAGAAAAGTAAGTTTAAAATAAATTTAGAATAAATTCAGTATAAAGAATAATATTAAAAATTATTAGATGGGCCGTGCACAACATTGCAGTGTAGAAGAACGAAGACTTCTGCGGGAGCTTCGAAAGCAAGGAAAAACTTATAAATTTATTGCCACATCGTTAGGGCGATCTCAGAACTTTGTAACCAATGCTCTAAAGGCAGAAAGAGATATTGAAAAACGCGGAGCAATAAAAAAAACATACAAAAGCACTAATAATCGTATAATCATTTTAGCAAAGCGAGATCCTTTCATGACATCGAAAGTGATTGCAAATGAAATTGGGAACGTTGTGTCGTCTAGAACGGTCCGACGCAGATTGGTAGACGCAAATCTACCAGGTAGAATAGCACGTAAGGTCCCTTTGCTTAGACATGCTAATTTGTTTAAAAGGAAAAACTTTGCCGCGCTCATAAAACCTGGAACGGTCCAGAAGGTACAAACAAATGGCGAAATATCCTCTGGAGTGACGAGACAAAGATTAATTTGTTTGGTAACGATGCCGAAAGAAATGTACGCCGCCCGAAAGGAAAGGAATTTTACGTCAAATTTACCAAAAAGACGGTAAAACATGGTGGGGGAAATGTTATGGTATGGGGCTGTTTTTCTTGGGAAGGTGTAGGCCCAATACACCTCATAGAAAACACCATGGACAGATTTGTCTACAAAGACTTGTTGGAAACGCTTATGCTGGCATATGCTGAGGAAAATATGCCACTTGTTTGGAAGTTTCAGCAGGACAATGATCCAAAACACTCGTCGCAGTTGGTAAAGGAATGGTTCCGGGAACATAAAGTGGACGTTGTTGATTGGCCAAGTCAAAGTCCTGACCTCAACCCAATAGAAAATCTTTGGGGGGAGCTAAAGCGAAGTGTTTCTAAGCTTCCTTGCAGAAATAAAAAAGAATTGTGGGACAATATTAAAAACGAATGGTACAATATACCGGTCGATACTTGTCGGAAATTAATTTCATCTATAGAAGCTATTCTTAAAATTAATGGAGGATATACCGGTTATTAATTGTCTTATATGATTTTTGTTTAAAAGACTGAGTTATGTTAGTAAAATCCTAAATTTTTTAATATGCACCTATTTTACTGTCCACTTAAAAACTAGATATCTTGATGAATTTGCTCTTCACTAAGTTTATTTTTTGTTCCTTCTTATATCTACAATATAAATTTAATTCAATAAATAGAATTAATTAATGAAATAATATAAATTATTAAATAAAAGTATAAAAATATAAAATATCGCACAACTTCTGTCTCAAAAACTTTCGCACCTATTTTTCTGTCCAGGTGTGTACTTGTTAAGTTTTAATAAAAATAAAATTTAGGAAAAACCGATTGGTAAATCAGACCCAACTTTCCATAATTGTAAGAATTGTTCTGGTTACTTATTTTTTGATATTGCATGTGGGCGTGGCACTTCCCATACAAAGTAAATATTTATCATGGTGTTTCTTGGCTCCTTCAAATTTTTTTAATTTTGATATTAATATGCATAATGTAGCGAAAAGGCGACTGGATTGGAATATTGGGCTTGGTACAAATTGAAAAATTATTACTGTGCTGCTAGAAAAAAATTTGGACCAGTAACGCCCATATCAATAAACAAAGTTTAGGGAAACGCAGACTGGATTGTGACATTGGGCGTAGTACCCTGAATACGAAATGAATAATTGCTATCATTTTTTAGTGGTTTAGTGATATTTTGCTTGGTAATTTTTACATCAGTATTTGAAATAGTGTTCAACAATAAAATCTTGTTCCTTTGGCATAGCGCATAAGCAGGGGAGTTCTCACATCTTGCGTGCTTTTTCGCACACTCTTTGAATTACTGTTGTTTGTCAACACACATAATTTGTGATTTATTATTTAGATTCTAAACTCTTTCACTTGATAAATATCTGTCCATTTTATCAATGGGTGTCGTGAATCATATTTTTATTAATTTAAGAGATTTTTACTCAAAATTGGACAGTTTTTAAAATTCAAAACAACACAAATTTGGATGAGTTGTTGTATTTCTAAATATTTTATATTTGTTTCTATCGCCCAACAAAAACTTTAAACTGTTAATGTGATTCATGATACACACAGCTCTAGCGTCAGCATCAATCAATTCTTTAGTTCGTCATATATTTTTATTAAACATTGCTTATTTTGTTTAAATTCAAATAATTTTTAAATTTATGTAGTTAATGCCTGTAGATATTTTTTAGTTGTATTTTTTTCGAAACTTTTTTCTTAGAAAATGATAATGTTGTTGTTTTAATTTTTAGAAACCCAATTCTTTAAATGTGAGAGAGAAAATGAAATAGAAACTTTAAAAGCGTGTGTATGTACATATGTACGTGCATCTACACAGGTATAATTTGGCACATTGTCAACAGGCACAAGTTTTATAATCTTTTTTTTTTTTAACAGGTGCAGTTAAATGTAGATAGACTTTCTTTTTCGTTGATAGACGTGTAGTGAGTGAAGGCTTGTTTTTTGTGTTGAATGTTATTAGTAGCAATTTTTAAACTAATTTTTTATATTTACACCAAGAAAAGTAATTTGATATTGATAGAGTATTTTTTATTCTATTTATTTTATTAATTCTTTTGTACTAATCAAATATGTGCAACTGTATTCATAAAAAAATTTTATTGATTCCATTTTCAATTCGCTCTTTGTTGGGGTGCCTGTTATGTCTCTATCGTAGATGTTACGATGTTTGAAATGCTTTCTGTATTAAAAATCAGTACATCATAATGAGGGAAGTGATTTGAATTAAGAAAAACGAAATCAGAATTCAATTTTTTTAGAATCAATGTTTCTGTATTTTTGACTGACCTGTGCCACGCATAATAATATTGTAGTTGTCTTGTTTTAAACAGGGTGGGCTAGAGTAAGTCATCATTTTGTATTATCTATACGTACATATACATGCTGTAACGGGGTAATTTCTGTACATAGAATACTTTTTAACATTTTGTTGTTGGTGTAGATAATAATCGACATGGAATACGAAACACCTATTTTTGGAATTTTTGTCTGTCTGTCTGTGTTCGCTTCACGTAAAAACTACTGGACGGATTTGAACAAAATTTTGTGAGGAGGTCCCTTAGAACCTTGGTTCCAATATAAAATACGTTTTTCATAATAGTAGGCCATTTCGTAAAGAAAATAGAATGGTAATAAACAGTACAATGGTCGCAACTTTTTATTTTTGTACGTGAACAATTTTTAGAACTGTCTACAGAACTCTGGAATAAATATTTAAAAACACATTTTTCTACATTTTAATTTTAAGAAAATTAGGAATGACACGCAAACGAAGTCGTGGGATCTGCTAGTAAAATATATTTTTATTCCAGATGTTGCTTGCAAAAACGAGGTACTGAATTAAGCTTACCAAGCTATTCTCTTCTTGTTTTGAGTATAATATTTAAATGTTTAATGACATATAAATTTGATTTTCTCTATCTGTTTCTATTGTTGTCTCGTTGAAGAACTAACTTCAGCCATTTAATATATCGCTTTGCCCTAGATTTTAGACTTCCTTTCAGTTGTAAACATTTTGTTTTTTTTTTCGAACAAGTCTGAAGGAACTGTTATCCACGATACTTGTTTAACGCCCTTCTGGGTTTGTATGTCATTGTTGCAATAAATAAATTAGTTTGTGGGATCAAACGTATTTAAAATACAAAATAGTACTAAATATGAAGATAAAAATTTTTAGAACTGAACGACTTTTTTTTTTTTTGTTTAATTTCACAATTAGTCTTTCTTTCCCTTTTATTTCTGTGTGAGGTTTTGTTCCATAAACACTAAAAATCAGGTAACTTTTATCTAAATCATAATTTTTTCCATATATTTAAAGTTTAGTTTGATTAATATGACCGTAGTTGTATGTGTGTTTATTTGTTTATATATATATCGTGCTAATTTGTTCGCTATATTTCTACTTTTTTGGGTTGGAACGCATTCAAAGTAAATGACATTGAATGTTGTGGCGTATTTTACTGGCTCTTAGTAGAGTAAAAATTTGTGTGCTTCTCTCTTGGGTGTTTTGATTGTTTTGATCACCAATGTTGCCAGATAATTTTTTCATAATATTAAAAAAATCGTCAAAATGCCTACATAAAAAGTAAGAACGATAAAAGAAAGGAAAAATAATTAAATACAAATAAGCTGAAGGAATTCATGTTGTATTATAGAGCGGAAGATTCGGGATTGAAGACTCTCCGAACCCCACTGTGAACCCCTTATAATCGTATATTTTATTTGATACCATCATCTCAGTGCCCAGAAAGTAATCTCACAGAAAATTTATCGTGTGTTCTTCAAATAAGACTAGCAAAAAATCGAATAGAAATTTTTAGCAAAGTTAAAAAATAAATCTGCCGATAAAAAAATGTATTAACCAGACCTTTCTAGAAAAATAATTGAAATAAAATTTGTAGTAAAAATTAGCTTTTTCTTTAAAACGTCAGGTGTATAAATAGAAATTTGTATACCTAAGATCGAGATTTTTATTTAAAATCACCATTTTTATTTAACTTTTTACTTGGTTTGGTTATTTTAGAGATGGTGATAGCAGTAACGCACTTTATGTAAAAATTTCAAGTAAACAACTACGATTCATGGTAAAGTGAAAGACAGACAGATATGCATTGATACGCTCCCGTTGTCACAATAAAAATTACCTTTTTCAAGAATAAACTATAAATTTCTTCTGTTTTTGTTTAAAAAATTTGCCAAAATAATATTTTATATAACTTTTTTTATTAACTAATCTCTATAAATACTTACTGCCACATTCGTGAAAATAAAGTTATTTTTAAATGTGATTTATTATAAAATTTGTCAATTTTAAGTATACATTAATATTTTATGCATACGGTAGTTAGTTCACAGTTTTCATCTCTACTTTTGTTTTGTTTTATATGTTTGACAATTAAATTAATTGTTAACAAATTTGAAGAAAATTAATTTTCACTTTCACCCAAATTAAACAAAAACAAATTCGAATAAAATTTTATAAATTTCTTTTCTTTCTTCTCTACTTTATCCGTGAGAATAAGAATAACAGTTATTAATGTTTTTGCAGATAATTTGTTCAAAATATCGTTAAAACACACTTTAAAAAATTTACAAATCTGGCAACATTGATTTGCTTATTTCTGAGTAAAATATTAAAACAAGATTTTAGGCTTTGTGTGTTCAATATAATATTGATTGCAATTAAGGTCGTGTATACATTTTGTTATTGGTATTATCTTTTTTGAATATTAAATAAATTTATATATCTCACGTTAACTTTTAGAATTTTCTCTGCGTTTCCGAATTAGCTCTTTGCTTTTTAATGTGTCTTTAACTTTGTTAAAAAAATAGTAATTTACTTTAAATGTTTTATAAAAATAATTTAGCGCATATTGTTTACGCCAATGAACTGTAATTTTTAAATCTTTACTAAGAAGTTCAAAATGAATCAAAATGATTTATATAGCTAAATTTTGATTTAAATTATTTAAAAGGTTTAAACATAATATTACGTTATCGACTCTAGTTTATGTTTCGGATATCGAAAGGGTAATTGAAAAGGTCCTAAGTAAACATTTATTATTGTGTATTAAAAAAGGCACTTTACACCTTTTTGACCGTTCATCATGCAAGAATAGTTGAAATTTCAGCTTTTTTGGTCTTTTTTATTACATTGGTTATAATTTTTTTGAGCTACTGGCAGAAAAAATAAAAATAAACAATCATTCTAAGTCGTACAAAATTGTGTATCTAATTTGGTATTCAGTTAAAGAAGCAACAAATAGCTTTGGCGACATATGTACCACGTAAATACATCTGTGTCTTTCGATATTCTGCAAAAGGAGTTTAATTAAACGTACTGCAGAGAGATAAGCGTTTTAAAAAAGAACAATAAAAACTTGGGGCTTCAATTTCTAAATCAAATATATTTATCTATTGGAAATATTTTTAAATTAAAAAAGTTTTCTTTGAATTGAAATCTCTAATAAGTTTAGATATAGTCTTATGAGAATTAATTATTGTTCTTGATTAGTAAAACAGTCAAGTAGACAATGGCGTTGCACATGCAATAGCATACATTTTTTTTAATGGTAAGCAAAAGAAAATTTCATTTACCTTCACTTTCTGTGTCAATTGATGGTCTTGAAATATTCTCTTATACTATACCCTTCTTCAGTATTAGCATAAGTATGTGTTTAATACTTTAAAGCCGCAAACCCCATTTAATAACCAGCCACATTTCTGTTTCCCTTGATAAAAACCGTTAATTAGAAAGCAAACTCCTGTTCTTATTCAACTCCAGATTCACAAAATAAGAAAATATAAGCAAAAAAACTTTATGTACTGGACAAGCAATTCGTCTAGAAAATTCTCATAAAAACCACTTAGTTTTGGGATTTTTTTTTATTTTAATTTAATTTCATTTTAAAGACGAGAGTAATCTATTAATAATAAGTAATTAAATCTAATATTTTTTTGGTGTTTTTTATGTCGCAATCAAAATAAGATAAGAAAATATAAGTGAAAACCCTGCTTCAAGGTTATTGTTTCTTTGAATTTATTTTTTATGGGTTTGGCTCTGGGATGTTAAGCGAAAGTAAATTAAACAGCTTCCAAAATTGTACTAATATAATCCAAGACATAATTTTATATATTTTGATCAAAATCTGGGAAAATAGAATAGGATTAATTTTAAATTCATTTTTTATTAATCCTATACATTTGGGAAGAATGACGAATTTTTCGTTGTCAGAAAACATAAAATACATACATATGTATGTATATATGAAATTGCGCACAATCAAAGCGTCTATACATCTGACATAACTGGTTGGCAATTTCTTCTAGTACTAAATATGAATGAAACAATTCTTTTAAAGTAAATCTTTTTGTATAAAATGAACAACAAGAGAGAACTGAAAAATTTTGAAAATGTAACAAAAGTACTATTGCACTTTTAAGTTAAAATTGTATCAAAAAGGTGCAAATGAACCAGTTTTGATAGCCCTTGTTTGGCAGTGTGCTTGCTACTTTATTCTTTCTATCTCTACCTCCACTCTATCTCCCTCTTTCTCTCTTCATTTATAAATTTTTTATATTTACAAAAATAATCTCCTTATTTTTTTTAATGATTGGTTACTAATCTACAGAACGAAAAATAAAAGTGAAAATTTATAAAATGTACTCAAAGTACTATTGCGCTTTTACGTTAAAATTGTATCAGAAAAATATAATTGACCCAGTATTGACAGCCCTTTTTTAGAAATGTGGTTGCTACTTTGTTCTTTCCATCTCTATTTATTTCTCTCTTCATTTATATATTTTTTATATTTAAAATAATAATCTCATTACTTTGTGCTTTTTTGTTGATTGGTTACCAAACTACAGTTTCAGCAATTGACTTACATTTTTGAACTTTCTTGAATTTAAAATTTCTTAAGTGCTCCATTTATGTATTATTAATGATCAGGGGTCAAGGACATGAGACAGGTTTTTTATATTCGTTATGTTTCTTTCCATGAATTGAAAAGAAAACAACATTTAAAATACAAACAAAATTAATTACTATTTCTTTAGCATTCTTCGTAACCATCCACATAAGCAGTCATCAACTGTAGATATAATTTTTTTAGTCAACTAATATGAATAAATGAAATGCGAGAAATTACATTATATGGTAATTATTCTTATAGAAAAGAAAATTGCAAGTCTAAATGCAACTTTGATCGCATAGAAATTTTTATTTTATAAAAAATTTTTAAAGAGAATATGGAACAGACCTGTCAAATAATCTGCCACACTTTTTTTGGAGACTTATGCGATCATTGAGTGTATCATGCATTGCCTCAACTGATTCAGAATTAACGAAGTACATACACAATTATTCAAACTCCAAACTTTAATAAAAAAATGCTTTTTAAACATATGTAAATCTAAAGTATATATAATACTTGGAATTTGTTTATTACTATTAAAATTTCATTGCCATTGTTTGAAATAATGACAACGAAAAAAATTATATTATAATTTAATGTGAATGGTTTTTTTCGATTTACAATTTTTTTTTACTAATGGTAATGAAATTTCAGTGAAATCGTTTAATTACTAATTACAATTGAATAAAAAACTAGTAAGAGTTTTCGGCTACACCGAATCTTATATACCCTTCATCTTATATGTGTGTAAATCTAGTAAAGTAATTCCAATCAAAAAAGCAAATACTGGGGTGGCAGAGAATTAAAAAATATGAAATGCCATCGGCTCTTAATGGGTTAAGCATTTTTAAAAAACTTTAGTATTTCCTTAAAGATGTCTTCAAAAGCTTTAATGTGATACCGATATTGATATTTTAAAAAATTTAAAAACTTCAGACCCCGTAACTCGGCAAATATGGGAGAGCGCCAGTTTTTTCACTTGATAATTTTTTCATATTTATTATTTCTCTATTGTCCCATTGCCTTCAAAATGATATGAAAAAATTAGAGGCTGATTTCCAATAGCACCTCTTTCGACACTATGTCTGATCGATTGGCGTATTTAATTTTTCTTTAGCTGATCCAGTGCCTCGGCAAGAAGTCAGATTATATATGGGTTGGTGAATGGTTATTGTAGAAATTACAAACGGAATGACAAGCTTAGTTATACCCTTTTTCCACTTTTTGTGGATAATATTATATAATGCTATTTCCATCCATTTTTATCGCAGCCCAAACAGAAATTAACTAGAGATGAGTATGTGGTAAACAAAATTCTATCAAATAATTTTTTCTTTCGCAGGCTCATATTTAAGTTGATTTATATACACTCTATAACTAAATAATATATATTTTTTCTACAATTTTTATGAAAATTTTTTTTAAAAAAAAATTTTTTTAGGGTTTTAATATTATAAGCTTTTAAATTAAATACAGCATATGTCGTTTAATAAATTATCGATTTGTTATTTTCTCTACGTGACAATGCGCTAGCTAGATAGAAGTAGTTTTTTTTTGCAAGTTATAAATTGTAATTAATAGCTGTAACTATCTATGATGTGTGTGAAGATAAATACGTCGAGTTATATATGTTTTTGACGTAATGACTTACGTAAAACATATATGAGTGTGAAGTTAAATATGTTTGACGTAACATCATACAAAGAAAAACACGAATTGTTTTACATTTTTAAATATATTTAACAATAAATTTGTAGAAAATAATAAAATTTATGCGATTTCAACACCTTCTTAATTATATCTACATAAATTAAAATTATTTTTATTAAAAGTCAGTACATCAAATTTTGGTCTCTAAGATATTTTGACCAATGTGGCCAAATGCAGAGGTGGCACACAATGCCACCTTATGGAAACTGTTTACTCTGGTCAGTACTATTGCTCTATATAAACACTTTTTTCAAATTGAGTTTGTGAGTAGTGAAAAAATGATGAAAATTTTATTTGGGCCATATGAGTGGTTTCTGTGAAGGATTTTGGCCAATGTGGCCAAATGAAGAGGTGGCACGCAATGCCACCTTATGGAAAGTGTTTACTAGGGTCACTACTATTGCACTATATAAACACTTTTTTCAAATTGAGTTTGTGAGTAGTGAAAAAATTATGAACATTTTATTTGGGCCATATGAGTGGTTTCTGTGAAGGATTTTGGCCAATGTGGCCAAATGAAGAGGTGGCACGCAATGCCACCTTATGGAAAGTGTTTACTAGGGTCACTACTATTGCACTATATAAACACTTTTTTCAAATTGAGTTTGTGAGTAGTGAAAAAATGATGAAAATTTTATTTGGGCCATATGAGTGGTTTCTGTGAAGGATTTTGGCCAATGTGGCCAAATGAAGAGGTGGCACGCAATGCCACCTTATGGAAAGTGTTTACTAGGGTCACTACTATTGCACTATATAAACACTTTTTTCAAATTGAGTTTGTGAGTAGTGAAAAAATGATGAACATTTTATTTGGGCCATATGAGTGGTTTCTGTGAAGGATTTTGGCCAATGTGGCCAAATGAAGAGGTGGCACGCAATGCCACCTTATGGAAAGTGTTTACTAGGGTCACTACTATTGCACTATATAAACACTTTTTTCAAATTGAGTTTGTGAGTAGTGAAAAAATGATGAAAATTTTATTTGGGCCATATGAGTGGTTTCTGTGAAGGATTTTGGCCAATGTGGCCAAATGAAGAGGTGGCACGCAATGCCACCTTATGGAAAGTGTTTACTAGGGTCACTACTATTGCACTATATAAACACTTTTTTCAAATTGAGTTTGTGAGTAGTGAAAAAATGATGAAAATTTTATTTGGGCCATATGAGTGGTTTCTGTGAAGGATTTTGGCCAATGTGGCCAAATGAAGAGGTGGCACGCAATGCCACCTTATGGAAAGTGTTTACTAGGGTCACTACTATTGCACTATATAAACACTTTTTTCAAATTGAGTTTGTGAGTAGTGAAAAAATGATGAAAATTTTATTTGGGCCATATGAGTGGTTTCTGTGAAGGATTTTGGCCAATGTGGCCAAATGAAGGGGTGGCACGCAATGCCACCTTATGGAAAGTGTTTACTAGGGTCACTACTATTGCACTATATAAACACTTTTTTCAAATTGAGTTTGTGAGTAGTGAAAAAATGATGAAAATTTTATTTGGGCCATATGAGTGGTTTCTGTGAAGGATTTTGGCCAATGTGGCCAAATGAAGAGGTGGCACGCAATGCCACCTTATGGAAAGTGTTTACTAGGGTCACTACTATTGCACTATATAAACACTTTTTTCAAATTGAGTTTGTGAGTAGTGAAAAAATTATGAACATTTTATTTGGGCCATATGAGTGGTTTCTGTGAAGGATTTTGGCCAATGTGGCCAAATGAAGAGGTGGCACGCAATGCCACCTTATGGAAAGTGTTTACTAGGGTCACTACTATTGCACTATATAAACACTTTTTTCAAATTGAGTTTGTGAGTAGTGAAAAAATGATGAACATTTTATTTGGGCCATATGAGTGGTTTCTGTGAAGGATTTTGGCCAATGTGGCCAAATGAAGAGGTGGCACGCAATGCCACCTTATGGAAAGTGTTTACTAGGGTCACTACTATTGCTCCATGTAAACACTTTTTTCAAATTGAGTTTGTGAGTAGTGAAAAAATGATGAAAATTTTATTTGGGCCATATGAGTGGTTTCTGTGAAGGATTTTGGCCAATGTGGCCAAATGAAGAGGTGGCACGCAATGCCACCTTATGCAAAGTGTTTACTAGGGTCACTACTATTGCACTATATAAACACTTTTTTCAAATTGAGTTTGTGAGTAGTGAAAAAATGATGAAAATTTAATTTGGGCCATATGAGTGGTTTCTGTGAAGGATTTTGGCCAATGTGGCCAAATGAAGAGGTGGCACGCAATGCCACCTTATGCAAAGTGTTTACTAGGGTCAGTACTATTGCACTATATAAACACTTTTTTCAAATTGAGTTTGTGAGTAGTGAAAAAATGATGAAAATTTTATTTGGGCCATATGAGTGGTTTCTGTGAAGGATTTTGACCAATGTGGCCAAATGAAGAGGTGGCACGCAATGCCACCTTATGGAAAGTGTTTACTAGGGTCACTACTATTGCTCCATGTAAACACTTTTTTCAAATTGAGTTTGTGAGTAGTGAAAAAATGACGAAAATTTTATTTTGGCCATATGAGTGGTTTCTGTGAAGGATTTTGGCCAATGTGGCCAAATGAAGAGGTGGCACGCAATGCCACCTTATGGAAAGTGTTTACTAGGGTCACTACTATTGCACTATATAAACACTTTTTTCAAATTGAGTTTGTGAGTAGTGAAAAAATGATGAAAATTTTATTTGGGCCATATGAGTGGTTTCTGTGAAGGATTTTGGCCAATGTGGCCAAATGAAGAGGTGGCACGCAATGCCACCTTATGGAAAGTGTTTACTAGGGTCACTACTATTGCACTATATAAACACTTTTTTCAAATTGAGTTTGTGAGTAGTGAAAAAATGATGAAAATTTTATTTGGGCCATATGAGTGGTTTCTGTGAAGGATTTTGGCCAATGTGGCCAAATGAAGAGGTGGCACGCAATGCCACCTTATGGAAAGTGTTTACTAGGGTCACTACTATTGCACTATATAAACACTTTTTTCAAATTGAGTTTGTGAGTAGTGAAAAAATGTTGAAAATTTTATTTGGGCCATATGAGTGGTTTCTGTGAAGGATTTTGGCCAATGTGGCCAAATGAAGAGGTGGCACGCAATGCCACCTTATGGAAAGTGTTTACTAGGGTCACTACTATTGCACTATATAAACACTTTTTTCAAATTGAGTTTGTGAGTAGTGAAAAAATGATGAAAATTTTATTTGGGCCATATGAGTGGTTTCTGTGAAGGATTTTGGCCAATGTGGCCAAATGAAGAGGTGGCACGCAATGCCACCTTATGGAAAGTGTTTACTAGGGTCACTACTATTGCACTATATAAACACTTTTTTCAAATTGAGTTTGTGAGTAGTGAAAAAATTATGAACATTTTATTTGGGCCATATGAGTGGTTTCTGTGAAGGATTTTGGCCAATGTGGCCAAATGAAGAGGTGGCACGCAATGCCACCTTATGGAAAGTGTTTACTAGGGTCACTACTATTGCACTATATAAACACTTTTTTCAAATTGAGTTTGTGAGTAGTGAAAAAATGATGAACATTTTATTTGGGCCATATGAGTGGTTTCTGTGAAGGATTTTGGCCAATGTGGCCAAATGAAGAGGTGGCACGCAATGCCACCTTATGGAAAGTGTTTACTAGGGTCACTACTATTGCTCCATGTAAACACTTTTTTCAAATTGAGTTTGTGAGTAGTGAAAAAATGATGAACATTTTATTTGGGCCATATGAGTGGTTTCTGTGAAGGATTTTGACCAATGTGGCCAAATGAAGAGGTGGCACGCAATGCCACCTTATGGAAACTGTTTACTCTGGTCAGTACTATTGCTCTATATAAACACTTTTTTCAAATTGAGTTTGTGAGTAGTGAAAAAATGACGAAAATTTTATTTTGGCCATATGAGTGGTTTCTGTGAAGGATTTTGGCCAATGTGGCCAAATGAAGAGGTGGCACGCAATGCCACCTTATGGAAAGTGTTTACTAGGGTCACTACTATTGCACTATATAAACACTTTTTTCAAATTGAGTTTGTGAGTAGTGAAAAAATGATGAACATTTTATTTGGGCCATATGAGTGGTTTCTGTGAAGGATTTTGGCCAATGTGGCCAAATGAAGAGGTGGCACGCAATGCCACCTTATGGAAAGTGTTTACTAGGGTCACTACTATTGCACTATATAAACACTTTTTTCAAATTGAGTTTGTGAGTAGTGAAAAAATGATGAACATTTTATTTGGGCCATATGAGTGGTTTCTGTGAAGGATTTTGGCCAATGTGGCCAAATGAAGAGGTGGCACGCAATGCCACCTTATGGAAAGTGTTTACTAGGGTCACTACTATTGCTCCATGTAAACACTTTTTTCAAATTGAGTTTGTGAGTAGTGAAAAAATGATGAAAATTTTATTTGGGCCATATGAGTGGTTTCTGTGAAGGATTTTGGCCAATGTGGCCAAATGAAGAGGTGGCACGCAATGCCACCTTATGGAAAGTGTTTACTAGGGTCACTACTATTGCTCCATGTAAACACTTTTTTCAAATTGAGTTTGTGAGTAGTGAAAAAATGATGAAAATTTTATTTGGGCCATATGAGTGGTTTCTGTGAAGGATTTTGGCCAATGTGGCCAAATGAAGAGGTGGCACGCAATGCCACCTTATGGAAAGTGTTTACTAGGGTCACTACTATTGCTCCATGTAAACACTTTTTTCAAATTGAGTTTGTGAGTAGTGAAAAAATGATGAAAATTTTATTTGGGCCATATGAGTGGTTTCTGTGAAGGATTTTGGCCAATGTGGCCAAATGAAGAGGTGGCACGCAATGCCACCTTATGGAAAGTGTTTACTAGGGTCACTACTATTGCACTATATAAACACTTTTTTCAAATTGAGTTTGTGAGTAGTGAAAAAATGATGAAAATTTTATTTGGGCCATATGAGTGGTTTCTGTGAAGGATTTTGGCCAATGTGGCCAAATGAAGAGGTGGCACGCAATGCCACCTTATGGAAAGTGTTTACTAGGGTCACTACTATTGCTCCATGTAAACACTTTTTTCAAATTGAGTTTGTGAGTAGTGAAAAAATGACGAAAATTTTATTTTGGCCATATGAGTGGTTTCTGTGAAGGATTTTGATTCTAATATTAATTGTGTTCACTGTGAAGAAACTTACTTGACGCCTGCTTTTCAGTGTCAAAAATGCTTCAGGGGCGTTGATGACGGTTGTCTTAAATACGTTACAAGTTTATTAAAAAGCCCGGAACAATACAAATGCTTTCTGTGTGAATAGCTTACTACTTTTTTTCAATTTTTCTAAGTATTAATTACAACTGTGGAGATAAAAAATAATGTAGCTATATAAAATTTTATCAATGGTCTCAAAATTATTTCATACGATAGCTTAAATCTACTATTTTAATATCAATAGCTCTTAAATTATAAGGCTGAAAACGTGTACAAATATTAGAGTTAGAACAGTAAGAAAACCAAAACTAAAGAAAAGTACAAATATTAAAACATAAGTTTTTATTTCTGTAAAATCATTATAAACATCATTTGTATCAAATATGTAAGTTATAAAATATATTTTTTTTTATAAAAACGTGATAATTTTAGTTCATATCTATTTTGAAATAAATTACAATAAAAATGTTAAAAGAATCTTAAAAACATTTTAATGAAATAAAAGAAAATGTTTTTTATTGTATTTTTAATATTGATTACAATAGCAAGAGAACTTTGATTAATACATAATATTTTTAGATACCTCTCTTTAAAAATTAAAATATTTTGAAAAAAGCCAAAAATATGTGTAACAACTTTTCGGAGAAAATTAAACGAGCATTTTTTAGGTTTTACCTAATTAATTCTATACATTTCTATTAAATAAAAATATTTTTAGTTTTTTATTTTATCATCTAAAATGAAGAACATGTGAATAGAATTATAGAAAAATTTAAAAAAAAAAAAAAAAAAAAAAAAAAAAAAAAATCGACCCCGTGTTTTGAACCCAGAATATATGGACCAAAGTCTTAAAACATGACTTCTAGTCTACGCACATCTTATCAAACCATCGTGCCAAAACCATCGTGCCAAAAAACTAATGTCAACGAAATGATATTCAATAAACACATCAACAAACACTCAATGTAACGTTTTTTTGCTTTTGCAGTTTTTGCAAGTCTTGCTTTTGCAAATTTTTGAATTTGTGTTTCTTTTTTATTCTCTCGTTTTTTATGACACAACGAAAAGTTCTGCTCTGTTAAGTCACCAGCCTGTTAAATTTTACACTTCAAGTTGAATGAAAAATATATGAACGTACTTGAAATATGTTTGGTGCTTGTTACTTTATGTAAGAAAAAGTTAATAAATTTTAAGTTTTATTTTTTTTTATTTATATAGTGCAATAGTATATAGTGCAATAGTAGTGACCCTAGTTAACACTTTCCATAAGGTGGCATTGCGTGCCACCTCTTCATTTGGCCACATTGGCCAAAATCCTTCACAGAAACCACTCATATGGCCCAAATAAAATTTTCATCATTTTTTCACTACTCACAAACTCAATTTGAAAAAAGTGTTTACATGGAGCAATAGTAGTGACCCTAGTAAACACTTTCCATAAGGTGGCATTGCGTGCCACCTCTTCATTTGGCCACATTGGCCAAAATCCTTCACAGAAACCACTCATATGGCCCAAATAAAATTTTCATCATTTTTTCACTACTCACAAACTCAATTTGAAAAAAGTGTTTACATGGAGCAATAGTAGTGACCCTAGTAAACACTTTCCATAAGGTGGCATTGCGTGCCACCTCTTCATTTGGCCACATTGGCCAAAATCCTTCACAGAAACCACTCATATGGCCCAAATAAAATGTTCATCATTTTTTCACTACTCACAAACTCAATTTGAAAAAAGTGTTTATATAGTGCAATAGTAGTGACCCTAGTAAACACTTTCCATAAGGTGGCATTGCGTGCCACCTCTTCATTTGGCCACATTGGCCAAAATCCTTCACAGAAACCACTCATATGGCCCAAATAAAATGTTCATCATTTTTTCACTACTCACAAACTCAATTTGAAAAAAGTGTTTATATAGTGCAATAGTAGTGACCCTAGTAAACACTTTCCATAAGGTGGCATTGCGTGCCACCTCTTCATTTGGCCACATTGGCCAAAATCCTTCACAGAAACCACTCATATGGCCAAAATAAAATTTTCGTCATTTTTTCACTACTCACAAACTCAATTTGAAAAAAGTGTTTATATAGAGCAATAGTACTGACCAGAGTAAACAGTTTCCATAAGGTGGCATTGCGTGCCACCTCTTCATTTGGCCACATTGGTCAAAATCCTTCACAGAAACCACTCATATGGCCCAAATAAAATGTTCATCATTTTTTCACTACTCACAAACTCAATTTGAAAAAAGTGTTTACATGGAGCAATAGTAGTGACCCTAGTAAACACTTTCCATAAGGTGGCATTGCGTGCCACCTCTTCATTTGGCCACATTGGCCAAAATCCTTCACAGAAACCACTCATATGGCCCAAATAAAATGTTCATCATTTTTTCACTACTCACAAACTCAATTTGAAAAAAGTGTTTATATAGTGCAATAGTAGTGACCCTAGTAAACACTTTCCATAAGGTGGCATTGCGTGCCACCTCTTCATTTGGCCACATTGGCCAAAATCCTTCACAGAAACCACTCATATGGCCCAAATAAAATGTTCATAATTTTTTCACTACTCACAAACTCAATTTGAAAAAAGTGTTTATATAGTGCAATAGTAGTGACCCTAGTAAACACTTTCCATAAGGTGGCATTGCGTGCCACCTCTTCATTTGGCCACATTGGCCAAAATCCTTCACAGAAACCACTCATATGGCCCAAATAAAATTTTCATCATTTTTTCACTACTCACAAACTCAATTTGAAAAAAGTGTTTATATAGTGCAATAGTAGTGACCCTAGTAAACACTTTCCATAAGGTGGCATTGCGTGCCACCTCTTCATTTGGCCACATTGGCCAAAATCCTTCACAGAAACCACTCATATGGCCCAAATAAAATGTTCATAATTTTTTCACTACTCACAAACTCAATTTGAAAAAAGTGTTTATATAGTGCAATAGTAGTGACCCTAGTAAACACTTTCCATAAGGTGGCATTGCGTGCCACCTCTTCATTTGGCCACATTGGCCAAAATCCTTCACAGAAACCACTCATATGGCCCAAATAAAATTTTCATCATTTTTTCGCTACTCACAAACTCAATTTGAAAAAAGTGTTTATATAGTGCAATAGTAGTGACCCTAGTAAACACTTTCCATAAGGTGGCATTGCGTGCCACCTCTTCATTTGGCCACATTGGCCAAAATCCTTCACAGAAACCACTCATATGGCCAAAATAAAATTTTCGTCATTTTTTCACTACTCACAAACTCAATTTGAAAAAAGTGTTTATATAGAGCAATAGTACTGACCAGAGTAAACAGTTTCCATAAGGTGGCATTGTGTGCCACCTCTGCATTTGGCCACATTGGTCAAAATATCTTAGAGACCAAAATTTGATGTACTGACTTTTAATAAAAATAATTTTAATTTATGTAGATATAATTAAGAAGGTGTTGAAATCGCATAAATTTTATTATTTTCTACAAATTTATTGTTAAATATATTTAAAAATGTAAAACAATTCGTGTTTTTCTTTGTATGATGTTACGTCAAACATATTTAACTTCACACTCATATATGTTTTACGTAAGTCATTACGTCAAAAACATATATAACTCGACGTATTTATCTTCACACACATCTATCTATGAACTATTTTTTAGTTTCCGTTTAATTAGTTATGACTTTAGTTGTGATTTCTGAATATGACCTAATGTTTTTATTAATTTTTGATCACAGAAACTTAAAAATAACTACGCATAAAACAAATAAACCTTCACCCGTTTTTAGATGGATCCATATTTGAAAATTTTAATAATTTTTAAATTTTAACTGAGATAAGTTTAAAAATTGTTGTATGAGATCTAATTTGACACTAAAATATATTTATCTTCCTATAATGTATCATTTTTCCTGAAAATCGTAAAACAAATCTATTTCAGAAAATTTTTAGATAAAAATGCCGTTTTAAAATAGTCTGTACTATATTTTACACTGTTTATTTAGTGTACAAACACAAGAAGTGACGCTTATTATTGGTTTTGCTTTGAAACCATTTTTTCTTTTACTTATTATCAATGAAACAATTTCAATTAAAGCATTAGCATTTGTATTGTTTATTATTCAATGCAAATGAAATCGGCAATTAATTGGTCCATCTAATTAATTACTCCCATCTATGGTGTGTGAAATATATTCCTTTTCCAACAGGCTTTCTTATATGATAGTAAGTAATAATTTAAAAAAATTTGTTTTCTGTTTTATATCTTCGAAGTTGAACGCAATTATAGATTTTTTGCAGTACATTTTTGGGACCGTGCCATTGTTTATGGGATTTAATATAATTTAAATGTTCTCTAAGAATATTCCGTAGCAAAACTGATTCAATTTTATGCAATTTTTTGGCCTTGTCTGCACATAGCGGAAAATAGCTTAGATTATACAAAATAAATTTAAAGCTATCTTGAACATATTTTCAAGTAATGTAAATTGATTAAATTATTTTCATTTTCATTGCTGTGCAATTGCCATTTTATTTTTTCGTATTTTTGTTTACTCTAAAATAGCAGAAATATAAAATAATATAATAAAAAAAATGTCAAACTAGTCAAGATTATAAACGCTTAATTGAGCTGCAAAACTGACAAAATGGTGACGCTGGTAGTCACTTTTTATATATTTATTCATATAATTGTTGAAGAGAAATCATCATTTACAATTTTCACAGACATCTCAGATCACGTACTCAACAAAAGTTTGTTGTTATATTTATGTAGTTTTTCTCTTGTGTTGTGTTTTTTTTTTTGTCTTGTATTGCCTTTACCATGGCATTTCATTTATATTGAGATGTACGAACGGTACATACATTTAAACATTTATACCACACACATGTTTATATATTAAGTATATGAATACATTTTTATACTCGCACCCAGTCAATAAATCCGCTGTCTATTTGCCTATAAGTCTGTCCATTTGCTTTTATTGGATTGTTTAACAAATGTACTTTTAACGGCTGTTTGTGTCCTCTGCAACTTCCTTCTCTGAAGCCGAATTTTGAGTTGCTTTTTTTCTTTTCTTAACATGGGTACGCATCAGAGATGGTAAAAAAAAATTTCAAATAGTACCAGTCGGCAGCTGAACACATTATTAATAAATTGTTTTTATTCATGTTGAATAAAATATAACTACTTTTTCTAATGTTATCGAAAATATATTATCATACTTTTTTAAGATTTTTTATGAGTCAATCACTGCTAAACGAATGTACCAATTTTAATGAAATTTTAGATCTTTATCTAAAAACTCGGTCCCAACGGAAATGAATTTTGCACCGCTCAACAAATTTTAATTAAATTAGACAACTTGATCAAATCTTGGACCCAGAGAGGTAAATGGGGACAAACACGCATTTAAATCCGTGCCTTCAAGGCGCATTTAGCTATGCCTTTTCTTAAAATTCAGACCCAGAGGAGAAAAAAGAAACGGGAATTTTTATATTATATTTCTTTTCACCAATTCTGAAACTTGTTTCGATTTCAAAATTTTTTCTGCTGTATTTGGAGTGAAGCCACAGGCCAGACAAAGCTTATCCAGTTCACAAATATGCCTACAAAGATATTAAAAGTAGACCCCAGGACGCCAGGTAAATTTTTACCTTCTAAAAATCTGTCAAAACTAAAAAGCGTTAAGTTCTTGTCATTACCAAAAAAAAGTACAATTGTGCCTCCATTGCCGTCCCTGATTAGCATAAACACTTATATTTATTTTATTTCTTATTTAGTTAGCTTTAATTTACTTCCGGTATACATATACATACATACGTTACTAACGGTGTGCTTTTAGTTTTATTATATTTTCCATTTTAAAATGTTTAAGCTAAAAAAAAGTTTAGAATTGTTTACTAAGACTTATTTCAGTTCTAAGTTAACCTATAAAATGCCGTGATTAGATGAACTGTAGATCACATTAAGTTTCAATGAATTTTTAATAATTATTAAAGAAAATTATTAACTAATGCGACGAGCATTTAGTTAAAATGGTTAAGCCCCATCGCCACTCATCGAAAAACGAATTTAACCATGCTGAAGGTTGTTTAAAGCATTCGTGAATGCTGTTCTTCACTGCTGAATAATTTATAAACTGACATTTCAGCCACAGCTGCATATTTGTTATACACAGTGTCGAGCAAAACTAACCGAACAAACAACTAATAAATAATATATTATTTTTTATTTTGGGGTTTCCTCCAACCTCATCTGTGCAGGCCATTCCAAGACAATGACCTCTTGCTGCTCCAACCAATTTTTGCAAGCTTTGAGATATGTTTTGGTTAGTTATCATTTTGAAATATTCAGGTGGGTGACATTTTATCTTCAGCGTATGGTAACCTAAATTTCTGTAAAATATCTTTGTACACATTCTTGTTCGCAATGCCATCAATTTTTTGTATAGGGCTTAAGTTTTACCCAGAAAAGCAACCGCATACCATTACATGATTACGTACATGCTCAACAGGACCTCGACAGTATCAAGGATTGGGAGCGCTCATTAGATGGGCGACGTCTTAGCATATCATCTGAACTTACTTTATTAAATTTGAACTAGTCGGAAAACAAGACCTTGTTTCATTGTTCTCTTGTCCAGTTTGCTTTTTTCAAGCTTTTTTTTTTTGTGAAATGGTGGTTTTTTCAGATCTATAAGAATTCAACCCTGTTGATACAACTCTTCTTTAAATTCTATGTATGCTTATATTAAGAGCTAATGACTTCAGAATACCTGGACCGGACTTGTTTATATCTTTTTTAAATTACTTACATAACTATCCGATCATCTTGTTTTGTAGTAGTGCATATTGGCCGTCATCACTGCTTGTAGTGCACCAGTTGGTTCAAATTTATTGATGATGTAGGAGATACTATATTTAGCCATTTTGTACTTTTTACAAAGCTCTTTATGGGACATTCCACTTTGAAAATCTGTAATGAGGATTCTTTTAACTTCTAATCTGTGTTTTACTTTGCCCAAGTTTGAACTTGTCTCTAGAAATCACTAAATTCAGCAGAAATACATAAAATTTTGATTAGAAACTTAGCTGTATTTATGATTTTATATAAGATGAAACATAATTTTATCAACCAATGCAAATCGTTGATCTAAATAAAATTTTAGTACAAAAATATTTATAACGGTAATTTTTCTCTTTGTTTTCCTACTAACAAGCTTTGTTTAGTTTTTTTTTTTTGGCGCGTGGTGAATAGAGTCTACAAATTGTATATTTTGTATTGTCAACAAAATTTGTTTTTTTTTTCATTTTTCTGTTTGTTTATGTTTGTTCAGTTAGTTTTGACCGACACTGCATTTCCAAAGATAACAGAGTCGC
Organism: Gymnosoma rotundatum; assembly: GCA_916610165.2. NCBI lineage: Eukaryota > Metazoa > Arthropoda > Insecta > Diptera > Tachinidae > Gymnosoma > Gymnosoma rotundatum. The sequence continues at coordinate 1,507,350 of OU744337.1, forward strand.
GACATGAAAGCTGTGAATTGTTCAATGTTCTTTTGAACCTACATACATCATATGTATTTCTAAAAATAGATCCCCAACAAATCTCGAATTACGTTTTTTGAATATTGAATATCCAAACACATGTCAAATTATCTCAATACTCCGTAAAATAACAACAAGTAAGCAATCGATTGTTACAAATACTTTACGAATATGTTCGTTGCCTTTAAAACTCTTGCTGTTCTTTATCTGCTTATTTTTTATATTCTCTTTTTATCTAGAAAAGGAAAGTTTCTTTTGTGGTATAATCTGGGAATAGGAAATAAAATGTTTATGACTGTATATTAAAACGTATTATGTATCATTTGTTTTTGTATCGTAAATATAAACTATTTAAATTACTGTAAGTAATTTCTTTAATGTTAATTAAAAACGTTAAAATATTCGTTTTCATTTGATAGAAAATGACATTAAAGAAAAAACTAAAAAAAATTTGTTGTTTGACGATTGACTGCGAAAAGTAGACAGCTTTATTTTTTTTTTACTTTTATCAATGTTGTTTATGGCTTTTTTTTATTGTGTTAATCTCTACAAAAAATGTTTTATTATATGTATGAATGTATGTTAGTATGTATGCATGTTTATTGCTGTGTGGGTATTGAGTGTGTTTTAAAGCGTTAAAAACATTAACAAAGCTGAACAAATATATAACGTAAAAGTCAACACCATCAAGAAGTGTGTAAATATTTTTTTTAACCAGATATTAATTCAAGTTCAGGAATAGTAGCCTAAATATTCCATTCAAAATATTTACCAACTGCCTTTTTTCTCAGATAGAAATTTTTTATTTCAATAAATATTTGCTTCGTTTGACTACATCAGACAGAGGGTAGTCCTGCTGTTGTTGCTGTCCTATTGTAGATTGGCACTGTAAAAAGTTATAAGTCAAGGTATTTCTGTCATTGTTGAATTTTAAATTAAATCGACCATAAAGTAAAGAAGTAAAAAAAATTAGAGTCGAATCAACTGAAGAAAATGCTGTTTTGTTAATAAATCTGTTAATACATTCATATTATGTACATGAATAAAAGAATGGAAAGTAAAAACAGGTTTTTCACTCTGACCTTTTTACGGCATTTGCACTATGCAATTTTTCATGAAACTAGCACGAAATTTTTGTTTGGTGTGAAGCAAGAGGGGTAAGCCATATAGCATGGCTTCATTTTTGAGGCGATGTTTATGTTCATTATGTTTTGTTTAAAATCACGAATATCGCTGCAACTTATAAAGAGAATTGAAACAAATTGCATCAAAAAATTTCATAGTGTAAACGTGGACTTTTTCTGCAAACACATATCGCTAATTTTTTACTATTGATAATATTATTATTGATAATATTACAGTTACTATCAGGTTTTAGCTTCTCGTGCCTTAGAACCTTTCTACCAACGATATGTGTATATTTAAGTTACATATTTACATAATTTATTTCACAGAAATTGTGTGTTAAGGAATTTTAATATTGTATTGTTGTAAAAAATATTCACATTGTTAGCCTATTGTTTATTGCAAGACTATTTTCAAATGTGGAAAATTAAGAAAATAGCAATTGAATAAAAAAAACATGAAAAGGATTTAAATTGATATACTGCCGACAATACTTTGCAGAGATGTAAATTATTAAATAAAGTGAGTAAAAAATTATAAATGTCAATGACCATTCTTCACATCTACACAACATTGAAAAAAATTTGAACACATTTGTAAATATTGGTGTGAAGATTTTTATTTAAGCTGATCGCATTTTGCTTTTTTTCTTCTACTCTATTATTTACAGGTAAATATATATATATAATTATAGAAGAAATACCAAAACACCTAAAAATGATTGTAAAACAATGCTGTTCTGGTTCCAATCTAAATGAAAGTTTCATTATCAACAAAGTATTTAAAATGATAAGTAGCAAAAGATTAAAAAATGAATGTAAAATTTATAAATAACAACTACAACTATCAAAACAGGATAACAAAATAAACTGAGACGACATCAACACGTTTCCACTATTTTTACATAATAACATTAATATAATTCATGCAAAAAAAACAGAGACATACAAACTTAAAATCATGTTTCTTGTTGCTACACCCTTTAGTTTATCATTTCAAATATTTATACCTCTTGTTATACCAAAACTTTTTTTATATGAATTATGGGAACACCCTTTAATTTGTAAATACACAATTTTTGTTTTTATAGCGGACTTCGCAATACCGGTTCCTTGTAAACTTCAACTGTCTTTTTACAAATGCCATATACATACATCAAATTAAATGCCTCCATACACCCTTAAATTTATAATTTTAAATATTTATACTTTTTATTATAACGGTCATAGTAATCGACATTCTGTGCAATTTTCAAGCGTTTGTAAGGGTTCAAAAGATGGGTCAATTTACGTCACCTATGGGGACACCCTATAATTTTTATATTAACTTTTGTATTACTTTTTCCTATTGGGAGATATACTGACGAAGTTTTTTTTCAATCTTAAAGTGGTTCCCTTGTTATTTTACAGAAGAAAACTTAAAAAAATCCTAAAAATTTTAGATTAAACAAAAATTTTTAAGCAAATTTTAAAAAAATTGTGTTGCTTTCTTTATTAAAAATTGCATGCAAATTTTTGATGTATCTAAAATTTTTAGGATTTTGTTAAGTTTTTTCCTTTTTCTGTAAAGTAACAAAAATTGGAGTTAGGCCTTTTTTACATTAAGCCATCGATAAAATTGGGGACATCCTTTATTTTTAATATTATAAAATTTTTAAAACAGAAGCAATCTGGAAAATAAAGCAAAAAATTCAAAATCAGACTAATTCATATCCTCCTCACTCTATTAATTGTTAAAAAAAAAAGGTAGAATCTATTTTTGCGTTTATTATTATATTTTACGACTTTTTTTTTTAAAGATTATTAATGCAATATTTATAATATCATATTCAATTGTTTTAATTTTTTTAATACCATAAGTAAACTTTTTCGAAAAAAATATAAAATAACGGATACATGAAGTTAACGTTGTAAACGATAATTTTTGAGTATCCTATTTGGAATATAATATTAATTTTGTTTTCTTTAAAACTCAATTCGATGGAAATTACGTTATTGTCCTTTTGTTAAGCACGATTTTACAACTGTTTTTTCTTTAATCAAGAATTTTTTATTTCAACTCATCTGAGAAAGAGTTCTGTAAAATTTTTCCATCGTTTTCAAATTTTATAAAAAGGCTTCAGAACAAACTAAGAGCAGTACTAGTGGTGGCAAAGTATTGTAAGTAGTTGGTGTCGAGTGAATGGTATTTGCACCATTTATTGGAATCTCTTAAAGTAGATACACGTTGCTTTCTAAGTTGTATTATTTAATATCAATTGCATAGAAAATTTTACGACTAAAATACAATGCTGCTTAAATCACAGCTCTACTTGTTTGCAAAAATAAAAACGTCTACGACTCTCCTTCTCTGGCCAAAATAAAATTAAAAAAAAAAAACAAAAAAAAAAATAACAAGAATATAGTTTAAATAATATTTAAAAATACAATTTAAACAATTTACGTGCATGCAAATATACGTCTATTTAAGATTAAAAAAAATCTTGTTTGAACAAACAAAAAATAATTTTTAATCCGAATGCATACGTAACAACCGTTGCAGCAACCAAGGCGCATTACATTACAGTAACGATTTACTCATACTTAGAAACAACTTAAGATTCGTTTCTTTCACATTGTCACCGAAGAAAACTATTTTCCGTGTTAAAAAAAAATATTTATAAAGTTTGTAACTTTTATGTGCACTAGAAAACCAGAACTTGATATAAATTCTGCCATTTTATTTATTTTTTCTTGTTCTAAAATCAAAGGGTTCTTCATATAATATTCTAAAGAAATGTTCACTAAACTTTGAATATATTGAAATAGGTGCATACATCAATATTTTTTTAATAAATTAAAAGAAAAGCGAATAATTTTGCTCCAATTTTGTATTTTAAAATAATAATTACATTTCTTTTTTTCTTTTCAGGTAAGATCATGAACTGACTCAATGCTTTGTTTTATAATTAAAAAAAATCATTGTCAAAATAATTTACTGTAAGTTGTAAATTAAAATTTTATACTTTATACATACAATTGTTTTTTACTTAGTTTTTTATTACCTGCCTCTTGATTTGTATTTACGGTGAAACAGTTCATTGCATCATATAATTGTTTTACTGAAATTTTTTTCTTGTCAAAGCAATTGTATACAAAAGCAAAAAAATTATTTATTTTATTTACTCATACTTAATCACTTAGAATATATTTAGATTTTTGTATTCATTGTAAATAACGAACATAGAAATGAAAAATAAAAAAATGTCTGCAAATCGTACGTTATTGTTTCTTAACCGCATGTAACTTTTATGTACCCTACATACAAAACTCTGTTTAATGGTCTTCATACGCATTATAGGTTTTTACTCTCAAATTAAATTTTTTCAAAGCAAATTAAATTTTATTTCAAATAAATTAAATTATGTTCAACTCAATTTCAAATTTTTTTAATTTTTAATACAATTTTTATTTCAAATTTAATATTTTTACTAAAATCCAACTTTTCCTCAATTTAATGTAGAAATCTTTAAGAAATTTTTTTTTCTACTTTGCAGTATTCCAGTACCACCGCATGCGTTTAGCACATACAAATTTAGCATCACATTTCTAAAAGCGCCTCTTATTAATGAAATCTTTTAATTATAGAGTTGTGTTCGAGTTTCTGTGTTGATATTAAAAAATTAAGAATTCTGTTGAACTGGCCACACTGTCACAGTAAAAAAAAACAAAAAAGAAATTCTTTAAGAGAAGTAGCACTTCAGGCATTAATACCTATTTAGTTTGTAACCGTGCTACATTCTTTAGGAAATGGATAGATGAGCGTTAAGACAGGAGGTGAAAAGAGAAAGATATAGCCATTTCATTAGCTATTGTACTTCGCCGGAGAATATGCAATGAAGAAGTACCGTCGAAGGATGCTGCATGTTGTAATGTTAGTTATGAATATGTATTTATACCATTAAACGGAAAAAAATTTTATTTTTGATTGCCGCAGGGGTTGAACCCTTGCCAACCAGATTTGTAGTCAACGTGCTTACCACCAACAGCAGCTTTTTTTAAACCCAATTGAAAAAGGTTTTTCAAAAACTAAACGCTGTACACGTAATTTCTTATCTAGTCCAGAGACTCATATGCACTTAGGGTGACCGTAGTTAAACAATCCCTGAAATCGGCAACACTATTAGATTGCAAAATTTATCATTTTTGTTTAAATTTAATGGCTTAGAAAGGAAGTTAACTGTTATGTATTTGGCGTTAAATTAAAGAAAATAAAATTTTAAATTAAAAACATTAAATTTGAAAGAAAAAAAATTAAATTTGAGTTGAAAATAATTTAACTAATTTGGAATAAAATTTAATTTGCTTTAAAATATTTAGTTTGCTTTAAAAAAAAAATAATCTGAGAGTAAAAACCTATACAATAAACAAGGGGCAAATAGCGGCATTCGATTGAAATTTACATTCAATTCAGTATTGAAGTCTTGGCCTTCAGTATTGAAGCAAATGTTTCTTATTTAAAAATTGAAAATTAATAACATATGTCTCTTCATAGTTAAAAAAAATAATGATAATAATAAATCCTCCCCAGCTGCACTGATTAGAATCATCGTACTAGTTAGATACACACAAGGCAACATCAAATAAAACATGGTTTAGAAAACATGTTCCTTTTCTTAGTACAAACTTGACAACCACGTCTTAAGAAACATCAGTTCTGTGTGTATTTTCTGCCTTAAACTAAGAATCATAGCTGCAATTATTCTTATTTACAAAATAATAATAATACGAAAGAATATTGTAAAAATAAAATTGTTAAAAAATTAAATTAAATTAAAAAATTTTCAAATAATTAAAACTAAATGTTTCGCAAGGCCACTGACATAGACCGAAACCATAAACAGTTTTTAAGTATGATAAAAAACGAAATAACAAAAATATATACGATTACACACGAATCATAAGGTAATCTTTACCACACGACTTCTTTTAGCCAAATAACACAAGAAAAACTCTAAACATGGATACAGACGAGGGAACATTATATAAGAAGTGTCAAAAATTTTTATTATTTTACGAAACATGACAGCAAGGAAATATGAATTAAAAAAAAAACTTTTTCTATACACAAGGGAACATTAAGTGGAACAATCTCAAGTTTCCTTTAATGTTCCTTCGTGTGTAGCTAGCATAACAGTCAATTAAAAAATAAGTTCGATAAACTGCACAATAACTAAGATTGTCAAAACATTTAAATTATTGTCTTTGTTTCATCCCACATTAAGTGGAACAATCTCAAGTTTCCTTTAATGTTCCTTCGTGTGTAGCTAGCATAACAGTCAATTAAAAAATAAGTTCGATAAACTGCACAATAACTAAGATTGTCAAAACATTTAAATTATTGTCTTTGTTTCATCCCAATAACAAAGTGGAGGATTATTGTGTAGCTAAACAAATATTCGGATGATTGTATTAAATATTAAAAGAATGTAGACTTTTTGCAAGGGTTGGAAACAGTCTGTGTTAAAAAATATTTCATCAAGACTTAATACAAACGTTGATTTGTTATTATTTTAAACTACAATGTAAAGGGGACAGGCAGTACAGTTGAAAGAGATTTCTTTGGAATAAGAAGGAAGAAGAGTGAAATAACAACAACATGTTAGCAGTCATATTCATTCATTTATAAATCCATATGCTCTATATACGAAGTTAAAGTATAAATCTCTGCAGGGTGTACGTTCGTACATACGTACATACATACATACATGTATGTATGTATGTATTACAACGTTAACAAAACATCTATAACAAAAACTTGCAATTTGATTGTTGTACGATACATTGATAAGTGCGATGATTACAAAATATTATAAAAGAAATAAAAATAAAATGTAAAAGTTTTTATTTGTAAATATTGTGTACAACATGGATTGTTCATAATGAAATTTTTGCAAACGAAATCACAATTTAAATATTTATTGAGAATTGTTTTTTTTATCATATAAATTTTAAAAGGGTCAATAAAGTACCTACCGTTTTATGTTATGAATTTTTAAAGGAATAGTAGAATGTAGGACTACATTTTCAAGAACATTTTCGTCATATCCATTTACTTAGTAATTTTATCTGCAAATATCGTCTATTTAACCAAAACAAAAAAGGTGCATGTCATAACATTCCATGACATAAAGTCCATCAACATAGAGCCATAACGTTTAAGGATATTATAGGTATATTTGATGGTATTCTAAGTAAGAAAAATTTAACGTTTTTATAATCTGGTTTGCAGAAAATCATTAGTAAGCGAAGTCGTTGTTGGTTATATCATAGAGAAGAAATACTTTGCGCCCGACCAAAGGCCGGCTATACTGGAAATCTTTAGTAAGCGAAGCTGCTGGCACTTTCAAAAGTTTTCAAAATAAATAGACATTATGTTGCGACATAAAGTCCATAGACATTATTAGGTCCGTGGACACTATGACATGCCACCCAAAAATTTCTTCTTATTGAGTCAGGTCCTCCTTATTAAATCTGTCGTTGTTGTTTGTATTTTTTCTTTGATTGACGGCATCCTCATTGTTGTTCCTTGATTGAATTAAGTTTTTGAAAAAAAATTGTTATTTTTAAACCCTTAAGCCCTATTTGATTTCATCTCACACAAACGCTTAGCATACGAAAACGAAACTGGTATTTAATCAGGGTAATGTGCCCATGAATTCCAAATGTTTTTTTTAAATATTTAATATTTTGTTTAAATCCACTTTTATTTCATAGTTTTCAACAACATTTTTCTTTTCACTGTTTGGTACTTGCGATTAAAGTTCCTCTAAATTTTCGGACCATTGCGCCGTCGTTAGAAACTTTCCTGTATAAAAAACTATTTATTATAGCTTCATCCAAATATTTAACTCATTCACACTATTTGTGAAATAAAAGGCGGATGAGGTTGCCCTTACTTATTTAATAAAGTGGTAAAATTACGAAATTGGTGAAACGTTTTGCTTCTATGAATTTTTTTTCTTTCCAAAAATTATGAATTGGACAATAATAAAGAATCAATTTAATCGTAAAGATTCCTGGAAATAAAATTCAAGTTTAATAAAAGAACTGTTTATATTAAAAGTAACACCTTCTACCTTTTATGATAATAAAATGTATCTATTTTTCTTGAGATTGTAACAAAATTTCTCTTAAAAATGTAAAATTTATCGAGTGCATTCGTTTATTACCGTAAAGGCTAATAAATCAAGGAATCTTTTGATAATTTTTTTCCTAGTTTTTTCCTTCAACGTTAAATTCCGAGAACGTAACCTTGATTAAATTTTTTTTGTTTTTTTTTTTCCACCAGTAAGTCAGCAAAAACAATGTTGTGAGTAAGAATACACTTCAAGCAAATAAATAAAGCAAACAAAGTCAATCAATAATTCTTTTCTGTAGCTAATCATTTTTTTTATTATTAATTATTGAACCCTAATTTATTTTACACAAATATTAATTAAATTCAGCCCGGTCAGTGTCAGACTTGTAACATTTCTAAAATCGATTGTTAGGATTTGTGTAAAGGAATATTTTACGTCTGTGAAGCAGGTAGTTAGTATGGTGTAGGAAAAGAGCTGTTTATTGTTAACTGTTCACGGGACCATATTTTATCATTTATAAGACTTTTAAGTTCTCAACACAGGGATAATACCCCACAACAGCAATAAAAGTATTGAAAATAAAAAGTTAAGAATCTGAGGTTTATTTGGGTTTCTTGTCCCTTTGAAAAAAATATACGGCATTTATACTATGCAATTTTTCATGAAACTAGCATGAAATTTTTGTTTGTTTGCGAAGCGGGAGGAGTAAGCAACATTATATTTTATGAGTTTTAAGGGAATGTTACTGTTGCTAATATTTACTTTTAGATAACGCATAATGCTGTAACTTAAATAGAAAATTCAGAAAAAATGACTCAAAAAATAGCATAGTGTAAATCTGGACATAGTTTACCGGCCAAGTTGAGTAAAGTCGTAGGTACTTGACTTCTGTGTTTATAATAGTAATCGTAGATAGATGCACGTTTCTTTGCGTTCTGTCATACGGTGGCAGAAAGGCATTTGTTATCATCCATTATTATTTTGCTTTTAATTAAGCATTTCAAGGTCACTCACTAAGTACTCTGCATCAGTAACAAAAGTGCAATTAGTATTTAGGTGAAATTCCAGGTCACGATTGCTATGATACCAATTTACTAAGAGTTTACAAATTTTGTTCTTTTATATACAAACTTCTAAGCATACACTATGTAGCTCTGTAGAAGCTTTAATAAAAACAAAGGTATTTCAAACTCAAAACGCCTTTAGTTTTTAGGACTTGTATGTAAAGTTTCATCTTAAGTCAAGGAACGCAAGCAACAGATAAAACTTTCAGAACAAAAAATTAATAGTTAATAATGTTTATGTTTGAACCCTTTAAGGAATTTGGAAAAAGTTTTCTGGTTATAAAATAATTCATAATTACTTTTTATAGTGAGTTCCGGTTCCCCCCACCCCATACCACCAAGCTTTTCTTCATTACTGCACGTTAGCCTTAACGCACTTATTTTAGTTCTGTATAATAAGGTTAATTAATAATTACAATATTGTAAGGGGTGCATTACCCACAATCCCTTCGAAAATATATTTTACTTTAGTTTCTAGATTGTCAGTATGCCGGATTACTGATCGGTCTCAGCGTTTGACTCTCTATATAAAACAAACATTTGTTTGGCTTTTTATTACAAAATGAAGTAACGAAGTTATTCGAGTGTTTTATTATTCCCTTCGTCAATATTAGAACCAGGGTTACCAAAAAATATATATTTTTACCAAAAAGATTCTTGAAATGTACCAAAACCAACTGCATTGCTAAACTTTTTAAAACTCTTAATTTAAGTAGCGTATATTAAATCAGTTGTAGCTACTTCCACAAGTAAAGTTCTTGTTTTATACTTAATTCAGAAAACTAAAGAAATCAATAAATTTTCAGAAAACATACATATTTTCAAAAAATATTTAATTTAATCCTAAAGACATATAATCTTTTTCCCTAATGACAATACAATATTGCACATTTTGGACTGTAAAGGGGAGAATGTGTTTAAAAATATTTAAATATGAAGGTTAGGTTAGGACAGGCAGGCTTCCGTATTGCCACGGCCAACTTGGGTCCAATGATTGGTCCCTTTGTGTTACCTGCTGTTAGAAGGGAGAGAGAAAAAGAAAAAGAGAGAAAAGATTAAGGTAGAAATTAGAGAGAGAAAGAGAAATGGTGATGAAGAGATGAGAAAGACAAGAGGGAAAATACATACTATGAAAACTATTGAAGAATTTTTTTTAAGCGCATTAAAATTTCATAAAATATTAAAGTTCTTAAAATATTAAAATTGAAGCAAATTTTTGAATAATTTAATTTAATTTTGAATTAATTTTTAGCATGGATGACTATGAATATGAGCGGAAACAAAGAAGAGAACGTGAAAAATCAGAAAGGCAACAAGTCCAAACGTCGACATCAAATAGAGAGGTAGCACTGTTTTCTGAACCTCGTCGTGTAAATCCATCCGAAGATGATGATAAAATATCAGCAAAATTGGGAGACTATTCCAAGGCTAGAGATTTTATCAATCTTTATACTGTGGGCATATCAAATTCAGGTCTTCGACAGATGCCTGCAAATGCAGTTCTACCGGGAATAGTGCCAACAAGTTCCCCGCTGCCAAATATCAGTGCTGGAGTTGCGACATCATTATCGTCTACGGGTCCCTCGTCTTCGTCATCGCAACGTTTGCTTCCCCCTCCTCCACCCCAGACTCAACAACAATCCCAACAGCCGCCACATCACTATCAACAGCAGCAGCAACAATTACGACAAGCGCCTTATGTAAAACAGGCTGATAACAAACCGCCGTATAATGGTCGAGGAGGATATCCGGGACAACCAGTTAATCGTTTGAGTAGTGGAATGGCACCTCCTAAAGGACCACCGTCCGGATCACTGCTGCCTCCTAACACATCACATTTGCCAAATGGGCGTCAAACAGCATCATCAGCGTCTTCTGTGGAAAAGTCATATTTAGGACCACCTACTGCATCATCTACTTCGTCTTCAACAACCCATAATGGTCGCTTTTCACAACCATCAATACCAAAACAACGCCAAAAACCATTACCACCAGAGGTAAGTTCGGACCAATTCCTTGTTAATTTCCACTAAGATATATTATTCACTTATTGACCAAATTCCTTGTTTAAAAAAAAATTAAATTTAACAAAGATTGCGTAATAAGAAGACAACAAGTTTTCGTTTTACATTTAATTTGCATTGGATTACTCTCGATTACTTTCAGAATGACATCAAAGAAATAATAAACCATGTTACCAACACGTTTTGTCCGCCAAAGATGTTAACTGGCATTGACGCAACACCGCACAATACTTTAATGGAAAATTATAATCTCAGCGAAAAGAATAAACATAAGTATTCCTTTGATATATTTGCAAAAACTAGCGTAATGGAGCCGTTAGATTCTCCGCCACGAATGCAAATGGCGGCACCCAGATTTGTGCCTCCACTATCTGCTACAACAGTTACAACAACACAGATGCCTTCTTCAAAATCAGCCTCCAATAATAACTCCTCCGCCTCCACCTCATCCTCTTCCACATATATAGCCCCTGCCATTAATACCACCGCTTGTGTCGGCCATTTAACATCATCTACCTCTTCCTCTTCTGGGCAGTCTTCATCTTTAATAAGTAATACTGCCATGACATCACCTACAGTGCCACATTCTCCAGTCCTATCTCGACCATTAAAAGAGACTCTTATAAAATCTTTGAAAACGGAAAAGCCCACTCCACCGCCAATAGAAAAGCAGAATTCAACGCTCGAAAATGACTTGGAACTTTCTGACTCAGACGACGATCGTAAAAAACAAAATCGTTCTACAGTGAACTCAAGCGACAGTTCACCTTCTGATTCAAGCGAATCAGGAAGTGACTCTTCTAGAAGTGAACCACAGCAACCAGCTACAATTCCCGCTCCTCATCAGCTGATAAGCCAGCAACAATTGACGGCTGTATTGCCAACTAAAAAGAAACTGGCGCCGAACTCATCTGGTTCTATGGTTGGTGGCGGTAGTAGCTGCAGCTCAGGGTTGGGTTCCTCAGCACCTCCATCGGGTGGTTCTTCATCCTCATCCTCTAATAAGACACCTTCACCTTCAAATACTACCAAATGGCAGCTAAGCAGGTACTTTAATAAGGCTCCACTACATCAAACACCAACACAAGATGTAGCTTCCCCATCCACCACTTCCATGGTAAATTCCGTCAATTCTATGAACGTGGCCAATCTAAACATGCCAATTACACTACGAGGAGGTGCTCAAATCATACCTGAACCACCTCAGCGTGTAACTAATATTAAAAACGAATCGTTGATAGAGGATATGGGCGATGAAGATGATAACCACGACATCGAAGATGAAAATATGCGTAGAAGAAGTAGAGCTTCAACTAAAAATGAAACATTCCCCCATCCGGCATTTTCTTCGCGAAAAGCGCCAGCTGGTCTATCAGTTACTCCTCTTTCGCCAATGTTAAGCGACATTAAGAAGGAAATTTCTACGCCTCATGTAGGTATAGCTGTCAATCAACAACAGGTCCCTATATTGAATGCTTCGGAATTTGTGTCCATACCTTCTACACAGATAAAGCATGAAGCAATGTCTATAGCTGGAGGTCATACTACTGTTACTCCGTATACTGGCGATGTCATAGAAGGTTTGTCGAATCTGTCTTCAGATACTAATACAAGTGATGAGGAACGACTGCCGGTACGGGGACCTGGAGGAACTCTAAAAATTCGTGGTGTTCCAGCAGCTATAACAGCTCTTCCTCGGTCACCACAAATGGCTCAAAAGACCCAAATGCTAAACTCTGTCACTATGATACGCTTAGACCCTATCAATTCTTCTCCAACTGCGCATTTAAGTCGACCACCTCCTCCACAATCAAGAGCTAAAAAACCTCGAAAAAAGCTGAAGCAAACCAGTGCGACGGTTGCAACTGATACCAGTGATGAAGAACAAGATGATGTGACAAAACGTTTAATAAGCCCGGTAACAAGTGTCGCACCGGGTGGATCTATAGGTGGAGTCCCAACTGGACCAAAAAAAGGTCGGGGGAGACCACGTAAGACAACGCCCAACCAAAGTGGTAATATAAGCTCAGCATCGTCGGCCTCGGCTTCGGCCAAAGGACCAACATTAACCGCCAAAAAAGATATCAATAAAAAACCCGCCCAACCTGCAAATGCTGCCACAGCAACTGCTCGAAGAAGAGCTTCAAGACTAAACTCTTCAAACTCTTTAGCTCAAGATCTTACTACTACCACCCTTACGAAACAAACTCATGTACAAGCACCAGTGGAATTTAAACAAGCTACACAGCAAATAACTGGAGTTCCAGTCAAAGAGCAAATGTCAGGAAATGCCACTAGTGAAGATTCCTCTTCCTCAAGCGAATCCTCCACTTGCTCCATATCAAAATCCTCCTCGTCAGGCTCGGATACAGAAATAGAAGTAAAAACTAATAAGGAAACATTAGTAACTAATTCCTCTTCGTCAGAAGATGAAAGAACCAAAAACGAAAATGCAACAATTAAGATACCGGGGGGTGGAGATCAAAAACCAGTTCCACCTAAAAGAATAGTAAAAAAGTTAAATACTCGAAAATCATCACTCGAAGATTTAGCAACTTCGTTGACAACATCAAATAAGCCTCATAATATGACAATGTCTTACTCCTCCTCCTCTTCATCGTCTGAATCTTCTGCAGAAGATTTTAGTCATCTTCCTAATGCTTCAACCTTAACTGGAGGATCTACGCAACAGATTTCTACTACTGTTACCGGTGGAAGTTCTTCGCATCGTTCGGCGAGTCATCAGTCGCCGCATAAAGTAGCAAGTGCCTTCTTTTCCGAATCAAGTGGAGAAGAGCGTTCAGATTCAGATTTAGGAGAGCCTCAAAAAGAAAAGGTAAAAAAAAACAAAATAATAAAAAACATTTTTAAAATAACGTACGATTTATTTTCTTTTCTTTAGAAATTAAAACGTGATAAACCAAAAAGTGATAAAAATAAAATAAGCACCCTGACCCGCATTTTTAAATCATCAAACGAGGGAGGTGCTAAAAAACAGGGTCAAGTTCTGATAGTTGATCAATCTGAAGATCAACAGCAGATGCACCAACAACAGAAGCATATATCACCAGCATTAAGACTATCTCAAGAAAACTTGTCTGCTGTACACAATTCGTTACAAAATACTCCCGCAGCACAATCTCCCCGTTTAACACCTGGTGGCCACATAAGATCACCACGTTCTTTAAATATTATGTCTATTGCACCTCAGACTTTATCATCAGCTGGTGTGATATCAGCACATCGTACACCAGACCGAATCACAACGAGTGCCGAAAGAAGGTTACAACAACGTATAAAGACCCCGACTAGAACGCCTACTCGTACGCCTCCTACAACAAGAACATCCACGCCCACGCCTGCGGTTGCCTCTGCATCTCTGCAACATCCGAATCCCCCTTTACTACCATCGTCGACTTCCCATGGGCAGCAACAACATTTAGTTCTATTACAGCCTCCGCCGCCTTCTTCCTTAATATGTAAAATTGATCTCTCAAGATTGTTGAATGTCCCCATGGATTGGCATGCAAACACATATCGTTTATACGGTCACGCTCCTGGCCATCAACAAAACCAATTAACACCTAGCGCTGGACGCACTCCAATATATGATCATGAAACAATTCTTAATGCTGACCTACAATCTTGCAACAACCAAATGCGTTTTAAAACCACATCAAGTAGTAATTTCAGTGGTGCTAGTAGTGGCAGTGCTACACCTAGAAGTACAGGGAACCGCACACCCTTACAAACTGCTTCCACAATTTCCTCAGCCTCCGAAAGAGAGCAATCTCATTCAAGAGAAAATCTCCATGAGTTGGCCAAAGAAAATGGAAATTCTGGTCGCTTGAGTAGTCGTTCAACGGATGGTAGTATATGTGGAGGCAGTTCGACGCCAAAGGAACATTTACCTCCACCTAATGGATACAGTTCTGCTGCAGCAATGACTAGAGGTTACAGTTCACCTAATGCTACAATGAGTGGAGTAAAACTGTTGACCGGTGTTAAGCACGAACATATTATTAAACATGAACCTGATAGTGAATATGCCTGCAATGAAACAAAATTTAAAAGTGACTCTTCTGCAGATCCTACTCTCATAAAGCAAGAACTTTTAATACTCAAACAAGATTGTAAGCCCAGTGACTTGTTGGAGAAAACATCACTGTGCTCCCCTAATAATTTAGCTTTAGAGCCAAACCCACGGCGCAAACGCAGCTGCAGCTCAAGCTCAAGTCCTTATAAAGATAAAAAGCGAAAAAAAGACAAAGAATTAGGAACGGTTCCATTAACTGAAAAAGATAAAATAATTGTCAATAGCGGTGATATACCTAAAGTAAAGGAAGTCGCAGACGATTCTTTGAAATCCTCTAAGGAATCAGCTGCGATTACTGATAGTTTAACAAATGCTAACGAGCAACAAAAGAAACAGGTATTTAAGTACAAATATTTAATCGCTCAAACAAAATAATATTTAAGTATATTTTTTTCCTTTAGAAGGATCAGCAAATTTTGAACCAACAATTTTCACCTACAAATCATGATCGGGTAATAATGGAGAAGAAACTTCAGCAACAGCAAAGCACGGATACAACAAATAATAGCAGCAACAAATTGACAAATAATGTTCCAAATACTGCCAGTCCTGCGCATTTACAAAATACAAATAACCATTCAACCACAAACGTCTCAACCAATATGCCACCACCAGCCAATGTTGGATTAATACCAACTATCGCACAACCTCCTTTACAATCAACTGCAAGCACAAAGACTTCTTTTGTTTCGACGCCTACAACAGCTTCTCCATCATCGACGCCTTCAGCTTCACTTTCAACAGCAGCATCAACAGCAATTGGAACAGCGGGAGCGGCAGCAGCTACTACAACCACTCAACCTCAAGTTATCTATCGTTCGTATTTCGAACGCGATGATGATGCATTGAGTGATGAATTCAGGTTTGTTGCGGAATCATTTATTGAATATTCGAATTCCTCTTCTTACTCCTCCAACAACAACAACAACACTACCAACTCCTCCGTTACGGCCAAATTTCAAAATTTATTGCAAATGTAATCATCCAACTGTTTTTAGTTTATCTCTCGTTTTGTTTATTTTACTTTTTTTTTCTTTCTCTTAATTTTCTTTTTAACTGCCTAAACTTTTTTATTTGGCAAGTAAAAGCCTCTTAAGCTATAACTGATCCTAAATTTTCTACTAAATTTACTATTACTCTATTGAAATAGGTTTAATATTTAAATTCTTTCCAAAATTCTTACAAATTGCAGTAAAGATGGTAAATTTTTACAAGAGGCTGTGCATCGCAAGCATGCAGCAGATCGTGAGCAGAATACTTTCAATCAAGTAACCTTATACTTAGAGGCTGTGGTTTACTTTCTGTTGTCTGGGGCAGCAATGGAACAACACAGTCGTTCAGAAGATGCGGCTTGGACCATGTACAAAGATACACTGACATTAATTAAGTGAGTAAAGTGCAAATAACTATAAAAACACAACAAATAAGTTTCATAAATATGAACTTTGATTTTCCTTTATTGTTTCTTTAATGCAACTTTTAGATTCATTTCTAGTAAGTTTAGACACTTGCAAGTATCTTCAGCGAATCAACATGAGACTCACAATAAAGTTGCTATATTAAGGTAAGATGAAATAAATAAGTGGTTTTCAAATGTAGAGAGTCAGAGTGTATAATTTCATTCACATTTTGTAGTCTTCGTTGCCAGTCTCTGATCTCCTTGAAGTTGTTTAAACTCAAAAGAAATTATTGCCGTCAAATCAACACAATTTGTACTGAATTCTTTAAACCGGGTAAAAGTGATATTATCAATGGTAATACGCCTTCGTCAATTTCACCTTCTAACTCGGTAGGTTCACAGGTGAGTTTTATACAAAACACCGGAAACCTTAACAACATTAATTTTTACGTTTTTAGGGCTCTGGTTCTAATACTCCACCCGGAAAAATAGTGCCTCAAGATATACACTCAGCTTTATATCAACAAAATCAATATTTCAGTTATTTATCCAGTAGTCATGAATTATGGGATCAAGCCGATCGTTTAGTTAGACAAGGCAATCACACCGGTAAGTAAAAGCCATTAAAACAAAAACGTGTAGGTTTGCGAAATAAAAACAGACTTAACAAACTTAGATAACATCAAGAGCAAAATGATTTCAACACGATAAAACGTATTTCATCTCTATGAAAGTGGGCGTTCATAATCAGTTAATGAGTTTGGGAACATTCACATAGTCAAGTCCTGACTAGATTAATGAGGTTCCGACATCTAAACGGGTAGATCGAAAGGCTAAATCAGTGGTTAAGAGGGGGCGTTCATTTTTTGGGGGGAATACTCCGAATTTGGATTCGAAAAGTAAATCATTCGAATTTGTATGTCAAATATATTGCGTTTCGAACATCTTTACTTTCGAATCGTGCGTGCTAAGATACCATTTGATATATGAAGCTGATATTCGTCAGTAGAGCCGCAAAAATTTCTTTATTGGGTATCTAATCGGCATCCAGATTGGTTTGGGAGGTATTTCAACAACGGACGAAATGGCTAGACTTGGATCCCATCAACACCTGGTCGGAGTGCCGCTCAGATGATCCAAATCAGAATTTCACCGGTATTCGCAAGCTACCGCAATTAGTATTTTTCACTGTGTTTTTTGTACTATGGAAGCTTTGTTGCAGTTTCGGTCATTATATTTCTTATGAGTGGAATTTGTGGTTATTCTTGGTCTAAGAAAATCCCTCACCCACATCCAGTCATTACTAAGACATTGTTCATCTACTGTATATTGTTTAATTACTCTCAGCTATATAATAGAAATTGTAATCTGGGTACGGAGCTGATAGGAGACTGACAATCACCGGCGTATTCTAAAACAAACCAATCTTTACAGTTATTTTGAGCAAAAGTCAACGTTCTGTTTATTCAGCCTTTTTCTTTTTTTGCTATTTATTCTGGTTGTTTTTCGTGATGAACATTAAACACATAAACATATATTTCCGAAAAATATGCATTTTAAAAATTTCTTTTTTATTTTTTTTTTTTTAAATTTAATTCTTTTGTTTTTACAGATTTCTTTATTGCTTTGGATCATGAAAATGGTCCACTGACCTTGCACAGCAATGTATATGAAGTGTTTCGTTATGTCCAGGCTGGATTAAAAAAACTTAAAGAAGAAATGCTTATACAATAATAAATAACTTTGCAAATAGTTCTGGCGAGTTTTACAAAATTTAAGAAAACATATATTTTTTATATACGAGTAACCAAACAAAACAAACACAAATTAAATTAACATCACTACTAAACTTATTAACTGAGTTTTTAAATTATTATTTTATAATCAAAACAAGTAAATAAATATTAAAAAAAATCAATTTAATTTTCAAACTTTTCAGAAGAGTGTTCTTACAAAGCGTGTGTATGTGTGCGTGTGTGTGTTTTTATTTTATTATTTTTTGTAATGAATATTTGCATTGATTAATTATTATTTTAATTTAGTAAGTGCTATCGTATGAAAACTTCTTGAAGCCATGTTTAGCACCTAACTAATCATTTGAACTCTTGTATAAAAATTACGATTTTTAATGAACGGCATGTTAAATTTCTACTTTTTAAGTTTTTAAATTTTTTCATTTATAAAGTCAAAACATATGCTCAAAAATATAATGTTATCATACATTTTTATCGTATTTTTTAAGTTATTAAATAAAGAATTGTTATATTATTTTTTTAATTATTAAATTTTATAATTCCCGGATTTCTTTGAATTTAGTTAATTTTTTTCTTTTTTTAATTTTGTTAAATTTTATAGAAAGAAATGAAAGCTTATAGAAAATTCCTTTGTTAATAATAAGTTTTTAGTTTGTATTGAAATTAAGTCAATATAAAATGTTTAATTATAATTTTTAAAATAAATGTCATAAATGGGTAAATTATAATAACTTAAGAAATTATTTATTACTTTTTATTTTTTCTTTATTTCAAATAATTTCTAACCGCTAATTTATTAAAGAAGTTATGATATATTTATTTTATAAATAGCAAAAGCAAAACCAAATGATTTTCTAAATTCTGATATAATTCATTCATGTTCAAAAAAAAAAAACAAAAAAATAATCGTATTTAACTTTAAATTAAAAATAAACATCAACTTTCTTCTGTAAGCATTCTTCTTAAATAGTTGAATTAAAATTATTTATTAGCAATATTACATGATTTATTATATAGTTCAGATTTTGTAATATATATATTAATTATTTTACTCAAGTCTAAGGCAAATTATACAACAAAACAAACAATTACTCTTTTTGCTGGTTTCATAAATTGGAAAACAGTTTTCTTTTAATTTGTTTACGTTCTGTTAAGGCCAGGTATTTAATTATTTAAAACTCTTTAGCTTAAGTGAAAAACGTTTAAAACTATTTCTAATTGTTTAATAAGCATGTTACTCTTATCTTAGTTTTATCTTTAAAATTTATTTGTGGATTTTTAAATAATATTAATTAATAACGTTGTTTTATATTATTTTTTCTGTTTTTTAATTATTAGTTACGATTTTCCTTTTCCCATTTATATATTTCATAGTTATAAAATCCTTAATGGTTTCGTTCATTTTTTAGTTTATTAACTTAACTAAAACGCCTTTAAAAAAATCACACAAAATAATTAGAAAAATATTTTATTAAAAACACATTTTTAATATACATATCTTGAGTTTTATTCAAAAAGAGTTTTTTTCTCCGTTCTCATTTTATTAATTAATTTACAAAATTTATTTGTAGTTTCCCCCAAGGTGAATTTATACCTGGTAGCAGCACCGCTACAACCATGGCGAAAAAAATACAAGGTGGTCGCGATGGCGAATTCATTAATTTCGCCCTAAACGCTTAATGTCAAACTCCATATCTAAAATATATGTATAATTTTTTTATATGGCGTTTGACATTAAGCGTTTACGGCGAAAATTAATGAATTCGCCATCGAGACCACCTGTATTATTTCACCATGGCTACAATACAATAAAAAGAAAAAGTGTATGGAAAACTTTAAAACAATTAACTATTTTACTTTTTCTTACCCTTTTTATTAACGTTTTTAATAAGCTTTGTTTTTTAAATTGATTTAAAACTCTTGTTACAATTCTATTTTAAAGAATATTAAAAAAAGAACTTTTGTAATATAAAATTATACATTTTTGACAGCTGCTCTACACACAGGAAATTTAAACAAAAATAAAATAAATCTTTTTGCTTTCTCCTATAAAACGAATGGAATTAGTTGAAGTAATTATTTGATGACAAAAGGATTATTCTTTTCAAATTAAGCTTTAATTAAAATATCATCTGAATTTTAACATATTGCACTTGTTGAACAATAGGGTATTGATTAAATTTTTTATTTTTGTTTTCACGTGTAGGAAAAACGTACTTCAAATTTAGTATTCATATTTAAAAATAATATCTGCAAAAAATTTTTCGGAATACACTACTGTTCAATAGGTGTGTTTGTATATGGTTCAATGCAGTAGTTCAAATCAAGAAGATATTCCTTAAAATTGAGACAGCAGATAAAAGAGAAAACGTTGAAATGGAGACGTAGACAAAAGGGAAAAAGCAGAAATTTGTCCACGCAATTACATGTTTTTAAATCATGTAAACAAATCATTCTAAAAACTCCATCTAAAAGTAATTAAATTCTTGTGTGGTTTTGTTACTTCAAAATTTAATAATAATTCCTAAGTTGTGATGAATTTAAAAGCTTTAATTAAGTGAAGGACCTTGCCACTGGTCCTATAACTATCGCCTTATATTAGCATTTTTAAATGAAGGGCCTCGTTAATGGCACCTGGAAAATAGACAACTCATACAAATTCATTCCTTTTTTTAATCCTTCTTATGGCGTTTAGAATATTGCGCTAAAAATGTCAAAATGTTTTGAAATTGGTTCTTTGACTTTGTAAGTTGTGATAATGAAATTTTATCGTTTTGAAATTATGAAATTTTTTTTTTTAGCCAATCTTAAATTATTTAAAATTAAAATTAAAAGATAAAATTAAAACACAAACTATAAAAAAATATTTATAAATGAACGGAAATTTATTTTTGGCTCAGGTGCCTATTATGAGCAACTTTCGATCTTCGACTGTAGTCGCACATTCTATAAAAATAGTGCTATTGTGAATTTTACTCAATTGGATTATTCACAATAATACATGTTTATCAGCTGTCACTCTAAAGAAATATTGCTTTACTAATTTATAAACGAAAAATTAAAATAATTATACGAAGCTCCTGTGTAATTTCTTCCAATTTTTTGTCAGCTATGGATTTTGTTCAATTACAGAAACGAGCTTTTCTAATTGTTGTTTTGTACTTGCAACCTTAGACCTGCATGTAAATAAAATAATTTATTGCCACCATTTGTAAAAAATACGAAAAATTCACAAATACTTACATTTTCAATAAGTTTTACAAACTGACACAAAACATCGAAAGCAAAATTGTGTTTGATTGAAAATTCGTTGCACAACGAAATTTTGGACAGTGCTACCAACTCATAATACGAATATGACAATCGATTTTCGTTAGCGAAAAATGGAATGCAACTCATAATAAGGACCTTAAGTTCATTTTTTAATTTCTTTACAAATGTATGCGGACGTTTTCCAAAGCAAACAAGAAAAATGGGACACCAGCAAAATGTATTTCTTGCTTCTATCTACCTTGGTTTTGTAATTGTAAACATCATCTATTTAAGCAACTAACTTTGTTCTTTTTTTTTTAATTATTTAAAAATTAAAATCACTAATATTGATTATTAGTGCTAAAAATAGTTCCTATGGCCATTTCGTTGATTGCTCAACTCATCAGGGAAACTTTTAACATAAATTTAGATAAGCCGAAGCTGTTTATTATATTTAAAAATTTTTTAACCAAATTTGAAAAAATTAATAAACACACGAATCAAAGCTTAAACAAAGTACAATAATCAGTCAATAAACATGGTTAGCTTTTTCCACCTCTAAGTTAGTTATAAGAAGTAATCAAAATTAAAAGCAAATAGCAACAACATACATTTGTGTTTACAATTTTTATAATATTAATTATTATATTGTGCTTCTAACCCATAACAGTTTCAAATAAAACTGAAATTTATTTGTTGGTTAGAAAAGCATGTTGACATTGTTAAAATTTTTTGCGAAGATTTAAAATATTTCCTATTTATTTAAACAAAGAATTCTCAGTTTGAAGTTTAATTTCTAAAGGCTAGATATACAGTCTTAACTAAAGACTTTGGTAAGCATTTTTACAAGATTACAAAACTAATTTAAAATTTGTCCAGCATGACTCTTGAGTAACTAATTAGTAAATGGCAAAGAAAGTACTGAGGAAAAATATGTTTATTGAACCATAGTCACAAGTTAAATAAGGACTTTAAATTTGGGCATTAATGAAATGTTTTTGGTTTCTCTAAATTAAAATGTATTGCCCACCAACAAATTTAAGTGCATTCCTCGTATAATGTTTTTTTTTCGTTCTACTTCCTACACTGATTTCAATTACAATCAAGCTGAGAATTTTTTTTTAGTTAAATCACTCCTCAACTTTTCTTTCGTAATGAAAAAACAGTTGCCCACACTGATTCCAATTGGAAAATGCGTTTAGATCAAAAACTCTTCCATTTTTCTTTAATTTATTCTTTTTATGAAGAGAAAGAAGTGGCGACTCATTTTTTTTTTTTCTTTTTTACAAAATTCAGGATTGCTGCAATAAAAATTATGCAGTGGGCACTTGATCTAGTATAAATTTCTTAGCCGATCTAAAAACCAGTCTCCAACATTTATCATAAACAAAACGATTCATATCATAACTTTAAATTGAAAAATAAGATGGCGCCATAACAGTTTATCGCAGACACGACTCTTTTTTTTAGTACAGAAATATATTTTTATATCGCACTTTTTTCATATTCAAGATTTGAAATAAAGATGAGATGGTCAATGACTACGTGATAATAATTCATTGCTCGTGATCATACATACCAAAATGATCATGTTTAATTTTTGGCTTCACATTTTCGAGCGTGCATGAAGACATATAAGAACATTGTGAGTGATCTTATGGGAGCAGAATTTTTGTGGGATTGGTTCGTTATTTTGTCTTTTTTTTTCAATATATTTTATATTAATTTGTTTGCTTTTAGTTTATCTACTTTCAAAAACCAAACTTAAACAAGTGTTCTTTAATTTCTGAATTGCATTAAATTATAGTTAAAAAGAATCAAAATCGCACTGGCAATATTATAGTCTTTATATAATTATTTACATATATCTGCCGCCTGCAACTCAGTTGTTTTACTTATGTATTCGTTCATTTGTGGGCAAGAAACTTCGTTTGCTCTTTTAAATTATCTATTTGGTTATACTAAAAAATTTTAATTATAATTTATTAAATAAGATTTAGTAAAACTTACAGCTTTATTTCAGAGGTGGTCATACCAGTATGTTAAACAGAGTTTTGAAATTTTAAAAATCTCCTTAGACAATGTTTCACGTAAATATTAATAAATTAAGGGCATCTCATCTGCATTATGAATTTAATTATTTATGTATTTAAGCTTTATCTCTTACTCGTTGTCAGGAAACAAAAATGAAATAGATATACATTAAAAAATTTTTTTAAATAAAAAAATATATATAAAAATAAGCACGCCGGGATCCCCTAGTATATGATAAAACCGAATGTCTCGTTTAAAAAGGGCTGCCGGATTTTTCGAACACTTCCGGCGTAATGAATCTGCACAAATTTGTGAAAGTGAAATCATCGGCTTTGGAACTTAATTTATATTTTAAAACTTTTATTTTTTATGTCATTATTTTTACGTAACGTTTTATTTTCCATTTAAAATTGTTTTTAAAAGAAAATAAAACTAATTTGAAAACGTTTAACATTAATATTCTTAATCATGTTTTGTTCATTTAAAAACATAAATAAAGTTTTGCTGCAATATTCACAAAAAAAAGGAAATAATCTAAAAATGTGTTTTATGACAATTTTTCCGTACAAATTTGTTCTAAAGTACATTTCAAATCTATTTTAATATTTTACGAATACGGCAGTTATAATTTAATTGAGAAAAGTAACTAACATTAGCAGGTCAAACTTTTATCTTCAATTCAATACACAAAATTAATGCCTCCTAGCACACCCTTATATAGGTTCTAAGAGCCGTATGCATAACAAAAACTTAGAATGAGTTTAGCATGAGTGAAGAAATTGATAAAGCTCCCAGTGTATTTTTCCGTACGGCCTGGCACCTAAAAATCATTGTAGATTGTTGCCGTGACCCAAAACTGTATTTTGGGTTTATTTTTGGTGTCAAATTGTGTGAAGAACCTTGCAGAGAACCTGCTTAGTTCCGTCACTTATGCTAACCTCATGCTAAGTTTTTGTTATGCATACGCCAGTAAGTATTTTTTTTTTTTTGTTTGCATTAAAGCCAATATTTGAAATATGTAAGAAAATTCTGGGATGTCAAATCCCGACGTGCTGAAAATTTTGCATCCTGGTACATTAATATATTTCGTTCGTATGATACTCCTAAGGTAAAAAAGGAAATTGTGGTTACTTTTAGTTCTATACAATTTAGATAAGTGATAACCATTGATAAATATATTTTTAATAAAAATAATTACACCTTTTAAACGAATATTTGTGTTAAAACAATGTTAAGCTTACTTTCTGTAAATAATACTAATATTTTTAAGAGAAAACAAACATAAATAACATTAGCGCATAATCAGAGCTAAACACAAATTAACCTAAAAGAAGAAGTGTTTAAATGATATGAAAGTTATTAATACAAGAAGAAATATATATTAATATTTTATATTATTGTTTTACTCAATTTTGATAATTTAAACCACTCAACAAAATTCTAAAGAAAATATTCAGCAATTTACTGTTAAAATAAGAATTTTACTTTAAATTTGTAAAAAGATAATTGACAAAAAAACAAACTCAATTAATATTCATATTAGTAAATAAAAATAAACTTAACGAATAAAAGTAATAAAAAGAAATTGATTAAATCAAATTAAAAAGAAAACAATGATTTCAATATGAACAATTATTTTATACTTGCGAATAAGTGAACAAATAAAATCAAATTTTGAACTTAACTTTAACAAAAAAAAAAAAAACAAAAAAAAAAAACAAACAAAAAACAACAAATTAAAAGAAGAAAACTCAAGTCATTTATTAAGAAGGAAATATATTATACTATATACATATAATACAAGTATTATACTAAAAAATGCATATTGTTAAGTGTGTATTAACATTTTTAGGATAATTGTATTAAAACCGATAAAAAGTAATACACATATATTTTTTATAACTAAATATGATAACTTGAAATTATATTACCTAACAAATTGTATAGTAAAAATTTTTCGTTAAATTATTTTGTTATAATCTTAAGTCGTAATTGTAAATTTTTAATTTGCTTCGAAATTCCCCTCCTCTTCCACCCCCCCCCCCCAAAAAAAAAAAACATTTAAATTATTTTGTAAAAATATAAAATTATATTTAAAACAAATAAATAAAAGTTCTTATTTAAAACAAAAAATATATTAACCTACATACATATACTAAAAATCTAACAAGATTAAGGAAAATAATTACTAAACCTTAAATTTAAGTTTGTAAAAAAATACAAAAATTACATTTAACAAACAAAAATGAAAAATCAATGATTTACCCAAAAAATAACGTAGTTGTTAATTAAAACAAAGAAATAAATTAAAATATTATATAAAATGTAAAAACACTTAATATATTATTAGCATTTTATTAACATACAAGCATAAATGTCCTATAATACATCTGCTTGTTAAGGTATTGTATACTTTCTCAACAAACATATTAGGTGAGTATAGCTTAATTATAAAAAATGAATATAGAGATTTCCTCCGATTTTCTTTACATTATATAAACTGTATGTCTTCTTATGAAATACTGAAATGGATGACACGAATAAAAAAGCAGCCAGCTTAAAGAAAAGTAAATCCTACAGATTGCTGTCATAAATCAAATTATATTAAAATGAATTTGTGTCAGAAAAATTGTAGCTTCCCTAACGTTACCGGTCAGCGGAAAAACTAAATTGTCAAAAATATATCCCCAGGGGTGCTACAAAGCAATAGAACTACATGGTGAGCAATGGAGTCCGACTTTGGCCGATTTGTTTTACAAAACAAATATGCGTAGTCCAGCCTATACTGTGTTTTTTTGTGTTTTTATTGAATAGAATTTTATTCGAGCAACTTCGATTTTAAAATTAAGAATTTCTAATTAAACTGATTTTGTGGAACTTCGTTTATTTACTCTTTACAAAGGAATTTATTAAAACTAAATGCGGAGTAAGAGAAAATGCAACCAAACTAAAGAAATTAATTCTCTTTTTACACATAAGGATAATTTACATTTTTGTGCTTTTTTAAGTTTTATGTATATAACGTCTAATTCTGCAAGCCACCCTTATACATATTCAACATACACGTAATATTTATTTATTTAGGATGGACACCCTAATTTCTATGTTTTGACATTTTAGTACGATAACAGATGATTTTCGTTCATACACATTTAATATGGCAATGCCATAAAATACGTTAGTATTTTCACTCATTTTCTTAAAATTATTTTTATCAAATAAAATAAAGTAATTAAATAAAGTTTATTATCGTTTTAAAATAAGCGGTGAATCAACATATTTGTTAATATAAGAAAGCTTTAAAGTTTCATTGTAAAATCTAAAACAAAAAACCCATCTGTTCAATAAACAATCCCAGTGTAATTAAAATACAATTGTGTCATGTATTTTAATAAATATTAATCCTTTTTTGGCCAAATCTCACGGTTATTAAGAAGCAGCATTTATCTATACATAATCGATACCTTTATCCGCTTTCTGAAATAATAGTTGTTGGCTCCCCTGCTCATCCGCTTCCCTCTTATTAGTTAAGCCAATTGGTTGTTAACTTTCTGATCTTATCTGGTCATGCATAAATTTGAATTACACAGGATTCCATTAAGCCCAAAAGCTGAGAATCCATTATATACTCCAATTCAAGGTAACTTGCAATCTGGCCGAATTCTGCCAAGTTTACGATTAGATAAGTATAAAAATTCAATCGAACCTAAAGTATATTTGTATCCCAGTAACAAATTGATAACGGAAAACATGGATTCTTATGGTAAGAGCCAAACGCCATTACAACGCTATCCACGGTTCCTTGCCTTGGGAGTAGAAGAATGGTAAGGTAAGTAAATATTTAAATTTGTTATCGTTATTTTTTTTTTGTCATTGCTAAATTTAAACAAACTAAGGTTAGAAAATGCAGACGGATTAAAAGTTCAGCCAGCACAACACGACATCATATCGATCCTCCAATGACTAAAAAATCAATTTTGATAAATTAGGATAATAATAATAGTTCATTAATACTTATTATTAATCTTTTATATAAAAACTGGTGTACGCTGCAGATACATAGATATAATTTTGTTTAATTTAACAAAAGAAAAGTCACTCAATATATCAAGAATTTATGTTTAATTGCAGACTACCTGCAAATGCCTTGAGTCAGCAAGTAAAATCATACTTTCGCATTATTATACAGATATCTGCTATTAACCAAATTCCACCGCCTTTGATGTTTTTGACGGTTAAAATATTTTATAACTTACGTGATATTTAAATAAAAGCGGAAGCGGAACGTTTTCTTCCGTTTAGCTCATGCGCTGAAATGCGATACCTAAACAAACGCTCCAATACAATGAAAAAAAAAAATAAAAATAAAAAAAAACTTTACATGATAATTTTAACAAGAATTACAAATTCACCAGAAAATTCTACCCAAACTTTATTTAGAAAACTCTAGAGAAATCCATGAAGCAACAAAGCAAAAACACATCAAAAATCGTTCATAAGAATATCATGAAATATTTATATTTCGGAGGAATCAAGCACAACTGAAGCAAATTAATTATTAAACGCCTTCTAAAAATCTGCTTTTCCAATTGCAAAGCGTTGCCGTTGCGTTGTTTCGGTATGCTACATACAAAATGTACGGGCTCCCATCACAGGAAAAACACGTTTTCCGCTCTTGTTTAGGTATACCTGTAAATAGCTCGAATACAATTATTCCTTTTTTATTACTTTCAAATTTAGTGTGTTTTAATTACAGTAGGGCTTGCAGAACAAACGGCGTATTTCAAAAGATAGCAATACCTACATTCTCAAGAAATTTCATTTTTTAGGGTTGTAAAACATTTATGTGAAAGTTCGGTTTCATTCTGCCATTTATTGAATTTTTGCATTCATATGTAATTAGCGCTAAAAAAATAAACAAGTTTTTCAAATGTTTTTAATGCATTTAAAAGAAAGAGCCTAATCACTTCTCTTCTGTTTCTCTCTTTTTTATGTTAGAAATTATTACAAATTAACATTTTTGGTCACAGTCCTAATGTATAAAATAAACCCTTTTCGAAACTTTTGTCAAATTGTATTTTTGCGAAAATACGCACCAGTCTACTTATATTTACGTGTAAAATGGAGCTTTGCTAGAAACTTTGCAGTTTTGTTTTTGCAGAAAAAGCAGACCAAGCAAATGTGTAGAAAAACATGGAGTTCAATGGTCTTTTGGTAAAAATGGAGATGTCAAGTTAAGCAAACACAAAGGAGCATATCAAATAAAATCTCCAAAACAAATACTTACACACATATAAGCATAAACATATGCGTGCGTACATACACACATACATAAATAGGTATCGTTGTGTATGGTTTGGTTTATACTTTACTACAAGCTGTTGATAATATTAGAAAAAAAAAAAATAAAACAAACAAATTCAGAGTTGCGTAAGTTTAAGATTTACACGCTTTCCTTCTTTATGCCGCTGACCTACCGTAATAAGTTTTGTGTTTAATCTTTGGGTTGAAATAGTAATTCATTTCATTTCCTGCAAAAGTTATTGAGAATACCTATGATTTAAAATTAATTTCCTAATATAAAAAATAGATAAAAAAAAACAAATCTATAATCTAGAAGCTTACTTTTCCAGTAGCTTAAGAATGCGTAATGCAGGTTATACAAAATAAAAAGAAATTGAAATCTAAATCTTGTGTCATCAGCATTTTAAAACTGTATGTGTAGAAAAGGGTCTTAATAGGATCGTCGTTATTTTGTTTTCTTAGTATCGAGACTTTTAATATCAGGAATAATTTTAAGATTAGGTGTTTGACTCCCCGCCTAGACATTTTGCTAAAAATTACCATCGTTGTGTCAACAATTCCTGCTCTTCAAAAAATATTCTGATCATAATTTCGGTATAAAATAAATGGAACCTACTAAACGTTTAATAGCTTTTATGTGTAAAGTAAGATAATTCAACCAGATCATCCAGACAATTTTCTATATTTTTTAATATATCCAAATTATTTTTCATTCTGTTAAAAAGTGATTTATTATTTTCTATATTAATATATTTTAAATAACAAATTGCGCATCAGTTTGTATAAAGTAAAAATTTTTTTAATAACAAAAGAATAGATTTTTTGTTTCTCTAAAAAATATTTTGTTTTCATTAGGGTTTCTTGCGCACTGCGTGCATTTTATTGCAAACTTTCTTCCATTCAATATGTTTAATTTTATTTAAATATTCATTATTAAAAAATAAATATATAAATAAGACATTATCCATCAAGCTCTTTTATTGTTACAGTTTGCTATCAAATTGCCGTTTATTTTTTGCCTTTCCCTAAACGGCTCAGTTAACAAATTGAAAATAATTCTTATAGTATGTTATGTTTGTTGGAAATCCTTTTTATACAGAACCGTGAGGGACAAAATGTTGCAGCCTTTTTAAAAATGCAATCATTTAGTTCTTGCACTCTTCAGCAGCAAGTTGTGTTTTTTAAATTCTCTACGTATTTTATCAATAACACTTGGATTTTCTGATATTAAATATACATATATACAGAATATGAGTTAATAAGTTAATTTCTAATGGAATAATTGAAAATATTTAAAAATAAAATTATTTAATATTTTAATTAAAACTATAAATTTTTAATTATTTAAAGTGAAGAATAGTTTTGAATAAAAAGGTGATTATTAGAATTAAAAAAAATGATTTATATTTAAAATAAACTTAAATAAAATTGAATTCATAATAAATTAAAAAAGAAAATAAAATAAAAATATTCATTAAAGTGAACAGAAATTATGTACGTATGAATGTATTAATGAATTTTTACTTACTGATAATTAATGTTATATATGTATGTATGTATGTGTATACTTTTCTATTATATTTTGCCCACACCCATATTTTTAAATAAAAAGTTGTTTTAAACTTAAGTGTTAAAATAGCTTTTTAAAAATTAAATTTGCTCCTGAGTTTTGTTTATTTTATACATAAATATCCTTGCTGAATTCCAATTTTGACATATCAAGATATGCATTTTTGTGTCTTTTCTTACTGTTTTTCTGTAGTGTTTTTCTATTTGTCGTATTTGTATAAAATGTTTTATAATTATTGTACATACAAATGTTTTTTGTTCTTTCTTAAAATTTAGTTTTGTGAATATATATACGTACATGTACATACATACATATGTATGTATGTAGAAATTTAAATATACATTCAAACTTGTTGGTTTTGAATCAACACTACTCAATGGCTTTAATTACTTAAAACTGCATCTTTTCATTTCCTGGCCTCTTTTTCACTTCTTTATATTCGATATTTAATTCACTTGCAGTGGCAGCAGCATCCTTATAAGAACGCTCCCACACACAAAATATATGTATGTACATAATTTAGTTAAAATAAATACATTCATAAATACGTAGAAACACACATACATACATGTGTGTAAACTTAAGTGTAATATCATCATCCTCAGTGCGAAGTTTGTTGTACTATTTCTCTTCTAAAATTGCAGTGTTTTCATTCTTCAACTGTAAACGTACATAAACAAATAATAATGTACAAAAGCCGCTCTACTTTTTTAAGAAGATAAGTACAAAGCATACAAGAATAATTGCCCGCTATGCTCTTTTAAATCCCAGTTGCCTGTATGGAAAAAGGCATACTTTTAGGTTTGTATTGCTTTTCAAAAAGTCTCCAATATTTACTTTTATAAATGCAAATGCATAAATATTTCCAGAGCATACGTCCAGGATTCTCGAATGCTTAAAGCTCTCTACAGATTTGCGTTAATTTTTTTTTCGGTTTGTTTCATAAAACTGTTTTTCTTTTTTCATTTTTTATTTAAATTCGTGTTAAATAGTGATGTTTTATCGGTTTGATGTAGTTTTTGTTGCTTTTCTGGCGGTTTTCGTTTGCTGCATAAAATATGTTCTCTCTCTTTAAAAATTGCAGTTTTATGAATTTTGCTTTTAGCCGCACCCTAAATTGGGGGGGAAGTCATTAATTTTAATGCCCATTTTTCCTTCTGCAAGTATTGTTTCTCTGTTGAAATATTGTGTATTTCTGCAAGGTGTGTCTAAAAAGAGGATAACAGTAGAAAAAAACTATAATATATTTTATGAATGAAATTACTTTATGTAGATAATGGTATATAAAAATTGTTGTTTACATACATTTTATAAGTCACATACATACATATATATTTGGATAGATAGTTTGCAATAAAGTTGCTATTAATATTAATTTTTTGTTATATTGTTTTGTGTATTTAATTAATTTTATGAAAAGATTCTCTAGTATAATTAAATATAAAAAAATCTTTCCTTAAAATAATTATACAAAATTAAATTTATTACCTACTTTCGAATTAACTTTAAAGTTAATGGCACTGTTGTTGATAATATATAATCATATGAATATCGGAGTCTCTGTGATTAATTACTAAAATTTTTGAAACCGCCCGACAGATTTGAGTTGATTTTGTTAATGTCTGAAGTTATTTTAAATTGAGAAATATTGAGATCTCGTGAAATTGCAAAATATATATATAACAAGCAAGAGTGCTATATTCAGCTATGCCGAATTTTCTATACCCTTCACCATCTATGTTAAGTGAAGTAACTCTAATCAAAAAAGCAAATATTAGGGTGACCTTAATTGCAACATAGTCATATCTCAAAAAATTAAAAATTTGTAGTTACTTAAGCAAAACTGCTCTTCTGTACATGTTGAAAAAAAGTCAGTTTTATATCCCAAGCTCAACCGAAGTTATAGCAACTGCAATAGCGGCAATTAGATCATAGGACTTATGTCTTGAAAACTTAAATCGCGTTTTGCCAAGTTCAAGTTTTTTTGTGATATGGCGTGGTGATTTTGTGTTTTGCCGGCAGCCTTAAAGAACATAGACCGATTGATTTTCAATTGCACTTCTTTCGACACTATGTGTGATCGTTTGGCGTATTTAAATTTTCTCTAGCTGATCTAGTGCCTTGTCAAACTTAATTTCACCACTAACACGGACGGACATTACGCAATCGACATTATGCATAAGAACTCCGTCCGTGACAGTGTTCACGAAAAAAAAATAAATATGTCAATTGATCAGATATAGTGTCGAAAGAGATGCTATTAAAAATCAGCAGAATCGGTCCATGTCCTGCGAAGCAGCAGGCATAACACCACGCCTACCTCTAATTTTTTCATGTTATTTGGAACAATGAAGTAACTCCAATCAACAGTTAGAGAATTAAAAAATATGAAAAAAACACCAAGTGAAAAAATTGGCCCTACCCATATTTTTCGAGTTACGGGGCTCTGAAATTTTCAAATTTTTTTGAAATATCAAAATGGGTATCATTTTAAAGCTTTTGAAGAGATCTTTCAGAAAATAATATATTTTAAAAAAATTCTTACCCCATTAAGAACCGATGGCGTTTTTATGTAAAATAATATACATATATGCAGTAACAAATTTTTGTTTTATTTTTTAATTCTCTGTGACACCAATATTTGCTTTTTTGATTGGAGTTACTTCACTAAACTAGATTTACATAGATGGTGAAGAGTATATAAGATTCGGCATAGCCGAATATAGCTCTCTTCCTTGTTTTTGTTTTTTTATTAAACTTACATCTATCTATACATATATGTATATATAAATGATACCCTTCTGAATTCGTGTTCGTATTTATTTCCTTTGCCATTTCAGAAAATACATTTGAACCACAGCAATAAGCTTGTATTTTTTATTTATGTTTGTTGTACATTTTAAAATTTTACATTTTATATCAGCTCACGTTCCTAATAGTAAAAAAATAATAAAATCTTGAGTTGGTACATTTTTGTGGCAAAACAGGTGTACGTATGTATGTATATGTGTTTTTTATACCATTGTGGTGAATTTCATTCACATTTCTTCTTGCTTTACACCACGCTTTTCTATTTTCTCTTTATAGTTTTAATATATTTGAATGCCAAATATAATTTAGTTTATTTCGGTTCTATTGAGTTGAAGAAGAAACCTCTTCAGTTTTTAATTAATTTTCGGCTTTACGTTTGATTTTATTTTTGTTTCGTTTATTTCGTTTTATTCTGAGTTTTTATTAATTTTCTAAAATAAAACGTTATAGATTAATTTCGTTTGATGTTCATTTTAATTTTTGTTATCTGAAAACAGTAATATTGTGTGAAAAGTTATAACAACAAAAGAAAAATATTTATTGTTGGTTTATATATATATATATATATATATATATATATATGTACATGTATAGTGAATTTTCGAAAACACAATGAATTTTCGAAAACAAATAGTATTCTGTTTCGTAATCTTATGAAAAAATAAAATAATAAAACAAGATCGTAGAACTAATATTCATTATAATACAATACTTTTTTTGTATAACACATTAAAATCGGTTACATTTATAAAATAAAAATTTATATTAAATCCCTTAGAATAAATTAACAAATTTTGCTTAAGCGATTTCTAACCTTAATTTAAGTAGTTTTTAAAAGCTTTAAAGCTTTATATTTTATTCGGAAAAGTTATATTGTCTTGCTGCATATTTTAACATACTGTAACATATTTAAAGACAAAACCATTTTTTTAAAATAACAAACATTAGTTTTTTCCTTTAATTGCACTTTGCGAATGAAGTGTAAATATAGACTCTATATCTATTCCTGTCATTAATCTCCATTAATTGTCTTGTTTTTTTTAGAACAAATATACATATATGTTATTGAATTTTCTCTAAAAATTTTAAATCAGCTGCTTGTATTAATAAAAGTGTGCATTTGTACACAAAATAATAATTTTTTCTGTTGATTTAAGTATAACGCATGCGCCCTAGTGTTTACTACACGAAATTTCCATCACCACTTCTTCATGCATGTGTAAAATTCTTTTAGATATTTCTAAAAATATTTAAATTCTTACCCACATATATGTATGCATACATAGGTATGTATATGCATTCATATGTATATATAAACATGTTATAATCTTTTGCATTTTTCTCTAAGTTTGTGAAATTAATCGCTCGAAAGTTAATCAGTTAAAATTTAGAAATTATTAATTCCGGTTTCTTAACTAAATTTAATTTAAATTCGGATAATTCAATTTACCAGAGTTGCAAAATATTTTCCATTTAAATTCCCAAATTAATAGTTTTTAGCTCTGAAAATTCCCTCAAAATATTATTATAATTGTTTAATTAAAAAAAATAAATAAATAAATAAAAAGTTCGCAATCTAAATCTTCCTCCTGACTGTCTAAATCTATTCATTGGCACATATTTCTAGAGTTAAAAACTGTTACCATTTCTCTGGGAGGATCACACGTTTCATTACAAATAGAATTATTTTTAAAGTGTGAATTAATTCTCATTTCGTTGCTTTCTTGAGATCATTACAAAAAAAAAAAAAAAAATCTTTTTGCAAGGCCTTTAAATGGTCTTGACCCAGCTACAGATTTCATCTATCGTACTATAACGGTTCAAGAGTATGGCCGCGTATATCAAATTACATTAACTATTGGGGCACCCTTATATTGCATCTCCAAACTTAATACTTGTTCAACAGTTTGGCAATATACATAAAATTAGAACAACAAAAGGGGCACCCTTTAATTTCCCAATTCAAATTTTATACTTGCTGTTTTAGTAGACTTAGCAAACAGGTTTCTATAAAACGGTTCAAAAAATAGGTGAAATCACAAAAATTTTGGGAACACCCTTTAATTTTTAAATTCATATGGCTTAATTAACGACACCTATGGGGACACTATTTAATTTTTAGATTTATGTTTGTATTACCTTTTGTTATTGCGAGCTATAGTACGTAATACGCAGTCATATTAAATTTTACAGTTCATAATACACGTAAAAAATATTTATGTTGTGGACACCCTTTAATTTTTAGTATTATAAACTGTTTTTAAAACTGGATCAAACTGTAGGCCCCAATCTGCAGACACAAACATTAAAAAAAGCAACATTCAGACGAATTGATAATTTTCTTTTTTTCAATTTGGTTGAAAATATACTCAAAGTATTTTTTGTTGCTTTAAAGGAATTCGATAATTGGAATGATTTCAAACTGCTATAATGTTAAAAAAAAAAAAACGTAAAATACAAATCCAGGAAAAAAAACACCGGAACATTAAAAACTTTTTTTAAAAAATTCCCATTCCACAAGTAAGATTTGTTATTCCTATTTTGGGGACAAATTCCTTTATCTGGCAACACTACATTTTATTGTTATTGTATATTTTTGAATGATGGATATTTTTTTAAAGTAAATGTTTTTGATTCTATAAAAATTGTTATTACTTTTAAAAATTTATTTAGATTTAAGAAATAATTAGAGTGTTTGGTAAAATTTAAGAATCTGAAAAACAAACGTCAGCGAACGTAAAGACAACTTGTTGAAAGTTAGTATGGCTTCTCCTTTTTTTGTATTGTAACAACTTATGAGACTTAATAAGATCCTACAAAACAAATGTGGAAAATTGAAAAAAGATAAAATTTAGCAATGACCTCAATTCAAATAAGTACGCTTTACCCGTAAAACATAATCTCTTTTTAGAAAAACAAAACTTTCATTAAATATTTATTTATATGATTTCTTTTTTTTCATTTTTCATTGCAGTAGTTTTTTGTACAAAATCGTAATCGATATTTATTTGAAATAAAAGGGAACTTTTTAAAATTAATTGTGTTGAATTAAAACGAAACAAAATAAATAATTTTACAAGAAGAAGGAACTTCAGAGCCATTAAAACAAAAATAAAGGTATGCAATTAAAAATTTATAATTTTAATTTTATTCTGTATAATTTTCGTTGTTCTTTTCTGTTTAATTACAGCTCATTTTATTTAAAACTTTCTTACACAAATATTTGTGTAAAAAAAGAAAAAAACACATGAAAGTTAACGCGACAGTATTATATTTAAATAATTTTTTAATTATGTGTTTTTAAACAAAAAAAGTTAATTCATTTTTTAAAAAGAAAAACAAAAAAACAAAAATCGAAAATATTTTGTATATCTTGTTCTTTTTCCCTTTTACAAAAGTCCAGTTTCTTATTAATTATAAAAAAAATTGTAAAACACTTTTTAATTAACACTAAATCATTTCTAAATGATGACTACCAGCTCAACAACGGGCAACAACATGGTTGAAGGTCAACAACAGCAAAATGGAGGAGCTATGACCGCTCAAAATACACAAAATAACAATAATTCTAATACAAATAATAACAACAACAACAGCAATGACAATGATCCAAAAACCAATTTAATTGTCAACTATTTGCCACAAACCATGTCTCAAGAGGATATTCGTGCTCTCTTCGTTACTTTTGGCGAAGTGGAATCTTGCAAATTAATCAGGGACAAAGTAACAGGTTTGTTATAATAAAGTACAAACGATGTTTTATGAATTATTTTAATATCAATTATACTGCAGGCCAAAGTCTAGGTTATGGATTTGTTAACTATGCCAAACAGGAGGATGCAGAAAAGGCCATTAGTTCTTTAAATGGTCTACGTCTACAAAATAAAACAATTAAAGTTAGTAGAGTTGGCTTTTATTATTTAACATAACTTTCATGACATTTTCATATTCAGGTATCTATAGCCCGTCCCAGCTCTGAATCAATAAAAGGTGCTAATTTATATGTATCCGGTCTTCCCAAAAATATGACACAACCAGATTTAGAGCAGTTATTTAATCCATATGGAAAAATAATTACCTCAAGAATTTTATGTGACAATATAACGGGTAACTGATTAATAAATTTTAATTAAATATTGAAAATTACTCTTTTAAAGAACAAGAAGTTTTGATTTAGTAAATTTTTATTTATTCGAATATACTCAAGTCGAAACTTATAATAAAGTAATAAACAAATTAAAATTAGGTTAAAACAAAAACATTTTCTCCTATTGTTTTCATGATTATTTTTTTATAAATTAATTTATTTTTGTTTATTTCATTTACACAAAACGTTATGTTCCGTAAAGCCGGACCTATTGATCAGGGTATGTTTTATTATTTTAATTTATAAATAGTTTCTTTTTTTCACAAAATAATTCATTAATTTATGTTAAAATTCTTTACTCACAGTTCAATTAACTTAAAAACATTCAAACAATTTTTGAAGTCTTAAAATCAAACATATTACATGCAATCTTTAATTATTATTAATAATACATTTTTGTTGTAATTTTCTTTTTAATTTTAATACATGTTTACAATAAAATACTTTTTTTCAATTTTTTTGTTTATTCTTTCAGGTCTTTCGAAGGGTGTTGGTTTTATACGTTTCGACCAACGCCATGAAGCTGATCAAGCTATTAAAGCTTTGAACGGGACTATACCCAAAAATGCCACAGAACCAATTGTGGTAAAGTTTGCTAATAATCCCAGCAACAATAAAGCTTTTCAACCTCTCACGGCTTATTTGGCTCCGCAAAATCCCAGAACCCGAGGATTTCCCACTGGTGCAGCTGGAGCGGCAGCAGCTGCTGCAGCCGCTGCTATACATCCAACAGCGGCCGGGAGATATAGGTAAAAAAAAACCGACTTAATCATAAACAAATATTTTATGGTTTATTATTCGCACAGTTTTTACGCAAAGTTCCATAATATTTTAAATACAATAAAAAATAGTTAAAAAAAACAACTTTCAACTTGGAAAGCTTTATCATAAACTTTAAAATTATCAAAAAAAAAAAATCAAACTCAGAACAATTATGGTAAATTCACAAAAATTCAAAAATTATCAGTAAATTAATAATATTCTTAAACATCGAAT
This sequence comes from Gymnosoma rotundatum, assembly GCA_916610165.2. Classification (NCBI taxonomy): domain Eukaryota; kingdom Metazoa; phylum Arthropoda; class Insecta; order Diptera; family Tachinidae; genus Gymnosoma; species Gymnosoma rotundatum. The sequence continues at coordinate 1,546,067 of OU744337.1, forward strand.
TTTAATTAACGTAAACAAATTTAAAGAACTTATTATGTTTTAATAAAATCAACAAAGTAATAAAATTTAAAATTCTAAAAAACACCAATAAGCAAAACAAGCTGAAAATTTACATTAAAAAAACTTACAAAAAGTCAGGCTTTACAATTTAAGACCATAAGTAATTTAAAAGGATCAATATAAATACCAGGCACGAAAAGTGATTTTATTTTTAGTACTAAATGTAACTCTATAGCGGGTTAGTTTAAAGAATTATTATGTTAAATATTTTTAAAAACTTCATAAATATATTTGAATTATTTCCTTTTTTAAGTTCTGTTATATCCCGATATTCACCCTTAACAAGTGATATATTGGCGAATACCATGTTGCCCGGAAATCCCATCAACAGCTCTGGTTGGTGTATTTTCGTTTATAATTTGGCACAAGAAACTGAAGAGAATGTTTTATGGCAATTATTTGGGCCTTTCGGAGCTGTGCAATCCGTTAAGGTTCGTGCGTTAGTTAAGTGTATGAAATATTTTAAATTATTATTTATATAATTTGTTTCAGGTCATACGCGATTTGCAAACAAACAAATGTAAAGGTTTCGGTTTTGTAACCATGACAAATTATGAAGAAGCCGTTCTTGCTATACAGTCATTGAACGGTTATACATTGGGTAATCGAGTATTACAAGTTAGTTTTAAGACAAACAAAACTAAACAAACGTAATTATTAACAAAATTGACTGCTGTTGTTACCCATACCACCACTACCCTGGCATCAACTTTTAATAAAACCCTAAATAATAAGAAAAATGTGACCACATCCTCTTCTACAAAACTTAACGCCGTAAAATCTAATGATTTAAAAGTGGAGTCTGCAACAATCGCTACAACTTCACCAGTTGTTTCTACGACCAACACTTTGACAAATCAAACCTCTACGTCATCTAATGCAGCACAATCGAATACTGTGTCCTGCACATCGTCCGCTACAATAAACTCGAAATACTCCCTTATAAATAATCACAACAACAGCAATCAATGTCAACAGCAACAACAGACTAAGAAAACCAAAACTACAACAACTGTTATACAACAATCCCAACAAAGACAGCAACAAGAACAGCAACAATCATTATTGCAACAACGGTCAAATAGTTTAAATAATTCATCAGTTTCATCTAACTCAAATAATTCCTCATCATCCAATGCACACTCTTCCACGATGATAAAAACATCATCAAAGTTTGTTTACAACAAACCGCAGAATCAATATGAATTGCTTCAACAACGTTTACACATGCAACAAGAATTTGCTCAACTTTTAACAAGTTTGGCGCAACAGCATCAACCACCCTTTTCAGCAACGTCGGCTTCTTCGCACGCTGCCGCTGCCGCGTTCAATAGTTCTTCGTTAGGTGCGTCTACTTCGGCTGCAGCTGCTGCTGCTGCCGCAGCCGCTACATCAAATGCTGCTAAAAATTCCCTATCTTCGTTTTTGCCATTTTCAAATTGGTTTTTCTAATTTCTATTTTTTATGCATCTTTTGTATTTAAGAGTTTGCAAAAAAAAAAAGAACTCACATCATTCTACAATTATTTAAATCACACAGTCAAAAGCATAATTTCCAATTACGTTTTTTAAAAAGTACTAAATACTGCAATAGGGTTAAGGTGAAAAAAAAAGAAAAATATATTAACGAATTTTTCTTTCTGTTTGTTTTGAATTAATGTTAAATTAATTAAATTAAGCAATTAAGAAAGTTCATAAACATAAAAAATACAAGTCTGTCTTTTTCGTTTAACAATTAAATTTCTTTAATTTACCTTTTATTCAAGTTCTAAATTAAAGAAAAATAAATTTTTCATGAAACTAAACTTTTTCAAAGCTTTCAAATCAACACTTAAACCTTAATTTATGATTTTGAATTAAATTATTTAATTTTGCCTTTTTTAACTTTTAACATTTGTTTTATAAAACTATAATAATTATTGCTCAAACAAAACATGTTTAGAATAATTGTGGACAAATAAGATAAATTGTGTAATTAAAAAAAAATATTTAGCTAATAATATTTAGACAAAAATGAAAAACATTTAAAAAAGTTTTAAACTTTGAAACTCATAATAATATAATTTCAATTACATTTTATTCACAGAATAATTCTTTTTTTTTTGTTTGTTGTGATGAGATATATTTTTAAAATGATTTTAAATTAACCTTTCAAAACTCTTGCGTTAGTAATGATGTTATTTCAAAAATGTATTGCAAAGAAAACCAACATTATTGTGTTTAACTAAAAAGAAATATTATTGAAAAGAATACAAGTAAAAGTATATTTTTAAAATGCTTAGTTTTAAGTAAAAATTGTGTTTTGTATTTTTTTTTTGTTTTTGCTTTCAGTTGCCTTTGTGTGAATTTCATTTTAATTTAAATTATTTTTAATTGTTTGGTTTGTTTTTATGTTGTACTTTTTTAAAATAGTGAACATTATATTTCTTAAATTGTGTTTCCTTCGATTAGTTTTAGTTTTAAGTATAACGTTATTTTAAAAACGAAACTTGTTCTTGTTGATTTTCCGTTTTTTTCTTTCTTATATTGTTTTTTTCCCCATATTTCAAGTTTCATTTGTATGAAAAATTCAACAATAAACTTTTTAAATCAATAATTTTTTCCGTTATTATTTATTATAGTTTTCTTATAAAATATTATTAAAATAATATCTGAATATACTTTTTCAGCGTGTTTCAAAATTGTTGGGCACATTTTTGGCGCGTAAGTGTAAGTATGCGTATTGAGTTTGAAATTATTAAGCAATTGTAGTTAAAAGGAAATAATAAAGATTTTTTTCAAATACAACGAATATTTTCATAAGATAAATTTTGAAAAAAAATAATTTTTTAATTTCTTACATAAGAAAAATTGTAAAAATTAAATTACAAAAAATACAACTTTCTGAAAGTAAATCGATACAAAAGAGTTTCAATATTAAACGATTTTTTAACTTGACTTATTTTACTCTTTATCATAAACAATTAAAATCATTCAAATTAAAAATGACATACATATTTATAAATAAATAATAAGAAATCTGCCAAAGTAATGAAAGCTAAAATTATTTTGTAAAAATAAAAAAATTTCGTTTATATGCAAGAAACAAAAGTTCCCCTCACAAATAAAATCTTTCATTAATATAAATATTTAATGGTGCTTTATTACCTACAAAAAAAAAAATCAAATAAACTATACTATTTTATTTATATCTCAAATTTTATAAATATCCATTGAAAATAAAAAATATGTTACTATTGAAAATTTTATAAAATATAAAATAGACAAAATTAACATAGCTGAAAATAAGTTTCAGTAAATCTCTGTTAGGAAAATCAGCAAAATTGTAACCCGACGTAAGTGTGTTGCACTAATTTCTTACTAGAAATTTTAAAGCCTGAAATACTGAAATCACACTTAATTTTTTTAAAATAGTTTTATATTAAAAAATTTATTAATTTAAAGCAATTGGATTTGTTGTGCGATTCAACATCCACTCAAAAGTGAAATACTTTTATATTTTTAGTGTTTTGACTTCGACATGATTTTTTTTTTATAAAAATACCTAGTCATGAAATCCAGGAGGCAAATTACGACATTCGATATCGATCGAAGTTTCAATAGAATTTAAATGTAAATTTCGATCGATGTCGAATGTCGTAATGAACACATTGAAAATATTTTACTTTCAAGTGAATGTTGAATTACAGAACATAATCGAATATATTTTAAATTTGTGTAAATTATATAATAAAATATATGTGACATAAATATATTGTTAAAAAAAAAACTTAAAAAATATTAGGTCCATTCAAAGAAAGCAAAAATATCTTGTAATCTCTGAGTCAATGCCTCAAAGAGCTTTTTGTAATATTTTCTTTTAATTATCCAAAAAAACCTAATTTAAAATTTAATTTTTAAATAAAATCTGAGGTGGAATCGTTACATCCGTGAACGTACAACACGTATCGTAAGAATACGTTTTTCGGATTATGACACACGTTAACGGATGATAATTCACAATAACACAGATTATAACATACGTTATCGTATAAACGAACGTACATTTTTTACGAACTGTGATACGTTAACAAAACTTTGTTCGAATAAGATGAAAAATGCAACAAATTCGCTAAAAAAAAGTGTGAATTTAATAAATTAAATTTTAGTTAATGATACAGTTATTATTACAATAAGTTAATTCTAAGATTCATGAATGAACACAAAAATTTGGCAAAAAACGTGCTTCCTGACTGAGCATATTAAAATCTACTGCTAACAGCCTATGGGATAAGCTTTCTAAGTGTATGAACGCAGTAGTACCACTAGTTATTGATGTAAAGATTTCAAAATAGGTAATTCGCAGTTTATATTTTTGCAAGAAAGTAATTTATAATTTTGTGCTTAAGGCTGATGAAAAATTGGTATCAAGCGAAGAAAAAACTTTTTTTTTTTAAATTGAAAAACCAGAATGAGGGAGGCCTTTATCAAGAAAAGCCGCTAGTGTCAAGTGAAGAAGTGCTAATTGAAGCAGCAGTCCTTGAATCAAGCGCTATAGGCAAAAAATCGGGTTTGACCTTTGGAAACAACAAAATTTGAAAAACTGACAGCCTGAATACTCTTTCTTTAGCTCTAGAATTTTTTAATTTGAAAACTATTGTGAATCATTCAAAAGATTACGATACGTTTACAATCGTATGTCATAATGCCATTTAGTTCATACGATTAACGTATCACGTAATTTTTTTTCGTACGATTATCGATACGAACACGGATGTAACGATTAGACCCCTGATTTTTTTTTAATAACTAATCGAGGCAAATCCATATTTGCAAGGAATATTACTCATTCATACATATTTTGGTATTTACCAAATCAAACGATTTAACTGCTTTCAACATTGAGTAAAAAAATGTTTTTATTTCCAGTAAATATTTAAAATGATGAAAACGAAAGTTCTTAAAGTTTAAAGTCTTTGCTGACTGAATTTACACATGAGAATTATTCTTAAGTTTGTTATTTAATGTAATTAATTATAAAGACAGCAGTTAAAATTAGATACCAGCAGATTGAAATGTACTTGCTGGTGCGCTATAACCATCGTTAGCATTCTAATCTATTTGCAACAATCAACAGCAATCGATTACTACCTTGTAGGCAGGTAAATACGAAGTACGCTGATGAAGGTTGAAGCCAAGGTGAATTGATAACAGACATACTCACGGCGAAAATAAATACAACACTGCGATAGGAACATGTACATTTTGTTTTTGTACAAATAGTTTTCGGCTGTCAAAAGCAAATGAGATTTAAATTTTTGACACCCGAAGAAGGAAAAATTACTGTTGTTAATTCGCCTTGGTTGAAGCATAACGTAGCAATCAGCCCAATCATGAATATTCTCGTGGAAAAAATTTTTTCCGAAAAAATTTTACCTCAGCAAATAAAAAAAACAAACAAGTTTGTACTAAAAGAAAAGCGAAAAGTGAGAAATCTCGCATGATACTTTTGTTTACAAATTAAGGTTGAATAACTTTAAAGGCACATGTGTAACTTTTTTTTTAACATTAAATATTTTTTTCGTTTCTAGCTACACGGCATCCGATGAGCACTGCTTTTGAAAATCATTAATTGCAACACTACAAGTCAGGGGTCTAATCAATGCATTCGGTATCGAGTAAAATTTCTTGTAATTTGTCTTTTTGGTATCATGGTATTCGATTTCGAAGATTATGTATCGTAATTTGGGATGATAACATTCGATATCGAGAAATAAAGTTTTTAGTTATTGATTCTGAAATAATTTTTTTTGCAGAAATTAGTTTAATTTTTTGCTTTTACTTTTATTATTATTAATTATTATTATTATTTTTATTATTATTATTATTATTATTATTATTATTTTTATTATTATTATTATTTGTTGACATTAAACATTTGTTATAAATCTATTACATACTGTTAAAAATTACGATTCGATACATGTAATGTGATGATTGGCTTACTCGACACGTATCGAAATATTATTTGATACGATAGTACGCTCGATATCGTGTGCAGTGATTAGACCCCAGATGTATTTATATGCTTCACTTAAACACATAAATGGTAAATAATCAGGGCATTATTATTAACTTTTAATTATTTTAATCTATTTTCATTTTTGCATTTTTCTGCTTTAAAATTGTTTTTTTTAACACTTGCTTTGAAAATGTTTTGATTTTCAGAACAGCGGAGATAACAAAATAAAAAAAATTGATACATCCGCAGCTGATTTGAATGTGCCTGGTTATTTTTTATAGGGTTTTCTAACGAAAGTCTTGAAAAAAAATACTCGAAATATGTTTATTTTGTGTTGTAGAAATAGAAGCTCTATGCTATTTGTTCTAGCAATTCATTATTCTTATATCAAGTCTTAACTATTTTTATAAATATATCAATGTTGTGTATTTAAAAAATTTTAAATATTTATTAACAAAATATTTACAGTAAACAAAATATTCGAATATTTAAATGCATACAATAAAGGTATGTAAATCCCAATGTGTTTTTTTAGGTGTACAAGTGTTTATTTTTATGTATTAAAAAGAAATTGTCTTAAATTAATTATAAAACATGTACACAAATTATTTAAACAGGAATAATATTTAAAATTTTTTTTCAAAAAGTTTTTCTTCTTTTTTTGTATTTAAATCACAGATAAATGACAAAAGTATTTTGTCATATTGCTTAAATATTAAAAACAAAATATTATAAAAGTAGATAGTGTTTTCCTTGTTTTAAATGTTATTTATGCAATAATGTAAAATTATAGAAAATCGTCATAAGCTGAAATACAGTTCGTATAAAGAACAAAACGTTTGGCGTTTTTATGTCAGAAGAAAATTTTGGCGGAAATAAATCCATTAATTTCATTATTTATAAAATTTTAAATTAAAAATAACCCATCAATATTAAAAAGGTAAAAAAAACAAAGACGATTTACACACTAAATAACAACAAAAAGCAATCGATTTATATAATTATATTATTATTACGATACAGTTTTGATATAAACATTTTTTACATTTTGTAAAAACTAAAATAAAAAAAGCGTATTAAAATTTAACACCGCACAATAATATACAAGAAAACAAAATACATACAATTTAAAAAAAAAACAAAATGCTAAAATTTAATTTTAAATTATATTAAAATAAATGTTATACAAACAAATATTATATGAATAAAATTAAGAAATATTTATTAAAAATAAAACAAATAAAAAAAAAACACAATAAAAAACATGTAACGTTAACATAGCAAAACGCGCATATCTTTGATAAAATAAATATTAAAAATACACGGCAAAGAAACTTTAAACGTTTTTATGTGAAATTATTGTATATTCACTTTTATACTTTTACAAAGGCAAAAAAAAAACAAAAAAAAATTAAATGTTTATGTACTATTAATAAGATGATAAAATTAATGTTTTAAAACCTTCTAAAACTGAACACAATTTAAATTTTTTTTATAAAAAAAATAATAATAATATTTTTTTTCTTAGTGACCTCAGTGGTAGATTTTTTCTTAACAATTTTATAAATATACTTAAATAAATTTCTTTAAAAAGAAAACTTTAAATTATACTTGAACAAATTTTCTAAAATATTATTCTCTAAAATAAAATTATTCTGGCAATGTGAAATAACTTTTAATCTGAAAATAAACGACAGTAAGCACAAAATAATTTTATAATTTTTTCAGTGTAATTTTTATTTATATTCCAATTAAATTTCATAAACTGAGTAAAATGGTTGTGTAAAAAGCTCTTGATTATTCAAAAGAGATGCATAATAAATTCAAGAAGTCACTAAATAATATAAAAAAATATTAAACAAAGAAAAATAATATATTAATTAATTTGTATTCTTTATAAGTAAAACAATTTTCAATTATACTAAATACAATTAAAATTTATTAAAAAAAAGAAACGTCATTAAATATTTATACTTCATTATCGATTTATACGTTTAATCTTAATAAATGTTAGTGAAACTCAACAATAAATAATATTTGTTATTCGTAAATTCTTAAATTTTAAGTAGTCAAATGCATCTAAATCAACCCTCTTTAAATTTTTATTGCATCCATAGAAGAAAGTACATAATAAATACATATACATACATAAAGTTCATTATAAACATCCAACATATTGTGTCTATTATTATAATTACAAATTATTCAAAATCGTACACACAGCTAAAATATTGAAACTTGATTACAAAATAGAAAATAATCATTTGGAATCCAAAAGTATTAAAACACAAACACCACCTTATCAAAACAAAAAAAATTATTACGAAAAAAAAATAAATTTAAATTACATACAAATTTCTCTAATGCAAACAGTTTTAATTCAAAAAACAAAAAGAGAAAAAAACAACAACAAAATACAATTAAATGAATGCAATTATGAATAAAAAAAATCACTTCAAACGAAAACTCTCTAAAAAAAATAATTATTAAATTATTTATTATCGTCAAACAAAACAATTTAAAATAAATTTAATATTGATCAATAAAAAATAAAATTTAGTAAATTTCAATATTTGGTTTGTTATTTAAAACGCTTTTAACAAAAAAGTTATTAACAAGCTGAAGCTTCTGAATCCAAACATACAATGCTGCACAGTGGGAGGTTTGACTAAATATCGGGTGTTTTTTAAGCCCGAAAGAACTATAAATTACAACAAAAAGAAAAAATGTTTCTTTTTATTTTCAGTAAACTCTGCCAAATCATTATGAATAGACAAACGCTTCATCGATTCGAGCAACTTGTAGACGACTTCGTGATTTTTATGGTGCACATAATCGTCCGTCTTAGTAAGCCATTCGTCGAATTATGGATAAATTTCGTACCACAAACTCTCTAGACGACGCAATAACACCAACACGTCGAAGGAATGTTCGTACTGAAGAGAATAACGCTGCTGTAAATGAAAGTGTGAAAGAAGATCCAAATTTATTGATTCGTCGTCGGTCACAGGAATTGGGGCTCTGTCCGTCCACCCCTATAAGATCCAGCTAGTGCAGTTAAAGCCACGAGACCATTATATGTGTCGTTCTTTCACCTATTGGGCTCTAGAGCAGTTAGTAACTGATCCATTGTTTTATCGCCAAATCGTGTTCAGCGATAAGGCTCACTTTTGGCTTAACGGGTTTGTTAATAAGCAAAATAGCCGCATATGGGGTGAGACTAATCCACGACATACCCCACGACTGCATTGCATCCATAAAAATGTACCGTTTGGTGTAGTTTACACGCTGGTGGCATCATCGCACCTTATTTCTTCAAAATTTAGGCCGGATCTCACGTTACAGTTAATGGAGATCGTTACTGCACCATGATTAATGATTTTTTGTTTGAAAATATGGATTACATTAATCCGAACGAAATGTGGTTTCAACAAGATGGTGCTACGGGCCATCCGTGGCGACCGCAACCATCGAGTTATTGAAATCAAAATTTGGCGATAAGTTGATTTCGAGATTTCTTAATGAAAAGCCGCGGTGGCCATTTGCCCGAAATTATTTTAAAATATTAATGCCATTATCTGATCTTTCGTATAAGAAATTCTTCTTCAGACAGTCATCGAATCTAAAAAAAAAATTAATGGAATCAATCTAAAATCGTAAATTTAAAAAGAAAGATAATACCAGCCGGCCATGATAATACACCCTTTGTGTGACTTTCGAAAGCCAGTTTTTTACTGTTAAAAAGAAAAGTCCACAAATGTAAAAAAACCTTCATTAAGTAGCAAATTAATTTTTTATTCTTCTTGCAGTAGATGTGCTTTTAAATGTCTGTCTATTTCGGTTAAAACGACAAGCCCATATTTGTGGCTTAAAATCATGTTTATATTTTTGGTTAAAGAAAATAATCAAGAAAGTAAATATCGACACTCAATCACAGTGGGGTATCGTTGCTTCCCTTTGAATGTGTCAATGACTAAATCTTTTATAAATCTTCTAAAACGGATATTACACAGGAAAAAATTAGACATTACCTTAAAAAGTACTTGTCATATAATGATTTACTTTTGTGGTTGCCATATTTTGTTACTCGCTTACAAAACACATTACATTAGTTACCAAAGAAGGAAGTAGCAATGGAACTAGTTCTTTATGTTAAAAGAGAATTTTTGAAAATACTTACTAATGATCATCATTATTTCCTACAATAATTAATGTAATCGACTCTCAGTAATTCATTATAAAAGTCTCATGGCTAGTTAAAAACATCTAGTTGGGAAGTACTTCCCCCAAAATTGCTTAATTCCACACTCAATTTTTTTTTCAAAAATTTTTTGCTGGGCATTTTCATTGCTTTAAACTTCTAGATAAAAAAATCTGTAGTTAAAATTAATAATCACTTTTTTTTAACATTTATAAGTGGCAAAAATGTTTAAAGTGTAAAGAAATATGATTTTATTATGTTTTTGCTTGTCAAATTAAATTTAAAATTATAATCGGATTTAGAAGTAATTGAAAAATAAAATTGCCACTTTTACTAAAATCACTATTCGTATAACAGTTTTTTTTTTATAAAAATATGGCAGATTTCAAACGCTTGCCTTTGTGTTTGTTGGGTATAATATTAACAACTTACCATATATATACAAATAAACTAACGAGCAAACAGCCCACTGTGAAACTAAATACCATTGACGATATGAAAATATTGCTAGAAGAAAGAAATATTTTAGGAGCTTTGCAATCGAGGTATCACAAATGATTGACGTTCCATAAGAAAAGAGATTAAATTAAAAAAAAAAAGTAAATGGACTTTAATTCTACATTTTGTTTGATTTTGGTTGACTCTGTAGAATAATTACACCTCATGTTTGATTGACTGTACGAGTAATGTATGTAAGTAATTAAAGAGATGATTCGCTGCTTCATAGGATTGATAAGTAATAATAAAAGATTCTGCATTAATTATCTAAGACTATCGTCTTAACAACTTAGAATGATTATTTTTAATGATTAAATTTTTCAATAAGTAGATTTAAATTTGCTTGAAAAAATATAAGAACTACCCAGTAGTGCCAACAATACTTATTTGAATTACCACACGAAATATTTGCAGCTTATATTATTTCGCAGTTTATAAGAAATAGCTGTTGTTGTTGGGGATTGTTGGTGTGGTTGATGCCAGAAAAATTTCGTGGCTTCTCATAATTAACAGAACAAAACTTAAGCAACATTTTTTTATTTATTCCGCAGTAATCTTTCAAGGGGTTTTTCAAGGTTTTTATTTTGAAAAGTTTTTTTTTAATCCCCTAAATACAGGTGTAATTTCTATAATATTAATTTCCGACTTTATAAAGTATATATATTCTTGATCGTTATACATAGTACGCTTGTCTATAATCGAGCTGAAATCAGTTTTGCCATGTCTCCAAATGAGCTACAGAGATAGTTTTTAAAAGGTGCTGTTGAAATTTAGTAACATAGATCCATAAACGGTGGTGGAGTTATATTTAAAATAGGAGAGCTCCTGTATTTTTCTTAAATTTTTCAGATTTAGTTGAACTTTTATTGTTGGTTTTTGTTGTCTTTTTCTTTTTTCTTCTATTATTTAACCAAGTTAATAAAATTTATGACTCAGTGCCTAAAGGCTTTAGAGAGACTAAAAGCTACATTTGAATATTTTTAAAATTTGTTAATTTAATTTAACAGTTTAAAAATCAGATTTAGTTTTAATATTCCGTAAACTTAAGGGCAATTTGTTTTATTCCTCTAGTCCAGCATAACTTATTGTCAGCTTCGTTAAGTCTCAATTCTGAGGCTTGTTTCACGTGCTGCAATATTTGCATTTGTATAACAAATTGGAAGTTCCTTCAAATCATTTTGAAACCATATTGTTACGAATATAAGATCTGGCAACCCCTGTTGTTGTTATCCGTATGAGCGTGGTGAAAAAGTTAATTCAACTAATGGTGTGTGTATAGAATAATACCACAATTAGCCAACAAAAAGCCGAGCAACCTCAATAGTTGCGTTGATAGAGGTGCGTGCTGTAAAACAGAAAATCGTGGGTTCGATACCGCCCTCGGACATGCGTACAACGGGAAATAATAATTGTTATAAAGCAATTAAAAATTAAGGAGCAGCAGTACAAACCTCCCGAGAGACAAAAGACAATTATTGTTTAAAGCCATGGCAGATAATTTAGTGGAGACATCCAATTTAATATAAGAACAACAGATAATTGTCAAGAAGCCCTTTATAATAAAAAGTAAGAACGGTAGCCGTTAGCGCAGGGAAGTGTAACAGCATAACAAGAGTGTATGGCAGACGCGTGTTGTGGCTATTGGATAAAAAGACTGGCTTGGATAAAAGGCGTAGTGGAGTTGTGTGTGGATGGTTAAGGTTACAAGGCATCGAATAGTTCATGTCTCGCCGGAATAACACAGTAGTGTAGCGTGGATGGCTGCGTTTGTAATAACGCATGTTTAGTAAATACGACACCATGGGATTCACAAGACTGGTAGGATCAAGAAGTATAACCAGATAAAGCCGTAAAGTAAGAATACACAGTGGTATTTGCAATCAAAAGAATCTTGATCATGGTCCAAAATATAAGACTGGAATCTTATAACATTGGTTTTGTTTGAATTTAAAAAGATCGGTTTAGTCTAGAGAATTCGTTAAGGATTCAATTCAATTTGAGTTAGCAAAACTTTAAAATCCTGATATCTATAAAAAAACATATGTGTGTCGTCTGCATACCTGAAATTTTTATTTTTAATGTCATTCACATATATCTATATATATATATATATATATATATATATATATATATATATAATATTGTTGCAAGTGTTTTGTGACTTTATAACTCAAGAACGGTCAAAACGAATTTGATTAAATTTTGAAAGTTTGTTTGTATCGTCGTGTAGATAGTTAAGTTTACACGAAATGATCGACGTGTTGGAGAGTTACGAGTTTTCATGAGAACATGTGATTTTTTTCCTGCATTTTTGTACTAGAAACTTCCTTATAAATATGCATTGTTTAAAGAAATACTCTATCGATTGGGAGAGTGAGCGTGGTACCTCCCATACCTCGTTTACCTAGGAAACCATGAGCGAAAGGGTTTTAAAATTTGATACAAGTAACTTACATATTAGTGTGCATAACCAAATAAAAAACTAGCTGGATTGGGGCAGCGAAGCGCACCCGAAATAGTTACTGTTAAATAAAAGAGGACCGAGAAAACTCCCTTAGGAACTCCGCATGTTACGTTTGACAGGGGGCTATTACATTCTCCAACCATTTAAACCATTTTTTCTATTAACTAGACAGTTTAAAAAAGGTCTGTGGAGCTACTCCCATTACTCCAACTGTTTTTAGTTTCTTAATCAAAATTTCATGATTGGCCATGCTTTGGAATAGTCGTAAAATACTCTCGCTGCACCTTAAAGTCTTTATCTAATAGTTCGCAAGTATGTTCAATAACACTTACTACTGCTTCTTCTGCACCTGTATCCTTTTTAAAACCAAACTTTCTTTGAAAGAGAATACCATTTTTTTTTTACCAAATATTTAACAAATTAAACAGGTACTAATTTTTATCAACTGTTGATAACACGGAAAGTGGATCGAAAACACTCAGTTTTATTAGGACACCCAGCAAAAAGAAAAAAAAATAAAGTAGTTTAAAAATTGTAGATGCTTTCATTGCTTCTCTTGCAATTATTTTCTATAATGTATTTTTAATAAGTACATTTTAAGTAAAACCCATGAATTACCTACTTCTTTTGCATATCTTTTTTCCTGGGTATAGGAATAATTTTATGTATTCATGTACATACTCGTATGTTCTATTAAAACCCAAAATTAAAAAAAAAAATAACTTCAAGTTACTAGATAATTGAAATAGCATAAAATCATCTAAATTTCTCCAAAATATTACTTTTTCACCAATATTTCACCAAAAATATTAAACTTTGCTAAAAAAATTGTTTTTGCAATTAAAAATTGGAAATTGGAATAAAAACCAAAAATTCAGCAAGAAATTAGAAATTCATACAACAATAAAAAATTTTGCTAAAATATTTATTTTTACAAAAAATTTTACCAAAAAATTTTAATTTCTCTAAAAACTGGTAATTGCAATAAAGATTTTGAAATTTCATTCAAAACCAAAAATGCACAAAATATTTTCTAAAGAACTCCATATTTTTAAAATATAAAAAACACAATTCTTTGGATAAAGCACTTTTATTTGTTTTAATAAATCTGCATTTACACATATCAAGCCAGAAAAGACTTTATGTGCTAATAATTCTTGCAAAAAAAACAAAAAAAAAACAAAAAAAAAATGTTTAAAACAGATTTCATTTGTCGGTTTTTGTAGGTTCATAATTATGGTCACATACATCAAATTACATTTCCTTCAGCCATCTCCAAAGTTTATACTTCTTCAACTGTTCAACAGTTTGGCAATATAAATCAAATTGGAGCAAAGGTGGCCCTACCCTTTAATTTCAAAATTCAAACTATAAACTTGTTGTTATAGGAGACTTAACAATAATCAAATCACATCAACTATTAGGACACCCTTTAATTTCCTAATCCAAATTTCATACTTGTTATTATAGCGGAGTTATCGATACAGGTTCTTTGTAAATTTCAATCCTCTGCCTAAAACTGTTTAAAAGTTTGGCTACATATATCGAATTAAATTATTTATGGGACACCCTTTAAATTATATACTCTTAAATGTTTATACTTGTTATTATAATGTTCATAGTAATCGACATTCTGTACAATTTTCAAGAGTTTGTCTAGTTCGATGGCAAGTTCATTAATTTTTGCCGAAACCCTGAATGTCAAGCTCCATATATAATGTTTGCCATTTAGCGTTTACGGTGAAAATTAATGAATTCGCCATCGCGACCACCTAGTATTGGTTCGCCCATGGCGAAATAATACAGGTGAACGCACGGACGAAAAAGCTCATCAGCTGTATACCTTGCAGTTGTCAAAAAAATTTTCAAAAATAATTTGTTAAATTTTTTTAATTTAATTTGGTTTGATTGCTAATAGTAAACAAAATAATTATTTAAATTCCTAGAGAAGCACGTTTATAATGTCTTGCTTGTGGAAGATTTTGTGTCTCTGCATGTACTGTTGGCAGCGGTGATGTGACAAAGTAAAGCTTTTTATTGGAAGATAAATGTGTAATAGCTTCAAGGTTGCTTTTTACTCACACTGAACTGTTGAGTGTACCAAAAAGAAAAAAAAAAACAAAACGTGGTTTAGAGAGATTACAAGTTCGCTATAATTAACAATCAGATACAGAACATTGTTTTGATATTGACTTTCGGCAGATTTATGCTCGCTACTTGAGCAACTGCCGGTGATGAACTATTTGTAGTAAACGATGAAAGATGGAGATTTTTCTGTTAGTTTTTAAATGATCGACAAACGAGAATTGAACGATGCATGTGATTTGGGAAAACAGAGGTACAATATAATTTTGTTTACACTGCCTGGATTTTCATTTTTATATAATTTCATTAAAAATTTTTTTTTTATTCTGAAAATTACAACCACTTTTGTTCATCAAATAAGCATTTTTTTTTATTTTGTTTCTTTAAACAATATTTTTTGACAACATACTAGATTTTGTAGCAACAAATTGCCTGTTGTTTTTTGTGTTGTTAGATTGTTGTACCCGTGCGGTCACCTGTATTAATTCGCCTTGGGTTCGCCTTGAAATAACTATTAATTAATAAAAAAAGCTCAGCAAATAAAAATAAAATTAATTTTTTAAACAATTAAATAAAACGTAAACAAATAAAAAATGAATGCAGGCAAAGACGTTTCCCAAAAAACTATTTTATTGATGTATTTCTTTATCGTGTAACATTTCTCTTTTGTTTGGAAGATTTTGGTTGGTCCCGGAAGATTAATTTATCTAATTTTTATTTTATTTTTACATAACTTTTAAAAGACTCGATGTGCTAAATTTTTTCAACTCTTCTAGTATATTTCCTTAAATGAATTTGGTAACATGAGTTTGGTATTAAGTATAAGTCTTGGATTAATAATTTTTTATTTGTTTATATAGTAATAAAAAACTGCTTAAAGTTCGAACATTGGGAAAGACCGCATTTAGACTTTGGCTTAATATATCTCAATGGCATTTTTGCAAAAGTCCATTTATAAATAAAAAAAATATGTATTTAGACGTGATATATTTATTTTTTTTTCTTTCTTATACTTACCACCATCAAAATAATTAAGTACTTGAAAACTCACTGATTTTGAAAAATGTAAATTTTAATTAAAACAAAAAAACAGTAAATAAAAATAAATCATAGAAAGAAAATTAAAGTTTTATTGAAAATATAAAATAATTAAATAAAAATATTTAATTAAGGATTTAAGCTGGGAATAGCAAATGTTTATTTAAGGATTAAAATACTTTTTTACTTTTAGGGATTTAAATAAAACACAAGCGATGAATTTGTTTTTGTTTTAAGAGAGGAGTTTTTAACGAATCTCCACTAAAGTTTCAGACAGTGTTTCACTGTTTTATTTAAAGAAATTTTTTAGATTTACTATTATTATATTAAGTTGTTTCGTTAATTCTTTAATATATGAGATGTCAAATAAATCAAATGAATTGTTTGTTAAATTTATTCTCAACATTTTAAAATCGTTTTGGAATTTAGGTTTAGAATACCTTTAAAATTATTATGCTGATACTTAATTTAGGGGCTAAATATTTTTAATTTTTTTTTTAATTTATTTTCTTTATATAAATGTAGTTTAAATATTAAAAATTGTTTGTGTTTTTTTTAACCTTTAATTTTAAATATCACTTAATTCGCTAAACAATTAAAAAATCAATTGGCCTTAATGAGAGGCATTAAGAGCTTGACAATTGATTT
Source organism: Gymnosoma rotundatum (assembly GCA_916610165.2). Lineage (NCBI taxonomy): Eukaryota > Metazoa > Arthropoda > Insecta > Diptera > Tachinidae > Gymnosoma > Gymnosoma rotundatum. Next base: position 1,563,061 of record OU744337.1, read on the forward strand.
AAGTATTTGGTTTGTTTTGGGCAACTTTTTGAATCATTTTATTTTATAAATATTTGATTTTAAATTAATTTAAATTTGACACATTTTGTTTTGGTTTTATTATTTTTGGTTTGACTCAATAATGATTTTACTTAAAAATATTAATTACGATGCAATTAAAACTATTTTATTAATACATAATTTTATATATTTTTTAAATGTTATAGTAAATTATTTTTAACTTTTCAAATGTTTTAATAAAATTCGAAATCGATTTAACATTTTGTTTTGTTTTTTTTTTTAATAACAACACCGACTTATCATTGTAAAATAGAAATTTTGTTTTTGTTTAAATATTTATAAATTTTTCTTTTTTTCATTCCAAACATTTCGTGGTTTTCAAACAATTTACTGGGTTATTGTTGTCTTCTTTCATCCACAAATATTTTGTCAGTTTCATGGTTTTCATTATCAATCTTTTCCTTTGGCTGCTTTTAAGGCTTTCTTTCCGCTTTCTTCTTTCTCGTTCCCAGCTAAGTATCCTTGTTATTTTTATATAAATGTCTTAATAACGTATTGAAATATTAATTTTTGTTACACTGTTTTGACAGGTGTTTTTATTTATTTGTTAATATTTTTTTATTTTTATTTTTAAAAAGTTTTTAATTAATTTTAAATACTTAGAATAAACCGTTTATTTTTTTTCTCCTTTGCATTATTATCATTTTTTCAGAAATCATTAGTCATTATTAGTAGAAAATAAGAATCTTCAAATTGTTGTTAATAACTTCTACTGATATCATTGTAGTCCTAGAAGTTCTGAAAAAATCATTATTAATTTTAAAATATTTCCGAAGAAACGTCTTGTTATGGTTTTCCATTTATTTCATTATTCCATTTATTTTCAGAAATGTATCATTTTTCAGCTATTTTCTTACTACAATGTGTGTGTTTTTTTATACTTTCAATTATAATTGTAGGCGCCTCTAATAATGAGGACTTTTTGTTTATTAAATATTTAATTTAATTTTTTATTTTATTTTTTTCTTTACTTTTTTTTTCTTAAAACGTAAGTCTATACCATTTTAAACTTTCGAGCAAAGTTTTATAAATCTGCTTTTTTTTTGTTTAATTAGCGATTTTTGCTCTCAGAGCTGTTACTTTTTGATCTGTGCTTTTGTGATTTTATTTCGAGTATGATTTCTTAAAGACTTTCATACGCCCTAAATATGCAAAAAGTATTTTATTCGCATTTGTTTTATTTTTATTAGTAAACTGCAATTAAACACGTTATTAGATTCTGTTGAATTTTGTTTTTAATCTTGTTGTTTTATGACCCTAAATTATAAATTATTTTTTTTTAAATCAAAAAATATTAATAAAGTCAAATATCTCAAAATGAACATATATTTTGATGATCTTCGCTATTAGACTGTTCTGCAAAAAAATTCTTTTACTCCTTAGAAAAAATAGGCCGTATGTAGGGGGTTTGAATTGCTGATTAAAATTTTTTTTTAGTTTTTTTTACCTGATTTAGTTTATTTAAAGGTGGGCCATGGCAAATAATAAAGAGCTCACATTTATATATTTTAACAAAACTCGATAAAGGTTTATCCGATTTGGATAAATTAAACACCAGAAGAAATCTGGTAAATCTGGTAATCTGGTTATTTCAAAACAATTTTTTATTTGTTCAACAGTTTTCGAATTATTTAGATAATTGTGGCTACATTAGTATGCAAACTTATTTTTTTTTTTTTTTCTTTTTTAAAGTGAGAAAAATTTTGAATTGTCAAAATGAACCATTTTTACTACGTATAAAAAAAGCTATACTTTATTTAATACGATGCAAAAATCTGAACTTTATTTAGAATTAATTTTAACAAATATTCAAGTATAAATTTCCTTTCCAGAAATTCATTCAGAAACTGTGGAATATTAAAAAAAAAATTGTGTTTTAAAAATTTTAAGATAATTTTATCCTCATCTTTTGCTATTCCACTTCTACAAATCCAGTAAAAATTCTCTAGTTATAGTAAAATAAATTAATGTAAGCGCTTTATTCTTTGCTATGCCCCTTGAAAAATTTTAATTGATAAAAACATAAAAATAAATAAATATATTTTTTTTTTGTCTGCAGCACAGTGTAATGTTCTCGCAATTTTTCCTTTCTGTTGTTGTTTTATTTTTAAAACGAAACTTGCGATTGACTTGAATGTTAATTAATAAATATTTAAAATAATTTATGGATTTGATTATGTGTTAATTGTTACATGCGTTTGGCAATCATGAATTATAATAATTTTTGACTTAAATAATTATGATTATTTCTCTTATTAAACTTATTGTTAATAATATTTTTAAAATTGCTAGTTTTTATTGTTAATCTTAAACAAAATTATTTAACATTAATTGAAAATTTAATTACTTAAAAAAATAAATAATTTTATAAAACAAACAAGTTGTTTATTTGTTCTCTTCAAATTGTAAGCTTTCTGTTGTTATTGTTGTTTTTTGTTTATTTAACAAATAATTTATATCTTGTAATTTAATGTTATTATGAGTATTGTTTATTTTTAATAGTTTATATATATATTTGTTTTTGTTGTTGTAATTGTTAATATTTTTATAATTTGCTACTGTTTTTTAAAACTTTAATTTATAAACTAATAAATATTTTTATATGTTTATTGGTATATTGTTAATAATATTAATGATTTATAAATATGATTTTTTATTTTTGTTTTTAAACCAGAAGGTCAGCGTCTTAATATTTTCTTTTTTGTTGTTGTTGTTTGAAGTTTATCAGCTCTACATTTTTAAAATTTTAAATCAAGTCCTTCTTCGCTATATATTAATATATATCTGTATATACTGATTTGTAAAGAATATTTGTATATAGTTTTATTTAAAGCTGACATTATATTTTTATGTCTGTGTGTAGGTGTGTATGCATTAGGGCGAGTCTGTATGTATTTATTTGTTCATGTATGGATGTGTATATGATTGTGTGTCAATAGTACTTTTATATTGTTTATATATATTTTTTTTTTTGATAATTTACTTTAATTTATTATAATAATTTTTTATATAATTTTAGTTTTCTCTAAGATTTAATGTCTGTATGTTTATTAATATGAATTCTAAAATATTTAATTTATTATTCGATTTAAAACTGCTACAAAAAATCTTCTCGATTTTGTTATTTATTTGCTGCTAATTAATTTACTGAGAGAAGCGCATCCAATCGATCTAAAAGAAAATAATTCATTGATGGCAACTCCTAATGTTTTTGATTATATAAATTAATTAATTAAAATAATTAATAATTTAACATTATCAATTAATTATTACAGTTAATTTTTGAATTTTAATATGATGGTTGTAAATGAATTGTATTCAATGTATTTTCTTTGAATTTTGTATTTTTGTTTTTTTTTTTTTCTTTATTCTACTGTGCTGTCAACTAGACTGCGTTGTTGGGTAGTTATTTATGTATGTATATGTGTGTCTGTGTGTTTTTATATTAAATATTACTTATTTAGCTTAATATACTGTTGCTACCTTTTAATTGGTTTCTAAAATTAGTTTAAAGTAAAACAAGTTGTACAGTAAAAACTTTTAGGCTTTTAAGGCTTTTATCGCAGCAATGATGGTCGCTTATGTTTTACACAAATCGTAGTAAAACTTTGTTTTATAATTTTGAAATTTAATTATTTTAAAATTAAGTTATCGGTTTGTTGTTTTGTTTTCAAACTACTTCGCCTGTAATAATTAATGAAAAATTGAAAAAATATAGATTTTTTTTTTGAGAAGGAGAAAAAAAATTATTATGAAAAATTGTAATATTTGAAAGGAAATATTTAAGAAAAAAAGAAAATTTCACATAATTGTTTTTTCTTTGCGTTTTTTTTACTACATAGTAGTTAAATTTTGCTTAATTCAGGAAAAGCTATGAAAAGTTGGTTTTTTATCAGCAAAAATAAGTATAAAAATAAAAATGTATTTAATATCAAATTGATAGATAGATTGCGTTTAAGGAAACCTTAATATCTTTAATTTCGATTACGAAGATTCTATGAAACGAGTTTTTTTTTGCAATCAATTGTGTGACAATTAGAAATTGATTTTATTTTTCGTGTTGGTTATTTTAGTAAAATTGTTTGCTAAAAATAGTCATAATTTGCTTTACATTATACTCTAAGTGTTTTTTGTTTGTTTCTTTTTTTTGTTATTATTTAACATTAACTTAGATAAAGAGGGTGGTGGGCTTTGTTAAACTGAATGATTATTTATGAGTTGTTTCTGTTTTGTTTTTTGATTGACATGTTAACATTGATGACAACTAGGTATGAGGGATGACGGATGATGGAACAAACGAAAGAAAAGAGTAGAAAACTGAAAAGCATAATTATGATAACAGAGGAGAAATAAGAGAAAAGAAATAAATAAATCCAAGTTTTGATGAGTAGTTTTTCTGTAAGTTTAATTATATTTTTATTAAAATATTTAGATATTTCACTTTAAAGAATTTTTGCGAATTAATTTTGATATTCTAAGTGGAGTTGTTAAAGTTAAGAAAAGTCTATACTTAATAATAAACTTATGATTATAAGAAACGAAACGAAATGAAGTGAAACAAAAAAAATTAAATACTTAATCGATACTAAACATCATGGGTAAAGTTTTTAAAAGTTTATTTTAAAGAAATTATCCCTTAGAAGTTGTCAATGTAGTTTTCAGTTGGAAAGAGTTGGCTTGTGATTTTTCTTTTGATCATTTCTCTTGTATTTTATTTTTCCCAATGTGTAACTCGCATAATGGCCTGGTAAAAGATTTGCCAAAATTTCGCTTGCAGCCAAATAAATAAAACCAATAAATGTTGCAACCTTGGCCTTTGTAAAATTTCCCTTTGGGTTCTTCTCTTTAATTTTGCTAAGAATATATTTGCTCTTGAGGGTTCTTCTTGTAAATCGTGATAATTTAAATTGTAGTTATAAAAATAATAGTTATTATTTTTATTAAACTCAGTGTGACAAAAAAATACCGAGGGCATATTGTTGGCTTCATTTTCATTTTCATTGTCGTTTTCGGATGTATTAAATACATCATCCAATTTAGATTTATCGGTAGGTTCTAGGGAATTATTATAAAGATATTCATCAAAAAAGCCATTATGCTTTGATTGGACAATTTGTTTGCTGTTGCCAGTTTGATTGTTGTTGTTATTACTGTTGGAGTGTCTGGAGTTTTTATTTAATTGATTATAATGAAACGGATTACTATTTGATTTAAGTTGTTGCGATTGCTGTTGCAACTGTTTTTGTTTAATATTTTGGTATTTTTGTGGTTTACGATAATATTACATAATAACACATTTTCCCTTTTCAGCCCAAGGATTATTCTTTTTGTCTGGTGCATTTATTAGTGGGTCATTCTTTTCATTTTCCTCGACAAATGAACGCATTCTGAAAAAAATAAAAAGCAATATTTAATTTTAACGGAATATGAAATTTAATAATTAGCTGATGTAGCAAAGATATTAAAATATATCAATATACTGAATTAAAACAAATTGACGAATTTTATATAAATAAATTATTATTTCTTCAGTTCGTTGATTTTATGATTAATTTTTAATTTTTTCTCAATCTGAATTTCAATCATAATTATAGATGAATTAAAGTTTACTTTTTTCGGGTTAGGTTCATTTTTTATTTTAACATTTTTAGAAAGAAAAACTATTTACAAATGTATGCGAAAGTTTCTCCAAGAAAACAAGAAAAATAGATACTAGCAGAATATAATGCCGCATTTCTGGATCGCTACATCCTTCAACAGCATTTTTCGCATATATCTATTTTAGGTTGTTTACACTGTAAACATCATCTACTGTACCAACTAACTTTGTAAATAAGAATACAAAGAGTATTTATGTCAACATTAATTTGGTTAGACAAAGTCCACACACAACTTAAAGCATTTCTTTGTCGTTCTCTCTCTAACTCGTGTTGTACATTTGTTTTTGCTTCGTACCAAACTTCAGTATGGCCAAAAAATTCAATTTTTATTTTTAACCATTCATACTTGTTCATAACATTAGAAATAAAAAGATTAATAAAAGTTGGATATGAGTAAAATTAAACGCTTTTGTGATTTGTTATAACCTCGTTTAACAAATATATTATAAATAAAGAATTGTTGCAAGTAGGTTGTGACATTATAACTCACGAACGGTCAAACCGAGTTCAATTAAATTTTTAGGGTTTTGTAGTATGGTCGTGTACATGGTTTACCAGCACAAAATCTTTTGAAGCGTTTGTGAGTTATGACTAAAACGGCTGCACCGATCTTAGGAAAATTTAAAATAGAGATAGATATTTATTTAGAAGTTCCAAAAAGTTCTCGCCAAGAGGGTGAGAAAAGAAGGCGCGGAGTAGTTTAAAAAAAACAATTTTCAGAATATTTGAAAGATAAATACTCGTAAGTCCTGATATGTAAAGTCCAATATGCAGAAGAAAATTTGATATTATTTGAATATTAATCAAATTAAAAACTTGCTAGGAAGAGTGGTCGTGGTACGATTATTCTCATTGGGGTAGCGAAGCACCCGGGTAATGTGTAGTATATTATGAATTGAATTTAAAAAAATGTATCTACATTACAAACGAACATTTAATATTTGTTTTGAAATTTTCAGTGGGATTCTTAATTTTGAAAGTACACAAAGTTTTTAAAAATGATTTTTCTTCTTAAAAATAAACTTCGTTCATTACGGATGAAAAACTAAAAAATAAATTTCAAATAATATTTTGATTTTTTACATTTAATATAAATATGTGATTATCTTTTCTAGATAAATGTGAGTTGTCCTAATTCCTGCTTAAATTAAAAGTAATGAGAAATGAAACTTTGTTTAATAACTTGCTGACAAGATTGTCATGTAAAAACTTTTTCCTCAAAAACTATCAAAACCAAAACTTTTTTATATTCTTTGCACTTTAAAACAAAAAAACTTTTACAGCATTTTATATTTATACGACTTTTTTTTGTGAAATTTAATATTTATGCAAGTATTCTGTAAAACTATCTTTTTATTTGAATATTGTATTATTATTCTAAAGCTCTGCCATGGAAAAACAAAATATAATAAAATCTGGTTACGATTTTTAACACAAATAAACTGGCTACAACTAAATCATGGTCTTCACTACCCTCTCATGCAAAAAAAGGCTTGTTATCGTGAAACTTCAGTACTTTAAAAGAGGGTCTTAAAACTTTGTGTTTGTGTTATGATTGTATATTTTTGTATGTACAAATGTTATCTTAAATGTTTTATTTTATTTCTAGTAAAGACTTATTTTTGCCAAAAAAAATATTGTCCAATATTTTTACGACAAGTTAGTGTTTCGAACTAAACTTTAATCTCTTTGACAGGAACTTTCTGTAACGTTGTGATATTTAAAAATTAAACGGATATGTGTTTGCAAGATAGCGGAGCGGTATAACTTTTATTATTTTTTACGCTTTTATTTTTCGGCGATTTTTGTGTAAAGCCATTTTCAGCTCAAATTCAACGGACACATTAATAAATTATTACGACATCTGGCAAATTTTTATTTAAAACTTTGCAAACTGTTCAAATTCAACAAACAAAAGAACAGTTTGTTAGTTCTTACATGTATTTTAATAATGTTAAAGCTTTGCCACACAGCTACTTTTACAACCGTCACCAAATTACAAACGTAGCAAGCTGCGAAATGGCATAAAATATTGTTCTTTAAAATGCTTTATGTTTCAGACACAAAATCGGATTAAAATTAATCAAATAGATTTTTAAAAGACTAGAACTGTAAGTTCTTGCAATAATTTAAGCTGTTAATACGTTGCTGTTATATTCATAAAAAATGAAATATCTTTGAAATGTGTTTTATGACGAATTTTCATTACAATTCTGTCCTAAAATATATGAGATAATTTCTGACAAACAAAATAATTAATGATAACATTTATTATGGGTGCTTATCTTTAAACAGTTGTAAATAAATTTTTAATTATTTTCATAATTTTGTCAATATAAATTTACGTAGTTAATAAATTACAAATAAAATTAATAAATTGGCAGAGGCAAACTTGATTTCACAAAAAAAAAAAAAAAAAAAACAAAAATAAAAATAATAATAATAAATGTGTCAATCGATCAGATATAATATTGAAAGAGGTACTATTGGAAATCAGCATGATCGGTCCATGTTCTTCGGAACAAGAAACTAACTCTAATCCAAAAAATTAGTATAAGTGGTGATATCTCTATCATTATTAAAAAATAAGAAAAACATCAAGTGAAAAAATTTGTGCTCGCCCAAACTTTCTGAGTTAAAGGGCTCTGAAGTTTTCAAAATTGTTTAAATATCAATATGGATTTTATTTTAAAGCTTTTAAAGAGATCTTTAAGCAAATACTAAAATTTTTTAAAAATGATTAACACATTAAGAGCCGATGACATTTTATGTACAATTATATATATATACAATACCAATTTTTTTATGTTTTAATTCTCTGTCACCCCATTATTTGCTTTTTTAATTGGAGTTACTTAGCTTGATCAACATATATAAGATTCAACCTAGCCAAATATAGCCCTCTTACTTTTCATTTTTAACCCTTTGATGCGTGGCGTACTTTATAAAGTACATCGATTTTATCAACCCGTCTCTTGTTCAAGTTTTAGCATACATGCAATTAATTTGCAGGTTTATGTTCGTTGTGATGTTGTTTTTTAAATTCTAAAGAGGCTGTAAGATTTAAAGACAACTTGAGATTTTTTGTATATATTTTGTCTACTCATCATCGGCGCAGCCACTAATATGTCAAAGTTTATTTTTAAATTAAAAAAGAAAAAATGAAGTTTCTCGCTTATTTTTTTGATGAATTTTTAAATGTTTCTTTAATTTATGTACTTATGTGTTAAAGAAATTTATAACCAATAAAAAAAAAAATAAAATAAATTGAAAAAGCTTTAAAACCCGCCTTACAATAAAAATTTGCACCCATAATTTTTTACACATGCTCTTTTTAAGACTTTTTAAGCTATACAAACCATATACAAATTAATTCCCGTGTCAAAGGGTTAACTTTGAATGCTTTACATACATAAGAAAGTACTCAATCAGTAAAGGCGTATAATTAATAAATTAATTCCATAACAAATGATACGCCACGTACGCCGCATTTTAAAGAATTCTAATTAATTGTGAACCACTGTTTGTTTATTGCAGTATTTTACTAAAAACAATGCCAACCTCTCACTGTATTGTGTTTTATTTTTTAGAACACATTCTTGGTGTATATGGTTGTAAACAGTCAATTTTATTTTATCAGCTGTCAAAAATTAACATGAAATTAATTTAGGCATAAAAATTTTCAACTAATAAATTTGTACAACAATATTTTAAACAATATAAAATTTTACTTAATATTTAAAAAAATCTTGTAGTATAATCGCATGAAATAATTATACATTTAAGGGGTTTAACATTATTAAACTTTTAAGTTAGTCAAATATATGAGTTAGTCCCAGGTGTGGCTTAAATAAAACTTTTCCAAAAAATGTAAAAAATAACATTTTACAATTGCATAACATTTTTCAATAAAAATTATCAACAAAAAATTTAAATAAAGCAAGTACAAGAAAAAATCTAATATTTCTACTGAAGTAATTCAAAAAGTATTTAAATAAATAAATTATGCATTAAAGCGTGCATACATACATACATACATTTACGTAATGTAGTAAAAATTTACAAATGAAAAAATTATTACAATTACATTGCAGTCATATTGTACTCGCAAGTATAAAAAAAAAATGATACAAAAAGTGAACCTCTCACAAAAATTGCTTACAAATGGTTTTGTAAGCAATTTGAAAATACAACAAAAAGAAAACTGAATAAAAGTAAAAATATTATAAAGAGTGTACCAAAGTTGAAGGTAAAAACGTTTAAAATAAAAAAAAAACTAACCACCCCCCACCCCCCTCCACATTAAGACTATGCGACATCGTATGAAGACGCATACAATATTAAAAAAAGTGGTTTATTTTTTTAAGTGGCACTACACAGTAATTATGTAAAGTACTCAGATACGTACATACATACATGCACTCGTAGACAACGAGAAAGTGTTATATTTTTAATATTTTTCTTAAGATGAAAATTCTTTACCACCCACTACACTAAAACGAAAACTAAAGAGTTTTTTTTTTCAATTATGCAGCAGTTTGAGTGAAAAACAATTTAAAGAAAAAAAAAAAAAAGAAATAATAAAAATATATTGTAGAAAGTTTTAAAGTAAAACAAGGATATAGTTCTCGTATACCTGCATTGAAAATTGACGCTTAGAGCAAAAAACTCTAGGTTTTAATTTGTAATTGGATATGTTATTGTTACACGATAATAAGGTCGTTATTTCACGGAAGCAGATGAAAGCTTTCGTTGCTTTTATTTATTTTGTTTTTCTATTTTAATGGACAACAAATTATTTCCCTTTTAAATCGATGTTATTTGTAAAGAAAATTATTTGTTTGTCCTTATTTATAAACTTCTTTTTCTCACACTTTATGAAGAATTTAAATCGCTTTCACAGTATCCAATCAATACTCAAAAAAAAAAATTTACAATGACAACAAAAACAATAAAAGTTTTGTTAAACCGTTTGTTTCTATTTTTTTTAATATTAAAAAAAATTGCATACAAGTGTTTTTACTTTGAAAAAATGAATTCATTAAAAGTGTCACGTATTGTCAATATGAGAAATAACAATTTGTTGTTAGCATCTTCTATATCAACAATATATGACTGATCACGAAAGGTGATCCTAGAAATTTCTGTGAATTTCTATAAAATTAACTTTTTTAAGTCACAATAAATAAAATTAAATAAATTTTGATAGAATTTTAATATATAAAATTTTCAATTGTTTTAAAGTTAGCGAAGATAATTATTTTTTTACTGCCGTATTTATAAAATATTAAAATAGATTTGACATGTATTTTAGTACAGAATTTTGTAGAAAATTTGTCATAACATACATTTCAATATTATTTTATATTTTATGAATATGGCAGTTAATATTTAAATAATTTTACTATTAATTACTTTTCTTGTTATATTTTGCTTACTAAGTGCCTATATTCTGAGCAATAGTATTAATATTTACTTTAAAGTTGTTTCACCGTATTGCGGCTGTTATGATTATTTTTTAAAAATTTGTACAGAGTTATAAAACTTCTATAATTGCTATTAAGATTTTTTATTCTGTCAGTTATATATTTTACCAACCGCTACAACTCTTTGTTATCTTACATTGTTATGTCTCTTTCGTTTTTCGTATTTTTTCGTCCACCATAATTGTAGATAAGACTGTCTCAGCACTGCTAAGCCAACCGTAAAAAAAATATTTTCTTAAGGTATTTCACTTCGTCAAATGGTCATTATGCCGTTCAAAAAGAAAGTTCCATTTTGTTCTTTTAATTCTAACTGTTTATTCGTTAATCAAAGCAACCATGTAAAATAAAATTTTTGGTAAAAGGGAATCTAATTCAAGTTTTCATAAGTTTAGTTATTAAAAATTTTATGCAGGAAAAATCAGTCTGTATTTAAAGTTAAGTGATATTAAATTGTTTGTTTTGTTTTGAAAAAAAATGAAAAAAGAAAATTTCAAAACAAAGAAAAATTGTTTTTAAATTTTAAAAAATTTTATTAGTTTTTCTCGAAATAAGCGCTCTAATTAAATGCACAAAAAATAATTTGTATAAGAATTGGTAACAAATTTTAATAAAATGTAAAGAGAACAGAAAAAGCCGTATTTTATATATTTTTTGGAACACTACCTACTTTCAAAATATACTAATCCTCATAAATATGAAGCAATTGAAACATTTGCAATTCAATTGAATACTTTTTTCAACAAAAAAAAAAATATCAAGTGTTATTAAGATTTTCTTTTGCATAAAATTTAAGTGCCTTTTAAATAAATAAAAAAGTAACAAAAAGTGAATTAAAACTAGTCATATACTATAATAGATAACAAGTACTTCTTCTTCTTATTGTCGAAATAACAATAAAATTTCCAATAAAAATAAGTACAAAATCAAGAATAGAACTTTGAATTGAACGAGAAAATAAAGAATAAAGAATCAACTTAAAAAATATTTTATTGATGAAAAACCTAAACCTTTCCATTATTGTTGTCTAGTAAAAAAAAAAAGAATAATAAAAAAGAAAAGAATGAAAAGAAATCGACATTGGTTTTACCAAAAAGAAAAATTTATTTTCTGTAAAATGTATGGAATATAAAATCAAGTGAGAAAGGTCTCAGATTTAAATTTTTTTTAAATCCTTGTTAGCTGATATGGGACAACAGTCACACAACATCTTTCGTATATGTATATAAAATGGTTATTATATTTAAATAATTTTCTTGTTATTATATTTAATTTACCATTAAAATATTGTCAGTATGGACTGCGAAATCCGTAGGTTTATTTGATCACAAGTATTTTGATGAAAAGTTGACTCCACATTAAAAGGCAACAAATATGAAAATAGTTTTTTTTAAGAAATATTTTCATTCAATATTAAATGTTTACAGCTACTTGTGATTGAATCATTTAATGAAATTTTTGTAAAATTATATTCCATCACCAATTTATTTACTTTTTACTTTAATTACACATAAATACTGTTAGAATATAAGATCTGGCAACCCCTGTTGTTGTTATCCGTATGAGCGTGGTGAATAAGTTAATTCAACTAATGGTGTGTATAGAATAATACCACAATTATCCAACAAAAAGCTGAGCAACCTCAATGGTTGGGTTGATAGAGGTGCGTGCTGTAAAACAGAAGATTGTGGGTTCGATCCCCGCCGTCGGACATGCGCACAACGAAAAATAAAAATTGTCGTAATGCAATTAAAATTAATAAACAGCAGTACAGATCTCCCGAGAGGCAAAAGACAATTATTGTGTGAAGCCATGGCAGATAATTTAGTGAAACCGTCTAACTTAATAAAGGAGTAACCAATAATTGTCAAGAAGCCCTTTATAATAAAAATTAAGAACGGTGTAGCGGTTGCGCAGGGAAGTGTAACAGCATAACAACAGTGTATGGCAGGCGTGTGTTGTGGCTATTGGATTAAAAGGAGATGACTGGCTTGGATAAAATGAGTAGTGCAGATGTTTGTGGATGGTTAAGATTACTAAACATGGCATCGAGTAGTTCATGTCTCGCCGGAGTAACACAGTACCGAAGCGTGGATGACTGTGTTTGTAGTAATAACGCATGTTTAGTAAATACGAGACCAAGGGTTCACAAGACCGATAGGATCAAGAAGTATAGCCAGAGAAAGCCATAAAGTATAAGAATACAGAAATTATAATGAGCCACAGTAATATTTGCAATCAAAAGAATCCGTACGTTTGTTCTAAAAAAGGGGAAAAATGTAACACTACTTTCACTTACAAACAAAAGTTTGCATATGATTCTTAACTTTCCTTAAGAAATTTCAAACATTTAACCTTTTACATTTATTTTTGGCTATTGACTTTAGCAATACTACACTCTTGCTCTTGCTAAATGAAATACCTACAAAGAATTAAAAAAAAAAACAATTGAAAATCAGTTTTACAAAAAACTGATAATTAACAATTGTTTACCTGTTAAACTGTTAAAAATCTAAATACTAAACTAAAAAAATTAATGCTCTCACGTTTTGTTTTTATGTAAGCTACGCTAATGTAAACAAGACTTATCGTCAGAATTTAAAACTTGAAACTCGAGGACTGCTGTTTGAAAGCATCGAGGCATCGACTCTGCAAGCAATACAATATCCAAATTTAAACTCGACTGCTACACCTGTGTGAAGTTTTAATTCAATCGGACTAGCCGCTTAGCAACTACAAAATTATTTCCATTTTTTTTTACCAAATTCCCCACTGTGCATCCCACTTCAAAGAATATAAGGCTAAGTAAGAACAAGCAAAATGGTCATATAGATAAACTTTCCAAACTAATTTGATTAAAGCTCTTATACAAAGTCAATAATATTTTACGTTACCGTTAGCTGTATAAAGTAAAAAAAGAAAATTAAAAAAGTTCGATTTTCCATAAATAAAAAACAACCTTCAAACAAAAAACACACAAAATAAAAACCTAAAAGCGAAAAAACGTTTTTCAAAGGTCTTTTGTTGAAATTGCCAACAACACCAATTGTAAAGTATCGTGAAAACAGTTGACACATGACTCCAACAAAAGATTGTGAATTCAAATAAAAAAAAATCGTCCAACTAATTGTGAGATTACTATTTCAATATTTTTGTTTGTTATTAAAAAGTTAACAAAATTGTAATTAATTTCAACTTTTTAATTTTTCGGCAATTCCTAAAAAATGTTTTTTTTATTTTTTGTTAAAGTTTCTGTCCTTTTTTTACTTTTAATAATTAACGCATAGGCCATTTCTAGTTGAACGGATAAAGGTAATTGGCATAATGAGCAGCTGAAGGCAATTAAATATGCAGCACTTGCCAATACATTCACTGCATGCTTTGTTTCTTTCTCTAATTCCTCTTGTTCCTACAAATAAATCTGTTTATGAATTAAATAATTATTTTATTTATGGGAAAACAAGCCGGAATAACTTATTTGGTTTGTTGCTTTTCACTTGTGCTGCCTTCTACTTTTTTTAAGTTCATTTCATTATTAAATAATTTAATTATATTTTTATTTAAATTCAAGTATTAAAAGGATTTATTATTTGATTTTATAAAAATATCATTAACAAAATGTTTAATTATGCAATAATTATGAAATAATTATCAAAATAAAATATTTTTCAGAATGAATGAATGAATAAATATGAAATCGCTTGGGTCTTGTATAAAATATTCTATGTGGAAACGTATGTGTTTGGGTACTTATGAGTAATTTAACGTACAATTAATATGAAATATACGTACACACTTATGCATAACTGTATATTTAACATAAATTTGTGTCTATATGTTTCAGTGAATGTACATATTTATTACACAACGGTTTAAATATCTGCAAATTACGTACATGCATTTTGTTATGTTAAAGACAAACATGCACACAAATTATAATGTACGAATGTGAAAGGTTAACATTAATTCCGCTTCTGAGCTTTAAATTTTTTATAATAATACAGATTTTTTTTACGAACGGACGTAAAGTTGATCATGACGAAAAAGGGAAATAATTACTAATTTTGCATTCAACAAAGTAAATTATCAAAAAAAAATATTTATCAAGAATTTAAATATTGATGGGGTGGATATTTGAACTACATCTGTAGTATTTTTTTACAATGGCTTTTACTACATGATAATCTGTTACATATTTTTTTTGTGCTTAAATTGTTGTTTAAAATTTTATTAAGTTTATAATTGTTTTAATTAAAGAAAACGTTTGCTGTTTCAACAAATGAAAAGAGCGAGTTAGTTTATAATTTCTTTAATAATATCAGTATCATTCCCAATAAATTAATAACATATTTATTTTAGTTTCTCGTAGTTAGACTATTAATGAGCGTACAGTTAATGAACTGTTAATGAACGTACAGTTACGAGAAAATTTTTTTTGCAGTTGGTTTTTTTCAGGTGTTCTACGCTATTAATGTGAGGAACAAAAAAAAAAAATATATATATATATATGAAAAATATAGTAACCGGCGGATAGCAGAAACAAAAACAATTTCATGTGGCGATGATCTAAAAGAAAGTGGGGTGAGAAACTGGTTCTAACCAATTTGATAAAAGGAACATTCTCATAATCTATTTAATTAATTTATTGACTAAAAAGGTGATGTTTACAATGGACATAAATATATGAAGAATGCTGAAGAAGGATGTAGCCAAATAGAAAATCCATAGCTTCAACTTTTATCTTAAAAGGTTTATCATGTTTTTTTTTTTAACAATTATTACACGATTTGAAAATAATTTTCTTTTTTAATATTTTTTGTTATTGTTTTATTTTATGTAAAAATAAGTATTTAATTTTCCTTTAGTTTATTTCAAATGTTTGTCATAAGTTTCCTGAAGAGTTGTGTAAGCGGTAACGAAATGGCCATTGCGACGTGCTTTGTCCCTCAATAATCAATATCGGTATCTAATTAATCGGGATAGTTAAATAAAAAAATAGCACTAAGTTTTTATGAAAATTAAATATTTGAAAAAAAGATCAATCGCTTGAAAAAATGAATAAAATATAATTAATTTTAAAGGTCAAATGAAAACAATATTAATATAATTTTCTTTCTTAAAAAAAATAGAAATAAAATGGCGAATAGTCTAAAAATCATTCCTAAATTACTTTGAAATTAAAAAACCAAAAATTCTCAAATAAGAGAAAATTTCCTTAAATGGTTTAAAATGGCATTTAAAATAAAACAGTCAGTTAACAAAAAAAATAAATTAAAAAATTCTTAATAAAGCTTTATCATCTATCAGTAAAAGACCTGACAGTCTTTTGCTAAAATTTTTTAAAATAATTTTACCAATTACAATATTATCCGATTCTAGTTTTCCTGCACTAAGAAAAATGTTAATGATTTTGTCACTACCAAAATTAAAGAATCCTTCAGAATTTCTTAAATCAATGTAGAAAGAAAAAAGTGAAACGTAAGTAAACTTTAGTATTCGTTTCAAAAAAGTTTTCTTCTTAAATCCAGACTCCTACAAGGTAAAAGTTACGTACAATTCGACATATATGAATAATATACTCTAACTTCATTAGTTTTCATTGTTTATGTTGCTCGAAGTGAAATGTAAACATTAAAGATAAGAAATACGTGGATTAGAAAATACAAAGTGAGCAGAATAAAATATTCGAATCAAATTTCATACACAAGCCAATAAACAATGGCAAAATATGTGATTTCTTTGGCCCAAGATTTATATGCCATCTAAGACTTAACATCAAATACACATTCATTTAAAATAACATTTCAGTAAAAAAAAAATTGGAAAGAGTATTATAAATTATTTACGTCTATATCAAGATTTCATTTGCAGATTACGTGCCATACTTAAATTGCGTAGAATGAATTTAGGAGTATTAAGATGTAAACAAACACATACATATTTTTACACATATACATATGCACATAACAAATAATTCCTTCTTTAAATACAAAAATATTTCATTTTTAGTTCACTTAATTTTAATCATATGAAAAATAAATAAAACATTTCAGCACCATTAAAATCACTGTACGCATGTACCCAGCAAACATATTGTCAAAAATTTGAGAATAGTTTCGTATATGATTTTATCCTTTTAAAGCAATTTTTAAATAGGAAAATTGAATAAAAGTTGAATGGTATTAAAAAAAAATATATGAAAATGAAATTTTTAAAATTCATTTAAGTTTTTAGTTATTACTCGATAGAGAATTAAAAAATAAGAAAAAACATGAAGTGAAAAAATTTGGCGCTTGCCAATATTTTCCGAGTTACGGGCCTCTAAACTTTTCAAATTTTTTTAATATCAATATGGGTATCATTTAAGAGCTTTTGAAGAGATCTTTGAGGAAGTATTAAGTTTTTAAAAAATGCCTAACCCATTAAGAGCCGCTGATAGTTTTATTTTAAATGATAAATATGTAGCACTTAATTTTGTTTTCTTTTTTTTTAAATTCTCTGCAATCCCCATTTTTGCTTGTTTTATTGGAGTTACTTCACTAAACTAGATTTGCATATATGGTGAAGGGTAAATAAGATTCGGCATAGCCGAATATAGCACTTTTTCATGTTTTAATTTGGGGTTAGTTTTGTTTTACTTTCTAAACATTTTTTCAGAAAGAATAATTTTTCTACTAGTGTTTAAATTTTTCCGTTTTCTTTGGATAAAGTCTGCGCACAGTTCTTCATAATTTTGCTTTCTTAGAAACTTTTACAAGTTAAAATAAAAATGAACTTAAGCCGAAATTAATTTGCTCATTTGTTAAAATTATTTTTAAAAAAAACTGTCACATTAATAAATTAAATCATAATTAGAGCAATGTTTATCTGATTTGAAGTGAAGATACCTGGTTTTGCTAAAAATTTCATAAATTCCATTTAAGTGACCACATTTTCAAAATTATTTCCAATTGCGTTCATATAAGCAAGAGTTTGACTTTCTGTATGTTTGCTGGGTTTGTTTGTATATCCGAGATAAGTAATTTTGCATTAAGAAAAAAAATATTTAAATAAGATTACATTGAAAGTTTACTTTTTTAATTGTATTTTTATGTTAATGTTGAATAGAGAAAAGATTTTGTGTTTTTTTTTTCAGAAAACTAAACCGTAAATTAAATTCATGTCCTTGTACACACACGTACTTTCTTATACATGTGTGCTTGCTTGACTTTGCGTGTTTTTCTTCTTATTTAATATATTAAAACATGCTTTCTCTTTTATTTATATATATTTATTTTTCATATGTTGATCATAAAAATGTTTGCTATGGAAATAAGAAAATGAGATTAAGCAATAAAAAAGATCAAAATGTGTAAAAATTAAAACAATAGAAAAGTTAATCACTATTAAATTTGTGATAATTTAAATCCCAGTTAACAGTAAATATACGAGTAAAACTTTAAAGCTACAATCCTTAATATTTAAACTCGAGGCCTGTGACAGAGGACGAGGCAGCCAGATAGACAAACATTGTAGCCAGAACAATAGGATTGTGTTTTTACCCTTTGGGTGTGGAAACCTAAGAGCTGTTGGTAGAATGATTTTAGTTTGACTGTTTAAAAGATTTGTAAAGCAAAATTAAAATTAAAGGCTTTTAGTTTTAAAGTTTCTAAAGTTATTTTACAATATGAATGGATATTAAAACAGGAACAATTTTTTTCTGAAGCCTTTAGAGCATTCTGGCCACAATCAGTAAATACATGTTTTCCAAAAATAAAATTTAATATATATACATATATACGTATGTATGTATGTATATATGTATATATTGTATGTATAAGTGCATAAACATTTTTCACAAAAGCAGTCGGTTGCTTTTTTCTTTTCGTTAATTGCTTTTTTCATGAATGCGTTTTTTGCTTTTAAGCTGCAACGAAATTTTTGTTTTTACCCTGGTTAAAATTATCCCAGATACAAACAAGTGCTTAATTATTTAGGCCAAGTGCTTTTTTTTAAAAGAGTATGATTTTCAAGTTTTTTTTTAAAGTAGCAGACTTATTATCGTGGAAAATGGAAAATGTATATTTCGAGACAGCAGTTGAATTAAAATTTCAAAAGCAAATTTGCAAAAGATTTATTTATGCTAAATATCAGTAAACTGGAACTTGTTTTAAAAGAATTGTGAGGTTAAAAATTCGTGACCATGTGTCTTCATTTAGCCGAACATTATTAGATTGCGATTTTATTGACGTTCTATCTGTCAGAAAAATGATAATGCTTTATAAAGTAATTAAAACTAGCAGCCCAAAGTGCCTGGAGAAAAGATTCTCATTTGCAAATTCGGCAAGGATAAACATGCTTTTAATACCGTCTCATTCATCCCTTATAAGTATTAGTAGTGGTAGTAGTAGTAGGAGCAGTAGTAGTAGTAGCAGTAGTAGTAGTAGTAGTAGTAGTATTTTAATTGAGGAGTATACTTTTACAATAATTCAATAAAAATTATAAATTTTTACCACATATTATCTGTTTTTAAGAATTTTTCAATTTTATTTTTAAACGCATTCAGCCTTAATGTCGTTAGGACTGCAATTATCCTTTATAAAGGAGTGAGGGCTGCATTTCCTTATTAGTTGCTCTCTGTAGTC
This sequence comes from Gymnosoma rotundatum, assembly GCA_916610165.2. Classification (NCBI taxonomy): domain Eukaryota; kingdom Metazoa; phylum Arthropoda; class Insecta; order Diptera; family Tachinidae; genus Gymnosoma; species Gymnosoma rotundatum. The sequence goes on from OU744337.1 coordinate 1,582,888, forward strand.
TGAAGTCCCTAGAATTTCTAAGCTATATCAGCTTGACTTTCTCTAACATAGTTCAATTGTGCCATAAAATATTCGGGAGCATTTCCAGTTTTTATTTTTTGTATAAAAATCAGCGCAATCATTTTCAGTGTATTTTGAATACTGATCCATTTTAAAGTCTCAGCCAAGGGGAAGATTGGATGCTAGAGTATAAAAGCTTTTTTACCATATCGGGAAAAGTAGATTTTAAAATCAATCAAAAAGTTAAACAAAATAGTACTTGTAAGTTTTTAAAAGTGAGTTCGAAATGCACTTTGTGTCAGCCTAAACACAAACCCTACTTTAATAATTTTGTTTATCTTATTTTAATATTCTTTGTATCTTTGCTGGGGGTAACTTTAAGAGTTTGTAAAAAATTCGAATTAATATTGCCAGGTATATACCTCTGACAGATTCGGCCTTGAAGGTTTATTATTATTTGTTAACAAATAAAATAAATAAAAAAGAAATTTAGGCTGGTCAAACGTTTTATAGAAAAATTAAATGTTGTATTAAAATATATTTTTATGTAATTTATTATTAGTTTAAGAATATTTATACGTTATATAAAATATTTAAAAAATTAAAAAAAAGTTTTATTCTTTATTGTCTCTTTACTGTAGACGTCTTGGTTTACTTCCAACAATTCTCCTCGCTGAGCTAATAATTGGTGGTACCAAACGGGGTGGGCAAAAAAGGTATTTGAACGGAGATTGGATTTATAAATACGAACATAACATTTGATTTAATACGTGTCTGCAGCAAAGTACCTTATTTTATCTAGTTGAGATAGTAAGACAATATGTGTTAATGCTGAAAGAGTTCAACTTAAACAAGTTTTTACAACATGCAACAACAACAAATTGTAATTGTTTTCTTTTATACTTAAGACTTTATTGAGGTTAAAGCTTCTTTCTTACTATTACAGTCGCCTTGAACAGCTTATCCATCACGGCTACTTATGAATATATTTTTTTTTAGTTACGAGTTGGACTCACGATTTTCTCTTTATTTAGCAACCAAGCTGGCATTTTAATAAAAGTAGCCAGCTCGGCTACCCAACAACACTTAACTTACTTTTTCTTTTATTCTAGTCACCACACATACTAATAATTACTGAAAAGCTGTCGCCTAAAAACTCAGCTGCTTAATCATAACTGCCATCCGTAAATTAGCGCGTAAGACGCATAGCAATGTAAATCATACCTTTTGCGCTGGAATGTCATCCCTAACAGTAATGTTAACTCATTTTATTTCATAAAACCCTCTGTATGAGAATAAAAAGAGATAAAACCCCTAGATTGCCTTGAAAATAACTAAATTGTCATTACTTTTCAACCATAGCAAAATAAAACAAACCAACAAGCAGCCAACTTCACTTCTTAACGCACTGTCAAAATTGGATTTTCCAATTGCTAAGCGTTGACGCCGTGCTATTTAGGGATGCTTCATACATTTTGTATGTACATGAGAAATTTTGACAGTTATCTTGCGCTTTACGCGCTAATTTAGGGATGGAAATAAGAAACATATTAAATACTTTAAATAAGGGCACAATTTTTGCAGCCTCATTAAAAATTTAGTTATTTGTTGAAAAAAACAAAACATTTTCCTACTTTTGTTTTATTGAAATTTGAGCTTAAATTAATTCAAATTCGAATTCATCCTACATAATTAAAAGAAAATCACAAAGTATGACAATATGACTCTTTTTAATTTAGTTAAATATATTAATGTTCATAGTATGCAACTTAAAATAAAAAAAAAGAATAACATTGTAGTGTCAGCTCCTTACTGCTGAACTGAACTGATTGCCTAAGTGTTTCGTAATTTTTATAATAATTCTGTGCACAATCTTTGAAAATGCTGTAAAATGCCAACTAAAGTCAAACGTTAATAAGACGTCAGACAAAAAGAAATAAAATAAAAAATCTCATATACAACACGTATGTTTGTACATAAGAATTTACACAAACATGCAAGAACATGAAATATTTTCTTTGGATGTTCGGCTTTTATTGTTTTGAAATGCGTTGGAATGGAAAAGAACGTGTGTATTTTATTCCAAAATACTTTTTACCTTCATCTACAAAAGTAATTCATTTTTGACACTTTAGTCTTTTAAAACTGAGTTTTCAGTAGAAAAAAACTTTTTGATGTTTTAAGAAATTTTTGAATACTGATATATGTGCAAATACATAAATACATATGTATGAACATTGTACACACGTGTAAAACTTTCTGATGACTTTTTTACTTTGAAGGCAATGAATGCAACATCTTACATTAAAAAAAAAATAGGAATATTTTTTATTGTCATACATAGATAGATAGATATAGATTTTATGACTGTACATGCTTTAACTTTTGTTGAAAATACTTTTTGGTTTTTAATCTTAAAAGATACTTTTACATTCATTTCTTTGGAAAACAAAATTTCAGAATAGTTATTCAACTTGAAAAGTATAAAATGAATATTAAGGTTTCAGTTTATGCCTTTTAACTTTAGGTACGAATAAACAGATGAATATATTTGTACGTAAGGGAAATGAAACAAAAGTGAATGCATTTGTGATATCTTGCACCGAATCATTGCCAATATTTGATTTTGTATTTTTTTTTGTAAAATTTTAAATTAAACTTGTTTTCATTAAATAAACTGTAAAAATATCGTGCTACTATCCCGACTAAATTATTTAAACCAGTGATTAAAAATGCTTGACTATTTTCAATGCATATGTAGTTATTTAACTGTTGCTGTGCAGCAAAAGCAAATGCAAAAAAAGAAGGAAACGCATTTGCTTCAGCTTAGTATGTGTTTCTTTCTACAGCAAAGCAATCAGCAAAGCAATTAATTTGAAAACGTTTGCTGTTGCTTAGCAACATTTGCATTTGCTTTTTGCTGTGCTTTGTTTATAATGAAATGTTTTGTTTATGCTGAGAAATTAAGTTTTTTTTTGCTGAAAAAAATGTGAGCAAAGCCAAGATTTTAGTGCTGTTGCTATATTTAAGCAACCAATGTAAACACTTATAGAAAATGATAAAAAATTGTACTGTTATGAAAATAATTATTCTATTAGATAAAGCTTTAAATAAACAAGTAAAAGAGTTTTTATTAAATAAAACTACAATCACTAGAAATTGGTAAAATAAGCTCTTATATTCCAAATATTCTTGGTTTACCAGAAAATTTACATGAAAATTTCTCAACAAGAGGAAATGGGTAAATAGCAAAATAGCAAAAGGCTCATCATTGAGCTTATGCCTCCGGCAATCAAGTAGGGTAAATTTATCATAATAATTATGCAATAAATATAATTGCAATAATTAAAAAAATTTCAAAAATTAAATAAATATATTGAAGCAGATATTCCGCAATTTGTTGTTGTTTTTTTTTTTTGTAATTATACAAAATTTAAATAAATATTTAAGATTTTAAAACATAAATTAAACTTTTTTAATAATACAATCACAAAAAAATTAATAATGGTTTAGCTTTCTGTAACGATTTTATGATGCGATACTTTTAATAATATAAAATATTTTTTTTTTTCAATCAATTTATCTATTTTATTTGGCCTAAATTGGCTTTGTTTAAAAAAGCAGTAAAAAATATGCTTTAAACGATCTCTTTTAAACTAAGATAATAAAATAGCGCAATCAAATTCTAAAATGAACAAAATCTATGCAGTCGATAATACAATGAATCCAGGAAATTTACAACATACACGACATTGATGTATTATTATACATGAGTTATTTGATGTTCAGTCGATATTCATTATTGTTTAAAGAAAAAAAAACTTAAGTTTCCTCAGTATTGTTGTTGTTATTTTTTTCTACTACTCCTTCTTGTTTTTACTGAAATACTGTCTCTTTGTTTGAGTTTATTTGTTGTGTTTCTTCTTCTTATGTTTTCATGTTGTTTCGTTACACTCCCATAGTTTTGTTCAGAAAACAACAAATTTTGCTGAAAAGTATTATGTCTGCATACATGTGTGTATAAGCCAAATAACATTTTGAAACATATATTTATTTACTTACATACATGTACATATATGTTGCATAGTAATCGTTAACTGGCTGGGTAGGGTTTCTATACAATGAAAACTTCCCAGGAATTTATAAAAGACTTCTTTTTCTTTAATTAAACTAATAACAAGACTATATAATTCCAGAATCACTTTCAAATTGACTTTAATATCACACAATTTGAATTTTTCAGTCAGCCGCATAATTTTTATTTTATTTATTTCTCTTTTTCGCTTTCGACCCCGTGGAAATATTTTCTTTCACTGTCGTGCCATAAAAAATGTGCTCTGTGTGTGTCGAAACATCCGGATGGCATTGTTTATATTAAAAAAAAAATCTTATTTAAACTATGAACGGATCAGGCTGGTTTAATGAAACTTAAACTATGGATTTAGTTGTTAGATTTATCAAAGGTTTGTCTAATAGTGTGTATTAAAATTAAATGTGTGACAGATATTTTGACAGGTCTGTGTGGGTTGCTCATCTCTTAATAAATTGAATAAAATTATAGACTCTGTACGATAAGAGTTGCATTTTTGATTCCAATTTTCTTGTGTGACAGTATACAATGGCAACTGAACACACACTTTTTTTTTTTGCAATTTTTTTAAAAGGAAAGAAATCCATCAGATATTCTTGTGAATGCATCTATTGTGTAAGTTTATCAGTCGTGTCAGTTGATCCCTAGACATATTATTTACTGAAAAGCGCATGCTTTTTATTTCTGCACATGACTTTGATCTTTCAAATCATTATTCGATTTCGGTGGACTGTTGCAGTTCAGTTTAAGTCTTGTGTATAAGTTTCCACTGTATTGTTGTTGATTTTCTGAGAAACTCTTTACTGTTTCAATCCTTACACGGCTTCAGTGATACTTTAGTAAATTTTTACCATTTTATATGAGTTCCTGTTATGTTCTACAACATGTTTGTAACTCCACACAAATAATGTTGTTTAAATTAAAGACATAATAGCTCCTTGGTGGCTTTTTTATTCTAATTTTCGTTTAAGAAAAACACTGCTTAATTCTTGATCCTGTTAAAGTTATTTTCAAGGTTGAAAAGACTCTTTATATTTTACTTTCTTTAGTGACTGTAAAAGAATAAATTTTGTTATTGCAAACAAATTTTTTATGTGATAAATGTAAGGTTTTTTTAAAGTGTACTTTAATTTAAATGAATTATATAAAAAACAGTTACTCTTGTAACTATATGTATGTTTATGTGTGTGTTTCTATAAATAAATAATATTATATAAAACAATAATACTATGAATAGGACATATGTAGTCTACAATGTCATCTATACAGTGCCAATAAAACTTAAACCTTATTAGAACCCTGGGGAGCATTTAATGTAAATATAAACTCAGTTGGTTAAGTGGTTTGTTAGTGATGTTGTCGCTGACCGAACTCATATTACCCTTCTTTTGCTTATACTAATATGTAAACTTTACTTAAAATTAAGTAAATTCTGAATAAAATTCTGATGCAGCCAGGATTATTAACTTCTTTAATTCACCGATAATTTAATGCTGTAAAACGATTCCGGCCACGAAGAGCCACATCGGAATAACTAATATTATTAAATTGACAGCCGCTGGGATATGAGCCCAGCTCTCTAAAAGAATCATATGTTTAGTAGATAACGTTATAAAATTCTATGTTACAGCGTCGTAAAAACATATGAAAAGAAATTGTACAATCATATAAAATTATTCCATAAAAATTCCAACACAAAACTTAAACTTTTTTATAATATTTATGGCAATACAACTGATATGATGAAAAATGAAGGTTGTGTAATAAACAATTAAAATAGTTGAATATAAAAAAAAAGAAAAATATAAAAATTTTTATTTTTAAATTTGTGCAAACACTCACGTATTGAAGCTTGCAAATCTAAATAAAAACTTGAGTTTTATACAGTTGAGCTCTCATTTTTTTCTTTATACTTGATGTAACTTTGTTTTTAAATTTTATTTTTACGCCTGATTAACTAACATTTTTGCAGGATTTACAGATCCTAGCACTTGTATCCATAAATTTAACGAAAACTAAAAACAAAATCCTTGAACACAGACATCAAATAAGATTTAACGGCTGCACTAAAACAAACTGACACACTCTATACCAATAAAATATGGAACGTCCCACTATTCGTCTGGTATAAAACCAGCAATGATAACACTGTATCTATTTTTAAGTGTTTTTGTCACTGCAGTGCCGCAAAGTAATTTAGTCAAACGATTTTAGACAAAAGAGCAACCATAACAACAAATTACATGGAAAATGTTTTTGTTTGTGTCCATATCCCAGTAATTTATCTACTAATTTTGTTTCATCTTTTTATCTTGTTCTATGGAAAATCTTGTTAGTTTTATTTATGTACTCGTGTGTATGTTAACTATATGCTTTGAACATTAGAAAATAAATTGTAACCACTGTAGTACCATTCAAAGAGATTTATTTTTAAGAATATATTTTAAGTGAGAAGTGTTATAAAAAATTCTTATTTATAATTATTCATTTAAAATATTTGTGAGAAGTTTCCTGAAGAGCTAAGTGAACGGAAGAGAAATGTCCATCGAGACGTGCTTCCAACTTTAATAATCAATATTGGTGATTTATATATTTTTGTTAGGGAAAATAGCACGATAATTTTAAAGTTTGATTACTTTGATTTTAATATATAAATTTAAATGCTTCTGTGCTTCTGTACTCAACTTCGTCTTCGTTGTCCACGTTCAAAGAGTAACGTAAGAATGCTCGCTACAAGCGGAGCGATGCTAAAAGAGTTTCATGTTGCAAACAATTATGACAGGACGAAGCTTACACTTTTACATTTTTTATATTTTTATTTTCGTATCTAACATCTTAAATAGTTTGGCCGTGTAGGCTTGATTGAGTAATAAATGTCCAAACATCCATTTGAATTCATTAAGAAGATTGTTACAAATTGTAATCTAAAATAAACTTTATATATTAAGGTTGAGGAAAATATTTTTTCAGTTCTTATTTTGCAAAACCTTTAATGAAAACCATTCAAAAAATTTATTGTGTTTTTTTAAAATTTAACAAAATGTGTTTATGTATAATTTTCATCATTAAAAGAAAGATTAGACGATTGAAATACATATACTTTAATGAAGAAGTTGCAAGTAATAAATAAAATGTTAATATTTAAACTTCTTGCAGTTTTTTATAACTTGAAATAAAAAGTGGAACAAAATTTAAAATAAATTTATGTGCGGTTTCTGTATTGCAAGCGAGCGGCTCGTCTAGAAAATTTGTATAGGAATCACTAAAAAAATTGAGTGCTTTTCATACAATTTTCTAGACGAGTCGCTCGCTTGTAATACAGAAACCGCACATTAGCCTGAAATTTTTCTTAAGTTTAACTTTAATTCAAACTGCCCTGACAAATTCCAACTAAAAAAATGAATATGTCTGTAACTTTAGATGTTGACTACTAAACAACTTGTTTTCATCATTCATTTAGAGAAAATTAATATTGTACAGTATCAAGCCTTAAGCGCTCTAGACACGATCAAAATGCTTTATATCTAATTGCTGTATGTGTGTAGGTAGGTACTGAACGCTTTGATGTACAACATTACATTTCATGTAGAAGAAGATTAACGGAAAGTTACAGAAATAAGAGTGGCTCCAATTATGCAAAAAGACACGATTCTATTATAACTTAACATGAGTGCGCTGACATAATTAGGATAAAAGCATGCCGCCTTCTACATAAAAATTAAATTTATATTAAAAACCATTTTAAAAATTGACCCAATAATGACAGACTTCACGGAACTTACTTAAAACAAAAATACTTATTTTTAGACCTGTATCGCTCGTGAACGAATGGGGTAAATTGAATGACTTATTTAAGTGAACGGAATGATCCGGTTATTTAACTGAGGCCTTTTCGTTCAATATATCGAACGGATGATTTAAGTGAAATTAATGAGCTAGATATTTAATCAGCTCCTTTTGTTTTATAGTGTACGTTCTAATTGAGTGACTGAACGACTCGAACGAAAGGAACTATCTTTGATTAATGAACGAAAAAGACTGGCCACTGAAATGAACGACCGGACACATTTCTACTTATTTTTGTGTCTCTTTTTATTCAATCAAAATATTCCTATATTTTTGAGAACGGCATCAAGAGAAGCTAGAAATTTCTGTGGGATATTTTCTTCTTCTTTTCTTTGACATTCCTATGCCAAATGAAAATCATGGAGTAAGAAGCTCCTGCATATTAAAGTAAATATTATAATTGCGCATTTCTATAAAAGACGTATCAGATTTTTTATTTAAATTAAAGCGACATGATATTCCATTTAATAAAAATAATTAAATAATTATATCGTATTTATATTCATGTAAGACCTAGAGTGAATTGGTTGGTGCTTATAATGATATATATGAAATTAAACAATAAATTCACGCAATTTAAAAATAAATATATTTAACTTTTTAATTTAAAAATTCACTTCAATTAATTGTAATAATAATAATTAATGGATTTAAATGAAATAAATCACAGTAATTAAAATTAAAAGAAATTATAACGCAAACTGTTTTTACTTTTATTTTTCTGATGGCGGATATACACTGTACAATGCGACAATGTGTTTGACAGCTGTGGCAGCAGTATCAATCATTCGCATCATTTAAATTAAATTGAATGTAACAAGTTTTCTGTATTTTATATATAAATACTGGAAAGTATTAAAAACCACTAATGCATATTTATTATTTTAAAGTGTGTTTTAAGGTTGCATGTGCTTAATAACTGACGATGCCAAACACCAACTTTTTATTCAATTTTTATTTATTTAGAAAAACAAGCCTTCAAGAACAGTTAATTTGTGTGTGTTCGTGATGTGGAATTGCTGTCTCGCACAGCGTTTATGTGCAAACTTTTTTCTATATTGAAAATAATGTTTAAAGTCGACAAGTTAAATATATTTTGTGATAATATGAACCAATTTCCTTAAAATCAGTGTTGTAATGCTAGATACACAATAAAGGAAACGTGTTCCAAATAATGTTCTCTCGAGTTGAGCAATGATTCATGTTTCCTGAAATATTAACATTTCTTGGTATTTCATATTTCGTTTCAACACGTTCTTTAGTACATTTTATCAAAGTTTACAGTTTTTCTTGTGTTGTTTGGTGTAAAGCAGTCGTGTTGTGAGTGTTGTTTTTAAAATTAGCGGGGTTTAATAAAGTTAAAAATTAAATGACAGCAATATAATTTTGGTAGTCTTTTAGCTCATTTCTAATTATACTTTCAATAGCGTTTCATTTGAAAAATTCTTCTTATTTAAAAACCAATTTTTTGATAATATACTTTTTTTAGTTTTATCTCTTCTTCCTCAGACAATATTTCCTTAATAATAAATGATTGCTAATTTAAATTTTGCTGGATTCTAGCATTTCTTTTATTTAAAATTAAGAATTATTCAGTGTTAACCAGTTAAATTGTAGTGGTGTCAATAAGGAAGAAAATTTAATATTTCACTAATTTTCGTTAAACTGTAAAAACCTTTGTGACAATGTCGGTTAAATTAATCTTTTTAGTCATGAAGAACTTGGAAAAGTAAGAGCAATTTAAACAACTTTACAATTCAAGAAATTACAAGAAATTTAATGTACAGTAAATACTTAATCGTTGAGCAACTCCTGTTTAAATCTATAACCAGCCGTGTGTTTTAGTTGAAAACTTATATTCATAAAATTTGTTCTCTCTTTTTTCTTTATAAGAGAAACAGATAATTTTTAAGAAAAATAACAGAGTATATTTAACGTATGTGTAGCTTTATTTTTGCTTGTAAATTACTAACAATATTTTAATGCAGTCATACAATAATATGAATTACAAAAATATACGTCTGATACAGAACTTCTTCAAATTACGCTGTGCATGATAGCATCAATCTGATTCATAATTTAAAAATAAAATAAATGTTAAAAAGAATTATTTTTTATAAAAAGGATATTTTTGTGTACTATTAAAACAATAATAATTACAAGTAAATATGCTATATTCGGCATTGTCGAATCTTATATATCTTTCACTATTTATGTAAATATAGTTTAGTGAAGTAACTTCAATCAAGAAGACAAATATTGCGGTTACAGAGAATTATAAAATAAGAAAAAAATAAGTTCTATATGTAATTTTACATAAAAATGCAATCGGCTCTTAATGGGTTAAGCATTTTTAAAATTTTTTAGTATTTCTTTAGTAATCTCTTCAAAAGCTTTTAAATGAAATTGTAAAATTATCGTATCTAGATTAACGTATTTCAATTTTCTCTAGCTCATCTAGTGCGTTAGCAAAGTTGGTTGCAAGCCTAACACGCACTGACAGACGGACATCGCTTAATCGACTTCGCTATGCATAAGAACTCAGGAATGGGGTCGGAAATGGACATTGTAGAAATTACAAACGGAAAGGGTAAGGGTATAATAATAATAATAACAATGATCTTATTGGACAAAATAAACTCAGATTTGTCTGGCTCTATTTGTCAAACTTTTTGTTTTAAGAGCGGTAATGAAGCGATATTCTTTTTTATTTATTTTTTAAGAGAAGTAGCACTTCAGGCATTAATACCTATTTGGTTTGTAACCGTGTTACATTTTTTAGGAAAGGGATAGATGAGAGAGATGACAGGTGGTGAAAGGAGCCATTTTATTAATTATTTTACTTCGCCGGCGAATATGCTATGAAGAAGTACCGACGAAAGAGGCTGCATGTTTTTTTAATGTTAAATCTGATTATGTATTTATACCATTAAAAAGAAAAAAACATTTTTTATTTTTTGACTGCCACAAGGGTTGAACCAAGGGCAGCCAGATTTGTAGTCAACATGCTCACCACCTTGACTACAGCAGCCTCATTTAAAGAGAGCCGTAATGTTTAAAAGTATTTAAGAAAGAAACAAGTCTTTAACGAATTTAATTGGGACTTCTTTTTCCAATAATAATTAATTTCCAATATTAATTAAATATTTCAATAACTTTGTTGCAAGGACATACATATATTTTATTTATTTTTGGTAATTGTATTTAAAAGTGGTTGTTAAAAAAAATATTGTTTTTAATATGTATGGATGTGTGTATAACTCGAGTTTTCTTTGTCTTTTTTTTCGTTCCTTTTTTTCTTAATTAAAATATTTGTTTACACACTTTACTTTTCGAATGATATACGAAGATGGTTAAAGGCCGAAACCAAAAAAATATTAAAAAACAATATGTTTTTTAGCACTATTTAAATTAAGGAAAAATCAGAACGGAAAGGAAAAGCTCTAGGCAAATTAAATATGAAACAAACACTTTTATTACAATATAAAAGTTAGAACGTTTTAAATATTTTTATTATGTGGACTTTTGTTTTATATTTTACAAAAAAATATCTTGAAAAAAACACATTTGTTTTTATTTAGGAAAAAAGATAGATTTTAAATAAAAATACATCTTTTAGAAAGAATATTGTTTTTGTTTTTACAAAGCCTTAAAACATAATACTTGTTTATTGATGTTTTTATTTTATTTCTTTAAATGCTTGACATTTTTTTCCAAACAACTATTTTTATTATTTTATCCTTTTTTTTGAGTATAAATTCTTGTCGTGTAAAATAGTTGTTTGCCGTATCCATTTTGTTTTTGACATATTGACAGGCGCCAATAATGCTATTGTTTCATTCGTTTCCTTTCCGTTAACATGTCAATTTGGTTTAAGTGCCTACATATTAGAGCACATACATTAGAGATTACCCAACAAACAATTTAAAACCAAACTCACACTCAAATGTTTTAAAATGTGGTTCCCACACATTGCATGTGGTTTTGCAATTTCAGCAAATTGTCGTCAATAGAATAAAATAATAATTTTTACTTCATCTTCAGTCTGGTCAGCAACCCTTTTCTCCAGTAGTTACTTTTATTTAATTTATTTATTTTTATATTTATTTAAATATGTGGCGAAATATGTTATATTAAATATTGTAAATAAAAAATTGATAAAGTATAAAGAACAAATTTTAATTAGTTATTACAACTTGCTGTATCCGAGCTCATGTTAAATATAAAAATAATTTTTAAATGAAATATTTATAATAAACAAGTAAGAGTGCTATATTCGGCTATGCCGAATCTTAAATATCCTTCATTATATATGGAAATCAATTTAGTGAAGTAACTTTAATCAAAAAAGCAAATATTGGGGTGACCGAGAATTAAAAAAGAAGAAAAAATGTCAAGTTCTACATTGTATATATAATTTTTTTTATAAAAATGCCATCGGCTCTTAATGGATTAAGCAGTTTAAGAAAATTTTAGTATATCGTTAAAGATATTTTCAAAAGCTTTAAAGTGATACCCATACTGATTTTTTTAAAAATTTGAAAATTTTAGAGCCCCCATTTTTTCACTTGATGTTTTTTCTGATTTTTTAATTCTCTATGGCACCATATATTTGTTTTTTTTGTTTTTGTTTGAAGTTACTTCATTGTTTCAAATGACATGAAAAAATTAGAGGCAGGCGAGGTGTTTTGTCCGCTGCCTCGAAGGACATGGACCGAGCAAGCTGATTTCCAATAGCACCTCTTTCGACACTATGTTTGATTGATTGGTGAATTTAATTTTTCTCTAGCTGATCTAGTGCCTTGGTAAACTTAATTTCAACACTAACATGGATGGACAGACGGACATCGCTTAATCGACTTCGCTACGCATAAGAAGTCAGAATATATACACTTTATGGGATCGGAAATGAATATTGCAGAAATTACAAACGGAATGACAAACTTGTCATACCCTTTTTTCACTTTTTGTGGTGAAGGTTATAAAAATAAGGTTAAATAAATCCTAATGTATTAACAGAACCAACAATTCATTTGTTTAATTAGTTGCCAAGTGCATGGAACAGGGATTATACAGTTGCAAAATTTAATTCTTTTTGTTGCAATTCTAACCTTTAAAATGGTGTAATTAACAAATTATAATCAGGCAGCAGTTTTCTTGTAATTATAGTTATTCTGAGATCTTAAATAAACGATCTACAGTTCTAGATGAGAATTAATGAAATGAGGTTGTTTAACTTTATATGTTATAAGTCTGTTTTTAAGTCCCATTTAAAAGTTCATATTAAAAAAAGTTCATATTAAATTAGTTGTAAATGTTTTTGTTATTTTTTGTTCAATACGAATAAAAACTTTTTTTAATTTTATTTTTTTTATTTTTATTTAACAACAATTTAAATCCAAAAAGTTTAATTTTGATAGCCCCTTTGTAAAGCTAGAATTTTTATATACTATCCCTGGTATGGACCCAATAAAAACGGTCTGGCAAATATGATACTTATGAGGAATGAAGAGTTTTATCTATTATTGATTTCAATGTTGAATGAAGATTGCGTAAAAATATGTATAAAATTTTTAAAATATTTTTCCTCAAACTTTTGCATTCAACTCAACTTCAAAGTGAATTATAATTTAAAAAATCCTTTGATATTTTAATTTCAACATGTTTGTTCGTTGGATCATACATATCGAATGTGGAGCACGTATGTGTTTTAAAGCGACATGACATTTTATATAATCGATGAGAATGTAGTAGGGTGGTCCATTTGCACAATTAAAATAATCTTATGTTTTATGAGGCATAAATAGAATCGGAATTTGTATCTTGAAAAAATCAATTATTTTCGATCTTTAGACCGTCTTAGTAAAAATTTATTATTGTTTTTATGTCTGCATTTATTTTTTTTATATACATATGAATATGTATGTATGTTTGTATGTTTTTGTGCTGCAAATTTATTTTTGGGCCTGTACGTGTTTAATGTACATATATACCCTTGTGTGCTTGCACGTTTGTGATTAAACATGTTTGCGTAATTTTAATACAATTAGCGCTAATTCGATTAGTGCATGGTTTTTGAGCAAAATTTTATTTTTATAATTTTATGTAGAATTTTAAATTTAAGCATATTAATTTTCCATTCTTTAACATTTTACTGTTAATTGAGTGAAATTACATACCTTTTCATTAATGTTTATTTAATTTATAAATGAAGGAAAAAATAAAATTAGTTACTCAATGGTTACTGTGTTTCTCTATAAAATTTTTTTGAGTTTTATGGTCTTTTTGCTCAGATGATTCAATGGAGTTCTCATTTACTCAATTTGGCTTTTGATATAAGACTCTGAGGTTTTCTTTACAAAATTTAGGTAGAATCCACTGATGGGCTATATGAGCAGTAGCGAAATGACCATATGGATATATTCCCGCAGTAATACATTTCATTTTGTAGTTTTAAATAATAAATATTTCATGATATTTTCGTGAAATATTTATATTTAAAGGAATCAAGCCCGATTAAATTAAATTAACATAAAAAAGATTCCGAATAATAAATTTTCATATTATGATTTTTTTATTAATATTATTTTGAGTCTTTGTATCCTTAATAATATTTGACAATAAACAATTAAAGATTGCATCAATTAAAATAAAATCGTTATGAAACTTCTTCATATAAAAATTATTTCATTTTAATTTTAAAATATTTCATACACATTCATATAATAAATACTGTTACGGAACAAATATAAGGACACTTTTCAGAAGCAATAAAAGATGGCATATTTTTGACAATATTTTTGCCGTGGACAATACACTCTCATATCTTCAAAATTATATTTTGAATTAGTATGTAGTTTTTCCGTAGAAGGCCACTGACAAACACATTTACTTTTTCTGATTATGAGAAATGTTGCATACGAATTAGTTTTGTTAGGGTTCCTTACAATGTCTACCCGTCTGTTACAGGCCTCATAGAAGTTTTATTGTGTTAGCCGCTACAACAAAGTAATAAAATAATATGAGGCAGACATTTATACAGAATGTGCGCCCTCTATATTAACAAATAAAAAACTGAAATTGAAATTATGATATTAAAATATTTTTTTTTTTAAATTTTTATTTTTTTAAGAGAAGTATGACTCAGGCCATAATGCTTTTTTTATTACGAGGGCTGTTCTATATATTTCTGGCCTAATAGTTAAAATGCGAATATTTATAATCAAAAATGGTTTTATTGTTCTTTAAAGTATTCTCCAGCATGATTTATACACTTTTGCATGCGCTCAAACCAGTTGTCGAAGAACTTTTTCCACTCCGATTGAGACACCTCTAAAACATGGTTTTTGAACACTTTAACAGCTTCTTCTGGCGACGAAAATCGTTGACCACGAATTTTTTTCTTGATGTGCGGAAACAAGAAGAAGTCATTAGGTGCCAAGTCAGGGATGTACGGCGAATGACCCATTAATTCGACGTTTTCGCCGGTCAAAAACGCTCTGGTTTGAGCCGATGTGTGAGATCGCTTTGTCATGGTGAACAATGATTCGTCTTCTCTTGTTGGTTTTTCGCATTTCTCCGATGACTTCAGGCAAACAAATTGTAGTGTACCACTCAGAAGTGACCGTCCTACGTTGCTCAAGCGGAACAGTCGCCACATGACCAGTTTTGCCGAAGAAACAGGCGACCATTTGCTTCGAAGTGATTCTTCCACGAACAACTTTCGTTGGATTTTGCTCGTCTTTGAAGACCCACACGGTCGATTGTTGTTTCGTATCGGGCTCATACGCATAGATCCATGATTCGTCACCTGTGACGATCTTATAAACGTCTTTTGAAGCACCGCAATCGTATTTTTGCAACATTTCTTTGCACTAATCGACACGAGCCTTTTTTTGAGCGACTTTTAAATTGTGCGGGATCCAACGAGAACAAACCTTTTTTACCGCCAGGTGTTCATGCAGTATCGAATATATGCTGGTGGAAGAAATGTCCAAGGATGTCCCTATCTTTCGATATGTCGCATGTCAATCTTGCATTATGAGTTTACGCACGGCATCAATGTTCTCTGGCATAACAGCCGTTTTTGGCCGACCTTCACGGAATTCATCTTTGAGCGAGCTTCGGCCACGATTTTTCACAGTGCAACAGGATGATGCTTCATCGCCATACAAAGATTTAAGTTCATCAATGCACTCTTGTCGTGATAATCCACGTCGAAAGTTGTGAAAAATGATGGCACGAAAATGTTCACGAGTTAATTCCATTTTTTTCTATATTAATTTTTTCAAGTCACTGTAAACAACACAAATAATGGTCGTACGTCAAAACGTTTTGAGTATGATTATGCTTAAAATGACAAACTTTCCAATGGAAATGTCAGATTGCACTTGGCAGCACTCAGTGTTGCCAGGCCAGAAATATATATAGCAGCCCTCGTAATATTTTTATTTCTGTTTTCCTTTTTTTTCGAAAGGGACACAAGGACTCGCATCGCTATGTTTATTTCTAGAACAATATTGCAGTGCTTCTGGTGTTAGTGGACGCATTAAATTATCTGTTTTTTTTTTTTACTAAAGAAATGCAAAAATATATACGAGTGTATGTATGTATGTGTGGATGTAAATGCGTTTTGAAAAGCAAAAATAATTGTATATATACATGTATGGATTTGACTAAAAAGTTAAAATGAAACCACACACATTAATATGTGCTACATATATACACACATGCATATGTATAAGTACCGTATGAGTGGTTTTGTTGCAGGCATTACCCCAGAAAATTGAAGTGTCAATAAGTGTATATCGTACTTATGAAAGAATTTATTGTAGGTTTTTCTATACTCTTATTATAAGCCAGTATAGAAAATATAACTACGATTCCATGCTAAAAGCTAATTTTGATGTTTGTATTTTTAACATGAAAAAAGAATAAAAATACAAGGATTTTTTTAAATCACTCATCTGGGCTTTGTCCTCAAGTTTTGAAGGAAATTAACTTTTGTAAAAAAAAGTTTCACTATTGGCTGTGTTGTCGACGTTTTTAAGCCAAAATTGACAATACAAAAAATTTATAAAATTTTTTTTTTATCAAGAAAGAAAATAATTTTTAGACATGAATGACTTCGGAAATCTCACTTGCTTGATTTTATTTATGTGGTCAGGTCATCAAATTTATTTGTCATACGTTGTCATAATGAATTTTTGGAAATCATAGTAATACACACAAAAAAAAAATAAATAAATTAAATAAAAAATCAATCACACATTGCATTTCTGCATTAAAGTACGAGGGTTACTCGCAACGTACCACTTATTGTCTTAAACAAAATAAATGTTTGAAATGTTTAAAGTTTACAGAAATGTTTGAAAAATTGTAGAAAAAACTTTTATTTTTATACCCTTCATCACAAAAAGTGGAATAAGTTTGTCATTCCGTTTGTAATTTCTGACTTCTTATGCATAGCGAAGTCGATTGAGCGATGTCCGTCTGTCCATCCGTGTTAGTCTTGAAATCAAGTTTGCTGAAGCGCTAGATCAGCTAGAGAAAAATAAAATACGAATACGCCAATCGATCAGGCATAGTGTCGAAAGAGAGGCAGCGGGCAAAACACCACGCCTACCTTTCATTTTTTTTATATCATTTGGAAAAATGAAGTAACTCCAATCAGGAAAATAAATATGTGGGGAAGTAGAGAAATAAAAAATAAGAAAAAAATATCAAGTGAAAAAATTGGCGCTCGCCCATATTTTCCGAGCTACAGGGCACTAAACTTTAATAATTTTTTAAAACATCAATATGGGTATTAAAATGATAGAAGAGATCTTTAACCCTTTCGGGACTACTGGGATAATACGTCCCAGCAATTTTCAAACTGTCTTTTTTCTTTATTTTCAACGCAATCGCCAGGGAGGTAGAACTGCCAAACGTCCAAAAACGGATAGCATCAATATTGGAGACCACTTGCCAGTAGAGCAAGAGAAGCGTTGTCGCTGTGTCCGCTGTTCTTCATTTGGCATAGAAAAGCGAACAAAGATGATATGCTCAGATTGTAACAACGCCTTATGTTAAAAGTGTTTTGGGCCATTCCACAAATAAATACCTAATTACATTCCTAAAATGTTAAAAATAAATGTAAACTTTTATCTCAATCTAATAATATATATATTTTAGTTGTCTTTTTAATTTCGAATTGCTCTTCGAGAACACTGATTGTGATTTTATGCCCGATGAAAACACTTGTTGGGATTATATGTCCCAGGATAAAAGGACGAATTTAAAATTTTTAAGTATGGAGAACATAATACTTTTATCATACCTTTTAGAATATGAAAAAAATTTTACCATACATAATTTGGTTTGCAAAATAAAACTCCGTCCCGAAAGGGTTAAGGAAATACATAATTAAAAAAAAAATTAAAAAACAAATAAAATTAAAATTAAGAGCCGATGACATTTTTATGCAAAATTAATTCTTTTTTTAAATCCCTGTCACCCCCATATTGGCTTTTTTGATTGAGGGAAAGATTGAGAGAAAAGAGGCCTAGCGAAACGTTACTGTTTTAGGAAAATAATTTGCGGAAAAAGAATTGTAAAATAACAAAACAATCAACTTAGAAAAATGTGTGTTGTTAGAATTTGTTAACTTCGCCTCGTATTTTTAATATTAAAAAAAGTGCACACAATAACTTTTCTATTTTTTATGGAAATGGCATTTGCCAAATTTATTACATTCTGCAAAAAAAATCATATTAGAAAATTGGAGGATGAAAAGAGTTAGAATTTGATATTATTTTTTGCACATTATATGCGCCACACCTAAGGCATGTCATTTCTGTTTGTTAAATATATAAATCTGAATGAATGAAACAGGTAAAAGAAAACAAAAATATGAATGCAAAGAAAAGCTGTGGAAAGGCAACTGTTTAATTTTTTAACATCTACGAGTACAATAAAAAAGAAAACTGTATTAGTTTTTCTGCTCAAGCGTTTGGTTGGCATTCATAACTTATGCAGGATATAAAAGTTGACTGTCCGATATTTTGTTGTGTTCACGATTATGTCCACTTTCGCAATAAATAACGGGAAGCATTCCTGACGCACAAACAATCCAATTGAATATCCTCTTAACTATTGCAGAATATTATATTGTTCGTTCTACTTATTACTTATATTTATTTTTAGATGTATAGATTCCTTTAAGTTGAACGGAAATAACTATCAGTTTTAAAATTTCATGCTCATTTAGATGAGTGTGTTTTATATAAAATCACTATTTTTAGTTTAAAACATACAAAAACTTAAACTTAAATGATGAAAATAGTCAACGACTACATTTAAAGGGGAGCAGGAAAACTGCACAAGAATTACATGCTCTGATGTTTGAGGGGAGAAGAAAATGAGATTAATATAAATTATATCAAATGATTTACAGTAGACTTAATTAAATGAATTTTTTATTCCATTTTTACTTTATACAAGCAAATGGTAAAAGGATTTATTTTTGTTTGGATTTTAATTAACTCGTGCAGGAAATTTCATTTTTTTATAGTTGAATCAGTTTCTTTAAGGGAGAAAAAAATCTCTTTTTTTTCGTTTGGTGAAATAATTTCAACATTTAGTTAAAAGGAGATTTATATTTTTTATATCTCTATTTGAATTAAATAATGCTAGAAACGCAACTTAAAGTTTTCATTGCAAAAATTTGTCTTTAGAAATAAAAGCTACAATTTCTGTCTGTCGGTCTCAGACTCCTATCTCTGGAACTTGAATTTTTCACAGATGTTTTATTTTCAAGACTGACACAAAACAGAAAAAAAATGAATTACAGAATTGCAGGGCTTATCCATATGGTCTTGCTTTTCGCGGCAGACACTTTAAATATACACACAGAAAAAAGATTTGTAACAATTCGCTTGATACTTTAAAAATTCAATTACAAATATAATAATTTGATTTTTATTATTTATAATTTAAAGTCTTGATTTATTTTTTATATTAAAAGCTAACAAATGATATTTTCTTCTAAATGTTAGTTTTAACACCTCTTAGAAAAGTTAACATGACCGATTTGTGTCTTTACTAAAATCTATTCTATTATATGCAAGATGCAACTAAACTTATTCAGTACTACTGAAATCATAAAACGTTTGACACAATATAAATAAAATTTGTACACATTACAAAAATCAAAAATATCTTAGTTCAAAAATAAAAAGATTTATTAAAAGTGGTGAAAAGTTCTCCGATATTGGTAAATGGTAAGTTCAAAATTATCGCAGAAAGACATTTATATATAAAAACAATTTTATAATATTTAATTTATTTCGCAGCGCAAAACGTACGGTATGGGATAGCAAGTTGAAGAAACTATGTGGAAGAGAAGAATTCATGTTGTTAAGGAAGAAGAAAGCTGCATTCAAAGGTTCGAATCATGATATTTATAATTTATAACCTTATTCCTATAATTTATTATTAAAATAAAAGTAAATATTAAAAAATTTTTTTGTTTTGTTTAATTCACAATAATATTTTATAATCATCCAAGAATCATTTTTTAAAATAGTTGTGACTGCTATATTTATTCAGTTACTACAACCGAATTCAAGATAATACACACAACCGACAAAATTCGATTGGCAACAAATTCGGTTCTTATAACGAATTTCTTTTCTCTGTGTATATAGAATATTTAGTACCGTTTTCGCTATAAGGACAAGTTAAAACAAACAATTTTGATTTTTACTAATATATATTGTCTTGATTTTTAAACCGTTATGAAAAGATGCTTATAATTAAAATTGTAGGATGACCTATATATGATATGGCGGCCTCCGTATGTGACTCCAACTCGCACTCGATTTTTAGCTGCAAGATAGTCATAAATCTAAATTTTATATTTCAGAGTTTGGCTAGCAGAAATGTTTTTCAGTAGTCTACTTTTGTCCCAAAAAAATTTAGTGTTAAATATAAATCACACAAATTTTAAAATTTATATAAATTGTTTAAAACTTTAAGGCAAATGGGTGTCAGTGAAGTAATCATCGATGAAGTAAAGTCTCTCCTCATCAACAGGCTTTCTTTTGTAAAACTTTAGCAGTCCTTCTTCAAACAAACTTAAAAATATGTTCTTCATTTTTGAATTTATGTTGTGTGAAATCGTTTCTATGGAAACCCAAATATTTTCTAGCGATTCAAAATTTCTCAAATTCTACATTAAAAACATCTTCAATTCTCACAGACCCACCATTTTGTATTAAATAGAAAATGTTATTTTAAAGCTCTGATTGTTGTCATTAAGTAGAAAACATTATTTGTTTACAAAATAAAATAAAATAATATATTTACGAGTTTAAGCAAAAATTGTTAGCAGATGAACGATTGTATAAAAGTCCTACATCTTGAACATTAACATAGCAGAAGCGTTTGTTTCAATAAATTAAAAAAGAAAATCTTTTACACATAAACTTTGAAATCATTTTCTTCCTTAAGTTCTCATTATGTCAACTCTTTATTTCTTTTCATTATTCAGCATTTAATTTACTCGGCCATCATTTGTTAACGATTTGTACTTTCTTCTGTTCTGAGGGCTTTTGTGATGCCTTGGGATTGATGTCAAAGTTAACGCATTAAACAAATATTTCATATCACTAGTATTTTATGGTTAATTGTTTAGAATGAAGAACTAATAGTACGAGTATTTATTGAAAATTCTTAAAAAATTAATCCTTAAATTTTAGGCAGGAATTATTAAATTAAAAAATCCAAAAACTAGTAGCAGTGCTTTATCACGCTTGCATTTGCTTGCTTGTGTTAAGCAATTACAGCAATTATTTTTCTTCAAATCCGTTGTGAACAAATTAATAAAGTCTTTGAGGTAAATTTATATGTAAATTTAAACAAAAACGAAAGTACTATATTCGGCTATACCGAATCTTTTTATATCCTTCACTATATACATATGTAAATCTAATTCATTGAAGTTACTCCAATCAAAGAAACAAATATTGGGGTAACAGAGAATTAAAAAATAAAAAATTAAGTACTATATATAATTTTACATAAAAATGTCATCTGCTCTTAATGGGTTAAGCGTTTTTAAAAAATTGTAGTATTTCTTTAATGATCTCTTCAAAAGTTTTAAATGATACCATCGTACTTTTCTATGAAAATTTCAGAGGGCCATAACTCGAAAAATATGGGCGAGCGCCGATTTTTTCAGTTGATGTTTTTTCTTATTTTTGAATTCTCTACTGCTCCATATATTTGTAATTTTAATTGGAGTTACTTCACTTAACTAAAACTAAATTTGTTTGAAATGATATAGAAATTTTAGAGGCCGGTGTGGTGTTTTGCACGCTACCTCGAAGGACATGAACCAATCTTTCCAATTTTCGAAACTATGGCTGATCGATTGGCTTATTTAATTTTTTTCAACCCGAACACGAATAAGGAATTCAACAGTTTTCTTCAAGATGCTTTTAGGCTTTGGAAACAAAAGGTTAGATTAGCGCCACCTATCGAGTTTTATATATATTAAATTGTGATCAGAAATACATAAGGCAGTGGTTTTATTTATCCAAAGTGGATATTTCGTGTTCGAGTAGCGAAGTAAATAAAATGTGATGGCAACAAATTTATATTGCACGCTCCTTAGAAATCTGTATTGAAAGCAAATACTCATCCTAACTAAATAACGCACTGATTTTTTTTTTAATAATGTGTTGAAGTTGGCAACAACAGCTACTCAAGGTAGTAGAATCTTCAGCAAACTTAATCTACCAATTAATGGTTAATGAGATACGGATATCTCAGTGAGCCGTAAAGATTAATTTGGTTAATTAATGTATTTTTTGTTTTATTGTACACCAATATCTCGCTTACCGTCGTTTTGTTTTGCGTTTCTAATTTCCACTAATTTCGAAGTTGCGTTGTTTTTGGGTCGGGTATTTATTTTTTTAATTTAAAAATTTCTTTTTTCTAAAAGATGGCACGGTTTTTGTCTTTAATTTCGCCATGCTATTAAATTTGGGGATTTCCTTTAAAGAACAAAATTTAACCTTTAAACAAAATTTCAAAAGCGATGCATTTGACTGACGAAGCTAAGGAGATTTTTTTTGAAAAACGATCCTGGCAGCGGAAGGAGTTTTAAAGTGTCCCAGGCGGTAGCTACAAATATCAATTAATACAAGGAAATTTATTTTACGTTGAAAAGAGGCTGTTCAGCAAACATTGGGCCAACTTTTTGCAAAAGAAAACCAACTTAACTAATTCTTATTTTGTTTTATTTATAAATTAATTGAATATTTTTTTATTTTGTTTTAATTGAATTTGTGTTTGTTTTTTTTTTTTTTAAGTATGTATGTGTGTAATAAAATTTTATATTATTTTTGTTTTTAAATGTTACTTTTTTATTTTTTTTTTTAAAGCATACTTGGGATTTTTTCATTTCCATTAAAAGTTCATTAGCATTGTTTAAAATAATGACAATGAAATAAAAGTAACTACCATTTAATGCTAATGATTTTATTTTAATTATAATTGTTTTTAATAATGGTAATAAAATTTCAATGAAACCGTTTCATTACTAATTACAATTCAATCAAAAATAATTATTTGTCAAAATGAAAAATTTATTATTCGGAATCTTTTAAAATTTAATTACTTTACTTTATTCGTGCTTGATTCCTTCAAATATAAATATTTCATGATATTCTCATGAAAACTACAAAACGAAATGTATTACTGCGGGGAAAGCATATTCATATGGCCATTTCACTACTGCTCAAATAGCTCATCAGTGGATTTTACCCAAATTTTGTATAGAAAATAGGAAGTCTTATATCAAAAGCCAAATTGATTAAATGAGAACTCCATTAAATCAATAAGACAGAAGACAATAACAACTCAAAAATGTTCTACACAAAAACACAGCAAACATTTAGTAACTATTTTTATTTTTTCTTTCATTTTTCTACATAAGGGATCCCATTGGGAACCATTCATATGTATTTGAAAGATTCAATGAAAAAATAAAAATAAAAATTGAAATATTTATTTTTGAAGGAATATCATGAAATATTTATTTTTGAAGGAATCAAGCACGAATAAAGTAGATTAAATTTTAAAAAGTTCCGAATAATAAATTTTCATATTGATATTGTTCGTATATTTTACGTTAAGCTTGATATCATAGTTAAAGTTGGTTCTATGAAGGATCTTTGTGATATACGGCGACATATATCTCCCGCAATTGAAAAAACATGAAACATACATTTTTTTATTATTTCTGCTTAATTGCAACGCAACGGAAATGCCATTTCTTATTACACTGTATGCGTTAAAGAGTTAAGAGAAGATGATAAAATCCTTTAATTAAAAATCGCAATAACGCAACATTTTGTTAAAGTTTCTTGTAGAGCAGGCAGAGAAAAAAAATTGATGCATATTTTTTTCCAGTATTTTATCTATTAATTCATCTGCGTATGTATGTATCTAGTCTTATACTGTAATCCTAATATTGGGTATTAAAGGCTTCACAGGGAAAGTTATTAAAATCTAGGACAAGAAAAAAAAACCCAAAATAAAATGTAAATACTCAAATTATTTTCTTCTAGAAAATAAAAGTTGCCGCGAAAAAAATCTTTTAACCGGATTTTCCGGCTATTTTATCCTATAGGATTTAATGTTTCACTCTTTTATTTATTTATTTAATTATTTATGGCATATTTATTTTATACCTTTTTAATGGAAAATACTTCTTTTTTATATTTTATACTTTAAAATCATTTAACAATTATGGAAATAGCTGTAAGAAGAACGGAATGTTTTTTATAAAAATTTTTTGAAAGAATCTTTTATTTGGAGTATAGAAACAGCCACTAAACAAAACACTTAAGAACATTCAAACATATTTTAATTATTGCTTCTGCATATGAATTTATTTGTTTATTTACTTTTATATATTTTAAGCATATTCTGTTGCGTTTATTGACACATTTTAATATTAAAATTATTGAAAATAATGCTTTAGAAAAGTAACAAAGTTTTATGAGGTTTGTTGTAAACGGTATTAACGTGTCTCATACGACAAAATAAAAGAGAAAATAAAATTTAAGTCTACACAGCCACATTCACATGAAAACGTTATTACACACACACACACACACACACACACAAAATATACACTTATACTAATTTGTTAATAATTAAAATGTTTAAAATATTCCCAACACTTTTTAAGTAGAGACTTTCTTTTAGGGGGTTGAAAATAAAATTTTAATATAAAAGGACACCACAAAAATCGTGTTAACAAAAAAAAAACTTCTCTTTAAAATAAAAATTATATTTAATACTTCACAATTTTCATAAAATTTTTATACTTTTGCGCTTAAATTGCAATACGAAGATTATTCATTTTTATTTTATTACAAAAGTTAAATGTATGTATTTTTTAGTTATTATTATTAAGTACTCACTCTGCAATGCTTTTAGACAACGGCCATCTTTCCATGTTGGCCTGATATTTCATGTTTTCGATTTGTTTTTTTAATGCGTCCCGATCCATGTTTTGTAAAGCACTGGGATCCATGGCGGCTAAAATTTATCAACATACCACTCCTGCAAAGAAAAAAAAAATACATACAAATTCTATTATTAAAGCTTTTATAGTTCTCTCGACAGCGAGTATGTCCTTTTTTAGAAATGTGCAGAGAGAGGCGAAAATCAAAAGAGACATAATTTTCCATACAGTTTTATATTTATAAAATGATATAAATAAATATGAATGTTTATTTGTCTATGTTCTCCCAATTAGAGTGTATTTTATGTTTCTCAGCATTTTGACTATTTTCCCGGTCATTGTTAATAAAATCACACCTTAAAAGTAACAGGGTCTTTATGTGATTGTAAGAATTCGCATTTTTATTGACTCTTTAATTTTTCTTAAATGCTTAAAGTTAAATTATAATTCCTTAAAAATTGTTATTCCTTAAAATTATAAATGTAAATTTTTATACGTCTTATCAGTTAAGCTAATGTCCTCATTCAATGTGCCATTTAAGCCTTTTACTTTGCCTTGTTATCTCTCTTCTCAATGTGGTTTTAAATCTCCCCCAGGCGCATTGACACGAATTTAAAATAAAAGTCCTTTTTGGTTTTATTCTACAACGATAGAAATGATTAAGTTAAAAAAAACAACTTTTATTAAAGTTTTCGCAGATTTTGTTCAGGCTGTGCATTTATAGAGCTTTATGTTAAATTTAAACTTAACATGGCTTTGAAAGTCTATTGGCCAGCGTTGCCAACTCAGTACAGTTTAAAGTTTGCGATGTAAAAATTTCCAAATTAGTATTCAGTGCTTTTTTCTACTTCATTTCAGATTTCTATCAGATTTTATTCAAAAGAAAGATAATAAAAAAATTGCAAGTTGTGATACCGAGCAACGTCCGTCCGCGTTAGTCCGTGTTATTTTGCCGAGGCACGAGATCAGCTAGAGAAAAATTAAATACGCCACTCGATCAGACATAGTGTCAAAAAAGAAGCTATTGGAAATCAGCATGATCGCTCTTTGTCCTTCGAGGCAGCGGTTAAAACACTACGCCTACCTCTAATTTTTTCATATCATTTAGAAGAATAAAGTAACTCCAATCAAAAAATTAAATATATGTGGCGATAGCGAATAAAAAAAACAACCAGTGAAAATTTTGGCGCTCGCCCATATTTTCTGAGTTACGGGCCTTTGTAATTTTCAAATTTTTTAAAATATCAATATAGGTTTCATTTTAAAGCTTTCGAAGAGATCTTTAAGGAAATTCTAAAATTAAAAAAAATGCTTAACCCATTAAGAGCCGATGGCATTTTTATGTTCCCCCAATATTTGCATTTTTAAATTAAGTTACTCTACTAAACTATATTTACATGTGTGGTGGAGGGCATAGCCAAATGGCCACTGCTACTCATTTTTTAATAATTTTGAAATCGTATATCTCTGTA
Organism: Gymnosoma rotundatum; assembly: GCA_916610165.2. Taxonomy (NCBI): domain Eukaryota; kingdom Metazoa; phylum Arthropoda; class Insecta; order Diptera; family Tachinidae; genus Gymnosoma; species Gymnosoma rotundatum. The sequence continues at coordinate 1,609,820 of OU744337.1, forward strand.
GTCTAAAAATGGCTTGCTGCATACAAAAAATGTCTGCTGATGAGGTCAACATTAAAATGAATATGAATAATTTTCATAAAACATCAGATTTAAATAATTAATTTTGTTTAAGCTGAATTGAAACTTTTTTAACTGTTGTAAAATGCTTTATTAAAGAAATACATATTTATAAGGTTTATGCAAGACGGATAAAGTCGGATTAAGAATAAATTTTTAATTTATTTTTTTTTTAATTTAAAAGTTGACAACACTGCTTTATACTTTTTGTAACTGTATAAGGATATTTGAATGCATAAATATATCGTTTTCCTAAAAGCTTTCAAGTATTGCCGACTAGAGTTAGCAAAGCCAAGAACCTTACTTTTTTGCTACAATTATTATTATTATTTTCTTTAAGCTAAATTTCTTATTTATTTTACTGAGTTTTTTGTGTATTTAAAATAAAAGCGATTATGTTCATTTACAACATTCTTAATTTGCAAAAAAAAAAAAAACACTTTATATTTTATATATTTAAAAAAGAAATTTAAAAAATATTAAAATAGTTATTTTAAACAAATTTTTGTTTAAATGTTTTAAGGTGGCTTAAAAGTATTCAATATTTAAAAAAATCCATACTATGAATTTCAAAATATAATTATGTAGATGTCAAAAATGTTAATTTTAAAATAATGACACTTTTATTAACTCTATGCGAACAAGTTGTCGAAGACCAAAACAATATCGGATTATTTGATTAATGAGTAGCAGAAGTGTATATAAAGGGTACATAAAAACTCTTTGCGGATAACATAATTTATTACTCTTTATGTGTCCGTCTCTCAATCCAAACCTGCTGCATGCTCTTCCACCTTCTGGAAAATCTGGTTTAACGGAAAAAAGTCTCATTGCTCTGGATCATAAGTCTTTGATTAGATAAACGCATAGCGTGAACTAAACATAGATGCTGCAAATCTTCCTAGAGTTCAAAAGACGGGCGTCTAAAAACGAGGTGATATTATTGATCATTTTTAAGCTACTAACAGTGTGTTTCATTTGAAAATTAATAATAGAAATATTCCATTTGAAACAGACAAATAAAAGGACCAGAAAAAAATGGAGGGTAACTTCAGCAAAAGATATAAGTTAGTAACCAACATGTTTCTCTGAATGATATTTTTGATATGACTTAGAAGTCATATCACGACGAAATTTAACACGTTTAAAAATTGAAGTTATTAAAAAAGTATCAAAAAGCTGCTTTTTGTAAAAGTCGTACTTTGATGGCTTCTCAATAGTCAACGATTTTTTTCGTACTTAAGATACGGTTTGCTATGTCAATTGTTTGACCAAAACAAACGTAACTATAATCCAAAGGAGTTTAATTAACCCAGATTTTTGTTTAAAACCGACAGCAAAAAAAGGAAGAGGTTATCAATTCGTTTGAATTTGCTCTTTTTTTTTTTTTGTTTGTGCCTGCAGAATTCATTCATTTCTGAACAGATTTTAAAATTTTCTTAGTAATTTGTTAGATTATGCTTACAGATTGGTCCCGTATTAAAAACAGTTTATAATCTTTAAAATTAAAGGGTCTTCCCATACAACATACATATTTTTTACGTGTATTATGAATTGTAAGGGGAACTTCTTTAAATGACTGCGTTTAACTATAGCTCCCAATAACCAAAAGTAATACAAAAATAAATCTAAAAATTAAAGGGTGTCCCTATAGGTGACGTGAATTGAATTACATATATGGGCCTATCTTTTGAACCGTTATAGACAGACAGCTGAAATTTTCAAGAAACCTGTAATGATAACGCTGCTATAATAACAAGTAAAAAGTTTGGATTTGAACATTAAAGGGTGTCCCAATAGTTGATGTAATTTAATATATGTAGCCGAGCTTTCGTCCCGTTATAGACAGAACGCCTACATCAACAAATTTATAAATTGAATTTAAAAGTTAAAGGGTGTTCCCATAATTAATGTAAGTTGACTTACATATGTATGGACCTATCTTTTAACCCGTAATAGACAAATGCTTGCAAATTGGACTTAATGTAGATTGCTATTACTGTTATAGTAACAAGTATTAATATTTAAAATTACAAATTAAAGAGTGTCCCAATAGCTCATTTAATTTGCTATATGTGGCCATGCTTTTGAACAGTTGTAGACAGACGCTTGAAATTTACAACGAACCTGTATTGGTAACTCCGCTATAACAATAAGAAAAAATTTGGATTTATAAATTAAGGGTGTCCTAATAGTTGACCTAATTTGATGTTTATTCCGAACTTTTGAACCGTTATAGACAGACAGCTGTAACTCACAAGGAACCTGTATTGCTAAGTCCGCTATAACAACAAGTTTAAAATTTGAATTTAGAAATTAAAGGGTGTTCCCAAAATAAATGTATATTGACCTATATGGCCGTATCTTTTGAACCATTATATACAAGCACTCGAAAATTAGATAGAATTTCCACTACTTTGTTTGGCATAATAAGAAGTATAATTATTTTGAATTATGAATTAAACGGTTATCCAATAGTTGATGTAATCTAACGTATATGTCCAAACTGTTGAACCGTTTTAGATAGACAGATGAAATCTGTTTGTAAGTCGGTTTTTTTACAAGAATTATTTAATTTTATTATATCCAAAAGAGTATAAATTTTCTGTACATTAATGTAATTTAAAAAAATAAAATCGCCTTATTCGGATGCACTAAATGCTTTTTAATAATAAGACTTTTAGTGGCTGGCAGACACATGCAGTTTACAAAAAATTAACACGACTATTCTAAACACCTCTAATGTTAACACGAACATATTGTTGTCCCCGAAAATGGTCTTTAATTAAAACAATTCTAAACTTGCTACACTACCTCAGATATTTATTTTATTTAAATTGGATTATAGACAGATAAACAACCAGCAAAAGTCATTTCGTTGTACACAGGAGAGAAGCCCAACAAGTACGTCTTTTTCTTTGTCAATGAATGTTGAATTTATCTAGAACAGCGCTTTTTATCCACAATATGATGGTTAATGTTTTTGCTTTTGTTAAGAAGGAACGAATCCTAAGAGTAATTGAAAATATTTTTACATGACATCTAAATTTAATTGACGTTTTTAAAATTTAATTTGTTTTTGAATATAACAGGTTTTAGTTGTTAAAATAAAAGAAAACTAATTTAAAAAAAAAATACACACCGCGGTAAAAGGGGTTGTTTTCCTTATTCCCTTTGAGAAGCTTAGTTACTAGGAAGTTCTAGAAAAACATTATAATATTAAAATAACAAAAGTTCGAAAATTAATTTTTCTAAGCTGAACAACCATGTCTTCAATGTAGGGAGACTTTCCCCTTTTAAACTTTTCTATTCATTTACACTATAAAAATCAATGTTCTTTTTTTATTTTTTTATAATTTATTTCATGCTTTTTCTTATACAATTCAAATGATTCGCCTCTGTGACATTGCTCCTGTTACCGTTTGAGGTTTAGATGTCGTTGAATGGTTTTAGAATATCAAATGGGTACAAAAAGTGTCAGCGAATTTTCTATCACATAAAAGAACATAATTAAATTAAATATAGGTTGCATTGGCAGCTCAACTAAATTTGAGCTTAATGATGGTAAAAAGTAAAATTGAAGAAATGTTTCAAGCGAAAAAAAAACACAAACGAATATTTGTTAATAATTGCTGCTGATTTAAAATTTTTATCAGTTCACTTGCTTTAAAATTTATTGAGAATAATTTCGAATTATTTATACTGCCAAACTTTCTTAACTGACGTTTTAAAAATTACGAAACAAAACTGATATTAATTATAAAAAAAAAATTCCTTAAAACGATCGATATTGATTATCACAACATAATTTATTGTTTTGCTATAAATAAAAGAATTCAAATTTATTTAATAGGAATACTATTCTGGAAAAAAATTCTAACTCCTTTAAAAAGAAAAGTAGGATGAATATAAACTGCTATATTCATAAAAATAAAATGAGTTTGAAATGTTTTCATGACAAAATTTTTACACAAAATTTTCCTAAAATACATTGCAAATCTGTTCTAATATTTTATGAATAGAGCAGTAAGAGTTTAACTAACTTCAGTCAGTTCTATCAAGGGGCGTGACAAATATGAAAATCATGATTTGAATGAAAAATAACTAGTTTTTTCGTGTATATCCATGTTTATGATTGATAACAGAACCGGTTGAGATTTTGTCGATTTTTTTTTTAATCAAACTGCTTAGAAAAAGATAAAAAGATTTCAAGTTATGGTGAAATAAAATAATGGGAAAGCTAATTTTCTCTCGCGCTCTCCTTGATCATTGCAGACAGGAGAATCTAAATAGACAATATATATTGAGAATTACGACTTAATAAACAATTATATAGAGCGCAAATGGCCTTAACAATTTTTCTTGTTTTTTCTGAAAAGAATGGGCTTACGGAGAATTCGAAAACGAGATGCAATTTGTCTGTTTGTAAACTTCCGCAAGTTTTGCTTTAAGTAAAAACACTCCTGGAAGAACTTGCAGAAGTTCTTCCGCAAGTAACTTGCTAGTGGACACACGACTTAAGAACGTGAAAGCAGTTTTTATTAACTACGAGAGCTATGCCAGAATTTTTTTCTTATGGATGCTACAAACCCTTTTCAAAAAATTTATTTGAGGTTAAGAAAAATCGAAAAACTATGATATTTAAGAAAAATAAATTAAAAATATTTCAAATATAATTGTCTCTCAAATAGAATTTAATTAAAAAAATATGTTTTTTTGTTCTTTTTTAAGAATAAACAAAATATTGATTTTGAAAAAAAAATTTTTTAAATAATTTTTATAATATTTGTAATAGCTCATCAATGCTGTGATACTCTAGATCAACTCAAAAATATGTATAAAAAAATTTTAATACATAAATTCATAAAACATACCAAAATTAAATATGATAAAATTGCTTTTCTTTTGTAAAGAACAAAAATCCGTTGAACTGAACAATTTCAGCAAAATTAAATTCCTACAAGAAAGACACGACAAATATTATTTTTATTACATATCAAAATTCACTAAACATTATTTTTAAATTATATATTTTTAGTAATTTCATTTTTGTTTAATTTTATTTTTAATTTAACGGTAAATATTCAACTTTAATTTTTTATTTCTTTTAACTGTAAATTTCTTTTCGATCTCATAAGTTTACACACCTTCTGCACAACACTAGAAATGAATTGAAATCTTGAACCAAGTTAACAGTTTAACAATACTGGCAATTAAAAAAATAATATGCAACCGACGAACTACATACAGCAATAACTAAGACACGACTATCCATCAGCAATGGCTGCCGACAGTTTTGCAGACATTCGTGTTTATTTTCTAAATTAAGTTTTAAAACCAAGAAACATTGATATGTTTTCTTTCTCTTGTGTATTTATTATAAACATTAATACGGCCCATAAAATTGCTGCCGTCTAAATAAAAAAAAAATTTATGAGTCCAAAGAGAATTAAATGTAAATATGTATTTTTTTAATTTTTTCCTCAATCAGGATTTGAACCATCGATCTTATAAATTAATGAAAATTGACTTATTTTCGTCTTTTTGGTTAATTTTTAATATAATTTCTAAATATTTTTAGAAAGAAAAAATATTTACAAATGTATGCGGACGTTCTCCAAAGAAAACAAAAAAATTACACGCTAGCAGAATGAAATGCAGCATTTTCTGGACCACCACATCCTTCATCAGCATTCTTCGCATCTATTTACCTTAGGTTGTGTACACTGTAAACATCATCTATTTAACGTTAATTTGGTGAGACCAAGTCCATCCAAAGCATTTCTTTTTTTGTAATTTCCTCTATATAAAAGAACTAGCGACTATTATTAATTTATTTACACGATAATAGCCACTTTAAACCAAATGCAACCTTTTGTAGCAGTTAATAAATAAATGTGGTATTTTCAGCATCATTGCTATTTAGAAACTCTAGATCTTACTTTCCCAATGTACTACAAATGTATCTCTGCTGTGGCAACAAAGCTGCCTACTAAACCTTACCTACTAACATTGTCGCGTACATAATATTTTACAAGTAAGTTTTTTGTTGAAATCGACTTCGCGCATTTTTCCTCTTCCCCACTTGCCCGTCCTTTGCCTTTTTTGTTTTTAATAGGAATACCCTCTTGGAGCTTGTGTTTTAATCTTTTTTTTTCAAATCGGTGCAGCCGTAAATGTCCGTTTTAGTCATAACTCATGAACGCTTCGACCGAATTCGTGCAAGATTACTAACTACACGACCGTACGAACAACTTATAAAAATTTATTTAAATTTGGCTTGACCTTTCATGAGTTATAAAGTCACAATACACTTGCAACAATTTTTTTTTTGAAAATATAGATAAGAAAGCAATTTCATTCTTTAAATAAAAAATCTGATGCCTGGATCTGAATGCATCTTCTAGTCCAAAATATAATTTCAGCTCTAAGAAAATTTGAATTATTCTCAACCTGTTGGAGTGCATGGCAAGATGCTATCTTCTTTAAATATTGACTCATTACGATAACTAACACTTATACTTTTATTTGATCATGAAAAAATACGCAAAGTAACCTCCTGAAAATAGTTTAAAGATTTTTAAAATTTTTACAAAATTAACGACCATAAACACAAACAATTGTTGAATTTACAACCTGTTGTAAGTGTGCTAAGTCGTAGGATTACACTATTTTCTTTTTTTTTTATTTATTTAATTAGTCTACAGATTTAATCCCTTCTTTAACATGTGTTATTCAAATACACAATAATATTTCATTTTACTACATTTAACGATAATGAATAATCAATAAAAAAAATCAATAAAAAAAGTTTAAAATATTGTTAATCCGACGAGAAAATAATAAAGAAAATAATATAGAAAATAGTATAGTACGAGTAAGTAAAAATTATTTTAGCGCTTATAATATTATTATATTTTTAGCAGGGCCCAAGACTTCTTCTGCGTGTCATTTCTAATTTTTTTTTTAATTCAAATTTAACTATTTATTTCAGAGTTCTGTATGTAGACAGTGTTAAAAATTGTCCATCTACAAAAATATAAAAATTGGCTGACAAATGTTTAAGTAAATTTGGGTGCTTTTACAATGGTATCTCTTCTCTACGAAATGATCTATTTAAAAAAAAAGGATTAAATATTGGAACCAAGGTTCTTAGGGACCTTCTTACAAACTTTTGTTCACATCCATCCAGTAGTTTTTTCGTAATGCGAACACAGACAGACAGACTAAAATTCCAAAAAAGGTGTTTTGTATTCTATATCGATTACTATCAACACCAACAACAAAATTTTCAAAAAATATTTTATATACAGAAATGACCCCGTTACAGTATTATTATATTTATAGATGCTGCCAGATTTAATAAACAATTTCCCTGATCATTAATTAATTTTCAAGATAAAATTTTTTCTTTCGTGCTATTTTCTATTATCTCGATTAATTATATAAATCACCAATATTGTTTATTGAGGGTCCAAGCACGTCTCGATGGCCATTTCGTTACCGTTCTTCGGGAAACTCCTGACAAACATTTTAAATAAACTAAAAATTTTTGTCCAAACAATAAAGCAAAGACAAAAATTAAAGTTTAAGCAAAAAAAAAAAAAAAAAAACAAAAAACAATAACCAACAGTAAATCTATTTTCCTTTCTCCACTGTATACGGCTGACTTTTTTTCGGCTCTTTTAAATTAAATTAAACAACGGGAATTTTTCATTATATTAATTTATTTTCAAGATAAAATCTTTTCTCGTGCTATTTTCTATTATCCCGATTAATTATTTAAATCGCCGATACTCAAATTGGTTATTGAGGGTCAAAACACGTTTCATGTTAAAAAGAAAACTGCCAACGAAACGTCGGAGAAAATAATGTTAAATAAATAGTATTTTCTATTTAAACTTGACCTTGAAAGACTAACTATAGGAAACTATAGATAACAAACATCAAATAATCAATACATTCGCTTAAAAACTACAAATTATTCTAATTGGAACTGCGTTTGAATAGTTTTTTTTTAAAGAACTGTAAGAAAAGCGACTGATAGCATCGAGTCAAACGACGTGAAACATTAAAGTAGATATTAGATATTAGGAACTTTGCTCCAATTTTTCCATTAATTAGGTGATTGCCAAAGAGACATTAACCATAGTTCTAAGGCTTTTTAAAACGTTGTTAATCTGATTTATTTTATTTTGCAGCAGTAGGGTGGAAAATCAACTCAGACTGCCATTATTCAGCTGGTAAGCAGAAAATTAGAAATTATTTCTGGAATGTATCAATAAGTTGGTGGCTAAAAGCTACAATTGCTATTTGTATGTTGATGTGCACATTAAAGTTTTGTTAGACACTTATAATAAAACTAGAGTTAAAACAGTTGAAGCCATTATGACAGATAAATAGGCAACATGTAAAATATAAATATTGCATTTAGTATCTATTCACATGTCAATGTGGAACGATATTTTTAACAGATGATGTTGATGTTGTTGACTTCAATATGAAAACGGATAACAAGATTGTTTTTTTTTTCAAATATACAACTGAAATGTCAGTGTCGTAACACATTTCCTACTTTATTGAATGCACACACATACACACGCATACATGAGCGTTATTATTTGTTGCCACCTGTATGTGTACAAGTATCGGAACTTGTACTACTTTTATAGTATGTATGAACGTATGCAAAGGCATAGATAAACATTAAACATCAGCCATTCAAAGATATGAATCTGTTACTAAGTTTGAATTGAATGTCATCCTTAATAGTTTGTACCAATTACACACTTTAGTTTGGAATAATAGTGCAAAAAATTATAACAAGAGTTAATATTTACTCGATTCATAACTTTTAAAAAGAAAAATGAAATAATAAAAATTCTGAAAACTTAGGCAAACAAATGAACCTATTTCTTCAGTCCAATTGTTTTCGAATACAACCATCATTTGTACAATTGTTGTACAATCCGATGACTAACAACAAATACAACAACGGGCTGTGAATTAACCCTTTGATGCGTGGCGTACATTATAATGTACGTCGGTTTTATCAACCCGTAACTGGTTGAAATTTTAGCATACATGCAATTAGTTTGCAGTTACAGGTTCGTTGTGATGTTATTTTTTAATTTCTAAAGAGGCTGTAAGATTTCAATACAATTTGAGATCACTTTTATATATTTTGTCTAGTCATCATCGACGCAGCCCCGTATATGTGAAAGTTTATTTTCAAATAAAGAACAAAAAATTGAATTTACTCGCGTATTTTTTTGATAATTTTTTAAATGTTTCTTTTATTTATGTAAATATGTGTATTTAGAAATTTAAAATCAATAAAAAAATAAAATAAAGTGAAATAGTTTTTAGATTGAAGCAGATTTTACAATAACATGTACATCTTCAAAACCCACTTTAGAATAAAAATTTATCCCCATAATTTTTTACACGTGTTCTTTGAAGCCTATTTAAGCTATAAAACAATATATAGAATTTTTCAACGGTCGAAATTAATTCCCGTGTCAAAGGGTTAAACAATTATTTGATTGATTCACAAAAGCCCTTGTATCCGTGTATACTGCGTATTGTTCAATTAAAATACAATAGTGTATGCTTGTTGCTGGAAATTTTGATATAAAATTTCAATACACCAATGCACTTTTATTTTGCATGTTTTTGAAAAGTTGTATTGGTAATCGTGTTATCAACTACATGTGAATTCCATATTACATAGAGAAGAAGAAAATCAACAAAAGACAAAATCAAAAGTATACTTTTTGCATAAAAAATTTAAAATTTTGCTTTTTTCAGTCCTACTCGTATTGTCCATTTTACTTCCTGAAAACCTTCTTCTGAATACTTATTTTCTTCTTCTTATTTACTTTTTGACGTTTAATATACAAAATAAATTGATACAATAATACACTTCGTGTTCACATGCATATAAACAGAAAGTGTATTCAATACAAAATACACGATACAAGATTTTGTGAATTAAACAATTATTATATTTTAAAATTTATTGTAGTTACTCACCCCTTAAGCGAAAAAAGATACAAAGTAATTTAATAATCATTTTTTCTTATCTCAATAGTAATTTTATTAGTCTTTTTCATTTCTTATAATTTTTCAATTTTCTTTATTTTTTTTTTTGTTTTTAATAATATTATTTAAGTGTGTATGTATATATATGTTTTGTTTTGTTTTTTATTAGTTGAAATAAATTTTTTTATTTTGTTTCAAAAATTATACATATGTATATGAGTTGTTGTTGTTGTTTTTTTTAAATTTTTTTCTTAAATAATTTAATTTTATAATAAAATTAATAAATACATTTCTTATAATAATATTAATTATTAAATATAAACAATGAATGCAATACCACACACACAGGCAGGCAAAAAATTTAATAATTTTTTTAACTTGTTATAGGCTTGAAAAAACAAAAACAAAGTAATAAATAATTAAAAAGATTTAATAATTTATGTATTTATGTAAGTTTTCTTTTCAAGTTACGTATTCTGGCATATGGGAATCAATTGGCATCATTTTTTATGTGCCATATTCAAACGTAAGTTTTTTTATTAATTAAAATTTTACCTTGAAATTTTCAAATATTGCTCAATATTATTGCACGTAGACATTGGCATAAAATTCGTTACATTACAAAAATATATTACTTCATGTAGATAAACGTTTGTTTAGTAAATTAATTGAGAAAGCTTTTTTTGCATATTTTTGTTTGCCCGCAAATATCAGAATAAGGGCACCCAAAACTAACAGCAAGTCCTCGTCCACACTTTGCAACTTTTGTTGTGCAAATCTTGAGTTTTTACGTGAGAGAGGTAAGACAAATAGAAACGGGTACACTGTTTCATGTTCTTGCAATTCTCTTTTGTTTTGTCATTCGTCTAAGCAATCAATATCGAACTTGCAAAAACAAAATTGAAATGGGTGGACACGAATTCAATTTTATCAGAAATTTAAAAAAAAAAACTGCAGAACCAAAAATTGTATGTCTGGACGGGGACTAAAAGAAAACGTAATATTTCATTCTAATGAGACTGAGCTGCCATCTAGTAACGCAGCTGTTTTTTAAGATTTGAGAAATTGAACAGTCTGGCGTTGTTAATATAAACTCCAAAAATGCCTGATAAACGATTGATAAACTCAATAAAAATTATTATTTTTATTCGTAAAGCAATGTCCAGCCTGAATACTATTTTTCAGAATGCAAAATATTCACTTGTTACTGTGATATCTAAGCCAAGCAATGATCATACAAATTTAGAATAATATAAAATGTCAAAACTAAAGGGTCCGCCAGCTAACGTTTTTTTTTAACTAGTGCTTATTTCGTGAATCGTAACAGTTAGCTCATGTCTGACTTGACAGATAATTAGTTTTATCCTCTCGCTGAACAAATATGGTTGTGTATACGCTTGAACAACGCTGGGAAATATTGCGACATTAAGATGCCGATTTTGCCAAAAAAAAAAAAAAATCATCTTCTCAGATGAAGCTCAATTTGATTTTGTCGGGTATGTAAACAAGCAAAATTGTCGCATTTGGCGCACAAAAAACCCGCACGCATACATTAAAAAGCTGGTGCAAGCAAAACGAGTCATTGTTTGGTGCGGATTTTGGTCCAGAGGTATAATTGGACCATTTTTCTTCGAAAATGAGGAGTGGCCGTTACAGTCAATGGTATTTGTTTTCGGGCCATGTTGAACGAATTTTTGTTCCCAAAAATTTAAGAGGAGGATATTGGCAACACTTGGTTTCAACAGAGCAGCGCTATGCACCACACAGCCGAAGCTACGCTGTTTTTTTATAGCATTTTCCAAAAGAAAAAAGAACTTATTTGGCGGGCCCTTTACATTCATTTGAACAACTGCTATTGTCTAAGTTTACCCCGATATTAACTGAAACAAAAAGGTAAGAATATAATAGTTGATATTGAAAGTTTGAGTGGGGATAAACATACATATGTGACATACAGTTAACAAAATTAAATTTTCCAAGCATTATGTAAAATTCCACGAAAAAAAATTACATTTATAAAAAATATGTCTGTCATAGCGGTTGAAAAGTAAACGAATTAACGACTTCAAAAATAAATCTATATGAATAAAGCAGAAAATCTGTTGATTTGTTTGTTTGTCGGAAAGCATTAGCTGCCTACACCAGTGAACCGATCTTCCGGGAATTTTCACAGTTTGTTATCAAGTATGCGGTTAGTAAAGTAGGTTACTTATTTTTTGATATTTCACGTGGGCTTGGCACTTTCCATACAAAAAAAAAAATATTTATCATCGTGTTACTTGGAAACTGTAACTTAAAATTTGGTTCAAATAACTCTCTTATTTTCCGAAAAACTGGCGAGACTAGAATAGTGGGCGTGGTAACTCCCATACAAAGTGAAACAAATAGATTGGATTAGAACATTGGGAGTGGTACCTTCCACACATAAAGAAAAATTATTACCATATACAAATCTAGAGAAATATTTAATTATAATTGGCGGAGTGTTGAAATTCTTTCTTTGGTGAGTAATCAATTAAAAAGCTGGCTGGGTTCGAAGAGTCAATCACCTCTATAAGGAATAAAAAGTGAAATTTATGTTCCCTAGTAATTTTCATTCCGCTCGAAGTTAAAATTGGTATCATTAATTTCCCATAAAATATTTGTTTATAAGCTATCATTGCACATTGAATGTAAATAAGAAGAATAAGCTCAGTGAAAATTTTAAAATTAAAGTTTAAAAATAAATAAATAGAATTTTTAGATACGAATAAACAAAGCATGACGTGCAAGCCGCTTATAACCTCTTGAAGTTACCCGAGACTTTTTTTCTCTCAATTTTCTATTAAAGTTACAGCGTTATACGTTATCTAAAATTAAACATTAGCAACAGAAACATCCCCTCAAAACTCAAGCAATACCATATGCTTAACCCTTCTGCTTCACAAACAAACAAAAATTTCACGCCAGTTTCATAAAAAATTGCATAGTGTAAATGCCGTATTAAACGCAATAGATGTGTTTGTTTTGCTTCTTGTGGATACTATGTAGTCTGCACTGCAGTAACTGATAAAGAATTAAAAAAATGTGTTATTAATAAAAATATTCTGAATTATACAGATAAAAATTTGCATAATGTATGCAATTCCCCAACAAAATTTAAGTAAAGAAATCCAAGAGTAAAGTGAAGAAATTTGAGGGAAAAAAATCAATAACAATAGAGGGTAATTTTTGTTCACGTGTAAACTTATTTGAGCGAAATATTCACGATTGCAATTTGGGGAAAAGGGAAAAGATTTCGAAGGAAAAGATATTCATGATAGGGATGAATGTGTTAAGGTTGTTCTTATTAAGGTAGCTAAGCGCAACGGGAATAGCTAGAATGTGATTCTTGATAAATGTGCTATTTTTATTTTAATGAAAATTACAACAACTATGTCTCTCTTGTCTTCCAAGTTCGTTTGGTACGTCTGAATATTGCACACGAAAAAATAAATTTATTTTTTATTTATGTTTTAATATGAGTAGAAAAGGATTCGGCCACAGAATCTAAAGGGGAAAACTATAAATTTTTTCTTCATAATTTTTTTAATAATTTTTTTTTCAGTTTATTCTTTCAAAAATTAGATGCGCGTTGGTGTTCAAATACAAAAAAAAAAAAAAAAGTATGTGTTTGTATGCATTTAATTAAATGTTAGCTGTTATATAATTAATCTATGAGTTTGTTTTTAATAGAATGTGTTAAAAAAGTAATAGAAATTGTTCTAATAAATTCATTAAAAATTCAACTAAATTCAATGTTTTTTCTTTTTTTTTTTGTTATTTTGTATTGATATCGTACAGTTAACATAATAATAATTTTAACATATTTATGAAAACGATTTATTTATAATTTTAATTAATTTTAATTAGTATTTTGTTAATTGTTTTAATATAAAAATATTTTACACATATTTTTTACATTCAGTTGGAATTTTCTTTGAAATTCAATGTATTTTTTTTTTTTATTTTCTTATTTTTTAATTCTTAAATAATTTGATATTGTGAGAAAACATTAAACATAAATTACATTAATAGACATTAAATAAAACATTTAGACAGTCACATAAACATTCGAAACATTTACACATTAAAATTTCTTTTGCGTTTGTCCACACAATTTCTATGCAAAATGTATCAAATGAAATTGAATAAATTAATTTGGAAAATTCTGCAATAATTCAATATCAAGTGTAATGTATATGTGCTCGTATAATTAAATTAATAAAACAAATAAATACTTATTTAGGTACTTAAGTAAATCGGATTATAATATTTTAATTGATTTTGATTCAACAACAAAAACAAAAAGCAAACAAAAAGCAACAATTTCCATTTCAACTTATTTAAATAAATATTTGCGCAATAAGTGGGCAATTTTGTTATTGATTCGTTTTCAGTTTAACAGAGAAATTATAAAGTAACTACAATTGCTGTTCATATAAAATAAACATTAAACCTTTTTTTTTTGTCCAAAAATTTTTTAAATATTTTAAGAATTTTAGCTTTTTTTAGAGGCATCGGTGTGTTAACACAAACAAAGTTGTCTTGAAAACTATTTTTACATAAATTTGCGTTTGAGTTCTCAAATATATTTTAACTTTATTTATTAGTTCCCGCGTATGCCACTATAGATATCAACTTCATTTTTATCTAAACCAATATTACATTACATACTCGTACTTCCACACATGACCATTATTCAATTATTATTTTCTTTTTCTTGTTTTAACCACAGCCATTTGAAATGTTACAGTTTAAAAACTTATTCAAGCTGTTTTTTTTTTGAGCCCTTAATCTCAAAATTTTACCTTAAAAGTCACATATTTTTTCGTTTTGCCCATACTCATGTGATTGTTATTTTCAATTTTCTTAGTCTACAAATTATTTCTTTTTTTATAAAAATATCTTTTAACAAACTTTGACATTTAATGTCTTTCCTTACATTACTGACTAATAACAATTCAATTTGAAACATTAACTGACATATTTTTAAAAAATAATTTGGGTTTCAAATCTATTTTAAAATAAATTTTGTATGAAAATTTCAAATCCAAATTATTTAAGAAAAATAAGACAATTATTAGAATTATAAATTTAGTCACTTTGGGGGATCTGTATGTAGAAGAATACACATCTTATAACTCTCAGCTGTTTTCCTTCCTTTTGTGTGAAAATGAAATTCAGAATTAAGTTTGACAAAAAAATACATTTGTTTCTATTAGATAAAGCTTTGCATTTTTATATAATAAAACAAAATAATAAAAAATTTGCTCTTAAATAAAGGAGCAAAAATGAGCTAAAAACCTTAACTTCTCTAAATATTTAAGTCATGCATATAAAAAAGTTGATCGGCTTCAAACGTAAATCGAATTTGTTGTTGATAAAAATGCCATAAGTTTTAAAACGATTTCTCATTAGTTAAGATTAACTTTTTTGGAAACCTCGAGCACCTAAAATTTGCAAACTTGGCTTAAGTTATTATTAAGTCATTAACAAAAGATGATAATAATCACCTCCTAAAAATGTGATAAGAAATTTATTAATATCATTTTGTTAAAAAATGTAAGAAAGTCAAACAGTTTTATTAAGAGTGATACAAATGAATAATAAAAGATTCACTTTATTTTAGGTTAAATGTTAAAATTTGATTAATGATAAGAGAAAAATATTTTTAGAACAAAACACCCTCGTTAAATATTAAAATGTTGAGATAATATTTTGTGCTTCCTAAAAGTATGCTATATTAAACAAATTTTGTCTAACCGTGACATTTTTAATACAGCAATACCTCGCTTTGCGTCCTGGCAAAGACAATAAATTTATAAAGATGTTGCACTTTGAACATTTAAAAAATCAAAAATTATGAGCAGTTTCATGGTAGCGGGGGTAAGAGATAAGAGGGAAGAAATTTCTGTGAGCGAAACCAAAACTCAAGAGAGCACAATATTAGTTTTCTAAAAAAGACAGATTCATACACACATGCGTTTAAAAATGTGTGTGGATGTTCATAAGAATTTTTTTGTTAAAGTAAAGTATTGAGAGACAAAAACACACATTTAACATATAGAAACGTACATACATACATACTTTCATATCTACATATAAAGAAGAATGTGCTTCATAAAATTTTATTTCTGAATTCTATTTTTCCTACTTATTTAAAAAGTGTTTGTAAAATAAGCCTAAAAACGAAACTATATGACTGCTCTTGGTATTGTAGGGTAACTATATATTTTTATTTGTGTATTTCTAAAAATATGCATAATCGCACCGAACTAATCATACCCTAAATTACGTAGTAATTTTTTTAGCATTTATTCTTGTGGATACTTAATATGTTTTTTAAGAAATTTCAAACAATGGTAATAAAATAAGGCACTTATTTATGTATATTTGTTATTAAATTTTTTGTTACGTTTATTTAACCTGCATATAGGTTCAATATGTATTAACCTCAATATGAATTTGATAGCTAAATTTATAAATTAAAATTGCCAAACAAAATAAATTACTGGCGCTTTAAAATTTAGACTTTCCAAGTACTTGTTACTTTGCACTCACGTGTTTCCCATGAGCAATGCTTTCTTAGCAACATAAGTATAAGTAAAATTAAGTAAAACAAATAAAATATCACAACACACCACGATAATTTATTTATGCCTTTTATATGGGCACTTGCAAGTTAATAATTAAAATTTAATTACGGGAATTTTAAATTAAATTTATTATCTTTAAAAAATATTCTGCTAATTATCCCGATCAAATTATTAAAATCACCAATTTTTTGATTTTTTCAATTTTCCGACTTTTCTGGGGGGATTTTCAAAAATTTTCTTCCGTAAAAACCTTCTACTTGAAAATACGAACAACTGAAAAAAAATGTTACAGAAATCGGCACAGCTGTTCTCAGTTTATGAATTACTATACATTTTTTACACCATTTTTATATATAAGATTCAAGCACAATGTTCACTACAACTGAGACGCTAAACTAGTATTCTTCTTAGAATAGTGATAAAAGTTAATAAAATAAATGTTAATAAATGTTATTGAAACAAATTAATTAATGTTTATAATTATGGTATTTAATTTATATGTATGTAGTAATTAAATTTAGATAATAAATGAATTTAATTTACTTTGTTCGTGCTTGACTGCTTCAAATACAAATATTTCATGATATTCTCATGAAACATTTTTTATTTAAAAGTAGAAATTGAAAATATTACTGCGTAGAAAGTATATCCATATGGCCATTTCACTACTGCTATTTTAGCTCATTAGTGGATTTTACCCAAATTTTGTATAGAAAACTTGAAAGTCTTATGTCAAAAGCCAAATTGATTAAATAAGAACTCTATTGAATCAATAAGAGAAAAAGACAGGAACAAAAAGACAGTATACAAAAACACAGCAAACATTCAGTAACTAAAAAAGTAAAGTAAATTAAAATCGAAAAGGTTCCGAATAATAAATTTGCATATTGATAATAAATGAATTTAATATTCGGTGTAAATCGATGTTATTTCTCTTATACAACAACAAAACACATATTGTTACCATACAAATACACAATCGGTAACATTGGTTTACGTTGAATATTTTACAATGTAAATATATACACACTCGTATGCACGTATATACAAATGAATTAACGTGAGATGAGAGTAACAAGTTTGCTGAGAACAATAATCTCTCTTTGTGATTTTACTCTTAAAGTGGCAGTAGCAGTACGTCCATCGACGAAATATGCACTGGATGTAGAATGTACGGGAGTGAAACATCTTAGTATATTTATAGTCTTTGGTCGTGGTTACGTTCCAGAAAACACACGACGCAAATTGAAACGATGCAAGGTGAATTATGATTTTCTATAGCAAACCATGTAAAGATCGAAAATGGATTCCAGGGTAACGAAAGTACTACTTTTAAAAAAGAAAATTAAACAAAGTAATAGTATGTTCATACATAAACTTGTATTGACAAAATTACTTTGGTTTAGACGCAATATGTTTGTGTCTGAGGTTTGAATTTCAAAATTTTGCTTCAAACACATCTTCTGAACAGTGTTGTATTTTAATTTCTACTCAATATTATAACAATTTCGTACTTATTGCGCAATGAATTATTGAGATTTTGTATGCAATATTGAGCTCAATATTGGCTTTTATTGAGAAAAGCTGAATATTGAATGTCTGAACAGGCTTTAAACATTTAAAAAACGAAAGTAATATAAAATAAAATTTGACTTTATTTTCGGCTTTTTGGTTCTTTTTAATTAATTTCTAAACATTTTTAGAAAGAAAAATTATTTACAAATGTATGCGGACTTTTTTCAAAGAAAACAAGAAAAATTAGACGCTAGCAGAATGAAATGCCACATTTTCTGGACCGCCACATCCTTCATCAGCATTCTTTGCATCTATCTATCTTATGTTATGTACGTCGTAAACATCATCTATTTAACCAACTAATCTTAATGTTAATTTGGTGAGACGAAGTTCACACACAACTTAAAGCTTTTCTTTGTCGTTCTCTTTGTAACTCGTCCTTACATTTGTTGTTGCTTTTTTTGTGCTAGCTATTGGATAGCCACGAAATGCAACTTTTTATTTTTATTTTTTTTTAATTATTCATACTTGTTTGCTCACAATATTATAGACGCTGTTTCAGTATCATATTGACTGTTTTGAGTTGAGTATGAATGTAAATACACGGTGCCTAGCGTTTGTTTTAATTTTTAATTTTTTCCTGACCAGGATGTGAACCCTCTTAAAATTTTTAGAATTCAATTAAAAAGAACCAAAAAGCCGAAAATAAAGTCAAATTTCATTAATTTATAAAATCGATGGTTCAAAACATGGTCAGGAAAAAATTAAAAATTAATATAAAATTTTGTTATTTAGAAAAAGATATTCAATTTAAACAAAAAAAATTAAATTTCAATTTATTTATTAAAAACAAAATAAAATTAAATACTGTCTGATGAGTCTTTACAAAAAATTGGCCCAATGTTTGCTAAAAGCCGTTTTTTCAACGAAAAATAAATTTCCTTATAACAATTGATATTCGTAGCTACCACCTGGGACACTTTAAAACCCCCTCCACTTTCAGCATTCTTTTTCTTAAATCTCCATAGCTTTGTTAATCAAACTATCGCTTTGGAAATTTTTTGGAGGTTAAATTTTGTTGTTCGGAGATTATTCTCTTTAAGAAAACAGCACAACACACTAATTGAAGCAAACCAAAGAGAAAATAAAACTGTATTAAAATAGCGTTGTTTTTCAGTTAGAAAGGGAATCCGCGAGTTTTAGTGGCATAACGCAATTAGAAACAAAAGTCGTGCCGTCTTTAAGAAAACAAAGAAAATTTCAAAAAGCTAAAAAAAATTAAACACTCGAAACCCAAAACAACGCAACTTCTAAAATCTAACGACGCACAGTGAAAATTATCACAAATTCAGCAGCGACGAAACTTTGAAAAAACGCAAAACAAAACGACGCAAAGCGAGGTATTAGTGTATAAATTTTGTTCATCGTAGCCATAATCACAGCATCTTTTTTTTAACACATTTTTTAAATTGAATTTTGAAATTGATAAAAATTACAAGTATTCGAAATTTGAGATTATTTTCAGAGATCATATAAATGATAATGTGAAACCTAATTCAATTCTATAATTTTAATAATGATAATTTTTTTTTTTACTAAAACAAAAGGAAAAACAAACTGGGAGTACAAACATATATAAATATGATATTATATTTATATATAAGCCGTTAATTTCACAAGTGGCATAAGTCACTTTGCTTTCAAGCTGATACACATATTTAAAGGATTGTGTTTTAAAGGTTTTAAAAGTATTGAAGCTAAGTCACGAGACGACTTACTTGCTTTACTATCTCAGGATGCTTGTTACCCAATAAAAACTTCGGTCAACATATATTCGAAGCAGCTCTTATTATTTAAATTTTTTCTTTCCTTTTTTTTAAAGTGACTTATGCCACTTTCAAAATAAACAGCTTATATGTTTGTATATTAAATCATACCCAAAATGCTAAAATTAAAATTTTAGAATGCTCATAATTAAAATGTGGTCTTTTACATCTGTTTATGCTGATTATTATAAATGTAAAATTATTGCACTTATTTTTCAAAACTTAATATTTGTTTTTTTATTTATAATGTTTGCACTTGAACTGTGTTTTTTGTTAGGAAATTTAAATATATTTCAAATGTATTAGTTTTTAAGTTTTTCTAATTGGTACTGGAGAAGGGGTCCTTTTAATTATTTTATTTTATTTCAACGCAATAAAATGGTACTTGCGTAGAAAGGATTAGAGAAAAATTAGAAATTTTTATGATAAAACAAAACGATTTGTGTTTGATTTGTGTTAAGTGTAACAAATACTATTTAATTAATTTTTATGAATCTTAACAGTTGTATCTTTGTTTTGTTTAATAATTAAATATACAATTCGTAAAAATGCTAATTCGGTTTTATTTCTAAAACTACATCTAGACATTTGTGTGTTTGCAATTCAATATTTTGTTCTGTGTGTCTTTTTCCTTTTCCAATTATTAATTACTCAACAACTGCTTAAAAATGTTTTTATATTATTTATTTTCAGCATTTAAATATTCTTTTAAAAATGTATTTTATATACTGTGGTTGATTTTAATGCACTTAAAAATGTACTTTATTGGTTTTTGTTGTGTTTTTATGTTCTTTATATTTAATCATTTATATATTTAAATTCCTTTACCTAAAGACTAGAGATTATTTTTCTTTTTGTTTTTTTAATTTTAATATGGAATTTGCTTAGCAAAATTATGTATATATATATATGTAGGTATATGTGTGTATGTATGTTTGTGGGTGTATATTTATTTTATTTTTTTTAATTTGAATAAATGGTGAATTCTTTACAATACGTGACAAAAGTATGCGTAACATTTTATTATAATTTCTATTTTAGTATACTTTTTTACATTTGTTAGTGAGGTTTATGGTTTTAGAAAATAATTTGTTTTTTATATATATTTTAAATACATGCAGTTATGCTTAATAAGAGTTTTTTTTTTTTTGTTTCAATAAGAACAAGCCTCATGTATGTATAAATGTATGTATTTAATTAACTTTTTTGAAAAGTAATTAAAATTAATATTTTTAAAATTTATACTAATTTTCGTTTATCTTTAATTTCTTTTATTATTTGTAAACTAGTTATTTTCTTCTTCTTTTTTAAATGCAAATATTTACACATTCTTTAAGTAAATAATTTTGTTAAATCTTAATATTTATTTACTGACTAATGAGGGGCATCCTAGTTTTTTTATTATTTATTTGTATTAAATTGATTTTTATTTATAACATTATAATTTGAACTTAAAGAGAGGTATTTCTATTTTCCCAAGTGTTAATAATATCAATTTTAGTTATTTTTCATCTATTGCAACAACAACTGATTTCAGAGTAACAATGGATATTTTGTTCTTTTTGGAAATTAAATGGTTAAAAAAAAATTATTTACGATTTTTTCAAGTCAATGACAAATAATTTTTAGAAATTAAAAAAGGAAATATAAAATGATGATTAACTTTTCTACTGCACAAAACAAAAATGATAAGACATTAAAATAACCTTAAATTAAATACTGCACTGCATATTGATCCCACCTCTAAGTCGCTTATGAAAATATAATACAGTCATTACAAAATTAAATTGAAGTACTGAACCGCTTATGAAAGTAAGTTTTTATCAAGGCGACACAAAGTGTTCTGCGCACAAAAATTGTTAAATTCCCTGATTTTTTGCTTAATTTTGCAAAAAAAAAATATTTAGTTATCAGCCGATTTATAGCCATCTTACGCCGCCTATAAAATGAGTTTAAAAATTGCTAACCTATTTAGATAGTTCCAACCAGTGTCGCTACGGAAATACAAAAAGTTCCTAAAATAAACATTATTTTATTTAAAATATAGTAAATAGTTTTATTCCATATTTCAGGAAAAATAATAAAGCAACAAATTCATTTTCTGAAAATTTTACTGAAAAACTTATTGAAATTGAAATTATAAATTTCAGGCCCATTCTTTTTGTCTAAAAGTTCTAATAATATAATTTGTTATTTGACCTTTTTAATTATTTATTTTTTAATTTATTATTTAAGCACAAGGTCTTTTAAGTTTTGTTTTTTTTTTTCAATATTTCGCTACTCCCTTGCGTAGCATCATCAGGACAAAGAAATATTTATTTGTTGCTATTTTGTGTTCAAATAAATATTTCTTTGTCCTGATGATGCTACACAAGGGAGTAGCGAAATATTGAAAAAATAAAAATTAAAAGACCTTGTGCTTAAATAATAAATTAAAAAATAAAAGTTCTAATGTTTAATATTGCTGGAAATGTTGGACTTGTTAGTTTTGAAGGCTTTTAATAATTTGATTCAGCGTGCTATCGCCATTAAAAAAAACTAGTTGAAGTAGGCAGCCTAATATGTATACATATTTCATCTGGCAATTCTATCAATTTTGAAAATTGTTGCATACTTTAAGGAAAGAAAAAACGACATCTTTATTTTGAGCTAATTCTTATATGGATTTTAATAACATTTTCTAGTGTGTAATCTTTTTGATTAAAACCGAATTGATATTTTTAAAACAAAACGGTCCTCAGACAGCTTTTTGGCTCAAATAATAAAACTCTTTCAGTAATATTACCTTATTTCGTCTCTGTACCAAAAGTTACGATAATTTGGCCATATATAACAAAATTGTGCATGTTACGTGTAGCACTCAAAAGTTACACAGAGTATAATGAGGCACTTCACTTTTTCAAGGCATTGTTCTTGTAAAAAATAAGTTTATAGCAACAATGCTTTGAAAAATTTAAATTGAAAATTTCACGTGGTATTCAGAACAGGCCTGAATAAATGTAACCTAATTGCATCACTGGTTCTAACATTGCAGCTTCATGTATAAGTAGCTGACCTGTTTCCTGTGTTTTTTTTTTTTAACTTACAACTGCACTGAAACTTAAGTTTCGAATTTCGTCTGCCTGTCATATCTAATTTTCTTAAAATTCAAATTTAACTTTTTATTTTAGAATTCTGTAGATTGTGTTAAAAATTTTCCATCTACAAAAAAACGATTAAACCGGTTGTATAAAATTCCGTAATTTAAACTTAAAATTACATAATTTCATACTTAAAATTATAAAGTAATTTTAATTCTCCTTTTTTTATATATAATTGAATTTTAAAATCTATACTTCAAAATTAACTGAATTTTTAAAAAAACTACATTTGAAATTATAGTGTTGAACAACAGATAATAATGACGATTAATTGTTTATTGTGAATTAATCCAGTCATTCGAACTTCTGTTAATGAATTAATGTAAAACAAAAAAAAAAAAGCAAAAAGGAACTAGATTAAAAAAGGCACAAGGCACTTAAAGATTAATCTTCAAAGCGATTAGACTTGTTTTTTGGTAAATAAAACCGCCTTGAACCTAAAGGCAGATTCCAAGTATCCTAAAACTTATTTGAAATAAAATTAATATTTTTAAATTTGTACTTGAAATCAAATGTTAAACATAAGGGAACAACTCAATTGTTAATTAAATAAATAGATTATAGTCGTGAAATATCAAACGCTTTCACCTTAATTTATATCGTGATACACAAGGTAAGATCACTTTCATATATTGCACGAAGTTTACCCAAGACTAACTTGTCCTATTGTCTCTCACTTTCTTGTCACCTTGTGTAACAAATCCCCAATATAATTTCTCATATTAATGAGAAATTATAAAATTTTCATAAATTGGTGTTCATCCCTAGTGCCATTATACAGTCCACTTACATACCCAATCCCGAATTAACTCTGGAAAAGCGCTAAAAATTATTCACCGGTAAAATTGGGTGCTTTCACAATTGTTTCTCTTTTTTGTGACGAAATTACCTATTTTTCAAAACGGACCTCCTCACAAAATTTTCTTCAAATCCATCCAGAAGTTTTCAAAAAATATTTCATATACAGGGGGCTTATTCTGAATTGCGATGCGAAAATACATAAATGCGAACAGTTGCTATTCTGTTGTATATATTCGCAGTTTTTTTTAATCGCATTTCAAATGCGAAAAGGTGGTAAGTCGGTATTCTAAATTGCGAAAACAAATGTCAAATTCGCAAAATTTATTCAACAACAAAATAGCATTCGCAAAGAACAAATATCTAAGTGAAAAATAATATTTTATTTATTTATCAAATATTTGTTAATTAATTCAGGGGAGCAAGCAATAAGACCACCAAACTACGTCAATTTTAAATAAAGATAGAATTTATGAATAAGCACAGCCATTTGGCAAGAGGCCTTTTGAAAACACCAAATGCTCGTCAGTCGGCAAATACTTTGTGGCAACCGTTAACTGAGGAACTAAATATCAATCAACCTATTAGAGAAGCTGCAGGATGCAGTTCAAAAATATTTGACTTCAACTTTAATTTTAATAGGTTTGGGCCGATTTTAAAGTACACACCAAACAAAAGCTTATACGAGCTAAATTCGACATTGATATATACCACTTTGAGGAGAGAGAGTGGTGAAATTATTAAACTTGACGGATTCCATAATAGGATTACTTCGGGGCAACAATTGCTTCTAAGCAATCTTCTCTCTTCCTTTTCTTTTGCTCATGTCCTTCTCCGCCGTCGAAACAGTGCCCCAAATTTCTAAATAAATTTTATAAACAATTTTTAAAGCCAAGAACAAAAAAATTTATTTATTTTTAATTTGACGTTCGTTGACACTGACGTTTATTTGAGCAGCATTGCCACGATTTGAAATAAATTGCGAATGATATTGCGAAAGTCTAACAGAATACCATTGATTTTCGCTTCGCAATTCAGAATAAGCCACCAGAAATGACCCCGTCGCAGTTTTTTTATATGTAAAGAAAACTTAGATTTTATAAGTAAATTATTGAAATCAACGAAATTTACGAAGAACTGCAAAAATAAACGTTTAATTCTTTTAAGTAAAATTTTGAAGTTATTATCACATTTTTTGAAACCTTGCCCGTTATCACTTCCAATTGAAATATAATAAAATTGATCATATTAAACTCTACTTAAAATCGTTGTAACATTTTAACTTTGCTTTCTAATCTGGACTGTAAACGCTTTACTTTTATTTTTATATATTTTTTTTATATACTGCAATGTCTCAAATAATAATAATAATAATTATACAAAATTTAAAATAAAACAACGGAAACAATTTATGAAATTTTGTGTATGTATTTTTCAAAATAAAATATACGTTATTTTCTTTATTTAATAAAAAAAAAAATTTAGAAAAATTACTTTATAGATTATTTTGTTTTTTTTTTACAAAATTAAATGTATTAAATATGTTATGAAAATTTCTTGAATTAATAATGTTTATAAACCCAACTTAACAAAAATATTATTATAATAAAAAGTTATTAAAACAAATAAAATAAAAAATTAAGTTTAAAGAAAAACACAAAAACTAATAATAATAAAAATAATAATGACAATAATAATAATAATGATAAACAAAACCTGTAAAATAGCCTTTTAAAACACAAAGTTTTATATATTTTTTTAACTTTTTACAAGTTTTAAATGTTTTAAAAGTATTTTATTTGTAATTTAAAATTATAATAATTATTTCAATACAAAATGAAATTTAAAGAAAAACTAACCGTCTTAAAACTAAAGAAAACATTATAATCAACTTTAAAATATTTTATGTATTTATATATTCTTATTTTTCGTTTTTAATATACACATTTTTAATTATTATAAAATATCATCATTGTTTTAAGAGAAAAATAAATAACAATTAAAAATGTTTCAAAATAACTTAAGAATTCATATAATAATTACAAATTTTACTAAAAAAAATATTAAATAAAACAATATTAACCAAAAAAAAAAAAAAAAAAAAATAATAATAAACAACGTTACAAATTATTTAAATTATATTTTGTGGTTACGCTTGCAACGTAATTTTATAACTTTATTTAAAAATAGAACAAACATTATTTTAAAAATATTCTTGATTAGTTTTGTTTTTGTTTTTTGTTTTTTTTTTAGTAAAGCATTTTGAATGTTTTTAACATCATTATAAAAAAATTAACTAATTTTTATTATTTAAAATATATTATTGGAAATTATTTTTACTTTATTTAAATAAACTATAAATTTTCTAAAAAAAAATATATATTTACAAGTTTCTTTTATTAACATAAAAATAAAGTGAAAAAAATAAAGTCAAAATTAAAAACATTTTTAGCTGTTTATATTTTAGGATCGTTATTGAAAATTTTAATTCTGTGATTTTCGAAACATGTGTGTGAGTGTGTATGTGCGTAGGTGGTTATGTATGGATGTGTACGTAGAATTGGAACTTTACTTTTTTTATCGCTTTATTTCGATTCGTATTCAACATTCGTCAAAATATTTAAATAAATTAATTTTGAAGTTACGTATTTTCAAAGTTGAAGGAATCAATTACAAAATTTGATTTTGCATGTTTGTTAACAATTTTAAACAATTTTCTTTTAGATAAAAAAACCTTCTTTTAAGAAATCAACACGATGAATACATTTTGACATTCGTTTTACTGCTGCACATTTATATTTTTGTTCATTTTTAATTTTAAAGGTTAAAATAAAAAGAAACCCGATAAGAGTTAGTAAATGTAAAACCTTTAAATGAATCTGATAAAAGAAATTTTTAGCGAATAATTTATTTTTTTTTTTTTTTTTTTTTTTTTTTTTGTAAAAAGTCTTGCAAAAATCGCCCAACTGAAAGCTTTTATTAGACATTAAAATATGATTTAAAACCACATATTAATAGAATTAATAATTAAAAGTTTAAGCTTACTAACATTTATTCGGGCTCAAGTTTATGTCTGACGTAAGTTTGATTGGTCTAACCAGTTTTTTTATGTTTTATAACTTATTTGATCACAGGTGAGAGGAAAAAGTTTTTTATGGGATTTTTTGCAATTTAATTGTTGAAGGTTATCAGTTTTCCTTTTATTTTGTTTTACAAAAAAAAAAATTCTTAAATATAGAATTTAAAAGCATGTTAATAAATATAGACAAGCTCAGCTTTTTTGTTATAACATTATTTTTCAAATAAAAAAGAAATAAAGAAAAATTATAATTAAAAAAAAATTTTAAAATAAAAAGCGAAAAAGAAAATTCTAGGAATAAACTTGTAGTTAAAACGAAAAGCGAACAATAGTTAAATAATTTGCAACAATGTCAATAAAACGGACTATAAATTTAAATGTTTAAGACTTTTCATTACTTAAATATGTTTTAATTGTTTGGTATACACTAGTGTAATTATAATTATGTAAAAAATGACATTCTCTTAATACAACTTCACGTTTTTTTTTTATTTTTTTTTTTAATATTTATAAGAATTTTTTTCTTATTTATTTAAGTATGTATTGTATGTATATATAAATATGTTTATTTATATGTGTATACATATATCTATTATGTATATTCGTATATAAACTTTAAGTGTAACTTAATTTTAAATACATTGTATATTTTGTTTTGTTTTTATAGTTTTTAATTTTTAACATTTTTTTCGCATGATTTATAAATTTGCTAATTTAAGATTTAAATATATAATAACATTTATATAAAATAAATCTTTAACATATTCAATTAGTAATTAAAAAGAGCAAGAGAGAATCTGTGAAAAAAAAGGGGCGCAAAAGAAGGGTGTTCGTTATTTTGTTATTCCCTTTTGTAATCTATGATGTATGTAAGTATATAAATATACATAATATGTATATTTATATTTTTCCATTATTAAAAGTTTTTAGTATTACAAAAGTATTTATTTTGTATTTCTTAAAATTATTTTTGTAAAAAATAATTAGAAAAAATTACTTGTTTTTTGTTTCTCTTTTAATAAACCCTATTTTTGTGTAGAGTGCAATATATTACTTTGCATTTAACTTTAACGTAATTTATGAAATGTCAATTATTTAATTGATTTTTAACTATTTTTCAAATAATTTTGTGTGTTAAGAAATGTTTTTTTTTATTTTTATTTTAATTGTAATTCTTAGTTTTAGTCAAAAAATGCAGTTTTTTTTTTGTTTGTTTTTTAATTCATTTTTTTTAATTTTAAAGGCAAAAGTGTACTAAATAAATTATAAAATAATTTTGCCCTTTATTAATTTGACTAAATTTATTTTAAATAAATGCTAACGCTGTGTTTGTTGTATAATTTTGTATATGTATGTATGGATGTGTTTGTGTGTGTGTGTGAATTTTTGTATGCATGGATGTAGCTTTTAATTAGTTTATATAAATAACAAATAGAAAAAACGGACTATTGCACCTTTTTTGTTACGTAGTTATGTTCAGTATAAAAATACAAAAAATGTATACGACACACATGCATACAGAAAGAAGTGTATGTATATCGTAAACATTTGTCTGTATTTAATTTTGTTTTATATGAATGAATGAATGCATTGAATCAGGAGTAAGTTGTATGCTCGTCAGCGTTGTAGGCATTGAATGTTGACACATGGGGATCGAAAAACATTTTAGGGTCACCTTGTAGAGCTGCTACCAAAAAAATCGTCTAAAACGGTTTTAAATAGACAAAAATAATTTGTAAATATTTAACTAAATATCAGTTAATTGTATATTTTGCTTAAAACACATTTATATTTCGTAAACAAACATTGTGTAATTACAATAACTTTATTATTAAGATAATCATAATAAAATATCGCGTCATTATCACGGAATAATTGAACTAAATTATTCTATGTAAATCTAGTTTCGTGAAGTAACTCCAATCAAAAAAGCAATTATTGGGGTGACAGCGAATTAAAAAATAAAAAAAAATTGGTACTGCATCGGCTCTTAATGGGTTAGGCATTTTAAAAAAATTTTTGCATTTTCTTAAAGATCTCTTTTAAACCTTTAAAATGATACCCATATCGATATTTTAAAAATTTCAAAGCTCCGTAACTCGGAAAATATGGGCGAGTGCTAATTGTTTCACTTCATGTTTTTTTTTCTTATTTTTTAATTCTCTATCGCTCCACGTATTAATTTTGTTGATCGGAGTAACTTTATTATTCCAAATGGCATGAAAAAATTAGAGGTAGGCGTGGTGTTTTGCCCGCTGCCTCGAAGGACATGGACCGATTATGCTGATTTCCAATAGCACCCCTTTCGACACTAAATCTGATCGATTGACATATTTATTAATTTTTTCTTTCTTTTTTAGTTTCGAGGTAAACTTGATTTAAACACCAATACGGACGGACAGACGGTCATCGCTTAATCGACTTTGCTATGCATAAGAAGTCAGAATTTATGTATATACTTTATGGGGTGGGAAATGTATATACGAGGGCTGCTCTATATATTTCTGGCCTAATAGTGAAAATGCGAATATTTATAATCAAAAATGGTTTTACTGTTTTTCAAAGTATTCTCCAGCATGATTTATACACTTTTGCATGCGCTCAAACCAGTTGTCGAAGCACTTTTTCCACTCCGATTGACACACCTCTAAAACATGGTTTTTGAACACTTCAACAGCTTCTTCTAGCGACAAAAATCGTTGACCACGAATTTTTTCTTGATGTGCAGAAATAAGAAGAAGTCATTAGGTGCCAAGTCAGGGCTGTACAGCGGATGACCCATTCACCCTTATTGTGTTTGGCGTTTTCGTAGCAAAAACTCGGCGTTTTTTTGAATTTTTGTACTAGATTAAAGATAGCTCGCAACAATTGTCATTAATCTATTACAAATTGTCGTAGTCGAAATACGCCTACGCCAAACACAATAAGGGTGATTAATTCGACGTTTTGGCCGGTCAAAAACGCCCTGGTTTGAGCCGATGTGTGAGAGCTCGCATTGTCATGGTGAACAATGATTCGTCTTCTCTTGTTGGTTTTTAGAATTTCTCCGATGACTTCAGGCAAACAAATTGTAGTGTACCACTCAGAAGTGACCGTCCTACGTTGCTCAAGCGGAACAGTCGCCACATGACCAGTTTTGCAGAAGAAACAGGCGACCATTTACTTCGAAGTGCTTCTTCCACGAACGACTTTCGTTGGATTTTGCTCGTCTTTGAAGATCCACACGGTCGATTGTTGTTTCGTTTCGGGCTCATACGCATAGATCCATGATTCGTCACCTGTGACGATCTTATAAACGTCTTTTGAAGCACCGCAATCGTTTTTTTGCAACATTTCTTTGCACCAATCGACACGAGCCTTTTTTTGACCGACTTTCAAATTGTGCGGGATCCAACGAGAACAAACCTTTTTTACGGCCAGGTGATCATGCAGTATCGAATGTATGCTGGTGGAAGAAATGTCCAAGGATGTCTCTATCTCTCGGTACGTCGCATGTCGATCTTGCATTATGAGTTCACGCACGGCATCAATGTTCTCTGACACAACAGCCGTTTTTGGACGACCTTCACGGAATTCGTCTTTGAGCGAGCTTCGGCCACGATCATGATCATTATACCAATTTTTCGCAATGCTATAGGATGGTGCTTCATCGCCATACAAAGATTTAAGTTCATCAATGCACTCTTGTCGTGATAATCCACGTCGAAAGTTGTGAAAAATGATGGCACGAAAATGTTCACGAGTTAATTCCATTTTTTTCTATATTAATTTTTTAAAGTCACTGTAAACAACACAAATAATGGTCGTACGTCGAAACGTTTTGAGTACGATTATGCTTAAAAATGACAAACTTTCCAATGGAAATGTCAGATTGCACTTGGCAGCACTCAGTGTTGCCAGGCCAGAAATATATATAGCAGCCCTCGTACTAAATTGTTATCGTTTTGAAAGTTTAATTAAAGTCAGAGATATTTTACTTACGTGCATCAAAACCAAAACCCATTGTGGGGTCTGGTGGTGTATTGAGCAATCCACTATTAATATTGCCAACTCCACTATTACTTCCAGAATTGTTTCCTACTGCCGAATTATTGGAACTATTGCCGCTGCTTACTGACGTTTGTGGCTGTTGCTGCTGCTGTGTCATGGCCATAGAATTCGTACTATTCGTCCCTAACATTGGTCCCTGAGCTGTTTGAGATCCAAGTGGACTTTGAGGAGTTGCCACACGCAAACCACTTACTATTCCCCCACTTGCAGTTACATTGCTGTTTCCACCACCTGACAAACCCATTCCACTACCCGAGTTAGCTGCCGCTGCTGCGCGTCCACTAACAACAGCTCGAAGCTCTTGCTTTACATAATCGGAAGAGGCGGGACTACCAGCTAAAAATAATCAAAATAAATAACAAATTATCCAAAAATGTATTTGTCATTATTATTAATATTTTTAATGTTCAAATATTATATTTGTCATTATACGAGTTAAGTATTATTTACATTTGGAAAGCTGTTTTATTTATATTTTATGGCAAGGGAACCATCACAATAATAAGTTTGTTTAATAACATATTATTAACGTACATATGAAATACAAAAAAATATAAAATGATTAATTTACAAAATATCTGCATTAAAACTACGTAAGTGCTTATTGTAATCGAATTACTTTTTAAATTAGAATACCAGTGCAAATTAGGACAGGACAATATTAGGAAATTATAATTTAAATATCAATATAAAAATAACACACCAAAATGAAAAAATCTGTTAACGAAAATTTAAACTATACAAACATCATTCTTATGCACTAATCTGTCACCTCTTAACTTTGCAGTTGGCTCCTGCTCTTTTTTTTGGCTGTTTAAATGGAAAATAAGCAGTCGTATGTAAATAATCATTTTGGCTTTAAAAGATAAAACCTCACCTTTTATACCTTCGAACAAACACAGTAATTATAAATATATTAGGGAAATAATTTCCTTTTATTGCCAGAAGGCCAGTAATACCAAAGTAAAAGTTTTTTAAAAACGAAAAAAATATACATATATTAAGGGCAGAAACTTTTAGTTGGTACCAAATTATTTCTGGTAAAAGAACAAATTTAGAAAATCGAGAGGCATGTTTAAGCGTTTTTTTTTTTTTTTTTTTGTTTTAACAAGTTTGTAATATTACAAACTATCATTTTAAATAGAGGTCTTGAAAATAATTATTCACCCATATTCTGCATTTCGATTTCGTTTCCGTATTCTGTGACGAAAAAGCTTCAACAAGAAACGAGATCGTAAGCAGACAAAAAGTATTTTCAAAACCAGCTGTTTCGCTGTAAAACGTGTAAAATGGGAACAGAAAAAATTTTTTAAATAAAAGTATTCGTGGCCAAACAAAATTAAATAGAACAAGATCACCAATGAAACCGTCTTTTACATTTTGGGCTTAAATTCTGTTGATTACACTCTTTTTGCAGTTACAGAAAAATCTTTGTCATTAAGTAACAATTTTCAAAAACGAAGCTACGATCGAAGCGCAGAATACACGCAATCGTAAAAATTTCACACGAAAAGAAACGTAGAATAATGTGAAACTTGCCAAACAGAGAAAATATCAATTCGAATGAAAATGTAGATGTGAATTATTGTCGATGGAACGAACTGTGGTTCCTTGCTTAAAGTTTAAAAACGTAACCCGCTCTTGTTTTCGCTACAATGTCTCTACGTCTATCGCAGGGAGTGTAATTTGACAAAAAACTGTATGGCCGATACAACAACAAATACGAAAAACGGTGTTCCATTTTTTCAAATACATTGCCTTATTACTTAAACCGTTATTCACCGTTTGTGTATATGAAAAAAAAAATAAAATATGACACACTTTAATCAAATTGCTTGGAAAAACTAAAATTACAATTAAGCGAGATTTAGCAGTCTTTCGAACTCATAATTACAAATCTACTTTTTTAATTTAAAATCAGGGTTCATGCGCTACCAATCCGTATGACACAAAATTTGGGAATTTTTCTTTATTTATTGTAAATAAAAAGGTATTTGTAAATCTGTATACATTTTTGTTATATTTAGTGTATGTACTTATGTTATATAATGTAAAGTATTAATGCTTTTATTGGACTTGGGGGTGATGGGTGTGAAAAAGTAACGGTGTTTTAAAGTAATTAAAGGATGCACACGTAGTATAATTTACAAACCAGTATCAAAAAAATCAGTCTTATTATGAGTGTGTCGTGTTTGTAATGTAAAATTAACAAATTGATATCAACTAAATTTTATATTATCTAATTTTTAAACGTCAATAATAACCTCATCTATTGATGTTGCTGAGAATTTTATGGAATGGAAAACCAATAACATATTGGCTTTAAGCTTTTGACAAGGAACAATCATAACAAGACTGAATGAATATTTTAAAAATAAAACTACATCTTCTTAATGGCTGATCAGATTGTATGGTCTTACACAATATGTTTTAGCGATCTTGGGGCTTTTTTAGTTGTCTTGTTTCCTTTGAGAATTGTTTAAACATGAGAAACATTCAGAAAGAAATAATAATTACGAAATCAGTGGATTTTTAAGAAAAAAAAAAACTTGTTTGAATCGCTAACAAAACTAACGTTTTTAAAATATTTTTTTTTAAATTCGAAATTAAAATTTTATTTATTTAATTTAATCATTTGCTTTCTCTTACAATTGCAATTGCTGTTGACCAATTACATGAAACATTCGATTGGTTTTACTGGCCAGTTTGCAAAATGATACTCGGGATGTGTTACGACGAAGAGCAGCTGACTCCAAGGATCCGAGATTTTATTGCTTGATGATACGATCAGATTCATTAATGAGATGATAATCTCATTGTAGACTCTAGATCGTTAAGGACTAACCTTCGTAAACTAAACTAACCTGACATGATTTTAATTACTTTACCAATTTCAAAAGTATATTTACACTTACATCATTTTCGTTTACTGGAAATAATTATTCTTTACGACATTGAATCCCAATAATTGAAAGCAGTAAAGATCAAGTTAAAGTTAAAATTTCGAAAATAATGAATAATTTCCTGGACTGATTTTTGTTTCGTATTCCAAACAGCTGCACAACTTGTATGTGAATTATCTTGAAATTGAATTGTTATTTGTTGCAAAATTTTTTTCAACAATTATTTGATCACTGGCTATTATTCGGATACAAAAATTCTTCTTATTTGACTGCATTGTGTTTAAATGTCAATCTGATTAGCTTATAAGAAATGGTTAAATATTTTGGAAAAATGTTGAAATTGGCCCACCATACAAAACGCTTGTACGGTTAATTTATGTATAATTTATAAAATATTTAATTCTTTTAAATGGTACTTTTTGTTTTGAGTCTCCGCTTACCGGTCTGCATGATGCGACCATAAAAATCATTCGTTGTTGATGATAATGACAACGATGAATTTTGTTGTTGTTGTGAGGATGTTGATGTCGTTAAATGATTAGAAGACTGGTGTAAACTGGTAAAATTCATGCTATTGGAAGACGTTGTGAAACCGTTAATATTAGCAAGTGACCGATTTCCTCCAACAACATTCAAAACGGAAGCAGCAGATTTGTCATGACCACCACCACCACTACAGCCAGTATTTTGATGAAGGTGATTTGAATGCTGATGTTGAAGATGTTGTTGCTGATGACTGTTATTATTATTATTATTGTGAGTGTGACTGTGACTGTGATTTGTACCAAATGAACGAGGAGATCCTATATTTTATCCAATTTATATTAATTAATTCAAATTTTTCGTTCATAAAATGAAAAAATAAATTTTAAATAAAAAAATTATATATCCCACTTTCAGCTTAAGTTTACACATTTATATCACTATTAATAGTAAATTCGATTTAAATAGTTATTGAATGCAAAAAATATATTTACGATTAGAAGCAGTAAAATATATTTTTGTAAAATTTTCAAAACAAATATTTTTTACTTTCATTCATTTATTCTTTTTCGTTTATTGCGATTTTTTACATTTTAAATAAAAAAGTATAATGGAATAAATTTTTACCTGGAAGGTGTTGCGGAGCTTGCGGCATACTTGTTTGTCGTTGCATGCGTTGAAGTTGCTGCTGCTGATTCTGTTGAAAAACATTGCCTGTACCATAGGGAGATTGTGGGGAGGGTGAGTTTTGCGTGGTGGAGACAAAACCACTACCGTCATTTGCCTGAAAAGAGTTTTGACGTTGCAAGTTAGCAGCTGAAGAACCTTGAGAAGCTGATTGAACTCCCGGACCTTGCGGAACAGCTCCGCTAGGAGAATTTAAGCTTCGCCCTCGCTGTTGTTGGTACTGCCGGCCATTGTATGGACTTACACCCTGATATGGTAAAAAGAAGAAATCAAGAAATTTTCTTTGGGTATGATGATTTTACATTAAGATACCTGCAGTTGGGCACTTAACATTGGATTATGTTGTTGTAGAGAATGACCTCTTTGTTGAGGATTTACTGGTGCTTGCGGTGGCCATTGCTGAGTTGAAGCGTTTGGTGTTATACTTGGTGATGTTATGCCCGCATTTCCGGTACTACTGGATCCCTGGTTACCGAAATGAGGTTGTCTTGGCGATAGCTGGGTTGTATTAACATTTTGAAATGCAATTTGTTGTTGCTGTTGTTGAGCAGTCGATTGCTGCGATAATTGTGGTTGCTGAGGTGATAACCTTTGTCCGCCTTGGGGGTATTGCTGTCCGTAGCCTAGATTTTGTGTTTGAAAATACAATTAATATCAAATTTGTTGAACAACAATATTTAAAATGTACCTTGATTAGATTGGGGACTGAAGGAGGCATTTCTTTGACCTGGACTTAGTTGTTGAGGCAGCATATTTTGGGCAAAATTAGGGCTTAACTGTGAGTCAGGTGGCATGTTTGTGCGTGACAATGTAACATTTGGAGCGACCGTATTGAGCAAGGTACCGATGTTTGGATTTAAGCCTAATTCAATTCAAAAAGACAAATAATTAAATATTTGCAAAGTGGTGAGATAACTTTCGAGTACTTACATAACTGGTCATTGCGTGCTGTTGCATTTTCTGGCACTAACATGTGTTGTTTTTGCTGCTGCTGTAACAATCGTTCCTTTTGTTGTTGGACAATTTGTTGCTGGGCCAAATTGCGATAGCGATGCGTTGCTGAGATAACACCTCCTCCGGGGGTGGCAACAGCATTCATAGGTGGTGCCCTACCCCGTGCCGGATAATTGGGCGGTGGTCTTTGAAAGTTTTGATTAGCTCTCATAGTTTCCAACATTTGCTGCATACGCATCATTTGTATTTGCTGTTGCTGCAGCTGCTGAGTGGTCATACTGCTAGAATTTGAACCAGTTCCAGTCATTATATTGCCTGGGTACGCAGGTGGCTGTAATTGGGAATGCTGTTGATGTTGCTGCATTTGTTGTTGCAGCATTTGTTGGGCAGTTTGATTAGCAATCATAACATTCGGACCATTTCTAAATGCTGAAGTTTCTACCATGAGCGATTTTTGTATTTCGCTTATGGCCAAACGTTCGTTGATTTGTTGTTGTGTTAAACCGGTAGGGGTAGTGGGTGTAAATGGCTGATCATCGGTAACATAGTCCATAACACTATCAAGTATTTTGGAAAGTTCGGAATCGCCATCGCCTAAGCCAGCTATGGAGGTACCATGTGTTGCACTAGAAGTTGAGGTAGCAGTTGTTGAGGGAGCTGTTGTGTTTAAAGGAGGAGTAGCGAACGGATGGTCCACCGTAGATGAAGAGGAGGGTGAAGAGAATTCTATTTGCCCATGATTTGGCTGGTGCGTCTGTGGTGGTCGCTGTAAATTTGCTCCACCTGGTATAGGATCTAATCCTAGTTGTTGTTGTTGCTGTTGTTGAGTGAGGTAGACATCAGAAGGCTGTAGTGTTTGTTGTTTATGCTGCCCCCTTCCTCGACCGGGAGCGGCCGAAGCACTAGACCCCGACATTGTCGTTATAGTCGAACTTTTGTTTGACGATGAAGTCATTCCACCACCGGGGCTACTACTGCATGAAGAAGCATTACTAAGACCACTTAAAGTCGAGGAAACACGACCCACTGCAGCAGGTACTTTATCAGGAATTATCTTGATACCCGTTTGTATATTTATTGGAATATTCTTTGGAGGATTTCTTAAAAGACGTGCTAACATTTTATTGGTTTCACATAATTTTGAAGGGCGGTCATCGCTTCTTTTAGCTGCAAGACCATCATCTGGATCATTTAAAGAACGTTTGCGTGTCATTGCAGGATCACCTTGATGTTTAAGGATGCGTCTTAAATCTTCAGTTGATAAATTGTTCGGATTACTGTGGGCTCCACCATGAGATGCATGATGTTCATCTTTAATGCGAGCCATATCACCAGAACGACCCGTAGACGAACCTCCTTTTTCATCATCCTCCGATTTAAGTAACTAAAATTAAAATAGGATTAAAATTTGATTTTTATTAAACAAAGAAATCAACTGACCGATAATAACATGGGGTTGTTGGAATTTGTAGATTTTTGCATTCCAAACATACGAGAAGTTCCCAAGCCTCCGTGACCAACAGCACCTTGTCCCATTTTGAACATTCCAGGAACACTGGACTGTAAGCCATCCTTGTCCTCTTCCTGCTTATAAAACTGTAAAATATTTTACGATAGTGCATTATTTTATACTGGAACTTTCAAACTTATTTTACATTAACGTACTTTTATATCGTCACCATCCGATCCGTGTAGACTTGTTGTCGGTGTAGAATGTGTTTTATTTGTGAGAAGATGTCGTAACCTTTCCGATTCAGTTGGTGGTTTGGTATTGTGTTGTTGTGCCTGGGTTTGCTGCTGAGGATTTGTTGCTAATACAGATGAACCTCCACTACTGCCTAACAATAATTGATTAACACCATTAGCTAAATTCCCAGAAATGTTCAAACCACTACCACTGGACATATTGTTATTACTACTACTACTATTGTTGTTGTTGTTGTTATTCAAATTGTCTTTATCAATTTTTTCACTATTATTATCGAACGGTGGAAAACCAAAACCAAACGATCCAGGCCCACCACTTCCGGACGGTCCTGACTGACTGGCATTCGATTGAGGGGAAGGCAAGCTAGCCGCTGAATGCGAAGATAGCTGATAGGGGGTTGATGGTGACGGACATACGGCAGGACTAAAGCCATGTCCCGCCGATGGAGGTCTCGGTGTACTTACAGGCGTAGTCACAGAAGCACGGGAATTTGGTCTCGAATCGTTCCATGCCGACACCGATGGATCAATTTCAAATGAGGAATGTGGCAAGTCTAAATCAAACTCGTTACTATAAAATGAAGGACCTTCGTTACCAGCAGGAGAAGCTGTAAATGAATTAACTAAAGCAGAATTATTTGAAGTAACTCCTGAAGTTGTGGGAGTTGTGTATCCAGTTCTTTGAGAACTTATGCCAGAGCCATTATTACCAGAAGCTGGGCCTGCCCCACCAGAACCATTACCAACACCTCCAGTACCATTTATTACTGCAGATGTCATAAGAGGGCCACCCACGTTCGTTGTCTGCGTAGTATGAGGAGGCATGCCACCTCCACCAACTAAACCCCCTAAACCAGATACATTAACCAGGGGCGAAGAAACAGAGTTGTTATTTACAAACGAGTCCATAGACAAATTAGAAACTAACGAAGATACCAAAGAAGAACCAGGAGACATTGCGGCCATACCTGTTGTGAGCATTCCAGACATCATTCCAGTGTTATTACTATTCATATCATTTTCAGTGTTCAACAATGTTTGAACTGACATTATAAAGTCACTTTCTCCCGGTGTGTTATTAATAAACAGTCTTGAATTTGCTTTCACATGAACGTAGACGTCCGGTGTTCCTAATCGCAAACGAAATGGTTTTGATGCTACATTAGATATTGGAGGATTAATGCCAACTCCACTTCCTGGGGACTGCGAGGCATTTATAGCATTAAGGCCGCCAGTGGAATCCTGTATGTCCCGTAAATGTGTCTTTAAAGTAGACAAATCCTGAGGATGACACAAGTCTTGTAGCAGTCTTCCCGACCATTGCGATAAATGCATTTTAAAAGGTTCCCTAAGCGTGGTGGCATCCAAAGTTATTATTTTGCCATGAATATCTAGTTTAAATGTTACTTGTTCGATGGTGGGATGTTGAACATGTTGCTGAATGCTCATTTCCAGAGGTGATTCGTCTTCAGGCCGTGTTATAAGACACAGAACTGAAGAAGAATCGCTATCGTCTAAAAGGAAAACCAACAAATAATAATAATAAAAAAAATGTTATGGAAACATTCTTCCTTCATACCTTTAACGGGTGCAGCCATTAAAACAACTTCTTCATATTTTGGTGTTTGGTCCATTGCGTTACTATTTTCATTGTTTGCGGTTGTTGAAGAACCTGAGATTTGCGTTGCTAAACGCATATCCTTGACTAGCATTCGAACTTTGGTCGAATTACTACGTTCCTGTTTACTACAATTACTATTGTGATCTTCCGTATCACCACCAATGCTCCATGCCGGGTTGACATCATGAATGCCTCCATTACCTCCTCCACTGCCGCTATTTCCAACACTCAATGCTGATGCAGATATATTACTAATAATTGGATCTAATTTGGCATGATCTCCTGGGTAAAGGTACATATACAATGGTTGACGATATAACTCTTGTTTCTCGTAACCAATCAGTTCTCGTATATTTTGAGTACACGATTCAATAATGCCTGCCGAATTAACCTGCAATAGAACCCAACCTACTGAGGAAATGTAATGTTCTAAAGCTTCAAAATATGCCGAAATTTCAGGCACCTGCCCGTTAAGCAACGACGGCTCCGGCAATGGTGATTCTGTTGATGACACTTCACCTTGTTGTACCGGATGTATTGAACAATTATCGGTGGCACAACGACTGCAACGTGTTGAGGTCTTTGGGTTATTAATATTATTAATGGCGACCGTACTATTTGCCAACGTTGCCATTGATAATGATGTCGTTGTAGTTGATGGAGATGTTGTTGTTTTGCCAGTCGATGCCGCTGCTGAGGATGATGAAGAAATGTCTCGACTTTGGCCTCGATCGCAAATATCGCGATACTGAAACAATACACAAAATAAATATAAAATGAACAATTTTATTCATATTTATTCACTGTTTACGAGAAAAAATTACAATAATGTGTATAATTGGCAAATATAAAATTCAATTTAGAAATTTGACAAAATTGTGCAAGCGAGATATTTTTTTTTTGCCCATTAAATTATTTTTCTTATTTTTGTTGGGATGTTAAAATTTTCGTTTGACAAGAAACATTTCTATAACACACCGTTTTAACAACTTGATTTAATATAGCCGCCTTATCCGGTTTAGTTGAGGCCATGTCACCCCGTTTATTAAGTTGCAAAAACTCTGAGAGCTGCTCGATATAATTATTTTCCAACTCGCGACGTCGTTTTTCATTGTTGCATTTATTAATTTGGGATTGAGGCTGAAAAAAGATAAACAATAAAATTGAGGATTTAAATAAACTATTAACAGTTATTCGAATATTGCATGATAGAAAATTTAAAATTTGAAGTTTAACCCTGGTATCGGACGAAAACAAAACTTACCCTAGAGTTAATGTCGACGTCGTTGACGGCGATTGAACTTTTACGGCGTTTCAACGCGTTGAGATTAACTGCTCTCATACAATTTCATACGATTCAACTTTTTCTTTGACATTTGACGCCGTCAACGACGTCGACATTAACTCTAGGGTAAGTTTTGTTTTCGTCCGATACACAGTGATTTGAAAATGATTTATTTTGGATATAACTCTGTAGCTTATAAAACCACTAAAGATATCTTAATGAAATTTCACAGAGGAAAAGCTTAATGGAGCTGCGAAAGGTCCTTCTAGGGTAAAGGGGGGCTACTGAGTAGTTAAGAAATTTTTATTTTTAATAGACCTTAAAAATATGTATAAAAAATGTGTTTGCATGTATTTGGTTTAACCTTTAGGAGCTTTATATACCTTGGCTCCTCATGTTTTTTTTTGTGTCTCATTATACCCTTCACAACAAAAAGTGAAAAAAAGATTAAAACTAAGTTTGTCATTCCGTTTGGAATGTCTACAATATCCATTTGCGACCCCATAAAGTAAATATATGACTAACTTCTTATGCATAACGAAGACGATTGAGCTATGTCCATCTGTCCGTCCGTGTTAGTTGAAATCAATCTCCAATCGATCAGACATAGTGCGGAAAGAGGTGCTAAAGGAAATCAGCATGATCGTTGGCATAATAAAGTAACTCCAATCAAAAAAATAAATATATGAGGCGAGAGAGAGTTAAAAAAAACATCAAGTGAAATAATTGGCGCTTGCCCATATTTTCCGAGTTACGGGCCTCTGAATTTAAAATTTTTTAAAACATCAATATGGGTATCATTTTAAAGCTTTTGATGAGGTCAATAAGAAAATACTAAAAATTTTTAAAAATGCTTAACCCATTAAGAGCCGATTGCATTTTATGTAAAATAATATATGTATATATAGCACTTAATTTTTTTCTTAGTTTTTAAATTCTCTGTCACCCCAATATTTACTTTTTTGATTAGAGTTACTTCACTTAACTAGATTTACATACATAGATGAAGAAGGGTATACAAGATTCGGCATTGCCAAACATATCACTCTTACTTCTTTCATATGTAAAAATTAAAAATGTGTTTAAACACGTTTTGTTACTTATTTATGTTATTTAGTTTGGCTTTGGCTTTGCTTTGCAACTGTAAATTTCATTAAGATATCTACAGTGCTTCATGAGTTACAAAATACAGGCGTGTTCTGAATTCCACACGAAATTTTCACTTTATTATTTTTTACAAAAACAATGCCT
The DNA here is from genome assembly GCA_916610165.2 of Gymnosoma rotundatum. Classification (NCBI taxonomy): domain Eukaryota; kingdom Metazoa; phylum Arthropoda; class Insecta; order Diptera; family Tachinidae; genus Gymnosoma; species Gymnosoma rotundatum. The sequence goes on from OU744337.1 coordinate 1,651,837, forward strand.
TGAAAAACAGAAAGTGAAAATTTCGTGTGAAATTCAGAACACGCCTGATAATGTCCAAAATAAATCGTAAATAAAAGCGCAATGCTTTTTTTTTTAATTGAGTAAAGAATATTCTTGCTATAGATACTTTTACATTTCAGCAAAGGAAATGCTTCTTAAGTGAAAAAAATGAAATTATAGCCAAGCAGTAGCAAGATGTAGCAGAAGTGAAGGTTAAACATTTACTTTTTTATAATTTGTCGTTTTTTTTTTGCAACTTACCAAATTAGCTTTTGTATCATTTTTCCTGCGTATTTTTCGATTAGACGACGTCGTTGAATTGGCTGAGATCGGTGAGGCCACCGCATTCATATTGGCTGAACGTTGTAAGGCGGCAGCGATATTGGCAGCTGTTGTTGCAGCTTTATGCAATGAGGGATATTGTTGCTGATGATGTTGCAAGTGCAATGGTAACAAATTGTTGTTGTTACTAAACAATGAATTGTTATTACTTAAAAATATGTTTTGTTGCTGTTGCTGCTGCTGTTGTTGTTGATGAAGCTGATGTTGTTGTTGTAAAGCTGAAAACCTGGCTAAAACATTTGCAGCTGCTGTAGGTGAAACAGTGTTATGAGAATCCGTGGTTGCAGTTTCGTTTCTATGGTTGGCAATTATAGATGATGTTACAGCAGCCCCTCCACCGCCTCCTGAACTGCCAACGCTACCAATAGTGGTGGGGAGGGGTACTACACCTACCGAGGTTGGAACTACCGGTGCCAGTCCTAACACTGTTGAGGCAGCGTTTGAAAGCGTAACTGCAGCTGTTGCTGCCGCTGGAGATGAACGAGGCAGATTGCAAATGTTGCTACTAGCTGCTGCTGCTCCAAAACCTGTTGTAGACGATGTATTTGTTGTTGTTGTTGTACCAGCTGATTTCGATAGCGTTGTAATTGTTGAAAAACTAGCTGAATTATTAAGGGGACTTGTTGAGCAGATTGCTCCTGTTGTGGCTGTACTCGCTGATGTTTTTGTTGAAGTCGCTGATAACGGCGATGTCCAATGATCTGATAATTCACATGGGCCAAGCCTGTAACAAGAAAATAATATTATTTTATAACTACATACATACTTGTGAAAAAAAGAATTAAACTCATCTAATTTACATGTGGCATCAATGAGAACCATAATAAAAGCAAACAAACAGGGAAGAAGGAAATATAATAACACAACATTTTACGTTGCTTTATTTAATTTTTTGTATTCTTAAAAGATCAAAAAGTTTACTATGCGGATAAACAATTATACGTCCAAAGAAGTTTGTAATAATTATTCTTAAAACATTTTTATATTTAAATGATTTTTTTTTTTAATTTCCTTTGCATAAGTCAACTTTTATTATCCTTCTAGGCACCAAAAGAAATCGATAACTTTTTACATCCTTCGTCAGCCCCGTTGTATTTGTCGCAAATACAGCACAGAGAGTTAATTTGTAGCTAAAATTTCGAAACCTCAGAAATAGCGCAAAATTTGGTGTCCAATCTATCATGTCTGTGACTAAAATTTTATTGAAATAGATTGTTGGGCAGTTTCGCAGTTGCACATGTACGAATTTAGTAACATGTGATTTTTTCACGCCTATATAACGGAGTTTTTAAATCAGGCATATTCTGTAGCACCTTCAACTGGACTTTTTCCTCTTGGTTTTAGTATAATAATCCAGAAACGTTCTTTAACCTGAAGGCTAAGATTGAGATACAACCAAAAACTGTCAATAAAGTCTTGGTAAATTGGCTACTGCAAATAGCAGCTCTTTAAATTAATTAAAAATCAACAATAAAAAAGTTCTAGTTTAAAATACTAATTAGGAACATGATTTTTCTTTTACATTTCAGCTGGACTATAATAAATAAAATCGAAAATTAAATAATAAAACTATAAAAAAGGAATTAAAAAAAATTTAAATTGTACACTTTAGTAGAAAAAATGATTTTGTTTCATATATATTGACTACATAATTGGTTATAAATAAATAAAACAAAAAAAATACCAAAATAAATTATTTTAAATTCATAGTAAATATTGTTTTTGTATTTGCTTTTAAAAAATGTACGAATTACGTTAAACAAAATATCACGTTTTTGACCCTGGGCACAAAATTATTGCGTTTCGTTATTTTTGACATTGATTTTTTTTAATTTTATTTTTTTACAGTTTTATTTTAATTATTTAGTATAACATTTTTTTATAATAAGAAAAAAATGAAAACACAAAAAAAACCAGTCAAAATTGTAAAACTTTTTAATAATTTATTTTTTAATATTTAACGCTTTTTTAAGAAGGTGCTTTTAAGAATTATCATCAACTGAAAAATGATAAAAAATTTTATTTCTTGAAAATTCGGAAGAAGCCCTGGGAAGTAACCCAGAAGTAAAATGAATTTTTTCACATAATTTTACTCACAACTATGGAAATGAACATGATTTTACCAAAAAAAAAAAAAAATTCTATGAATGTTGAAAGAAAAAACGACGACAAAATCCAAATCATATTATGACAAATTTTCCAGTTTCCAACAAATATACTATTTGTAAATATGTTTGTTTGTTTTTTGTTGCATAGTGTAAATATACAAACAAAATTTTTGGTTCTTTAAATGTTTTGTGTTTTACGTTCTGCAACATTTTGTAAATTTAAAAATATCTGTTTTTTCTGTTAAAAAAGAAAGTTTTCAATATTTATTAATAAAACACCCACCCACCTGAAAAAATTGACGTTTTTGGTTAAAGCTACTTATAGATAAAGTATAATAAAATAATGACACCTGCAGATTTTTTAAATTTTTTACTTTACTGCTTGAAGCTTTTAATACTTTTTCATGAAAAATATTTTGTACCTTCAATTATTGATATACATTGGAGTTTTTCTAATTTAAAGAGAATTTCTAAATTTTATTATTATTAATATTTTGTTAAGAAAAAAAAATACCAAAAAAATTTTTCAGAAACTAGGAGACGCATACAGAGTTTTATTTAATATATAATATAATATAACTAGACTGACCCGTGCGAATATTTCGCAGCGTTAGTTGTCAGTTTTGTAAGATAAAATAAAAATAATTAATGGAAATTTTAGTAACTTCAATACATTTTATTAAAAGTATAAAAATATTAGAAATCATAATATGTCATACATATTTACATACATACATATGTTTAAATGCATTTATAATACTTCTTTGAATACAATGTTAGAGGTAATGACTGATCATCGTTAACTTTTTGCCCGTACGAATTCTTAATACAAACAAAAATATCTTTTAATAAACGGCATTGTAGTAAATAGCGGTATTGCCAGAATAGATTTTAATATAAACTGTATTATTAAGAACTGCATTACCATTAAGTGACCCTATATTACCACACTAAACAAAAACATATAAGCACTGTATTATCATGCAGTTCAATATAAATTATAATTTTTATCAATGAAAATATTAATTTTTTAATTTCTAATTATTTTTCGTTATTAGTGTTAGAAATAAGCTTTAAAATGAGATATCATTCATTAAATTTGATGCGGTGGTATGGGACATATTTGCAACCGACAAAAAAAGTGCTTTAGAAATAATATATATGATGGAAATTTTTTTGCAGTCACACATTGGACATTTTGTTGGATATTTTTAGTCACTTAGACTTTACAGCTGCAAATCAAAATTCTTGATCATATTAATTAAAAATATAACAAAAACTAGCAAAACTTTGGAACGAAACAAAGCGATCAAGAAATTTTGCAAATTTGGCCGTCCGCTTTGTTGCGTTTCAATTTTTGTGAAAATTATCATTAAAAAGTAACCCACTGTATTCATTATATTTTTATTTAGATTTGAATATGCATTTTGGTGGAACTTATACTATCATTTTCAAGACAAAGTGCACATACAAAAAAGTTTGTAAATTATTTTTTCGTTGAAATAAAAATAATTTTCTGTCTATTTTTTAATTTTGGTACATAAACTTTAACTATTTGGATTTTTTTTAAATTACACTTAAAAGAACATAATGGCGAGAATGCTAATGAGATTAATAGAAGAAAAAATCATGCTTAACTAAATCATTTGCTTTGTTTGTTACGCCTTTGCATCTCAAGCCTTTTTGCAAACAAACAAAAAGACAATTTTTTAAATAAAAATCATCGTGTAAAAGTGCCCCCTTAGCAAATCAGAAAAGCTTTCAAATGTATTAAAGTTACAAACTTTTCTATATTTTCGCTGCCATATTCATAAAAAAATAAAATAACTTTGTAGAGTGTTCCATACTAATTTGTCATAAAATACATTTGAAATCTATTTTGGTATTTTGTGAATGCGGCAGTGTATATTTAACCAGAGTTCTGTCTGTTATTTAGTTGTATTTTTTTTCTTACAATTAACCAGAGCTGCTTTTTTAAGACCACAAAAAATATAATTTTATAGTTTTAGTTATTATGATCTAGTTGCTTTAGTTAAAATTATTTTTGAATAGAAAAATATCGAACGGGTATTTTTTCACAAGTTTTGTTTTCAATATGTCTGTTAAAATTATTCTGATAGCAGTATTTTTAAATTAATTTTCTATAATTTTACACGCTCGTCTCTTCTAGCTCGATTCTCTTTTTCCGGAAGATTTTTAAAAAGAGACAATTGCTGCATTGATGGATAATCCCCTCAACCGACTTGAAATAGCTTAGAAGAATTGTAATAACGAAATTATTTTTTGAACAGATAGAAGATTAATTTTTGACCTTAAATTTTATAAAGACATATTGACTTGTCCTCGTACTTCGATACGTGAAATAAATTAAAATTTGAATAAAATCTGAAACGGCCAATGGTATTTATAACAAACAATTTGGAAGTATTAGACACTTTTTATGGACAACCTCTTTGTTTGAAGTGTCATTCAAATAACGGAATGTACACTTCTCTACTGTTTTATACATTTATGAGATGACAAATAATAATTTAATCATACAGCAAATTTTAATCGCAAAAAAAACTGAATATTTTGCAAACACAAAATAATAATAAAAAATACAACAACAACAGAATTCAACACATAAAAAACAAAATAAGTAAGTAAATAAAAAAATAAATACTATATAAATAAGCAAAAATTCAAAATACACTTGAACGTGAGTGAAACAATATTCATGACCCACTTTACAACGCTTTTTCTTTCATCCATGACCTAGATTTGCAATGAGGCAGTCAGTCAGTCAGTAAACACAAGCAACAGCAACAGTCGCAACAATAACAATAATAGTAGCTGTTATTTTGTGTTGGTCTGTCAATTGGTCGTTCAGTCTGTTGGCTTTTTAGTAGTGCGGTAAAGTTTTGTTTGTAATTAGAAAATACAAAATCGTAGTCATAGAAGTTGTTATTGTATAATTCAAGAGGTGTTTTACTTTTTCTTTTTGCTTTTAACTATTTAAATGCTTAGTAATTTTTGGAGTGGACGTCATAGACGTATGCCTACATACAAGTATGTATACAAACATACATTTTAGCAAATATTTGTTGCGCGCCATATTTGGGAATGTTGGAACTTTTCTTTTTATTTTAAGGAAAAAAACCGACTTAACAACAGAAATGGGCGACACAGGTGATATGAGTAATAAATATTTTAAAGAAAATAAAAGTTTATTATAATGTTAAAAATATCAAAAAAGTTTTTAGTTATTTTTACATTAAAATATTGTCACATTAATTTTATATGGATAAAAATATAATGAATAATACATATGTACTTGGCGTAATAAGAATTAACTTCTGTTTACTTTCTTAGAGCCGCATGCATAAACAAATTTGCATAGGATGGCGTAAACAACGAAATTGAGCAGGACCACAGGGAGCCCCTTCACACATCCTGCCACCGCAACAGCCATAAAAGATAGTTACGGATTAACGGATCATGGCTTCATTCTACAATGATTTTAGTGCCAAATCTTACGGAAAAACACGCTAAGACCACCCTGCGAATTTTTGCAATTAATAAATTAGTCAAAGGACACCTGCAATTTTAGAATTGAATTTTGTTTATTAAAAAAAAAAATCTGAAAATATTGACTTCGCAAAAATTTCGTATGACAGACAACACATTGCATTTTTATTTTTTGTTCGCTTAGAATTAGCATTTATTTTATTATTTAATTATTGCTTTTGTGTAAAAATCGGGCTACTAAGTTTTCTCACCTCTCAGACAGTTTTGTTTTAATTTCATGAACTGTATTTGTTTTGAAACTGCTAAAAGTGTAACTGCGCCTACAAATATTCGACTTTGATTTGTTTTCCTTTTTTATCTTCAGGATGAGAAATGTTTTCAACAACGAAATTACGAACCCTGAAAAGTCGAAACCATTGCCGGCATGATTTCGTAATTGAACAATTGTCACCATTAACTTTCAGTCACTTCTTGTGAAAATTAAAACTAAGACCTCTGTTCAAATTTGCGAAATAAGCAGAATACTAATTTTGTTATATGACCTTTTAACAGAATACACTAATAACATTTTTAACCAATGGCTTATAATTTGTTATGATATTTATTTATACATGAGTAATATAAAACATAAGGTATTAAATTAATTGGGTTGATTCCGCCAGTATATAACAACAATAAAACATAAGATTAGTTATTATTCAAAAAGTTGTTTTTGTTTTTTTTTTTATTTTTTATTTTTATCACTCTTTTTAAATATCCCGCTATTTAACTATAATTAACTTAATTTCTTCCAGGTGTGATACGAGGGCTGCTAGATATATTTCTGGCCTGTCAACACTGAGTGCTGCCAAGTGCAATCTGACATTTCCATTAGAAAAATTGTCATTTTTAAGCATAATCGTACTCAAAACGTTTTGACGTACGACCATTATTTGTGTTGTTTACAGTGACTTGAAAAAATTAATTTAGAAAAAAATGGAATTAACTCGAAAACATTTTCGTGCCATCATTTTTCACAACTTTCGACGTGGATTATCACGACAAGAGTGCATTGATGAACTTAAATCTTTGTATGGCGATGAAGCACCATCCTATAGCACTGTGAGAGATTGATATAATGAATTTAATCGTGGCCGAAGCTCGCTCAAAGGCGAATTCCGTGAAGGTCGTCCAAAAACGGCTGTTGTGCCAGAGAACATTGATGCCGTGCGTGAACTCATAATGCAAGATCGACATGCAACATACCGAGAGATAGAGACATCCTTGGACATTTCTTCCACCAGCATACATTCGATACTGCATGAACACCTGGCCGTAAAAAAGGTTTGTTCTCGTTGGATCCCGCACAATTTGAAAGTCGCTCAAAAAAAGGCTCGTGTCGATTGGTGCAAAGAAATGTTGCAAAAATACGATTGCGGTGCTTCAAAAGACGTTTATAAGATCGTCACAGGTGACGAATCATGGATCTATCCGTATGAGCCCGAAACGAAACAACAATCGCCCGTGTGGGTCTTCAAAGACGAGCAAAATCCAACGAAAGTTGTTCGTGGAATAAGCACTTCGAAGCAAATGGTCGCCTGTTTCTTCGGCAAAACTGCTCATGTGGCGACTGTTCCGCTTGAGCAACGTAGGACGGTCACTTCTGAGTGGTACACTACAATTTGTTTGCCTGAAGTCATCGGAGAAATTCGAAAAACCAACAAGAGAAGACGAATCATTGTTCTCGCACATCAAGAAAAAAATGCGTGGTCAACGATTTTCGTCGCCAGAAGAAGCTGTTGAAGTGTTCAAAAACCATGTTTTAGAGGTGTCTCAATCGGAGTGGAAAAAGTGCTTCGACAACTGGTTTGAGCGCATGCAAAAGTGTATAAATCATGCTGGAGAATACTTTAAAAAACAATAAAACCATTTTTGATTATAAATATTCGCATTTTCACTATTAGGCCAGAAATATATAGAGCAGCCCTTGTAGATAACACACAGAAAGAAAAATAAGTCATGATAACAACAAGTGTTTGCTAACAACAATAATGGTTTTGCAATGGCCTTAAGATTTGTCTGCAACAAAACTTATGAAAAAAGTACATTTAATTTATCTTCTTTCAATTTTATAACTGCTAAACATAATCAACAGTTATGTTTTCTTAATCTTGGAGCCCTTCACAAAATAATCGTTGTCATCACCACCGCCGTATATAAGACCAAGTCACCAAAAGGTTATCGCCCTTTTCTTCGCCTTGTTTTACACTTTTCTTGTTATTTTTTTTATTTTTTGCAGGCTTCTCGTTTCTGTATTGTTTTCATTGTTGTAGGCCTTTAATATTCAAAAGTAAACTGTTTTATATTTTCTCTTAAAACAAAAGCTTTTTCTTTTAAAAATACACACATACATATATATACAAATATACGTGCACACATATACTTATATAAACATGTATGTCTGTATACAAATGCATGTAAATTTTCATATTACTTTACATAACATTTCAGTTTATTCCTTTTTATAACAACAAAAACTGCATGTAAGTGTTGCAATACAACAAATTGTTTTGCTTGTTTGTTTTTATTGTTTGAAAATTTTTACTAGACATTCTTTAAATTGACATAGAATTGACTGGGAATCCAGAACCAACCAAGGAAATAGATTAACACAAGAACACAACGTTCGAAACAAGACTTGGACAGACCTTTGTATTGTCGTCACTTTATTCATAAAACAAACAAAGGCTTTTAAAATACTACTGACACATTTACTCTGTATCACTACGACGACACACACGTACACCTACGCACACGATGAAGAAAACATGCGTATTCAAACACAACACACACATGTATCGCAAATCATTTTGCCAGTAGTGAGAGAGTGGCTTAACATTGTTCGAATGGCAGAAAATATTTAAAATTATTCGAATAAAATTTGAGCGATTAACTTGATCCAAATCATAACAAATAGAATTATTTCAAAAATATTTAATTTAAACTGAGGGAGATTTTAACATTTCCTCGTTGTGCATTCCATCCGTTAGCAAATAATCACGCCAAAATTAAATTTAAACAATTAACAAAAATTTTAATTTTCTCAAGGTTAAACAAAACAAAAAAACTTTACGAACAAATACAGGAAAAAAAGTACTTGAAATTAACAGTTTTAAAAGATAAGTTTTACAAAAGCTAAATTAAATATCTACATCCGCACTACATCGATTAAGATCACAATTATTTTCAACAATTTTTCCGTAAATCGTCTTAACACTTTCATAAAATATGGTACATCTGTAGTTTATAGCTTCACATTGAGTAGTAGTTGGCCTAAAGCTTTTATACCACAATTCTAATTAGCTTTTCGCCATCATAAAACTATCGACAAAACATAGATTCATCAATTTTTACCAGGAATAAAGCAACAGTTGAAAGTAAAGGATTTATCCGATATATTGAACAACGACTACTTGTAAACGGAAAAAATGTGTTAATACTTATTATGATAATAATAATATGATCTAGCTTAGTTTCTAAATATAGAGATGCTTTAAAGGAGAGAAAAAAGTTGAGTTGATAGAAAGAATCGGTTCAAAAACAAGAGTTTTACTCTGCTTTTCGGTTACAGTCAGTGTTGTCAATTATGGCGATTTCTCGCCAAACGTGGCGATAAAAAATCCTTTTTGGAGATAAAAATTTTAAAATGGCGAGAGGCGAGATTCTTGGCGGTATTTAAAATACTTGGCGAATATTTTGGCTACTTTTTATGATTTTCTCTCGGATAAATGAAAAAAAAACCTGGCAGCTTTATTTTTTATGTTTAGACTTGACTAAAAACACGTATTAGTTTTTTGAAAATATTTATGTTGCTGCAGAAAGTAATCGATACGGAATACAAAAGACCTATATTTGGAATTTTTATCTACCTGTCTGTCTGTCTTTCTGTAAAAACTGCTAGATGGATTTTAATAGGATTTTGTGAGGAGATCCCTTAGAAATTTGTTTTAAATATGAAATACTGCTTTTTTCGTAAAGAAACTAGAGAGATAAGTAAAATCACCTAATTTTACCTTTGTAATGGTGCTAAAACAGTTCTCAGCACATTTTATTTTTTAAATGGAAAATTTAGCACCGTCTAAGGACTTTAAAATTAATAGTTAAAAAACACATTTTTCTAAATATGAATTTGAAGTGGTTGAAAGAGGAAATACATTAAAAAAAATTCATTTTTAAATATGGACAGCATTGATTTTTGCACAAAATTTTAAACTGAATTGAACAAGAATGTTTAAAATGTATGGTTCGTTAATTTTACGAGAAAGTTGTTTTCTATATTTAAACAAGTTGCTACAAATTTTCTGCAGTTTGAGAAGATTTTAAAAGAAACAGAGCCCCTAATTACGGACTTGCTATTTTTGAAATATTTTTTGTAACTAATATTACCCATTTTTTATATTCGCGATATTCGACAAGCCATTTGGCAAGAAAGCTCAAAAAGAAAACTGGCGACACTGGTTACAGTTATTGACTTGTTTCACTTATATTAAATAGTAGAAATTATTATAATTTAGTCATCATGAAAAGAAATTGCAATTCTATCACATGGTGCTCGAAAAAGTTAATTAAAAAAATATATTTGTAAATATGCACTTTTAAACGCAATGTTCGCAGAAGTAAACTAAAGAAGATTAATTAAATTAAGAAAGTGCAACAATATTCTTTGCACATGTTTAAACTTTGTTTCGTTTTCCAAGTGTTCCATCATCATTATAATTATCCAAGGAACAATAACAAATCTCTTCTCATGTTTGCTGCGAACATGGGCAATAAAAAATGCGTTATGCAAGTTTTCATTTGTTCACTGCTTTCAGAATGCAACAAGGTACACACACATACACACACTCACACACACAAGAAAGATGTCATTATATGCTTTATTTACATGCTTCTCATAAAATTTCAATCATTTTTTTATGCCTTAAGGGGTTAAAAGTTTTTTGCTTTTATTATGAGGAAGTTTAAATGTTGCATAATATTTTTTGGGGTAGGTTCGTAGTAAATAAGTGCATCGTAAAGAAATTTAATATGTACTGACTAAAGTAAGTCAGCTTATTTCACTTTTTATTAACATACAAAAAACATATACATATATATACGAACACATACGAGTATAATTAATCTAAAAATATTTTTTGCAGCTTTAATGAATACAAATCTTTACAAATAAAAATATTAGCAGATGAATAATTCCAAACCTTTATCATTTTCTAAAGCAACTGCGTTAAGTATTAATTTTTAAGAAATATTGTAATTCGCAAGGAATCATGTTTAGTGTTAATTTATTTTTCTTTGCCTAATCTTTTAGGTTAAAAGAAAAATGAAGTAAAAACCTTATAAATTCTATAAATTACAACAAATGTTTAGTATTTCAATGGTTTGCAGAAAATGATTCGATACGGACTTTTGAATTCTACAATTTGTATTTTAATGTTGGAAGACAATTCATGTCACGTCACATAGTATTTTGGGTCGGCTAAAACATTACATAGATTTGGATAGAAATTTTTATTTAGATTAGTTAATGGCAATTTTCTATTGTCATATTTGTTTCTTCAAAAATCTTTTAATTTCTAAAAAAAATTTCTTTCTCGAAAAAAAATATTCTTTTTTGGGAAAAAATAATAGTTGAAACTATTGAAATTTTGTATTGTTATTTTAAACTTATGTATGTATGTATTTTATAAACATACAATAAAACAGAGGAGTATATGAATGTTTAAAAGAAAATATAATAAATATTTTACACAAAACGATCCATTTCATTCTGCTAGCGTCTAATTTTTCTTGTTTTCTTTGGAAAACGTCCGCATACATTTGTAAAAATAAATTTTATTTCTAAAAAGGATTTTTAGAAATTAAAAATAAAATGAACTTAAGCTAAAATAATTTCTATTCATTTATAATATTCACAGTTCAAATAATAATTTAATAAAAATTAAAATTTCATTATTGTTTTATTAATCTTATAGGGTAATTATTATATAATCAACAGAATCAATTTAAAGAAATTCTGCATTGGAGGGCAGAAGCTTTATCAGTTTTGAGAGAAGAATGTTTTTAGAATTTGTGATATTCTGGGAAAAGGAGCTTTTTTCAGAGAAATAGATTTTAGGACTTTTAACAAATGTTTTAGTACAAGGACATATAGGAGCTAGAAATATTCTTGCTCTGAAATTAAAAAAAAAAATAAAATTTTAGTCTAACTGTAAGAGCATTCTATCAGGTCTCTCTCTAACCTTTCAATAACCGCGCATTGGTCTGTGAGACCGAGGTAATACTTTTTTTTATAAATATCGAATTTAATGGCTGTTTTGCAAATACTAATAACCAATTAATTAAATTAAATTAAATTTAATGCATTGTTAAATTTTTTTTATTATATCTTAAAGTTCTTGAATAAATTATACTTGTTTAAGTTTTGTTTCAAAAAAATATATAAAACAGGGCTTCAAACTTATGGTCTGTGAGACCGCGCGCGAGAATTTTTTTTTGAAAAATTGGCGCGGATATAGGAAGGCTAAGCGAACATTCTTATTTTATATATACTAGAGTTTGCCTTGTGAGCCAAACTCGACCAAGTTTATTTTTTATTATTTTATGTACACACTCATATTTTGAATAGATCTGTATTTTTTGCATGTGTAGTGGTAGGAATTTAAAGAATCATTTATTTTTTAAATACTTAACCGATTTAAATGAGATAAAGACAGTGCACTGAAGCTCGACGATATCTACAAAGATGTGAAAGAATAATCGGTAGACAAACAGAGGAGAAAAAGGATACCGAAGTTTTTTGTTTGCCTATTTATATAAAGATTTGATGTTATAGCGGACATAGTGAAAGTCCCGCCTGTATGGACAAACTCCTATTAGTTTCTTTTCCATATTTGATGGTAAAGCGGACGTAGTACTGCATACTCTGCAAAAATGTTATGGGGCTTAGACATTTAAATTTTTAGCTTCAAGAATGGTTTCCATTTACAAAAACCTTATTTTTTTTTATTCGTCAAATGTAAATCTTTCTATGTAAATAAACGTATAAATCACAAGCCTTAAGATACAATATTAAGATAAAATAGCATTAACGATTTGTAAAATACATTTTTTTTTTTAATTTAAATTGAATTAAATTAAAGGAAAGTCAATTTTTGTGTGGAAATTAATTGTGAATATTGCCTTAATTATTTAAAAGAATATCAATATCGAATTTTTAGCTATTAAACAATTTTAAATAATTTTTTTTTAATCGAAATTTCATTATTTGATGTTTAATATTCCGCTTAGTTTTACAAAAAAAAAAAAAAAAAAAACATCTGTCATACTTTTTGTACGTAAGAATTTTTGTAAGATGAAAACAAGATAAAATAATAAATATATATACTTATGTTTGGGTATATGTATTATTATACAGCTATATATTTTTGTATTCATATACATATGTAGGTAAATAAATAACGTAACAACAAAACTAGTTTTGCTTCAACGTTTTTTTTTTTTTATTTTTTTTGTTGTGTTGATAAATAATTGTCTGCAAAAGATTTATATTTTGGCATTTTTTATAAGTGTGGGTAACCCTTTTATATTTACTTTTGCGATTTAAATGATCCATAATCTCTTATACCATGTAGTCTAAAACATTTGCTATTCAATGCTTGATGCCAATGTTCTATATGAACTCTGTTTTGTAAAATTCACATTTATGTATTGAGAGTGGAAGTTATTTTATTGGACTTGGATAAATAAATTAGAAGCGCGCAGAGACAATAAAAAAGACAAAATAAAAAGATATAACTACTAAAGAAAAAAAATTTTACAGAACTTATATCTCCGAAATTTTCACAAAAAATTTGTTATTACAGCCATAGAGACGAGATTTCCCCATAGAACACCTAACACTGTTCGGGATTGAATTCTTGGCTGATTAATTGATTAATTTCTGACTGTTCAAGCTGTGAAAGACAACACATTGTTAGAAAGCGACAAATAAATATCATTGTAATTTATGTATGTTGAACGATGCCATTAAATCATATGGTTAATGTTCAATATTCTTATGTGTCGCAAAAACATATTAAATTTCAAAACACTGAACTTTATATTTAATTCTATAAACATGTTTAGCCTTTGCTGCCAAGAAAGTCCTATGGAGAGTCAGTTACAGGCAACAGAATGAGAGAGAGAGGCCCACTTTTATAAATGAAATGTATAATGCTAAATCATTATTTTTCTAACGAGATTAGGGGAGGGGGTAACTTTTGGTACAGACACGAAATAAAGCAATATTACTAAAACAAAGTACTTGTTTCATTACTTGAGGTAGCAACCTGTCTTAACATATCAATCCGATTTTAATAACAAAGGTTACTTGCAAATGCTTTGAAAATCCCACAAAAAAATAATAAACAAAATTTTTTTTACGATTTTCTATTTTTTTTATATATTCGTTTTGTTTTTGTTCAATAAATGCTTTTATTGCCTTTTCATTTTTCCTGGAATATGAAATAAAACTTTCTACTATTTTTATATAAACTACATTAAATTACTATTTTTTGAGGAAAATTTTAAAATGTAACTTTTAATGAAAAAATGTAACTTTGTTTAAGGAAAATCGTAACTTTTTCTTGTCTTCCTCTGGCAGCACTGCTTCATACTCAACTCAGAAATTTAAAATTTGTTGCGACTATTTTATACAAACTAGTGTGGAATTTATAAATTTGAAATCTTTCTTTGTTTTTTATTTTGTTAACCGAAATTTAGCAATGTTTCCAGAAAATAAAAACTTCGGGAACCTTTTATAAAATAAAAGCAACAACATATAAAATGCTTACAATTCATATTAACTTTTAACACTGTGTAGTTTGACGCATTAACTACAAATAGAATAATTTATTAAGTATTGATTTTTTTTAAATTATATTTCCACAAAAACAAAAAGGAAATGAAAATGAGAAGAAATAGCTACTACGCCTTCTTTGATTCTCAGCGCTTACTTATGTAATCGAACCAGTTAACAAGTCTACGATAATAAATTTCAAGTGCTTATTCATGTAACGTATAAATAGGTTTTGTTGACAGCATTCAACACCAACCCAACAAATATGGGCTCTTGCTGAGAGAAAGAAAGATGGTGCAAAACAAAAAGCAAAAACACATTTAATGACGTCAAAGTCTGTTAGTTAAACTATTAAATTTTTTCTGTTGTTAAATTAACACATGTGTTACAACATGCCAAAAAATTGAAAAAAGTACTTGCGACTTTGTTAAACTATCTCTTTAAATATCTACTTGCAATTTCAACGAATGTTACGATATTTGAGATAGTTTAAATAACTCGTTATTTTATTATAGTGGTGAAAGATTTTCTATATTTTGAATATAATATTTTATGAAATACCGTTGTAATCCAGAGATGGCAAAGTCAACTAAAAGAACTTTTTTTTTTCAAAACAAGTAAAAGTGCTATACATATAAATCAGCATCGAAATTCTGTTCAAAAAGCATCGGAAATTGTAAGTTTGATTGTTGCTCGATTAACTTTTGTACTTAGTAAAGGCAACCACCTGAAGGAATACAATCGTAAGTTGAGATAAAAGTATGAAAAAATTAAAGGCAGGCTTTATGTTTTGCTGGCTGCATCGAAGGGCATCGACAGATCTTGCTGATTTTCAATAGCAAAATATTCGAAAATGTGTCGAACGATTGGTATATTTAAATTTTATCTGGCTCATCTAATGCTTAAACTAAAAACAAGTTATAGCAATGGCACTAAAAATCAATAAAAATAAGCTTTTAGAGAACTTTTTTGTAAATAAAACATCTTTCGGCATCGTTTGTGCAAAAATTTTAAAGAATTTTGATATTTCGTAGTTTATTATTATTATTTTTAATACTGATGTTTTATTACAAAACATGTTAAGCAAAATTTGTGGTTTTGCCTTTAAACGGCTAAGACAAATTATTTTATTATTGCTTTAAATTCTTCACAATATTTTTCTTGCCGTTATTTGCAAGACGAAAACTTGTTTTGAGCATTTCTCCCTTATCCCATCTCTTCTTTTCACAGCAACCACACACATACATGTGTGTTAATGAAAAAATTACCTACAAATAAATACAATAAAAGTAAGGAAAAAGATTAAATCGAAAACTATCTATTGATGTAATATTTTAACGGTTTTACTTATAAACAAAATACATATATTTTGTTTATTATTATTAAAATTAAAAAAAAATCAAATTGTCCAACGCAATAACGAATAACGAAAAATATAAAAAAATAGTTCAAATAAATTAATATATAAAATAAAACTGCCAAATATTAAAAATGAATTAACTTAACTCTGATTAAATAAAAAAAGTGCGTGTATGACTCACACACTTAGGATTTCGTATTTTAAATTGTAGTTTTTTTTAATATTTAAGGTAAGGTGAAATTTATGTCTCTTCAGGGACACCCTATTGATATTTTATACCATTCTTTATAGCGGACATAGAGTACTGCATACTCTGTGAATTGCCTGCTTATAACGATTTATAAGACATAAACTTAAAAATCTCGTCTATATGGCAACATCCTTTAATTTTTAGTACTTGCTGTTATGCAACGTACATTTTACGTTTTAACTTAAAATAGGTTTTAACTTTATTTGAATTTCAGATATTGTGAAAAAAATTCGAAAAAATTAAAAATTATTATTAAACCTAAATAAATCATTTTTATTCAGGCCTAAGTTTAAATATAAATTATTTCTGATTTTATTCGAAAAGAATATTTATTTTAAGTGATGCAAGTGATGTGTTTTATAATTTGTTATTAGTTATTACAGGAATATCTCGCATAGTACGGTTAATCGGTTCCACCATTAAGTTGTACTATTTGAAACGGAACTATTCGAGGCACTTGAGCCTATTTACAGGCCCTATGCCCCTAAAGGACACAAAAAATGATAATTTGAAAGATATAATTGAAAATTTTGTTATATGTTTATAATTAATATATTGAAAAAAAAAAAATGAATTTGAAAGTTTAATTTTATTATTTTTTTAAACTTTTTTATTTAATGAGTATTTTTTGCATGTGTAGTAGTGGTAGGAATTTAAGGAGTCATTTCTTAAATACTAAGCCGATTTAAATAAGTTAAGAAAGGTGCACTAAAGCTCGTTAATATCTACAAATATGTGAAATAACAGAAAATCGGTTGACAAACAGAGGAGAAAAATCATCCCAAAGTTTAAGTTTTTATTATGCTGTTAAAATGAAAAACACAATGACAGTAATTTTAGAAAACCTGAAAATTTCCAAAAAAAAAATAAATCTTTTTTCGTGCTATTTTCCCGATTAATTATGTAAATCACCGATATTGGTTACTGGGGGTCAAAGCACGTCTCGATAGCCATTTCGTTACCGCTTACTTAACTCTTCAGGAAACTTCTAACAAACATTATAAATAAACTAAAGATCTTTGTCCAAACAATAAAGCAAAGACAAAAATTAAAGTTTAAGCAAAAACAACAATAACCAACAGTAATTCTATTTTTCTTTCTCCGCTGTATACGGCTGAATTTTTTTCGGCTCTTTTGTACAGTTGAACTCCTGAAGAGTTAAGTAAGCGGTGATTTAAATAATTAATCGGGAAAATAGCACGAAAAAAGATTTTTTTTTTTTGAAAATTAATTAACTTAATAAAAAAATTCCCGTTGTTTAGTATAACTTGAAAATTTGTTACCATTCTTTGAAGACGCTCTTAATTTTGTCGTATAACTAAAAGAAATCTTGAAGTTTTGTAATTTGATCTCTAAAATTTTGTTTTGTCTAGAGTTCTTTTCTTTTTTTTTTTTTTTTTTTTAATTTAACAAAAGACATGCCAAAAAAGAACTTATTTATTTCGTGTACCTGCCTTAAAAACTCCTAAGACAGGAAGCTTAGTTAAAATACGACATTGACAACCAATATCAAATATAAAAAATTAAATAAAAAAAAATTTTATTTATATGCGTTTTTATAAGTATGTAAGTATATGTGCATATGTATGCGCAGCTGTTTCCACGAATTTCAAATAGGGAGTTGTCAGCAAATATGTATGTCCGTCCGCCAATCTACTATGTCTACATTAGCAAATACATATACATATGTATGTATGTAGGTATATATACAACTAAACACATAGTCTGGCTTTATCAAGCTCTTTTCTCCATTTACTTAATATTTTAATAAAAATAATATAAAATAAAATAAAAACATTGTTAGTACGAGTATGTTTGCAACTTGCGGCATTTTCAGTTATATTAGAAAAACTTGTTTTTAGTTAAACTTGTTTTTCTAATATACAACAAGCGATGGCTGGATGGATGGATGGCATGGCATGGCCAATGAAGTAGAGAAATAAACATGTAGTTTTTTTTCTTCGATTTTGATAACAAGATTTTTATTTTAACTTGGTTTGTTTAACATGCCTTCGCAGTACTTGCTACAAAAAGATATACACTGACAAAAATAAAAATAAAATCCTTAGATGCAGGTGACAATATAAAAAGAAATAATTTTATATTTGAGGATAAACGTAACTAAAAGAGAAAAATTTTAGAAATCATTTTACTAATAAATTTTATTCTTAAACTTCATACTCTTTAGACATCTAACGCAAGAAAATTTTTTTTTTTTTTTACCATGTTTGAGTGGTTTTTCTAAAACAAATTTAAGAAATGTACAGTTTGCTTTTTTTATATCAAAAAGTGAGTAGTTGGGATACACATGCAATTTGAAGCAAACAAAAACAGTTTTTGTTTATATGCAGCAACTAAAAGTATTACAATTTAGTTTGTGTTGCGTATTACTCCAACGTGGTAAGGTCTTCAGTACCCCGCTTCGTAAATTAAATTATGATGTAATTTGTAACATAAAGTAAACAAATATTTAGAGGTTTATCACTAGTTTGTTCAAGTGTAATAATAGTATTTGTTTATATATTTTCATTTTGCACTTGCCTAGGAACCCGGCTAACTAAGAGTAGTATTTACTTAAACGATATCGACCATACACTTTTTGCAGTTTTTCGTGTTTGTTGTAATTGGTTGACTAGGTCAGAAATGTTTAAATATTACATGTTTGTTATTGCTGTAAAGCCTGGCTGGCAATAAATAACACAAACAAACAAATTCCAGTATAAATTAGGCCGATCCCAGAGAGAGATGCCAATGATGAATATAATAATAAAATTACGTTATGTTTTTAATTCTTAAATCTAATATTTTGTCATAAAAGAAATTATCAGGAGACAAATTCTTAAATTTTTTTTTAATCACAAAATTAAAGTCTTTATCTTTTACGAAATATTTTAAAGGGGTGGTCTCTTTACTAAAGTTTATCAAATTCATTTTTTGCATTGAAATTCACATTGATTACAATTAAAATTGTTAAAAGCATAAAGGTAAAATGATTTCACTGGCAACACCCATTGCTTCTATGTACTTTTAAAAAACAATTTTTATTTGTTAAAGACCGCATCCGTACCCATCTCTGTGTTCTATCTTTGAATCACATAAAACATTGTAAATATATATAAACAAACATGTAATGATCTCTCAAAAAAAAAAAAAAAAAAAAAACTAAGTAAAACAAATCGAATTTTATTTTATATTCTTCATAAAGCAGTGCCATCCTAATATATATAATGGATGGATACAAGCTTGTAAGTATCGAGTATAAAGAAAACTGTTTAAATGTATGGAGCTAATTGTGTTACAAGTTTATTGCGCTAGCGCAAACATAACAACAAACTTCAAACGAATTCAAGCCCCAGTCATTGCCACACTAACTTAAATATTGTATTAATTTACAGTTATTTATTTTAAAGGCTGTCTACATTGTTAAACTTGATTTCAGTGTACATAACGAGCGTTTGTGGCAAGAGTGTCATAACTACAAAAAGAATATCGAAGTAAGAAAAATGCATTTAAAGCTTTAATTTGTGTGAACTCACAGAATTGAAAACATCGAAGATAAAGATAAAACCATTAATATAAATTTAATCTTCAGGCTGTACGTGGCAACTAAAGGTTCAATTAGACGTGCCATAACCATATAAAAAAGCTGTATTCAATTATCGATGACATGCCATAACGTCATAGCCATAACTGTAACCGTAGATATTAATTGATTTTTTTATTTTCTACTATTGAATCGAGGTATCAGCTGTAAGATATTTATTATGTTCATTGTTTTGACGTCCATTGCATTGAGTTGGTAATTTTTAATTTATATTTTTTCATTGCATTTCTTTTTCTACAAAGGACAGCATAAATTAGAGTTGCTATGGTTTTGGCACTACTATTTAATGACATTAGTCATTAGACGGTTATTTTACGAGCGAGTATTCGAATGAAGTTTTTGTTGACAAAACTTCAGGTATCTTCTAAGGAAAAGGTTTCTTTGCCAAAATATAATGGGATTTTCTTTAGCCAAATAGAAAGTATATATATTTCCAAATAAGAGTAAACAGTGAACAAAAAATTAAATGTGTAAAAAAAAATATGTTCTGCAGGTATTCAAAGTATTCAATAAAAAGAAAACATTTTTATATTATTGAAAAGTTTATAAAATATATTTTTTAAACCAAAAAATAAATTTTTTTGCCATTTTATTTCTCTATAAAATCACGCATTATTTATTCACCCCTATTCTGCGTTTCGATTCAAATCGAAATTTTCTCCGTCCAGCAACTTTGGTATTCTGCGTTTCGATTCCGCTCAGTTTCTTTCGATTGTATGTATTCTGCATTACGATCGGAGCTCCGTTTTTCTCCGTTGTTTTTTTTGTTAACGGAGGGGTTTTCTTTGTTTGTATTTTTTTAGTTAAAAAGTTAAAAATTGAAAACATAGTAAATAGAAAATGAGATAAAATGTTCAGACACGATTAAAAAAAACAATTAATTATTTTATTTAATTAAATTAATTTTTTTTTTAATTGTTGATTTTGTATTACAGGTCAAAAACAATAACACCAGAAGAGTATGAAAACTTGGCAAATTTTATGGCATCTAAAGCAGACATCCCAAAATTAAAATCTGCTCCAACTCCGCTTTGGTAGCTACCTTCTGCAAAGAATTCTAAAGCGGCCACAACTCGGTCAAGCGGTGAAGAAAAAGTCAAAGAATTTGGCTGCACCTCATGAGCAAAAATGTCTAAAACATATTTGAACGCGTCTTTATTTAACCGAAATATCTTTTTAAATCTGTAAAAGAAAATTATTTTACAATATTTTAACATTTTACTTTTATAAATGGATTGCAACTGTCTCTTTTTCTTTCCATATTTAATAACAACACTATTAAGTTTTTTTTAATTATATACCTTTATCTTCACATTACATTTTTTATTTAATTTATTTATTTGTTTATTAAATTTCATCAAGAATTTATTTTTAATTAGGAATACATACAACTTTTTGTATTAAATTTGACATTTGTTTACAAAAATGATATCAAACTTGCTTATTTTGCTGTTTCATTTCCACATGCCACAGTGATGTTATTAATTGTGTAAACATTGTTGTCTTCTTCTTTTTCTTTCGATTCCGTTTTTTTGCAGAATACCAATTTTCGATCGCAACGGAACTGAATGCGGAGACTTAATCGAAACGCAGAATAGGGGTGATTATCTCTTCTTTGTCCTCACTCATTTTTATTAATTTAGCAGTAAAAGCTCTTAAAATTGTAACGCTACACTTCCAAATGAGTAAGACGAACGAGAAGAGAAATAAATCGCTCTCATACGCAACAAATACTTAGCCAAGTTATTCGTGGTTTATGATATGAAAAGCAACATTTTTAATTTGTATCCAACCGATTACAAGTAATTAACCAACAACAACCACAAACCCTCCACCGTATTTAAATTAAATTGACCAAATAAAACATCCAGTCGTAACATGTTTGTAGCGGTTATTGATTATGGTAATTCTTTCCAGAGAAAAAATTTCAATAAAAACAATTTTTAATAAACCTTTTAATGTTCTTTATTCAAAAGAAATTAAAATAAACAAATAAAATAGTCATGCATTAATTCAGCAGTGATCCTTAAAAGTTGAAAACATTTTTTTTTTTTTGATGGGTGAATGAAAAACTGCGCAATGCGCAATATGGAAACTTTTTAAATAAATATCAGAAATATCTTAAAATAAATTAAATTAAAAAAGTATATTTAAAATATGTAAAATAAAATTATAATACGATTTATATTAAATAATAATTAAGTTATGCAAAAATAAATTAATCCAATTTTTTTGTTTTTATCATTTGTAGTCAAAAATTTAAAGTGATTAGGGCTCAAAAGATAAGAAATAAAATACATACATAAAATACATGCAATCATTTCTACTATGGGAACATCCTTTAACACGTTGAGTGCCATGTGTACCGCCGGCGGTGCACACTTTTCTTTTAGTAGAGTGCCATGTGTACCGCCAGCACGGTGCACAGCTTCAGTTGGCTTCGGTTTAATATATTTTCTGTGGCACTACAGTAACGCTAATAAATATTAGGATATGCCACCTAGAGAAAGTATATTTTATTTCACTTTGAGAATTTTTACTGTATCTTTTATTTTAGATTAATTAAGAGCCAAAGGAAAATTGAAAACTGGAACTTTATAACGGCACCCTACTAATATATTTTTATTTTGTATGGTGGCACTCAACGTGTTAATTTTTAAGTTGTGTTAGGCTTGTTTTTATAGAAAGCCTATAAGAGAACCCATATAGGTACATACGTGAAAATTATGCCTAAATGTGGACACAATTTACTTTTTATTTTTTATAGGTACATACCTACCTACTTGTTATCGCGAACATAATCCTATAAACGGTATGTGAGTCTGCCTATTTAACGGTTTTAAAGAAGGTTTCATGTACAAGTTATTTTAGTTACAAATTACCAAAGATTCAAATGTAGTACTAAAAAACTAGTTCGGATAACTTTTTTTCAAATTACCGCTTCTAAATGTGATTCCAACTTTGCCGGTTCTAAGAACGTTACTTCAGAATCTTGTGATTATATTTGCTTAAGAACAAGTAATTAAAATTTTCATGGGAATAATATTTAAATGGAAAATTAAACAAGTTTTCATTTATTTCTTACATTATGACTATTGTAATTAAAAAAATAAAAATAATAATTAAAAAACAATATAGTAAAGGCAGTGCTAAAAATACTTTGTTGACAACGCTGCCTACAACTACAAGAAAAAATGCCTCGCTCTCTTAGTAATTTTGACCAACAATCTCTTGTTATTTGTTTGCTTTTTTTTCTTTCTTATCATTTACAGTACTCATTTTACGAAAGCTTTTCTCCACATACAGTATTTCATTGACAATGACAGCCAGTGTTGCCACTGAAATATATTATCCAAGCAAACGTTTCAGAAAAATCTACTAATATCTTACAATTTTTCTAACTTTTAAAACAAACATATTTTTGAATAAAATAAGAGTTCTTTTAAATTGTAACTCTTATTTTTAATAACGTTTATAAAGTATAATGTTATTCATTGCATGTGCTAATTTCAATTTCAGTTTATATCACAATTTGTTAACTTGAAACAACTTACTAGGTTTTTTCTTTTGCGGCTTGGTGCATGTAAATTGTTTGCAAGCTTATAATTTTTTTATGTGGAGTTCATGTTTATTCAAAAAAGTATCGGAAACTTTCTTTAAAACTCAACTCAAAACCTCCTCGTATTTTTGTATCGGCTGTATTGTATTACAACACAACAGCGTAAACTTGTTAATAATTTTAAATAATAATTGTGGTATAATTACTTCATTTTATATTTTGTTGGAAAGTTTTGTTAATGCCACACATGGGACATAACTCTTTTATTTGATTAATTCAAGAATATATATATTTTTTTAAAGTACGTACAAACTCATCCAGTTTAACGTAAAATTGTATAGTATTAATTGTATATAAATTTTGTCCTATTATTATTAATATTAAATTAATTAACTTTTAATAAATGAAATAAATAAATGTGACAAATTTTTGTAAGTTTTTATTAATAGACAGTTTAATTTCGTGTTGTAAATTTTTGTCATTTAGCAATACAACTATAAAACTAATACAATAAAATTTACCATATAAACAATAAACGTATGTAATAGACAATAATCTTTTTTATTTTTTTTTTTATCGACTAAGTTGAACAATTATAGTTAAAAATTTTTCAGACTGTTCTTTGGAGGAAATAATTATTTGCAACTTTATAATAAAAAAAAACTGAAATGGCAACGCCGTTGTCGGGTTTGATGCTCTAGAAAACGTTCGTCATCACCATTATCTTATTTTGTCAAGGTATTGGTGTTTAGATTTCATGGCGTTTACGTAGTACGTTTTTCGATTTGCGTCGTTTGTATTATGATTAAAATCATTTTGAATGTTTTGTTTTCATTATGTTTAACTTCTTTTTTTGTTGTTTTGTTTTGTTATTTAACACGAACACACAGAGTAAGAAAGGATGAAAAAGTAAAAAAGTAGAAATAAAATATGCCGGTTGGGATAGGGTTGCGATATCACCCTCATTATTATTGATGTTGGTAGCAAGGGATAGACAGCAATTCTTCATTATTGGAATTTTTAGTCTTAAATTGAATTAAACATTTCTTAAATGTCCAAATATTTTCAGATTAAAGAAAAGCAATTATAATTGATAATAGGTTTTAAGTGTTTCAGTAACTCTTTTATTTTTGCAATCTAAACATTCTTCGATTTTGAACAATTTTGAGATTCTTCAAATCTCTTTTGTGTTGTGTTTTAAAGACAAAGAATTGTAAACTTTTATTTTTCTTTTACAATAAAAAGTGTTAGAATAACGCTAAGTTTTTCTTGCATTTGTATTCGTTGGAATCGAACACTTTTTAACTTGATATTTCCTGAATTTTGACGACAATTTAAAATTAAAAAAAAGCCTTGTTAAACATTTGCCGAAAAGAGTTTACCTTTTAGGCATAAAAACGCCAAATTCTATTCTAAATATTCTAAAGTATTATTAAATTATCGTTTAAAGGAAGAGAAACCAATTTGCTAGATAATTTTACATTCATGTTCTGACAAACCCACGTGTCCAAATCGCAAAACGCTTAATTATGTAATCGAATATTTTTGCCTTAAAGTTTAATTGCAAAAAGTTTCATCAGTTCGTCGCAGTATATACTAGTGATTGGCAGAACAATATCGACACACCTAATTTATATTTTTACTGCCATATTAATAAAAATTAATAGTAATTTAAATATTTTTTGTTGTTTTAAAATACCTATATATCAAATACAAATTAATTTTTATAAATATGGGAGTTAAAATTTTTTAGTTATTTGATTTGCATTATATTAAATAAATAACGAGAATTTCAAAATACGGCGAACCGAATATGCTTTCAGGAATTGTTCAATGTGAAGAATGGCATTTGCGATTTTTTCCTTTGCTGGCATGCCCTTCATTATCTATTGGTTATTAAAAAAAATAGCAACAACATATTGGGCAGCTCCACCTTGTTTTTCCGGCAGACGTTTCACCTTTCTTTCGTTCTGAGCTTGAAGGATCAAGAAAAGAAAGACATTTAATCACTGTTGGCAAGATGGAAACTTAATCGTAGAAGAAGCTTAATACCTTTTATGAAATAGGTTCTCCAAAAATTGAAAAAAAAACGTCAGACTAAGCTTAATATCTAAAGCGGGAAGGAAACCAAATGTATGTTAATATAAGTAAACAACATAAGAAATAAAAACAATTCCCGTTATTTCTTTTTCAATAGATACATTCAGTAGGTATTATATAGAATAGTTTGTTTTCATGTGTGTAAATACGTGTGAATACATGTATCTACATATGAAACGTACCTATACTTAAATATGTATTTACTTATATTCATACAGAGTATGCATTTTGTATATTTATATATATGTATGAATGTATCTATCTATGTATGTACATTAGTTTGAATTTCCATAAAATCTCATTTTAATTTTGCATTGTAAAATATTTCAAAGAATAATAAACAAAAACTGCTGAAATCAATGAAAGACATAAACAATAAACAACATATTTTCGGAACAAGTTTTATATATGTACATACATATGTATATACATCCATAAATGCATAACTATGATTGTATGAATGTAGATATGTACATGCACATCTATAGATTTATGCACATGTGTAGAATTAATTTTTTTTTTCTTTTGTAATTTGTTTTTATATTTTTAACGTTCTGTTTAAACTTTAAAGCATTTTGCAAAGAAAACACACATCTAACAATAAATCAAGAACAAGGAACAAATCAGAGAAAAAAGAAAAACCAAAACACAGAACACAGAACAACTCGGCCATAACTCCGGCATATTTGGAAATAGTATGAAATTGAAACGAAAAATGTAGACGAAACAAAACAGCAAAATGTCAATGTCCTCACTGCTATACTCACAGACAATTCTACGCTTTACTCCAGTGTGAGTATGAATTCGGAAAATACGACAATAACAACAAAGCACCAATAACGCAAAACCGAGTGAAAAAGCTTCTGAGAGTATGTCAAAAAACGAAGTACTTATTAAAAACAAACATACAAATACATCAGAGATGGATAGTAAATGTTTTTGGAACGCAGACACCAACCGGCTTCTTGGATTGTAGGTATTTTTTTTTTTTTGCTGAAATTGAAATTTTTTTCAATTTTATTTATATTATATATGTATATTTTTAAATTTTGTGTTCATTGCAAATATTAAGTATGAGAGCATAAGTACCGTATATTTTAATGCTTTTTAAAAAATTTCAATTTTGGATCTTGAAATTTTTTATGAAAACATTTAAAAATATAATTCTTTATAATGAATGATTGGTATATCATTTTACTATTTACATCGAAGTGTTATATATAAGTTTATTAGATATTTCCCATCCCTGACATATCTACATACGTAAATTGCTTACGAGTGCCAGATACATTTTTTTGTTTCTTCGTGCTTTGTATATTGCGGTGTTGAATTTATCTGTTGTAATTGTATTCTCTTTATTATTCTATTTTTTTTTTTCATTTCTGTGTAAATGAATTTTTGCAAAAATAAATTTATTTTTAGTTCCATTTTGCTGGGCACAGTAGGGCCAGTCACAAAATACCGTATCTATAAGGCAATATATTTAATAAGTCTTAAAATTTCTTAACTTTCAACTTTTTCGAACATCCTTCAATTAAGTTATTTTTATATTTGATTCTTCTTAAGAGAAGACGAAAGAAAAAATATAAATTGAACTTGATAAAATATGTTTGAATAAATATACATATGAATAGGTACAAAAAATAAAATTTAAGTTCTTCTCCGTATTGTTCTTTAATTGTTATACAAAATAGTATTCAGTAAAACATATAAGTTTTGTACTTTAACAATTAATTGCTCTCTTGCAAAAAAAACAGTCTTAAGGAAGTTTTTTGAAAAAACTCAAATCTTTTTGAATTGTGTCGTAACCACTGTGCAGAATCATTACGGAATCTTAAATTTCTTTTTTGTTTTGTTGCAAAAATCAACAACATGTGAATATATGTTTCTTTGCAAATGCATATGTGCATACACGTGTATGCATGTTCATTTTCATATCGTCGATACACCTAAAGACGAAATTTTTAAAACAAAAAAAATATTTAATTAACTTATCTATTGAACAATCTTTTTTTAATTCTTATTTTATGGGAATGAATATTTCTACTGAATTATTGCATAATTTTCTTAAGGTTTCGTACTATAGAAGCAGCTTTATTTGGTCTTTTAATAAATGTGTTCTTTTTACAGGCGCAGCGACGTCACGTTTTGCAATTGCATACACATGTATACATAAATGTGTACTACATTTTTCGCTTATATTTTTTTATTTGTTGTTGATTTTTTTTAATTATTATTGTGCATGTTATTTATTATTCATAGCAAGAAATGAAATGGAATTGAAACAAAGTTCACACTTTCATGTAAAAAGTATTCAAATAAAATGCAGTAAAAATATTGCCATGACACTGTAGATGTGATATTTAAGCATTTGAAACAAATAAACACAAATAAAAATAAAATAACAAAATACGCTTTTTCAAATATTTGTAAAAAGCTTGTACCTACATACGTACATATCTACATACACATGTACGTGCGTGTGTTGAACTTGTGTTGCAATTTTCAGTATAAATTAAAACTTAGGCAAAGTTCCACTAGGAGCTTAATCTTTTATCATCCTTGGTGAAAAATAAACTTTAATAAAAGTAAACAACACTAAGCTGGGATAACAATCCTAAGCAAAACTTACAATTTTCGAAAAAAAAAAACTTTTCTTATGCACATGTATGTATATACATATACTTGTGCATATACATATGGAGATGTGGTTATACACATATGGTGAAGGGTATATGAAATTCTGCATTGCCGAATATAGCACTCTTACTTGTTTTGTTTGCCGTTGATGTTATTATGATGTCACGTACGTCATTTGTGTTTAGTCGGAGGCAAGTGGTTCCGTAATTTAAATTCAAAGCAAGATATGCAATGACGGTATTTACCGAACGGTATAAAATTTTATTTATAAAAGATTCATCCAAAACTCTTTATATTTGAAAGGAATTTATTTGTAAAGGAAGTTCGCATATCTATAGTTGTATCTAACAGACACCTCCATTTTGTGTCACATACGATATATCTATATTTTTCTCGATATTTTGGACCACAGGATATCAAATGCGCCTATTTAGTTTTTAAACTTATTACCGTCTAAATGGAACATAACGTCCTTATCATTTCTCAGGTATGTACTTTTTATTGGCAAAATTTATTCCAATCTATAGCTTTTACGTATGGTCCCACGGAAACACCCACATGCGGATTAAATATTCAGCTATCGAGTTACCAAGAAAGGATTTACAAAAAATGTTTTTTTATTTTGAAAATGACTGTTTGTTTTTTAGTCTATTTACAAAATTTGTTACTTTCTTTGTAAGTATAGAAAAAATTTATATATATTGTTACGAATATAAGATCTGGCAACTCCTGTTGTTGTTATCCGTATGAGCGTGGTGAATAAGTTAATTCAACTAATGGTGTGTCTATAGAATAAAAACCACAATTAGCTAACAAAAGGGAGCAGCCTTAATAGCTGCGTTGGTAGAGGTACTGCAAAACATGAGGTCCTGAGTTCGATTTCGCATTCGGACATGCGTGAAACGGAAAATAATAATTGTTATAAGCAATTAAAAATTAAGAAGCAGCAGTACAAACCTCCCGAGAGGCAAAAGACAATTATTGTGTGAAGCCATGGCTGATAATTTAGTTAAGACGTCCAATTTAATATAAGAGTAACAGATAATTGTTAAGAAGCTCTCTAAAATAAAAAGTAAGAACGGTAGCGGTTAGCGCAGAAAAGTGTAACAGCATAACAACAGTGTATGGCAGACGTGTGTTGTGGCTATTGGATTAAAGGAGATGACTGGCTTGGATAAAATGAGTAGTGGAGATGTGTGTGGATGGTTAAGATTACTAAACAAGGCATCGAGTAGTTCATGTCTCGCCGGAGTAACACAGTAGTGTAGCGTGGATGGCTGCATTTGTAGTAATAACGCATGTTTAGTAAATACGAGACCAAGGGTTCACAAGACCGGTAGGATGAAGAACTATAGCCAGAGAAAGCCATTAAATGTTTGAATACAGAATAATGAGCCACAGTGGTAATTACAATCAAAAGAATCCGTACGTTTGTTCTAAAAGGGAAAAACGTAACAATATAATTTCGTTGTATAACCGGATGTACATATGTATATGTTCAATTCTCTTTTCGGAGCTTTCTGAAGCCGTCTGATATCGCAGAAAGCTGAAATTTGGCATAGTTAAAGTACATTTGCTATGCTGGTGCTGGACGGAGCCAGATTTTTATTTTCGGTTGGTGGGCGGTGGGCAGGGCTTTGGAATTTTGGTAAAATCCTCTAAATTCTTCCTATGATATTTTTAAGGAAACCTTTATATCATCCATACAAAATTTAACACATTTAAAGCACTCTGGGTGAAGAAGACTATAAAATTTTAAAACATATTTTGTGCCTGGCAAGGATAGGCTTTGTGACTGGTCTATATTAAACTACAAATATAATAAAAAAGTTTTTTTTTTAATAAGCTCTTTTTGATCGCTTAGGAGATGCTTTTATCCTTTCAAAAGGTGGCACCCCTGTTAAACACAGTTAAAAAAAGAGAAAACTGATACAAGAAAAATTTAAAAAAAAAAGATTTATTTTTGCTTTCTGCTTGTAATTTAAAATTTACTGGTCCAGTAAATCGGAGCTTGAAAAACTTAAAACATTAAAATACACGTAAATACATACATATTCATATTTAGATATATGCATACATTCATACACATATGAATATGTGTGTGCGCTCTTTTGAGTAAATCTAAAAGTACGCATACACGACTCCGAACTCCAGATTATCGTAGCTGAAAAACTATATTTTATTAATAAACAAAGTTTAATTACTCACTGTATTTAATATACAAAGAAAGAAAAGTCTTAACGAATTTGTTCATTCTACAAGCAGATTACAACTATTGAAATACGCCCTATTAAACCGCAGACGTGGAGTAAGCAACGAAATTTGTAACCATTTACGTTAATAACTTTTATAACTCAATCAAAAACACATGTTGGTTAACGAAACAACAACAAACAAAAAAAACAACGTTAAACTCCAAATAAAAATAGGAAATTTTAAATAAATACATTTGTTTAAATATTAGAAACACAAACACAAAAATGTATTTTAATTTCAAATTTATTGTTCTTTGTCTAACATTTTTAATTTTAAGTTTAAACGAGTTAAAAACAAAATGAATATTTAATTATTAAATGTAATTTTTTAAGGGATATTTCGAATAATTTAGGTAATTTGTTTTAGACGCACATTTTATATGGTTCTTTAAATGAATTATTGGTTGGTTAAGGTTTAATTGGGTACGTGTTATATTCTGTTGAGCATGATATTTTGCTAATAACATGGCTTTGAAATATGCTAATAATTGCTTTTAGTTTAATAAACATACATATTTTTTAACACACATATACACACTCACATTCACATACATACAGTAGGGAATAGATACATTAGCAATTTTTGTTTACTGGTTAAAATCAAATTAATTTCTAATTAGTTTTGCCTGACATAAAATAAATTACGAACTTTGGTGAAAGAAAATAATTATAAAAGGCTGATTTATTAAAAAAAATAAAAATATTTTAAAAACAAAGTTTAATGTGCCGCGTCATCTTAGCTTCGACGGTATTGACAGGATTTGGGCCCTCTATTTTTTTTCTGTCGAAGCCATCATCTTCTTGTAGTTAAACAGAGACAGAATTATGAATACACACTAAATTAAATTCGAATTATAAAATCAAATTATAATTACAACAGGCAACCAGTGTTACCAGATCTTAAAAAATTATAAAATTTAAATATTAAAAGGGTTTTAAGCTTTTAACATCAATAATTTTCAACTTTTAAATAGAGTAATCCACGGAGTTAATATTTGTGGGTAAGGCAAAAATTTGGAAATAATAATTAAACATAATTAAAATAAATTAATTTCATAGAAATTTATTTTGATAAAGTACTAAGAAAACAGCACTTGCCCCTACTGCAAATAACGTTGTAGCTATGATCGCATTTATATGGAACTCAATGCGAAGGAATAGTTGACTGGTTGATAACATAAGAAAATAAAATGGACAAAAATAATTTCATTTTAGTTGACAGCCTTTCTAATAAATATAATCGCCGTAGTCGAGCTCGACTGCAGAATGATTGCCCGCCGCCAGTTATCTGATAGCACTGATGTCGACTATCGACGAACATCGACAATTCAAATACAATTTTAGTATCGTGACTATCGACTGAATAGTCGAACTTCAACTTTATATAAATTAATATCGAGCAGATTTTGTGGTTGACGGTAAAATAAAAAACAATAGTATTTTTGTAAAAATAAAGAAAAATAGAAATAATCTAAATATAAAAATTATCATCAAAATGAAAGCGATAAATTTTCACAAATTGAGGCCACGGTAGAGCACCCGAAAAAAATTTTAAAGGGGTTTAGTAAAAGGAATAAAAAAGATTGACTTAAAGCCAGAGTGAAATACGCTTGTTAGAAAACTGAACAGCCTGTATCCACCAATTTATGAGACTGAAATGGATGACAAAATGGCAAAAGTACATTTTTTGTCTTCTAACGAAAACTTACATTATATTTCACATAGAAATTGTATTCAATAAGCAGGAATGTGGTATTAAGAAGAGACTTGAAGAGCCCGTAGCGAAACAACGAAATTACAAGGAGGGACAAAGGGCTTTGCTATCGGAAATCAACAACACTCCATTACCACTACCATTACTCAGTCAGTAACTCCTCCAATTGAAGAGTCAGGAAATAAAATGTATGATTGGAAGTTAAAAAACTTTTGCCTACATCTAAACGGACCGCAAACAGCTCAAGGGCACAACAATCGAAACGAAAATCAAATCGTTCCTCTGTTCACAAGAAAAACAGATTATTTCTCTAAAAACCAGAGCAGACTAACATTCAAAAAATGCTATATAGTGAGGATTTAGAAACCCTTAAATGTTAAAAAAAAACACAATAAAAAATCTGTGATTGAAAGTGTTTTAAACAAAAGCAAAAGAAAAGCTGCAACTCGAAAAGAAAAATTAAAATTGACCAAAGAAAAATTGAAATTTACAAAAAAAAAAGGTTCGCTATGGAAAATTGAAACACAAAACTATGTATATACATATGTGTGAATACATATAATTTAAATTGAAAACAATACAATTTTTACAAAATAACGTTCTAGTGTTTATCTTGTTGTTAAAAAAATCACAAATATATATTTTTTTTCTAACAAATCGATCTATTACAAAAAAAATCGAGTTGATCTAAGTCAGTGATGCCTAATTTAAGTCGACTCGACAACAAGGCCGACAGTTGAGTAAATCGACACTCGACAGCGTCAATAGAGACGAATAAATAAGAATGTTAAATCCAGCAGGCAGAGGTTTACGATGACGTCGCCGAGATTGAAATTTTAATAGGTTTAAAATAATTACCAGTTGGAAAAGTGTATTCCATCAATTTAATGTATTTCATTATGTTTTATTTTGCAATTATTAAATGCAACATTTTCAATTAAATGCTTGTGACTTGAAGTTCGTTTTGTCTATATCTTAGGATTGAATTCACATTTGTTTTTGTTACATTAAATTTATGTGCATGTGGTAGATACGTATACATACACCCATACACATTTTGGTTTTGATTTTATTTTCTCTTCTTTTATTTTTGCTTTACTCATCACGTAAATATTTCGTTGTTTCGTTACTTACGATGATGGTAATTTTATATGGCCTACTTTCACTTTCATTTTCTATTTTATCATCATGTTTTTTGTTTCTTTAATGCATAAAATGAAAAAATAACAAAAATTAAAATCGAAAGTATTGAAAAAATAATTGAGAGTTCATAATTATAAATTGCTGAGCCTGTGTGTTTAATGTTAACCCTTTACGGCGCAAGAACGCCAATTTCGTTAGTTTTTGGTTAATAGTTGGTAAATAGGCTATTATTATTGGAAAAGTTAATAAAAAATTTTTTAATAATAATTAAGATTGTATTTATTGAAAAAAAATTATATGTTGCAGAAATGCAACATTGCAGAAATAACTCTAAAAAAAAGGTTGAAATTAATGGGTATGAAAATTTTTAAAACAGTTGTTCTGCTTATTGTAGCACAAACTAATTCCGCATTTTTCGCAAAATGTTTGCGTTTAGCCTTTGCATTCTGGAAATTTGCATCTCATCCGTTTATCAACCCAAACTGGCCAGTGGCCATATTGGTCGAACCTGACATCATTCGTTTCAAATCGTTTCGACGACATTGTCTCTCGAATCGGCGCAAAGCTTATGTTTGCTGACCAATTCATTTTTACATTTGGCATATGAACTACTGACATATAATTTACGATACCTATGAACTGACGTATCTTTTGACTGGATGCATTTACAGGCTTATTGGCATCTTTCTGAACAGAGTATAAATTAGTCTGGTCGCTTATGAATTCGATAATGTCCTCAGTAAATAAATACGAAAATGCTTCAAATGGGGTATCCAAGCAAAGTATTTCTGGAGGTTACATCTCAGATCCATGAGATGTCGTTTTAGTCTTAGGCACATGATTAGACAACTCTGAAGATTCTTCAGTAGTAGTAGTGTGAGAAGCGGTTACAGAAGGGAAATCCTTTGCAGTTCTAACGCTCTGAATGTTGGTGGATGCAATTGAAAGATTGTTAGATGCTTCTAATTCCTCATCAGAGCTTTCATTCACAATCGCCTATAACTCATACGTTGGATCGACAGCATCATCGTCATCAGAAAAATCCAGGCCATCTTCACTGTCTTCCCATTGTGATATAGAATAATTTCTAGGTCCTTAGTAGTTAGATTATGCGATTTACGACTCATTTTTCTACTGAAGAAGAAATATTCACAATGATCAAAAATAGTCAAATAATACATCTCAACAGGCAATGTTGCATATGTGCAACAAACCAAAATCAGTATAAAACGTAAACGAAATTGGTTTTGCAAAAAAGTATGTAATTGATTATTAAAATATATCCTCTTACCTTTCACTCACACAAATTTCAATAGTCAAATACCACTATTACTTCTAAAAAAAATAGTTCGAAAAAGAGTTCAAAGAGCCCACAAGAGGTTGGTACAAGAGTATAACTTAAATGAAATTAATACAAAACTGTTGCTGCCTATAAAGCTTATTAGTTTTTAAACCGCAAGAATGCTATGTTGCCAAACTGCAACATCGCCTTAAATTGGTATACAACCATACGTAATATTTTTATAGTTACTTTAAGGGTATGTTGCAGAAATACAACATGACGCCGTAAAGGGTTAAGCCGAAAATTTAATTTATAATTTTTTTTACATAATTTTGGACGATATTTTTTGAGTTTTTTTTACATATCTAGAAAGCAAGCAGTATTAAGGTGAGCTAATAATATTAAAGCTGGATACATAAATGGGTGTCTGCAGAACATTCCATTACATACTAAGATATATTTTTGTATTTCTTGGAACTCAGCGCACAGAGGGGATATTTTGCCTATCTAGCCGGACATAAGAGCAAAAATTAAATTAAAAAATTCTGCATCGTGTAGTGAATTTTCAAGGCTTTTGACTGAGATTTGTCGTTTTGGGACATTGTTAAAGTCAGAAAAGTTGGATAAATCGCATACTTTTTTGTTGCCTTTATGAGGTTTTCAGAGGTTTGCAACATATTTTTTGTGGCTAAATAAATAAAGATCTTATTTACTTATAGGAATTTTTAAAATAATTTTATTTAACATTTTTTTGTTCTAAATAAATTAATTGTTATAATTTTAAATAAAACTTTATTGTTGCAATCATAAATAAGCTATAAATAAAATACTATAAAGTAACAAATTATAGAAATATCTTTTTATTAATATTTTTGAAGGCGGGAATTGTTAAGGCATTCGAAAGCTTAATAATGAATAATTTTAGGAAATTGGAAAAAAATTAAAAAAAAAATCACAGGGACGTTTTAGGCGTATTTAATCCATTTCATTGAATATTTACATTCTTTTTTTATTTTATTTCTCCGCCCACAAAAAGGGGCGAGGCTAAAATGGCATTTTAGAATCTCTTGAGGTCAACTTAAAGTTTCTGAACATTCTTTTACCTTAACAGTTGTAATTGCATTTTCAGAGGTAGGATTAGTTCTCCTAAGTGGAACTTTTTTCTACCTGGTCCGATTTTTCTTGTTTTCTAGCTTTAACAGTCTATGACTACAACACGTTTTCTTGTAAAGTTTTATTAATTTAGGGGCACCCAGTAAATTTTTAAAGCCAATATAAACTTAAAAACAAGTAAACTCCGGCTAGATTGCTAAAATACCATTATGTGCGACATTGCCTGAACCACTTCTTTAGTCTTTCCAGTCAATAGTCAAACGGATAACCCTTTATAGTATTTTGTCCACACTGGACCTCAAAAAAAATTAATTTTTAAAACCGAAAGAGTAATTCGAAGTCTAATCTCTGAAAAGGCACTCATCTATCTCTGTTTCAAATTAAATTTAATTCGGTATAGTCGCTTAACCATGATTGCTGCATAAAAAAAACAAAAAAAATAAAAAAAATATATAAACTTACAAAAAGGTTTTTTATAAATTTATTATATTAGGCATTAGATTTCTTTGATAAGATATTTTAAATTGAGCAATACAATTTTAAGTTTCTAATTTAGCCAGGCAGGCAGATCTTATTTGTGCCTCAACGTGATCTAATTATGTTTTACTTTAACGATGTTTTTAGATAATATTCAGCATTTGAATGCAGAAAAGTTTTAGAAAACGAAATCGTAATGTTTGCATTCGGCTGCTCCGATCTTTCTCATATTTTATAACCAGCACTAAAGTCGAAAACAAAAAACAAACGAAAAACAAAAAAAAAAAACATTCAAAAAAAAATTCCAATGTCACGTTGGAATTCAATGTTTTGTTCAAGTTCTTTGTGTTTTAATTGAGTTTTGTTTTTATGGTTAAGGTTTGTTTAGTGTAGTAATTCAAAACTTCAATCTTCAACACGAACTGTAATTGAAGACGAAGACAAAAACGTAGTGCAATGTGAATAAATTATTAAGATTTTCAAACATAAAAAAATATTTACAAACCCGTATAATTTTCCAGTTAGGTAACATTTTAATTGTATAAATGATACCAAAACTTAAGTTAGATATTAGTTACGGTCTAATTATGAGACGAAAATAACATGAATTTATTAATAAATTAATGTTGACATACATTTATACGTACAAGTGCAGCAAATAGGTCGTCAGTTGTTATGTCTGTGTGATGACACCCAGAATTCAGGCAGAGGAGGGTAAAGTCTTTATTAAATTATAATTAACAGTGCAACAACTTTCGCTTGGCCAAGAGAAGCTTGATTGATTCATTTTATGTGGACTCGAAATACCGGTCAACTTCTAGCTTTAATTCTGAAATGCCTGTAACATTTGGAGATTTGCTCAGATGGACTTGCTTTCTTCTATACCGTCACTGGCAGTGACATGAAAGGGACAAACAGACGACACTGAAATCGTAATGGAGAGAGCGAGAGGTTAAGGCTGACAACTCTTATAAATGCATCCTAGTTCAGTTACGAAAGAGAAAGAATACCCGAGAGAGCCGCGGAAGGTGGTCCTTTTAGCATCTCAAGGGACGAAGAGGCTAATCTCTAAGGTAATCTCCGGTGAAAACAACTTCGAAAAGAATAAAAACACAGACACGATAAAAACAAGAAAGGAAAATATTTTTCGTGCAGTACAGACATGCCTGATCCTAAAAGTAAGTACATAGAAGTTGAGGTTAAAGGACAGCTGATTTAGACAAAATTTAAGCTCAAACTTTATTCAAAGAATTATTGAACAGGAAGGAAAAAATTTGATTATTGTGCAGGTGACTGCATAGTGAGATACAAATTGAGGCTGGTCCTGAATTGTTGTGTGCATATTTCGAAAAATAGTTGGTGGACTGGTGGAGTAAGGAAATATCTTTGTTCATTAATATTCATCCAGTAAACCGAAGAAATCAAGAAAAAAAAACTTAATCACTTAATGGCAAAAATCAGTTTTCATCAAGATAATAGTTGAGATAAATTTGATGTCAAAGAATGCACTACTTGGTTTTCGAATTGTTGCCACTTGCAACTTTTACAGCAGATTTGTCAATGAAAATTTTTATTTTTAATTTTCTCGCTTCGAAGAAAATATGAATTTTGTTGAATATAAAGTACTGTTGTTAAAAAAAATATACCTTTTATAAAAATTGGTTTGTCCAGTCGATTGATTGAATGCGGTTTTGAATTTGCGAAAATGCTTTTGTTCGGAAAAACATTTTGGCTAAGAGTTTTCTGCCTGCCATAAAAAACATAAGTTTCGTGAAATGTATTTTTGTATATTCTATAGATTTATCCACAGAAAAGAATCTTGTTTGTCTCGTTTCTTTTATCTTAGCAATAAAAAAATGTGGCAACACCGTTCCGTTTAAAAAACAAATTTAATTTAAGCAAAAAAAAAATGTTCGTAATGAAATCATTTCTCTCTCTCTCCTAATCACTAAGAGAGACGCTTAACTACATATAAAGAAAGTTTTTTGGACAAAACTTTTGTGTAAAAAGGATGGGTGAACTCACCTATTGCCAGACTCGTTATTTAAATGGATATTATTATATAAAATGCAATAATAATAGTAATAACAAGAAAATGAATTGTTTTGGCTCTGTTGTTGTCTTCTTGGCTGATATTCTCTTTTATTAATATTAAAATTATATTCTTCAACGCCTTTTGTTATCTAAATATTGTTTTAATTACAATTTCTTCTTCAACTAACAATTAAATTGGTATTTACTGATTAAATTACAAATAATACACGAATACAACTTTATCATAAGCAACTGTAACTGAAGCTACTGAAAACAATTTAATTACGTGCATTTATTTTTTTATTTAACAAACACAATGATTTTCTTTTTACTTTATAAAAAAAACTTTCACTTTCAGTGATTGCAATTAGAAAATATCTACTAAACCGCAAGCATAAAAAAGTGTTGCCGACTTGCCTGCTGGCATTGCAATAAACAACCAAACAGCCATTTACAATTACGATTTTATTAAATAAATGATAAATTTTTAAATTATAAATTAACGTTTATTTAATTAAATGTTTGCTCGAGGCTCTCCTTCAATCTTTTATTATGCCCTTCACCACGAAAATGATATAACGGTATATGTATATAAGTTTGTCATTCCGTGTGTAATTTCTACAATATCAATTTCCGATCCCGTAAGAAATATATATTCTGACTCCTTATGCATTGCGAAGTCGATTGAGCGATTTTCGTCTGTCTGTCCGTGTTATTGTTCAAATCAAATTTGCCTCGACAAAAAAAAAAAATAAATATGTCAATTATATTTTAATTTATTTTTCAAGCACAAGATCTTTTTATTTTTTATTTTTTCAATATTTCGCCACTCCTTTGTGTAGCATCATCAGGAAAACCAAATATTTATTTGAACATAAAATAAAACATATATAGTGTCGAAAGAGGTGCTATAAGAAATCAGCATGATCAGTCCATATCCTTCGAGGCAGCAGGCAAAACACCACAACTACCTCTAATTTTTGCATGTCATTTGGAACAATAAAGTAACTCCAATGAAAAAATATATATATGGGACGATAGAGAATTAAAAAATAAGAAAAAAACATCAAGTGAAAAAATTGGCGCTCACCCATATTTTCCGAGTTACGGGGCTCTAAATTTTAAAATTTCTTAAAACATCTATATGGGTATCATTAGCTTAACCCATTAAGAGCAGATGGAACTTGTATGTAAAATTATATGTATGCGGTATAATTTTTTTTTATTTTTTAATTCTCTGTCACCCCATTATTTGCTTTTTTGATTGGAGATACTTCACTAAGCTAGATTCTATGAGGTTGAATATAGCACTCTTACTTGTTTTTATTTAGAATTTAGAAAGCATGATGGCGCTAGAGTAATTTTTTGTTTGTTTTTAGTTGCTTTTGAACAAGTTGATTTAAAATGATTACTTTTGTCAATGAAAAACAATAGATCATTTTTATCATTCGTATACGTGAATAAATTACATAAAATAATAATTTTTATAATTTAAATTTTATACACATAAATAAAATGTTAACATGATATATTTGTTTTGAAATGTTTCCACGGCTCAATACTTTATGAAGCGAGTGCACTTTGGCAGGGAGATTATTTTTTAATTGTTATGGACAAGAAAATTATTCAAAAAAAGTTTGAAAAATTTCTTTAAAAACTATAAAGTAATTTTAAATATTTGTAATTGTTATAAATTTCCACTGGGTTTTAAATCATTATACGGCAACGCTGCAAAAACAGAACGTTTATTAAAAATTGTCTGTAAATAAAGAACTGTTTTCACTAGAGTACCAAAACAACAATCAAAAAATGTTAAATAGCCACGATAATAATTGGAATTTGAAGTAAAAACAAAATATTTGTAAAAATAATTTAAAATTCACAAAAATCAAATATTCATAAAAATTAAAAAAAAATTTTCCCGGATATTTCAATCTGTATTTCAATTCATATATAAAAAAAACTTACAAGACTGGCCGCTTTTTATAAAAATTTTCTAATGCATCCAAAAAAAGTGTATTATGTTATTGAACATTTTTCCTGGCTGTTAAAATAAATAGATGACTTTCTGACTTCAACATCTTAACGCCTAACTCCCTAATTTGACCCTTTCGCAACTGTAGCTTCGAAATATTTTTCTTTCTACTAAAAGGTTTGTTTGCTTTTTTATTGTCAACTTCTGTAAGTGACATTCTTATTATTATTTTAATATTTATAACTTTAAGCGCGAGTGATCATTGTGATATTTTTGTCATATTGCCAATGTGTCGAGCCCAAAGATTTGGTTGTAAAAATTGGAAGAAACAAATATTAAATGAATCACATGATTTAGATTATTTTATTTTAGATTTTTCTGCAACAGTTGGTTTGGTTGTATTTCATACAACATACAAATTACAACAGTTTGTGAACTGAGTAAATGTGTAAAGAGTTTGAAATTATTTATTTGATCTTTACATTGGCTTTTTCACTACATGGTAAATTAAGTTTAACAAATTTTTAAATTACATTGTGAAATTTAATTAAATATGTAAATATTATTAAACAGTAAACTTTATAATCAATATATATATTTATTAATTTATATTTTTGAAATCGGTTAATTTCTTTACAAAAACTTACCCTGCATTTTCGGCTGCAGCAATTGACATGTGGTGTTAGGGCTCATCTGTCAGCTGCAGCGTAGATAAGCCCGTTTAGTTATTCTTGAGTAATTTAAAAGTAAGTTTTAAAGAAACACAAAATATTATTTACACTTTTCACACGTATTGTTTTAACTGAAAAGAGAAAACATTTAAAACGTTAATTGCAATCATTTTCAGCAAAATATAAATAAAAATTAAAGATTAAAAATAATAATGTTTGTATTTAATTTTATTCCTAAATGCTCTTTATAACAATATGTAAAAAAATTAATATTCGAATAGGAGTATACTTAAAGTGTCACAAATTGCTATCCTTTTTAAGTAAAAACATGACCACCCTACCTGTTATCGCTACCATGTCTCTTCATTTGTTATAGGGATCAATCTATCTGGAAAAGTATAGCCAGACACTTTTTTGCGGAAGTTTCATTATTAATAGCTACTAAAACAACTGATAATAAAACAAAATACAATTAGAGGGTGGGTGTCCCCATAGAGAAGTAAAAAACACTTAAACTTATACATTCTCCTACACGCAGAAAAAAAAAACATGGTTGTTATATAGTTACAATAACCATATTATGTTCTTTGTAACAATGTATAGTTGCGGAGAACCAATTATAGTTATTTTCGCCAAAACTTTAGTCACGATAAACATTTTTTGTTAACTTTTAACAATTATATGGTTACTGTGCACAAAAAATGCATCATGAATGGTTTTAACTTTTAAATTTCAACCACAACCACAGTTTTATAACTTATTAAAAATAATATAAAATATTTAACCATAATATATTATTATTAATCAAAGTGTGGTTAAAAGCAACAGAACAATGTTTACGTTTAAAAAAATTTTGTTCTGGTACTTGACAGTTTAGTCATTTTTCTGGTATGTCAAATTTGAAATTGTTTTTATTGTAAAAGAAATTGAAAAAAATAAAACTTTATGTACAAAATAAATAATTAAAAATAATATGCAAAATACGAAAATAAATCAAAAGGGAACCAAAAATTTTAAAAAAGTTGAAGTTAATATGTATGTATTATTGTAAGCATATAAATCTTTATTTTTGTGTTTGAAGCGTAATTGTGAAGTCATTTATTTGTTATTTTAAACAAATAATTGATTTTTTATGAATTTATGTTTTCAAATAATTTTTATGACAAATCGTTAATAAATAAAACAATAATTAGTTTTTTATATCAGGAAAATTTTGCACTTACGAGACTATATTATAATTCAATTATATAACATGACATTTTCAGCAATATTATTATATTTTAATTTAACCATTTAATGTGTGTATTTGAACATAATTATGTTTATACTTTTGACAACAATATGGTTGCAAATGCAACAATATTATGTTTTGTTAGCAACCATATAATGCAACCAAATTATGTTGCTCTTAGATTATGGTTACCTCAACCATATTTCTTCTTTGCATGTATAAGGGCAGTTTTAAAATAAGCAAGTAAGAGTGCTATATTCGGCTATGCAGAATCTTATATACCCTTCGCCATATACATATGTAAATCCAATCAAAAACCAATTAAAAAATAAGAAAAAAAATTAGTACTACATATATGTACAGATTTTACACAAAGATGTCATCGGTTCTTCATGGGTTAAGCATTTTGTAAAATTATTAGTATTTCCTTAAATATCTCATCAAAAGCTTTTAAATGATATTCATATTGATGTTTTAAAAAATATTAAATTTAAGAGGCCTGTTACTCGGAAAATATGGGCGACCGCCAATTTGGTTCCCTTTCTAGTTTTTTTCTTATTTTTTAATTCTCTAACGCCCTATATATTTGCTTTTTTAATTGGAGTTACTTCATTGTTCCAAATAATATGGAAAAATTAGAGA
The DNA here is from genome assembly GCA_916610165.2 of Gymnosoma rotundatum. Taxonomy (NCBI): domain Eukaryota; kingdom Metazoa; phylum Arthropoda; class Insecta; order Diptera; family Tachinidae; genus Gymnosoma; species Gymnosoma rotundatum. The sequence continues at coordinate 1,694,722 of OU744337.1, forward strand.
TAGGCGTGGTGTTTTGCCCTCTACGTCTGAGAACATGGACCGATCTTGCTGATTTTCAATAGCGCCTCTTTCGACACTAAATCTGATCGATTGGCGTATTTAAAATTTTTGTTATCAACACTAACACGGATGGAGAGATGGACAGACGGACATCGCTCAATCGACTTTGCTATGCAGAAGAAGTCAGAATATATATACTTTATGGGATCGGAAATGGATATTATAAAAATTACAAACGGAATGACAAACTTAGTTATACCCTTTTTCCAATTTTTGTGGTGAAGGGTATGAAAATAAGAGGAGTCTAACGGAATCTGTAGTCGTTAGTTCTGTGTAATTGCCAAGCAATCTGTACCCTTTGGCATTCGCAAAGAAGATAAAAGACTGCCTACGAACTGAGCTAAGCTCATCTACGCATATAATAAAACTGTAACGGATCGTTCTGTAAATGACATATATTTTTTAAATTTTGGAATTTTTGTCTGCCTGTCTGTGTTCGTATCACGTAAAAACTACTGGATGGATTTGAACAAAATTTTGTGAGGAAAAAAGAATACTCTTCTTTTCCTAAAAATAGGGGATTTCGTTGAGGAAATAAAGATACAAAAGCGGAAGCACCCAATTTAACTGGTACAATGGCACCAAAACAGTAGTTAGTACATTTTATTCTTGAAGATGGAAAATTTTCAACACTGTCTACAGAACTCTACAATAAATATTTAAAAACACATTTTTCTAAAATTGAATTTAGAAAAAAAAAATTAGAAATGACACGCATACGAAGTCGTGGACATTGCTAGTTTAATATAATTTTATTTAATTGGGCTAAAATTCTTAACGGTATAAAAAATGTGTATTATATTCAAACCTAAAAAAAACAATATTTCGTTCAGTCAAATAATATTAACGTGAGTATAAACGAAGTATAAAATGAGAAATAACAATTAACTAATTTAAACAAATTTTAACTCAAATATTTACATATATTATGGGCCTATTCTGAAAAATAAGTGTAAGATTACAAAAAGTGTCATTGTTTACTTCGCATGTAAATAAATTAAAAGAAGAAAATATTATAAAAAAGATATTTTTTTAAATAATAAAAATTATTCTCATGCATGAATGCCAAAACAAGTTAAGATTCACATTTCAGTTTATTTAAGAAATATGAGAATTTTAAAAAAAATTTATGTATATTCAACTGAGTATTGAGTATGTATAACAAATTTGTTGAAACATTTAAAAATCGACAAATGTTTCGGAGTTTTCTTATTGTAAATGTTTGGTGTTAAATGTTTGTGAAAAGGTGTCTTGAGTTCTAAAAGAAAAACGATTTTATGTACAATTTACAGTAAGTTTCGTTATCTTTGGCGTTAATTGTATACATGCAGTGGTCCGCATTTGTAGGCAAACGTAAAACAGATTCGTCATCCAGAGGGTCATACTGATATTAAGTGGAACATGGTTTAGGTTTCCTTCTTTTTTAGTACAGAAGAGACAACCGCAAAAGAAATATTAATGCGTTAAAAACATACGCAGAAGATAAATAAAATAATAAAAATGAAAAACGCACAAAGAATTATAACTGCAATTATTCCTATGAACAAAATATTGCAGAAAGAAGAAGAGAAATAAAAAATATATGGTAAACAAAATTAATGTCTGACTGGACTTCAGATCATCATTTTTCTATAAATGCCAGGAAGACTATGGCAATTTTTTTAACCCCTATGATCGATTTCTCTTAGATTTAGATATTTTTTATTAAAGACGTAAAAATTGATTTTCTGGATCGGAAAAGTTCTTGGGAATTATCTTGGACAGAAGACTTAATTTTGAATCTGATACTGATCTAATTGTTGGCAGCATATTAAAAATAGTTTTTCCATTTTATGTTAAGCATCGATTGGCTGGCTTGTCGTCTAATGATGTCGCAAGTTTTATACGGACTTGAGGTTATTCCGATATAAACACAAAATAACGAAAAATATATTCGCGACTCATAACACAACCTTTACCATGCCAACCACGATACAGAAGAGACAACATCTAATAAATTTGGGAATATATAAAAAATATTTGATATTTCAGGCAACGTGAAAAATTAATTTCAACGCTAAATTTTGCCACACAAGAGTGGAACATGATGATGCTGCTTTACATATTTGGCAACCCTTTACACATCGGTATCAGCAAAAACTGGTGTTTTTGTTGTCCGTGTGTGTATAGAGAGCTGAATTAGTTGTTATTTCCACCACTAACATAGTGTGGATTAAAAAGCAAATTTAGCTGCTTCAGAGTTCAAATCCCAACAGAGCTTAGAATAGAAAGAAAAATAATTTTTGTCGTGTAGCTGCAGAGCATATAAAATATAATATTATATTCTATAAAACCTCCCGAAGTCTTGGCTAGAAAAAGGAAAAGAATTGTGGTGTAGCCACGGTAACTGAATGGGGAAAGGCGCCTGTATATTAGAAAAGCAGATAATATGGGAAGCTCTCTGTATAATAAAAACAAAAAAAAAATGAATCAAACCTCGACGAATCCATAGAAAGAAAATTCTAACATAAAACTGTGTGGTTGTCGTAGGACATCGAGCAGTTTGAGTTTTACCAGAGTAGCCCAATGTCGTGAACTGAAACACTGAGTAAGTTTGTATAGGAGCATGTTTAGTAGACAAGATATCATGGTAAAAATTATATTTGACATATCTGTGTTCTTTACATCCTTGAAAAAGATCTGAACTTTACATCTGAACTGAAATAAGCTAATTTATCCCATTTAGAGCAATGATAATCTAAGAGAAATCCCAAACTTCCTGAAAAGTATTGAATGCAAATTAATCTGGAGGCGTAATATTTTGTGAAAATGGAAAGAGGGTTACAGAATCTATATATTGGTTCTCTTTAAACTGCGTAATTATCTATTTTAAAATTTTCTTTCCTTCAATTTAAAATGAAGAAAAAGATTCAACACTCGCGTATAACGAATTGCCATTTATTAGCATCAAGAGTTTTGCTCACTAAAGTTATTACAATTACGATGAATATAGTTAAAGCGAAGTTAAACTCTTCTATAGAAAATTCATTTTACATTATTAGACTCAGAACGAATTAAATTTAAAAATCATGAAGATTTTTTAATTAAAATAATATGATGGATGGTTTTTTGTTTTTATTTCAGCTTTGCTTTGAAAATATTTTTTTTTTCTTATTTTCTTTTGCCGAAGTAATTAAATTAGTTTTCTGGATATCTTTTTGCATGTTTTAATGAAACAAATCGGCTAAATGAGAAGTAAACTTCTTTACCGCTGGGCTTTTTTTTTTTTTGGTTACGAAAAATATCATGTGTATATGTTATGTATATGATGGTTTGAAAACGAACGGTGTATTCAAAAAATAAAAAATTATTCACTTTAATATCATACTATTCTGTGGAACTTATTTCATTCTAAATTTTTTACTGTATGGCCATATTTGTTTCTTGATGAGCTTTTAACGTGTGCAACCGTTAAGATTACAATACGCTGTGGCTCGAGCATAGACTTGACTACACGATTAATAAATTAATGATATTAGTGGCATTCTCCAACTTATCTGACACGGCTTCACACATTAATTGACTTTGTTTTCAAATCTAGACGACGGAAGAATTAAACTGCTATTTTTCATTTATTCGTCTTTTAAACAATTCATACAATTATAATTTTCTTTTTTTTTATATTTGTCTATGTCGCCGATGGGAGTTGAACTCGTGATTTTTAATACAGCAAACTTTCTATTCCTCTGAAACACACCACACATCCATTATAAGTTGTGAAATACCAATTCATTCAGCTCTGTTTACCACAGACACACGCACAGGAACAACTCTTACATAAGCTTTTGTAGCGTTTACAAATATATTAAGGTCGGAGCACACAGAATCTGTCATACGGTATACATTATCTTTTTCAACTGACAAGTACGTTAAAATACATGTAGAAATACAATCAGTACATCTCCTTCAACGTAAAGTACGAAAAGTGGCAACTTTCAACGTGTGTTGAATACTTTGACAGCTTCTTCTTCTTCTTCTTCTTGTTTTGTTTTCGTTCTTAAATGATTTTTTGTCTGTCAACAAAGTGCGCATTGTTTCTACCTGATTTGTCGTTACTTTGTTTTCAGTTAAAAACGTATTTGCCCCGGCCTTTACAGATATGTAAAGGGGTTGCCAAATCTTGTTGTTATATTAATTGCCCTTTTATTTTAAATATTTTTTAGTATTGCTTCTACAGGTTAATAATTATTTTCCTTTCTGCAAATTTTTTTCTCTCTGAACTAAAGCAAATTATTGTTAAATCTAGTTATACGACAAAAAAAAACTTATTTAAAAAAAAATAAAGTCAATTTAGACACTGAATTTATACCAGGTGGCAGCGCCGCTACAATAATGCAACAACAAAAAGAAAAGCAGGCACTTACATACGTGTATGGGAAACTTCAAAATATAATTAATAATTTCAATTTTTTCCTACTCTTTTAAAAAACGTTTTCAATAAGCTTTATTTTTTAAATTGATTTAAAGCTCCTGTTACAATTCTATTTTAAAAAATATATAAAAAAGAGCTTTTGTAATATAAAATGAAACACTTTTGACAGCTGCTGTACACATAAGAAAATTAAGCCAAAAATAGCCAGCTGCCGCAACGATGCCACCTGATAAAATTATTTGGCCTTGATATTTTTGTTGGCAATTTAAAATTTTGACGTTTCTATAAAAAAAAGAAAAAGTTTATATTTTTAAGAACGAATAAATTAAAAAAAAATATAACATCGTCGCAATTATTTGATATTTAAATTTTTTATGTATGTATATACAATGTATGTATGTTCATTAATTTTCAAAACTTAAAAATTTTTTTTAAGAAATTTTGTTTTTTTTTTTTTTTTTATTTTGACAAAAGTATTAAAATTGTTTGTGTCAAAATTTTACCTATACGAAAGAGTACTTTGCTACCGTATCACACACGCTCTAAGTACTGTTTATTTTCTTCAGTTGAAATGTCGAAAGTTTTTTTTTTTGTTGTTTTTGTAAAGTTTGCTGGTTTTTTAATTTCTGTTATGCCTTTTAATAAAATTCTATTACAAAACATTAGTTTAAAGTATTAAAATAACCAGTTTTTGTTTAAGAGCAAAGTTTCTTTTACTTTTAATTTGTTAATCACGTTTTTTTATTATTTCATTTACACTCTTGTTTTGTTTTATGATTGTTTTGCTTTATAGTCTTTTGGCAGTGAACGAAGGGTTGCGTAATTTTTGTAACATATCTTTGCTTTTTTGTATTTAAGGTATATTTGTTTTCTAGAACATTATTATAAATGACGAGATAATGGTAACAAATAAATTATATAAATTGAATTAAAATTATGTTTATTTGTTACACAAAGTGTTTAAATAAATTCGTTAACACACATCGTTCTCAAAAATATGAAGCCAAAATGTTACCTTAACACGGTTTCCAATATGAATATGGAATCTATAGTAAATAATAATAATATTTTTAAAAGAATACAAGTTTTCATTTTTAAGAACAAATTAAAAAAAAAATATTTTTTATTTATTATCTTTTATTTATTATTTTTTAATTTTTTTTTTTGGCAAATTGTGATGAAAAAATCCCTCAGCTGCCTAATATTTAATAAAAAAAAAAGCTATGACGTCACACCTATTTACGATAAACGCTTTATGTAAAGTAATTTTTTAGCCTTTAACGCAAATTTAAACATGTTGAAATAACATTCAATTTAAAAAACTTAAATCACATCTAATAGAAGGATTAAAAAAAAATATTTCATTTAATTCAGATTCAATGTTTATGAAACAGACTTTGGGAATTAAAATATTACTTAATAATTGTACAATTCACAACATTTCCATTTAACGCGTATTGCCTATTAAAAAAAAAATTAAAATTAACTTTTCGTTTATATTTATAAAATTTTCACAATTTTAATTTTTCAGTTGTATTGTAATATTGCTGTCAAAAAATAATAACATGAAACTGAATCATAAAATTTTACGTAAAAGTGCGTAAATCTCACTTAACTCGTTTTACATATTAGCCTTAAACTTAGTCAAATAATTACCTAGACCTAGGCGTGGCCTGAATATTACTTTTTTAAAACATATTAAAAGAAAGTGTTTAAGTATATATTTTATAAAAAAATTACCAACAACAAGTTTACACTACTAGTACTATATTAAAATACAACCGATACAACAATACAAGAGGGGGTTTTAAGCTTTTGATTTCAACATTGGCTTTAAAGTTCCGCGAGTACGGTAATATGGAACGGAACTGCATTCTAGAAAGTCCTGCAATCTTTAGTGCAACCATTATATATTAGCTTAGTAAAAACTGTCCGGATATTGTAAAAAATAAGACTAATATATCGTATCATAACTGCCAAAACAACGTAACCAAAAAAATAATTAAATTTTACAGGAGGTTTTTTTCGACTTCCGATTGTTTGAATTTTCTTTTAGCGAAATTTTTACAATAGCCTATAAATATTGTTATGCTTATTTTAGTTTATATTATAGGTAATTTTTTTATCTACAGTGTTTTTGTTCATCTATAAAAAATTCTCCGTCACCTTCGTTAGTAAACCACTAAAGCTAAATCTCCATCGCTAAAACACTAAAAAAAATCTATTTAGCGATTTTTTGATACAAATGCTATTTTGTAACACTTTTTTTCGTAATAAATTTTTAGCTATTTAGCGATCGATATTTATATTTAGCTACGAGAATTACAGAATAAGAGTGCAGCTAATAATTAAATGTGCTGCTGCTTCTTACGTTTTATTATTCTCAACTTAAAATTTTATTTTCAACTTAAAAAATTTACTTTATTGAATTTTTGTTATACATATATATATATATATATATATATATATATATATATATATATATAATACAGTATGCATATTTATATACACATATCGTCACCTAAAATCCAAAAGACCGTTACTTACAAAAAAAATTTAAATCGGTTAATTTTTTTAAGCTGTATTTTTAATAATAACAATTCGTTCAATCAAAATTAAGGTTTTGAATTATATATAATTATACGGCCTTTGGTATTTGAGATGACTATATATACTTTTACATGTTAAATGGTTATATATTTAATTTAATAAATCATATATTATTAATTTTCCTCATTTGTTACATTCAGGACATCTTTTATCGTATTTTATCGTGTTTGAGCCGAAAGTTTTCTTCATGAAAAGTTGGTAGAATACTGTTTTTTTTAAACATAACTTTTATATCTTTAAAATTAAGTGACGCAATATTTAATTCCTGAGAATATGCAAGAGAAGGTTGCCGAGTACAAGCATTCAGCCCGATATTTATTATTTGCGTTTCGCTTTTATTTAAGAGAAAATTTATTTATTTATTAAAAAAATAGGGGAGCACAGGAAAAAAATTTCAGCTTTAATTTCTTGGAAAAATATATTACGAAAAATGTGTTTCAACTTAAAAATTATGAATATTGCAACTCACTAGGAGCCCATACTGCTTGATTACGAAAGAATGATTCTATTCTGTGAACAGAAAAAACAAGTAAGAGTGCTATATTCGGCTATGCCGAATTTTATATACCCCTCACCATCTATGTAAATCTAGTTTAGTAAAGTAACTCCAATCAAAAAAGCAAATATTAGGGTAATAGAGAATTAAAAAAAAAATTAGTATATAATTTTGCATAAAAATTACATCAGCTCCTAATGGGCTAAGCATTTAAAAAAAATATTATGTCCTTAAAGATCTCTTCAAAATCTTTAAAACGATACCCATATTGATATTTTAAAAAATTTGTAAATTTCAGAGCCTCGTAACTCAGAAAATATGGGCGAGCGCCAATTTTTTTACTTGATGATTTTTTCTGATTTTTTATTCTCTATCATCGCCCCATATATTTGTTTATTTTTAATTGGAGTTACTTCATTGTTCGAAAAAATTAGAGGTAGGCGTGGTGTTTTGCCCGCTAAGTCTAAGGACATGGACCGATCTTGCTGTTTTCCAATAGTACCTCTTTCGACGCTATGTCTGATCGATTGGCGCATTTTAATTTTAAACACGGACGGACAGACGGACATCGCTTAATCGACTTCACTAATGCATAAGAAGTCAGAATATATACAAGCGAGCGACTTGTCTAGAAAATTTGTATAGGAATCACTTAAAATATTGGAGTGCTTTTCATAAAAATTTTCTAGACGAGTCGCTCGTTTGTATTGCAGAAACAGCATATTTAACGAGTACATTTGTATAGCGGACATACAACTACCTAAACTTTTAATATCTGACTTTTGCGGTTCGAAAATAAGTCCAAAACTTCATCACTAGTGGGACATCCTTTTATTAAAAGTTTTTTATATTTTGCTTTTTACATTTTAACATTGTGCAAATTTAATGTGTCTGACTATCACAGTTAAAAAAAAACACTTTTTTAATGAAATCACGTAACTTTTAAAACCCAATAAACTTTGAGTATTTGTTGTTATATCGGCTATAGTAATACACTGTCTAGGAAAATTTCAAGATTCTAACTATTAGGGCTCCAGAGATAGATGGCTGGAAAAGTTATAGGGTTACGGATGTATTCTTTTGGTACGGAACCCCAAAACTTTGCTAAGAAAAAAGCAAAAAATAAATGACATATAAATTCTACGCATGCACGTTCGCTCAAGACGACTGCTTTAGATTGTGTTCATGCATGTTCAAGTGAGTGGAACCAAAAATTTATGAGGATCATGTGTAATAAAAAAGCATATTAAATTACAGAAAGAATGAGTTAAATATGAGTTGAGTAATAAACCCGAAACTAACATTTATGTTTAAATTCTTTGGATATTTTATTCGTTTGCATTATTTTAAAAGCATAAAACTGAATTATTTATTTATCTTTATTTATTTTTTTACTTGCTTTATTATTTTAATACTTACTTCTTTAAATTAAATTTCATTAATGAACTGCATATTTACCTGCAAATAAAAAGAGAGAAAAAAATTTATTAGCGAAGCCCAGCAGTAACAATAAACAATATTTAAACATAAAATGAATGAATAATTAACACCGCTTAGCAGCTTATTAATTTTATAAAACCATTTACTAACTTCACAAAAAGATAAACTACAAATAAAAAAAAGTTTCAAAACACACAACCCGCATACAATAAGGAAATGTTTTTCTCTAACGAACAGCATTGTTATCGCGTTTTAAAGGTAAAAGAAAAATAACACAAACTACTCACTAATAATGAGGGTCGAAGCAACAGAGATAACAAAACCTTTTGGCACAAAAACAGCAGAATTAAACCGTAGAACGCAATTGTAATTTTTACAGAACTTCTTATCCAGTCATATTCAAATGAAGCGTCCGCATTTTGTGTATTTCGATTACAGTTAGTTCAATTAATGTAAAAACCAAAAAAACAAAAACAAAAACATTATCTACAGACAACCAAACGTGTTTTGCATATTGATTTATTAATTGCTTTGCGTAAAGCATGAAAAAGCAATATAATTAAAAAACAGAAAATTAAACATTTAAAACTTCGGCAACTTTACATTATAATTTTGGATTTAAAAATAGTTAACGTTACCGATGAAACAACAACCGATTTATGTTATTATGTCGATTAATAATTTTCTCGGTTAAAACAAACTAATATGAAGGCTACTTGTGATTGATTGAGTGCTTGCGTCAAAACCAAAAATTTTTTGGTACACAATTTTAAAAAATCAAATATACACTTTCAAATACATAAACAAATTAAGACATATTCACATACATAAATCTTTTAAAAGTACTGCTAATGTATAAAGTGAACAAAAACATCAAATTTAAATTCTCAAATGGTTTAGATCTTTTAGGGAATTTTCTTAGCGATTTTAAAACAAAATTTTAAAACTTTTTATAAAAAATTTGTTAATGTAGGAATTTAGGGCTGATAAGTCTAATTAAAGAAATAAAATATTTTTTTTTGCTTTCGAGAGGTACAAAATCAGATTTATATTAGTTATCCATAAAAAAAAAACTATACAGACCCACATTTAAACTAAATTGTTTATAACAATATTAACATAGTTTTTATTTAATATTTTAATTAACTATATTTTATTTACTTTACAAGCTGTAGCTCTTTATCTATATATTTTTAATTTTTTTCCTATATTTCGCTACTCCTTTGTAGCATCATCAGGAAAAACAAATGAATAGCGAAATGTTGAAAAAAAATAAAAATACATCAATGTTATGAAGGCTTTTAACAATTAAAAAAAATCAGGGAAGTGCGTGTTAGACTTACATACACACACACACTCCCCTTAACAAATAGCGGTAATCCCTTATATGTAAATTCTATGTCTTGATTATTTGTTATTTTTAAATCTATAAGCTCATTTAAGGTTCCAAAGATGAGACAATATGAATTAAAATCCTATATTCTATAGGCTTCTATAGGCACACTCTTTAGTTTTTTATTTTAAATTTGTACTTGTCTTATCGTAGCGGCAACACATTCTCAATATCTCATTTGCCTGCCTATAACAGTTTAAAAGATTATGTCATATACGTTACAAAGACGTATCTATTGGGACACCCTTTAATTTTAAATGTTACAGCGGACAAAGGGCTACATAATCTGTGTACATTTCAAATGGCTTTCCATAATTAATTTATTATTATACTTTAAACTCTGTTTTTAACTTATTGTGACTATAAAACTACAAACTCTATCGGGCCACCCTTTACATTTTAACTGCATTTTGTTGTTTTATGGCGGTTTCTGTTTTCATCCTTTTAGTATGAAAGACTAACAAACTGCCAAACGTACATTAGGAACAATTTAATAACTTGTTCTAATCTGTAATACTATACAGGAGTATATCCCATACGTGTCAAATACTGGCCCCATTGAGCTGCAGAGTTGTTTAAAAAACTTAAAAATATTTATTTAAAATTATCTGCTATTAATGAATCTTAAATAGCTTATGTTAGGTTAGAAAAGCAACTATAAAGGTTTAGCCCTTTTAGTTAGAACAGCAACGAAATACGAGAATTTTTAAAAGCCTACGTGTGGTATAATTGCAACTTCTGTGAGCTAATTTATACGCTCATTATGATTGTTTTTTAAGCAAAAAAAAGGTAAATTAAACTTTAAAATTATTCTGCTACTTTCGCGAATAAATTATTTAATTCACCGATATTGATTATTGAAGATGAAATCACGTCTCGATGACCATTTCGCTACTGCTCACTTAGCTCTTCAGGAAACTTCTCACAAATATTTTAAATGCACTAAAGAGTTTTGTCTAAACAATAAAGTAAAGACAAAAATCAAAGTTTTTAATTTTTAACTGCAGAAAAGGTATTTTAAATCGTTATTAAAAAAAACTTAAAACTTGTACGTTAGACTTCCTATGATTTGTAGAAAAAAAATCGAAAGCTCTCCATATTGTTTTTATAACAGTATTCTACGAAATAAGTAAATCCCGTCATTAGGTCACGGTACAAGTCATGAATACGAAAACATAACATCCATAACTAAATCAATTATATTCAAATACAATCCGTAAAATGCATAAATGATTTAATCTATACTTAAGCAAACAAAGAATATTAAGTATTAACAGAAACGACAACATTGAAATTGTGAGGAGACATTTTAAAAAAGTATTACTTTCGTATTAGTTGTTTAGCAGTTGTGATTAGTTAAACTTATTTTAAACAGTTTTTTTTTTTTTAATCCACAACAAACTAACCGAAAAAAATAATAATGAACACTGCAAACTAATTGGTAAACTGCTAAAGTACAAATAATAAACTTTGTATTTAACACACACTCAAACAAGTAAAAAATAAATGAAACGAAAAAATATTAAAGATTTTAATATTGCATAAAATACAACATAAAAAACTTAATCATTATTAAAATTTCTTTTTCCATGGAATATCTACAAATACTTATTTTGAAAGGTTAATGTAAGCGCCACGCAACAACAAATTACCCATTTGAAAAAAGAGTGTTAATAAAAATATCCATAAAAAAATTTTAACACATTGAATTTAATTTAACTTGACAATACCGTCAAAAGCGGCCGGAGACAATTTTTAATTTGGTTTAGTTTTTGGTTTGCCGCTTTAATTTGTCCAGCCATCCATAGTCATCTCTTTGTGTTTCTTTTCCTCACCAAATCGTTGTTAATTTTATTTTCTTTTTCTTTTTTCGTTTTAAAATTTTTAACTATGAAATTGACTTAATTATTTGTGCTTCAAAAAACTGAAAATGTTTTATACTTTTTGTATAAATTTCTACTTCAAAAAGCCGCATTCTTTTCCCTACGTAAAATAAATATAAACGGCAAAAAGAACAGCTGATTGCTACCCGTTGGTGCACGCCGCTAACATTGTTCTGTCACTATTGTTCTGCGAATTCTAAGTCGAAAACAAAAGTCGTTTTTAAGGCGCGGAAGGAAATGCTGCTCAGCAAAGTCATAGATCTTAATGTTTTAATCAGAAGAAAGGCAGAATAAGGCGAGTAGAGAAGAAAACTCCACTACACAAATGTTTCTGTTCTAATGACCAACTTTTTCGTAACAGTTTTCGTGCAATTTTTGGCTTTGAAATATAAACTTTCAGATTAGTCCTGGATGCCCCGATCAATTTTACATAGCACCTAAAGGATACGATACAAAAATGTTTCTTTTTATGTTTGTACCTGCTGTTACCAAATAGAAAATTCTTCTTTTTTCTCAACAAGTAAAACATGAGCATAAAAAATTCTAATTGTTTCTTTCAATTCTTAAAAAAAGGAAGTAACATTCAGGCAATAAAACCTATTTATTATTTGGGCTACCTTCTTTGAAAAAAGATAGATGTAAAGGAGATAGATCAAAACAGTGGTAGATAGTAAGTTTCAGTTTTTGCAACATGTTGCATATAAAGTGTAAAACATAGCACAGAGAAACGGGTCCAGGCTACCAAACCACACACAGCACAACTTCAACCGATTTAAATATTTTGACGCAAAAATCTTAAAAAAGTTCTAATGGGTTTTTTAAAGCCCGATAGAACTTTAAATTGTAATCTTTTAAGTTAACTCTGGCAAATCATTATGAATAGACTCACGCTTGAACAACGCTATCATATCATCCAAGTTTACTTTGAAAATCAGTCATCAATTCCAGCAACTTATAGACGACTTCGTGATTTTTACAGTGCACATAATCGTCCGTCTGAGCAAGCCATCCGTGGATAGATTTCATACCACATACTCTCTAGAGGATACAATTACACCAACACGTCGAAGGATTGTGCGTACAGAAAAGAATATCGCTGCTGTAAACGAAAGTGTGGAAGAAGATCCAAATTTATTGATTCTTTATCGGTCGCAAGAATTCGAAAATATGGATGACATTGATCCAGACGAAATGTGGTTTTAACAAGATGGCGCTACATGCCATACGGCGACCGCAAACATCGAGTGATCGAAATTAAAGTTTGGCGATAAGTTGATTTCGGGAAATGGACCTGTCAGTTGGCCTCCAAGGTCATGCGATTGGCCACCTATCGATTATTTCCTGTGGGGCCACGTGAAGGCACTGCTTTATGCTGATAAACCAGCAACAATTGAAGAATCGCCGCGAATAACGTTGCAAATGACAAAATAATAATTTTTCAGGAGAGCAAAAAAACGTATTTAAATGGTTTGATTATCTCCACTGACTGACTCATTGTAATTGCGTTTTGACGGTGATAAAATGCATAATTTTAATGTTCTGTTGTTGGAACAAATGTAAGAGAGTAAAATTAACGGTAATCTGCAAAAAAACAGGTTTTGCAAAATTTGTCTTTTACAACGTTATTCGCGGCTTTGCTTCAATTGACGCTTTGGAGGCCAACATTGTTCGTGTTATTCGTGACATACGGCCAGGAGTATTTGAAAAAGTGGTTCAAAATTAGACGCCCAGAATGCACTTCGTCATGAGAAGCCGTCATGGCCATATGTAAGAAATCATTTTTAAATATTAACACCATGTTCTGTTCTTTTGTTTAAAAAAAATTCTTTATTACAATTTAATTTTTGTGTTATTTTTACAGTTGAAAGTTCTTCGGGCTTAAAAAAACACCCTTTACAAATGCTATTTTTGAAAAAAAAAAAAAAAAAAAAAACGTAAAACGTAAAACGTACGTAAAAGTAATTAATTCCTCTTTAGCGGCATCAAAAACTAAATTACAAAAAATTGTTATTTGAATTTTATTTCACTTATTTTAGATTATTTTGAATTTGTATTAATATGCATCCAAATTAGTGCAAAATCTTAAGTATTAGGACGGACATACATCAAGAAAATTTATGGCAACAAATAATATTACAATAAAGTAAAAAACGAAATTCTTGACTATGATTAAAACAACAACAAATTGAGTGGAAACAACAGGTACGAATCGGCCGGCAAATATCTGCCACAGCCAGGAAATGTGCATTTAAAATCCGACCTAAAACAAGGCGAGTTTATGTAAAACATAAAAGTGTGTGTGAGTTGAAAAAAAAATTGCTTTTGTTTTTTTTCTATACCAGAGATGGCCATGTTGCTATAATTGTAAATTTTATTGAGCAATTTTTTTTATATAAAAAAAAAATTCTTAGTTTCATGTTGTTAATGATTTAGAATACCAGTTGTTTAATCTGACTTATTAAACTCAAAAAGTTTTAATTTTAACCCTTCTTACTATTTAGAAAAAATGCTCTAACTTAAAAGTTCAAATCCGAGTTTAGACCAGCGAACATTTATAAGGGAAGCATTTTGTTTTTAGTAAAATGCAGGTGGAGAATAGAAAAGCGAATAAAAACGCTACTAATAAAATGTTGCCAAGAACATGTTCGCCTGTGTAAACGCGAATGAAAAAATAAAAGAGAATTTCAGATTTTTTTTCCTTCCATATGTTTGTCCGTCTAATCTCGGACTCATACTTATTTTTTGTTTAAATCTGTGAGTACTCAAAAGTTAGATCCGTAGAGGAAATCATAAATAAATTTAGGGCTCTGACTAAAAAAATGAAGAAACAAAGTGTAAGACAGTAAAAATAGTAGACCGATAGAGATAAGCATTTAAATATTGTTAGGGATGCTTCGCTACAATATCCCTGCTATTTAGAATTTTTTTTAGAACCAGGAAAAATTCCTAATGAAAATATCTTATTTAACCTTTTGCGTCATTGAGAGTCTAAAGAGGTTTCTTTCAGGCCAGTAGAAAGTAATAGCAGATAAAAAATCGTTTTCTTAGGTTCCTTCTTATGATAACTGGCTGGCTTGATTAACAAATTAGCTATATTCTTCGTTAGGATTGTTACGCATGTACTCAATGGTCTTTCAGGTAATCTGTGCAAAATCTCAAGTGATAACCCCAATTTATTTATTTTTAAACAACAAACCATATCGTCAGAAAAAAAACCGGTAGAATGGATTACTGTGGAGCAATTATATTTATATGTCATTTTGTTACTGCTCATATGTATACTTAATCAGAGGTTTTTATTAAAATTTTAGTTAGACTCTGAATTTACTTAAGTCAAAAACAAACAAAAAATTAGTACGAGGGCTGCTATATATATTTCTGGCCTGGCAACACTGAGTGCTGTCAAGTGCAATCTGACATTTCCATTGGAAAGTTTGTCATTTTTAAGCATAATCGTTCTCAAAACGTTTTGACGTACGATCATTATTTGTGTTGTTAACAGTGACTTCAAAAAATTAATATAGAAAAAAATGGAATTAACTCGTGAACATTTTCGCGCCATCATTTTTCACAACTTTCAACGTGGATAATCACGACAAGAGTGCATTGATGAACTTAAATCTTTGTATGGCGATGAAGCACCATCCTATAGCACTGTGAAAAATTGTTATAATGAATTTAATCGTGGCCGAAGCTCGCTCAAAGGCGAATTCCGTGAAGGTCGTCCAAAAACGGCTGTTGTGCCAGAGAACATTGATGCCGTGCTTGAACTCATAATGGAAGATCGACATGCGATATACCGAGAGATAGAGACATCCTTGGACATTTCTTCCACCAGCACACATTCGATACTTCATGAACACCTGGCCGTAAAAAAGGTTTGTTCTCGTTCGATCCCGCACAATTTGAAAGTCGCTCAAAAAAAAGGCTCGTGTCGATTGGTGCAAAGAAATGTTGCAAAAAAACGATTGCGGTGCTTTAAAAGACGTTTATAAGATTGTCACAGGTGACGAATCATGGATCTATGCGTATGAGCCCGAAACGAAACAACAATCGACCGTGTGGGTCTTCAAAGACGAGCAAAATCCAACGAAAGTTGTTCGTGGAAGAAGCACTTCGAAGCAAATGGTCGCCTGTTTCTTCGGCAAAACTGGTCATGTGGCGACTGTTCCGCTTGAGCAACGTAGGACGGTGACTTCTGAGTGGTACACTACAATTTGTTTGTCTGATGTCATCGGAGAAATTCCAAAAACCAACAAGAGAAGACGAATCATTGTTCACCATGACAATGCGAGCTCTCACACATCGGCTCAAACCAGAGCGTTTTTGACCGGCCAAAACGTCGAATTAATGGGTCATCCGCCGTACAGCCCTGACTTGGCACCTAATGACTTCTTCTTGTTTCCGCACATCAAGAAAAAAATGCGTGGTCTACAATTTTCGTCGCCAGAAGAAGCTGTTGAAGTGTTCAAAAACCATGTTTTAGAGGAGTCTCAATCGGAGTGGAAAAAGTGCTTCGACAACTGGTTTGAGCGCATGCAAAAGTGTATAAATCATGCTGGAGAATACTTTGAAAAACAATAAAACCATTTTGATTATAAATATTCGCATTTTCACTATTAGGCCAGAAATATATAGAGCAGCCCTCGTATGTAATCAATAAATAAATAAATGGTGAAAGCCTACAAAACTTTTCAAATACATGCCATGCCACCATTTGTCAAGAAATTATTATTTTTTTTTTAATTCAACAAAGTTATCAATAAAAAATCTTTATGTCCAATTGCATAAAAGATTAAAATCAAAATTTTAATTAATTTCCTTTATATTTGTTTTAATTTAAACAATTAAATAATTAGAATTTTTTTAAAACACGAACTAAAAGTCTATTTAAATGTGGTTATTTTGGTTATAATTTTCTAATTTTTCTAAGAATTTTGTGGCAACGCTGTTTTAGTAAACGCTTCTTCTTATTATTCGTTTGTTTGTTTGTTTGATTTTTGTTGGTGTTTTTTATTTTAAATAATATAATAAAGCGCGGAAAAAAGTTGATTGCACTCAATTTTTAGATAAAGCTTTTTCAAGGTCATCGCCAAAAAGTAAAATACACACACACACACTGTTTCTTCATACTTTGTTGTCGTTGGTTGCTGGCTGTATTATTGAAGGCAGTTTCGGAACTCGAATAAATGTGTTTTTTTTTTTCATTCGTATTAAGTATAACAGCCTCTGTCTAAATTGTATGTTTATTTATTTGGCATTTTTCTTACTCATTCTAAATTTAATTGAAAGCAAACTAAATATTTTTAAATGAAAGTTAGATGCCGCTTTTCTTGTAAATACTGTGAATGTATTATTCTGCTCTCGTAAGACAGTAAAAAATGTGACAAAAGAGCAACTGTAATTCTCAAAATTATACAAATGAGTGGAGTAAAAAAAATAACACTTTTTACTTAAATAAAAAAATATTTCTGTGCGTTCATAATTTAATTCTTAGGAAAATATATTAAAATATCTAAAATTTTAAATTTAGGCTTGAAGAATAAAAAAATAAAATATTGGAATAAAATTTCCTCAATATATATTATTGAAAGCTATTTTAGGAGAAATTGTTTCTATATTCACATAAAAAATTTTTAATTTAAAAAAAAATTTTATCACAATATCTGTTGTTACGTTAAGTTGCTCGTTATAATTTTTAAAATATTTCTGATCTAATCGTGTACTACTACGAACTTGGAATTTGTGTTAAAGCAGAAACGTTTTGACGGATAATACCAGTGTACAAAAATCACAAAAATTTAAGGAATTTTTAATTAAAGGAACTTAATAAAAAACAAAAAATAAAATTTGAAATTTACAGCCTCTGGATATCGCTGCAAAAATTATGAAATAAAAACAAACAAATAGAATTTTGTTGACTTTAATAAAAATACATACATGTGCACATTGGCTAAAGCCTTTTATCGATCATCACAAACAAAAAAAGGAAAACAAATAAACAAACAAAAACAGCATAAAATCAAACTATACAAGTATATTGTTATACTTAAACATAAATATCCGCATAAATGTACATAAATGTGTATCTACACGTATGCATGTATAAATGTCTGTATTTATTTATGTATCTAGATACGTATAAATGTGAGTGATAAAATTTAATGAAACATTGATTTAGTAACTTACAGTTTTTTTCAATATCTCTGCTAAAGTTTTTACGAATAACTACGCTGTATTTTCCTTTTTTTCTTTCTCAAGTTTAAACAGGGTCTTTTCTCAATAAATAATTATAAAAACTGTATTAAATAAAATTGCTGCCACATCGAGAGTTTACAAAAAAACAAAACAAGAAAACTTTTTGTAGGTATGTAGTTATACAATTTGTGAATAAATATTTAAAAGATTACTCGGAAATAAACTAGAACATTCTACGAGGGCTAATCAAAAATTTACAAAAACTTTGGAATATAAAAAAAAAAATAATAATAATAAAAATTGCGTGACGAAAACGAAATGCCTGCACAAAACGAAAATAAATTTAGAAAAGTTTATGACGTGTCTACACTATATTGACTGTACATTCATTTACTATTAAAAATCGGCATAAAAGATGTATTGCCGAGTTGATGGTTTGCCAATTATCGTGAGATATTCAATGACTTGTTTAAATAAGTGTTTTGGCTTTGCACTTTCGAAGATTTTCCGGTTTGAAGCATAACCCTTAATAAAACAATGAATTATCTTTATATACTTCAAAACAAAACTATTAAAAGCGGCTGGTTAGGTTATGGCCATGGCTTTTTAGGGGTTTGGAATTATTCACATTTGGAAAAACTATAATATAAATTCATTTTCATTCATTATTGGCGGGTCAATTCAGCCCAACTATATATGTATTTTACCCAGGTTGTTGTTACATCTCGCATTTTCAAAACTTTTCTCTCATCGACTTTTTAGCTTCAAATCAAAACAAGAGCGCTATATTCGGCTATGCCGAATCTGATATACCCTTCACCATCTATTTAAATCTAGATTAGTGAAGAAACTCTAATCAGGTGACAGAGAATTAAAAAGAAACAAATTTTTACTGCATATATATAATTTTACATAAAAATGACATCGGCTCTTCATGGGTTAGCCATTTTTAGAAAATTTTAGTATTTCCCTAAAGATCTCTTCAATAGCTTTAAAATTTTAAACAATTTGAAAATTTCAGAGCCTCGTAATTCGGAAAATATGGGCGAGCTCCAATTTTTTCACTTGATGTTCTTTTTTTAATTCTCTGTTGTTTGATTGAAGTTACTTTATTGCTTCAAAAGACATGAACAAATTAGAGGTAGGCGTGTTGTTTTGACATGGACCGATCACGCTGATATTCAGTCGACTTCGCTATACATAAGAAAACAGAATATATATACTTTATGGGGTCGGAAATGGATATTGTAGAAGTTACACACGAAATGACAAACTTAGATATACCCTTTCACTTTTTGTGGTAATGGGTATAAAAAAATGTCTAGTCGCAAGAAGGTTTTTACTTTGCGGAGAAGTTAGAGAACCGCTATTATGCGAATAAAGTGTTTCGAGGCAAAATTACTCTAATGAACTTAAAAATGTTTTTAGGAACACTAATTGAGTTCTCCTCGTAGAAAAAAGGCAAAAACTACAGAGAAAACTTAGCTGAGCGAAAACATTCATTTTTGTATTCGTAAAACAAAACAAACGATCAAAAAGAAGCAAATAATATGTATATTTACAAACAGATGAAAAAAAAGAAGGAAAACTAAACAGAAAAGCAAAATAAAACTTAAAAAATATAACACATACATTCATATTAACGTATATTTGATTTTATGAGTATTTAAACGTATGTATACATGTATGTCTTATGTATTTGTGGAAGTATTTAAATACATTAACATAGCAAAGAGATAAATTAAAAAAAAAAAAGAATCTCAATTCAGAGATTTCTTTGGGTTTACGAAATGACTAGATGCTCTGACTAACGTCGTTTTGAGTCGTGACGAATTGCATGGAAATAAAATATATACTCTATAGCTATTCATACAACAACTACAAATCAACAATAATGTTTTTTGAAATACGTACTGTTTTTCTTATTGAAACATAAAATATTCACTTCAGATATGAGTATGTTTTAAAAAAGTGCGGTGGGTCTTGTAAGTTTCCATTTAGTAAAATGAGAATGAGGAGATTCCGGAAATAATTGATAATTAAAATTTATTAGGTTTAAAACAAAAACAAACAAAAAACACACAAAAAACGGTTTGTCGAAGTTTACTTTGAAAAGGATGCAAGTTCTAATTTTACTCAAGATACTTTTTAAATAAAAAAAAATTAAAAAGAACAACAATAATATTGCAAAAAAAATTAGCACCTTTTTGGATAATCTTAAAGTTAGAAAACTAAATACATACTATGAATGTACATGACATCGTTAAGCCTCATTACAACTCTTTGGTCAATTCTAACACCAAAAATAATTAAAAAACTTTCTATTATGTTGCCGTTTCGAGCTTTTTCTTGATCAAGAACATAATTGCAAAGTGAATTTGCAGTGTAAAATTGTCTTTAGAATACAAAAATTAGTTAACACGTTGACTGCCACGCGTGTTTACAACAAAATCCCCGTCAGGCCACCCGTGCCACTGTAAGATGCGTGCTCTGCTACCGCATGTCTGTTAAAATTTCTTTCGGTACTCTCACCCCGATATCTATTACGATCCTCATTTATCACGTTATTACTCTGCACGAGCAGTTGTAATCTTTGCCGTGTACTGAGTAGTACAACTAATATCTCTGCCCAACTAATATCTCAACGGCAACTTTGCAGTGAATGCTTCAATATTTTGCACTGTAAATAATTTTGTTAATAAACGATTTTTAAAAAAATTCAACAGTATTATTATCTCCTGTCATATATTTATCTAAATATATTCGGAAATCCTTTGGAAGGGGTCACCCGACGTGGCCTTATGAGAACTCTTGCTGTCACCCGAATACGGGTGACGTGGCCTGATGAGAACTTTTGCTGTCACCCGAATACGGGTGACACGGCAGTTAACGTGTTAAAAGACGAACGGAAGAAAAACTTCTTTCATTTTTTCAGTGTGACTGTAACCAGAACCTCCAGACTTGAATATCCTTGCGGTTTAAAGAGATTCTTTTTTTAAAGAAACAAAATATAGGACTCAGGTGGTGAACGAGAGCAATGTTTACGCCATGTTTTTATTTTAGAGCACCTCTAGTGTTCAATAGACGCAATATTAATTTGAAGCGGGCCAGCAACCACTTTCTTTATTTTAATTCGACGAATTAATGCAGCAGGGAAATTCCGGCAAAGAGATGTGCTTTAGAATACATCAGTGTAAAAAGAAAATAATAATTGACATCAGAAAAAATCCATGTTGTTAATTGGCGGTGGCTAATGAAACATTTCTAATTACCAAAACGAGAGCAAACACGATCAAGCAAGGAAGGCAGCACACAACAAATAAAGTATCTTATGACAGATATTGCATGTGACGTCCACATGTTTTTTTCGTGTTCAGACGGGAGAACCCTGTTGTAGAATTAGTAAGAGTAGTACAAAGAAAGTGTAATATGTGAAAATAACATATTGCTACCCTGTGGTTGTCCGTGTCCTTATGGTAAACGGAGCTAAAAAGTTGTTACTTCACCACTAACAAAGTGTGTTGTGATTGAACATAATAAAAGAAAAAAAGATAGCTACACATGTAAGTAAGGCACGGTGGTTGCGTTGGGTATGGTGTCTGCATGTGTGTTGAACATAAAATTACGAAGTCATAAGTTTAACTCCCATCTGCTTCATAAATGCAGAAAGAATAATGATAGTTGTTGGATAAGTTTTTTGCGAAGGCAAACTTCCTCCAGTTTAGATTAAAAAGGAAGAAGACAATTACGGTGTCCATCAACAGCAGATGAGATTTTTAAAAGCAAAAAAAAATTATAATTTCTTAGCAACGCATAATAGGTACCTACTCGTTGTATCTCAAATAAAATATTCAGCAAATGAAAACAACAATGGCAACACTTGTTATAGGTATTTTTTTGTGTACATTATTATTAACAAACAATTTCAATTTATGCTGTTATTACATAAAGATAAAGAAGAAACTAAATTAACAAACAATGCATAATAATTTTAAAAGCAGTACAACAATCCGCATTATTAGGTATTCACTAAAACAATATTACGCAATTCATAATTCGTTAGAAAAATATTCTCAAACAGTATTTGAAAGAATAATAACCATGCGTACGTATGCATGTACACACACACACAAACACACAAGTTTAAGTATTTATGAATGGCTTGCAAGTTTTTTAATCTTATTCGTTATTTTTTTTTTTTTATGGAACCTTTACAACATAAAATCTGAAAACTTTTTAACATTGTAATTTGTGTATTTATAGGCACATTTTCAGTGTAGTGAAACAGCTGGTTCGTAATTTTACAGAAAAAACTAATCACTCACTAAATGACAAAACAAATAGTTAAGGAACATAATTTAGCAGACAGACGAATTGTTTATTTTATTTTTCGACAAATTCGTATTCGAACATTTGTACACACGAATATATAAAAAACCGAGCGTATACACATACATATGTAAACATGTATGAGCAAGCGGATTTTAATACATAAAATGGTGTTGCCATGTGTAGGATTCAGCTTTTTTGGAGCTTAATATATACTCGATTTTAAGCATTCCTCAAAATTAAATTGTACGCTTTTATAAATATTTAACTACATACCTTAATGTTAAAACTAAAAAAAAAAAGAATTAAATACTTATAATCTAAAACACTTTAAAATATTTTTCGCCCTTAACCTTAATTGTTTAATAAAATCGTAGTAGTCTTTATTCAGGCGAATCAATTATCTCGTGTTAGCAATGGCCAAGGCGAATTGAATACTAGGTAATCGCATGAGGACAACAACAAAAAACGCATGTATTTTGTTTGTGTAAATTTACTTGTACTTGTCAGTTAACAACTGACGAAAAATATAAAGAAACAAAAAATTAAAACAAATTTATTAAAAAGTGTTTGTATATATGGAACAAATCTAGTTTACGGACGCAACTTTAAATTAAGAAAAGGTTGCCTACGGGGTATAGAATTTAATTTTAAGCAAAAAATATTAAGTGCTAAATTTGAGGCTGACCCTTAGTTTTCGAGTTACGGGCCTCCAAAGTTTGTATGTACAATATGAAATATATCGAGTATTTTTTGGTTAAATAAGACAATATGGGTATCATTGGAAAGGTAATTTCAATATCTTTTCAATTTAAAAGGAAAATAGTAAAAAAAATTTGTATATGAAAGTTTTTTGGACAGCTCTTAGTTTTAGCTTCGCTTACTAAAGATTTTCTGCGTAGCCGGCCTTCGACCGGGCGCAAAACTTTTCTTCTCTATGGTATGAACAACACCGGCTTCACTTGCTAAAGATTTTTTTTATCTCTTTTCGTATGGTATTGTCACTAAACTTAATTTATTTAATATATATATTTTTTGGTCGTTATCTGTTTTTATTGTATTTTTTTACTATTTTCCTTTTCAATTGAAAAGATATTGTCTTATTTCACCAAAAAATACTCGATATATTCCATATTGTACATACGAACTTTGGAGGCCCGTAACTCGAAAACTAAGGGTCAGCCTCAAATTTAGCACTTAATATTTTTTGCTTAAAATTAAATTTTACACCCCGTAGAATTTTTTTTTTTAATTTTTAAGCTGCGTCCGTAAACTAGATTTAAGGCGTATATATTTGTACACTGTGGTGTCCAATGAAATGAAAAATATGGAGGTAAGTTGTTTATTATCACTGGCATGTTAGACATATACGCGCCGCTGCAGAAAATTTATTCCACAAATGCTACCCCATTTCACTTTTCTTTTAGTGTCCTTTGGCATATCGAAAAAAGTTCCACACCCGCGTTCGTACTTTTTCTTGCCAACCGCACAATAACACATTTTTAAAAATGTATATTTTGTTTAAAATGTTTTTAATTTACAAATGTTTTATAAAGAAACGTTTTCTTTTTTAGTTAAGTTTTTTGTTCTTTTTTTTATATTTCTACAGCACTTTTTGGCACACACTCTTTTCACTTTTTAAACAACGTTTTTTTGCACATTCAATTTGTTTCAAATTAATTATTCAATTTTATTTTCAAGTTCATTATTTTTTAGTTTTTTTAAATGGCGCGTCACGAAAATGTAAATAAATTTTGTCGTTAGCTCGGAGAAATGTGTAAAGCGAATTCGATCACCTGCGCTACTAGTTTTACCCAAGGCAAATTGATAACAGGTATACTCACGGCGAAAATTTTTTTCCTTCTTCGAGTGTCAAAAGTTAAAATCTCCTTTGATTTTGACAGCCGAAAACTATTTGTACAAAAACAAAATGTACATGTTTCTATCGCAGTGTTGTATTTATTTTCGCCGTGAGTATACCTGTTATCAATTTGCCTTGAGTTTTACCTAGTATTCAATTTGCCTTGGCAATGGCGAATTTATACATTTTTGCCGTCATCTTTACTGTCAAACTCCATATATAAAAAATATGTATACTCGCCATCGCTACCACCTGGTAATTGATTCGCTTCATTTTTTGTTTCATCTAAAACTGAAAATGTAATAAAAGTTATTAATATTATTATTAAGATCAATCGACAAGGTGTTTTTGAATCTTTGAGTACCACGAAGTAATAAAAAAACCAGAAGTTAAGTTTCTTTTTAATAAGCATATTGGACTAAATAATTTTTATAATAATCTTTTCGCAAAGAACATTTAAATCTATGTAAATATCTTAAATAATTGCAACAAGGCAAGATGTATACGATATGCGGTTTCGAGTTGAATTTTATATTCGATCAATACTGCGTTAAGCGATACTTGTTGACATAAAACACACCATTTAATTTTTTCATCAATATAGAATTTTATTGGAGTCATTTAACATTATTTGTGTTAACTAGTCTTGATCCTCTAATTTATGATAACAAAAGGAAAAGAAAATAAAGTTTCATCGATTTAAAATTGTTTAGTCTTTTTAATTTTGCTAAATTCAATTGGATGGCTATATGAGCAGCAGAAAGTGGGAGCGGCGACGTAGGTGATATAATTAATAAATATTTCAAGGATTGTAATATAAAATTAATAGTATTGTTGAAGATGCAGAAGGAGGTGTAAAATGTATTAAATCAGTAATCAATATTCGCAACATAACGTATTTAATTGAAAATATTATTATTTTCAGATTTAATACCTGAAAATTTCTTGTCTACACTTAGAAATAAAGTGGTTGAAATGTTATATGGTGGTAACTCAAAAATACGTTGGCATCAAATTTAACATTGAACAAGATTATGCAACATTGAAATAAAGTCAAATATATCAATGACAAGAGATGATATTCTCAATATATTCACCAGCCAATGTCATGTTATTATAAAAAAAATGAGCGAATTTCAAGAACGTAATAGCGGTTGGACATTGATTGAAATACCACGTCTCTCTATTCATGAAAACCAGTATAAATGCATTAAGGGATCACAGTATATTCCTTTACCAGCAACAAGTCAAAGAAAGCATGCAATCATCAATGTTAAAAATAATGACGAATATTGTTTTAAGTGGGCAGTAATATTTGCACTCTATCCAATTAAAATTCATTCCAACAGATTGACATCCTATAAAGTTAAGAACATACAAGATGAAATTATAACATTGGAAAACAATATTTTTTAAATTTTAAAATTTTAAACTTTCCGCTACCAGTAAATAAAATTTAAGTGTTTGAAACCCATAATCCTGGAATAAGCATAAAAGTTTTTGGTTTAGATGACAGTAATAATTTAGGTAGTAGGACCATGCTAATTTACTATTCAGGAACAAGTTAGTCACATTAATCGTTGTTTTCTGTTTATTTTCTGACTACGCACAACCAGCTTATATTTTGTGTAATTGAATGAATCAAGGACCACTAAAAGCACACGACTTTAAGATGTGTACAGTCGAACTTCCTTATACTGAATTTCTATACAATAAAGTTCTCCTTGTTATGAACTAAAGTCAAGATCACAGCTTTTTCGTTCCACTTTCAATGTATTTCGATCTCCGTATAATGAATTTCCACACAGTGAATTTTTCTTTACAAAGAACAAAACTTTGGAAAAAAAAACACATTTTAAGTGCTTTTTTTGTCCCCATATAGTGAACTATTTTTAGCAGCTTTATTTTAAACTTGTTAGCAACACTATTTATAAGCAAAATAAGTAATATTTTTGGGGTTCCCAAAATATGGATCTTAGGGCTGGACCAAAAATTTGCTTCGAAAAGGAGATAGGCCCTGCTTTTTGTTGACAACTGCATTGCGCATCCAAAGGACGTAAAAGATAAACTACAAAATATTGAACTGGTCTACTGTCCTCCCAATATGACTTTTCTTCTTTAACCAATGGACCAAGGCATAATCTACAATATAAAACAACTTTACAGAAAACCAGAGACAATTGCAAACTGTCGGGGATTACAGCAAAGTATATCAGATGACGATGCAGAGAAACTGGGCGGTGAAGTAATGGCAGGTATTGATAAAACGTCACCTACATTAAAACACGTTTCCTCTGCACTTGATGTACTATGAACTTTTTGGAAATCAAGAGCAACGTCCTGACAAATGTATTTAAATGTCTTAATGTAATTGAAGCTTTTATTGATAAAGAAAAATGGAAATATGTAGTTCAAACAAAAATACCTGATTATTTTAAATATATACATATATATAATGACGTTTCTATATAGTGAAATAATTATCTGACCCCGTGGAGATTCACTATAGGGAAGTTCGACTGTATTTTGAATCGAATCTGAATAAAACGTTTGCCGTTTTAATAAAAATTATTTTCTGAGTTATACAATTATGGCAACACTGCTATTCATAAATTAAATTATTCTCTCTTTCTACTCACACTGTATTTTTCTTAACTATATCTCTCTTTTGTTCGTTCTTAGCAGTTGTGAGATATATTTGTGACAGGTTATTCAATTATTCTTTTAAATTTAACAATTTAATACCTATAAGAATATAATTAAGAAGTGCAATTTTGCAAAATTCATTACGATGACTTAATTTTAGAGTTGTACGATTCATATTGTAGTTCGTTTCCTCGAAATAAAAATCATGGCGAAAACTTTTTAATTTTAATAAAAATAAAATTTAACTTCATTTTTGCTGCAGCTAAATATGTATGTACATATAAAGATAGTAATATTTAAAAGTGTTTGTACGTATTTATGAATACATGGATGTATGTATATATATGTACATGTATTTAAATATTATTTATGTACATGTACCTACATTAAAATTATTGTACCTTGTTATACGCAGATATTCCACAAATTTATTAAAGAAAACGTAGGTATTAAGCAATTGAATTTTACCTTTAATGCTTGCTCGGGGAATGACGTAAATAAATCCAACTTTAATTATAAATATTCCATATATGTTTCTCCAAAACAAGAGGTGTGTGTATGTTTTTTCATTAACAGTACGTAGGTATATATGTATGTAGGTATTTATGTACTTGTTATAATGTTATTGTACTAAAATTACTTAATAATCTTTTGTAAATACAATTTAATTTGTAACAAATGTGAACAAATTCATAATTTTTTAATTTATTCAATAGGTAATTAGGCCGCTTTTGTATTAATATGAAACCATTGTAATTATTTATATAATTTTTTCCTTTTTTATTTTATTTCACTTCACTTTTTAAATGTATTTCTTTGTGATTTTTATCGATTATGGCATTTCTTTTCTATAAATTTCAAAATATTTTGCGTGTAAGAAAATATTTTCACTGTAATTTGTTAACATATATTTTGTACTTTTTACACTTTTTTACGTAGGTATGTACATATTACGCATCCTTGTGTATAAACTTTTTTGGGTAAATTTTTATTAAATAACTTTTTTTGCAAATAAATACCCACACAGACACTTTTTTAAAATTCTTATTTATTATTTATTTTTCTTTCATTTATTTATTTTTTTATTATTAATTTTCACCATTTCTTGTAAAACTTTATTACAATAACAAAAAGAAAAAAAGATATTTTAACGAGTCATCAAAATCTGTGAAATAAACTTTATTGTTATAGGTTTTTTAGCAGATATTTTTATTATAAATACGTCAAGAAAATACACATATAAAAACAACACAAACAACAACAATTAAAAAAATGTGAGAGAGGGAATATTAAAACTCTCTTTTCTCACTAGAATACGAAACGGAAACAGAAGAATAACGAAAAATATTCGATTATTTCTATGGAACTACTAGGATTAATTTAATTTATTTTGTCGTTTTTTGCTAAAAAAAAAAAATAAACAAATCATTTTTTAATTTTAAATCGGAAGCAAATGTTGATTAAGAGCAAATAATATTTTTTTTTAAATGCTTTCTTTTTAAAAATTCTTCAAGCAATCTCTCACACGTAAATTTTTCAGAGAGTGGGAGGAGGCTTTGTTGAAAACGCAAAGATAACCTTTAAGTTAAAGGCGTAGCGAAACGATGTGATATTGAAACACCAAGAAATTCCGTAAGGTAAAACTTACAACAAATCACAAAGTCACAAAAAAAGTTTAATAAACTTAAAAAAAAAACAAAAAGTTTTTGCGTTTTAAAAAACAGAATATTATACTTTTTTATAAGATATTTTAAAATCCTTATCAAGTGGAAATTAAAAAACATAGAAATGAGATACAAAAAAAAACGGAGTAAATATCTCACACAGTGTATACTTTTTTTCTGTTTTTTTTTTATAGAGAATTTAATAATAAATGTGGCGAACGCGCGACACGTCAACTTATTTCCATCCGTACCACACGAAATTCACACTCGAACTAAATATTTCAATTAAATTTTGTGTACGATAATACACACACATACACTTACTTCCATTTATTCGAAAATACATATTAAAAACAATCACTTGCATTCTACTCAGTGTTGCCAGAAAAAATAAAACTGGTAAAATATTAAATCGTTGAAATTATGCAAAATGTTCTGCAAAAAATAAATATTAATCTTGGTTTTTATTTGTATGGGCCTCCTTGGAAAATCTTTACGTACATATTCCTAAGGAAAATATTTAATATCATTCTTCTTTATTATAACACATAAACAGATAAAATAAATAAAATTTTAATTCAAATTAATAATCTGTTAAGAAGATGAAACTTTCCAAAAAAAAATTTAAAAATGAGAAGTAAACAAAATATCATCAATAACAATTTCGATTTCGAAATGAATACACTTTTTTGTAAAATTTTGTCTACCAAAAACTTGTAAATGTGAACAAGAAGATATCTAATTTTAAGTCTTTTCATTGTAAAAACAATATAAGATTGGCGAATTTACAAATATAATTATTTTGAAATTTAATTTAAAGGAATGTACAAAGTTTGAATAGAACTTAAACGAGCATGGAACGTCATAATTTCTCCTCAGATTTATTGTGTAAGCTGCAGCATGTATTTTTAGATTCTATAAAATTCATAAAGTCATGATTACAATTATTAAAATTATTTCTCATTTACGTAATTAGCGTTAAGTAATGAAAGACTATTATGTTATAGGCGATAAACCTCTTTTTTAATTTACTATATTTTGTATGAAGGCATAAAAACTTTTTCTTATGTTTACTTCCAGAATATTTATTTTGATTATTGTTTCTTCTTTTGTAAAAGATTTGAGGATTTGTATTCTTACTTAAAAAAAACTAAAACTTTATTGAGTAAATTGAAATTAAAATTAGCTTGTCATAAGTTTCTATCAAATTTACTTTAAAAATAAATTAATAATTAACTTATTTAAAAAAAAAAAACTCTTTAAAAAATTTATGTATAGAGTATATTTTTTAAATCGTTTTTAATTATTATTTAAATTTTTAAGTACTTTAGTTAGGATTCAATTTTAAATTGGTTAGAAGAATTCTATACTTTTTATACATGTGAACTTGAGCATTGAAAATGTTAAAATAGCAACACTGATTCTACTTGCTTTATGAATTCATATTAAAAAAAGAAAACTAGTAAGTGAATCTATATAACGCAGCACCACCAGTATTGCCGGAGTATGAATTTTTTTATTTAGCAAATGCTTTGAGATTGTACAAAATTTTAAAAATTACAAAAAACCCAATTTTATAGCTTTATTATTTTTATTATGAATAAATATTATAGAAAAAAATATAAAAAAATTACGTTTTTAACGTATTAAATAATAAAAATTATTGATCCATTTATTATAAAAATTATTTTTTTAATTTTGCGATGCACTTTACTTTACGCCTACAACGTAGAAATAATCAAAAATCTTTAAAAATATTAACTTTCCATGATCTGAGAAAAGTTAAAAAAAAAAGCTTTAAATATGGACATTAATCACAAAAAAAAATTAATTAAAATCGGCAAAAATAACTGAAATCCAAAGAATGCAGAATGCACTAGTAAGCCAACATCATCTGAAAGCATTTTTAAGGAAGTTTTAAAGGTAAGTGTGGAAAAAACCTGGTTTATCCGTTTACAAAAACGTGAATTCATTTAAGGGGATGTCTTGCTCTTAATCACAAATTTTTATTATAAACCGAACTTTGGATTTCTTTTGTCTGGCTTTTTGTCCCTATGATAGAAAATTATGAAATAGATAACAATGATTTAATTCAAGATTTTATTATTTGTATAAAAATATTGAAAAATAAGAGAGAAAAGAAAAAGAGAACACTAAATAAAAAAGATATAAATTAAATACCTTAAAATAGTGTTTTGCAATTAAATATCTCAGAATTGTAAAAGTCAACAATGTCTTGTTTAATTACGATACAAAGAAAGTGTTAAGTACGTTTATATTCAGTTATGGTGAAGGTTATGTACCCTACGCCAATTAAAGAAAGAAAAATTATTTATGTTATAAAAATGTTTACCTTCCAAAAGTTTTTTTTAAGAAAGTTATAAGAAAAATTTGTAGAATAACGGAAAAGCGCAAAATATAAAAATTTTAAAAATTATAGAAAAATTTTAAAAAAGAATTTGTTTTTTTTTTTTTAATTTGCTAGATATTAGTAAAGACCAAACGAAAGATTTCATCACGGTTTGAAAAGGGGATGAGAACTTCAAGGATTTTTAAGAGAAAGCAAAATATACCATGAGAGTTTTTATTTTTTGTGTAAAAATTATTTAAATACGTTTTTAATATTTTAAAATCATGTTATTGGGAAAAATCTGAGTACAAGTTTGTAGTCGGCGCACCAAAATACCTTTAGAGCAACTATCAGATCTAAAAGGAAAAATCGAAGATAAAATTTGCAAAACTTTGTAGAGTAATAAAAACACTTTTGGCAATATAACACCGCAACTTTTTAAAAATAACGAATTTTTAAGAAATTTCTTTTATAAATTCGATTGAAAAATTGTCAACGAATTGAAAAAAATGAACACTGCTTTTTATTTCAAAACATTTTTCTTTTACGGAATTACAAAATGCTTAATGTTACTATTTTCGTATTCAGAGCGATAAAACAAATTCCTAAAATTTAAATAATAATTTTAAATAATAATTTACATAAAATAAAAGAAAAAATATTTTTTATATTAAAAAAACTGATGCAAATCAAATACAGCATTTTTTATTATTGCTTTAAGGCCGGGGCACATAGAATCCGTCATACATTAACGTATTCAACTGAAAACGAAGAAACGACGGATAAGGTTGAAACGATGAGTACAAAAAGTCATTAAAACACAGCAAGAGCGAAAACAAAACAAGAAGAAGAAGCAAATGATATCCGTCAAAGATTTAAAGTACGTCAAAAGTTAAAAGTTTCCCAACTTTCGTACTTTACGTTAACAGAGATGTTCAGATAGTGACAACTCTTATAAGAAAGCATGTATGTGAACTTACTTGTCAGTTGAAAAAGTCAAGTATAACGTATAACGGATTCTCTCTGCTCCTTAAGGTTGAAAGTGTCAAAAAACAAAGAGGGAAAAAAAGAAAGAAAGAGAAAGAGATTTACTTCATGATCGTAAACGAACGGTGGTGTATTTGTAAAAGATAAACATTTTTGACATTTGGAACTTCAAAGCAGACAGACGTGTTCTTATAGGAATCTCCAAAACTCTGAAATTACTGAGAAAGTTATTATTTGTTAGTAGCAATAATTCTTGATATTCCTAATAACAAAATGTTTGAGATATGATAAGAAATGAAAATTATTTAAACAAAAAATCTGCCAAGTGCGAGCTGGGCGAAGTTACGAAGGGTTTCGAATTATAAATGGGACAACTTTCAATGATAGTTTTTATGTTGTAGTTATTTGTTTTAAAAAATTTAAAGTTTTTGTCTATTACGGATCAATAGATAATTCCATATTCATAGAAATAACTGCTTCTATGGAAACACCATTTAAATTTTAAATTTATTGTTTAAACTTATTTTTATAGCGGACATGTTTGTAAGAGGACATTTGTGTAAATTCTACTACTGTTAAAAACCTATACATTAAAATTACGTCACTATAGGACCCCATATATATTTTAGTAGTAGAAGTAGTAGTGGACTGGTTCAAAAACAAGACCACGTATGTGGCCAACCATTAAAATGTTAAATTTTGCACTTTTTGCTACGGCGGACAAATTTAGTAATTGTTGGTGCAGCAGCTACACCTTCCGTGAAAATTTCAAGGGTGTTCCTATTAGGGTTCCAGTGGCAGATGGAAAGGCATTGTAACAAACAATAGGGTTACGTTTTTACCCTTTAAATGTGGAATCCTAAAAACCCTATTTATTGACTTAATTTAGTCTTTTGAAATCCTTTTGTATTTTTTTTTTAATTTAATTTTGTTGTTTTATTTTTAAAATATTTAAAATAAAAGAAAAAAAGCACTTACGTAATCTAATTAAAATAAAATTTTCAAATGTCATATTGTTATTTGGAAATCAACAGGTGGAGTTCGCTGGTTGCTTCTATTACTCACAAGGGGCCCTGTTTGTTGGCTTAGCTTTTTTAAATAAAAAAATATATTTGTTGCACAGTTTTTTCTATGCTTTTCGTTTTCTTTATCTTTTCACAATTCATTTATGATTTTTTTTTTAATGTTTTGCCACACAATTTCGCTTTAGTTTACATTTTAAACATTTCATTTTTAATACAGAACGGCTTCGTGTTTTTTTTTTTTTTTTTGCTTCATCAGCGATATTTGTTCGCTCTAAATGCGGAAGTTGTTTGTTAAGGTTTTGGTTTTTGGTTTTAATTTTGTATTAATTTTTTACTCGCATCTTACTAAAGGCAATTTGAGTTATTGTTGCTAATAGGCCATTTGGATTTAGCTTTGAGTGATGGTCTTCGGGTTAGTTAAATTCTAAATATACAAACAGCTTAATATAAATGTACAGCCGGCACTTACGTATAGTTTTAACTGTCAGTTTCAACTGTTCAGTTAAAACTGTACGTATGTGGGTAATAACTGACAGTTTAACTTAACTGTTCAGTTTAACTGAAAACTTTTAAATTTTTGTATTTTTAACTGACAGTTTCAACTGAAGTGAACGTGTGCGGGGGTTCAACTGTACCGTTCTCAGTTCAATTGTTGTCGAGCGAGAAAGCGTATCATGTCGCGTAAACAGAACCAAGTGATAGTTAATTTTATTGCAATAAATAGATCTTAATCTTGCATATGGCAAGTTAAATCTAGCGAGTACCATGATCGCCAAAAAAAAAAATGCTGCCTACAAAAAGCTGACGAAGAAGTTACAAGAAGTAGAACCTGACGCGGAAAAGAAATCTGTTTTGTCAAAAATAAACAGCTGAAGATGCGCTTTTCGCCAAAAAAAAAAAGAAACTTGAGGCATCAAAGAAGTCTGGAGCATCTTCAAACTGTCCTGCTCATTCGAATCCATGTTAAAAATTGAAGTATTGAACTGCACATGTGTGTACATCTCAGTTCACAGTTAAGTCTGTCAGTTATAACTGACGGTTAAAATTTTACGTGAGTGGCCGGATTAGGAATTTTTTTCCTTTCAATTATTTTATGTAATATAATTGTCCCTGAAGTTTTATTGACAGATCTCACTTTATTACTCTCTTGAAAATTCGTTTCGAATTATTTAAATTATTAAAAAATTATTAGAGTTGTAGTTACTCGTAATAACCAGTTTAAACACCTAACAAGGAAATTTTTCTCGAGTTATATGTTAGAAATACTACAAGAGGGAAAATTAGTGCTGTCTCTTAAAGCATATCTTATGCCGAAACTTGTCGAAGTCAGCATCGCACAACGCCAATGATTTGGTCTATCAGCTCAGGGTTTTAAAAATTACAATAGACAAAAATTAATGGAATATACATCGAACGTCGAATAGTACGCAATTCAATACTGAAAAATACAACATTTTACTTGTTGCAAATTGTAATGAATTTAAATTTTTAATGATGTTGAATAAATAGGAAGCAGTATTTTTTTCATTTCACGCTGAACTAAATTTCGATACGTCGAAAGTAGCTCTGCCACTAAACAATTATCGCTGACTAATATACTTTCTTCAAACAATATAAACAAAGAAAATCTCCTTCATGTTTAATATTTCTTAATCTTTTGCGGGGTTTTCTTATAATAATAACAGCTAACGTTGTAATGAACATTCTGCTTAAATAATTTGAAGTTATAGTTATTTAAGATCGTGGAGTTTTCTAATTTCGCCTTTGCTCAATGTTTACATAACTAACTCATCACTCACGGGAAGCCAAGTATGCAAAGAAGAGTCATTACAAATTGGAACTCCTCGATTTGTATTATATCACATTCATAATGCTGTACGCCATTTACGCCATATTTTAATTTTACTTAAATTTTGAAAGCCTTGTACAACTCATTCTTAAGAAAAATATCACTTTTAGGCCTTAAAGTGTAAGTGTATGTGAATGTGTTTTTATAAATTAAACCATTACGTACACATGTATGTACATATGTTAGATTAAAATAGTTTGCATGAACGCCACAGGAGGTTGCAAAATATCCAGGATACTGTTCTAAACAGTTGTTCTATGTTTAATAAACACAATAATTCTCATAATATTCGAACAAGAAAGAAAACAAATGTTTTTTTTTTTTTTTGATTTGACAGTTTCATTATTTATTTTCGCAATGGCAGCCTTTATATATTTTTTTTATTCTATTGCTAGAATGCGAGTAGATTAACAAGCCTGTGGAGATGAGAAGAGCTTTTTGTA
Organism: Gymnosoma rotundatum; assembly: GCA_916610165.2. Classification (NCBI taxonomy): domain Eukaryota; kingdom Metazoa; phylum Arthropoda; class Insecta; order Diptera; family Tachinidae; genus Gymnosoma; species Gymnosoma rotundatum. The sequence continues at coordinate 1,730,367 of OU744337.1, forward strand.
ATCAAATGGATTAATGTAAGAATTTTAAACAGAAATATTTGACCTGCAAAATTACAACACGATGTTAATGCGAGAGTTTTTAAAAAAGTTTTTATATTAAAAGGCTTTATTCTCCTTTTATTAAATTAATTTAAACAAATAAAAACGTGCTATTGTGACATGCATGCTACCGTTGGCTACAGCCAAGGCGAATTGAACCGGGATTAGTGCAAGACTTAGTCTCAAAACAAAATGAAACATTTTTTGCCGATTAAGAAAAAGGATATTACTAATTAATTAATTGTTTTTTTTTTTTAATTTATTATTTTATTTGCTTTAAAAAAACAAAAAGTATTCAGTTTAATTCATACTCATATCTCCACAAAAAACATCTATTTTTAAATATTTTTTTTTGGCCTCAACAATAATCGATACCTGTCCAAAATATCCACATTTCACAAAAATTAACATTTCACCAAGAAAAATTAATTTTGCCAAAATCTTTTTTTTTCACTTCAGTCGAAAGTCGAAATATCAGCCTGAAACTAAATTCAAGAAAAAATATAATTTCGCCAACCAATCAAATTTATAACAAAAAAAATGTTTGGAAGCCAAAAAAAACTCTCTGCCGATTTCACTTAATGCGAACGAATGCTTCTTTCGCATACTTGTATTCAGGTATGTGATAAAAATTAATCGATTTGAAAACTTATCGTTTTGAGATATTTTTTATACAATAATAAAGGAGTTATTGTAGAAATTTAATGGAAAGTTATTGAAAACTATATTGAAGGTATTTAAAAAATGAAAATAGCAAGCATATCGCAACCATTTTCAGTTTTAAATCGTTTCGATTTCGAAATCGATTTCTATCACATACCTGTTTAAAAATAAAAATAAAATACAAACATTTGTTTTGTTTTCAATATAAATATGCGAAAGAAATGTTCGTTCGCATTTAGAGAAACCGGCAGTCTGTTTCTATCTCCAATCACTAAAAAAACAGAGTTTTATTTTCCGCTTCGTCCATTATGGCATTTACTCAAATTTCAGAATAAGAAAATGAACGATAAATTTTTGTTTATCAATTTTGATTTTTGCTATGGGCCCCTATATTTCAAACTCGGCACCCAAATTTATACGCTAAACAAATTCAAATTCTAAAATGTTTCTTCTTTAATGACAAAGTCGAAGCTGAAAAATTAATTTCATTTCATTTCCAAAATTAATCATTTAAAATTTTCCCCAAAAAAATACTCAATCCCCAAATAGAAGTGTTTATTTCCATTTTAGGGATAATCCTCTGATCTGACGACACTACATCACTTATTTATTTAGTTGGCAAAACTTTAGCGGAATCAAAGGTTTAAATAAACCTTGATAAATTTAAAATAACTTTCATCTACAATATAATAATTTAAAAACGATGTTATAAATGCATTTTTTACATGTGAATAACAACTGGCATATTTAGAGTCTGTTTTAATATTTTTTTTCTTTTAAATTTTTTACAATACAGAAGAAAAGTAAGCTAATACTTAGATGTTTTAAATCATAGAATATTTAAAATTATTTAAAATTTAATATGAACCGTGAATTCTGCCTTTTCTTTCTGAGATTTGTGTTTTTCAGATTTTTAAATGATCAAACTATATCCACTACATTTTGGCGATTTTTCTTTATGTATAAAGAGTTTATATATGTTTTATTTTATTTATTTATTTCAACTATTTGCTAGAAACGTGAATTATGATAGAATTAACGATCCGCATTCTGTTTCGCCTTGCATTGCCGACATCTATATTGCCGTTGATATAGTCGTAAATGATTTAAGTATCGGGTACAAACAAAAAAAATTAAATTAAATATAAAAATAGTAGAAATTAAATTGAAAATGGAAAAACTGAAGATTAACAATCCCAACCAATTTGAAAAATTAGTTGAAGAGTTGAAGAAAATCCATCACTTGCCAGAGGTTTACGAAGAGGACCTGTTCCTTCTAATTTTAAGGAACAGTGGGAAATTATAGCGACTGCTTTAATCTCCCATGACCCACCAAATAGCACTAGTGATGGATGGAAAAAGGTATAATGATTTGAGAATAAGGGTGATTGATGTTGTGTTAAAGTGATGTTGCCTCAAAATTGTCGACGATGTTGCCGACGCCAAACAGAATAAGCGTGAATAATATCACATTAATTAGGTTAGGTTAAGTTGCACAGGCCGTCGGCGTAATAAGACCGACCCACTTGGGTCCCAAAGGTCCCGTTGTGTCACCTGGAAACAGGATCAGATTCAGGTCCCTACGGCACCATCAGAAGATCCAAATCCAAACCACCGAGAGGACCGGATAAACAAGTTTATCCGGAAGATTCAGTTTCCTAGCATGGGTACCAATGACAAAGTGACCCGTCAGCACAGCCACCAGTGTGCTCCGCTGCCCCCGAGAAAACCTCAGTAGATTTGCGGATCTCCCACTATCGTACTGAGGCCACAATGTCCTCGAGACCCTGCAAGTAACCTCTTCAGACCATCTAGACTGTGCATCCCTAAAGAGTTTCTGCTGAAGTAAAACTCTACAGCAGCTTAATGGGACTCCCACCAATGGATCTATCTCCCGGTCTCCCAACCGGGATCCAAATCTGGCGAGTTCGTCCGCGACTATGTTTCCGGGTATGCGAGAGTGAGCCGGCACCCAAAATAGTTCCAGGTTGGAATGTCTCGCCATCTCGTTAAGAGATGTTCGGCATTCACGAACCAATCTGGATGTCATATAGACACCCGATAAGGAGTTAATCGCGGCCTTGCTGTCAGTACAGATCCGGATATCCATCACATTAATTAAGAAGCTGTTTTACAAATACTCAATTATTTGTTATTTATGCTTGCCTCTGTAATGCAAACATTTCTGCAATTTCTTGCCTGGCACTTTTGGGTTTCAAGAAAACTATGTGTTTCACAGAATCAAAAATTTTTAAGAAAAACAACTTTTCAATAAAGAAAATAATATTTTCCTTTGAACATATATTATATTGTGCCATTGTTCTGAACATCGATGTTATGTTAAAATGAATGTTAAAACTTCTTGAAACTGCGATTTTCACAGGAAACACATGTCAAATTTAATCGGCACTAAATAAAAGAAAAAAAGCTTTATACTGTCAATTAAATTTAATAAACCAATGAATTGTGTCTTTAAATATTCCAATCAAAATAAATTAAGAATTTTTAAAATGAAAACGTTTAAGACCACTCGGTAGAATATTTTAATTACATATGTATTTGTGTGTTAAATGAAAGCCACGTTAGCAGTTTGTTTGTATTAAATTTCTAATATTAATTTTCTTACTATGTGAACGTATGCTTTACCCTAATTTTTGCTGATAATAAAAATTTCCTTAAAAAATTGTATCCTATTACAAAAAAAAAAAAAAACAACAAAAAAAACTTAAAAACTAAAAAGTTGTTACTTGTCAACAGAACATATAAAAAAAATAAAACACAAAATGAAGAAGCTTTTTAATTTTAGCCACAAGAAAATTCTAAGAATTTGTTTAAAATCAACGATTAAGTTACCATTAGCAAACTATTGCACAGATAACAAAATTATAAACCTTAAATGTTTATTAGTGGTATTCAAAATGAAAGCAACTCAAGTCGTGTCAAGAAAACTTGTTTGCCGATCTATCATCCATTATAACGATTTATGTTTACAGCGCGTTTTATGTCAAATTTTTAGTGTGAAATGCTTGTTAAGTTGTTCGAAAAAACACTTATGCATTTACACAAAATTAACTTAATTCTCAGTTAATCTGAGTTAAACAGCTGACTATTTTTATGTAAAAGCTTTTTGGTTTTCAAATATCATATACTTATGTACATTTTAAGAATTGTTTGAAATGTTAATTACAGCTTTTGTTTGCTACTTATTACCTGATAAATAAATGCGACTGGTTCAAAACTATTTCTGCTCTCCCAAAAAATTTAAAAATAAGACTCAAAGATAAAACAAAAAACGAATGCAACGTCGACCAAATATCGCACTGAGAAAAACAAAACTCACGATAAACTGATGACGAATGCTTCCAATTACTCCTAAATTGCAGTTTTTCTTTTCTTTTTACTTTTTTTTCTTTTATTTATTTTCACTTTATTTAAAAATCGTATGGTTTTGTTTACAAAAAGAATATAATTTTGCCAACATTATTGAGAGAGTGAGTGTTTAAAATTAGAGTAAACGAAAACAACGACTTCCAAATGAAATAAATTCTATCTCACAACTGCTACTGCGGAAGTATTTTAAATGTCGATATGAATGGAAAAATACAACAATTTAGAGTACTATTTCATCATTAATTCTTTAAAATAATGTTTTTTGTAATTGAAGAGTCGACTGAGTTTGCATTTAATAATGTTGCAAAAATAATCGTTTTTTTTTATAATTTCTAACAAAATAATTATTCCAAGATTTTTTTAAAACAAAAATTCTTTTAAGTTTCATTCAAAACTTTCTTTATTTTCAATATCGAAATGTTTATTTGCACACTGCGATATAAAAACATTAGCGATTTCATAAATAATTCAACTTTAAAGTTTTTCTTTTGATTTTTTTTTTTTTTTTTTTTTTTTTGCTATTGTTATTCGAAAAAAGGAAAAATTTTATATAACTTATGTAACCTTAAAGTAATAAAACTTAATTAAGTGCACAATAAAAAAAAATTATAATAATAATAAACTTTAATATAGAAATGAAAAGTTTTCACAGACTTTAGCTAGTTTTTTGGAAACCTTATCATTCTTAACCTTTCATTCCTAATCGGTCTACTGCAAGAAACTCAGTAAGAAATAAGTATTATGATTAAAAATTCTAAAGCATCTGCATTGGCCTGGCTTTGCAGATCTTTGACATATGATTCACTTTGAAAGCTTAATTTAGAATCGTTTCACAGCAATTCCTTGGTCTCCAAAAATAACATAATCCTACTTGGACACGTCTCAGGTATTCAAATCTATAAATTCGAAAGCTTCTTTTTATTTAAAGACCTTTGTTTTATTCTTGTGAATTATTTTATGTGAAATTCACTATAATTTTAATTCAATAGACTATTGATAATGTTTCAAAGTTATGCAAAAAAAAAAATAAATTTTAAACTAACCACCTCCATCTCTAGATTTTATTTTGGGGTGTTATAGATTTAGGCAGATTAATAAAAAAAATTATTTTATTTTAGTTTTTATTTATTTATATATTTCGTTTTTCGATTATTAAAGTAATTTTTTATATTGTACGAGTATTAGAGAGACTGCAAATCGTAAATGTTAAAACCTAAAAGTCTCACAAATATTGAATTATAACTATTATGTTTCGATTCGTACAAAGAATTTAGTTAAAGTCCAAATTTAATCAGTGTCTACACCACTGAAAATATTAAATGAAAACAAAAGTTTAGATTCACTAAAAAATCACGCTGGCCATTAGTTGAATTTTAATTGTACAAATGAAGTTAAAATATTTAGAGACAAGACCAAAGATATGCTGCTGAGAAATTGGGAAACAAAACAGCTAAGGCAATACCTAACATCACTGCTTGCAGCGCATATCAAATAGGTATAAGCTATTTTGAACATTTTGAAGTGATATGCATTTCACATTAAACGGGTATGTAGCTGCGGTGATAAAATAGCTTAAATGTTTGAGCTCTAAAATTCTAAAAATACCCAAGCAAGAAGGTAATTCCAAGTTAAGTAGATGTCAATTTTTGGATTTCTAAACCGCATACGTGAAAAAAGGCAATGATATGTTAATAACACCAGCAGTATATTTAACCCTGTAAGGTGTACAGTAACGGTAACAGTTTTCAACTTCCAACACTTGTCTTAAAAATACAACATTGCAAGCAACAGCTGTTAACAGCTGAGGAAGTACGCAATTTACAAAATGTATAAAAATTTGTTAAAAAAAATTATATATCTATACATTTAAAAGTAATCTACATACATTTCATTATATTTCTGTTTAATATTTAATGTATTTCTGTTTAATATTTCTTAATTGAATCATGTTTTTTATTCTCTGTACGATATTTTTCAATAACAAAAATAGGAAGAAGTGGCAGTGGGGTGCGTAATGTTTAACATGCTCCAGACAATATTTTTAAAAAAATACTTGCAGAATTAAATAAATTTTGTAATTTTTAATAAAACTTACCTAGTAGCAATAATTAAACTTGCAGCTTTTCCACTATTTATTCTTTTATTTTATATTTTTCTTAATGCCTTTGTATTGGTGGCAGGTACTTTTTATGTGTGCCTTTTATTTGTCTTGATGTTGTAAAAAGATGGAAGTCGTTTCTTATAGTTATATAAAATAAAGTTTTCGAAGCAGTTTCTTTACACATTAATATGAGTTTTAAAGTTTCAAGCATTTATGTTAACATTTTCATTTCTCTATTGCACAGTTTTACTGGTACATCGTTAACAAAAATATATTTTCTGCACTTGAGAGTTTTTGTTGTTTTTTATATTTTTCTTTATTTGACACGCTTGTTTTTTAAATTAACGCGAGGTGCCGCACCTGTCTTTTTACAACAGTATGATTCATATATAACAGATTTTTCTGAACCGTTTTCCTACCGCTACGTTTACATATTGATAACGTTTAAAAACTAAATTGGTCGTAAACATTAACTTTAAAGTAATACAATAGAATATTTTTTACTAGTTTTTTTTTTATTAAACTGATATTGACGCGAGACAAAAAAATTCAATTAAAGTAATTAGTTAAAGCGCGAAAAAAAAATATTTATCATATGTAGATGGCACTGGGAGATTGACAACTGACAGCCAAAATGTTACAATAAGAAAACTAGAGAAATGTCATAATAAACAACCGGAGAATACCAAAAATAGAAACACCTCTCAACATCTTTTTAAAATTATTTAAGAAAATCTTTGTTGCAAAATTATTTTAGTGAAAATTAAAAGTCGTATAAATAAATAATTGAATTGAGCTAAACTTTTTAATAAGAAAACTTACAAGAGATTTTTGATTCATTTCAATGGCTGTTTCTAGCGACTTTGTGACATGGCTGAACGTAAAACTCAAGGAGCTAAATACGGACGAATCTGTATTTGGTTCTTATATTATAGGAATCTTGGAAGGCGATGAATCGTATGAAGAAAAGCATGAAGCCTTAGAGGGTATTTTAAATGAAATTTTGGTAAGCTTTTATTACATAAAAAATTGCTGGTTATGAAAAAAAAATTGTTTTTACTTTAGGCCGAAAGCATTGACGACGTTGTACAGAGTATTTTGAACAAATGGTCAGAGGGAAATGAGATAATTGAAGATTCTTCAAAACAAAAGTTAGATTTGAAGGTGGAAGATCAACTAGTTAAACTTCTAGAGTCAACCAAAGTGCAGTCCGTTGTAAAGGAGCGCCAATATACGGAAGAAGAAAAAAGAATACGAGAACAGATTCTGGCCCAGTATTCGCAGGTAAGGATTACAAAAACCATCCAACTGAACATTTCAACTGGACTTAAATTTTTAACACATACGTATGTAAATTGTAGTGAAAAATCTTTTTAATAATAATAGTGATACTATTTTTGAATGAAGCTGGCTTTTTTTATTTCACGTTTAAACAGTCATAGAAGTAGCGAAAAATGATTTGAATGAAAGTTGCATGAATAAAAACAAAAAATTAAAGCAAAGCGAAAAAAGTTTAAATACTGACACCATACCTTTTTTTGTGTAGAAATATTAAAATTAGTCTATTGGAATAGAGTTAAATTTATAGCATTAAAACACAATTCTTTATGGCTTAATCCTTTAAAAAAAATTAATTTTTACTCCTTATCAAGACCGAAGTTTCTGAAGATGAATTTGAAGCTGCTCAATCTGATGAGGATAGCGAAAAGCCTAATAGTGGCAAAAGTAAACCCAGCGGTATTGAACGAAACACAAACTTTTCGGACGTTGTAGCAATACAAAAAGAAAAACGGGAACAAGCTCGTCTAGAATCGGCCGCGAAAAAACAAAAGGATAAAGAAGATAGAGAAAAGCAACGACAAATGCGAGAAGAGAAAAAAGAGAAACGCAAAACAGTTAAAGGAGAGCGCAGGCGGTAGCGTGCTTAGAAGTAAAATTGAAGGTATTCTATAAATTAACCCAACTTACTTTCATTTTTAACTTTTATTTTTAGTTGATATGCATTTAGTTAATATAATTTTTATATAGTTGTATTATCCGTTCTCTTAATAAATTATGGTGTTAGCACAGATAACATGTGCTAAATAAGATATTGACTTAATGATTGATCATTTTTACAATAGTTATGGTAGGTATGAGGTAGCCAATTAAATAAAATATTTAAGCGATAGGCCTAATAGTAACTTAGTTTTAATCATTTACGGCATCTTAAATAAATTTTCTTATTTATTAAGGATTATAACTTTAAAGTTTTAATTTTTGTGCTCAATAATTTGGTTTAGCTCTGGATGCTGTGAAATGTACATCATATTTTTTTTTTAAAGGGTATTTTACATTAGTTATTTTCCTGCCTTCGTTAAGAGAGAAGATCAGATGATAACAAAAATAAAATTACTTGTTAACTTTGCTAACTGCACAAAATAATTCACTACCGGATGGATGTCTTAATATAAACTACTGACCAGGCAATTCCTAATAGAGTGTCACCTGCCCAGGGTATTTTTATAATCTGCCTTGTCCCTCTTGAAGATATCCGAGATATAAGTTAACCTAACATAAACCAGATGGCTATTACAGATGTCTAAAAGCTATTGCGTCAGCTGGCGTTCTCTGGAGCAATGAAATGTATATCCTCCATTAAAAAAAAATTTTAAAAAGTTATTTAACTATCGTTTTCGAAATCACTGTTTCGAAGAAAACATATTCATAAAGCGGAAAATTTTCATGGAATTAAATTCAAAATCGTCCAAGATAAAATAATTAGTTCAACAGCAACCTTTTTTTAACCTAATACCGCTTATTAAACAAATTTAAAAATTTAAAATAAATCCCAGAACTCTCAAACTAAAAAATATTTACCGTTTAACGTCATAACTAATCTGCTTTTAGCTTGATATATTTTTGTCACTTTAAATTAATTAATAAACTACAATATTTTTTATTAAGTTTTACAATAAATGGAATTTCAATATATTGTTAGGAATCACTTAAATCTTAATATATATTCCTCTTTTAACTTGAGCTTGTATTTTTGAATATAAATCCATAATATCTTTAATATTGAATTTGGGACAATTCATATCAAATTTCAATAAAATGTAAATTTAAATCGATACTGAATGCTACCGGAATTTATCCTGTATTTTAATTACAATTATAAAAAAATTACTCGTTGTTTAAATCGAAAGTTTCAGTGGCGTTAAAGATCAACTCTTTCCATTAACGTTTTCCTTGTCTTGTTAGACTTAATCATCAGCTTCGTCATATTCTTCTATATCATCATCGCCATCGTCATCACCTTCCAAGTCACAATCATCTTCTTCCTCATCATTTTCTTCGTCCACTTCTTCCTCATCATCATCGTCGTCATCATGTTTTGGCACAGATTTCTTAAGATTTCCTTTAGTCTTTGCACAACTTTGCTTGTCTTTTACTACAGCTGTGTCGGATTTTTCATCACTCAAAATGTCATCGTCACTGTTTGTTTTATTTTTGGAATTGAGAAGAGATATTTTTTGCAATTCGGATGGATTGATAATTTGAACACGTCGGTTAGTAGAATCTATAGACTTGACTCTGATTTCATGGAAGTCAGAAATACGTTTGTCATCAAAACTGGAATACTGAAGAGTTAAGAAAAAGGAAGATTATTATTAAGTAAAGCAATTTAAAGCTGTTTCACTCCTAAAATCGATATAGTTTAAATAATTTCAATCAATTAAGTGAAATTAAAAAAAAATTGGAAAACTATAAAAATTACACCTTTTTAGGAGCAACAAATAATGAATCCATATAACCCACCACAGAACTTGATGTAAAGAGAAATTGTTCTGGCGACGTCTTAACTCGTATGTATTTTTGAAGTAAATTATTATTATCCTTACGCCACAAACACAAACGATTGTTTTTATTAAGATCGGATTCTGTCAAGTCCTTAACATAGACTAATAAATTAAAAGTGTCTTCTGTGTCGTCATTGCTCGAATTGGAGGAAGTCTTTTCAGAAAATTGTTTTTTTGGCGGTAGGCTGGCAGATTTGCTTTTTGATGAACCAGGAATCATTTCGAAGTCATCGTAATCGTAGTCATCTTCACTCGCATCATCTAATTCATCATCCTCGCTGTCGTCGTTGGCTGGCTTTCGCTTTAAATTTTTATTTCCCGTAGATGCAGAACTTTTACGTTTTCGTCCCCTCTTAGCTGAAGAGCCACCACCTAATTTCTGTTGTTTTTGTTTTTTGCCATTTTTACTAGAGGCTGACGGTCTCCAATCTTCTTCTGAATCATCGTCGTCACTATAATCTTCTTCAGAATCGACAAAAGTAGTGGTAACCATTTCTGTACGGCTGCGCATTTTTCAATCTGAAGTAAAAAAGTTAATATTAAAAAAAATTTTTATTATTCATGCACATAATTTTAAAACTTTAAGGACAAAAGGCATAAGGTCTTAAAAAGGCTTGTCTGAAAAGATTTTCATTTGTACGATATGCTTTTAGACTTTTTTATTTTTTATGCAGGCTAGAACATTAAAACTGTTTACCTTAGTTGCTTCACAGCTTCCACTGGCACCAGTTTATGTTTGAAATTTATATATTTTATAAACTTTATTTGTTGTTTCACTTCTTTCGTTTAAGGCTAAAATAAATTTTGCGTATATGATTTCGTTGGTATCCTGTGTTTTAGTCTAGTCTATACAAACACACATTTTAAATTTGACACTTGTGTTTTCTGCTCCTTTTCATTTAAGAGAAATTTATTTCCTTTTTGCAAATTTTAAGTGTTTTTTTACTTTTTTATTTTGAAGATGAAAGTTTTTTATGTTTTGCATCTTTGGGAAAGTGCATACCATCGCTCGATTCCCTTTCTTGTTTTCTTATTTGTCTATAACTATTTTTGGATTTTCTTGTATATTTTGTTACGGGGGATGATGCGTGAACATTGCTGACAATCAAACGAGAAGAAGTCATTATGTATATAAAAGCTTTTTAAATAAACTTACACTCCAGCGCGGAGAAGTTCCTGTTGTCACTTTGACCGACTTTAAAAAATATTTTATTATGCCATAGAGCAAATTTTATACTTTATATATGTGTATATATTTTTTTAATTTTATTTAAAATATCTCAAGCTTTTATTATCAAGTCAGGATACAAACCTTTTAGGAAAGCTTTTTTACAGCCTTTTGATTTCTGTAAAAGTTTAAAAGCCGACGCATCCTTTAAATTTAAAAGGCGGTAATGAAGATGTAAGTTTTTTATATTGATTTAATATAACTTCTTAAATAAAATAATTTATTTTAATGTTTCAAAATTCTGCAATACTATAGTGAAAGTAATGGAAAGGTAACAATTTTATAGTTTGATATAAATTCTTCAGCACATCATCAAAAATGTACGGATGCGATTTATTTAATGAAATAAGGTATCGGATGCACATGTAAATATGTATTATTACTTCAAAATATTTTTCAATACGTGATTTATCAAAAACAATAATTGTTAAAAACAAAACAAAAAATCATAAGCAAAACAAAAAAACTAGCTTTCATCTTGATTTTATAGAAAAAAAATTGTAAAAAAAAACTCGGATCAAAAGAAAAAAAATTTAAATAAATTGAAATTTATTTACTTAATTATTTTATTTATTATTTTTTATTTATTTATTTATTAAAAGTAGTATTAAAAATACTTTATAATTACAATAATAAAAATTAGTTTTCTTTACAGTTTCTTTTTTATAAGCTCTGAGAAGTAGTGTTCTTAATAAAAAATACACAATTTCTTCTAAATATATCGATATTATCTTCATTCTTTATATAATGTGGCAGCTGATTAAATAATTGTAGTCCTTTATGTAGTAGACATCTCTTTGTTGTGTTGTTTATAGCCTTGTGTATTCTAAAATCATATGCATTGCGAAGATTATATGGTTGAGTTTCGTTTACATATCAAAGTTGTTCCGTTAAATATTCCGGTGCGTTCCCTATTTTCATCTTATGGATAAAAGTAAAAGTATTAAGTTGAAGCCTCTGTTTTATATTTAGCCATTTCATCAATTAAATTAAAATCCACCACAAATTGAACAGATCCGCGTGCATATGTAAACTTGGAGTAAATTTCAATTTTAAAGAAATATAAGAATTTGTTGTATTTAAAAACTTATAAACTAGATCGATAATGCATTTCGCGTCACATTTTATATAGAAATGCCCCGATTGGATAAATTATTATAAATCAGATTTAATAAATTACAAAATACTTACCCTGTTAGCCGTTATATAAAAGTTTTAACTGTACCAAGTTCTATTAATACATTTTATTTTATTCCTAAAATGCAACCATGTTTAGAGGCGAAACAGCATGTTCAATTGTAGGTCGATGTAAGCTTACGTCGCACGACTTATGTACGAATATAAATGCTGATGGCAGGCCCTGTTTAGTAAGCCCACATGTATATCAACTGGTATAGAGGGATTTTAAAGAAAATTTGATATAAATTAGGAAATGACATGAACGACACCAAAACCAATAAGCTTTGATTAAAGTACAACTTGTCACAATCGTATTAAATGCCCTGGAAAAATGTATATAGATAAAAGCCTCAATTTTATTTTCGTCGATTTCGATTGGACAGAAACTCTTATGGATAATAAAATATAACGATTGTACAAGGTTTCTCACCTTCTTTAAGCGTTTAAAACCTACTTTTCTTAAGTTTAATTCTGATAACATCAAATGCAACTCTTAAATTCAATATCAACTTAATATTTTTAGCTTTTAAGCTTCCAACTAATAATTCAAACAGTTCGAAAATAGCAGTGGCTCGTACTAAAACCAAAATGTATTTTTTCAAATTTTATTAAAACATTAAGACATAAAAACAGTATTAAAAATAAAGGTAGGTATACTGCAAAAGATAAATACTGTTTTTAACAGGAGCATTAAATGCTTCCAATTTTATTTAATTACCTTTTTTAAATTAAACAACTTATTTTTGTTGGTAAAAATTTTATTAAACATTTTACTGTCGTATTTAGTAAAACGAAAGTTTTACAGTAAAAAAGTTGTTACTTTTTTTATAAATGTATTTTTATTTTTTATTTTGTTTTATATAAACTCTAATAATACTCGTATACTTTTTTCACAAAATGTTGAAAAGTGTTTTTATCTTGTAATCGTAAGTTTTATATAAATTCTTGTAGTTCAACTCAAATATTTTATTTTTTATTTGGTAACTTAACAAATGATTAAAGCTTGTTTCCGACAACAATGCCAAGTGCAGTTGAATGTTGATTTAATATATATTCAAATAAAAAATACAGAAAAAATGTAAACTATTATTTTTATTTAAACTCTAAATATTGTTTTGATACCAATACAGTCACAATGGAGTTACATGACCTTTCTCTACAAACATTATTCATTTTGTAAATTCTACTTTAGATTTGTCTACTCAAATTATATAATTTTTCCATTTTTTTTCTATTTATTATTATAATGAAAGCTACATGTCCATTTCTAAATTACAAACAATTGGATAAAAGTATGAGTATTTTTTTTTTTTCTAACACATTTTAATAGGGTTAGTTATTGCGTGGTGTTACCGATCTGAAAGCTGGATATTACTTTAATAATTTCATCCTCTAAGGATTGTAATAATTCAAAGAATACTTACTTGAATTATTACAATTTTTGTTTCGTACTAAAAATTATTAACTTATTTTTTAATATTTGGTACTCGTTATAATTTACTTTTTTTAATTTTTTTTTTCTGAAATTAGTTGTTATTTTAGTAATTTTGTATAGTAGTTTTAAAGTTAATTGTTTCCTTATTAATGTTATTTAGTAATTTTGGATATTAAAGAATTAATTTCTTAATAAAAAAAAATATATTTTCTTTAACACAGAATTCAACAAGTTAAATTCATGTTTCATATTTATTTAACAGTCTGTAATGCGTACATCGATTCGTTGATGTATTTAATTTATATTCGTGTTTGTGAAAAATAACAAACAAAAAAAAATAGATAAGCTTCCTAAAAGCCTTTTTTTGAAGCAATAAAAATTCTGACAACATTATCAGGTTTAGAAAATAAAACAATATTAAATGAGTATTGTTTAGAACAGGTCGGTCCTCTTACAAGAAGAACAAAAATTTAGCCAGTCTTACCTACGTTACGTTACTGACGTTTTCATAAATCTATCAAATTCAATGTCGAATACAGTAATCTGTATATTAACACTTAACGGACGGGTCGAATCTGCTCTGTCTTTCCTAGTTTCCGGGCATTTTCCAGGGGAATTAAATAAAGAAGAATGTATGGATTTAAAGCGTTGTAACTACAATAAAACTTTATTAAATCAATTATATTTCTTATGATATTTCAAAAAAAGTATTTTTAAATTTATTATTATTTAGTATTTTTTAAGCGTGCACAAAAATGTGCACAAAAGAAACACCCTAACGCAGCATACTAAATATTCATGCAAAAACGTAGATCTACGTGGCCCGTCCTAGGAAGTCAGAATGGAAAAACGTAAATCTACGGGGCCCGTCCGTTAAGTGTTAATATGTGTAGCCGAATAGCAAATACGATGAAGCCATATGTGTATAAAGCATATAAAATAAAAAAAATTTTCTGCCGCCTTGAAGTATGCTTCAGTTTTTTAATAAGTTTGTTCTTTTCTTAATATATTTATCTGTGGTCCAAATTTTAGTAAATTCAGTGAAGTCTTTTCTTTACATCTAATTAAAAAACAAACATAAAAACTTCCATATTTGTTATATAAGTAGGAAAAATAAAATTTAACACTTTATTATCGCTTCCTTAGAGGAAAATGATATGGGATACGGAAAGTGACTTCCTGAACTTGATGTTGAATTCAAAAAATAATAACAAAATGAGTCAGTAGTCAAAATATCGTATCGCAAACTGCTGTGTAATACTTAAAAAGTAAAAAGCGCTTAGAAGGGAACGTTAATTTTGAGAACGTCAATAACATAAATGGCTTATTCTTCTTTTTAGAGCTACCCTAATATATGTAGTACGTATATGTGTTCAGTATTATTAATATATTTTTACGTATTTTTGTTTAGTACAGTTGTATTATTAGACTTTAGTTTTATATGTCAACTTATATTTGAATACTTTATTTATATAGAGTATAACTATGTTTATGAGTATAAAGCAATTAATTTTTTTTTATATTTAATATTTTTTCTTTTTTAATTTAATAAGTATTTAAGTATGTTTCTTCTATAACAAATATTATGTTTATCAATAATAATTTTTTTAGTACCATTATATGTATTAAATGTATCTTAATTAAATTGTATTTACTAAAACCTGTTTTATCCCTTTAAATAACAATGATTCAAAAATAGTTTTATTTTTTTGTTTTCTAATTATAAATTTCGATGAATTCATCTGTATTATTGTTGCTTCATTTCCTTTGCGGCAAATGATTAAATTGCTACACTCTAGTTGGCGTGCCAAATATTGGATTTATATGTTTCCTTTTGCTGGTTGTTGGGGATGGATTGTTGTTAACACTGTGTCTTGGTGTCACCTGTTGACAGTCGGAGAAGGAACGATCTGATGGTTAAAAACATAGTTTACACTTTTAAACCAATAAACATATTTTGTTTGTTTACTAATTAATTAAAAACAAAATCTAAACTTTTATGACCAGCTCAGATAAAATTATTTTATGGTGTTTATTTTTATGTTGTTGAATCATGTTTCTGCTGTTTGTTGTTTTCAATCCGATTTTAATTTTATTTAATTCCATATTTTTCATTAGTTTTGTAGGTGTGAGTTGAGTAATATTGAATTTGTATATGTTGTTGTTGTTGTTACATAATACATAAAGATGTAATAGCATGCGTTTTTTTTTTAATTTAAAACACAATACATTTATTAGTCATATTAAAAAGAATTCTTTTATATAAAATTAACAAAATATAAGTAAGTCTTACTTGGTCATTGATTGTGAGTGTTATAGATATATTTATATGTTTATATACATGTATATAATTATTTTTTAGTTTTTGTCAAGACAAATTAATTTACAGGTGGTTTTTACAGCTGATTTTTGTTTATTTTGGACGTTGTTGTCAAAAATTTTAAAATAATTTTAAAAGTAAAATAAATTAATTAATTTAAAAAAATAGCCTTGCGGCCCCCTAGTATTTAATTCGCCTTGATTTTTGTATTGAACCGCTAATATTTTTAAATTAAAAAAAAATTCAATTTATTTTTTTTTTTAGATTAAATAATTAATATATCTCCAGTTTATTATTTTTAAATAGCAAAGAGATAGATTAATTTTTGTCGATTAATAGAATTATCATTTACATGCAACACTAATTAAAATCTACTCAAATTAGTGCTCTAACGTACCTCTAAACTTAACACCTTGAGCTTCGTTAATAATAGCAGCTAAAGCAGGGTGTTGATAACGTTCACGAAAAATTGCGGAACCGTTCTGTATGTTTCCATTGTTAGCATTATTGTTGTTGTTAGTAGTGTTATCGTTAGCATTTCCATTATTCGCTTGAAACTGCATTTGTTTGTTGTGGGAATGGAAATTTTGCATTTTTATTGGAGAATGTTGAGGCGTTATTGTTTTGGTAGACTGGTTGTCATTTTTATAATAACGATTTTGATTTGGATCATACAATTCATTGTGATTTATTCGATTTGTTGACTTGGTCGAAGTATTAAATTCTTCTTTGTTTCGTATTTTCAATATGCGTTCCTGAACACTATAACGAGATCCATGTAAAGCATTGTTGGCTTGATTTAAGTTGAATGCATGCTGAACCTGGCTGGAGATCTGTTTAGCACGAACGCTACCACCAGAAGAATTCGAGATGTTTCCACGGGACGATACGGAAGTTTCCAAAGAGTCTCTGGGCGATGCTCCTACATGATTTGTAGTGCGTGGCTTTTCGCGGTAACTGGATGGACGGTGTACAGAAGGTGGAGTATCCAATCCACTGTCATGGGCAGAACAGTCTAAATCGGTTATTAGTTTATTTAAGGAATTATTATTGTGAGTAGGCAACATGGGTTGTACTAAAAAAAAAAGAACAAACAAATATTTCAATTATTTAAAGGTTGAAAATATTATTATTAAAATATTTTTATTACCGGAATGCCGCATTTCTGTTGGTGCTTTAGGCTTTCGATACAACCAATCACGATCCAACTCGTTACCATTTTCTGTACTCAAGTGTCGGAAAATGCGAGGACGTCTTAACTCTACTTCACCATCTTCAGTTTCTTCATCAACGATATTGGTCGAACCAAAACTACTGTTATTTAAAATTCTTCGTGGTGAGCCATACAAGCCGTTGCCATTCGATAAGGAATTGTTTTGTGAACTATAACCGTTCGAGTAACGTGTACTGTTATTGCTAGCTGAGTATGGTACCTTCTGAGGCGTTGAGTGATTTGTTGACAGACCACTGATGTGATTATGATTTTCATTATTTAAATTACTTAAATCGGGTACAGAATCAGAAAATAAAAATGGATTCGTTCCTCCATAACCAAACATACTGTTCTTCAACAACTTTTGACCTCTAACTCCGCCTATAGCACTTCCATTTGTCATCAGCCAGTCATCTAAAGCACTTGAATAAGTCCCGCCCAAGCCGAAATGATTGCTCTGCAAGGAAGCATGAGATACCGGAGCGGCTAGGGACGCCCGAGATCTGGGTCCTTGAGCTATTTTCAATGCTTTTCGGCGTTCTTTAGATGTTAGAGTACATTCCTAAAAAAATATTTATTTGGTAAAATTGCATTTTTTTAATTGCGAAATTTATTGTTTTTTAAATTTCTAAAATTATTGTTGATTTTATGGTGAATTTTCTGGTTTTTAGTTTGTACAACAAGTTAATTTATTTCTGTTCTTCAAGTGAAGTTTTAAGTTCTAGTGTGTTCGGAGACTTGTCGTTAATTTGAATGACAATTATATTTTGAAACATTTTAAACCGTTTTAAAGGTTTTTTGTTTTTTTTTTTCATAGGATCCTTCTATTTAATAGTGAGAACATAGTTTACACTTTAATATGCTTCTCGTATTATTTTTTATTTTATTTCACATAATTTTCTATGCCTATTCACCTTGAGAAAATCTTCTAAAATAATTCTTTCTTTATTTTTTTCTCTATTTTTAACAATAAGTGAAAAACTTGAATATTTTGAATACCTCTAAGCAATGTTTGTTGAATTTTCTTAATAGCTGTAAACATACCTCTAAGAGTTCAAACCAATCCTCTAGACCTTCATCACAACGAAGTAAAACTCTTCCTTCTCTTCCGAGCAGTAAACCGATAGCACTATATGAACGTCGATTTAGCCATTCCACTTTTTCAACGTCAACCAATTTGACCTGCAATTTAAAATATAAAGTAAAGTTAATTTAATTTCTTTTTATTTATTATCGGAAAAACGTTTTTGAAGAAAAAAAGTAATAATACATATACATACGTATTTTTAATTTTTAAAATTATTTTATACGGCATTTACACTATGCAATTTTTCATGAAACCAGTATGAAATTTTGTTTGTTTGTGGAGCAGGACGAGTAAGCAATATGGTATTGCTTGGGATTTGTGGTGATGTTACTATTGCTAAATTTTGCTTTCAGATAACGCATAATGCTGTAATCTAAACAGAAAATTGAGAAAGAAAATGCCTCAAAAATTGCATAGTGTGAATCTGGACTACAAACCAAATTAATAATTGTAATCTGGTTTTAATTTAAATATACTGAGAAACAAAAAATTATTTAGCTAAATCAGAATAAAGGTAGGCAGAATGTTGTGCAGCATTTTCTAAATCGCTACCACCCCCGCCAGTTTGCTTCGCATCTTTGTAGTTCGACTAATAATTTTAAAAATTAAAAATTTTAAATCACACACAAGACACCGCACATGCATAATTCCTTCACAACAATCTGTATGATACTGGAATAGCATCTACTGCAATGAGATGAACTGATCTCTCATCGACAATTATTAGAGCTCTCAAAATAAATGGGGACTTATTTTTGTTTCAGGAAAGCTACCTATTTAAGATTAAATTAAGTTCTTCCTCTTAATTTTCTGTATAACAAGACGGTAGAGTTTTATATGTATATTTATATAATAACTTGTTCTAGAAAGCCAAACGGTAAGACGGATGATTTTTGAAATTTAAGCCAGGCAAACCGAAAATAAATTATAAAATTTTTTCCAACCGACCGAGGTACTTACCTCCTTTCAAAGTAATTATTAATTATGCTTTATTTAGAAAATAATAAGGGTAACGCACTTTTAACTCTTTAACTCGAACGAATGCCGCCATACTCGCGACATTGTAAATATTCTAAAAAAATCGAATGACGTGATATTTTCGGAAATTGTAGGTTTTTCTGAAATTTTCACTTTAGTGGTCTTTTGTATGAACATATCTGTTCATATACTACCTATTATTCCGGTAAGTTTTTATAAAATCCAATAAAGCGATATTGATTAAGCATCTTCTCTCGCTCTGGTAATGAAGAACTCAATTTCTTAAAAATCCGTCGACTCACTAGTCATAGTTTTAGAAAAATGCGCTCGTTCTTTAAGGGTTAAATTTGTCGTATGCTGAGATTAAATCCCTGAGATTAAAATTCGTCTTGGTAGTATAGAACGGAGGTACGGCAAGACAAGTGCTCTCCGTGTACAGAAATTTTTATTCACAATCACCCTTATTTCGAGTCTCAACGTCGTTACAAGTGATGTCGACAACACACTCATTGTAATTCCGTCGTCAACATTGAGAGTAATTGAGAGTTATCGACGACAAATTTATATTAATGAAGGCAATATTATATTATTGACTGGAATTGACTTTGTTTTTGTCAACAAAGTTTTTTGTGTCGACAAAGTAAATTTTAGTTTTCATGTAAAACATTTTCTAAAATTTTAGTGTCATGGAAAAAAGTTTAACTTTTATAATTCGAGACCCTTGTTGCTGAAATCGAAAAAAAAAAATCTGGAAGAAGCTGTAGCAAATTTTTTGCATTTTAAAAAGCAGTTAAGTCCGGAAGGTAAAATACAAGGAGTTATAGTTTCTGTTGATAAAATCGAAACGGAAAATGTTGCTGACGTGAGCATCACAATTTTGGACGATGAGGAAAGCGTCATAATAACTTCGGTAACTTGAATTCAAACACAAGAGGAAACCATTTCTAATAGAAGAAAAACAAAACAGAAGAAGAGTGAACGCGAGGAATTGTTTCACAAGCATAACGCCATGAACAAAGAAGCTTTTGATCAAATTTCTAATACCATGACAGAAATGAAACTATGTAAGCGTGAAGAAAATACAATGATGGAAATAAAAAATACTTTTAAAGAAAATTGTCGGCACCAGTGGAAACTTTCGGAAGGTGAGGCGAAAAAAATTAAGATGATGGAAAAGCATTACCAAAGAGAAGAAAAACATTTTAAAACTGAAATTGAATTGAATTGAATTAAGTAAGGAAATAAAAAAGAATTACAAGTTCTTTATCGCTGCTTCCACTTGATACAAACATAAACAACATTTTTTTTTACAAAACCTAAAAAAAATCAAGTTTAAAAACTGTCAAAATATATAGAGATGATATTTTTTTTTCAAAATTATGTCGACGTCAACACATGCGCGCAAATTAATATCAACTAAGTGTCGAGTCGACGTCTGCGTCGACCAAATTTGAATGTGGCTAAAAATTAACAACGACGTCGACAACGACTTACGTAATAGAGCTAAATATATTTTTGGAAAATTAAAATAGTTACACATTTAAATATTTTCTACTAGATTTTCCAGTAAAAGTTTGCCGTATAAAAGGAGTAGAAAAAAATCAAAATCTAAAAATACTGCAGAATAAGATATTAAATTAAATTTTCAAACTGAACCAGTGTTTACGAATTACTCCCACCCACAAATTGAGCTCTGTAGCATGTTTGTGGTGGAAGATAGAAGAAACAGTAAAACTTTTAATTGAAAGATGACGCATTATTGAAGTGATTACCGTTTGCATTAACTTTAATTATTCAGCCGCAGTAGGCAGACATTTAAAATTCACACAGAGTAGTCTGCTGAAAAAATGAATTGTAAACAATAAATTTGGAAAATAAAAGGCCAGTGAATTTGACGAATATAGTTTTATCCTTAAAGCCGTTATAGGCAGACGCTTGAAATTTTCACATGGGATATACTGGTATGTCTGATGTAAGACTAAGTACAAAAATTGAAAAAAATTATATGAAGGGTAGCCCGATAGTAACGCAATTTTCACATGTATGGCGTAATTTTTTTATTGATCTAAACTATAAATTTACGCAGGATTTGTATTGCTATAAGAACAAGTATAAAAGGTGTCCTAATAGTAACTTTAGCCAAAGCATGTTTTGCTATGTCCGCTTTAACAAGTTAATAAAAGATAAAATATTAAATATTAGAGGGTGACTTATACATGGAAAGGAACCCTACGTTTGTGACTCAAACTCAGACTTGGCGGATTTTTTTTAATATTAAAAAGCCCTCGAATTGTGTCTATAAATTACAAAAGAGTAAATTTGAAGGCAGCTAAAGATGAGTTTTGTTTGTGCATGTGTGTGCAAAGAACTGGTTTGGCTACAAAATAGAAAATACACTTTTAAAATAATGTCAAGTTTAAAACACGCGCTATATCAAGTTTAATGAAGTATGTTATGTATTCATAAAAATTGTGTTTTTTTTTTTGTTTTTTGATTTTTGATAACTTGCCAAGAATATTTCAAGTAACATGAAAAAAAAAAATATTAACAAAAACTAAAATAATTTTTTGTTATTTCTAATATAATTTTAAAATGCTTATCTAAAGGTATGTGCACATAAACAAGTATATATTAACGTATGTATGTATATATGTATGTATGTATGTATGTATGTTTTCGCATTTAACATGTGTATCTATATGTGTACAAAACTAAATGAACAAGTTTAATAGTCAGAGATATTTAATTTTGTACGTGATAGAAAATGTGAAATTTTTTTAATTTTTCTTATTAATGTGTTCATTAGGGGTATAACCAAATTTCGAAGACATCGACTTGCTTTTGTGGCAAAAGATCGAACAACGAAGGCAGCTGATTTAAATTAAAGAATTTCTATTTATTTCATGATATTACTTTTTAAATTACCTTTCCGCAGAATAAAAATGTTTATATTAATTCTAATTAAATTTAGTGGTGCTTCGTCATCATTAAATACCTACTTTCTTTTGAAAAATTTTCATCACCCTATTGTACGCACTTAAACCAAATGCAAAAAAGATAATTTTATTTCATCTTCTTTCAATCGTTTGTTATTTTACTACTTTAAAAGTTGTTGTGTCGTACTTTCACATTATTCGTCATAACAGTAAAAACAAATAAATCAACTTGTTGGAGAT
The DNA here is from genome assembly GCA_916610165.2 of Gymnosoma rotundatum. Taxonomy (NCBI): domain Eukaryota; kingdom Metazoa; phylum Arthropoda; class Insecta; order Diptera; family Tachinidae; genus Gymnosoma; species Gymnosoma rotundatum. Next base: position 1,753,018 of record OU744337.1, read on the forward strand.
GATTGTTATTTCATTCACAAGATTTGTTATTGAATCATCTTTGAATCAACAACGTTGTGTCAAAGTGTTGTTGTAATTATTTTGGCACTTAAATTTGGCTGAGATAAATTTTAAAATATTTTAAAAGTCTTGTTAAATTAATATAAAATTTTTAATCATTTTTTAAATCTCCGGTTTCAATTTAACGAATAGCAGTACAAAAAGTTCATCTGAATTAAATCGTATAAGAATAATGAGGACAAATTTTATACTCTCTTATACTCCACATAAAGTGAAAAAAGGGTATAACTAAGTTTGTCAATCCGTTTGTAATTTCTACAATATCCATTTCCGACCGCATATAGTATAAATATTCTGACTTCTTATGCATAGCGAAGCCGATTGAGCGATGCCCGCCTGTCCGTCCGTGTTAGTTTGCCGAGGCAAACTTGATTTTACAAAAAAAAAATAATAAATATGTCAATGGATCATATAAAGTGTCGATAGAGGTGCTATTGGAAATCAACATGTTCGGTCCATGTTCTTCACGTCTACCTCTAATTTTTTCATATTATTTGAAACAATGAATTAAGTCCAATCAAAAAAACCAATACATGGGGCGATAGAGAATTAAAAAATAAGAAAAAAAGACATCAAATAAAAAAATTGACGCTCGCCCATATTTTCCGAGTTATGGGGCTCTGAAATTTTAAAATTTTTAAAATATCAATATGGGTATCATTTTAAAGGTTTTGAAGAGATCTTTAAGAAAATACTAAAATTTTTTAAAAATGCTTAACCCGTTAATTTTTCTGTTACCCCAATATTTGCTTTTTTTATTGGAGTTACATCACGAAACTATATTTACATGGATGGTGAAGGGTATATGAGATTCGGCATAGCCGAATATAAAACTCTTACTTGTTTTTATTTAAAACTTGCCACACTGGTGTGCTTCGCTTTGACCATTGTATATCCTAAGCTTCTTGCTTTCGAGTTAAAGCACACAAGAAAATAATGTCTCAGTTTTTAATTTAAATTATTATTTTCTTGTAAGAAGTATAAGTAACCACGCTCCCATCAAACCAGGTTTTTAAGTGAACAACGCCTTTTTCGAAGGATATCGTCGCTATCGTAGATTTACAGATGTTTGGCAATAAATAATTTTATTTTAACGGGGTACCTTTTTCCCCCGCTTTCTATCTGACTACTTAAAGACTCAGTTTTGTAGTTCTCTTGATATAGGATAATTAATTGCTTTTTATGGGGCTGCCTCCTTCCACCCCTCATACACTACAGGCCCTTTTAAACGCACCTTTTTCTCAGAGTGCCCGATGTAAATTTATTTATTGTAGATTTTCAGTAAGACAAATGATTAAGGCTTTTGTAATATTATTGATAAAAGAATTTATTTAAACAAAAGTGCGCCCAAAAAATGTTATTCATTATTGTTTATTATTTACTAAAAAAAAAGCGAGACATTTTTGGAATAAATTATTATTGGTTGTCTGTTAAATTCCTTAAGAAGATTTCAATAAATTAAAAACTTAAACAAATAGCTCGAAGGTGAAATATTTTTTATAACGGAAAAAATTCTAACGACCATAATCAAAATCATAATTTTAGTTTTTTTGTATAAAAGGTTTATAGAATGAGTTTGCATACTGGTACAAATTTGTTTAATAAAAATTTTTATAAATCAAGAATATTTCAATAAAAAAGGGCATAACTAAATTATTCATTATTTTATTGATTTTTTTTTTTTTTTTTTGATTTGAAAACAAACATTTCGCTTAATGTTGTCATCATATTTCACTGTTTTTTTGGTTTTTCCACAAAAAAATTTTTTACGAGGAGAAATCAATAAATCTGTGTAATATTAAAAAAAAATAAATGGCTTTTTTAAAACAAATTTAAGATGAATGATATGAATGTTTTTGCAGCAACAGCCTTTTTTGATAAAACCGAAGGATTAAAGTAAAAAAAAATGTTAAGTACACATTTTTTGTATAAAATTATATTTAATGCTTTTAATACAATTTTCTGCAAGTTGTAAAAAAGTAAAGAAGAAATCTTCTATTATTATTTTTTATTTTTTTGGCATCTCTTTTTTAAATGCAAAGTAATCACCTTTTGCAAAGTACGCAAAGTGAGGTGGTAATGATTTATAGGTTTAATGTGAGAGCCGTTATGCTATTTGCTGCCATGCCGTCTGCTTTTACCTGCATATGACTGAATATATTTAAAACAACACAAAACTTGTAGACCGCAGTTTTTGCAATTTACTCGAGTAACTGAAATATGATTTTTTTTAATCTTATTGTTACCTACATTCCCAAAAAAGAAACACGCCATTATCTACGAACTTAACAGTTTATCTATGTCTGCATATTATAAAACTGTAACGGGGTCATATTTGTGCATGAAATATTAATTGAAAATTTTTGTGTTGGTGAAGATAGTAATCGATATGGAATACAAAAAACCTATTTTTTGGAATTTTTGTCTGTCCGTCTTTCTGTCTGTGTTCGCATCCCGTAAAAACTGCTGAATGGATTTGAACAAAATTTTGTAAGGAGGTCCCTTAGAACCTTGGTTCAAATATAGAATACTTTTTGTTCGTAAAAAAGGTCATTTCGTGACCAAATAGAGATACAATTGAAAAGACACCTAATTTTCCCGGTATAATGGTACCAAAACAATTGTCAGCACTTATTATTTTTGTACATAGAAAATTTTTAACACTGTCTACAAGACTCTAGAATAAATAGTTAAATTCGAATTTAAAAAAAAAGAAATGACACGCAGACTTTATTTTTGATCTTATTTGCTCTCATGCGATTTTGGAGTCACATACATATTCTGAATTTTACGTTTTATTTAAGCTTATAATAAATGGCCAGAGCAAATAATATATAATATATATTTCTTAAAAAAATTAATTAATTTTAGGTTGGGCGCGTATGGCTTTAATTATTAATTTATTACAAATGTCATGTAATTTTACCTTGAATATGAATTGTCCCATGTCTGAGGCTCGTTCATTTGCCGATCCCGATGCTCTTTTAAAACAATGAAGATAGTCACGAGTCAAAACAAAATATCTGAAATTGAAAGTAGAATTTTAAAAAAAAAATTATTAAAACAATCACAATAGACAAGTTAATACAAAAATAGTTCCTTGGCTAGAAATAAAAAAACAAAACTTTGCTGCACGACAATCACAATATAAAATGCAGTTTTCAATGTAATAAAATGTAAAATAGTATTCTGTGCGTCGGTTGTATGTGGAGAATTTAATCTATTAATTTTGAATACGGCACAAAAGTGTATCACGGCAAGACTTTTAGTGCTGGTACGTTTTCAGTGCAAAAGTACAGAAGTTCGTAATTGTTTTTCATTAAAAATGTTTCTATACAATTTATAACGCTGAGTCTAATTTTTGAAGGGGTTCGAAGTAGAACGCTTGTGATATTTTCAAAAAAAAATTTAACCGGTGGAATGAATAGTTGAAAGATTTTAAATCGTAAGATATGAGCAGTGTTCGCGAGAATGGTTTTTATACATCTTTAAGAGAGCTTTAAAAACATATAATGTTTGAGTTATACAAAAAATTTGAAAGCTTTTAGAGAGTACCTCTTAACCCTTAAACAAACCCCTGCTTTGAATTATTAATAAAAACTAATGTCTGTCTGATCAAGCATTTAGAATTGTCTGATATATTTTTAACAGCCCAATTATGAATATTCTCACGGAATTTCTTTCCCACGGAAAAAAATTATGTCGAGAAAAGATTCCTCCAATAATGAATTCCGTGGAAACAAAATGATAAAAAAGTGGCATAATCGTAATTTGAAGGAAGTTACTTTTTTTTCATATATTTTTTATTTTACGAGTATAATTTATAATACCTACTTTTACCCTCCAAATTTTTTTCACTTTCCGCAGTCAAAAGGTGAAGAAATTTATAATGGGAGAAAAGGGAAAAGTGACAAAACTCGCACAGAATTTTTGTTTATAATTGAGCTGTAAATTTTTTAAGAAACATCTAACTTCATGTTTATGTCAAAATGTTTAAATATTTTAGTTTTTAAATACGTGTATTATTGCAACATACTACATACCTTTCTTTCCAACGTGAAAATAGACGATCTCGTTGTTGCCACAAAAGGCCACGTTTTATTGGACCCGTCATTGATGATACGGGTACGCGCCCTGTTAGCAGTGATTGCTAAAAATATATTAAAAAAAAAGTTTTGGATTAAATTTTGGTCAACGCTTTATATTATTATAAAAAAGCAAATTTTTATTTTATTTTAATTTTTAATATATTTAATTTTTATTAAATGATAATTTGATACCTACTGTCAATTTAAAAGCACTTTAATATTCTATTAACACATTTTTCAATTAATTTTGTTTCTGCAGCAAAATGTATAATTATATTATTTTCAGTTTTACATAACGTTTAAATTTCATTGCAAGAAAAACTGTTTAAAAAAAGTTGGCTCAAAAATCTTAACCCGTCTTAAACGAAAAAAATTTATTTGATATATAAAATGACGTAAGGCGTTACGTTAAATATATATTTACCTTAAAATTTTTATTTTTACTCACTTAAAAAAAACTAAACCACTACAAATAAGAATTCGGTTATAAAACGCTTCTGTAGAGTAAAATATAAAAAGAAATAAAAAAACAAGAAATTATTTGGTTTTAACGCTTTTTCTTGTAATTAGTTCTTATCATATTCGCAAACTTGTTTTAAAATTAAGCTCCAGGTTTTTGCTGCATATTTTTAAATTTCACTTGTTTCTTGATCGTTTAAATAACAAAAAAAAATAAGTGTTAAGAAAACGTTTTACAAACATTTAACAAATTATTTGAATTTACTAATGAACACGATAAAAAATGCAATGCGGAACATTTTTGCTTTTTTAAATAACATGACACTCAACACTTTGCAACACAATTGTTCAATGCAAGACCTATTTTATGCGTGTGATAAGTCGTCGAATATTTAAACAAATGTCACTGCTACAACGTTTTTCTTATGTTTATTGAATATCGTAGCATGAAAATGAAGATATAAAATTTAAAAAAATATATTCCAATTTTTTGCTGTATTTACAAAAAATTTATTTTTTCATTTCAATTTCGTTTTTACTGCTTTTGGTACAAAAAGTTTGACACACAACTGCTTTGATTGCATTTTTTACAACATATAACTTACAATATGTAGTGAATTGCTTAAATGTATATTATATTTTTAAATAAGTTTTTAAATTCCTTAATTTAATTTTATGTGATTGGTTGTCACAATTAAAAAACTTGTTTCACGTTTTTTTTTTGAAGAAAAACTAAAGAAAATTTTATGGTGTGCAGACAAAAGCTGGTTTAAATGGCAATTAAATTAATCTTTTTTTTTTTTTTTTTGTATAAAAATTTACTTTCTACGCATGTGTGAATTTACGCAAGACTAGTTTGTCAATATCTTTAAAAAAAAATGATGAAACGAAAAGAAAAGTAGTTTTATTTTATTCATACGCTTTTCATTATTTACTCGTAGTATGTATGAAGTTGGCAAGTCAATATGTCATCACAACATCATACAAAAACGAGCTTAAAGTTGCAGAACACGACTGGCAAATTGTAAGGAAATTCCATCCGCCATAAAATTTTTGTACAATCGGTTGCTGTTTTTTTTTTTTCAAAAATGGAAATTCAAAATATTTTTAGCACATCCGTAAAAATATGAACTGGACAATTGCTTGAAAAATCATAAGTAAAATGAATAAAAGATGTTGGACTAACCCAGGAGTTAAAGTGCATGAAATATTTAAGACCCAAGGGCATGTATGTTAATATTCGATAAGAAACACTTTGGTGTGACTGGTTGATTTACTTGTTAAGTTTAATTTCAGTTGCGTTCCTGAAAATGTTTTCGAGAAACATTACTTTTATTGAAATATAATTTTACTATAATACATAAAGATATGTGGTTTCAGAGGTGGTAAAAATAGTACCACCTCTGGCGTTTAACCGTCAAACAAAAAAAATCTTTAAATCGGTTGGCAATTGACGAAAATGTTGGTGAGCATCCTTTTCGCTTTAAGAAATATTTGAACCCAATCTGGCTCGAAATGGGTTAATAAATTTGGGGATTTAATTAAATTTTTAAGGTTCGTTCGTATGGTCGTGAAGATGGCTTATCTAAAGTTTGCTTGTTCGGTCGACGCGTTCGTGAGTTATGACTTAAGCGATAATTTACGGCTTCTCCGATTTAAAAAAATCTAAACAGAGATATATATTTATTAAGAAGATCCAAGAATTAAGAAGATCCATTAAAAAAATGAACCGGACGGGTGGTAAGTAGGGAAGATGAAAAATTCGCGGATTCGATTTTAACGACAATTTTTAACAAATTTTTTTAAACATTTGACAAATAAATTTATTCTAATTCGTAAGGTACTATATGCAGAAGGAAATAAAAAAAATTGCTTGGAAGAGTGGTCGTGGTGCGATTATTCTCATTGGGGTTGCGAAGCGCCCCAGGAACAGCTAGTAAAAATTATTTGTAATTTAATTATTCTATCCAATAAATAATTTTAAAGAAAAATATTGCTGTAAAAAATTGGGGGTTACCTCGTATTTAAAAGCGTATCTACTGAAATATTAAAGTAAATGTTAAATGATTGTTCGTTTTAAAGTTGAAATATCAACGCACAAATATAATGTTTACTTCAATATTATCAAAAAAAGAGGAAAATATGTATGTATGCAATTTGTTTGTTTGTATACATTTTGCATGTTTGTATAAATATGTATTTATGTATGCATATGGTAACGTTCATTTCCATATTTTAAATATTTTTTCACCAAATAGTTTGCAAAATTAAAATATTGTGATGACTCGTTTTGATATAAACAATCATTTTATTAAACAATTTAATTTTATACACACATTTTCGAATGTTTAAATAAAGATAGTAGTAGTGACTCAGTGCCATGACTCAAACATACAGAAAATAATTTAAGTAAAAATAAAAATAATAATAATTTAATTATGTTTTAAGTTATAATTTCTCCATACAAACTATACAATGTGTGTATGTATGTATGAACATGTTAAAATGTTCTCAAATCTTAATTATTTTTAGTTTTTTTACTATTAAAGTTCAAAACGTCAAGTAACAAATCAATAGATCACAAAGTAATTAATTACTTATGACTGAAAGACACTAATATGGACGTTTGAATTGGTTAAGTGAGTGTTAAGTATAAATTACTCACTCATGTATGAACTTAATTTTTAAATGCATCTTAATTTGTATTCATCATTGTAGGCGTCGTAGTTTCTGTTTAAGGTCATCAAGACCATAATTTAAATAAACATTTTATATGAATATAACGATGACAACAAAAGCAATGTTACAAGCGAGAAGCATTACAAAAATATTTAAAATTTAATATGTTGGAGACAAAGCTTGAGAGAACAGCATGAATGTTTAATATTTACATATGTGTATATGTATGTAATAGTCTCTGGTAGTCAAACAGAGATAATGCTTTGAATTTGTATATATTGGTGATTTTACACTTTAAAAAAAATTCTGTGTTGTTTGTTTTTAAGCTGCCTCATTTGTATAATCAATAAATAAATAAATAAATTTTTCACTCCGCTATTTTCCTTTTTTCTTTCTTTAATGTATGATAAGAAATACTAAAAAAAATAAAAAATCTACTTTGGTTGTTGTTACAAAAGGTATTCACAGTGTATCATATCATACAACAGTAGCATACAACAAAGTCAAACACGACAATTCCATTAAAAGCTATCAACAATGCAATTTGTATACAGTTTTTGTGAGTTTTAGCTATTTTTTGAGTATTTAATGTCGTGTTTTCTATGCCAAAGAACCCGATTATAGTTCGGGGCACAGGAGCATGTTTGATTACCAGTGGTTAATGATTTATATGCGAAATTGACTCAGAGACATTTGGCGTTTTAATAAATTTTGAAACAAAACGTTGTATAACGAGTAAGAGTGCTATATTCGGCTATGCCGATTCTCATATACTCCACCATTTATGTAAATCTAGTTTAGTGAAGTAACTACAATCAAAAAAGCAAAGACAGGGACAGAGAATAAGAAAATAGAAAAAAATTGTAAGTACTTCGTTTATATAATTTTACATAAGAATGTTATCGATTCTTAATAGGTTAATCATTTTTTTAAATTTTAGTATTTCCTTAAAGAGCTCTTCAAAAGCTTTTAAATGATACCCATATTGATATTTAAAAAAAATTTAAAATTTCAGAGCCCCGTAACTCGGAAATTAAGGGCGAGCGCCAATTATTTCACTTGATGTTTTTTTCTTATTTTTTTAATTCTCTATCGCCCTATATACTTATTTTTTTGATTAGAGTTACTTTATTGTTCCAAATGGCATAAAAAAATTAGAGGTAGGAGTGGCGTTTTGCCGGCTGCCTCGAAAGACATGGACCGATCATGCCTATTTCCAATAGCACCTTTTTCAACACCGTATCTGATCGATTTATATATGTATATATATATATTTTTTTTTTTGTAAAATCAACACTACCACGGACGGACAGACGGAAATCGCTCAATCGACTTCGCTATGCATAAGAAGAAGATGAAGGATATAACAACGAGTTACGGGGCTCTGAAATTTTCCAATTTCTTATAATAAGAATATGGGTATCATTTAAAAGCTTTTAAAGAGCTCTTTAAGGAAATACTAAAATTTTTAAAAAGTACTTAACTCATTAAGAGTCGATAGCATTCTTATGTAAAATTATATATATATATAGTACCTTAATTTTTTTCTTATTTGCTAAATCTCTGTCGCCCCACCAATAGTTGCGTTTTTTATTGAAATTACTTCACTAAACTAGATTTACATAAATGGTGAAGGGTATATAAGAATCGGCATAGCCGATTATAACTTTCTTACTTGTTTTTAACTTAAGCTACTTTTAGACGATATGTTTTATACAATATGACTTGTAAAAATTCACACTGCAAAACACTTACATGCCGTGTGAACCACTTGAAGCATTGTTTGTGTAAAAGTAAGATGACAAAGTGATCTAACAAAATTTTAATTATAGCGCTATCTATTTTGCGTTTTCAACACAAACAAGCTTATGTCAGATGTAATTATACATGTAAGATTGAACTCAAAAAGTATGAGTCGTCCGTAAATTAACAATTTTGAGAGACTTGCAAATATTACATATGTATTTTCAAACTGAAAAGGCCTACATGTGTGTAAGCTGTTTTAGCCGTCACACATTCGGGGCTCTTTTATACTCCTTTTACACATGCGGGTGTGGCACGACTTTAACGGATATTAAAGAATATTGTGCACTTTTTTTAAACATGCTCACATAACACTTTTTCTATTTAAATATTTTCTTTTAAAAATATATTAAAATATACTGCTTAAATTATATAAATAATTAAACATTTAAATAAGTGGATATTTTTAGGTCAAGAGGTCAATCAAGCACGACATCGTCGAATATGTCGACCAATGCACATATATCTTAAGATAGCGGTAAAAACTACCTTTATTCATTTTAATGCATTTGAGCAAATGATTTAAAAAAATCTATATTAAAAAAGAAAATTTGTAAATAAGTTAAAAGTTTAGCAAACAATGAGATGCATTATTTTATTGAAAAAGGAAACCACAACCATTAATAAAATATATATATATAAAGCCATCCACTAAAGTTAACCATAACCAATTTAAAACAAAAAATAACTTAAAATTTAACAACAAAAAAGCTGAAATAATTCCTACCATATCAAGCCTTGTGAACACTTGACGAGGACCTATAGTGTCGTTCAATAAAGGCTTTTGGTCTGCATTGTCAGTTTTCTGCGAACACAAAGTTGTGGTTGAATTAATTTTAGATGCATGTGATAATCGTTTCATATGTGTCCAAACCTGGTGCCACGGCACATCTTTCTGTTTTTTTTATAGAAGAAGAATATAATTTTAAATTAGTCAATCAAAAATATAAACTTTAAATAATTTTTATATATTTTTTTTATTCTTTTGAATTTAACGAAGCAGTACCATTTTACATGTTATTTAGCTAATTAAATATAAAAAATTTATATTTATTATATTTTAAAAAAATATAGACAGAAAAGTTTTTTTTCAAAGTTGCTATTTTCTTTCAAATGCCTGTGAAGGCTTTTTTTATTGCTCATTTTCAAAGGTAAATTAAAATTTAAAGTTTTATTTGATAATTTTTTTGACGTATACATGCCCATTAAGAAACGAGTGAGCAAAACTAATTCATACACATTTGCTGCAATTTTTATTCTGAACAGCGTTACCATTGTAATGCTTTTTGTATTGTATTTTTTGTAGTTTATATAAAATTACAATTAATTAAGTATTAATTTATTTTTTATTTATACCTATCAATTTTACAAAAATTATCTTTTGAAAGTGTATGTGTATGTATGTATTTGAAAGCTGATTTTAAAGGGCTTCACTAGCCATGGTTGCCAGATTCTTTACTCCTCGATTTCCCAATTATAAAGCTTTTATGTTCAAAAATCCTTAGAAACCAGTTCTATTTATCCCCAAAAATGCCACTGAAAAAACTTGACTGGCAGATAGGTAAACAAAAAAAAATGAAGATACTATTAATTTTGAAAGTTAATTATAAGTCGAACTATTTTTGTATTATAACCAAATTAATTTTTAATCCAGTCTAAGTTCTTAATAACATTTGAAATTAAAATCAAGGAAAATTTTCCAACAAATTTAAAATTTTTACAAAAAATCCAACAAGATTTTTTCGCCTTTTTGTTTAAGATTCCTCCTCTTGGAAAAAATTCTATAATCTGACAACACTAGTCAAAGCATTTAGATCTTTTGTAAACTGCACAAAAATAATAATAAAAATACGAGGGTAGTTAAAAATTTTTTAACAAAACACAGTAGAACCATGTTCATTTTAATTTAATGTCGGTTTAGCTCGGAAATTCTCAAGCTTTTTAAAGTCCTCAAAAGCAGTGTTTCGAAAAACTGCTCTTAGCAGTCACGTTTTACTAACCAGTTCAACTTTTTTCAGTTACAAGCTGAAAATAAACAACTGAACTCAGTTTACGCCAACTGAAAATAGTTGAACTTTATTCTATATTCTTTTAAAATTATTTACACATACATTAAAAAAGATATTTAGAATCAAACTGTTATACAAACAATATGAAATTAATGTATTTTCTACTGGCTTTTAAGTTGCGTATTGTTTATTTGCAAACTTAAAACTCGGCCGCTGTGTGTTCGTTTTGCTGCTGAAAATAGTAGACTGAGTTCAGTTGGTTTGTTGTTCAGTTGTGTGTGTGCTCAGTTTAACTATTTTAGGCAGTCAACTTGTTGAAAATAAAAACTGGAACTATTTTCAGTTCAGTCGCCAGTCAAAAAAAATTTTGGTGCTGCTAAATTTTAAACGCTGCTCGAAAGTTCTCAAAATAGACTTTTGTTGAAAAAAATTATAAACCGTTAGGAACTTAAGAAATGTTCAGAATAAGTTGGATGCAGCGACAAGTTTTCCTTTCAAGTTTTTCACACATACTGCGTAGGCTGCACGCAACTTAAAAGCAAATTGCTTTCAAGATGGGTAAAACTTATGACGGCATAATATTTGTAGAAACAAAAACGAAGAATAGTTCAAGAGAATTAGAACAGCTGTTCTCAGCTTGAAAGAAAAATTGAAAGCAAGTTCGTTTTAATTTTTTAAAGTATGAGTGTCTTGGTAAAAAAAAATGTGAATGTATTAAAACTTGAAACAAAACTTGAAGCAAAACTTGATCGTATAACCCTCAAGTTACTCGTTTTGCCATTAAAACATCAGATTTTACATCCACGAGCATTATCTTTTGTGTACTAAAGCTACTTAAGGACAATATATTTTCGTATACATATTTACGTCGTTACAAATTTGCGACGTGCATGCACACATACCAGATAGGCTATGGCCACAACATAACCTAACTGGCCGATTCTACTGTCTTTATACTTGCTTTGTTGCTTAAAATTCCTTTTGTTCCCTATTAAGATTATAATATCATAAAGACATATTGAATTGCCCTCGAATGTATTTATTGTAAATTAAGCAAATGAACATGCACTTGATTAATCACAGTGGCAGGCAGACAGACGAACAAAAGACCCCATAAGTACAAAAATGAAGAAGAAATAAAAAAAAAGCAAACAATTGCCAAGTGCAATATCAGCGGCGGCAAATATGTTGGCTGGTACAACCGATTAACGGAAGTTTATAAAATGACTGACTACATTTTACAAAATTATTCTATTGTTGTTCGCCAAATAAGCAAAACAATTGTAGTTGTTGTTATGACAGCCGCCACCCCACCGTCTTTAAAGAAATAAATAAAATCGACAACAGCCAACAAGAAATCCGATGAAATTGTGCAGCCAAACGGCAAATTAAACAAAACAAAATTTTAAATATTAAAATATCTGCTTTGTATATAATCGTTACATATGTACAAGAACGAAATTTGGTTTTACTCTGGAACTGTAAATAAATCATTAAACGGAAATAACAATTAAACTAAAATGAAAAAATTTAATTTTTTTTGTGAATATATTGTATTTACATATGTTCAATGTGTTTACATATATTTTTACATCCATTAATTCTTTGCACAATGACATACAAATATGTATGTACTTAAGCACATGTTGCAATGTACAAGTATGTACATATTTATATATGAGAGTGATAAGTACAACTAAAGCCAATTACAAGTATTAAAAATATCAAATACTCGTAGGGCATTGAACAGAGTACGAGTAAATAAATATTCAGTTTTATTATTTATTTTTTTTTTTATTTTCGCAAAGGTTCAACAAGTTTCCTATTGATAATGATAGTTTTGAATTTTCTTTTCAAACATTAGAACTTGTAATCCTTATAAAAATATAAAGAAATAAAATACATAAATGCAATTTGTTTATGTTGGCTGTTTGTTGCATGCATCAAATGATAGTCTATAATATTTTGATACGGTTTTTAATGTTCAGCTATACAGTGGTTCAAAATAAAAATCCAAATATGAAGTAATATCAAGGTTTTCTAAAATTTTTTTTGTATGCCTATGGGGAGGCAAAAAAATCGCCCATGGCTCAGTGAAAATCGTATTCTAGGGATCAAAATAAGAAACTTTGCCAAAAATGGTGATTTTTTGAAATGTTTTTATGGGGAACCCCCCAGGGGAGTTCCAGGGGTTATGCCACTGGCATGGGTGGATGGGCCCTCCAAAGTTAGTGGGGGTCGGTCATGCATTTTGACTCGATTGAGGCACTCTAAATTGGTCAAAGTGGGATTTTTCAAAACTTGACCCTACAAGACAAAAGTCAACAGTTGGGGGGTAGTAGAATTCGTTTTAGAGGTATAGTTCCTCGGGCAAAGTTTATTATTTTGATCCCTAGAATAGGATTTTCATTGAGCCATGGGCGATTATTAAATCGATCCGCCCTAATGCCTACAACATTTTATGTGAGTAATTTTTCACTTTACAAAACACAGCCACTACCCAGCAAAAAAATTTAGAAAAGGTAATCGAGTGTGAAATTAATCTTTTTTGGCATGAGACTTTAAAAATCAATTACTAATATTTGATTACATTGATTATTGTAGGAAATAATTGTACGTACGGATTCTTTTGATTGCAAATACCACTGTGTATCATTATAAATTCTTTATTCTTACTTTGTGGCTTTATCTGGCTATACTTCTTGATTCTATGGTCTTGTGAATTCTATGGTCTCGTATTTACTAAACCTACTATTTATTAATACAAACGCAGCCATCCACGATACACTACTGTGTTACTCCGACGAGACATGAACTACTCGATGCCTTCTTTAGTAACCTTAACCCTCCACAGACAACTCCACTACGCCTTTTATCTCCCCTTATCTAATAGCCACAACACACGTCTGCCATACACTGTTGTTATGCTGTAACTCTTTCCTGCGCTAACCGCTACCGTTTTTAGTTTTTATTATAAAGCGCGTCTTAACAATTATCTGTTACTCTTATATTAAATTAGACGTCTTATCTGTCATGGCTTCACACAATAATTGTCTTTTGCTTCTCAGGAGGTTTTGTACTGCTGCTTCTTAATATTTAATTGCTTTTAAACAAACATTATTTTCCCTTATACGCACGTCCGAAGTTGGGCTCGAGAACTCACGATCTTCTGTTTTACAGCAAGCACCTCAGCTTTTGTTAGATAAGTGTGATATTATTCTATACATTAGTGGAAGTAACTTATTCACCACGCTCATACGGATAACAACAACAGGGGTTGCCTGAACTAGTTTAACTACAACTTTCTTTTTTGCGAACTAATGTAATGTGTTTTTTGCAGCAAGTAACAAAATATGGCAATTACAAAAGTAAGTCATTATATAGCAAGTATTTTTTAAGTTATTGTCTAATTTTTTTTGCTGATTAGTGTGTCTCGCTACTACTACTTAAAAGTATGTATAACTCTAATTTACACTACATTGTATCGGGGGTACCTTGTCCAGGATTCAAAGAAAAATTTGCCTATTTAAATTTTGAGGTCGTCAACAAACTGAGTGCAACGTTCGGTGACGCTGCTTGGCTTCCTATAAGGCACAAACAATTATAGAAACACAAATTAATTTTATGAACATACATCAATAGATCCATACAAACAAACTTATATGGTCTTCATTTTTTTTAAGTCATATTTATGGTGACATTTACTTATATTTATGTAATTTGTTTTCCAAAAGAGGTCATATTTGATATCAGTGTTTGTTATTTTTTTTATTTATGTATTTCTGCTGGCAATTAAGACATTTTAAGTAATAAAATAAAACTTCATTCTGAGATAAGAATTATTATACTTCCGTTTTATATTTTGAGTTATGTGTTCTAAAAAAAAAAAAATAATAATAATAAATATTTAAAAGAAGAATTTGGAAGCAATATAAAGAGAAGAGTTATTGTACTTATTTTTCATTCATATGATGACAATTTTTACTGGTGGGAGTTGATTTTATTGCCGAAAAATTTGGCATTAGATTTTGATAAAAAAATGCATGGACACAAGCATATCAATTTAAAATACGTACGTTAGTTTAAGTGTTTTTCAAAAAAACTGGGATAAAATTAAAAAAAACAAAAGCTTACATTTAGTTCCCTGTAGTTATTATTCACCCCTATCGTGAACAAGAAGTGAAAAATATGTTCGCATGATATTTTCATTCCCTTCGAAGTGAAAAATGGTATCATGAATTTCCCATAAAATATCTGTTACCTTCAATGAACCTGAACAGCTGTTCAAAATAAATAAGCTATCAGTGCACATTGAATGTAAGTAAGAAGAAAAAGCGAAATTTGTTAAATTTAAGTTTAAAAGTAATTGATAAAAATTTTAGAAACGCATTGACAATTTTATTACAAGAACGTGACATGCAAGACGTATATAACCCCTTGAAGCCACCCGAGACATTGCCAATGAATGGTTCAATAAAATAAATGTTTGTATAAATGTTTACAATATTGCATTACAATACAATAATACAATCGTTGCACCTATACAATACAATGCGATATAGTACAGTACAATACAATAAATACAAAGGTTGTGAACTATGAACTATTGTATTACATATTAAAGAGTTATACACTTGAGTGTAAAACAAAAGGTTGTGAATAGAACAAATATTTTAAAAAAATATCGAGTTATTTAGAAACAATAAATTAATAAAATGTTACTCTTTTGTTTGGATGGTAAAAAGTGATTTTTTATTTAAATGCTTTTAAAATTTCTTTTATTCGCGAAAAAGTTGTTTAAATAGTTTCAATTCACATTTACAAAAATTTCTCCCTACAGATTAAATAGTTAGCACGTAGACTACCACATGTGAGTAGTCTGGTGGCCTAAGTTCATGATAATACAGCTGCTGCCGATTTAACAACCTCAATTTTGTGTTTTATAGGTTTCGAAATGACTAAAAAGCAACTTTTGTTAGCAACTAAATTTCAATGTTTTAAAATGATTAAAGAATAATATCGTAAAATGTGAAATTGAGAAGAAAAAAAGTTTTTAAAATGAACATCAACAAAACCAACATTAAATGTAAAATTAAACCTCTGTCTAGCTAGAGATAAAACTTGAGAACAGCGCTTTGTATAAGATAATAAAAACATATTTAAAACGGTTTACTTTGTGTTAGTTTGAAGTACATACATATGTATGTAGGTATATGCCTGTGCACCCAGCAAACACTCAAGTTTTGTCCAAAACTGATTCGCAAGATTCTTTTTACAAAAATCACCAAAGTAAGTCTTTTAAGACTACCCAAGATGACTTAAAACTTATTAATCAGTAGTCATTAGGGTCATAAGGGACTCGTTCAGAAGAGTTACGGCTAGGGTACCATTTTCTCCTGACAAAATAATCAATTTCGACTCTAAAACGAGCGCATAAACGATTATTTTAATCGAGTAGCAGAGAGTCAAAAAAGCCTCGAATATGATCAATAATTAAAAAAATGCAACCTGGGATTTTGAACATTTCTAAAAGTGATTCGCATTATAGATAAGGATTTAAATTTTTTTACTTCAAATGTCGCTAATATTTTTTTGCAAATATTAATACAATCGCAAGAGCTTTTTTTTTTTTTTTATTTTTAAATGTTTTTCTAAAGTCAATATTCTTTTGAAAGTTAGTTTAGTCAAACTTTAGCAATAGTTTTAAAACTGAATTTAATATAAAATTAAAAAAAAAATAATTTTTTTTAACTGGTATCTTGTTTTAAAGTGTAAGAATAACTTTATGTTATACTATGTTACAATGACTTGAAAATACCATCTGTCGCATGTGAACATCATTTTGTTTACAAATATTAAATTAAATTTTTTTCTTGTTTCTTATGAAAAGTTTAAGAAAAGAATAACGGTAATATCAGAAACTGAAAAGAGTAATTTTTTTAACATTTTTGTTTTTTGTTTGCTGGGTATAAACACGTACTACATAATTTCAAATACACATTTAATACGTTCATTCAAAATCATAGATAATGTGTTGTGCTAATGAATGTACAGGCATGCAATATTATACACATGCTTATGTATCAAAGAATATGTTTAAATATACATATTTACATACATACAATCATACAAAACTAACATATTTTTATTTATTAAAGCTTTAATATTTTTCGTAGTATAAATTTTGCTATATTTTATGGCTCAATGCCCTTTTGTGCAAATGAGCAAAAAAAAAAACACTTGTATGTACAACTATCATTGTTTTAAATTGTGTGTTAGTTGTTGTTGTTTTTTGCTGTTAACAACTGTTTGAAATAATTTTGTTACTGAAGAGTCTGCTTACTACATATTGCTTAGCTTTTTTGCTTCGCATGTTCACACTTGTTTCGAAATACATACATACATACAAACATACTAGTTTTAATTAATTTTAATAAAGTGTTGTTCTGTTTCGCAGAAATTTTTATTAGTTCCATTTAATTAAAAAATATGTATGTTAATAAACTATATTTTTTTTTTTTTTTTCATAATTAAGACATTTTGAGACATTTATACCATAAAATAAATTTCATAATATACATGTGTAATACAAACATACGTATGGTACATACATAGGTATTGTGAATTATAAAAACTTTTCCCAACTCTCGCTTTAGATGTAACTTATACACCTTTTGCTAGATATATTTTAAGTAAGTAAGTAAGATAACTAGTTTTTTTATTCTTAAATTCTTAGTAGACAAAACCATCTACATAACTACATAATATAAATAATGTGTTCATATGTATGTATGTCTATACATATTTGTTTTCTTAGAATTAGTTTTCGCAGTTTCTTCTCCAAGCATTTGTAAATGGGTTTTTAATGTTGGTTCAAGGCTTAATCGTAGATACAACTTAACAAAAAAATTACTATAGAAACATTTTGTAGTGTAAATTTTTTCATATGAAAAAGTTAAAAGAACAAAATGATACATAGTTTTTTAGGCAATAACTGTTTCTTTTAATCTTTTCGATCGAAACTTTACAGTTTAAAAATGAATTTTGGTTTTGCAACAGTTTAAACTAGTTTTTTTTTTGTGGAAAAATAGTTCTTAATCATTTTGTCGGTTCATCTGTAATTTTTTCCTAAAAATTTCTTAATGTATACTTATGTGTGTGTATAACCTAATTCTGATGTGTTTTCAAGCTTGTAATTGTTTCATTTCTAATTTTCTTAGGAAAGAAAAAGATACAAATGTATGTATTCTTAAATATGTATTGTATTTTTATGCACTTCACATTAACTTATAATTAGTCTCTGCACGTTACTTTTAGTTTTTTTTCTTACTTCTCGATTTAAAATTAAATACTGAAGAACTTTTTCTTTTTGACAATAATTTTAATATCGTACAATTTTGCCAGTAACTGTATTTTATGATTAAAAATATGTAAAGAATATGTTATTAAAATAAATTATATTTTTTTATCGAAGCAATTACTTTTGTACATATTTGTTAAAAAAAAAAAGAATTTATCAACAAATTATCAGTCATTTTGATAATTGAATAAATTACAAGTATTAAAATTTACTAAAATTGTTTTAAAACAAACGATTGAAAATACATAATTTATTTTCGAAAAATTTAGCAGATATGCATAAAAATATTGTATCGTTTTTATTTACTAGTGAGATTCTCTTAACTGAACATACTAATATGGCAATTATTTATTTATTTATTTATTTTTTTTTTTTTTTTTTGGAAAATTTTGTTAATTTTGTTAGTACTCGTACAAACAAGTTCTTTGTTCCACTTTTTGCTTTATACGCCATATTCTTCGCAACGGCGATTTCTTTTTATTGTCTAGTTAAAACGTTTATTTTGTTCACGTATCGAAAAGTCTGGCAGCTGTGTAATCAGCACTTGTATTTATCTACGCTTATGTATACGTCAATTAAAAGAACGCGGTTTGTTTCAGCTATTGCTAGCAACATTAGAATATCGCAGTATAATGATACGTCTGAAGATTCAATTTTGTTTTATTCGGCTTAGACATTTAGGACTGATTACAAACATCAATCATCAATCATTACAACATCCAAAGAAACAAATTTTCTCATTTAAAATGTATAAATACATACGTAGGCAGCTGCAATAATAGAATTATGATGTAGAAACTACATTTTGTTGGTGCAGAATCTTTGACGTAACTAGAAAAGTTTTATTTGGGATATAATGTTTTTTTTAATCAATGAGAAGCGTTGAATTAGTGGTTTTAAATTTTGCTAAGAACCAATAATCATATAAATAATAATATTTTCGTAAATTAACAATTATAGTTTTAATTATTTGTCTAGTAAGGAATGACATTCAAAAATATCACAAAGATTTACTTCAAATTTAGCCAAAGTCAGCTTCGTTATAATTCCAGAACTTTTTCAAACTTTCGGAACTTACCGATATTGTAAAACTTTTATAGTACAGCCTTGAATTATTAGCCTAAGAGATTCAAATGCGCAATATGAAAATATTACTTCCAATAATCTCAGAATGCAAATGCTAGTCGATCGCTTATATAAACGCACAATTGCCGATCGTCATAAGCTAATTTTTGTTAGAGATGTTGGAGAAAAATATCGTTGAAATTTAAATTGTATAGTGCCATTAAAGCTAATAAGATTTAAAAAACCATCGTCTGTGACAGAAGAAGTGACTAAAGTTGCAGAATAACACACGGATAAATGTGTAATAATAATAATAAATAATTCAATTATGTTAACTTAACATTTTTTTAGTGAGATGTATGTAAACTATAACAGAGCTGTCTAAAACGAAAATAACTGACAGAGCTATCTTTACACCCTTTAAGTTTTCAACACTATTTGTTAAACACATTTAAAATTATAAAAATTAAAGATCATAAAGAACCAGCCAATTAAACAAATTGCATAAAGCAACAGCGTTAGACATAAATAAACCCTTCTTTACTAATTATAAACAACAAAAAAAAAACGTTTTGTGGTTTTGTCTGTATCAAAGGCACCGAATGACGAAATCCATATGCTCATATTGAGGTAAGAGCATTTGTGGGTAACACTAAATTAAAAATTGCAACAAATATTTTTTTTATTTCCAATAAACTTTTAATTTAATGAATTAAAAGGTCTTGCGAACATCTTTTTATTATTTGTTTTATTATTTTTAGAATTGATTCTTACAAATTGTTTATAAATAAAAATGTATAGTTTAAGAAAACATTAAAGTGCTGTTTCTGTATTACAAGCAAACGTCTCGTCTACAAAATTAGTATAGGAATCACTCAAAAAATAGAGTGCTTTTCATACAAATTTTTTAGACGAGTCGCTCGCTTGTAACACAGAAACAGCACTTAAATTATTTGTTTGATTTACATTTAAAAAATAACAAAATATTAATTTTAAAAAGATCTGTTCGCAGTTTACATGTGATACAATGCGATTAAATTCAGTTATAGAAGAGTAAGAGTTCTAAAAATAATTCTTCTTGTGAAAAATAGTAGTTTCTACCTAAGTTCAGCTAGTTTCTTGTATAGGTTAGGGTATCAGTGAGATTGATAGATAACTCTGTGTCTTACAGGCTTTGACTCAAGTGTGGTGTTTAAATTGCTTGCTTAAAAATAGCAACAGCAGTAAAATCTTTGCTTTGCTTTTTCAGCAAATAAAAAAACTAATTGTCTCAGCTTTTACAAAACATTTCATTATAAACGAAGCAACAGCAAAAAGCAAATACAAGCAAAGAGAGAGAAACGCACTTGCTTTAGCTGACTATGTGTTTCTTTCTGCAGCAAAGCAATCAGCAAAGCATTTATTTTGAAAATTTTTGCTATTGCTTAAGCAATCAGTTTCTCTATTACCTATTCCCTATTTTTGCCATTGCTTTTTGCTTTTGCAGCATTTTTAATCACTGGTTCTTTGCTTGCTTTGCACATAAAGACATTTTCATCATAATTTCAACCAGTAATAAAAACACTGAACGAAGTCACTAAATGGAACGCTTAACTGTTTGTGTGTCTTCCCAATCTCTAAGCTCCTTTTTCTGCCTTGCACAGAACTGTCAACAACATCAGCAAAAATGCATTTAAAATAAGATTTTATACAAAAAAAAAAATCCGAGGCAAATAAAATTTGAGTTGAAGTTATAGTTATAGTTAATAAAACGAAAAGCAACTTGCTGCTGCCTACAAAATAACAACTTTTCAGACAATAAAATTGACAACGCCAGTATAGAATGTTAAACAACACTTACCCTGGAGTTAATGTCGACGTCGTTGACGGCGTCAAATGTCAAAAAAAAAGTTGAATCGTATGAAATTGTATGAGAGCAGTTAATCTCAACGCGTTGCAACGCCGTAAAAGTTCAATCTGTTTCAACTTTTTCGGCCGTCAACGACGTCGACATTAACTCCAGGGTTAACATTTTTATTTCATTTAAAATTTTTAAGCATCGGTGATATTTTTCTATCACATTTTACACATCAGTTTATGCGAGCTGAAAATGAAGAAATGAAAGCAGAAAAAAAGAAATTGTGCGAGGGCAAGTTCAAAAAAAAAATCATAGAAGAAGCTCTAAGAATTTAAAATAAAGTTTCTGAAAATGTAAAGTCTTTAGGAAAATCAGTAATTTTGAAGCTGGTGTAAGTGAAAGTGGTTTAAGTCCATTTTATATTATATAGAGATATTAAAGGGAGGGCGTTTGAATAGTTTGAATAATATTGGTATATGAACCATAAAAAACTATGTTCGTGATAGAAAAAACGATAAGAGAATTTTATTAAATACGTTAAACCCGTTAAAAATAGGAATTCTTACTATTTTTTTTTAATGAACAGAACAGTGTAAGGAAGCAACAACAAAAAGTTAAATCCAGCGCTGCTATCAAATGAACAAGATAAAAATATTACGCGTTTGTTTAAAAATATATTTAAAAATTAAATGTTATTTTTAGTTAAAATTTATAACTCATACTTTAGAAATGCATTTATTTACATAAGATACTCATGAACAAGCGTCTTTATAAAATGATCATTTTTATAATTTCCATACGCAGATCGGAAAAAAAGAAAAAATTACAAACAACAATTACCCAATTTTTTCAGCTACAGTTTTTTCTTTGTGTAAATATAAATAAATGCAATCATTTTTAAAATTTATAATAATACGAAAAAATATATCTTTAATTCGGATTTTATTATTTTTTTAAATCTTTTAATTCAAAAATAAATAATAATAATTAAAAGATTTCAAAATTCGTCGTTGTTTTTTCCTCAAGCGGCCCACACATTATAAAATATTATTGGATATTTCGTTGAATAGTTTATTGTTAACATTATTGTCGCTTTGCTCTAGAGTCTGACTATTCAATACGTGGTACAATGTTTTCAAATAAAATGTGACTCAACCTAATATTTAATATGGATATATTATTACTATCTTTGTCAGTTTGTTTGTTTGTGGGTGCTTCGATCACGGTTTAACAACTGAACCGATTTTAATATTTGTCCTTATGGTAAAATATTGTATTTATATTTTCAGACAGCGGACCAAAAGGGGAGAAAAGAGGAAAACATTTATTTTATTTTATTAAAGTTCAAAACATCATCTGTATCGGTTTCTAGATGAGATAAAAATGGGAATATCGGGTATATATGTACGTCTGTACCGTTTACAATCAAATATTTTGAAAAAAGGAAGGAATGGGGGAGAGGACAAAAAATCAATTGTATGCATCTTAACCGATCTTAAAAAAATCAGATTTTAAGGATATAAGATTCAAAATGCACTAAGTCAATTTTCTCAAATTCAATTTGAATAAACTGTGTTTACAGTTTAATAGCTTAATATGTGCCCTTGATTTCTCAATAGGTTTGATTCTCTGAGATCGTAGGGTTTTGTAGCTGTAATCGTATACGTTAAAAAAGTCCGGAATTTACTATACAAATTGTACTGTATGTATGCGAGAAAAAAATTATCGCATGCCACATTTTTTAAAAAACGTATTTAACTTGACGTATTTATCTTCACACACATAGATTCAAACTGGTTTAATAGATTGGACTTGATAGTTGGCGCCTCTTTTAAATATTTTATATCCGAAAATATTCTTTTGATCTTATGTGTTCGCAGTGGAGGCCCAGTAGCAAATAAGGCGATAATATATTATAAAGTGCCTATAAAGGCTTTAAAAATAGACCCAGGCAATGCCAGATACAATAAGCTAAAGGCAGCATAAAAAATATGACCTTAAAAAAACACACTTTTTTTATTTAGTACTCGTATTAATTCGAATTTCATACTACGCCAAAAATGTATTTAGTACAACAAAAGAAGTATACTCTTTAAAACTATTTTGTATAATTTTAAAATTTTGTTACAATCCCTGATGCAAATTTATTTCAAAAGGGTGTGTAATCTACATATGTAAATAAAGTTGTTGCAAGTGTGTTGTGACTTTATAACTCACAAACAGTTAAATCAAATTCGCTTTAATTTTCAGGGTTTCTTCGTATGCTCGTGTAGATGGTTTATCTAAAGTTTGCACGAAATCGTGAGTTATGACGAAAACATGCATTTTTTACGGCTGCACCGATTAAAAAAAAATTAAACAAAGATAGATATTTATTTAGAAGTTCCAAAGGGGTATGCTTATCTTAAAAAAATTATCAAGACGGGTAAGAGGGAAAAAAAACCCGCATAACTATTTGATAAGTAAGATAAATAATAAGATAAATCATGATTCATAAGGTCCAATAGACAGAAGGAAATCTGTTATAACTTTCATATTATTCAAATAAAAAACTTGCTTGGAGGGGTGATCATAGTACGATTATTCTCATGGGGTTAGCTAGTACGCTAAAAATTTTGTTGTATAATTTTTCAAACATACTTTCATAAAGCATCTGATTAAAAGCTTAAAACAATGTTATACTATTCGCGCGTAAAGTTGCTTCACAGTTTATTCCAGACTATTAAATAAATTATTTAATAGATCTTGTACTTAGAAAGATATGAATAAACTAGCTCATATATACATAATCTTGGACTCACATAAATTTGTTGTAAAAAAGTAATAATAGATTTAAAAGAATTATTGTAGCTTTTCAAAAAAACAAAAATCAGTTGCAACATTTTTTTATAGACATCACATGTGTACGAAAGTTTCTGTCATTATTTTTATTTTGCTTTTAAGAATGTGATGAATAAGTTATGTTTTATGTAAATCGATCAACAGTGAAAGTCGAATGACCGTTATTAAGTAGCGCAGTGTTAGGAAAGCTTAAACATAATTTAAATTTAAACTTTGTCATACTATCTTTAATTTATCATCGCCATTTTATAATTAATTTAAGCTTTGCGTACATACCTATAGTGTTTATGTCTTTCTATCCGTGTAATAACAAAGATTTTTAAGTTATTTTAGTCAAATGGATAAAAAAATAGATTTTGGCTTTAGTTGCAAAGCAAAGCAATATGAAGAAAATTTTATAATCTTTGTGCAACCTTTAGCGAAATGTTAATGATTATTATAAAACGAATTATAATTATTATCTAAATTTTAATATATATTTTTTTAATTGAGCTTTCTGTGCGAACTTTTTAAATCTGTAAAGGAAAGGAGGTTCAAAAACTGTTGTTCTGTTCCCTACTTAAACTTTTGACCTCCATTAATTTTATTTTTAAAATAAAAAATGTACCTTATTGGGATCTAGTATTTTTCCCTCCAAACAATCTTCACCATTAAATGTATTTATTATACTGCCACAACTATCATTCAAATGTTGTTGCTGTTGTTGAGTTGAAGCTTCTAATCTTAATCTGGCTCGTTCCACACGTGCTAACGTCGGACTGTCTAATAAGGAATGAGCCCGCGAAGTAGGTCCATGCCTCGGGTGTGGTTGTTGCACAGACAATAAGGAAGACGATGATTGCTGTGAATGATGATATAGTTGTGATGAAGAAGAATTAGTAGAAGTGGTGACAGCTTCTAAAGTGTTGCTTGTTGAAGAAGCAGAACCAGGATTGCTTGTATACGATGAATTAATATGCACTAGCATTTTTATTATTATTATTTCTTTTCTTTTTTTTTGCGATCTACAAGTTAATCTTTAATTTTTATTTTAATTCATAAAACTTGTTTGTAGTTAAATTATCTTAATTCACTCTTAAAGTAATAAAAATTTTAGTTTAAATTATTTCTTTTTTATTATTTTTGCTTTGCTGCAGGTAGATAACAAGAATTTAATAAATCCAAAAGATTAAACGTAACAATGCCTTCTTCTTTATACAACAAACAATTCTGAATAATTGCGTTGTGTAGACATTTTTCTTATGTTTTTATTCACTTTTATTTTGTATCCGTTTTAGCATTCTTTTTGGATTTTCTTAAAAATTCAGCACACACACACACACACACAAACATATGGGCATAGAAGCCCACATTAATGGTTTTTTTCATTCAATTTTAAACGAAAAGATAACAATGGCGTTTGACTGCATGAATTTTTCGAAGATTTTTTTAAACAAGTTTTGTTAGAAGAACTTGAAAAGGATTTTCTTTATAAATTTAAAAAAAAAATTTGAGAAAAATAAACCGTCGTATTTCTCAGTCAGTACTTTGTTTTAATCTGATTTAACAGGAAACTTAAAACATCATACCCAAGCAAACGACCGTTACCGCCTGTAGTTGGTTGCAGACTGAACCACTACATTTGAAAAAATCGCAATAACAGGTTTTCTGCTAGTGACGGAACTTGTGACCAGCGTTGCCGCTTTGGTCCAATCGGACCAAACTTGGTAGTTTTTCGATTTTAAAAAACGGTTTGGTAGTTTGGTTGGTTTGTTGCAATTTTTTAAATTTTTGGTAGTTTTTCCTCCTGTAGCATTTTTTTAGTAATAGTAAATTTTTCACCTTGAAAATTCAGAACATATAATTAAAAAAAAAATGTAACTTTGAATTAAATAAACAATAACTTTGAATAGTGCTACCACTGTTTTTAAAAACTGTCTTAGGTGAAATAAAAAACATCTCTGCTTTTTGCATAGAGATGATTAAAGCTATAACCATGGCTTAAGAAATCCGAACAATATTATGAAATTTAAATTAACAATATTTTTGAGTGAAGGTTTATTTTCAAGTGTATGTATTAAAAAAATTAACAGACAAATTGGAAAAGTAAGTAAACTTTTTTAATTGTAAATACTTTCCTTTTAATTACATAAATATTTGCTAATATTGGATGTATTTTTTTCAAAATTAAATGAAAAAAATAAAATTTCAGACGACATACCATCAACCAGGTAAAATCACTCTTTAAATTTTTGTTTTAAAACATTTTTAAATAATATAATACTTTTAAGGAACATTGTAAAGAAACAGTCAAAAGAAAATTTAGAACCGAATGGTTGAGCGAGTTTGATTGGCTTCAGGAAAGGGATGGGTGTTCATTCTAAAAAGATAAACTTCCATCTCAACAATTACGGAAAAAAAACCAAACCAAACCAGAGTTTATGTGCAAGAAATGCATTTTTAAATTTTTGGTAGGCTGTGAACGATTTTGGTAGGATTTTTGAAAATTATTGGTAGGAAGTCAATTTCTTGTGTGGCAACGCTGCTTGTGACTCAAATGTACCATTTGTGACACCAATCCATGTTGCTTGGAACTGTGCAGCACAAACTCATTTGTGGCCACTCACTTAATGTTTTATTTATTTATGAATGTATTTAAATAGAAAATTTAAATTTAATTCAAAAGAGAATTAAGAAGTTTAAAAGAACGATTAACGATCTGCAGTATAGATTTTTTTAAATAACAATTTTTTATTTTCTAGTGTTCTTTATTCAGTTGTCGGCCACTAGATAATATAATTATTAAGCTATTTTATAGCTTCGAAAAACTTATATTAATGTTTTTTAAATAAAGAAACAAAAAAACATAAAATAATAAAATTTTATTTAAATTTTTTCTATAAATGAAAAATAAAGCACGTGTTACTCCCCTTTCACAGTACGTTTGCAATGGATTGAAAACAATCAGGTTTTAATAAAACTTTTCGAAGAATTTCCACAACGCCAACGTGTATTATGATATTCGAATTTAACTAACATTTTTTTTAAGAATAAAAAAAAAAATATTTGAATACTGTAAAATTCCTTTTCATTTCTAATACATTTTTTGCTTTTGAACATTTTCAAATATATTATGTTAAAATACAATATTTTTAACACAGCAATTTATAAAGTTTATTTTTTATCATAAATAGCACAGTGATGAATTTTAATACTACAGACCCAACACAGTATTAAATTGGTTATGATAGTGTAAATGGAAAATCAAACACAAGATAACATGATTTGCATGAAACAATGCGGGTACACCCATGTCTTGCAGCAACTCTAATACATCTGGGAGAGAAAACGAAGAATAAAATAAGTCTGCACTCTTTCTTTCACAATAATCAGATTTGCTGCAAGAAAAAATTTCGTATGTTAACCGGATAATATAGCTATTACTTGAATACACAATTTTTTAAATATCATTCGTTTTTGCTCGCATTTAGGTCTTATACTTGGCACTAACTCAAAGTTATAAACTTCCATCACTGTTTTTCACAACTGATAAAAACAATCAAACTTCCAACTCAAACCCACCATATGTTGCCAAGTATCGACCTAATCATTCATTGTTGGGTATTTTGCTTAAACATAAATATTTTAATATGAAAGATTCAGAAATTATCTAAGAAAAATTATCATTTGTAGGAAAAAATCTTAATTTAAAAAAAATCTTCAATATTTTTTATTCTTTATTAAGTGTTGTTACTTCTAATGAGGTTACCATAAATAAATAAAACAATAATACGCATAACACAAATGTAAATAAAAATGTATTATAATATATTTATATATAGTTGTAACTATACATTGTATCTTTGAGATCAAATATGTATGTCTGCTTCTGGTTTTAAGCCAACAAGTAAAAAAATAATTTATTTTATTAAAGTAATCAAAATTCTATTACTAATGGAAAATATATCACGCATTTCTAATTATAATACTGTAAATAAAGGTTCAATTTTTTTTTTGTTTTGTGTAGCACAAATTTTAAAATTATAGCACAAACATTTATAAACTAACAAATAATGTTGAGTATACGAAATACCCTCTAATGTAGCGTTAGCTAATCTGTTTTTCTAATTTGTTATATTTAAGTTTACTCTTGAAAATATCCGTTCAAATTTAATGAAAACTTCGACCAGCTTCCGCTCTAGACATTTTTGAGATTGTGCGCTGAAACTCCTTTTGGAAAAGAATTTATTAGACCTGCTAGTGAAGAAAGATTTTTTGTTAGTAACGTTTTGCGGGTCAATTTAAGAAATCATTTTATTATTTTTTTACACAACTCAATGTAACTCAATGTAAAAGGCAACACAATTATTAATGAATTAATTTAATTCAGTAGCATTAACTTTGTAACGGGAAATTTAGATTTTACAAATATAAACAGGTAAACGTCATCATTTCTTACGGGAGTGATTAATTTTCTGTTTTGGAGTATTAGTTTACAATAATTCTTTTTCACATTTGTAGGTAACAAGAAGTTGTAATATTAACTGTCAAGCAACTAAACTTAAAAAATCTTAGTTTTAGGAAAAAGATCTTCAAACTTTATTTTGATTAAAAAATCTTTAAAATAAAGGTAAAATTTTCATTCTGGCATCGCTGTTGTAATGTGCTCAAGGTTGCGAGTTTTGTGTGAGGAATCAAAATATAATAATATGGAATTAAATATCTCCCATAATGTCGCATCTGTTTTATGTTTTTATTTGAAAAATTTCTTCGGCTCTTGTTGAAACTACTAAGTGTCCAGAGCATACTTGGACATACTGCAGTATATTTTTAATGCATTATGTATAGCAGTAACCAGTAAACAGTAAAATTTAACTGCATTATTTAAATAATGCCCATGTATGGTCCAGATAGGAAGATTTAACCATGATATTAAATTTTGGATTTTGTTTTTAACATTTTCTTAAAGGAAACTTTTATCTATAGAGTTTAAGATGTTTGATAATATTTTATGTATATCTGGTTTTGTTGGGCAACATTTATCTACAGAAAAGAAAATGCCGTTCGATTTTTTTTTTCGAGAAAATAAAGTTTTAATCTTTCATACAAAATTTCGATTTTTTACGATTTTTATTTTAGTTTCGTGTCGTCAGATATAAAATTTTTAATTAAAAAAACGTTAATTTTTGATTTTTATACTTGTCTTTTTCCTTACCTTGTTGGGATTAAGTATTGCTCTTTCAAGACTATCCTCACCATTCGAGTTGTTTATAATGCTGCCACAGCTGTCGCTCAAATGTTGTTCTTTAGCAGAAGCTTCCAGTTTTAATCTCGCACGTTCCACACGAGCCAACGTTGGACTATCTAATATAGAATGAGCCCGCGATGAAGGTCGTGGATTTAATGTAGATGTACATCCCACAACATGTTTTTGTTGTGATTTTTTAAGAGAAAATAATGAAGACGAAGACTGTTGTAAATAATGATGCAATTGTGATGGCGAAGAATAGGTAGAAGTGGGGGTAGGCTCCAAAGTGTTGCTAGTTGATGAGCTTGAACCGGGAGTGGGTGTATAAGGTGTATTTGAGTGCACTAACATTATTATTAATTATTGAATTCTTAATTCTTTCAAACTACGAATAAATCTTTGATTTATTATTGCAATTTAATACATATTCATAAAACTGTAAATGTTATCTTCTTAATTTTTATTTAATTTTTTGTTGCAGGTTGTGTTTGAACGTTTAAAAAACCTATAAGCAAAATGCAAGTATACCTTCTTCTTGTACACCAACAACAACCATACATTCATACAAATGCATCTGAATATTTTCGTTATACAGACATTTTTTTCTTTCGTTTCTGTTCGTTCACTTTTATTTTGTATCCGCTTAACTATTCTTTTATTTAATTTTTTCTTGAAATATAAGCACACATACAACCACCATCTGGGCATAGAAGCCCACATTAATACTTGTTTTCTTTAAATTTTAGGAAAAAATAAGAATATTGAACATAGTTGTTGTTGTTAAAACTCAATGGAATTTAAGCAGTAAAATATCTGCGGATAACTTTATAATTTATTAAGAATAAAGTAATCTTTAAGTTGTTGTTTTTCTTAATCAATATTTAGTTTTCGCCTTCTTAATACAAATCCAAACGGCTGTTATCGCGTAAAGTTAGATGTCGACTGAACTATTATATTTAATAAAATTACAAAAACAGGTTTCTTACAAACAGTGTGGCCATTGACAAATTTCAAACCAAGAAAAAAATTTAGGTATTTAAAAAAATTGCAAAAATAAATATATTTATTCTCAAACTAAACAAATATACAAAGCACTTTATAATAGCAAATACTTTTGCGCTATTGAGGGTTTCTGGTTACATTATCCACTCCTCTTTCATTCACTGCTTAAAGAAAGTGAAATAACTTTGATATAGTCCTTAAGCCCCTTTTAGACGACATGTTATTTGCATATAGTTCGTCAGTTTGAATATATGTATGTACATGTATAATTTTGCATGTCCTGCAAAATAGATAGTTTACAGACAAGTTTAGGCCGGGGAAAATAGAATCCATCATACGTTGTACTTTGACGTATTCAACTGAAGTAAAAGTAGCGACGGACGAGATCGGCACAATGGATAACTTTGTTTACGGACAATATAACATTAAAACACAGCAAGAGCAACATCAAAACAAGAAGAAGCAGCAAATAATAACTGTCAAAGTATTCAACGTACATCAAAAATTTTCCAACTTTCGTACTTTGTGTTGACGGAGACGTACTGATTGTGACAACACTCATAAGAAAACATGTATTTTAACTGACCTGTCAGCAAATTATGCTGCTTCTTCTTGTTTTGTTTTCGCTCTTGCTGTGTTCTAATGACTTTTTTATTCGTCAATAAAGTACTCTTGGGTCACCTTGTTTTGTTTTCGCTCTTGCTGTGTTTTAATGACTTTTTTATTCGTCAATAAAGTACTCTTGTCTCAACCTCATCCGTCGTTACTATGTTTCTCGGCCTTAAAAAAAGGTCGACAACTTTAGCTTTGTCAGTCAAGTGTCAAAAGAATAACTTTTATGTGGATTAGCTGCTAATTTAAAACACACTACATACACACATGTGGCAACTCCTTAATAATTTACACATATAAACTCTTTACCCTAAAGCATACTTTTAGGCGTAAATATATTCAGCCTTATTACGGTTGTCGTTCTCGTGTCGAAAATCCTACGTTTTTTTAAATGGTATTACGCACGTCGTTATCGTTAAATATGTTACTCAAAAAACAAATCTGTTACAAAAATCGGTATTACATTTGTCGCATTCGAATGATAAATTGTTCAAATATTGTCGTTGAAATTTATGTACACGACAAACAATTATTTTTCGTAAATTTTTAAAACGAACGCTAGCAAAAGATAAGTTCACTTTTGATTTTTACATTATTCTTATTTTAATTTATTTTTTGCATGCTGTTATTATACCACCACAAAAAGTGAAAAAAGGGTAAGTTTGTCATTCTGGGTATAATTTCCGATGTCCGTCTATCCGTCCGCGTTGGTGATGAAAGCAACTTTGCAAAATAAATAAATAAATATGTCAAACGATCAGATATAGAGTCGAAAGAGCTACTATTAGAAATCAGCATGATGGGTCCATGTCCTTCGAGGCAGCAGGCAAAACACCACGCCTACATCTAATTTTTTCATGTCATTTTGAATAATAAAGTAACTCCAACCCAAAAAATAAATGTATAAGGAGATAGCACCTAATTTTACCTGGAGGCATATTCTGAATTGCGATGCGAAAGTCAATGCGATGCGAAAATACATAAATGCGAACAATTGCTATTCTGTATTGCGATATTCGCAAAGTTCTATTTTAATCGCATTTCAAATGCGAAAAGGTGGTAAATCGGTATTCTAAATTGCGAAAACACATGTCAAATTCGCAAAATTTATTCGACAACAAAGTAGCATTCGCAAAGTACAAACATGTAAGTAAAAAACAATCACCCCTATCATGAATATATTTTCCCTCGAAATTTTTTCCCTTTTCCCCGAATTGCAATCGTGAATAGTTCACGTGAACAATTTTTCACGTAAACAAAAATTCCCCTTATCATGATTGATTTTTTCCCTCGAAATTTTTTCTCTTTTCCCTTAGATTTGTTCACTTAAATTTTGCTGGGGAACTGCATACATTATGCCAGTTTTTATATGTTTTAATTAGAAAATTTACATCAATAACACATTTTTTTGATTCGATATCAGTTGCTACAGTGTAGACTGACATTATGCTCATTAAGACGCAAAACAAAGAGATCTATTGGTTATAAATTTATAAAGATTTTTTATTAAAACCATTTTTAAATGAAAAAAATGGAAATAGAAAAACTCAAATATAAAAATTTATTGAAATGGGTCAGCAGCAAAATCTAGGGTAGGTTAGGTAGGCAGCCGTATTGACACAGCCCACTTTGGTCCTTTTGCGTCTAGGGTAACTATAAGGACTTTTACGCGTGTTGCACGTCACGTTCTTGAAATAAAATTGTTCTCTGTTGTAGTATCTTCTCCTCTTGCAACAATACAATAGCAGAAATCACTTAACTTTAAAAAATTTGGAATATTTTTTTCCCTATTTATATTTTCTTCTTTCTAATTTGCATTCAGTACGAATTGATAGCGGGAACAAACGTTCGCATGAAATTCACGATAGCAATTTTCCCTTCATGGGGAATGAAAATTTCATGGGAACAAAAATTTCACATTTTGTTCACGATAGGGGTGAATATTTATGTATTCATCATATATTTATTATTTAATTCAGGGAAGTAAGCAATAATACCAACAAACCGCGTCAACTTTAAATAAAAATAGAATTTATGAATAAGCACAGCCATTTGGCAAGAGGCCATTTAAAAACACCAAATGCACGTTAGTCTGCAAATACTTTGTGGCAAACGTTAACTGAAGAACTAAATATTAATGGACCACCTATTAGAGAAGTTCAAAAATATTTGACTTAAATTTTAATAGGTTTGGACCTATTAAATAAATTTTAGAAACAATTTTCACAGCGAAGCACAAAAAATTTATTTATTTTTAATTTGACGTTTGCTGATACTGATGTTTATTTGAGCAGCGTTGCCAACGATTTGAAATAAATTGCGAATGCAATTGCGAAAGTCTAACAGAATACCAATTTTCTTTCGCATCGCATTTCATTTGCGCATCGCATTGATTTTCGCATCGCAATTCAGAATAAGCCCCCTGTATAATCGTACTAAAACTATTGTCTGCACATCTTATTTTTGTAAATGGAAAATTTTTTTATTTAAAAACACATCTTTCTAAATTTGAATTTTAAGGAAATTGCAAATGAAACACAAAAGTTTTCAAATTGAATTAAGAGCTAGTCGTTTTGTTTTTTATCGCCTAAAATGCTACTGCAAAATTTTTTTATTAAAATTTTATGTTTTGATCTATTACAAAATATTTTATTGTCGAAAATTTTACATAGTACCAAAAAAACTAACTATCGACAGCGACTACGACTATTCTCGAATTTCGTTTTCGACAACCGTAATAAGGCCGATTATACATGATAACTAAATCACATTTCCACTATGTTGACACCATAGCTACTTAAGTACAAGGGCGTAAGTCAGCTAACTTTTTGAGCAGGCGGCTCTTATATCTTTGATCGACCTAGTTATAGTTATTTTTTTATAAAAACTCAAAACCATTAAATGTTATGGACCTTGTTGGAACAGCAAACAAATGAAATTACTGCCATAACATTAACAAAAATCTGATTGTAAAGCTATACACTGTAAGTCCTTTGCAGTAGGACCCTAACTGGAATTTTTTCGAAATTGAGTTTTTTCGTGATTTCAATAGTTTTTACATAGATACACCTGGGGGCTAATTCTCGCAGTCGATACCTTGCGAAATTTACTCGAAGTTGGATTTTTTTTAATTTTGGGATTCTCGCACTCGCTATCGAGTAAGTTGTATCGAAATTTCTTATGATGGCACTCGATAGCGACTGTACGATCGAATTTAACCGTGCGAGTTTTTTTCGATACCAAATTTGGTGTCGAAATTTAATTTTTTAATAGTTCGTTGGATAAAAAGTGTTTATTTAAGATTTTAATTGTTATATTAATTAATTATTCGTATAGATTTTCGTATTTTTTTGTATTTTACCCTTTTTTGCACCTTTTTAAAGAGTTTTTACACAAACTCTAACGAGTAACTTAACGGTTTATTGCTTTTGTTAAAAAGTAAAAAGTAATTATTCTTGTTTGAACGCTTTACAAGTGCCACAACAGTTTTTAAAAGTTAACCACATTTTATTTATTTACGCAAACAACAAGAAAATATAAGTTAAATCTTAAATACGTTTAATGCAAATTAAGTAATTAATATTAATTATTAGGTCGAATATAACAAAAATAAATTTCAGACAAAAAACAAATTCTTGCTGAGTTTATATCTGAGTACAGCAATTTAGCCAAAGGCGTTTTACCAAATACATGCCAAGGAAAATGCCTCCGGTCCACCGGTAAAAGATGTAAAAACTTGGCAAAGGTAAATTATTAATTGTTTTCCATTTTAAGATGCTGCAGATACAGACTTTTGTAATTTTCGTCCATGACCGCGATTAATAAAGGAAAAACTTTCAAAATTATAAAACAAATTCCCAATTCTTTTGATAAATTATTTAATTTTCTTGGTAAGTATATGTTTTTTGTTTACATATTTATAGTGTTGGTTAAGGTTTTTTTTAAGGTTTTCTTTTACAACACTTTATTAAAAAATCGATTCGCAAGGTAACGAGTGCCATCATCAGAAAAACTCGCACGATCGAAATTAATTTCGATACGAATTTATTTCGATCACGAGTCCCAGAATTAGCCCCCTGGTCACAAACGATAATGCAAAGTTTGCGAAAATAACGGTTTTACAAGCATTTACATTCAAATATTACAAAACTTAACCTACGCCTTCATAATCCATTCAGTCGAACAAGCTATACACATAATGCCGGCGGAACAACGGTATTAATTTGTCCGTGTTTTTGTGTATGGCGAAAACTTGTTGATGTAAATGTTGTCTGAGCCGTCAGGCAAGGCGAATGCGATTTTTTGTTCTTCGAATGTCAAAAGTTATATGCTCCTATTGTACTCCCAAGCACAGATGAATAATCAGATAACTCACTAGTGACGTATAAAAAAGTGTGTTATCATATTTTCTTCCAGCTTTCTTTTAAGTGTGCTCCCAAGGTACATCTATTTTACTAGGTAGTAGCGGCTTTACAACAAATACAACAAACAAATCATGTTGTTGTTGTTGCTTTGATCGGTCGAAGTGTCAAAAACAGAAATAAAAGAAAACAAGTTATTAATTGCACTGCTGCTGTTTTCTAAAATTCGTAACGCAACGTAGTAAAATAAAAACAACTTTTGACAACTGTACCTAAATACCAGCTGGGCGGACGACACAGAAGATACAAGGCGAATTAATAACAGGTATACTCACAGCGAAAATAAATACAACACTGCGATATAAATATGTGCAGTTGGTCCCTTTCATATTGGGCAACTTTACTTGCGCAAGTCTCGTGTTTCTTGTTGTGAGAGGAAAGGTCGGTTTGAAGGGAAAAGAATTGCTGAGATTTAAGTACACACTTGCTTGCACTTAGCAATTCTGTTTCTGCTGTCATTCTTGCCTTGGGTTTAGATTTATTGGCCCTGGTTGTGTTTGGCGTATTTCGACAATTTGTAGCAGATTAAGGACAATTGTTGCGAGCTATCTTTAATCTATTACAAAACTTTAAAAACGCCGAGTTTTTGCTACGTAAACGCCAAACACAATAAGGGTGTTTGTTTAAATCGATCTTATACCTGACAGAAGCACTTTGAATAAATTTGGAACTTTTTTAAAACTACTGAAATTCATGTTACAATCGCGCTTTCGTGTAATTAACCCACAGCTAAATAATTCATTCTTTACTATGGATAGCACTAGAATCCAACACAGAAAATTTTTATTTCAAATGTTTGTTTTATTTTTCAATCGAATGTATTTATTGAATGTTTATATTTAAATATACTATTTTTACAACTTTTTAGCCTTTTACTTCTTGTCTGGTAGGTCGATTGGTGTAGTTGTTTCAACTGATGTGTTTATTACGAAAAAAATACAAAAAAAAATCGAAAAAGTCAATTGGTTTTTAAGATATAAAAACTGAAATTCTTAAAAATAACGCGCCACAGCATATATTTCAGATAGAAATCAAAGCACATGCCAAAAATTGGACATCTCTTGTCCGTACAAATTCGGAAAGATTAGAAGTACAATTTAATCTAGATATTAAAAAAGTTATATATGACGTAAAAAATGTATTTCGTTTAAAATATATGTACACCTCTGCCTCTTAGGATTATGTAGGTATATCACAACACAATCCTGTTTGTTTTTAAATGAAGGTGAAATTGATTTTTGTAATATTTATACAGAGAATATTAAAAAATGTTTAATTACTTGAAGTTATTTAGATGCTGTGATCGCTCACATGTTTCGATTATTGTAAGTTGATTGTTGATTTGATGTTGTTTCTGCCTTTTTCTTTTTTGTATTATGTAGTTTACAGGTTTTTTCTTTGCGTTTTTGTAATTTTTTTGTAGGATTTTTTAGTTTTTTCTTCTTTTTTTTATAATGTTAATGTAAGTAAATTATTAGAATTAGTTTTTGTTGTATTTTGTGTTATTTTTTTTAATATATATTATATATAGTAGAGGGTAGGTTGTTGTTTTTAATTAAGAGATTAAGCCGCTACTTCAGATGCCTCCGCACCGTTTTGGACTTCTTCTTTTGAGGTCTCTTCCAACTTAGCCTTCTTTTCAGGTGTCACTTCTGCGGCATCATCTGTTTTAGCTTCTGCCTCAATTACTTTCCTCTTGACGGCCTCAGCGGGGGTAGAGTCTTAGAAAGTAATAAAGATTATTTTTTAATATACTTTCGATAAAAAAAAAAAATAAGTATAAATTTACCTGTTGAATCACCATTAGCTTCGGCAGCTGATTCTTCTACACCATTTTCTTCGGTTGTGGCTGGCGTAGATTCTTCAGCAGCAGCATCGGTGGCAGCAGGAGTTTCAGCTTCGGCAGCAGCACCATCTGCTTCAGTTTTGCCAACTGCAGCAGCTTCGCTATCTCCGTTCTCCTTGGCTTCTCCGCTATGTTTTTTCTCCTCCGAAGCTAAAGCATCACCATTTTCTGTAGTAGTGGGTTCTTCAGTAGGAGCATCAGCAGTAACTTCCTTCTTACCTGCGTCAACTTCCTCTGCGACTTCTTTCTCAACAACGGGAGTTTCTCTGTAATC
Organism: Gymnosoma rotundatum; assembly: GCA_916610165.2. Lineage (NCBI taxonomy): Eukaryota > Metazoa > Arthropoda > Insecta > Diptera > Tachinidae > Gymnosoma > Gymnosoma rotundatum. The sequence continues at coordinate 1,790,601 of OU744337.1, forward strand.
AGACGAATGGCGGGGGAAAATAATCATTTAAGATCAGAAAAACGGAAATCACTAAACAAATTTAAAAAATCAAATTTGAATACGCCCGTTAACACAATAATAAATCTTAAAAGCCTATCTTTGGTTACAGGTAAAAACAAGGACCTAAACTCACACAAGCATTTACATTTCGGTAATTACCGTCTCTATTAGGTTTTTACCTTCTCCTGTAAAGATAGGACCCTTCTACATGAAGCCAACGAAATGGTCGGTCCTTTAGGCAGTAAATTTTAAAAGATACATAGTAATTTTTCTAGATCACAAACAACGTTAGACCACTTAAGTGTATGTTCAAAAAAGCCCGGTATTTTCATCAGTGGCCCATAAAATGGGAATTATAAGCTTCTACATCTTAGTTATTGGTCCGGGTAAATTATTAAAGAAAAATTTATCAGCATACTATTTCTCTAACGCCTGTTTCACAGAAGGCAAGTTTTCTTTAAGCAAAACCCACCTGACAGTTGTCTTGTAAAAAAAGAGACAATATGAGTTTGCAATCTTTTCCACTTTCTACAATAAAACTTCCCTGCCCACTATGAGGCAAGTATTACCTAGGTTAAAATGACATTTTTGCCCCGAATGCAACATGTACAGACTATTATTCGCATATTTATTAAAAACAAAATTATATTTATTCCAAACCATATACACAAAACACTAATAAGTATTAATTTTGAAAATATTATGTTTAAAATTTATCTGCAATCAATAGTTCGGTACTTTGTTGTTGGTATTATAAAACACCACAAAGTAGGTCTGTTTCCAGACTCACACATGTAAAAGTAAATGTCCTTGCATTTTAATTTCGAACATAAACCAGACAATGATAACATTTTGACCTAATGAAGTACTGTTATTTAATACCTGATTCGAATTTATATATGTAGAAGCAAAAAAAAATTGTTGTTTTCTGACATTTTCGACCCGAATTATTGTACTTATGCTTGTCTTTACAGTTTGCAAATTTAAAAGTTTATTTAGTTAAATTTTGATTAAAAATAAGAAGAAAAAATACTTTTGATATAACTGACATATATTATTGAAATTATAAAATAATACCAACTTGAAAATATGATTCACATAAATAATTGTTGCCAAATAACAACTGTTGGTAAATTTATTTTTATTTTGCGATATACCTACTCTTATATGCACAACTCTGTGTTTTTAACAAAACTTTCCAAAACAGCAACACGATAGTTGTTATCAAAAGCATAATGTCAAACATATCGTTAAAAGCTTAAACAAGCCGAAAGCTTTAAAGCCTGATAATAAAAATACAACATATTTTTAAATACAAAAACACAAACAAAAAGATAAAAATAAAACACCGCTAAAAACAAAGAAATACAACTGCAAATGTTTTTAGTTGAATTTAAACAGCACACGTTTTTATAATAAAAAAATATGACAACCACACACACAACAATAAATAACATTACGAAAAAGCGGCTAGAAGAGAAAGAGGCAATAATTGCAAACACAAGAATCAGCCATTGTGATAATTGACTTTAATTCGTAAAACAAAAATATTAACGTTGTTGTTTTTGCACCAGAAACAATAAATGCAGAATATGATGAAAGAAGACAAAACATATCAATAGGAGAAACTAAAAAACGAGGTTTTAGCGCGCAAAATAGAAAGGAAATTAAAATGAAAACTAACGGACTTCCTAATGTAAATATTAGCAGCACCCACATTCACAATTATTAAAGTTTTTGTTTAAATTGATATAAAGAGTAAAAAAAATATCAAGATAATTGATTCAACCATACAATTTTTTTTTACCCGACAAAATTAAACTGAAGGAATTTTATCAATATGTAGATAAGGTTTATCCAAAGGTAAGGTTTATATGGGAGATATGCTAGCATATTATGCCGTAAGAAAATTGTATACATAAACATCATACACAGTTTTTCCTGTTGTTTGGTAAGTCACGTATGAACTAATGTGTATTTGGTATACAACAAATAAAGCAAACATGATGTACAAAAAGTAAAAAATTCAAGCGCGCTGCTTTCAATCGCTGAAAACCTATAATTGTAAAAAACTGCCAACCATTTGAATTGTGCCATGATTCTACGAAAAAAGACGTATCATAATTATTATTTTTTTTTTAGACAAAAACACTGTGCTGTTTTATAGCCGCCGTTAACTCGTGAAAAATGCGCCAATATCTATATACATATATATTTATATGAAAGGCAAGGGTAATACAGATTAAGTTTGTTTTACCCTATTAAAGCATTCATCACCAACGATAAACTTCTTCTCTATAACATTTTCACCATTGTTTTTATATGTATACCGAACAAAACCACTGAGAAAACATAACGCCGCTTGGCGTCTTTTCCCGTCATCATTGTTTTCTCTTGTTTTATTCGTTAATTTCGAAGAAATTAAAATGCCGCTTAACTGCTTTATATACTTTTGTAATACATATAAAAATACGAAATATGAAGAAGAAAAAAATTGGCACGAAACAAACATGCTTTAACTTTTCAACACACGTTAACAAAACTAAAGTGTAACAAAGACAACACGAGTTAAATTATAGACGCCGTAAATTTTTCGCAGATGCCGCTGTTTTGTGATACAGACACAATTTTTAAATTTTTTCGTTTTTGCACAACAGACTAGATTTTTCCATTTATTTTTTTAAACAAATTATTAATTTGCAAAACATCAACTCTGAGCAGTTATAACAAAATATTTGTACTCACTTGTTTTCTACAGCAACATCGGCCATTTTGTTTTTATTTAAAAAAATTTCGATTACAAATTGTATAGAGAACGAAAAATTGTATTTTATTTATGGTATAAAACACAACTGCAGTAACACTTTTAAAAAGAATTTTTTTTATTAAAATAACTTTAGCGCACTAAAAGATAAGCACTTTATAGATTTTTTATTTAAAAATTAAATTGTACTTTTTTTCAAATGCTGTACTGACCACTGCACACGTCTACACTGCTGAGCTGATTAACGCCGAATGATGATCGAATTTTGTTCGAATTAATTGGCGTCGTTGAGTTTTTCAGCATTAATGAACAGAATGCTTGTGAAATGTCAAAAAGCATACGTGTGAAAGAGATGTTATGAGTATATAAAAGAAATGAAATAAGTAAAAACTTAGGAAATTATTAGGGAATATTGGCGACATCTCTGTGTCGGCAGCAATACTAATTAAATTGTGTCGAAGGCCTAACGAAAAATGTTGCCAGCAACTATTTGTCTTCAACAATTGTCTCCGACAATTTTTATAATGGAAATATTACTTTTTTTTTGCTTTTAAAAAAAATGTTTCGTGAGAACATTATTTTAGAGTATTTATTCCCTCTTATTTTATGTCAGATGAGCCTTTAATCTGATTTACCTTAAAGATGTTACAACTGGTTTTCAATTTGGCAGTGATTATAGGAATGCTACTAAGTTAATTGTTTCATACAAAATGTAGAAAGCAAGCTTGTATAGCGTAGCGACAACGCTTTAAAGTTGGAAAAGCTCATTAACGATCCTTGTTAAAGAAACACATTTGATTTTACGGCCCTATGCTTTTATTGATTTATTTTTCCTGAATGGCAATATTTATTAATATTTTAGTTTAATTAATGCCAGTGACATCTATTTTTCAAAATTTATACTTATATCAAATTATATGTTTTAAACCTTATTCTTTAGAATTAAATAAATGATAAAACACCAGCTGCTGAGTAATTGCGGGTCGCACGCGACAAGCCTGAGTTTTGCGGACGAGAAAGAGAGAAAAAATAATAATGCACTTCTCTCTCTCTCATAAAAATCAGACTTCCTGCAAGAAGACCTTATTGCTGTTGTAGATTGCTTAAAAAGGATGTTTTCATTAAAGTAACTCACATCTGTCCTGCAATTGAAGCGGCGACTATTGTAAGCAGTCAAGCAATCAATCACGTAAATGTTATTTGTTTAACGAACTTCATACATTTTGTAATGGAGTAGTGTACTAAAATGAATGCTTAAAATGTCGGCTTTGATTTGCTGTTTCTGTCTTTTCTGAAAAATTTATTTCGAAATAACTCAAGAAACTGAGTGCTTTTTATATTAATTTTTGGTGCAATGTCATAACGAGCAAGGACATAATGCCCATGGATATTTTATGGTTTTCTTCTTATGTACGAAAGATGCAACGTGTTTACAAACTGGCTTGAGGAAAATCTTTGGTAAACGAAGCCGGTGTTGGTTATACCATAGAGAAGAAAATCCTTGCGCTCGTCCGAAGTCCGGCTATGCAGGAAATCTTTGGCAAGTTTTAAGTGTTTGAAAACGGCGAACAATATGTCACTTTTGATTGCGACAAATATTTCAGACGAGTTGATTGCTGTAATACAGAAACAGCACATAAACATAAAAAAATAAAGTTAGAAGAAATCTTATCATTCCTTAGTTTAGCTTTCACGAAAAGATCTAAAGAATATATTTTCAAGAGTAGCAACTTTTTGCAAATAGAATCAGTTTTGCTACGAGGGTACTAAAGTGCGTTCATAAAATAAGCATTTTTATTTAAAAAAAATCACACAATTATTAAACACTTTGTACCAAACTGAAAAACACAAACAGCTAACAAATGTGTAATAATCCGATAATTAATTGTGGCCTATTAATTATCGGATTATTATGCTGTTGACGGCTGTTCATAGCAATAAAATTTGACGCCATCTTTTTACATTGAAGTTGCCTAAAAGTATGCATAGGTTTTTATAAAACCGAGGTTTTGAATTTCTCCAATAGTTTGTTTATGTTTTAAAAAGTCTTACATTTTGTATACGCAATTTTTTTTTTTTTTTTTTTTTTTTGAAAATAATCCAAAAATTGGAAGGCTTTGTATTTTAAGTTATGTTACCTGTCCTCTCCTGTTTTGAAAATATCAAACTTTTTATTTCAACATTACTTGTTTTTAAGGTCTTTCATGCTATCAATTACAGATGTTACGTTTCGACCTTTAACTGTGATTTTTTTTTCAATAGTTCGACGTCAGACTCTAGTCTTGAATGTGCAGAGGAATTTGTGGATCCGGAGGCGGTGTATCGTCAAATTCTATAAAATTGAGCAAGTCTTGCAGTGAATGGGGGCTTCGATAAAATGACATCGTAAAGTTTATCTTGTCGAGTAATTAGTGCAGTTAAAATTTATAGTGGGCTTTTTGTAAACTCTTAATTTTGTCGGGTCGTTAAGACTTTCACGATAATATAATTTTTTGTTATCAAAAATCATTGTTAGAAGCACATTTTCTGATGGGGCAAAATATCCGTTATTTGGAACAACATTATTTACAATTTCGCTCAAATTTTATAGCAAATATTGCGTTGAACAAATAAATTTATATAAGAGTGCGCTTTCATGTATAACTGAATGGTAACAATTTACATTAAAGTATATTGGTACGTAAACTTTCATTACAAACGTTGCTAAATTTTTTAAATTTTCTGTTTGTGAATTAGTAGTTACATATAATCGTAAAAGTCTACCAGGTTTGGTTTACCAGGAAAGACCAATAGGCACCGGTTTTATGTTGCTTAAACCTTCTCGACATGAACCCTTATAAGTGCGAAAGCAATCTGTTTGCCTACAAGGTGGGTGGCATATTCCCTAGCGAAATACTTACAAGGTCGGAAACAACTTAAAAAAAGAAAAAAATAGTTGAATCTCACTTTTTTTATTAGAGTGAGTCATTTTTTCTAATTCTTAATTACCTATCTCTTTTTTTCTACACATTAATTCAAAAATTTCATAAATATTTAAATTATTTGTAAAGATCACAACGATCTATATTTTTTTCCTGTACCATTTAATAATTAAAAGCTTTTTTAAAAATTAATCTAAACATCTAAACTGTTAAATAGATAATAGCTTTCAAAAGCTAATGAAATTTTCTTTCGAAAAAGCCCAAACATAATTACTTTTTAATTAATTTTCAAAAAAATCTTTTTTTCGTGCTATTTTCCCAATTAATAATTTAAATCACCGATCTTGGTTATTGAGGGTCAAAGCACGTCTCGATGGCCATTTCGTTACCGCTTACTTAACTCTTCAGGAAACTTTGGACAAACATTTTAAATAAACTTAAGATCTTTGTCCAAACAATAAGGCAAAGACAAAAATCAAAGTATAAGCAAAAACAACAATAACAAAAAAGATTTTTTTGAAAATTAATTATCATAATCAAAAAATTCCCGTTGTTTAATATAAAATAATTATTTTTTTAAGTTTTTTGAGGACTTGATAAAATTTTGACACATGAATTTAGAACGAAATACATGAGTATATGAAAACAAAACTTTTTCGTTAAAAATCGGAAGCTCGAGATTACGATTTTAACAACCGCTTTGTCGAAAATGACCCTACCTAATAAAAAAAAATGAGTTCATAATTCGTTTAATTTTGATAAATCATTTATTCTCTTTCAGAATCATTTATAAATTATTCAGAAAGGTTGAACGATACACACCTAAATCAGAAAGGTGAATTAAGATAGAAATTACAATGTTCAGTAAAATGTGCTTTCCTGAAATGTTATTATAAGGATAAAATCAATGCAAATGAAATGATGACTGAGATTGAAATGCTAAAAGACGAAAGGAATTCGCCCATAAAAAGTAAGTAAAAAAAGTAGAAAATCCGATTTAAGCAAAACGATATACTTCACACCATTCACTTGATTGAATTAATATACATTCATGAACGACGTTTAAAGTTATAGAGAAAATTGTAATGTTGTTATTTTTATTATTTCCTTGTAGTTTACTTGCGTCCTTAGTCTATGCAGCGCTTATTGTTATTATTTTTTTGAAAATGAAATTAGAGAGAAAGAGAGAGAGAGAGAGAGAGATAAAAAGCTATATTGTAATATATTTCCTTAAAGCTTTTCCTCCTAGCTGTTTTATCGAAAGTCTGTATTGAAAAGGTTTTTTAGTCTTCATCGGGTAACAGCTTAAAACACTATTAACGAATTGGAACAAACAAAACCGGACAACGAAAAGAAAAGAAATTATAATATTAAAAATTAAAAAAATATTACTTTACTAAATAAATATTTGTGTAAAATGAAATAAAATTTAATAAACCACAAGTTAATTCTCGAAATAATTATTCCGGCTTAAAGCTTGTTTTAATAAAAAAAAAGTATTCATTTATCATAATACTATATACACCACAATAATTTCTATAATATACAAGCCTTATACACATTCAAATAATACTTAGACTGTATTTCACGACTAAAGTATTTTAAACAAATAACAGTATTTTGGTGACTAAATTTATAATTAAAAAAATATCAAATGATTCTTATTTTTCCACTTACTTTAAATGAATTTAATATAAAAATCATTAAAATATTACAAATGTTTTATTAAGGATATTAAGGATTGCTGTTGTTGTGAAAATAGATTTCTAGTTTCTTTATAAAAAACACCACAGCAACATCAGAGGCTAAAGTATTATTAGAAAATTCAGCATCCTGCAAAATAGATAGTTGTACTTTATTAATAATAAAGAATAAAAATAAACACATTTAGGCACATACATATAAGAAAACAGGACTCTTTTGAGGATTTTTGTGTGTGTATGCATTTTTTGTAAAATCTTTTTTTTTTATCAACGAAAAATAACGACAGCACGTACAACTAACTTCACAGCAGCACATCATTTTGTTTTTACAAATACACATACATATACTTTCAACCATACTTGAATAACAACTTCTATACATACATAAATATGTACATTCATTTTATGTCCCATTATCCAGTTTTGTTGATATTATTGAATATTTTAGTGCTTCTTTTGTTTAGATCCTTGAAAAAATTAAATAAATAAGCGTCCATTATTTTATGCCAAAATAAAAGCTTTCTTTTTTGAAGTTTGTGTTGAAAACCATTTACAGAAAACATAAACAACAAACATGACATCTAAAATAAAAACAATAAGTTAAAGCCACAGTTTAAACATTTACAAATCCAATACGGAGTAAGTAAATAAATAGAAGAAATTTTTTATAAAATACAAGAGAGAAAAAAAACTTCCGTTTGTTTAGTAATTTTCTCCACCTTTGATAAGCTGTGTTCACACTCTCTGTTTTCTTCCATATGTTAAATTTATACCTGATTTTTGGAAAGCAATACATATGATATTCCTTTAATTTAGAGCGTGACAAATCTTCTCACAGCAGCTGTTTTAAACATTTTAGTTCTTGATGTCAACAAACGGACTTTATGTCGGAAAATAAAGAAGAAATACGTATTTTGGTTATAAACCTAATGAACGATATTGCTTGTGGCTATGTATATGTATGTGGATATGTATGAAACATACAAACAAATATGCACAAATATGGATACTAAAAGTGTCATTTCATATGACAAACACAATACAAAGTGAACACAGTTTAATTACAACACACACTTAAGCTAAAAACGCGCCTTTAGAGAAAAAAAAAAAACAAATCCACTTACACTAATAACTATAGTTCTTTCACTTTTTACTACTTTCTTTATGTTGTTGTTTTGTTTGCATAAACATGATTCAAAAAGTGTAAAAGTTATGCTGCAAAATGGTTGTGATTATTTAAAAACACGATAAAGCCTAACAATGTAATATTTTATTAATGTCAAAAATGTAACACCAACAACAAGTTGTCAACAGTAGCAACAATTAAAATTATCCAAATATACATATATTGAAAAACCGCGACATGCCCGACACAAAATTAAACAATTGCAACAATATTGAAAATGGTGTGTCGTCATTATCATCAGTCAATAAAAATAGAGATGAAAACAATGAGTCCTCTGAAGGTCCCACCGTCACGTTACCCCATTCCGTTTTAAATAATTTATTTACAACATTTTATGTCAACCAAAGACGTGAAGCTCTAAAATGGTTCCTTCTTGCATATCTTTGCTTTAGTTTGTATACTCTTGCCATACCATCCGAACAAGCGGTTCAATACAGAAGTAAGTAATCAAACATTTAACAATAATTAATTTAAAAAAAAAAACCATTATAATACAGATACAGTTATAGATGACCTTTTCAATGTATAAATTAATTAACTCTATATTATAAATTATCTGGTTTTTTTATATTTAAAAAATTATCTGGCTTTTTTTCTTATTAATATTCTTCTAATTGTTATTTAAAAGTAATATAAGTAATTGAATACATAAAAACAGATTTTTGTAGCTTTTGCAAACACCAACAAAAAAGTAATTAATGAAATAAAAATTATTAAATCAACTTACAAGAACGTGATTTAGGTACGGTCCGACATGTGAAATATTTGACCAAAAAAGGTAGTAACCAAAAAATTATAGAAAGAATTTTTTTTTTTTATTATTGAGTAAGCATTTGGAAAAATTGTGGTTATGCACTTTTGACATATTTGACCGCACATTTAAGTTTTTAAACATGCATATGTGACCGTATTTACTAAATATTAAAACATATTACTAAGGTTAATTATATATTTAACTAGCTGTTCCAAGGGCGCTTCGCTACCCTAATGAGAATAATCGTACCACGACCACTCATCCAAGCAAGTTTTTTATTTGATTTGATTAATACGAAAGTTATAACAGATTTCCTTCTGCCTCTTGGACCTTATAAATCAGGACTTTTTATCTTTCGAAAAATTCTTAAAATTGTTTTTTGTTAAAATCAATTTTCGGCATTTTTTCTTTTTCCCACTTACCCATCCTGTTCCTTTTCTTTTAAATAAGCACACCCATTTAGGACTTCTCAATAAATAACTATCGGGTCTTTTTTTAATTCCGATAGAAAATTATATTCTAAAAACAACACAAAAAAATTTAATTGTAACAAAAAATTTTTTTATTCGAAAGATGAGAACATGGCATTAATATTTAAAAATTATTTCGGGCATATGGCCACTGCGGCTTCTCATGACAAAGCGCATTCTGGACGTCCAATTTTGGGTCACTTTTTCAAATACTCCTGGCCGTATGTCACGAATAACACGAACAATGTTGGGCTCTAAAGCGTCAATTGTTGCTGGTTTATCAGCATAAATTAGTGACTTCACGTGGCTTCACAGAAAATAAACGAGAGGTGTCAAATCGCCCGACCTTAGAGGCCAATTGACAGGTCCACTTCTCGAAATTAACTTATCGCCAAATTTTGATTTCAATAACTTGATGGTTGCGGTCGCCGTATGGCACGTAGCGCAATTTTGTCGAAACCACATTTTGTCCGGATCAATGTCATCCATATTTTCAAACAAAAAATCATCAGTCATGGTGCGGTAATGATCTCCATTGACCGTAACGTGAGATTCGGCCTCATTTTTTAAGAAATTAGGTCCGATGATACCACCAGCGTGTAAACTACACCAAAGGGTGCATTTTTCTGGATCCAATGGAGTACGTAGGGTATGTTCTGGATTGGTCTCATTACATATGAAGCAATTTTGCTTATTAACACCCGTTAAGCCGAAAATGAGCCTCATCGCTAAACACAATTTGGCGATAAAAAAACGAGTCAGTTACTAACTGCTCTAGGCCCCAATCTGCGAAAGAACAACGCTCATAATGGTCTCGTGGCATTAATTCCTGCACTAGCTGGATCTTATACAGGGGTAGGCCAAGATCTTTTTGTAAAATTTTCCATGTGGTAGACGGTCAGAACCCCTAATATCTGCGACCGACGACGAATCGATAATTTTGGATCTTCTTCCACACTTTCGTTTACAGCAGCAATATCCTCTTTAGTACGCACATTCTTTAGACGTGTTGATGTTACTGCATCCTATAGAGAGTGTATGGTACTAAATCTATCCACAGTTCGACAGATGGCTTGCTCAAATGGACGATTATGTGCACTATAAAAACCACTAAGTCGTCTATAACTTGCTCGAATTGATGACTGATTTTTAAAGTAAACGTGGATGATTTGATAGCGTTTTTAAGCGTGAGTCTATTCATAATGATTTGTAAGAGTTTACTGAAAATAATAAGAAAAACTTTTCCATCAAAATTTAATTTTTAGTGAAATGTTTTTTTTTAATTTCAAGTTTCATCATGCTTAAAAAAATATCCTCGCTTTGCTGGCGATTTTTCGTATTTATTTGTTAGGAAGGTGTACTGAGTGAGTTTCTTCTCTGTTTACTTTGTATGGGCGTGGCAAATAATGTCTAGTATTTTAAAACAAAAAGAAGCCTATTGAGAAATCAATTTATATATACACATAAGTACATATCGCTGCTTTATTGCAACATAGTCATATCTCAAAAAATTAAAAATATGTAGTTACTTAAGCAAAACTGCTCTTTTAGACTTTCGTACATGTTGAAAAAAAATCAGTTTTATATCCCAAGCTGAACCGATAACACTTATGTCTTTAAAACTTAAATCGCATTTTGCCAAGTTCAAGTTTTTTTGAGATATGACTATGTTGCAATACAGGAGCGATATGTACAAAAAAATAACTAAATTTTTTATATACATATATGTATATATTTACATGTATATAACTTTTTATTATTACTTTTAGCATGTTACATACTATACGTTGTAATATCAGTATGTAGTTGGTTACTAATGTTTGCGGCCAGCAAATATGAAAGATTCAAATTGAAAAGGCCTTTTTATATGGGCATTTTAATCAGCAGTGCGCCCATAGTTATATGGACATGTTTTGTAATGCATATTATAACATATTCCTTTGTCCAGCAAGCTGCAATTTCCGCAAGGTTTGTTGGTGATGTTTGTGGTTTTATCAATATCTTGGAAATTTTATTTCTGTTTTAAATATATATTTTATGTGCATCGAAAAGGGAGCTTTTGGGTTGGGCTATTTTATTTAATTTTTTGGTACCAGTCAGTTTACCAGTTCCCTTTTACTACACTGGATGTTTTATGTGTTCTACAACATTTTTCGGTTACTATGCCCTCACCTTCTTATCGGCACGTGATGATCCAATGTTTAACGAAATGGTAATTAACTTGAAGATTTTCTATTTTTCTTATTATAAATTTCGTGCTTGTGTCCGCTAAATTCAAAAATTATTTCATTTAATTTACATATAAATCTCGTATTAAAGTTGATGGCCAATATGGTTTTGGTTTCGGCGTCTTTAATTATTGGCTTGTTATACTATGACATGAATGCAGCTAAACAACGACGAGCCTTTTTGGAGGCCAAGAAGAGTCTAGAGGTAAAAATGATAATCGAAGATCAATCAGCAGAACAAGAGCGTTTGCTTTTGTCAGTGTTACCAAAACATGTTGCCGAAAAAATGAGACAGGATTTAGGTTCAACAAGTTCGGAACCATTCAAGAAAATTTATATGAGTCGCCATGAGAACGTCAGGTAACTTTGTTTCTTTAAGTATTGACAGACCGACAATGTTTATTCGTTTCCTTAAAAAAAAAACTTATTTACTTTAAGTATTTTGTATGCTGATATAGTGGGCTTTACTGCTATTTCATCAACCTACAGTGCTCAAGATTTGGTAAAGATGTTAAATGAGCTATTTGCCCGCTTCGATAGATTGGCAGAGGTAATTTAATTTTAGTGTAAGAATTCTATTTATATCCTTTATTTTTTTATTCTTATTTTTTTTGTTAATTAATCATTAATTTGATTTGCTTACGTATGTTTGTTCATTCAATATTTATGTGGTTGATTGCTATTACTTATTTATACCCTTCACCACCGGTGGAATGATTGTTTACAGTCGTATTAAATATACATACATGTTTATGTGTACGAATTTGTGTACGTAGCAAATACTACTACATATAACACATTAAAATAACCACACAAACAACATTCAAGGTTGTATTCAACGTGACCAAGCTTAACGAAAGTTTAATTAAAATTTAAAGATTGCAATCGGTTATACTTTAAAAACTTTTGCTTACGTATTTGTTTTAAGGTTCTTTACTTCTTTTTATTGTTTTCTTTTTATTTATTTGCAATATTTAAGAAATATAGCCGAAGAAGCCCCTCTGCTTCGTATTCAATTTTAAAACTATAAAAAGCTATACATTTGTTTCTATTCCTCTTGGTTAAAAGTTAAATAAGAGCAGTTATTCAGAAAAGAAGCACTAACCTTTTACATATTGTCCTAACATTTTCTATTCGTTTAGTTTGGAATTCGGTTACGTTAAGCATAAACCTCAATTAAGAAATCCCTTAATATTTTTATTTACTTATTATTTTTTATTTTGTAATTTTGATTACCATTTTTTGTTGCAACATTAAACAGGCAACAATGTTAAAGGCCATAATTGAACGGCCATTTAAGAAGCAATTACGAGCACTTAGTTAACACTATTTCACTTTATTCTTTCTTGTCTCTACTTCTCGTTATGCTCTTCTAATTCTGCTTTTTCCGCGCTCCCTATATGTCTTGACGCTGCCTAGAAATATCAGCAACTGCGTATAAAAATCCTAGGCGATTGTTATTATTGCATTAGTGGAGCACCAGATGAGAGGCCAGATCATGCTGTGCTTTGTGTACACATGGGTTTGTCAATGGTAAAGGCTATAAAGTAAGTCTATTACAGACATTGACTTAAATAACAATGAAATTATAGTGTTAATAGATGAAGATGGTAATGACAATGATAAAGTTGACACTGAATCAGTGTAAGAAGAACGACAGGAGTGTGGATACTAGTGTCTTCTGTTATTAATGAGTGCAAAATATATATTTTATGTTCATGCATTTATATTTCTTTTTTATGTTTTGCATTGCCAACAGATATGTACAACAAAAGGCTAATTCACCTGTTGACATGCGAGTTGGAATACATACAGGTGCTGTTTTGGCCGGAATATTAGGACAACGTCAATGGCAATTTGATGTCTATTCGAAGGATGTTGAATTAGCTAATAAAATGGAATCAAGTGGAAAGGCTGGGTAAGTTGGTTGATGTTGACCATTATTAGAAATCATGTTTATGTTTAAAGATTTAAATATAAAATTTACAAAAATTATATTGTTTTATGAAAGAAATAAATTAAACATGAAAACTTTCCTTTAAAGTATCTTCTCTTGAAATTTAGCCAACTTGCTTATAGCTTCGAAATATAATAACAGACAATATACGTATATTGCTTTAACCACCTTAGAGCCCATATTGCTTAGAGCAAGTTTACAAAAGGGCATTGTAGCTCACTTTATTATTGTTTTCTGTTTTGGAGTATCTGCGTTAGCTGTCACGTCCTTTTGTAGCAAGTGAAAGAATTTTTTGATCTTTTATCAACCAACCTTTCTACCATATTATTCGAAATAAGTTATCATTAACTAAATGTATTAATTTTTTAACAACTTTTGAACAATATAGAAAAATAGCCATTTTGGCAACACCGCTCAAGCATTAAGGGGCAAAAAAACGATAGAGAAATACGAATAAGAGAAAAATGGCAGAAATAACTGAAACGAGTCATGAATAATTATTTCCTGCTTCTTTTGTTACCCCATAAGCTTCTCTACATCTCTTACCCACAAACTTAATGTTAACTGGCTCTTAATAGTTTTGGTAATCAAACCAACGAAAATTTTGACCAAAGAATGCGTTTGTGTTTGCAAGTCCGTGGAGACTATATACCTGAATTACTCTTTCTTCAGTTAATTTTTAATACATAAAATTAATTTTTCACGAAAATACAAAATTCATTTCTATGCAACTGTTAGACTTGGCATGTGAGAACGGCTTGATGACAACCCATCATACTCGTGTAATGGGGTAAAATTTGTGTTTGTCAGCGGCGCTGGATGGATTTTTTTATATTTAAACTCTCTCATATCAAAGCGATATCACATGCAAAGTTTAACCGTCTAATAGCCGCTTATCGAAAATTTACTGATGCCTCGATATAATCTTCACCTACTTGTTTACACAGTTTTTAAAACAAGCTCCAATAACTTTAGGACCTTGCAACTAGTTTCTGTACTTATTGAAACCGCAATTAAAGTTAAATTAAAATTTTATTGGCAACGCCTTGTATTCAAGGTAGTAATACTTCTCAAATAATAGTATGGTACTGCTAAAATAAATCCAATCAACATGAGCTTTTATACTTATAATTATAAACTGGCAATAGTAACGGTATTAGCTTAGATGTTTATTTGTAGCATACTTCAAGGCCAATCATTAATACTAGCAAACTAAGTATCATATTTATAAATAGTAATTGTGTTTTAATGAAAGTTTATAACAGAAATTTCCATACAATATTTGTTTAATAAAGCTTTCATACATCAACCAAAAATATTTAAAACAATACCGACATGTAACTCTAGCTTAAACTAACAGATACTTTCATATCAATTCATACAAAAAAATAACTGTTACAGGATCATTTCTGTACATGAAGTATTTTTGGAAGTTTTGTCTCTCTGTCTGTCAGTCTGCCTCTTTCTGTTCGCTTCACGTAAAAACTTCTGGATGGATTTGAATATAGAATATTTTTTTCGTTAAAATAAGTCATTTCGTAGCAAATATAAGAATACAAATGTGAAAGCACCCAATTTTACCGATATAAAGTTACTAGAGCAGTTGTCAGCACATTTTATTTTTGTAGATGAACAATTTTTGACACTATTTACAAAACTCTACAATAAATATTTATAAACACATTTTTCTAAATTTAAAATGATAAAATGATGAAGTCGTAGGCACTGTTAGTAATAAATAAAATTCTAAAAGCGATTTTAACTTTTTAATAAAAAAACAATATGAATGATTAAGTATCATTTAACTAACAAATGAATATATTTTCTAAACAACATTATATTAATTCAATTAATAAAAATTTAACCAACTAATTTTTCTTGTTGACGTTTAGTCGTGTTCATATCTCTGACAAAACTTTGGCGTATCTTAATGGTGAATTTGAAGTGGAACAAGCATATGGAGAGAAGCGTGAGGAAGCCTTACGTATAGCTGGCCTTAAAACGTATTTCATAAAGAAAGTTCTGAAGCCTGTAAGTGTCATGGTTGCATGTAAAAGAAATATTTAAATGTATCGAGAGTGCACTCATACATACATATGTAAATACATTTAATAAATAATATCATATAAAGACAACGATTTCCTATTTGGCAGGAAAATAAATAAGAAATAAAGTTTATTTCATCAATCACTAGAAACACACACACACATACTCGAGTATATATTAAATGAGTTTGTTATTTTATTTATGCGTTTTAAAATAGATTAAATTACATCTAAGTAATTTTTTTATTGTTATAGTTTGCTTCCCCCAGTGCAAAAAAAATCAACGAAACACAAAACGGGAACAACGACAACAAAGACGATACTTTGGATGAAGAACTATTGGCTGAAAGTCAAGAGGATAAAATCAAACAGAATCAAACAGATACCGAGGTTTTTGATAAAGCAGCCCTATTTAAGAAGGAACTACGTAATGTTTTACGAGATCGAGACTATTATGCGTAAATTAAAATAAATGATAAATAATTGAATATAAATCTTAATTAATTTTTAATTTATTTCAGACACATTGATCAAGACACCGATTGTTTATTAAAATTTAAACTTAAGGAATTCGAAGATGATTATTCTGCCTACAGAGAACCATTTTCTTCATTGCCACTTATATCGGCTTTAATAGTACAAACTGTCGATATAATTTATTCATTTTTAATATTACCGCGGTTTGTTTTAATTTTAAGCCAATTCCAAGCATAATTTCTAATTATGTTTAGTATTCTTTTGTTTGTTTTGTTCTTGTTGTTTTAGATCCCCATTACATTTTGTCAATATTGCTGCACCTTTATTACCCATTTTTATGTTGGTCTTTATAAGTGTGGCCGAAAGCTTTCCCAAATATTTGCCGGATTTCTTCGTCAGTATTAGTAAACGTTACAATGATTTTACTTGTGTACGGGAACTTACCGCAATTATTGTAGTTCTCACTATTGGATTTAGTAATGTTATAGATGAAGTAAAATAACTTAATTTTATATTTATTTAAAGCAACAGGATTTTTATTAATTTTTATTATAAATTTTCTCAAATTGCAGTATTTTTTTGTGGCCTATATTAAGTCGGAACATATTGTGAGTGAGAGTGTTTTTAATAGAACACAAAGCGAAGAAGATTTTTTAGTTGCCGAGCCTATGATTGATGCTACACCGGAACCCCTGGATAATGTCATGTATCCTTCCTATTTAAGTAATTTTTGTGTTTTAATATTAATTGCCACAACAGTCATAGCCCAACTAACACATTTTGTAAAGATTTTATTATTAACTCTAATAACAGGTGAGATACAAAAAGTAAATTGCTTTAGTTCCTGGAAACAAATTTCATTATGGTCGATTGTTATATTTTTGCATTTCACAGCTATTCACTGTTATTTTAATATTTATGTCCTTGGGGATTTGTATGCTCTGGAAGATGATTTTGCTTTTAATCCGTAAGTATACAAATTTTCTATTAAAAATGAGATTATAAAAAAATTGTACAGCAAATCATATTTGGTAAACGGGCATGTAGTTATATTTTTAGGATAATCTGGTTTCAGGTAGCTAAAAATAAATTGTTCTTTGTAAAACGAAAAGTTATTTCTTTCTGTATACATACATATATTCAAAGAATATTTTAATATAATAGACAATGTTATTGAAAATTTCTTGTTTTCATTTCAAAATGTTATCCAACGCAAAAATTTATAAATTTCCAAACTTTGACATAACTAATTCTGTGATGTTTTGAAATTGGGTTTAAATGACAATTATTCATTAAGTGATATAAAAAGAGCATCTGTTTATTAAAATTAATAAATTTTCTTATTTTTGGTTCATTAAATTTTTTTTTTTAGTTTTTTAGTCAGTTTCGTAGATTTTTCACCTGTTTTTATTTTCATTAAACTTTTTAGTTTATAAAAGTAAAAAAAAATACCTTTTATTTTGTATACAGTAACTTGTACGTAGAACCGAGATTATGAAAAAAATTAAATTAAATAAGACCTGTAACACGTCAAATTATTGTAAATTGAAAAAATTATTTGTCTAAATTTTTTATTTTACTTTATACGGATTTTATTAATTATAAAAAATAACAAACAAAATGTTTTTAAAAATATTTTAGAATCATTCCAACAGGACATATTATGTCTGCAGCTTTAGTATTTATAACCATTTCCTTGGCGTTTTGGGCAAGACACGTAAGTTAAATTAAATTCCTTTTTAAAACCTTATCGATTGTTAAAAAAAACAAGGGCAAGTCAATATTTTACGAGGGCTGCTCTATATATTTCTGGCCTAATAGTGAAAATGCGAATATTTATAATCAAAAATGGTTTTATTGTTTTTCAAAGTATTCTCCAGCATGATTTATACACTTTTGCATGCGCTCAAACCAGTTGTCGAAGCACTTTTTCCTCTCCGATTGAGACACCTCTAAAACATGGTTTTTGAACACTTCAACAGCTTCTCCTGGCGACGAAAATCGTTGACCACGCATTTTTTTCTTGATGTGCGGAAACAAGAAGAAGTCATTAGGTGCCAAGTCAGGGCTGTACGGCGGATGACCCATTAATTCGACGTTTTGGCCGGTCAAAAACGCTCTGGTTTGAGCCGATGTGTGAGAGCTCGCATTGTCATGGTGAACAATGATTCGTCTTCTCTTGTTGGTTTTTCGAATTTCTCCGATGACTTCAGGCAAACAAATTGTAGTGTACCACTCAGAAGTGACCGTCCTACGTTGCTCAAGCGGAACAGCCGCCACATGACCAGTTTTGCCGAAGAAACAGGCGACCATTTGCTTCGAAGTGCTTCTTCCACGAACAACTTTCTTTGGATTTTGCACGTCTTTGAAGACCCACACGGTCGATTGTTGTTTCGTTTCGGGCTCATACGCATAGATCCATGATTCGTCACCTGTGACGATCTTATAAACGTCTTTTGAAGCACCGCAATCGTATTTTTGCAACATTTCTTTGCACTAATCGACACGAGCCTTTTTTTGAGCGACTTTCAAATTGTGCGGGATCCAACGAGAACAAACCTTTTTTACGGCCAGGTGTTCATGCAGTATCGAATGTATGCTGGTGGAAGAAATGTCCAAGGATGTCTCTATCTCTCGGTATGTCGCATGTCGATCTTGCATTATGAGTTCACGCACGGCATCAATGTGCTCTGGCACAACAGCCGTTTTTGGATGACCTTCACGGAATTCGTCTTTGAGCGAGCTTCGGCCACGATTAAATTCATTATGCCAATTTTTCACAGTGCTATAGGATGGTGCTTTATCGCCATACAAAGATTTAAGTTCATCAATGCACTCTTGTCATGATAATCCACGTCGAAAGTTGTGAAAAATGATGGCACGAAAATGTTCACGAGTTAATTCCATTTTTTTCTATATTAATTTTTTCAAGTCACTGTAAACAACACAAATAATGGTCGTACGTCAAAACGTTTTGAGTACGATTATGCTTAAAAATGACAAACTTTCCAATGGAAATGTCATATTGCACTTGGCAGCACTCAGTGTTACCAGGCCAGAAATATATATAGCAGCCCTCGTATGTGATAGAGAAGAAAGAATATTGGAAAGGGTACAGACTTACATGGACTTCTCTTTTGCAATTTTAAGTAATCATGATTTCATAATGAAAGAAAATTTAAAAAAATTACAGAAACAAAAATTTATTGTGCGGACTGGAACTTAATGATATCTGCGTTGCTATCAAAACAGAAAGTCCAAGCACTATAAAAAATCAAAGATGCTTTAACGAAGCGCATAAATAAAATTCTCGATATAATTGAGCAACGAGTTTCTTAAGTTTTTTTAAACTTATTTTATTGAGTTCCCCTTGCAGTCTAAGTAAAATATTAATATTAATGAACAAACAATTATTTTATATTTCAGATGGATCGTGAAGACCGCGTAATTTTTAAATGGAAATTATTAGTATCTGAACAGAAAGAAAGAGCAGACGATATGCGTAAAAGAAACGAAGCCTTAGTTTATAATGTCTTACCAGTGCATGTAGCTGAACACTTTATGAAGAACACAAAGCGTTCCCATGATGATTTATATTCGCAAAGTTATGCAGAAGTAGGAGTTTTATTTGCCAGTATGCCAAACTTTTCAGGTAAACACACTCTATGACCATTATACTCAATTTAATGAATGTTTTAGTAACATCACTTTCTATTGTATATTTGCAGATTTTTATTCAGAAGAAACTGTTAACAATCAAGGCTTAGAATGCTTACGGTTCCTAAATGAAGTTATTTCTGATTTTGATGCAGTAAGTTAAGGAAACATATTTAAAAATTTGAACAAAATTAAATTTAAATTAATAAAATGATCTCGTTTTAGCTTTTAGAACTTCCTCAATTTCAGGATATTATAAAAATAAAAACAATAGGTTCAACGTATATGGCGGCAAGTGGTATAAATTTAAATCGAGACGTTAAGTCTGGTGATCCAATAATCAAAAGATGGGCCCACTTGGGTGTACTGATCGAGTTTGCTTTAGAGTTAAAGAAGACATTGCAGGAAATAAATGAACAGTCGTTTAATCACTTTGTTTTAAAAATGGGAGTAAATCATGGACCCATAACTGCAGGCGTTATAGGCGCCAGAAAGCCACATTACGATATATGGGGAAATACGGTGAATGTTGCATCTAGAATGGAAAGTACAGGAAAAGCAGGAGCAATACAAGTAATCAGATAACAATTTTAAAAATTAAAAAAAAAATTGGTGTTATCGTTATTCAAATTCATTTACTTTAAAATAGGTTACAGAAGAAACATGTAATATATTGCAAGAATTTGGTTATTCGTTTTTACAAAGAGGTTTGGTTAGCGTTAAAGGCAAGGGGCAGTTGATGACCTATTACTTAAGAGTAAGTAGTTTTAATTTTTTTACAATTTTGCATTTTATTAATATACACACATATGTTTGTATGCAACTACAACTTGCTTTGCCTTTTAAAGGGTAAGTCTAATGAAAAAAAAAAAAAATATCTAAATTTCATGTGAAAAGTGATGGTACATAATAATTATAATACTTCTTTAATACTACAGATGATGTACCCATACAGCAGGGTAGAATTGGCAATATTACAAACCCCATTTTGGAAACTGAAGTTCATTTTAAACTGGAAGAGACAGAGGCTGATATTAAAACACCTCTATTGAATCTCAAAACAAATGCCAATTCAAAGTCTGCCACTACAATACAGGACTGTTCAAATGGAGAAACTACAACGGAAGAAGATGCTTTGTTAACAACCGAACAAACCATGTAAAATCTGTGACAAATTTTAAATTTAGCTCATTTTAATGCATAGAATAAAAAAAATAAGCCTCCTTAAGGCAAATAACATTAAAAAAGTATTAGCCACATTTAAATATACACATTTAGTAGTAAATACCTCTGTTCCTTTCCCTTTTAATACTTACCATTTTTCTTTTTCCTAATGTGCATATCAGGGATGGTAAGATTGTTACAATTGTACGTTTAATTTGGTACAATTTAAAAGAATTTTATTTTGTAGATTTTGTGCTTATTTTTTCTATAAATATCTGAACTTTCAAAATAGTAATTCAAATACTTAATTTCAGTTAAGGTTTTCAGGTTTTTTAGAAGTATGAATGTACGTTCGCTGTTTAATTGGCTTCTAGACTTGGATAGTTAAAAAACAAAGTGTAAAAAAGGAATACACAGAAGCTGTTGAGAATAATGGGAGAGGAGTTTTTTATGACCAAAATTATATTTTAGCACAATATACCTGCTTGTTTCTTAAAAGAATCAGAAACAAATTCTGATGAGGAGCTTTAACTGATCATTACACATTGCGAGATACAAATAACAAACAACTGAGAATTTTAATTTGATTTGCAAGTTTGTTTTCGGTATATTTTTTTGCGAACTTTCAAAAATACTTTTACTTGAAACATTCAGGCAGCTTTTAAAGTCTATGTGAAAATTTTAGTTAAAGAAAATTTAGATATAAATTTAAAATTAGGCACTTCACATTGGCTCAATACGAATACGAATTTAATATTAAAACAACAATTAAAAACCATTTTGTGAAATTTAAATTTCGTTTACCATCCCTGGTGTGTAGGTACATAAGTAGTTTTTAAATCCTTAACAGTTTTAAATATTTTTTTCTTTACAAACAAAAAACGAAAGAAAAAACTTTTCCAGTTATTTAGTTTTATTAGAAGAACTTAGCTTAAGTCATAAAAAAATCACCTGTTGTTTAACAAACAATAATAACAAAAAAAAAATTGTTTGACTAAGTACCTCAAGTATCAATAACTTGTTTAAAAACTTAAATACATACATAATTATAAACTAATCAAATTTTAGTGACTATAATAAAATATGTACATTATTAATTGTAGAAATCATTTTAGTCAATACCTCCAATTATGTCCTTTCCCAGCCATCTTCACTTAACATACAAATGAAGACACTTAATCCCACCTAAGTCCATTATAAAAAACCATTTTATAAAAAAAAATATTCAAAGTATAAATTCAAGACACACAGCGAAAATTTGGAATATTTAGAATTGCTTATATAAAAAAACTAGTTGTATGCATATCACGGCATATTTCAGACTTGAACGAAATTCCGTAGAAATAAGTCTTAACAATAGTTACTTTCTCAACGAATAAATCATTTACAGATGCACACATTACTTACACATACCTACACACATACCTTCATAATATCCACTCTTATTAGCAAATCAAAAATTTTTAAATTAAATTATTAATTATGTTTGTGTTATTGATTTTTAAAGGAATGTAAAAAATTGAAGTGTTTTAATAATTTTACATTGTGTATTTAATTTCAAAAATATTTAACAAATACTTGAGGAAAAGCTCATTTCATAATAGATTTAAGCTACCCATACACTACACAATGATATTGAGTACTTTATTGCTACTCGTATATACATATATTGCCGTTTTGATCCACACTACTCAATAAGTGTATCAATATTTTTAAGCAAAATAGGCGCAATTTTTTTTTTGACATTTTCATATGGATGTGTTAAAATTAAACAACAAACGCTATAACGCTTTTTAATAAAAATATTAAACAATTTGGCATTAAATAATTTAAATAATGTTTAGTGACATTAGTGATGAAAAAGAGGCTTGGGTAGCAACGACAATAAAAAATGTTATTGTCCAATATTGTCAACACATTACAAAATATTGTTTTTTGTGAAATTTAAATTAAAAGACTTTTGATTTTGTTCAATATATTGCGCAAAGTACAAATATATACACATTGGCAATATTATTGTACAATATCAATTATCTTGCAAGTGTATGGGTACCTTTATACGTAATGAACTTATTGTGTTATAAACTACATCTTCCGCCCGTAATAAACATTGTTTGGACCACTAAAATATTTGTTAACAACACTAATAATACAACATTGGATAATACTTACATAAACCTTAACGATTCAGATTTTAAGAAGAAAGTAATTAACTTGATTATATGTTTAACAATTTTATTTTAAAGATTTTTTGGTCCTGGTTACTTTATGTCGTTTAAGCTAACATCTACTTGAAGCTTGTCCCAAAGCGCACAAAATGATTTCTGTGATCGCAATATAATAAGGGAATAAACAACACTTTTCATAAGCTTTTTATGTGTTATTTTTTACGCAAAAGCTTTTTTAAGCCAAAGACAATCATCACTCATTTTTTATTATTTTTTTTAATCTGTTTATGATTTCTAACAATATACATATGTATTTCTTTGTTTGGCATTCAAAAACCAGCACCATTAATAAAATATTTATTTCCAGTATATTACATACCTATATATTAATTTATCTATAAACCTTTTATAAATATAATAAAAATGTGCATTATTTTTAAGTTATCGTCTTATAAATTATTTTTGTACAAATAAATATCTATAAGTGTGTGATTTTAATCTAAGTTCGATACACACTATCGATAATAATTGACAGTCAAAAGTTCATATTGGCCGGTATGAAGCTATTTTCATATGTAAATCTTCTAAGAGAAATAAATGACAAGTGGTTTAAGTTAATAAAAATGAAATAATATATTACATCGCGATAAGATGAAATAACATATTATGAAATGACTGATAACGATAACTTTTATAATTAAAGAGACAATGTTTCGTGTCATTGCAGCAAATAAACTCTCTTTTAAACTCATTTGACAGACCCATATTTAACACAAAATTAATGTTTAACTCTTAAATTATTTTGATACAAACTAAATGGGCTGCTAAACGTTCAAATTTTAGCTCCAAAAAATAAACCATTAAACACAAACATATTGTTTGGCATCTAATTCTTACTTAAACACAAGATTGCTTGTCATCGACTGTTGACTGATCAAACTTAGCAGCGGGCCACAAAGGCAAGAACAATTTTTAAATAACTGTCACCAAATTCGATAGAGTGTACCGTACTTAACAGGAAAACCATATAATAGAATTAACTATAAATTATTTTAGTTTTATTTGATATAGGTCTAATAAACTGTAATTTAAGTAAAATCGTAGTAAATGTACTCCAATGTAAAACATTATTAATAATAGAAAGTTAATTAAAGATACGAAGAACGTATGTTCAAAATCTTAAATTTTTTTTTTATTTCTATATGCACATGTAGACTGATATTGATCCTTTCATCTAGTCTTAAAGTTAATACGACATGGTGTTTTGGCTGAACCAACAAACTGATAATAATAATATGATAAAAGTCGTTTATGATAAAGTAAAAAATTATCTTTGAGGAAGTTCCGAGGATAAAAACTTTCCTTTATTTATTTATGCAGAAACGTATTTATTTACAATATGGGCAATAAGAAACAAAGGGGGTACTTTGTTTTATGACAGCTATATTGTGCCGTGTCACTTTGCGAAAATTTATTGTGGGTAAAAACAAGTAAGAGTGCTATATTCGGCTATGCCGAATCTTATATACCCTTCACCATCTATGTAAATCTAGTTTAGTAAAGTAACTCCAATCAAAAAAGCAAATATTGGGTTGAAAAAGAATTAAAAAATAAAGAAAATTTTGGTACTACATATATATAATTTTGCATTAAAATGACATCGGCTCTTAATTGATTAAACATTTTAAAAAACTTTAGTATTTCCTTAAAGATCTCTTTAAAGGTTTTATTATGATACCCATATTGATATTTTCAGTGTTCAAAGACATAAAACCTTAATTTCTTTAAATAGAAAAATTATGGACTTTAATAGCTACAGAAATAAAAATAAAAGTAAAATAAATAAGTTTTATAAAAGAGAAAAAGCATATGAAAAGAGAAGCAATCCCATTGTTTTAATTTTAGCAACTATCAGCTGTGCTTATTATACTACCGTGTCAAGTATACACTTATCCCAAACGACACAAAAACAATTTACTTTGTTTTTAATCAACATAATAGTCACCCTGTTTAAAATGACATTAAATGACACTTTATTTGGTCGATTTTCGTCGATTTACATTTTTCTTGTGAACACAGAATGACAATTTGTTAATGAAAAATTTCGACGAAAAATTGCAAAAAAAGAAAATAATCTAAAAATTTTTCATTAAGAGTATATTTACAATAAATTTATTTACATAAATATCATATAAAAGTAAGTGTTGAAAGTTATTATTATTTTCTAAAGAAAATCAGTTGCTTTTATTTAGCAAATTCATCGTTTTGCAACTGTCATAGAAGTTGTCGTCTCAGGGTTAAAGGAGAATAAGTATGTAATTAGAGCGTATTGCTTTTGTATTCTTAGTTTAGTAGATAAAAAACAAAATTGTGTCTAAATTCTAGGTGACGATGTCCCTAAAGCCTAAGAAAGTTGATTTTAATGAAATCTGGAGCGATTTAAAAAGCACTGCCGAAGCAGTAATAAAGTTAGATAAAGTGGAAAGAAATGTTTGGAACACCAGCTTTACGTGAGTATTTTTAGTGTCTGTCTATTGGTGTTCCTTTCTTGAACATTTTATATTTGGTAATCTAAAACTTCGATTTTTTTTGTTGTGGTAGAAATGTTTATAATTTATGCGTTGCCCATCCTGAACCATTTGCTGATCTTTTGTACGAGGAAACCAAACAGTTTTTAAAGCAACATGTAGAAAACATGCTTCATACAAGGGTTAATCCACCAGGCTCAGATGCCAATGATGGAGAACAGCCAGACTTGTTAAAACGATACTACGACGCCTGGAAAGAGTATAGCAAAGGTATTATGGATCTGCATTGTTTGTATTCCTATTTAAATATTCAGCACATCAAGAAACAAAAAATTTCCGATGCCGATGTAGTCTACGGTAACTTAACTACTGAAACATACGAACAAATGGAGATTGGAGAATTAGGCCTCGATATATGGCGAACAAAAATGATTGAGACTCTCAGTTTCGATTTAGTTAAGCATATTCTTGATGGCATTAAACAAGACCGCATGGGTAATCCAGGACTGGACGAAGAACGTGTTAAAATAATAAGTGGAGTTATGCACAGCTTTGTTGATGTACAGGCCTACAATAAATCAGGACCATTGAAGATTTATCAATGGCTATTTGAGTGTCCGCTTCTATTGGCAAGTGGTGAATATTATTCGGCCGAAGCTATGTCCCTGCTGGCTAGATGTACTGTTAGCGAGTACATAGAAGAAGTCATAAAGATTTTAGATGATGAAAATAAAAGAGCTCAAAAGTTTTTACACTCAAGGTATGTAAACATTTTCATGAAGAAAATGTATTTTTGTAAAATTTCATTCACTTTATTTTTCAGCTCTTTGCCCAAACTTCTTGAACAGTGTGAGGAAAAATTGATCAGTGAACGCTTAGATTTCTTATATTCAGAATGCAAACAAATGGTATCGCAAGAAAATCGCAAGGATTTACGTAATATGTACATTATTTTGAAACCCATACCAGATCATTTAAAAGGAACGCTCATGCAAACTTTTCTTGATCACATAAAAAATGAAGGCCTTGAAACGATTTCGACACTCAAGGGCGAAAACGTACATATACAATTTGTAGAAGACATGTTAAAAGTTCATCAGAAATATACTCAATTAATTGCAGAAGTTTTTGAAAATGACCCTTTGTTTTTGAGCGCTCTAGATAAGGCCTGTGCCAGTGTAATAAATCGTAGGCCAAGCGATAAACAACCCTGCCGAAGTGCAGAATATGTTGCAAAATACTGTGACACCCTGCTCAAGAAATCAAAAGCCTCTGAAGCGGAAATTGACCAAAAACTGACAAATAATATTACGATATTTAAATATATCGAAGATAAAGATGTATATCAAAAATTCTACAGCCGTTTATTAGCGAAACGTTTGATACACGAACAATCGCAAAGTATGGATGCTGAAGAGGCAATGATAAATCGTTTAAAGGTATGAAAGGAATTTGTTTAAAAAGAATCGATTTAAATGTTTGTTTAATTTTAGCAAGCTTGCGGCTACGAGTTTACTAACAAACTACATCGCATGTTCACAGATATTTCACTTTCTGCAGATCTAAACAATAAATTTAATAATTATTTAAAGCAAGAGAATATAGATTTAGGTAAAAAAGAAAAAAAAAATATTCACAAATAGTAACAAAAAATTCAAAACTTTTTAATCGTTTTATTATTTGCTTTCAGGAATAAATCTCTCAATTAAAGTTTTACAAGCTGGAGCATGGCCTTTAGGCCCCACACAGGTTGTTATCCCTTTTGCAGTTCCTCAAGAGTTTGAGAAAGCTATAAGAATGGTAAACTATAAAATATACAATAATTGAAATCGTCGAGATATTTAATTTTGTTTTGTTTATAGTTTGAAACCTTTTATCACAACTCGTTTAGTGGTCGAAAGCTTACTTGGTTGCATCACATGTGCCATGGTGAATTAAAATTAGGCTATTTAAAAAAGACGTACATTGTTACAATGCAAACCTATCAAATGGCAATGCTGCTACTTTTTGAAACTTGTGACTCAATGACCTGCAAAGAAATACAAACTACATTACAATTGAACGCTGAAACCTTCCAAAAGCATATGCAATCATTGCTTGAATCAAAAATTCTAAATGCCAGCAGTGAAAATCTAGATGATGATACAAAAATTGAATTGAATTTAGACTATACAAATAAACGTACCAAATTCAAAATTACATCAGCTTTGCAAAAAGAAACGCCACAAGAGGTAAAAAACACACTTACACACTGTTACACACGTTCAATTTTAAACTAATATATGTGCAAATACTTTTTTATTTATTAAGGTTGAACATACGATAAATGCCGTGGATGAAGATCGTAAATTATATCTACAAGCGGCTATAGTGCGCATTATGAAATCTCGTAAAGTTCTAAAGCACAATGCTCTTATACAAGAGGTAAGTTAAATTGCAAATAAAATATGCTTTGATATAGATAAAATACATATAATATTTTTTTTATTTTTTATTATTTTTTTTTATTAAACATTAGATATTATCGCAGCCAAACGTTAGTTTTACACCTAGCATCACAATTATTAAGAAATGTATTGAATCATTGATTGATAAGCAATATATAGAACGAACACCCAATTCAGGCGATGAATATAGCTATGTGGCGTAATTCCACCCACGTTGGCCTTCCGCTCGAATACACACGCATCATGATGAGATTGTTGATTTCCTGTATGATATTTTAAACAAAGAATAAGCAAAAATTTTCAACAACTATTAAAAATCATGTAAAAAAAAGCAAACAAAGCACTCACCCTATATCATCTCTCCCTCCCTCCCTCTAGCCTAGTTACTTTTCCTTTAAAGATGTTTCATTATTTTAAGACGATACTTTTTATATCTTATAAACGATGTGTTTGACGTCGTTCTTTTTCTCTTCTGGCTTTAAACAGAACTAGAAAAATGATTAAGTGAAATAATAGATTTTTATTTTATACATATTAAAATTCAAATGGTTATTAGTAAAAGAAAATAAATTATTTGAATTGTTTAGTTATTGCTTTTCTCAGCCCAAAATTGTCAATAAAACAAACCAGAATCTATGAGAAATGTGTTTATTTTTAAGTAATTTTCTTTTTTTTTCGGTTTTTTAATTTCATCCTTTTTCTTTTAATCATATTTTTAATTTTGTTTTAATTTTTTCATGCTATAACTTATCAATCCATTGCGGTTATAATTTGTTTATTAAATTGGGTTAAGTAAAAAGTGAAACAAACTTCAAAAAAAAAAATATTTTTTTTTAATTTCAGTTTTAGTTTTTAATATTGTGTTCGGATTTTTTTTCCAAAATACATATAAAAACTAAAAATTTAAAAACTACATACATATTAAATATGTTTATAAAGTGGTGATTATCATTTGTTTATGAAAAATATAATACTATAAATAAATATATGAACATTTTTGTATAATTCATTTTTAATAATAAAAAGTTAAACTTAACTTTATTCTTGTCTTGGATTTATTTTCTAAGGTGGCACTAGTATTTTCTTTTCTTGCTTACTTAAATTAAATTACTTTCATTGTTGAATTAATTAAAACAACTAGTTTTTCTTTCTGTTTGATTCTTAGAGGGATACATTAGAAAAAGTGAGCACTATATTTAAATTGAATACTGTTTGTTAAATAAATTCCTTGATTTGTTCTTTATTCTATCAAATGCAAAGTGTTTATTAATGAGTTTTAATTATTTATATATATAATAGTGTTAAATGTTTTCTTTTTTTATTTTGTGATTATTAATTTAAAAAATTGCTTTCAATGCTTTGTTTTAATGTGGTTTTATGAAAGTGCCTTTGAAAAAAAATAAAAAAAATGAAATTAATAAAAGTTTCGAAAATTTGTCTTATTTTACTACTCAACAAGTTTAAATATTCGAAAAAAAAAACATACAATGCATCATTATTTTAACTTCTCTGTCTGCCTTTTTGTTGTAGCAAGATTATATTTTATTGGTTGGTAGTTAATGTTATTGTGTGTAACCTGAACATTTTTATACAGTGCATCCGAATTATAGAAAATTGATGTGTTCTTTCTCTTTATCACGACACGTAAGACTATTTTTAAAAATGTAACTTGAATTTGAAATTATCCTATTTAAATTTTGATAACAAGTTTATTGTTTTAAAAGGAGTCCAATTTGTCATTTAAGCTTTATTGCATTAACTTTACTAATTTTATGTTATGCTATTAAAAAATCATTTTTCCTTTTTTTATTTAAAGTGCGGTATTCATAAAGGAAAATATTGAATTTTTAGTATTTATGCAACTGTTTTAAAGGAAATAGTTGAGTAAATATAATTCGTATATTTTAGTCTTTTTTGCGTTTAAACAACTTCGGTTGTAGTATTTTTATAAAAATAAATTGAGACGTATTTTATTAATACCAAAATAGTCGGTGCTAAAAGAGTATCCAAAGTTTTAAATGATGCATAGTAACTGAAGTATGTCGAAACTTAAAAGTTTTACATTTTTAATTTTTATTATGCGATTTTACAATTGAGTAGCATTTTTTCATAATCAGTTGACAAAGACATTTTACTTTAATTTTTGGTATTTTTGTATATTAACACTTTATTTATTTGTTTTTTTTTTATCATATAAATGCATTGTTATTATCATCGTCTCTTACTGAGGTATGCTTTCTTAATTATTATAATTTTATATATTTTATCTTTTTTATATAAAAAAAAAATTGCCGGTTTCTGTAAACGCAGACAAACATTTCTTCGCTAATATATATTATAACCAAAAACAAAATATAAAAATTTATTTTTGTTTTCCATATGTACTTAGGTACACATACTCCAAAGAAATGCTGGTTGGCATTAAAAGAAACAGGCACTTACTTCTTTTTTTGGCTGTAATAAGTTACATTTTTATTCAACGACTAGTTTTTAATTTAATTTTATTATAAAAATTGTAATTTTTATTTTCTCTCTTTTTTTTTGTTATTTAATTATACAATTAACATTTTAATTAGTGGCCTTTTTGTTAATTTTAAGAACAAAACTAATGGTGTGAGTGAGAATGAAATTTTTATGCATAAACACGGCCGTCAACACTCATTTAAAAAATAAGAATTTAATCTTACGATTATTGTTAATTTAACAGTAAAGTTTTTTTTTGTATATTTAAATATGAAAACACTATATAAAATGTAATCATCATTTTAATATATATATTTTTTTCTCTTAAAAGTGTCTTTTTGAAATACTCATATTGCACAGAAAAAAAATTAACAATTTGTTAAAACTAGCAAATCAGTTTTAGTTTCAAATATTTTTTTTTCTTATATGTAGATATAATTTTATTTTTGGTTTTTTAAAGTTCCTGTATCTTTTCACAATACTTGTAATATTTGATGACTCGTTTCTCAATTTTTGCTTAAAATATTTTTTTTTTTCATTTTAACTGTTAACTGTAATTAAACCAATGACATTCACAAATATCCGTTATCGAGCTAAAAAGAAGGGAGAGTTAAGGATAGAGAGAGAGAGAGAGAGAAAGGCTATCTATCAATCTCTCGGTATTTTACTCTCAGTTCTATTTCTTTTAAATTGTTTTTCAATAGAAAAGTAAAATGGTATTTAGTTAGGAATATTTATTCTGAAATAATAAATATTTCTTTTTTTTAAAATAGAAAATAGAGAAAATTAGTAGAGAAACATTATTTGAAATAATTCTTTTAAGCCTTTGCGTATAGTTTTTAATATTAAAAAAATGGATGATTGTTTTTTTTTTTTATTACAACTAATTTGCCCTCATTAATTTACTTGTTGTAGAGCAAAGTATACATTTCTGTAAAGTTCAGCTAATACTATACAAACCCCAAATCTGACTAGAACGAGAACAAAGTTTAATTTCCGTTCATGTTCATATTAACATTTCCGTGTGTGTATGTGTATCAATATATAGAATACATACATGTTTTTTTCTTTAAATAATTAATTAAAAAAACTCGTAAATCTAAATTTATTCAATCGAAGTGAATGCAAGAAGATTTAAACAAGACTCTGTCAAAAAATTTCTCTCGTCATTAATGATTGGGGTGTCGAAAAAACTAATATAAATTTATAATTAAAACTTTTTTTTTCGTTAGTTTTATTCATACACAACTTAAGAAGTTATTTTCAAGATTTAACTTTATAAATAGTGTCTATTTGTTAATATGTATGTATGTATGTTTTTAGTAAGTTGTATGTATATTGAAACTCGACAGACAGCCTTTCTAACGCAAGGCCAGGAATTTTAAGTATAAGTTTAGAATTATGTTCTATTAAATGTAATCAATTACAAGTACATATAAAGTAAATTAAGTTACGTGTTATTAGAATGCATTCATCATTGCCTTGCGTGAAGTTGTTCATATTTTATTTTGTTCATAAATTTAAGTATTTGTTTGTGTTAAAAAGATTAGTTGACAAATTGCATATAATTTCAGTCTTTGAGATTCCCGCCTTTGTGCATTATAAAGATTAATAATAATAATAATAATAAAAAAGAGTTAAGATAATTTGTCTTCTTCTTCTTGTTAGGATTTATAATATTTTTCTTTTATATGTACGTATGTATGTATGTGTATAAGCATATTAATGTACGTATGTAAAAATTGATTTATTATGTGAAATAAGTTACTTTGAGTGAATATGGGGAAGAGGATGTGCTTAGACTTTGCTGGAGGGCATTTGGTTAAAATTTTCATTTAAAAAATCTATTAAATGCAGTAGATAAATAGTATTTACTGATCCAATGAAAAATGTTTCGTACGTTTCCATAAAGTTTTAAATATTCCCTTCTTTTTCGGCTTTTCTGCGGTATTGCTTTGACCCCGTTTATAATCTTTCGTAGAATTTATAGTATTAGCAGCAGCGGTACCTTGAAACAAAAAAACGTTTCTATTAACTCCGCATACATAATTACAAATGCCTTATACTTTTTCAACTTACTTCTGTCGATATCCTGATAATAATGGGCTTCTAATGCATGATCGGCTGTAAATGAGGATTTACTCCTTTTATCCTTGTGTGGTTCTGTGAATGGTTTTAGTGTTAACATAAAATAGCATTAAATACTTAAGAATTGTGTTATTGGCTTACTCTTTTTGGTAATTAATAAACTAGTAACTCTACGTAAAGCTTCTCGTGGCGATTTATTTAAAAATGATGGTGTCAGGTTTGGTGGTAGTGTTAGTGGCTTTCTTGCTTGACCAGTACCTGAAATACCAGGTGTTCCGTCCCACATTCTCATTGTAGATATACGATCTATATTTTCAGTTGATGCTGGCCGCATTGAACGCTGTTTAGGATACCATCCACGTTGGGGTGCTCCTGCAAGTCTTAGCATTTCGTTAGACGCTAAAGCATGATTTATGGAACGTTGGCGACACATTGCACCACCAAAAGTATTTCCTCCTGAAATGCCAGCAATTGAATTGCCCATATTAATATTATTGGATGTACTAGATCTTGGAGCTGTGCGAGACCCACTGGGTGTATTTTCGTTATGACGTCTGTATGGAGTACGCGGAATGTCGCAGCTTAAGAAAAAAATATAAAATTAATAAACATTAAGACACAGAACAAAAGATCGATATTTACTTACCCTCGAGCAAATATTGGAGTTTCGGGTAGACTACACGATGTCTGTAATCGATGTTCCTCTCTTGGGGACTGCTTTAAGCTTCGTTTTGTTCCGTAGGATACATAACGTCTGGTGCCATAACCTCCACCTCCACTTCCTTCGTACGATAAACCATGTGAACTAGTAGGTGTTGTAACGCCGCTGCCATAGCCTCCCATAACTCGAGGTGATTTTCTTTTATAATTCGAATCAATTGACCATGATTTCATAGTATTTGACGAATGGCCTTGACGATGTGGTGGTACGGCTGGTGCCAAGATTTCAAATGCTGAAGGTGGAGGTGGTGGTGGAGGTAGAGGTAATTCATCAGACATATGTCGATGTACAGGTCTAGGTTTTTCACGCTCCTTTGAACGTTGAGGTCGTAATTCTTCTCTAGACACCGATCTTGTATGAATTTCCGCAGATGTTTTAACAAATGCTTTGGAAGGGGGTTTGACATCTTCCTCACCAACCGAAGTATCGTCAGAAGGCGAGGGCGGCAAAGGCAAATCCTTGTAGTCCTTTAACCAAATGAAGACAGAAATATTATTTATGAAAAAAAAAAATCTAATACGAATTTATCTTACAAAAGTGTCTGCATTTGAAGAGGGCGGAGATGGCGGCAAGGGACCAAATATATTTTGTGATAATTTCATTTCCTTAGCACTTTCCGATTTGTGTACTCCAGGACGAAATTCTAAAGGACGTTTTGCTTTAGGTTGAACAACCCTATCAGCCATACATGCCACAGCAATGTCACCATGTAAAAGAGCGCTTATATTATTTTCCATTTGCTTAAACGGTGCCGGTGCACAACTATAACTCAAATCACTTAATTGCTCCTCATCTTCCTCAAGGGTAGGGGCTAGATCTGTATGAGGTGTTGTGGATGTTGAGCGCAGTTCTAAAATACAGAAATTATATAATTTTCGATTCAACTTTAATTAATTTTAAATGAATTTTCTTTCATCTTACCATTGAAATCAGCTCCTTTGATGACTCCGTTAGATGGCTGCTTATAGACAAACATATTGAATGGATCTAAGACATTTCCATTGGAAGAGTTTATGTCGAAACCACTGAAATCATCACTGCAGGGTGTTCTAGCAATATTAATGGATTCAGAACTTGTGTGAACATCTAAAGATCTTAAACTTCCTTTTTTGGCTGCTGTAAAGTGATTTTTTGTAAATAAATAATTTTAAATAATTTTTTTTTTTTTAAATTAAACTTTACTTACTTTCTAATTTCGATTTGCTTAGGTGTTGTATGGGAGATAGTTCCTTTTTTAGGGAGTTATTAGCATGATGCGTTTCCAAGTTTAGTGAAAGTCGTTCTCTAGGTGATGGCAAAGGTTTTCCTATATCGAAATTGTGTCGCGTGTTTGTATCTTTCATAATATCACATGGATAAGGATCATTTCTTATATCAATATGGGAATATTTTGTACGTTCTGATTCTGAATCTACGTCCGGTTCACTTTCGCTTAAACCATCTTTTGATGTATCATAGTTAGAGAAAATATCCATTGCATGAGGTGGTCTTTTGGTGGAACCACGTCGTATGATGAATGTTCCTTTACCCAACATACTAGATTGTCGAAAAATGCAGGAGTTTAGAATTTCAGGACTTTCTTGAAAGCAACTTAAGCCTTGCTCATTGATTTCTACATTTTGCAAAGGTCGGAAATCACTTGTAGATGTCTTAGAATTATCCTTTTTTGAATTGACTGTTTCTTTCTAAAAGTTTATAGTTACAATTAAATCAGGTTTCTTAAACAAAGCGGTAAGTAAAACTTTAATGATCAAACCTTTTTTATTTCACGTTGATGTTGTTTCGTTTTCTTTTTGAAATCCTTAAAGTGAATTTCCCATGCTATACCTCTCGGAGTAAGTAGCGTAGACTCTGAGGATATGGTTATGCCCGAAGGGTCCTCACCAGAATCTGCAGACAAATCTTCTTCTTCTTCTTCTTCGTCATCGTCATCAGTGGCGTTTTTGAAAAATTTATTCGTAAAGGAGGAATGAGTTTTATTATTCTGATTATCGGAAGATGTGCCAGTACTGGCTGGTGAACTCGAAGAGGATGAAGATGAAACGGAAGTGTTACTTGGATTAAGAATATGACACATTTCTTTGTGTTTCTCAACAGAAGTTTGCAAACGCTTGGGTCGAACGTTGCGAATTCCAACCGGGCCATCTTTTGGTCCCGGATAAATGGTAACCGGGTGTTCATTTAGCATTGGTTCTAAAATGGTGTAAATCTCTAGTTATGATTATGTTTAAAACTCTTGAGAATAAAACTTTTAACATACCTGGCAGCTTGGCAACTCTGCCTTTTAATACAGCTTTATGAACAGCACTAATGTCTATACCCAGCGCATTCCTATCACCATTACAACTTCCAACTCGTATCTTTAGATCACCCACTGTGTTACCTCCTGCACGTTGCCCACAACAAGGAAGACTAGAATAATTCGAATTGTGGCTGACACCCGTTAATGTTGCTGTACGTGCTTTAGGCTGTAGACAAAAACCAATTATTCAATCGCTAATATTAATTGCTAATATCAAGCCCTTTAATAAAAGCTTTACTACTTACTAAGGTTGTTTGCACTAAATTGCTGGTATCTGTTGTATTGGCATTGTTAGTTGGTGTAGTGGCTGAAGTCGTTTTTGGGTCTATAAAGTCTTTACTACAATTGCCATTGGTCTCAAAACGAGCTAAATCAACGGCATCAAAACTCTCATTTGGCGTTACGGTCGGGGCGCAGCTTGAGCTTGTTTGCGACATTTCTTCCGAGTCACGTTTCTCCTTCATGCTTCAAAAATAAAAAAGTCGATAAATATTTATTGTTATCGTAATTAATCGTTATATAACTACGAGATCGAGAGATGATACTCTTTACAGTAATTCATATATAATAACGAACTTGGGCCTAACTGAAAATTATTAATTCGTTAGCTTAATTTTTACCAACTAAAATTATTTCTAGAAAAACCAGAGACGGCAAGTTACCATTATTTTTCAAATTTAAATTAAAAAAACATCATAAAGTTTTTTTTATTCTTTATTTAAGATTTTAGTATATATAATTTTAAGCAGCTTAAGGTCTTTTTTAATAAAAACGACTACTTACTAAATTACTACTTTTTGGAGTAACAACACATTCAAAATAATAGTTCTCTATTAAAAGAGATCTTAAGTTAACAAAAATTACCCAAAAAAAAACACGCTTCTCTACATTTCTTTCTGCATTACGTTGTTGAATTCAATTTTCAATATTTTCCTATTCCTTTTCATTTGAGTTTTGTTATTAATTTAAACAAGGAAGAGTGCTCTTCTTCGGCTCATAAGAGTTTAGTACTTCTCTAAAGATTTCTTTAAAAGCTTTTAAATGATACTCATATCGATATCTTAAAAAATATTT
The DNA here is from genome assembly GCA_916610165.2 of Gymnosoma rotundatum. Taxonomy (NCBI): domain Eukaryota; kingdom Metazoa; phylum Arthropoda; class Insecta; order Diptera; family Tachinidae; genus Gymnosoma; species Gymnosoma rotundatum. Next base: position 1,827,739 of record OU744337.1, read on the forward strand.
TGCACAATCGTACTTTTCTATGAAAAGCTCTCTTTCACTTTATATATTTGTTTTTTATTGGAGTTATTTCACTAAACTAGAATTATTTCAAATGATATGGAAAAATAAGGGGTAGTCGTGGTGTTTCACCCACTGCTTCGAAGAACATGGACCGGTCTTGCTGATTTTTAATAGCAAATTTTCGAAACTAAGTCTGTTCGATTGGCGTATTTAAATTGGTTCTAGCTCATCTAGTAGCGTCTACCCGAAACGGACGGACATCGCTTAATAGACTTAGCTATGCATAAGAACTCAGAATATATACTCGTATACTTTATGGGGTCAGAAATAGATATTGTTAAATTACACGAGTAGTTATACTCTTTTTCCACTTGTAGTGAAGGGTATAAAAATAACGGTCATTTTTTAAATTGAATAGTTTTGCTTCGAAAATAAAGGATTAGTTTTTTAAATTTTCTTTTTTTTAATTTTTTCCAAGCACCAGGTTTAAAATAAAAATATTCTTAATTATTTTTTATTTTTTCAATAATGCCACCCGAAGGTGTAGCGAAATATTGAAACAGGAAAAATTTTTCAATTTAATGTTGTCTTTGAAAAAAAAACTAATTTATAAATGTGTTTTTTTGTTTTCTGTTTCCTGTAGATGCCACCCAACAGTGTGGCGAAATATTGAAAAAATAAAAAATAATTTACAATATTTTTATTTTAATAACTGACCTGGTGCTTTGAAAAAATTAAAAGAGGAAATTAATTATAAATGCAAAATAAACAATATACAAGCATGTCACAAATTCCGATCGGAGTGGGTTGAATTCCGTATTAACAGATTCCGATCGATATTGCTTATTTCTAAAAAATGCTTAATCCTCGCCTTGTTATTTAAATGTGCCAATATTGCAACAAGGATAATCTAAATAAGGACACATAATAAAAGTAAATTTAAAAACCGAAAATAACTAAATTCCACTTTGAAATTCATTCCGGAAAAATTTTTCGTTTTTCGTTTTCTGAAGAACCATTATGCGGAATTGAAATCACTTTCGATCAGAGTTCTGTGACATGCCTGAATATTTGATTATTTTTTAAAATTAATTTATTTTTCTTCAGTTAAATGCGCCATTAAAAAGTGATAAATAATATAAGACTTTTTAAAATTGTAGTTCTTAGAAGAGGGCCTATTTCATTTTTCATTGTGATTCAATTTTTTATTTCGGACTTAGGGGATGACCCCTACTCAAGCAATGCTTTGTGCCAGAACTAGGAAATTAGGTTATGGGAAGGAGGATGTAGAAAGTAGTGTTTGCGACCATTCGATTTGAACTTTTCAATATTGAAAGTGACAGGAAAGACTTCTGCAGGAAGATGATTCTGTAATGCATAGTGCGGTTCACTGACCAATCAACCACAAATGGAAGAGCTCTTAATGAAGAGCGTATTGTGCGCAAAAACGTGCTGATATCGGGAATGAGTTCCCTAATTATAATTAGAGCACATTCGATAAACTAGCGAAACACAACCCATATTGCGTTGATGTTCAAGAGAGTCAATAGAGTTGGACAACCTACTGTCACCTATGAGCTTCCTCGCCCTCTCCTGTACGCGGTCGAGTAACTCCAAAACAGACTTTGAAGCACTGGCCCATACATTAGAGTTGTATTCCATTCTTGGCCGAATGTAAGTGTTACAAATAGTAAGGAATTCAGGTGGACTGAATAATCTTTTACACCGTTTCAAAAAACCGCGGCACTTGAAAGATTCTTTTGAGACTTAAAAACGTGTTTAGTCTTTCGAACATCACACTGCATTTTCATGCCAAGAACATCAAGATCTTCTAATTCCTTAATAAGTGTATCACCCATACTTACAGATGAAGCACCTCTTTCGGTCGAATGTCTTTGCGTAAGCATACAACATTAAGTCTTAAGGTGCGGCCAGATTAGTCAAATATTTGACAAAAAAGGCACGTATCATTACGAATAACGATTTATGATATAATAAACATGATTTCTTAACTTTTATATTTAGTAGGGTCTTATGTTTCTTTATAAATATTTTAAAAGGACAAAAATTTGTTTCTGTAATTTAGGGGTTACGACTTTTTGTTCAAATATTTGACTAATCTGACCGTACCTTTACGAGCATTAAAATTATTTAGCAAAAGAAACTTAAGTGCTTAATAAACTGAATTTGAGAGAAGCTCAAAGTCGAATTTGTTGTTCCAGTGGAAAACTTAACTCAACTGTCTTATAGCTCGGTCCTTACCGCATTTGAGTGCCAGAAAAAGTTGGCTGGAATGCGCTTCACTTGAGTTAAAAGGTATTAAAAATTAGCTTGATCGTTTCTGCCTTTGTCCCTATCTATTCGTAAACTATGGTCTATAATTTGAATGAATCATAGCAATTTCCTAGTGAAACTAATTTGTTCATGAGTTTTTATGTTGAAAATAAATATTAAATTTAAAACTTACAAAACTAATTGTCACCTTTTTAAAATAATTAACTTACTTTTTGCGACTGAGACTCATATAGCCATCGTCCTCTGATTGATTTTCTCCATTGTTTTGCAGTTGAGGAGGTCTTAATGATAAATCCTCGAATTCAGAAATAATATCATCCAGTACTTTAATGGGTTCAGGAATATCATCAATAGGAAATGTTACAGCATCTAGCATTTCTTCCTCTTCGATTTCCCTATTTTAAATAAAAATATATACACACGTACATACATACACATTTAAAAAAAACTACAATGAGTCCAAACATACATTTGTGGTTTAATTAGAAAAATTATGGCAGGATCAGAAATAGGATACGTCTGCTTTTGCAGATGATTATATTCGATTATTGCTTAAGCTTTTTTCGAGGATTCCCATAAAGTTGAATGTGGTCAGCTTAAAGTGTTTGTTGTATGTAAAAAAGTTTCAGGATGAACAAAGAAATTTCGCTACCGGATGCCTTTTCCATCCGAAATTAAAGACGTGTTGTCTTTGTTAACTTTTCAGTTCGTTTTCATTACCACAACGATACAAACATCAATATTTTCCATATTCTTGGTCTTTAAATTTAATGATGAGACTTTAAAAAACAATATAATTCCTTATCATCAAACAAGTTTAGAAATTAAATATTTTGTTTTTTTTTCGTTTTTCGTTGTCCTGCAAGGATCCTTGTTATATTTCTTTCAATTTAACAAGTTTTATCAATGGAAAAGTGAAGCAAGCTTCTGTCGTTTCTTTAATTTATTTTTCAATCATTGAAGTCTCGAAAAACATCAGCACATTGCCGACAACTGGCCGCTTTGAAGTTGCAGAGTCTGGCATCGATTTTTCATACTTCCATATACTATGTATGTAGAGAAGTCTGTGTGTATGTATGTATATACACACATGTATATTCTATTGCAGAATAGTATCTGATGGATGAGTATTTCAACAACGGATGTTTCGCTATATGTATGTCTGTATTTTTACATTGTATGTGCATATAGATTCATATATATATTTTTTTTAAAATTACGTATTCAAAAGTACTTTGCATACATACATACGCATACATACATATGTTTATACGAATTTTCTATTTAAATAACAAGAATATTTTGAATATTTTTTTGTGTAAATTTGATTTTAATTTTGTTATTGTTATTAATTTGTTTCATTTTCGCAGTAGTGAAGTTTCTGTGATTATAAATAACAATAACATTTATAAATCATTTGAATAATTTGCATAAATTATTAGCTTTCATTTTCAATTACGTTCACTCACTAATTCACTCACTTTTCTGCTTTTGTTGATGATTAATTTTTTTTTGTTTAACATTTTTTAATAAATCGTTCTAAAGAAAATTGAAACTTTTCTAATTTGTATACATTTTTTTTTAAATACATTCATATGCGTACTGTGCAGGAAGTTATTGACAAGATTTTTATAAAAATTTTCTTTGCAATTTAAAGTTAAAATGTGGGTTTTATGATTTTTTCCTATTTTTTTTTTTTTTTTTTGTAGATCTCACGCACAGACACTTGTGTATGTATTTAATGTCGTTGTCACATCGTCGTCATATAATATTCCGCTTGATTTTCGTCGGCAAACTTACTTAGATGGAGGTATTATTAGACTAAAGTGTGTTTAAAAGTTGAATCAGAATGCAAAATAGAGTTTACAAACAAGCAACCAACCAACTAAGCGACATTTGTCGATAGAAACAGCACCATACAATAAGCACTCACCAACTGACAATGTGCGAGAAAAGTTATGAGTTAATGCGGAGATTTTACTTCATTTTTGTTGAGTGTTTAATTCATTTTCATTCCTTATGGAGTAACAAATCTCCCTTTGGGACTGTTGGGAAAGCAAAAACAAACATACAATAACAAAGATTGAAAAAAAAAATCAAAAAGAATAGAAAACAAACTTTATTATTGTTAATATGGTTGGTAAATGCTAAAGTGTGCAAGTACCTTACACGCCAGCCGAACGCACACGTGAAATTATAAATCAATAGTGTAAACTTCCACCCCCATTCTATGACTGATTAAAAATAATCCAAACGCACAATAGCAGAAACTTTATTAGAAACTATCACTTTTTATTATTGAGGCTTTACAACTCTTTTAAAACTAAACATTTTTTTTTACTGAAGTTGGGAAGAAAAAAAAAATATTAATATAATTTGTAATGTACAAATACATACTTATATGCACTTTTGAACATACAAGAAAAAAATATTCGAGACGTGCTTTGACCCTTAATAATCAATATCTGTAATTTAAATAATTATTCGGGATAATAGAAAATAGCACGAAAAAAGATTTAATTTTTTTTTTTAATTAATATAATAAAAAATTCCCGTTGTTTAATTTAATTGAAAAAAAATATTGTTTAAACGTTTTTATGGACATTTTTTTTGTTTTTACAAAAAAAAAAAAAAAAATAAATAAATTAAAAGATTGAAGTTTTTAAGCATTTTTCTTAGTTAAAATCACATTAAAAATAATATTAAAAATTAAATAGTCAATTTATCAATTAATTTTCTATTTAGTTTTAACAGTAAAAAGTTTTCTAGGTTTTCTGCACTTAATTTTCGGCGGTTCTTCGTCATAATAATAAGTAAAGCGCTAAAAGAAACTTTCCGCTGATACTTGGGTTGCAGGCACTCCCAATGCTACTTCTGTTTCAAAATTTTAGATTACAAAATACAAAAATGTTTGTTGTGAATGGCAATTGTTTTTATATTATAGTAAAGCATTCCTGAACAGAGCGACATACATATATGTATATTACTTGGAAAATTAAAAAAGAAAACGTAAAATTTTTGAAATACAATGAGCAAAACAAAAATAGTTCTAATTTATTTTTTTCCTAAGAATCCTTTTTATTTCAGCATCGGAGTGCTGAACTTTTATTATTCCTCGATATCAATGAATGTTGCAAATGGTCCTATTTGTATATAGGCAAAATGAAAACGTGTTCGAATATCAAAAGTCAATAAACTAGTTTTCTATCTAAGATAGTTATAATCTATACCTGTATACTTTATAAAAAGCTCTTGCATGTATGTTGTGACTTTATAACTCAAGAACGGTCAAGCCGAATTCGATTTAATTGTTAGGGCTTGTTTCGATGGTCTACTTTTACGAAATTTTAAAACCCTTCCCCTCACAGTAACCTAAGTAAATTACAAAAACTTTTTACTTTGTATGCAAGGTACCACGCCCATTCTGCCAAATGATACAGTATTCCTTTAAACAATGCTTGTTAATACGGCAGTTTTTAGTACAAAAATTATAGGCTTGTTGATTATTATTGAAGGGAGAAAATCATATGTTGCCAATTCATAACCGTGTCGACCGTTTCGTGCAAACTTAGGATAAACTATCCATACGACCATACTAACAAACTTTTAATATTTAATTGAATTCGGTTTCACCGTTGTTAAAATATAAATTCGCAACACTCTTGAAACAATTTTATATACATATATATACATATATAAATAAAGTAGATGTATGCAAATAATGCTAATGATGAATGTAGCGATCCAGAAAATGGTGCACTACATTTTGCTGGTCCCTAAATATTTCTGTTTCATTTAGAAAACTTACTCAAAAATTTTTCTTTCTTAATAAAGACTCAAAAAAGGCTAATAAATACATAGTTTACACTCAGGAAGTCGAGCTCGGAAACTAGTTAAGAGCGCGATAATTTTAGTTATGAAAAACTTATTAGCAAGACCGGTAACTTTTGCTTTTCCTTCGCTATCCTAATAGATTATTTGCTGACAATAAACTGTTGATGTATTATGGATAAACCGTTATGCAATAAAATAATATATACATATGTACCTATTGAATTTGTTGTTATTTGCCTATTTAGGAAATAAAAATAAGAAGAAGAAAAAAAAACGCTTCATTATGCCCAGAAAATCATGTTCTACCAAAATAATGGTAAAAGGCCAATGCAAGCGGCATGTGGCAACAGCATTACCTACATGAAAATACTTCTTTTGTTAACAAAAATACTCATACTAAATTTTTAACTCGTTGCATTTAATTTAACTTGGCAATGCCGTCAAAAGCGGTCGAGCGGCAATGTTGAATTTAGTTCAACTTTTCGTTTTGCCGCTTTAATTTGTCAAATCATCCATAGTCTTCTTTCTGTGTTTCTTTTTATTTCACTAAATCGTATTTCATTTTATTTATTTTTCCTTTAAAAATATTTAGCAATTAATTTAATTTATTAAAAAAAAGGTCAAAGAACTAAAAATGTTTTATATATTTTTCACAAGTTTCTACTTCAAGAAGCCGCGTTCATATGCATATGTAAAATAAATTCAAGCAGCAAAAAAACAGCTGATTGCCGCCCGCGTCCGCATGTCGCTTACACTGGCCTTTCACTATAATATATTATACTTACGATTGCAAAAATAAATGACTTTAGATTGGAGCCGAATAGGGAGGAGTACTTTTTAATAAAATCTTAAGTTTAGGACCCTTCACGATCTTAACGAAATTGCAAAAAAAAAATGGTTAAAAATGGGTTTTCTTTTTTTTTTATAACTTCAACAATCAAATTATATATTACTAATGTAGAGTGAACTGAAATGCGGTGTCTATCGATTTAAAGTAAACATGTATTATTTAATTGCGAATCACTTTATAAATCTACAAACGAAAATACAAACAAGCGTAGGTATATTTATACAAAACAAAATGAATTTGTTTGTTGCCTGTACACGCGTGCGCACTAATTAGGTTCAATTCCAATAGCCCAATTTGGAATTAAAACTATATTAATTATAAGAAAAATGAAACATAAATTTTATGAGCTTGATAATTTAACAACTACTACTTAATATAATTATTTACTTAATCTAATCTCACAACTAAGAAACAAAGCGTATGAATGTTAGATTTGTCTTAATAAGTAATTTTTTAAGGTAAATTAATAAAATAGATTTATAAAATTTTTTCGTGTTTAATATTGTCTTAATGAGATGTAAAGTACTTACTCCTAACTAACATACTTACATACATACACATTACAGTTACTGGACACTTATAAAGAAACATTTTCATGTCATGTCCCTGCAAACATTTTTTTATTAAAAATTAAAAAAGACATTATCGCTACTTCATGTCGTAGAAATGTGTCGCAAATGGTTTCTAAAACTGATCTAATTACTATACCCAGTCAGGAAGAATGTGCAATTGCAGTGATAAAACTATTGAAAACCAATAACATTGAATTTTTTTCAGTGATCACAGATTGAAGTCCTTTTCCTCCTAAGACGCATAGTTATCGAGATAAATGAGTTTTAAGTTTTCCATATAAAAAAATTAATTTCTTGGGAAAATTAGAAAAATGAAAATCAGGTATTCTAGTAGTGTCGAATATGTACGGGTAAGAAGTGTGGATGTAACGAATTTCTGTTTGATTAATGGAAAAAGTGTTAATTTTAACATAAAAGCAGTTTTGAAGAATGAAAGCTGTTGCGGACAGAAAATAATTACTTTTAATTGTGGGTCGTAGGAAAAAGTTCTGATGGAAAGCATATACGGCATGGTTGGGAGGGCAAATGAGACGACCATCTGTCTCAAAATTCTTTGTGTGGTATAGTGTGTGTACACGGCTGGTGAGAAGAGTTGAAACCACCTGAGGAGATAAAAAATGAGCTAGGCCGAAACCTCGCCAGTCAAATCGGTCCGTTACAAAGCTTAATTAAATTTTAAAGAATTTGTAAATATACATTTACGAATATAAATTAAAAAAAATTTAGACCTACAAAGTTCTCTTGTACATCGCTAACATTATTACATATACCAGAGTCGAATATGTAACCCATTAAACATCAGTATCCGATGCCCATGCAATTTGCTTTTGTAAACTGTCAACTAACGAACATCTGGCAGTTGAGAAAAAGAGAGGTAACTCTGTATTTTGGCTCGAAAGAAAAATCGTTCGAATTTCTATGGTTTATACATTGTGATGCGAAAGTGTTTTCCTTCGAATCGCAATACAGAGTAACCCCCCAGTTTTTTTTGGTGCTCAAATAACTCCTGATAGAGACAAAATAGTATTTGTTAGATAATCCAAATTCGACAATAATGTATAAAGAAGTAACGAAGAAGTGACTTCTGTCTAAAAATGCTCTGCAAAATGTTGGCGGGGGTCTAAGCAACAAATAGATTTCCAACGAACGAACGAACAAACCAACAAAGAGTTTGTATATAATTTGTTAATACGAGTGTGGGAACGAGTACTTATTACTTACATATTCTTAAACATACATACATATATAGAGTTACTTTTATATTTATATACGGCTTGTTTAAAAAATATACTTACATGTAAAATATACAATACTTACAACCACCCCTCTACAATAAGTTACAACAACAATCAAATATTAATGTACAAAGATAAATTGCGAATTGCGCAAAACGGTGGTTTGAAAACAAAAGCAAAATTTCCTTCATTTTTATAAATTTTGTCAGACACATGACAAACAGCCGTACGTACGTACTTACACTCTCAGTCTAATAAATCGTCAGATACACAGAAGACTATCAATATAGTTTGTACGGATGTTTGTATGTATTTATATATGTAAGTAGGTTGGTTGTATCTTGTTTTCTTTGACTATTTGGTAAAAATGTGTGATTTCATATTTTATTGAATGAAATCAAGTCATATCTTTTTGATTGTGTGTATTTAAGTGCATGCAATGTATGTAAGTGCACGAATATGCTAAGAAATCTTCACGCTAGGGTTTTTATAATGCGATTTTCGTCATTTTTCCTCCTTTTTTCAGGAATTAAAAAAACAGTTGCATTTACTTTTTGATAGTTCAAAACATAAAATCGAATTAATATTTGAAAGAATTAAGAAAAATTACTACTTTTGGGTTAAAAGTGTCGTTCTAGCCTATTCGCTTTGATACAAATTTCTTGACAGTAGATACATTCTCAGAGTTCGTTTTAGGAATTAACAGTTTGCTTGAAGAACAAGACTGTGACTGTTAAGATATTAAAAACAAGTTACAGTCTATATTCGGCTATGTCGAATGTTATATACCCTTCACCATCTATGTAAATCCAGTGTAGTAAAGTAACTCCAATAAGAAAAGCAAATGTTGGGGTAACAGAGAATAAAAAAATAATAAAAAAAATTAGTACATAATTTATATAATTTTACATAAAAATGTTATCGGCTCTTAATGGGTTAAGAATATTTAAAATTTTTTAGAATTTCCTTAAATATCTCTTCAAAAGCCTTAAAATGATACTTATATTACTATTTTAATGAATTGGGCAATTTCAGAGCCCCGTAACTCGGAAAATATGGGCGAGCGCCAATTGTTTTTCTCCAATTATAAAATTTTTCCCCTTTTGATTGACTGCGGAAAGTGAAAAAAAAAAATACGGGGAAAAAAGTAGGTATTATAAATTATATGAAAATAAACAAAAAAACTCCCAATTACGATGATGCCACTTTTTTTTATAATTTTATTCCCACGGAATTCATAATTGAAGGAATCTTTTCTCGAGAAAAATTTTTTCCATGGGAAAGAAATTCCGTAAGAATATTCGTAATTGGGCCGATAGAAAAATTTGAGGTAGGCGTGGTGTTTTGACCGCTGCGTCTAAGGACGTGGACCGATCTTGCTGATTTCCAATAGCACCTTTTTGGACACTATGCTTGATTGGCGTATTTAAATTTTTGTGAAAACAACACGGACGGACATCGCTATGCATAAGGAGTCAGAATATTATATTTATGGGGTCGAAAATGGATATTGTAGAAATTACGAACGGAATGACAAACTTGGTTACATCATTTTTCCATTTTTTGTGGTGAAGGGTTTAAAAGGAAAATGGGTCAAAAAAGGTGTTTGAAGCTCTTGATAAAACAAACTCAACACTTACTTAAGCGGACGGTTGTTTTTATTAACATGAGGAACAGACTTTCGTATCATTGGTGTGTCCCAAATTATTTTATACCTTAGTGATTGACAGAAAACTGAAATCTCTTATTTGCGTCTTAAAATTATATCTAAGAATTATGTAAAAAATTGTTTGTCCTTATATGAAGCGAAAATATCACATATTTTTAAACTGTCATTTGCAATGATGCGTGTCATGTAAGACTTAATAAACTTGTGTATATACTTATACTCGTCAGAATACTAGTTACGCTTATTTTGGCCAAATGTTTGATAGATCTGACCGTACCTTTAAGTAAATCTTTTGTTTTTCTTTGAATGAAACCACTTCTAATTTTGTAAGCAGAATTGATTTAAGGTAAAATCAAATTATACGGAACAAATTTTAACGAAACTGCTATTTGTATGTTACTCTTATTGCAAAAATCGTCAAAATATCTTAAAAAAAAACTACGGAGAGATCACAAAACAATAAAGAAGTTTTTAAAATCACATCGTTGACGCTAAATGCTTGATGCGTGTGGTACCTATAATACATTCTACTATACCTGGTACAAAATATATATATATATATATATATATATATATATATATATATATATATATATATCAATGGAGTTCTCATTTAATCAATTTGGCTTCTGATGTAAGACTCTTAGGTTTTCTTTACAAAATTCGGGTAAAATCCACCAATGAGCTATATGAGCCGTAGCGAAATGGCTTTATGGATGGATATGCTTTCCCCGCAGTAATACATTTCATCCATGAGATATATTTATATTTTTGAAGGAATCGAGCACGATTAAAGTAAATTAATATATTAAATATACAATCGTAATAATAGCTTCGCAGTGGAAGCGATTTTAAAACCAAATTTCGTTCTGGTATAGTTTTAAAAAAGATGAAATACATTTTCTTGCCTTGATTTTGTAGTACAAGGTTTAGAGATTTTTTTTTTTTGTTTTTTTTTTTTTTTATTTTGGTATACTTAACGCATGCTCTTGGTTTTTTTTAAATTTTTTTGTTATGCTCTAAAAATATGCTTTAAAGAAGTTAGGTTATTTTCTAACATGTCAATAATATTGATACCGAACTACAATAACGCAGGAGCTTTTAAATATTTTTAAATGTTAAATGTAGCACTTGCTGTCGATCTTGATCGCAGTGTTTTTAAAGTCAGATGATACTTGTCCTTTATATATTGTCTTCATATCTTTTAAGTACCACCACTGAATCTTAAATCTTTTTAGATGAATATTGTGCATTCGTATTCAAAAATTGTTTTGGATTTCATAAGAATAAAAAAACTAAACAATAAACGACTTTTTTTTATAATTTTGCATTTATAATCATATATTTGTTCAATTATTGTATTTTATTTTGGTAATAAATATTTTTAGGGCGATTTGCTACTTAAGAAAAAAATTCCAAATATTTCTTAAGTTCACTGGGATTGTTTATTCAGTATTAACCGTTTTTGTTATTAAATATTTTCTTTTGTTAAATGTATATAGATTTTATTTTATTTTTTAGTTTTTGCTTATACAACATTTTTTTTTATTATTATAATTATTATTTTTACATATATAAACCTAAAAAGGCTTAATTTTTCTTTTCTTTTTTCCATTTTAAATTAATTCACACTATATTTGATTTGTTTTTTTTTATGTTATATACACATGAATGTCTTCTATATAATTTAGATAATAATTATAACCATAATAGTTAATGAGTTTATTTCTGCTTAGTAAAGTTATTTTATATATTATTACTACGAGTAGCATTTTTATTAAATTAGTTTATGAAAATTTAAAGGCTAAACAGAGTGCAATTAATAAGTATTTAGAAATAGAGGGAGATAAATATTTATAAAAGAATAATATAAATAAATATCTATTAACAAAACAAAAAAATATTACAACTTTATTTAAAAGGATACTTATTAAAAATATAATACAAAAAATGAATCAAAGTTAGGCAAAGCATGCTAGAAATAATATTAAAAAAAAAAAATAAATAAAATTATATCGATTGCAATAAGTCGACAATTAAACAAAAATGTTAACATGTTGTACGTTTTATTAAATTAAAGTTTAAACGTCGATTTATAACCATCGATATGTAAAAACTGTTAAATAACTTATTACTGTACTATTTAAATATTAATAACAAATCTAAAATTATAAAAATAAAAACAATATTAGATATGCTTTGTTTTCTTTCACAATTATAAAAAATAAATTTTTTAAGACAAAACTGCCCTTTGTGTAATATTTAGAGAAAACTAAAATTAAGTTAACATTTTAATATTTAATATAGAGACAAAGTGTTAAAACAAAGTTATAAAAGGGAGAATTCGCCGCATCTCATACAATTGGCAAACTAAGTTTGTTTACATTTTTATTGCGCCATTATTTTTTCTTTTAAAATAAACACTTTTTTTCTTTATGGCTGGCAAACAAAATGTGTTGTGGAAAATTTTATAAAAAATTAATTTAATAAAAAAAAAAAAAATCGTCACAAGCAGTAAAAGTTTTAGGGCCTAATTTGATAAAACGCAAAGCAGCGCCAAACTAATGGCAAAACAAAAACAAATATCATAGAATTACATTTTATTTCCATTTAATTTTTACTTTCAAATCAACGCCAGAATTTGTACCGTTACTTATAGATTTTTATCAGGAATGATAACGGAAGATCTTAAATTGTAGTTTTGAGGTTTAAATGGCACTAATTAAACATTCCATGGCTTTGTATTTGATTTGGTTTTTTAAGAAACCATTTAGCACAATTAAGAGCCGGTTGGTGCAGTTTTCTCAACTGTTACCGCGAACGGATATTATATTAAACCATGAATTCGTTACTATTTTAGTAAACCGTTTCCCAGCCTGTCTTAAAAGCCCTCACGACACAGTACACTTAATTAATTGTCCTAATAGGCCCATGAATTTATATGGACCTATGGATACGACCGATTGAGGCTGCGCAATTTCTCCACCTCCTAGAACCACCTGATGACACACGTACATATAATTGCGTTTTTTTTTTTGCTTTTTGTTTTAAAATCTTTTCAGGGAAAAACTCTCGACAGCAGCAGAGCTGTTACAAAAACAACAACAACCGAAACCATAATGCTGTACAAACTACATCCGTTAGAATAAAAAATTAATCGTCTGTTTCTTTACTTTATGGGTAATTTCGTGAAAATGAGAGCAAAAAAAAGCAGTACGGGAACGCAAAATAAAAACTTTGATTGTTTTAATAAGAAAAATTAATTTCAATAAATCAACAAAAAGAAATAATAAATTATTTTGTATTTTGTTTGTGTTTTAAGGCTGTTGCACAATTTTAAATAACTTGCACGAAGAAAAATTTTGGGCTGTTTCGTCCAAGAAGAAAAAGAACTATCCTCTCTCAAAAAGCTCTCATTTGCCCAATTTTTTAGTAAGAAAACAATTTTCGTGCAAATTGGGATCCCACAGGTTCCCAAAGTAGAGTAAAGTAACAGACCTAATTTAAAGCAGGTTTATATTCCATTTAAATTTGTGGCCTTTTGGAAAATTATGCATAAAAAACAAAAAGTTTATTTGTTAACAATTTTGCACGTAAAATAAAATGCTTTGAAAATATTATAAAATTATTGTTATAAAAATTACATTCAGTTAAAGAAAAGATGATTTCGAAAAGTGATGGTGACGTTATTTCTAAATAAATAAGATATAAACAGAAATTCTGGGCGATTTTTTTTACTTTCTCTTTTTTTCCATTATAAATTTGTTCCCTTTTTTTATGGATTGCGGAAATTAAATTGTAAACAAAAAACAGCTCCCTTCAAATTACGATGATGCCACGTTTTTATTTTTTTATTCCCACGTTATTTATAATAGAAAAAAATCTTTTCTCGATAAAAATTATTTCAGTAGCAATATTCATGATTGGGCTAAATATTTTTGGCTTTCATTCTGTTGTATTTTTACTCATATGTTGCGTTATTATTCGACTGTAAGTTGTTTCCTTTGAGCTTACAAACCTAATGCTTATGAACGAAATAACACTTAATAAAATTTATGCGAAACTTGATAGTATCAGTCTCTTAAACTATTTCTTTGTTTTCAAAAACAAAAATTTAGATTTCCCTTAAATATTATACGCTGGGCAGTTGGGATACAAAATCTCTGTAGAATTTTTTTTTTAATTTGCCTACTTGTGTAAATTTCTCGTTTTTTTTTTTTAACTAAAACCGTATAAAATGTAAAACACATAATAACTTTTGCATAAGAAATATGGTAAATTTTGTTTTAATGTATAAATTATTTTCTTTTTTTCTTTTGTTTTTTTTTTGTAATGTAAGAAACTACAAGTATTATGTTTAAATTTTTATGTTTTACCTTTTTAGTTATCAACGGCGTTAAATGTAAAGTTAATTATTATTATTTTTTTTTAATAATACAATTATTGTTTAGTAGTCATATTTTTGTGTGTATGAAATTGTTTATTTTGTAGTAAAAATATGCTTTTTAAAGCTGTATTTTCATTAAATAGTTTTATATATCATTATATAAATTGTTTTTTTTTCTTTGCTTCTTTGTTTTTTCTAATACTTGTTGTTTCAAAACATCATTTATCGAAATGGAGTATCCCACGATCGATCTATGAATGCTTGTTGATGTTGTATTAAAGTGATTTTGTGTGTGTTTTTAGATTAGATTTAGCTACAATATTAAGTAGGGTTTGAGAATTAGTTGATTGGTTTTTTGCATTGGTTTCGTTTGTCTATTCTTGTGAAGAAGGAATGGGAGAAGGTTATTAAGCGTATTTTTGTGTTTTTTTTTTTTTTTTGTATTGTATTGTATACGTTCATATGTTTTTTATAATTTTATGTAGCATGAATGATGCTTTTCTGTTACCTTTGTTAAAAAAAATCTCAGGAACAGAAAGCCAATATCATCAAGTGATGAATGAGTATAAAAGGAAAAATCATTTCAGCATTAGGATGATCTTAAGAAAAATACTGCCAATAAATTTGCTGATAATTTTTCTGAAGTACATACATATGTTTCAATGTAATTGAGTTTAAATGAATGCAAGAGAATTGTATACTTATTACAATAAGAAGCAAGGCTTAATTAAATATTTATATGAATAATCGAATTTTTAAAGAGAGAATAAGTATGTAGGCATTTTTGTTAGGTCTGTTTTTTTTTAGTTTTTTTTTTTTTGTAAGATTTGTTATAAATATAATGATGACATACTTAATAAAAATAAGTATGCTGTTTTGTTTTTTTTTCAATTATTTATGTAGGTATAACAACAGAGTAGTAGTAATATTAGTAGTTTTGCAGTAAATAATTTTTCACATTTGCGTTACAATTTAAATTTTGGTTTAAACATGAACACACGTAGATGACTTTTATAAAGGCTTTAAGAACTTAGTTCATATTACATTTTCTAGTCTTGTAATATGTTTATTCTAAGCTATTTAAAACCTAAGGGTCGCTGGAGGCATATAACTATAGTTGGTTATTGAGTGGAGAATAAGATCAAGATTTATTAAGCTGTTGTTCATTTTCGGGCCTACGATCTGTGGCGATTTGTAAAAGATTATTAAATTCTGTATCTAAAATTTGGCGTGCCTTTAATAAAAAATAATTTTATGACATAAATTTTGAAATGTTACAAATTTAATAAAAAAAATTCTTATACCTGAGCATTCTGAGTTGGTATTTGTAAGGCTAAGGCCATAGCTTGAGCATCAAAACCTTCATCCAAAGCTATTAAAGCGCCATGTACACCTGATTCTAATAAATTATTTGCATATTCCTGAAATTTAAAAACGTGCATGTTTATTTATTTATTGTTTCTTATTAAAAAACTATTAATCCAGGTGTAGCAAAATTTCGTATGTAAAATAAATAAATCTCAGAGTTTAATTATTATAATGTAAAATATAAAAATAAATTTTTTGCTTTAATTTTTTAGACACAACTGTCACATTTAGAAAAAAATTTTATTTCGAAATGATTTTAAATTATATATCAATTGTCTGGTAACCTTCTTCTTTTGGAAGTTGTTAAACATTCTCTTTACAATAATCTGGCAGCTCATTTTTAAGCTAACCGTTACGTTGCAAGTTTGTTTTGTATAATTTTAATAATATAACATGTGAACAGTATGTCCCGCAAACAGATTTTGTGTAAAAATTTATTAAAAATAAACGTCAAGGGCCGTTATAAAAAGACCATAAACACTGTAAGGCAAGACTGAAGTTTGCTAAAACGTATAAAAATGTCTCCATTGATGATTGGAAGAAAGTTACATGGTCGAATAAATCTTAGATTAATAGGCTAGTGTCAGATGGACACAAATGGACATGGATTGATAGACGAAGTGATGTTCAATATCACAACATTTGCAAAACTGTGAAATTCGTAGATGGGTTACTAATGATTTTGGGATGTTTTTGTGATAACGAGCTTGTTGTTCTTCGGCGTATCAATGGTACTATGCGTGCCACGGACTATGTCTAGATATATTCGGACTATTCTAGATATATTCGGACTCGAACCTGGACAAGGCGATGAATTTATGCAGGATAACTATCCAAATTCCATTGCTTTGTAGATAACGTGATTAAAGCGCGGTCTCCAAAGTCCCCAGATTTATACCTAATTAAGCACCTTTGGGCGATTTTAAAACGTAGAATTTTTTCTGAAAAATATGCTCCAAGAACCATGGATGATTTGTGGGAGTAAGCCCTTCTAGCGTGTTGTTAGAAGATCTTATAAAAAGTATGTACGAAAGAATAAAAGCTGTAAAAAAATCACGTTGAGGTCCCAATTCATCTGGCTTTAAAACCAAAGAACAAAAGTGTTCACATTTTTTAAGTTAGAAAATTGACCAACCTTTTTTAATATGTATTAATAATATTTATAATATATAATGAATTAATTAACTTCTTTTTTAAAACCTAACTTTTGGAATTTTTCCTTTGTGAACAGTGCTGTCTGCTACTTTATATTCAATTCTAGTTGTTTTTTATTATACTCCTTTTTGTGTTAATTGTAACCATTTTTTTTTTAAATTGTTTTAAGCAGTAACTAAAACTTATCTAGAAGACTAGATTATTACAGAGATCTGAAATGAAATTGCATACTAATTAAAAAAAAATTACCTTTAAGCCAATACTGGATACCCAACGTATTACTCTTTCATTACTCCATACTAAGACATCACATAAACCATTTTCGCACATTTTTCTTCTGTGTTCCAGTTCATTGCGATCAAAGTTTAGGCGTTTAAGGCATGATATGCCATATTGCAGACTTGTACGATGAAAGCTATCAACCATTTTGAGCTGCCCTCTCAGATCCTTTTTCGTTAAATGATCCAGCATTCGAGCATCTACTAGACACTCCATAAATGTTGTGCGATATTGCGGTAACCCCAAACCAGGCAGCCAATAATTACCAATCCATTCGTGATTCATGTCACCTTTGTAAATTAGAAGGAAAATAATAAAATTAAATTAAATCATATTTAAATGAATAAATCTTTAGTTTTTTAAAGAATACTTAAAAAAGACAATTTTAGAAAAAATATTTGTATCTATTTATAATTGTATAATAATATTCTATGGAGAATGACTTGTTTTCATTAAATTCTTTACGATTGACTAAGGAGTTCAACCAAGTTCATTTCAAAATGTTTATTGTTTACATACCAAATGCCAAAGTTGTTCTTGAGGTTTGCGGCGCCGAGGGTGAAGTTAATGAAACCATTTCCTGGATGGCAAGACGTAATTTAAGTCTATGCAAAGGATTGCTTATGCCTAAAAAATGTTTTCAAAATGAATGACATCATTATTATTAGAAATTTTTATTACGAACCAATTTCTCTTTGTATTTCTGTGTCACTTAGGGCACTCATAATAGCGCCACTTTTAACATTTGCTCTACACGCGGCAACATACCATGCTGGCATACCGACCCACAACTCCAGCCAGGCGACAATGGTAGGTCCATTCCACAAAGCAAATGGTGTCCCCGCTTTCATAGCCTCTCCCAGTAAATCATTGCGATAGTCATGGTCTCTGTTAATAAAGTGCAAATTAGAGAATAAAACAAAAAAATTAAGAGTTAATTAAGAGTGACAATATTGAAATTTGTGTCATACTTCTTTTGCCTTCCATAATCGACAGAAGATATTTTTGAACCAGACACACTGGCTATGCGTGGCATCATACCTCCTGTCATACTCATGGCATCATAATTCGATTCGGTTTCGCTTAAACCCATTGACAAATTACCAATGGACATCATGCTTGGTGAACCATCAGGCAGCGTGTCCTTGACACCTTTAACTTTCTCTTTTTTACTAAAGAATCTACCTAAACTAGATTTAATGCCCTTTTTCTTTTGCACAACCGAAACAACATCACGTCCAACAGCACTCGTTGGTGTCTGCAGCATAGACATTGAACCCATTGTATTAAAATGACGAGTTAATGACTCCTGGCTGCCATAACGAGAGCTAAGTGGAGAGAGACCATACCCGGTGTGGGCTATAGTCATATGACCTGAGTTGTTAGCCATCTGCTGGTTGGGTGATAAGCCCATCGAACGTCTACGTAGTTCCTCTTGACTGTGAGCTAAAGCCTGAGCAACACGTTCTAAACGCATTGATCGTGCAGTTAAAGGAGATGCAGCTCCTCCTGAGCTTGAATCTCCAGTATTCGAAGTCATACCATGAATGTCATCTCTCGAAACATCACTGGATAATACGGGGAGATTGAGCTAAGGAACAAAAAGAATAAGGCAAATAATTAATAAGCTTTCTTGTCACTTACCGTATGATATTTTTGCATAAAATCTCTGTTCGGGCTGTTGGGTGTGCTACGACCACTCATAGGTGGACTTTGGCGATCTATAGAACGACCGCGGGCTAATAGATTCACATGTTCCAAACTACCAACACGTGATTCCAATTCTTCAGCACGAGCCTCTGTTGATTGTTTTTCCTCTTGTATTAATCTGCAAGCAAAACAAACAACAAATAATTACAATAATTATTCAAATAACTCGAATAACTTAAAATTGCCTTATTTCATTATTTATGGCATCTAATTGCTCCTGCAACATCATGGCTAAAGTTTGGGCATCTGTATGGCCCGTAGGCGACATCATATCGGCATCGCCAAAAAGAGCTGCCTGAGCTTCCTCACATTCAGCAGCTGCTACAGCTGCAGAAATTTCATAGGCCGCTTGCTGGGCATGAGCCTGTTGAAGTTTTTCCCATTCCTGTTCGGCCATTGAACGATGGAACTTTTCACTTTCTTCCTGTAAACGTGACTTGTTACGCCGCAAGGAGTGCGTTTCGAAGCTAGCATGGGAAGCACTTCGTGAAAATGCCTGGGGACCGTCTACTACACTACTTGGGGATAAGCTACGAGTCAAAGCCTCTGTTTGTTGGATATTATATGCAATCTCCTGCTGCAACAGCTGCCTCTTAAAGTTTTCAATTTCTAAACGTGTCTTTGAAAGCTCTTTCATAATCTCACTCTTTTCATGATGCAACTCTTCGGCCACTTTACGTGCTTTTTCCAGTTCTTGAGTCAGAGCATTTTTCTCATCCAAGGCATGCATGCGTTCCTTCAAGTGCACTTGCAATCGTTCATTTGACTCCGACAGAAGTTTGTCGACCGTCGAGGACAATCTTATATTGTGTTCTTCATTCATTTTTAGTCTTTGGTTTAGTCTTACCACCTCCGCGTTTTTCTCCTCCAAATTGGCTTCCAGTCTTTGTATTCGATCTTCTGCTGAGCCATGACGCTCTTGAGCCTAAATTTGTTATAACAAAAAACAAGAAAAATACATTGTTATAAAATAATTTTCATAATTCTTTCTTCATTTTGAGAAGATTAAATGAAAATCGCAACGTAAATAATGTACTTAAAATTGTGCATGATATTGTTAATGTAGAATTATGATTCGGTACTAAAAATGGAAAAAACGATTTAATGTATTTTTTTTTTTAACTAATCAGTGCATTTATGTTGTGCATGTTATAACATGTTAATATGTTTGTTGATTTTGTTTTATTTTGGACCAGTGCGTTCAGAGGAAAAACAAATTTAATTGAAAAAAAAGAAAATAATTGTAAAATATTTCAAAAAGTATTCATTAAAAGGAAGTTTATTTTGTTGGTATCATAAATCTATGCAAAAAAAAGAACAAATTTCAAAATAATTATAAAAAAGGTTGCTTAAGTTGAAAGAAAAATAAGTTAAATTTACGCTTTTTTCATGGATTTCCTCTTTGACGCATACGATACACATTCATACCTTATTTCCTACCTTTGTTAAAGCTTCCATACGTGCTTTAAGTTGCTCCTCCATATCTGGTTGCAATTTTGCCTGTTGAGCCAATTTTTGTTCCGACAACTCCAATTTTTCTTCAATGGCACTAATCTTTTCTTCATGTAACTTTAAATACAACAGAATTACAAATTTATTCAGTCACATTTAGTTATTTTTAGTTTTATATTATTTTTGTTTTTTTTTTTTTACATTTACACACAGGTGTTAAAAAACATACCTTTAATTGGGCCTCTTTGTGTCTTAGCTCTTGTTCTAATTTTTCATTTAAATCATGCAGAGAGGTTGATTCGCGTTGTGCATTTAAATAACGTTTTTCAAGTGTCGCTATTCGTTCCTCCTACAAATTTCAAAATAAATTAAAATCTTACATTTTCATATTTATTTTTTTTGCTAAAAATCATCGGCCCACATACCTGATCTTCTTTTTGTGCTACATTTTCTCTTAAATCTCTTTGTAGTTTGGAACATTGTTCCTGTGATTTCATATAATCTTTTTGAACTTTTGCTAAATTTTCGTCCAATTCATCGCATTTATTTTTAAGCGCCGACACCCGACGTTGCCATTCAGATAATTCAGAAGTCTGTTAATTATTAATGTTTAATCTTTATTTTATTGAATTAATAGTTAGTAAACTAAAATATACTAATGGAATAATAAATATAAACAATAAGAAAACTTTCGTTCCAGGGACAAGTATCCTAAGCTCCAGAACGATCTTGTAACATTCGGCCCAAAATTCTTAATAAGCAACTGCTGTACCAAATGAAAGTACTTTTTTTTTTGAGAATCTCGACTTTAGCAGATATGTTAAAATAACATAAAACAAGAAAGCTCTAATAAAAAGCTTTACTATGTCTTTCCCCTAGGGAAGAACTTTTGACAACAGCAGAGAAGCAACGACAAGTAAATTATATTAAATTATTGCTAATTTTAATAAATAACTTTTCTCAATTTTAAACGAATAAAAAATATATATATTCATATATATATATATATATATCTGAAGAAAATTTTAAATTAAAGTAAGAAAAAAATTTTATAGACCTTAAAAAAACCAATGAATCTGGGTTTAAGTATTCAATTTAAATTATAATTTTAAAACTCATAGCCCGTAGCATGTTTGCTAAACTGTTGAATTCAAAGTTTAGCACGATAATTAAGAAATTGATACACATTCAGTGTTGCCACTGCCAAAATTTTTTCCTTAACGATTTTTTTTTATAAATATGTACATAAATACCTAAAATCATTCAAAACCAACCAATTTTCAAATCCATAAAAAACATGTAAATGTTATTGATATAAAGTTTTTTTTATTTCAGCTCTAATTTATCAGATCGACAATTGTAAATAACAAAATAATAATATAAATTATAAAATGTAACGAAAACAAAAAATTACCTAAAAGCTTATTTAATAATTGCTCAATTCACAATCTGTTGTCATTGTGTCAAGTCGTCGAGTACCAAAATGTTTTTTTTCTTAATAATTTTTATGAAATTAAAACTTTAAATTTATTAAATTATAATTTAGAACAAAATTTAAGGCACTTAAGTAAAAACTCAAAACTTCTATATATAAAAAAAACCGGTCGATTTAGAAACCACTTTTTTTGTATTTACAGAATGTCGTAGGAATGAAGTTATTTGGATTAAAAAATATTTCGATATTTCTATTTTTATTCAACTTTCGTCGGTGTTTAAGTTAAATTTTATTTTTTTTAATTTAATTTACGTATTTTATACAACAAGAAAATTTAACAAAATTTAGCCTATCATCCTACCAAAAACGGCAACACTACACAGACTGGCTTATTTTTTAGATATTTTTTTTTATTTAGTTACTAAATATACTTTTTCAGCATCTGAAGAGTTTTTGGAACCTGCAACGCTGGAAAAATTTTAAAATACAAACTTACTTGCTTTTCAATAATTATCTGTAGTTCGTGAGTTTTAGCAGCGTAATCATTGGCGGCATTAATGGATGATGATTCATTGCTCTCACCATTCAGGGTTAATGAATTCTAAGTAGGTATATGAAATAATATCATTATTTTAAAATTTCTTTAAAATTGTGAGTTGAATAAAAATTACCTTTTCGCTGACCCCGTTTTCTGTGTTGTCTCGTAAGACTTGCATTGCACCGGATTTATATTGTTGAAGCTACAAACAGTAAGTAAGATGAACTTGAGAAACTTTTTATTATTTTTATATTTACCTCTTCTTTGGTTGCATTTAACTCAGCTTCTATAGTATTGTTTCGCTCCAAGGATACGCGTAGGCGTTCTCGAACCTTTTCATCAAGAGCCTTATGATGTTCAAAAAGACTCTTTAATGCTTTTAATACTTCCACCTCGCTGGAAACACCACTTTGAGCAGCTGCCTGTCTTTTAACGACAGTCATGCGTAGGGAACGTTCATGACGCGAAACCAAGCATTCCAGATGCTCTAAAAGAAGCTTTAAAAGAAATTTAAATTAGTGCTTCAAAGAACGCAATGCTACAAAAAAGTTCCTTTTACCCTCGTATTATTGCGTTCTGCCTTAAGTTCACCAATTTCTTCATCACGTTCTAATAATGTCTCTCGGGCCTGTGTAAGCTCTTTGGTCAATGTAGCAAATTCCTATAAAAAATAATTTTGTTAAAAATTTTTAAACTTTTTTTCTATGATAACTTACCTGTGGTAAATTTGCATTAATTTGGCGTTGTAAGCTATCCCTCTCCTTTTCGATTTCGTGAAGTTTTTGTTCCGTTTCACTTAGACGCTCCTGAGCCTCTCTCAAACTATCCATCAACTTATCACGCTCATCGAGCATTGACACCATAAGTTGTTCAAAGTTGGCATCTTCGCCACTGAATTGTGACGATCTTTGGGAGATGCTGTCCTCTGATATAGTGGGCATCACATCGCACATCATGTTCCACATTTTATGTATACCTCATTCAATATGAAAACTGTATACATTGCAATTGCACAAAAATACACAAATCAAATTGTTTCATTAAAATAATTGGCAAATATATTTTGTAAATTACATCTTTTTAAATTCCTAACTAACATGGGCGTAGTTAATGGAAGGAAATCTAAACGCCAACGCCAACCTATATTTTTTACATGATTAGTACATATCAAAACCACCACCAACAACAACAACACTGTAAATTTGTAAGATCAATATCCTATTTTACTTGAAAATTAACGTTGGAATAGAATACTATTTTGATTAAATCTTCGGTCTTTTTAAAATATTCCTTTATTTAGGCATATTTTATTGTGATAAATATAGCTTTTAGCAAAAAATTAAGTTGACATATGATGCTCCAACACACACAAAAAGACCTGACTCCTCTGCTTCTTTTAAATTCATTTTTTTCTAATTCTCTGATTACTTTTTCATTCTCCAAATGTCTACACTACGTTTTGCACATTGACACTTTTTAGTAAATATTTCTAGTAAAACTTACATATATTTACTCGCAGTTGATAACAATGCATTCAGTAATGATATCAACACATTTTCTTTAGAATTTGCAAATTTTTTCTTAAAAAACAATAAAAATTGTTAACAAAATCTTACTAATGTTGCCCGGTCGCCATATTTTACAAAACTTTTTCTTCAAAGCAGAGATGAAAAAGTAAGGTGCAGTTTTTGATACTATTTGCTTTTGAAACAAAAAAGTAACTCTGCTTTTATTTACGAATGATTCAAAAGAAAATAAAAATTTGTGACAACTTAAAACATTAGTAGGGGATAATGCAGTGTCACATTTGGGACTATTGGCCATAAATATTTTTAGAACAATACCTATCTTAACATCAACACTCAAAAGAGAGATTAACATTTACACTAGCTGGTATTATATAACTTTTGTATATTATTCTTAATTTAACCCTCCGATGTTCGGTGACTTATGATACGTTAAGTGCATCATAAGGGTCTGGCCAGACCCATAAAAATAATGTTAGAAATAAAGTTTTACATATAATTTTATTTATTTATTTAAGTGCTTTAATATGCATTACAAAGAGCAATTGGGTTTGCAATTATGTAATTGCATGGAATGTTCACTGAGACATATTTTACGAGTACATTTGCTGCAGTTATAACGTGCTGCCTCCGTCAGCAGTTTTATTGTTTACATCAAACGATCAAACAATTTACATGCAAAGCTCATATGGGTCTGCGCAGACCCATGTGAGCTTAATTAACGAAAGTACCTTACAATAATTTTTTTGTACAACAAATATGCTAAAAATTAAAATTTTACTACTTCACTGTGTAAATCACTCTATATTTTAGGAAGTCATGGACTAAGAAGCCCCAGCTTAAAAAAAGAACTACAGACATTTAAAGGTCGAATGGGTCTGGCCAGACCCATATGAACATCGGAGGGTTAAAATCTTAAAATTTTAGTTAAGTTTATAAAGGTTATTATAAGCAATTATTTGTAAGGAGAGCACCAAAAGTAAAATATTGACGAAGCTTAGTGTATATTCTGGACCACTTCATTCTCCTTCTTCGCCATTCATCAAATCTAAGATATTGTTATCAGTTGCAAATTTTATCCCATTAAACGAATTGTTTTGGAGATTAAGAATACGAGAAATGAACAATTTTTTCATACATATAGTATATAGTATCTAAATTTTACTGTTCGAAAAATAACAAAAGTATTTTTATTGATTTTGGAAACTTGCATAAAAATAGCGTCCTTTTTTAATTGAAATAGACCCATTGGCATCCCTACCGCAGTCGTGTAAAAATTCATTTAACGTTTTTTTTACAGACACATATTTTATTAAAAAATCGCTGAGTAGCAATCACTGGTTTAGGGCAATTGTTTGACATACAAAAAATTTGGAAAAATCGAAATCAGTGTAATTTTTGCAAAACTTTTTCCGAAAAGCCGAAAAATATTAAAATAATTTAATAAAAAAATGGGGTAATTAGCATTTAACTTAAAAAAAGACATTCTTTGAAATAAAAATGTGATTATTTTTTAAAATGAACAGAGAAATATTTTGTTGAAATAGTGACGGGAAGTAGTTTGCTGGCCAAAAAAAAAAAAAGCCAAATTATGTAGAAAAACAACCCAAGTAAATTAATATTGAGACAGATGCAGCTGCTTGAATTCCGTATTTTTATAAAAAAGAATAATAATTATTTTAAAATAAGAATAAATTTTCGAGACATTGCAAAGAAAAATGCATATTTAGAAAATCAAAGATTTTATATACTGTCCAGAGAATTATAAAATAGAGAACATAAAGAACACAATTGTTTTTGTTATTTGAGTAGGAAGACAAACAATCATTAATGTAGAAAAATTTATGTGTAATGAGTATTAATATTTAATGTGATTATAATGTGTGGTTTTCTTTTTATATTTTCTTGAAGCGAACAACCAATATTTACTTGCCAGGCTCATGTCTTCCATATTGATCCGAAGACTAAACGCACCTGGATAACAGCCAGTATGAAAGCAGTTAATGTCAGTTTCTTCTACGATTCATCACGCAATTTGTACCGCATCATAAGTGTTGAGGGTACCAAGGCGGTGATTAATTCTACCATTACTCCCAATATGACATTTACACAGACTTCCCAAAAGTTTGGCCAGTGGAGCGATGTACGAGCAAATACAGTATATGGATTAGGATTTTCATCTGAAGCAGAGTTAACAAAGGTAACTTAATTATTCAATGGAAATCTTAATAATAAATTATGAAAACGCCTTTTTAGTTTGTTGAAAAATTTCAAGAAGTGAAAGAAGCAACAAAAAATGCCTTGAAATCGGCAAACGGTAATATTTATAGTACTGTTATCATTAGGCTCAATAATGTTACAGAAAACTTTGCAGGTTCTGCTGCAGTGACGCCAACTACGTCAGCCAACACTTCACCTATAAGTTCAAGAACCGCAGCAATGCAACAAAATGACAATGCCGCTATAGTTGATCCTCATACTGTGGAACCGCCCAATATGTCAAACACTAATACTCAAAATGCTAATCCTGATAGTCCATCACATAAACTTTTAACAACTGCAGCTGAAATTAAGCAAGAACATGTAACAGCTCCTTCTCCAGCACCAATGGTTAATGTTAGCTCTGGCGGAGGTAGTGGGGGCAGTGTGGTTGGCATGCATACTGGCAGTGGCCCCCCAACTAGTGAACAACAACTAAAGTATGAGAATGAACGACTGAAGATGGCCCTAGCTCAAAGGTTGTAACAAACAGAAGAGTTTAAAACTTAAACCTAATTTTTCTCTAATTTGTTTACAGTTGTTCTAATGCCAAAAAATGGGAAATCGAATTAGCCACCCTCAAAAATAATAATCTTCGTTTGACTAGTGCACTGCAGGTTAAATATTGACAATTTATTCAATACTCTTTCGTTTTTTAATAGGTTTTGTTTGTAGGAGTCTACGGCTAATGTTGATGAATGGAAACGTCAGTTACACACCTATAAAGAGGAAAATATACGTCTTAAACGTGAAATCGAACTAATACGTGCTGGAGCTCCAGTACCAGCTTCTGTAGGAGGATCAGTTAATAGTGAATTGGTTGAAGAATTAAGACGTGAACTGGCCGTTCTGAAAGCACGAAATGAATCTTTACAAAATGAGCTTGTAGGCCAAGAGTTAGAGTTAAAAGCAGCCAATATGAATTTAAAAGAAAAATGCATTAATGATCAAGCGGTAGGTTTGAAAAATATCTATCTAATTGTGAAACTTTGATTAGCTGTATTTTTAAACTATACAACTAACTTTAATATTTTTTTTTAGATGGCAAAAATAAGCGAATTAAATGTATTATTTGCTAAACATCTATCTGAATTGCTGGCTGTGCAAAAAGATATGGAAAATGTTATACATCCCAGCAAAAGTACTTGAGATACAGAGACTATAAATTATTACAAAAAGGTACGAAAGTGACGAAATGAATTTAAATGATTTTTTTTCTTTTATGTTTCTTTTCTTGTTTTTAGATTTCTGAAGAAAATGCGGCTTCACTGAGAAATTTCTTACAGCCCAGTTTAGGTTTACCATGTGCAGTGGATACCGAAAGTACACTTTCTAATGTCACCTCTATACAATCCCAGTTACAATCATTGTATGAAACATGTTATGATCCTTTGAAAATGTATCATCATCAGAGTCTTCAATCAACTAATATTAGCAGTGATAAATCATCCCACTTACAAAAGGCATTAAATAAACATACACAACTACTACAAGAGCTAAAACTTCAAAACAAGTTTAAATCTAATACATCTCAAACTAATAATCCTGCCACTTATGTGGTCTCACCAACCAAAATTGTAACCGAAGGTGGTGCTGCAGCAGCAGGCGGTGGTTCGGGTAAAACTGCAACTATATTGGTTTCAAAATCAAAAACCAAAACTGGTTTACCTTTACTACTCAAAAATTCCATTAACAATTAGTCTAGTTTATAAATACACATTATTATTATGATTATTTATTTCCTACACTACTTATACAAAGTGATAGAGTTGGTTATCCAAATATGAAAAAACAATTAAGAATCGAATTAAAAACGAGCCCAGTGCAAGCCAAGCTTTTCTACGAACACGTCGTCGCACACAATATTATTTACTTTACCTTAATTTACGTGAAATTTGTCACACATTTATTTTGATACACATACTCACTCATATATATTATTTATTGAATTTAGTGTTTTAGTGCAATATTTTCTCTACTTTGTTGTTTTTTTTTTTAACCAATTTAATAGTTGTAAGAAAATGTTTTCAAAATAGTATTTCTAATATCGTTTATTCTAATTGATATTTTGTCAAACAATGCAGCGTTTCTATTAGCTTTCGAATATTTATTTTAACGAATCTTTTGTATATTTTAAGAATTGTATATCTTTTTCATGCAAGCAAACTTGTAGATTTCTAATAAAAAATTATTTAATGTTTGTTATAAAAAAATGAAATATTAATAAAAAAAATCAAAGAATTTGCTATTATTTAGAAAATCAAGTTCTCTTTTTATTTTTTTTTTAAAGATGTCGGAAAAAACACATACCAAACACAATTTTCATAATCATTTAGATAATAATTAAAATAAAAATAGTAATAAAAAATATTGATAAATGTTACCACAAACAAATAAAAATCATATTTAATAACAATAATAAACTAAAAAATAATACGAAATAGTAGTAATATATATATAAAAATAATATATGCAGAATCGTTTATAGTTTTAGCAAAACTATAACAGATAAAAGGCATAAATATAATTACACAAAACTACATATTAATAATAATAAAAAAAAATAATAATTTATAATTAATAAAACAAAATATAAGGAATATTTATACTTGTAGTAATCTATTTTAAAAGTAACGGAATAAAACTGTTAAGTTTTTATTTATACTAAAAGAGAAAAACAAAAAAGAAAATTTAAGTCCTACAAATACCACCCTTTAGTTACGGTCAGGTTAGTTAGTAGTATTTGACTAAAAAGTTGTAACCACTAAATTATGGAAAAAACATTTTTCACTTTCTGAAATACTTATTAAGAAATTCAGGATCCTATTGATTAAAAAAGATAAAGATGCATGACAAAAAAGTTTAAATAAATATCTGTAAAAGAGTGGTTCTGCTAATTAGGTCAAATACTTGACTAATTTGACCGCACTTTCAAACAAATTATCACCCCAACTGAAGGTAATAGCATAAGGATCCTCAACTCTATAAAAGCAAGCATTTCCAAATAACCCATTAATTCCTATTAATCCTTCATTTCCTACAACTGACTCATAATTAATCCTAGTATGAATTACAACAGCAGCACCAAGGATTTTTTCCTTTTTCACTTTATTTTTTTTTCTGAATTCATGTAAAATTTAATTTAATAAATTACGTACGCATTAAGCATTCAATCAATTATAAAAACCCACAAAGATTTTCATTGTATTATTATTTGCTTCTTATTTTAAAAAATAAAACTATTATTATTATTATTTATATTATAACAAATGTATTATTTATTTGAAATCGAATTTGGTTTTTTAATCATACGAATAGGGACTTACTTAATTCATCTATGGATTCCATAGTCCAAGTAGTATTGTCGTGAGGTGCCATAAAGTTAATGAGTTTGTTGTGAACAATATAACTAAAATGAAATTTATAAAAAATAAATATTTAATGACTATAATAAAACAAAGCCTTAGATATATCATACCGCAATTTTCGGCCTTTAGTTGCTCTAGTGTCAACTTTCTTTTTCATTTTCTGTCGAAGTTTTTGCAATTCCAAAAATTGTTTTGTAACTTCATTCATGTTGCTTGTGGTATTTGCTTTGTATTCAATTAATTCTCTTAATTGTTGATGATAGAAATCACTGTCGTCATATATATTTGGATTTCGTTTATTTTCCACCGTTGTCGTCTCATTTTGTGTGACATTTTTCAATAGCTGAGACTTTTCTATAAGCAGCGATTTATTAATTAAAGAGTTTTCTATTTTCTTGATTATATCATATTCTTCATTCAAAGTCTTCTTTTTGCTGTCGTTATTAGGTTTTAAAAGCTTGGTGCGGTCATCCCATTTAAGTAAGATATCGTTGCGGTAGGGCCGAAATTGTTCAAAGTCTTCTTGTAAATGCTGGCCGACTTTTTTAAGTGGTGGTTCTTCAGAGTTATGTTCAGCGAAAGGTGAGGGTCTTTTAGGGGAAGATTTGGTGGCATTTGCCAGCTCTGAGAACTGTAAGCTAAGATTGTTTTTTAAGGATAAAAGATTTTGTAATAATGTAAAAGTTTGATTGCACGTTCTTTTCTTAATCTCATTGTATTCATTATTATTTTCCTGTAGATCTTGTAGTTCTTGCGCGGAAGGTAGCTGATTTGTTTTGTTTAAAAGTTTTTGTAAATTAATACGCAGCTCTAGAAGACGTTCCCAAATACGTAACTGATTTTGCACACAATAACCTTTTTGTAATTCGGCTTCATGATTTACTCTGCTTATAACTTCGGTATCTTCTTCCTCATCCTCAGATGTGAGTTCGCTATCATCATCATAGTCCTCCTCTTTAGAAACTTCATTCTCATCTTCAGCACTGACTTTGCTATTAACACTATCATCATCATCATCTGATTCAAAAGTTTGATCTTTTTCTGCTTTCGTCAGTTTTTCACAGCTATTATCTTTGCCCTCGTCCTCTGAAGACTCTGATTTTTCATAATACATATCCTCCTCTTCACTTTGATCGCTTTCAAAATCCTTTCTGGATGCAATTTCTCCTTTATATTTAGCATTTTGTTCTGATAGTAGTTTAACATTACGTTTTCTAAATTCCGTTGAACCAGCTTGTGGTATTTCGTATTCATCCTCGTCGTATTCTATTACTCGAGCCGCTGTTAATTCATCTGCAGATTCGATTTCACTGCCACTTTTATCAGATTGCAAAATAGTTTCAGCAACCTTTTCTGCTAAAGTTTTCTTCTGTTTCTTTTCTCTTTTTAGCATTTTAATTGATAAATATAATTAGAAAACAGATTGCCACAATAAATATGAACTGCAAGAAAATATAACAGCCGCAGAAGTAAACAACAGATGATGAGTTTGACAGCACACGTGCTACAGAAAATGTGGCCAGATTTTTAATTTTATATTTATTAAAGATGTTATCGATAGACGTAAATAAGGCAACTTTAAACTGTTAAAATGGTGAATTTTTTAATATTAAAGCATAATTCACCTTTAACATTTAACAGTTCTTAAATGATGAAAAAGAGTGGTGGTATTCTCATGAAAATGTTCAAGATAAAATATGAATTAAATAACTAGATAGTAAATAACTATTTAAGAATTTTTCCAGTCAAGCTTAAGTAACGATTTTTACCGTTTTTATTTATGGCGATTTGTATTGTATTATACACGTTGCGTTTTGTATTATTAGTTAAATTTTTGCATTCATTCTTTCAAATGCATTATAATATCGTTTCTAATGCCAGCGCTAATGTTAAAAAAAATCCCCTTCAATAATACTGTTTTACTATTTTTTATACTATACATCTTCTGAAGTGAAAATTTCAACAATATCTAACTCGATTTATCACAACTCAATAATTTTTTATTCGAATACATCAATTGCTTAATGAAGTATCTTTCGCAAACAATATTTGACTGTGGATGGAAATTTTAGGAGAAATATGCTCCGAAAAATAAAAATTAACAGTTAGGTGATAAAAATAATGTAAAAAAAAATTTATTTGTATTCACCCTACACAATACATTTTAATTAATTCATTTAACATTGCTAAGGCAGAAATTTATAAAGCAGGACTCCACATAGTTTTTAATATAAAATTATTGTTGAAATTAACTTTGTTTTTGTTGATTTTAATTTTATTTATTTGGTTCGCTTTAAGGACTTTTAATTTGCAATGTCATGATAAAAATCATTTTTGTTTACAAATTAAATAAAATATGCATTTCGCGCAGAGGTACAATGTACATACATATGTAAATATTCATAAAAAACAAAAAAACAACTTTTAATAAAGAACAATCAGGACATGTCTTTCATATACATGTTGATATTTTTCTTTGATACGCGACTTTTAATAAATGGCTGGACACTCATTAATTTTAACAAATGTAAATAATTATGACAACAAAACGTATATACTTATGTATGTAAGTATATAATTATGTAGGCATGCGAGCATTTATATACATACATATGTACATATATACCTAAGTATAAAAAAATAATAATTTCAACTACTGTTGATTTCAATTTACATTGAATTTGCTAAACAAGGGGTGGGACAATAATTTCTGTGCCGTCCTTACCACCCTCTTGCAAGCTAGATACTAGCTCTTAGGCAGTTTCTAAAGGAATGTTATATCTAAACTAGAAAAATAGAATTCTGTTGTTTATTCCAAGTGGAATGATAATGTTTAGAATTATTGAAACGTCAATATTTGAACAACAAAATGTTGTGTTAAATGTGGAAAACATCTGGGACACCAGATGTTTTTAATAATCTTTATTTTGATCTTTGTATTATAATTCTAAAAAAGAAACCGACGTATCTATAACGACTTAAAAGTTTGGCTAAAAGAATCAAATTGCATTAACTACTGTGACACCCTTTAATTTTCACATCTGAATTTTATACTTGTTATTATTGCGGACTTAAGGCCAGGATTCACTATCATACACAATCGTACGATTTAATCAAACAAAAATCTGATAGAATTCTGTCCTACTTTAAAAATCGTTCCAAAATGGAATCGTATGTGCCACACTATTATACAAAAAAGATGCAAAAACATATGGTTTTAATATTTTGTTGTTTTTTCTCCTCATCATCTTAAAAAATCAACCCTGATAGCATAGAGAAAAATATTTTATGAATTATTTCAAAAGATTAAAAAATCGTACAGATCTGTCAAAAACTCTGTCACACACATACAATTTTAATCCACACTATCAGACTTTTTGGGCACACATGCTATTTTTGACAGATCATACGACTAAGTATGATAGTGAATCCTGGCCTTTAGCAATACAGCTTCTTGTAAATTTAAACCGTCTGTTTACAACTGTTCAACAGTTTGGTCATATACATCAAATTAAATCAACCAATGTAACACCCTTTAAAATATAATTTTAAATATTTATACTTCTTATTATACTAGACAAAGTAGTGGATATTTTTTTTAAACTAACAAGCAATTGCATATAACGGTTTAGAACATAGGTTCATATAGGTCATATGACATCAATTATGGAAACACCCTTCAATTCCTAAATTCAAACTCTATACTTGTTCTTTTAACGGACTTAGCTGCCTGTCTATAACTGTTTAAAATTTTGGCCACTTACATCAAATTAGATCAACTATTGGAACACCCTTTAATTTCCAATTTCCAATTTCAAACTTTTTACTTGTTGTTATAGCGGACTTAGCAATACAGATTCTTTGCAAATATCAACCGCCTGTCTACAACTGTTAAATAATGTGGCCATTTATATCAAATTGAATTAACAATTGGGGCGCCTTTACGAGTAATTTTTAATTTTGAAAACTTATAATTGTTATTGATCGGCATTTTGTCCAATTTTCGAGCGTTTGTCTTTAATTTTTAGATTTATTTTTCTATTACTTTTTGCTATTGGGAGCTATAGTTATACATAGTTTTTGAAATTTTAGTATGATGCCCTTGTATTATGGAATGTATGTTTTATGGAAACACCCTTTAATTTTTAAAATAATGTTTTTAAAACGGGACCAATCTGTAAGCTATACCTTTTAAATAAAGTTCTTAGTTCTGCAGGCACAAACATTAAAAAATCAACATTCACACGAATTGATAACCTCCTTCTTTTTATACCCTTCACCCAAGAAGTAAAAAAAAGGTATATTTAAGTTTGCCATTCCGTGTGTAATTTCTACAATATCCATATCCGACCCCATTGAGTATATATATTCTGCTTTCTTATACATAGTGAACTCGATTAAGCGATGTCTGTCTCTCCGTCCATGTTAGTGTTGCCTCCGCAAACTTGATTTCACAAAAAAAAAAAAAAAATTAAATATGTTAATCGCTCAGATATAGTGTCGAAAGAGGTGCTATTGGAAATCAGCAAGATCTGTCCATGTCCTTCTAGGCATCAGGCAAAACATCATGCCTAACTCT
Source organism: Gymnosoma rotundatum (assembly GCA_916610165.2). NCBI lineage: Eukaryota > Metazoa > Arthropoda > Insecta > Diptera > Tachinidae > Gymnosoma > Gymnosoma rotundatum. The sequence goes on from OU744337.1 coordinate 1,862,250, forward strand.
AATTCTTTCATGTCATTTAGAAAATAAAGTAACTCCAAAATATATGGGGCGATAGAGAATTAAAAAATAAGAAAAAAAAACATCAAGTTAAAAAATTGGCGCTCGCCCATATTTTTCGAGTTATGAGTCTCTGAAATTTAGATATTTTTTAAAATGTCATTTTATGTGAATTAATCAAAACCAACATTTTTTCTATTTTTTAATTCTCTGTCACCCGAATATTTGCTTTTTTTATTGGAGTTATTTTACTAAAGTAGATTTATGTACATAGATGGTGAAGGATATATAAGAATCGGCATAGCCGAATATAGCACTCTTGCTTGTTTTGAAGTCGGTTAAAAATGTATAAGATTTATTTTATTATTTATAAAAGTTATTAAATTTTTTTTATCTTAAAATATTTTCAACTACTGACTTGAAGCAGCAAGGATTTAACTCCTTCAAAACTCTGCTAATATACAATATGAAATTACTTTGAACAATTATAGCTGTTTTCGTGTTTTTATGAGACACCAGGCAGGATAAAAATTGATTATTGTAAATGTTTTCATGGTCTATTGCAAAAAATATTCAAGTTTAGTAGCGAAAGTGTTTTTCCAAAGTAAACATTAATAAATAAAAGGAAATTTAACAAATAATCACTTTAAAAAGACGAAAATATTTAAACGACAACGCAAAATATTTATTTGAAAATAACACAATGACTTTATTTAAGTTAATAGAAATAAAAAATATAATTGCAAAATTATATGCACAAACATTTGTTTATACATAAATAAGTAAGATGATGTAGGTCTCATAATTGTCTACAAACCCTCAAAAAAATAAAAAAAAAAAAAGAATAAAAAAAAACATTGATAAGAAGATTTTCAATAATAAAATTGTTTAAGAAATAAATGCTTATCGTGTACATAAATAAGTTCTTTAAAGAATCATTTCGAATATTAACTCTAACAAATAATCAAATTTTATACAATAAAGCTTTCGGAAATATTTATACAGAACACAAGTTTCGAGTGGCCTAGAAGGAAATACCCATCAGTAAATATTCTTCATAACTGGTTTGGAAAAACTTTTGTAACCTTTAATCGGTAAAAGAATGACTTGTTGCAAAACGTCCTTCTCAAAAAAAAAAAACTTGTAATTTGGAAAAATGTAACTAACAGTAGTTTTGGATTACACTCGACAGTGTGTACAGATCTGAAAAAATCATGCTACTAAGTCTTGGCAAAAAATGTGTTAAGAAGTGCAAAATTTTTTTTTTTTGTAATTGAATATAAAACTTGAGTGCTAAGATTTAGTTTTAATTAAAAAAAAAATAAATAAATAAATTATGATTTCAAACTGCTCAGAATTTTGCCATTTAACTAATTTTTCGTTAATTTTTTTGTGTAATTTCTCGAAACATATAAAACACTTTTTAATAATCAATTTACCATTTGAATAATATTTTAGCTGCTGTCGAGCAATAAGTAATCTTCTTCATCATAACAAATGCAACATGCTTCCTTCCTTAGTTTCAACCTATAAATATATGTTTATTTATGAATATTATAGAAATATTTTATCTTTTACAAAAATAAATTTTATTTTGTTTAAAAACACTATTTCAACAAAGTTCAATTTTCGTTATGAAAAATAAATTATAAACTCTTGTGATATGGCATTCGCATTTATGTATGTATGTGTTTAAGCAAGTTTTAAGCGTTTAAGTGCAAAACAAGACGTGTTTGAGATTTTTCTCCATAAATTTACTTCTCCTGCAAAATATTTTTAATTGACATGTTTTTGATTAAAACAATTTGCAAAACATTTAAATTCAGGATTCACATATACTCACGAAGTGCGTTTAGTTTTTTTTGTATTTTGGCTCTTCACTAAATAGGATTTTTATTGGCGGCAAATCAAAAATTCAGCGTCGTGTCAAAAAGCGTAAACAAAGGAAATGCGTGTAAATATAATTTTTATAGACATTAATTTGCAATTCGAAAAATGAATTTAATTATTAAATTTTATTTTTGCTCAATGGAAAGTGATTTAAATGTTGTGAGCCTAATAATTTCCAAGCTGCTTTGCAAAATTCTAGCAAACGTGCGCAAACTCTTTGATTTCTCTAGGATCCACCGTGGAGGAGAATACCAACTCTTTTTTGGCTGTAATATTGTTAACCGAAATTGCGTTTGTTATTTTTGCAAACATCTCAGCTTGTTGCAAAGTACTTGAAATGTTTGTCGATTTATCCGAAAATAATTTTTAATACATTTTTCTCTTAGCAATTTGGCAAATCTAATTCCCAAAATGAGTTTGTGCGGTCCTAAGAATAATAAAATTATTTTTTCTAATAATAGTAACTATCAGAGATATTATTGATTTCCACAATAAGAATGCACTGCCAACATCAATAAAATTCCCTCTTGCTCTATTCTCTTATCCATTACATTTTTATTTAAGGCACAACGTCCCCAATTTAAGGCTTTTATCACTTTTCTGGAAATTAAAAATCAATTCAAAACTTTATTTTTGCTTTAATACGTAACAAAGATTAATAAACATATTACCTATGTCACGAATTTTAAATTGATTTTTTTTGATAAAAATAACTCTTATTTCTTGATTTTTTTGATAAAAGTTATAAGAGTTACGGTCCTTGTTGTAAACACACAAGTCTGAACGGTATATAATGCTAGGAACACAACTCGGGCAAACGACGAATTTCGTCCAACACGACGAATACGTCGTTAAAAATTCGTTGTGTAAATTCTTCGCATGAAACACTATCACGACGAAAAAACACAGCTGTATAATTTTTCAAGTTGTTTACTTTTTGTGAGCTGCTAAGGTGACCATAAAAAATAATAATATTTGAAAAGTTAAACATTAACAAAAACACAACTAAAAATATATTATGCCAATAATATGTACACTTATTATAAATGTTGCTAAATAAAAAGAAATAAATTTTTTAAGTAAAATAACTTTATAAACTAAAATACTTCGAAACTGAAGTTAAACATGGTCACATTGTATTGATTTGTTCGTCGTGTGCCGGCACAAGAAACAGACGAATTTCGTCTGATGTCATGATTGTGTTAATTTTCAAATACACAAATCTGTTTTAATTTTTAAGAATTTTTATCGACCAAAAATTCGTCGTTCGTCCCAGTTGTGTTCGTGGCATAAGACTAGACGTTAAACTTTTTGGTTTTAAGCAGGTTTTAAAAAAAGTCATACGCATGTGACGATTAATGATGTGGTTACGCAACTAGAGTTCAATATTACTAGAGCACTCTACCCAATTTTTAAAAATATAGCTTCAGAAAGTAGAGTATCAAATTATCGTACAATACGAAAAATCTTTTACGGAATTGAACATATTTCTAGACCAAGTTTTAAATTTTTCGCTTTCAAGGGTTGTAAATAATAAAACTAAATATTAAACTAAATTTTCTTTATACTAAAGTTTAATAATTTTCAACACTGGAATAATTTAAATCAGACATTGTTGTTTATTATCATCAAAAATGAGCTAAGCGTAACAAAATTTCTTATTTCCCCCAAGGCTTCAGATTAGCGACCTTTGAGTTTGAATTGTTTTGGTTAATAATTATATATTTTTTATAAGTAAAGTTTTTAATATGCGGGCGGTGTTTGTTACACTCAATATATACTACCGCCAGAAATAATAAAATCTATGTCAAAATCATCGGCAATCTCGTTCGGTTGTTTTTTTTTTATGTCGGCTGTATCTGGCTTATCAGTTTTTGATTTCAAAATAAGTAAAAAATATAAAAAAACAAAGCCTTTATATGAACAAAAATAACAGCAGTATTATCAAATTAAAAATCCATCTAAGGAGGATTTTTCAGTTTCATCTCGGCAGTCTTAAAAATAACGTGAAAATAAAGTATCAAGTTATTTAAAAAGTTAATAAAAAAATAATTAACAGTAAATTTAAAAACGAACAAAGTACTTATAAATATTTACATAATTTGCTTTAATAAAATTAATAAACAATAATATTTATAAAATTTGAAAGAGCCGAGAGAGATCAATATTATTTCACAAATAATTTAAATTTATTTGTACACAGTTCAATATTTGTTTATAAAAAAATAATAAAAAAAAATTGTTTTCAGTAAAAGTGATAATGCACAAGAATATAAATAATAAATATAAATATGCCAAAATAATATAAAAGCATTTCCCTCCCATTTCTTCTTTAAATTGAGCTATTTAAAGTATCAAGTAATGAGATAAATTTTTAAATTTAATATTTTTTCTTAGACCCGATACTCCAAATTACATAAAATGAAAACTTAACTTAATTTCTTTTGGAATATTATAGCTTCAATAAAAATAAAAAATCTTCCCATTATTAATGGAACACGATATCATTCATGTGACTGTTGAGGCTGGCTTTTTAGTGGTTTATCCTGTCAGTCTTATTTTTCACTTTGTTGGCAATTTTTACTTGTGTCTCACGAATGACGATTAGTATTAAGGCCGTAGATCGCAGCTGGATTATTTGCTTACCATCGGCATTTAATGGCACTGCACAACAGAAACGTCTGAAGGTGCCAAATCGCAGTTCGTAGGCGATGAAAACAGCTGATAACATGATAAACGAACTTACCCCGCAAAATATTGTTACGTTTTTCCCTTTTTAGACAAACGTACGGATTCTTTTGATTACAAATACCACTGTGGCTCATTATAAATTCTGTGTTCTTACTTTATTTGGCTATACTTCTTGATTCTATGGTATTGTGAATCCTATGGTCTCGTATTTACTAAACATGCGTCATTAAAAACGCAGCCATTCACGCTACTCTATTGTCTTACTCCGGCGAAACATGAACTACTTGATGCCTAAGCCATCCACAGACAACTCCACTACGCCTGCTATATATACACTGTTGTTATGCTGTTACACTTCGCTGCGCTAACCGCTACCGTTCTTATCTTTTACCTACTCTTTACTCTTATAATTAATTAGACGTCTCCACTTAATTGTCTGCCATGGCTTCACACAATAATTGTCTTTTGCTTCTCAGGAGGTTTGTACTGCTGCTTCTTAATTTTTAATTGCAGTATAACAATTATTATTTTTCGTTGTACGCATGTCCGATGGTGGGCTTGAACTCACAATCTTCTGTTTTACAGCAAGCACCTCTACCAACGCAGCCATTGAGGTTGCTTAGCTTTTGTTAGCTAATTGTGGTATTATTCTATACACACACCATTGGTGGAAGTAACTTGTTCACCACGCTCATACGGACAACAACAACAGGGGTTGCCAGATCTTATTTTCGTAACAATATTGCTTAATGAGCTGTGCGAGATGGTGCATCATGTCTTCTATTCCGTTTCAGGCAATAAAAAATTTGTAATCATGGTTCTGTAGCGATCTACGTTGACAGAAAAGAAATTTCCAGCTGCATTTCCGAAAAAAATGGGACAATAATACCATTATTACAAAATTCACATTAAACTGACCTTCGGCAGTTTCGAAAAAGTTGTTTGCTGTTATAACAGCCAAGATGAAAATGCACCTCGTCAGGAAAGAGGACTTTCGATGTTCGATTAGGACTTCTCAAACTGAGGAGCTTTAGAGACTTGATGGTGCGTGAAATGACGAGTTGCTGTCGATACGCACTGTACGATAACTGCGACCAAGAATGATGTCCATTAGCAAGCCAGTCTTACGAACTTTTTTCACAAACTTGCGTAAATCACTCGCAGTTTAGCCAGCAAAACTCTCATTTTGGTATTAAGTTTGCAATTTGCAATAGAAAGTATGGCACTAAATGAACGTCAATATTTTCTCCTAAAAAATATCTATCAGTAGTAAAATCCCATATGATTTAAAAAGATACTTGAACTTTATAGCAACTTCGATGCACTTGAATTATCAGCTGACAGAGATTCCAATTTAAAAATATGATGATTAAAGGCTGTGTCTGAAAGAGGTTCATCAATATGTTGCATTAGACTAAGGGCGGACACATCCTGACTGCGGATAAATTTTAAAACTTTAGACAAAAAATTACACGACAATTGGTTTTTATGCATCAAATTTAGAATAGAAGAAACTCCTTACGCACTTGATATAAATTAAAAAAGCAACCGAAATAAAAATATTTTTATCGCAAAAGTTTTGATCGCTTCTGTATTGATGGAAAATCATAGTGATGTCGAAGATTAAAAATAAAATTTACAGCTATAAATTTACATTTAAAATTATATTTAGTTTTACATTTCCTTTACCGAAATAAACTCAAAATACGAAAACTGAAAGAAATAAACTATTTAAACAAAATAAAATATAAATAATTTAAACAATAAACAAAAAGTTAACACCGACAACATTTAATCGATATCAATAATAGTGCGTGTAAATGAATTTTAAAATTTAACTGAAAACATTTACAAATTCTTATAAATTATACGAAACAGGTGTTAAATAAAAAGGAAAACAAACGGGGAAATATGACGGGAAAATAGCACAATAAATTTAAAGTTTAATTTATATTATTTAATATTCCCATGTTTTTAATATTTAATTAAAAACGAGCTTATATTATTGTACATTTTAAACAATTGCAAAGTACAATCAAACAAAGAAACATCAACAATAGATTTATACATTCTTAGTGATAATTTAATGAGAAGTTTTGTTGTTTAATTATTATTTTACTTTGGCATCGTTAGTTTTTTATTTAACGTGCATGTAATAGTGTGTGACAATATATTTATGCATTTATTATTTGTATTTTTACTACAGATTTACACAACACTGTGCTCTTTTTTTTTTTATCGGTTGGCGCGTTTTAAAATAATTAGCAAAGGAACGAAATAAACATATTAAATGTGTTTCTTTATTTTGTTATAATAATATTGTAGACAATAACGAAGGCAAACAAATATCTACTTTTTTAAATTAACTACCAAACATTAAAAATTTAAATTGGTCAAAATGGCGGAACCAGAAATAAATGAGAAAATCTATGACCATCGTGTTTTAACCGACTGGTCAAATGTCAACAACAACACAAACGGCACAATGCATTATTCCAAGGATATGATATTTAATGATGGCCATCGCTTATCAATAACAGTTTATAGGTAGGTTTTTATCTAAATTGTTTTTAAAAGTTTGTGCTCTTTTCGGTACCCCAAAACCTTAAATTTATTTTTGAATTTGGGCCAATTTTTTGTTAAGAAAATTAAATAATTAATTAAAAAATGATTTAATAAAAGGTTGATCTTTACAATAACCTCGCAACGAACACTTAAAAAACTGGAAAGTAAAATATCGAAATTTTTGTAAAAACCAAAATTATTTTTTAAAATCATAATTCTTTAGAAATTAACTGTCAATTTCGATATGCAGGTTTGTGAAAAAATAGTAAAAGCAAAGGATGACAAAGAACAAACGTATGGATTCTTTTGATTGCAAATACCACTGTGGCTAAATTCTGTATTCTTACTTTATGGCTTTCTCTGGCTATACGTCTTGATCCTACCGGTCTTGTGAACCCTTGGTCTCGTATTTACTAAACATCTACGCTACACTACTGTGTTACTGAGGCGAGACATGAACTACTCGATGCCTTGTTTAGTAACCTTTACCATTCACAGACATCTCCACTACTCCTTTTATCCAAGCCAGGTATCCCCTTTAATCCAAAAGCCACAACACACGTCTGCCATACACTGTTGTTATGCTGTTACACTTCCCTGTGCTAACCGCTACCGTTCTTACTTTTTGTTACAAAGGGCTTCTTGACAATTACCCTGCAAAAAATTTTTAAAAAGGCAATCGAGTGTGGAATTAAGCATTTTTGGCAGAAGTACTTCCCAACTAGATTGCAAACTTAATGATTTTAACAAAGCATGAGACTTTTATAATCAATTACTGAGAATCGATTACATTTATTACTGTTGGAAATAATGAGTACCATTAGTACGGTAGTCTCTTTTAACATAAAGAACTAGTTCCATTACTACTTCCTTTTTTAGAAACTAATGTAATGTGTTTTGTAAGCGAGTAACAAAATATGGCAATCACAAAAAAAGTAAGTCATTATATGGCAAGTACTTTTTAAGGTAATGTCTAATTTTTTGCTGGGTATCTGTTACTCTTTTATTTAAATTAGACGTCTCCACTAAATTATCTGCCATGGCTTGACACAGTAATTGCCTTTTTCCTCTCGGGAGGTTTGTACTGCTGTTTATTAATTCTTAATTGCATTATAACAATTTTCATTTTGCGTTGTGCGCATGTCCGACGGTGGGGATCGAACCCACAATCTTCTGTTTTACAGCAAGCACCTTTACCAACGCAACCATTGAGGTTGCTCAGCTTTTGTTGGCTAATTGTGGGATTATTCTATGCAAACACCATTAGTTCAATTAACTTTATTCACCACGCTCATACGGAAACAACAACAGAGGCTGCCAGATTTTATTATTCGTAACAATACGTTTTGCAAGGCACTTCCTAGTCGTCGAATGTTGGAACCCCGATTTAACATGTGAATAGCATAATTCGCGAAATTCAGCGAAAAACAACTATTAACGCTACCCAAGCCGACCACGTGCAAAGTTTTAGATATGCTGTGTTTCTGAAAAATAGAAACAAGAATATAATTTTCATTCTTAATAGGCTACTGTTAAGCTTTATGCTATTCACTCGTATAATAACCCAAAATAACATGCATTAAAGAAACAACTAAAGGCTGACATATCTTTCCGTAGCATAACAATTTAAACGTTTTAATTCGCCTAATTATTAGAATCGCAGCATGGCGGATTAAATAAAATATTTAATAGAAAAGTTGTTTGTACAAAAAAGTAAAGTGTTTGTCTTTAATAGTAATTTTAACATATTTATACAAAGCTGAAAAAGTAAAGTGGTCTCAATGAAAATAATTCTTGGCGTTTTGTAATTTGCCATTAAAAGAACGAGTAAATAAAAACGTAACAATACAGAACCTTAACAAAACCTCTCAGAAAATATAAATTTATATTCATAAGTCCATCAAATATTTCCAAACACAATAAGATATTAGAAAAAATTTGAGCACAAAACAAATAATTATTGTACTATTTCAAAACTTATTAAAACTTGATTTGCAGTTTATTTGAGTTAAAGTTGATTTATGTTTTCTGGTCAAAAAGTGCATTAATATTTTCCAAAGAATTTAAACACTAAAAAAAGCGGTTTCAAAGAGGGCTTATGGTCTTTTAACGAAGAGGAAAGTAGTGTCATGCATTGACAATTTTACAAGGGGGTGGCTTAGATGTCCAAAGATAGTCGTCTCTACGCCAACATTTTTACATTTATAAACTAAATTTAACATTAAATAATTCAGTAGAATTTTTGTTTAAATATTTCAGCTCTTAAAAAAATGAAGCACTCACTTATTCTGATTAAAGATAAAATATCCTTGTAAAACGCATCTCTAGAAAAATAAATAAATTTAAAATTATACAAATCATGTAATAAATAGATCCAATAAAGATGTCTTAATTGACCAGTCACTCTCTTTTTGCATGTCTTAATCTGTTGTATTTTTGATAGGATTTTAGTTTTATTTATGACACAAAATAAATATTTCTTCATTTAAAATTCTCTTCCTTTATTATTCTGCGCAGTTTTCTTTTTGTGATCTCAGCGATTGGTAACTCAACAGTGTTGTTTCTATTAACCAAACGTCGTTTACGTGGTCCATCGCGGATTGACATCATGTTAATGCATTTGGCGATAGCCGATCTAATGGTGACGTTTCTCTTGATGCCGCTAGAGATTGCGTGGGCCTATACAGTGCAATGGAAATCGACAGATTTTGTCTGTCGTCTTATGAGTTTCTTTAGAGTATTTGGTCTTTATCTATCGAGTTTTGTGTTGGTATGCATCTCCATTGACAGGTAAGCCAAAACGAAAACGAAAACCAAAACCCATACATTGTCACACACATTAAACATGAGAAAGCAACAAGAGAAAACTCTTGAGTGTTGAGTGTGTGTGTGTGTGTTACATTTATTTTTAAAATAAAAATATATTTTTGTTATTGCAGATATTATGCTATAATTAAACCTTTAAAACTCTCCTCGGATCGTGGCCGCATAATGTTAATCACAGCCTGGTGCAGTTCTGTATTGTGTAGCTTGCCACAGGTATGTATGATTGTGTGATGGGGGAATGCGTGTGTGTTTAATTGACAAGTTGGTTGCATGTTTTGGGTCAGTGTTTCTTCACTTGCTTCATTACAAAGCTGCAAATGAAGTCAATAGTTGTTTTCTTTAGGTTTCAAAAACTTTTAATTTTGTTGTTGCAGGCATACGTTTTTCATTTGGAAGAGCATCCGAAAGTTAAAGGCTACTATCAATGTGTTACATTTCATTCATTTCCTAGTGAATTTCACAAACTATTTTATAACATTGCCAACATGTGTGCCATGTACGCTTGTCCTTTAATCACTTTTATCTATTGCTATGGGGCGATCTACTGCGAAATTTATCGCAAAAGTCAGCGAATAGCTAAAGGCATTGGTAAATAAATGTTTATTCTTTTGGTTTTTATTTTTTTTTTTGTCATACTTACTCCACTCATGCTGGACTCTAAGCCACCCAAGGAAACCTCCACGTTCCAAACATTCTTGCTGGTGTCAGAATGTAGAATGCGTGAGTGAGTGTTTAGTTTTTATGTGGCAAATGATATTCCCTGGTGTTTTATTTAAATGCAGGAATCTTTATGGTGCGAGTGTGTATGACATTTTAAAATTGTGTTGGGTAAAATATTTTAAAATCATTTGTTTATTTTTCTGCATTTAGAACGTTTCCGCCGTTCCAATGATGATGTTTTGAGTCGTGCTAAGAAGAGAACCTTAAAAATGACCATAACAATTGTTATAGTTTTTATTGTATGTTGGACACCATATTATATTATTTGTATGTGGTATTTAATAGACAAGTCATCTGTGGATGAGGTCAGTTCCTTGATACGCAAGGGCTTGTTTATATTTGCCTGCACAAATTCATGCATGAATCCTATTGTCTATGGAGTATTCAATATACGGGGACGAGTTAGTCATAACAACACGGTAAGTATGTTAAGGTAGTTTTATATAACATGTACCTCGTTGTTAGATAGAAAGGAAGCTGAAGAAGGTCGTACAATCTAGAAAATGCAACAATATATTCTGTTTATATCAAACTAATTATCATTATTAAATCACATTTAAAAACGAACTTAAGCCTAACTAAGAATTAATAAAATATTTGTAAAACTAAGAGAATTATAATTAAAAATTCAGTCAGGTGCGAGTTGGATCGATCATACCCGAAGTAATTCATATTAATTTCAAATTTCAAAGTTTGTGCTATTTTATAATTATAATTTGTTAAAGCGCCAATAATAATACAACTTTTTGTAGATATCAAGTGTCTAGCTTTTACGATACCAGAGATAGAGAACTGTGACAGACGGCCAGATAGACGGGCGGGCACTGTTACGAAAACAAAAAAGGTTATATTTTTACCAGTTCACTATAAAAGCCATAGAAATATTGCACAAAATTACAACTTTAAACAGAAATATAGATTACGACCTTTTTAAGAAGAATTTTTGAAATTCACAAAATTTTCTGCATATTGGTTCAACTTGCGAAAAAATTAAAAAAAGTTCAATTAAACTTAAGTTCGAATTTACGATATTTATTAATACTTTCTGATTTTGCAAATTTTTAAAATAAAGAAATCTTCTTGTTATTCTAGGCGGTACAATTTATTTGTTTTCGAAATTAAATCCTTAATTTATGAATTTGCAATTCGTAATATCGGAAATATTTAAAATCCAAATTACAAACGTAATTTTTAAGTGAAGCAAAACTTCTTGATAAAAGCAAATACAATGCAAATGCGCCAACTTTTTTATTTATAAAAGATTTTATTTGAAAAACACGAGGTTGTTACAGATAATGTAATTAAGTTAATTTAGGCGTTAACATTAATTAGCAGATTTTTATTTGACATTTTAATTTGGATAAAATATTTACAATTTTAATCTAATTCATTGCAGTCCACTATCAGTAATCGACACACCTCCTTGTATCAGCGTGGAGATTCCTCTAATCAATTGCCGAAAAATTTACTAAAAATTGATGCAGGCAATGGGAAAATACTGAACACAAATTCAGTTGCAGCTCATGAAAAAAATGGCCTTCAAATTAATAATGTAACGAAAACGGAAACACGGCAAAAGGACAATGAAAAAGCAGCCGTGATATGTTTAAAGTAAGTGGGAGGGGAAGTACAATGCTTTTAAATATTCTACTCTAACCTCCTCAACAGCTGAATGTCATCCATCAACTTGCCTTTCGTTAGTCACTTATCTGTGAATTTTATAGTTTGTGTTTTAAAAATTCATTTCTAAAATTTTTGTTTGTTGTCAATAAAAGACATTTATTAAATTATATTTTTTTTTTGAAAACTTAAACCTTAATAATTTTTATATTTATATAGTTTAACCGACCTTTTTAATCAGGCCTGTTCTGAAATCCAAACGAAATTTTCACTTCAAATTTTTCAAAGCATTGCTTTTGTAAAAAATAATTTTATAGCAACAATGCTTTGAAAAATTTGAAGTGAAAATTTCGTGTGGAATTCAGAACATTCCTGAAAAATTATATTATATTTTATTTTATTTAATTTATTATTATTTTATTTTTATTTTCAATATTTCACTACTCATCATTAGGTTTTCCTGAAATAAAAATAAAATTTATTGTTAATTTAAATAATTTATTATTTATTTTGTTTTGTTTTTTTTTCAGTTGTGCTGACTCTATTGAACTTGCTAATCTTCAAAAATCATAATTACAATAAAATCAAAAGCTCACATTAATTACATTTATAGAAAAAATAACACAGGTTTGTGTGTTGTTACAAAGAAACGAATAAACAAATGAACATTAGTAAATGTTACAAAGAGAATCAACTAACTCCATTAAAAGTTTTCTCTTTCTCTCACACACACGGTGATAAATTTTAACAGTTTTCTTTACATCATTATACATCTTTACGTTATTATAAATTAATGTATTAAAAAAACTATTCTATATTTGTTTAATATTTATTTAAAGAAAAGAAACAAAAACAAATATGCTTATAAATGTTTTATTTTTGTATTTGATTAACAAACAAACAAACAAACAAACATGCATACATATGTACATGTAGAATACTATTTTAATTGTGTTTGATAATGTTAGTTAATAGCGGAATTTTTAATTTAAGTTTAGCAATGATTATTAAATTAAAAAAAAAGTGGAATTATTATTATTTATTTATAATAAAAATATCAAAAGCAAGTTTTTAAAGTTTGTTTAATTAATTTGTATCGATTTAATAGGTTTTTAATTTGTTAAAAAAAAACATTCTGCCGTCTTTTATTTATACATACACACACGTTCCATATAACGCCAACTGATCAAAATGTGTTAACGAATTTTATTTACTTTTTACCAAATCAAAATGCAAAATGCTGAAGGCTACTACATATTTTAATTTTTAGCATTTTATTTTTTTTTAATGTTAAATTTAATCGATATTTAATTAAGTTTTATTGTTAGGTGTCGAAAATATAAAAAATAATTTAATAAAAAAATAATATTGGAAAACACAGGCTTCTGTTTTTTTATTTTATTTATTGGTATTAATTATTAAGCTGCCTTGTAATTAATTATAAATTATGCTTATACTTGTTAGATTTAAAAATTTATTAAAATATTTTTTTAAACAGTTTTTAATGAATCTTTTTAAAATGGTATGCTCACTTTCTGTTTAATTCTTTATTATTCCACAAATTTTTGTTGAAGAATAATTTTTACCACTTCAAATAATTTTACAAATTGAGCAAAAACAAAAGAACAATTTTTTATGTTGAACAAATATTGCAAATAAAAAAAATATATAAAAAGGCTTTTAAAAGTTATTAAAGCTATATTTGTTAATTTATGTCTTTCTTCCAATTCTTATAATTTCTTGCACCACAATAGTTTTCTTCTTCTTTAAAATTTTCTTCCTAAAAAAAAAAGGTTTTTAGAAATTAAAAAATGAACTTAAGCCAAAAACTAATTTCAATTAATTTATAACCACATAATTTTAGTTTTACCCAGACGTTAAAAGATTTGAATTGTCACTAAACCGTTAAATCAACTCGAAATTAAAACTTAATAATTTAAATTAATTCAAAAGCAATTCATATGTCATGTTATTGCTTTTCAGTTTTTAATAATAATTTAAATCACATTTTATATTTTTTCCAAAAAAAAAAAACACAAAATTTTTGTGTATATTGTCATCTAAATCCAATAACAACTTTAGCGTTGCAATTTTAACTAACTGACCATATAAGCATTGCTCATAGAAACATATCAAGTTTTAAGAGCATTTAAAAACAAATAGACAAGTAGTTTTAATAATATGTGACAAAAACTACCCGGTAGTTCACTGAAAATATAAAAAAATATTGCTTCATTTGATTGCACGTAGAAATTATTTTGTGAATAAATTTTGCAAAGTCACAATATCTTTTTTATATCTAAAATTTTTATTGGTTATTTTACTTAAGAGTTCTGAAAACTGACCTTGACTTCGCAGCAGTAAAATGACAACTTATTGATAAATTGAACAAATAAACATTTCTTTTTTAATGTAACCCCTTTATTAAATCCTCTCTAAGATAATTTATGTGATGAGGGCCCTTTGGGAAAAGTAAGACAGGCATATATTTATAATATATTAAATGAACTAGCGGGTATGTGTAAGTAATGTGTTTTGTTGATTTGATATACAAAGAGGAAGATTTTTCTTCATTATGTCACATTGTGTCAGAGACCATTTTACAACTAATCAACAGAGATACAACAAGTAGTCAACCACAAAAAACAAAATACTAGCTGCACTTACACATCTGATAATAGATACAATTTAAACAACAGCAACAACAACAACAACTGATATAGCAACAGGCCAAAAGACACACGCAACGGGATGGCACAATACGCCGACATTAGCACACGGCAAGCAACAGCGCCACACATTTACGTAGATGAAGATTATAATGATGAAAAATTATCATAACAAGACTATGGGTGACTTTGTTTGTTTATGTTTAATAGTTTGTAGATCGGTGTTGGCCATGTGCAATAAATTTAAGTGAGAGTGAGTCCATTAATGCCTTTAAATTGTAAATATTTTCTATGTTGCTTAAGGTAAAAGTGATGAATGATAGATAAAAGTTTTATATAAATATTTTTAACCAATACTTATTCTATTTAACAGGGCGTATTCAGGACAGAATTAAATTTAAAAATAATATAATAATAAGGAAAATTAAATTGAATATAAGAAAATTAAATCCTTCCATTTAATAAATAAACAGAATTTGCTTCTAATAATTTTGTATTATTTTTTATTTTCTGGATAACGTTACACAGGCTCACATCAATCAAAAACAGAAGTTAATATTGCTGTTGTCCATGTGTTTGTGGTAAGAAAATTTTGTTGTACTGAGCACTGACAAAGAGAGTTATTTTCAAGTAGAATAAAAATCCATGTTATCTAACACATGTGGAGCAATCGATGTGGTTGCGTGTTTGTAAAATAAGGAACAACAGTAGTGCAATTCACTAACTGTAAACAATACCACAATTGTTATATTTGCCGACATTTTCTGTTGTTTGCAATAGCGATAAGGTGACTTCCGAAATTGAGTTGCATCTCAGTCGACAATTAAACGAAGAGCACAAAAGAGAAGAGTAAAAACGTGTGAATTCGAGAGAGGCACATCCACGTGTTTATTTCTTCGAAGTCAATTTACACACATAAATACGTATTTTCCAATATTCCTGTATAGAGGATGACAATAAGAAAAGCATAACATTACTTTTGGTTGTAGAGTGCGATTACCTCTTCTTAAATACATATGTATTCTTACTTTCTTTTTTCAAATAAGTTTTAAATGTGCGTATATCTACTGTGTTCAAATATATTTATATATTCTGTGTTTATTTTGTCGACAGATTTAACAACGCAAAAATTATAGTCGCTTTCTTAACGATGAGCAACTTGCTAACTATACCAGCTTGTTTTAAGCATCGGCGAATATCGTTAAAATTGGTACTGAATAGAAAAATCAATAATTTTGTTGTTAAGTCAATTAAACATACCGAAAATCGTTAAAAAAAAGATTAGCGAATCACACTACAGACTACAGTCGGCGGGACGAAAAATAAATTTCTTTGGGTTGAAGTTATTTTCAAAAGGCGGATAAAAAGAAGAGTACAAACCTTCTGAAATCTAGATTAGGAAGAAAGACGATTATTGTGTGCAGCCGCATCAGATAAGGAGGATATAGTTTAGTAAACAGTAAGGCAAAAGGAAAATTAATAAACAATTTTTTTTGCCTCCGTAGATGATTTAGCGACATATGAGATGAAATAGGCATGTGTACTATAATAAAAGAAGCTCTAGTGAGGAAGTATCAGTATGGTAAGGTTGGTAAACAGGAATATATAATGTAAGTTCTTATGGTAACGTTCGTTTTTCAGCAGTTTAATAAATTTGGAACCAAAAATAAACATTTTCAAAATAAATGAAACAAAATTTAAAAAAAGAGAACAAATTGAAAACGACTGGTCTTAAAGCGATTGACAATTGTGGGGCCTAATGATGCTAAACAAGATATCGATTAGTTCGAGTATCGCCGGAGTAACACAATGGGAACCACTAAACTTCATAGTATTCATCCCAAAATCGTTCACGTAGTTATAATAGTTTTAATGCTAAAATTTTCGCTCACCATACCATCACTGATGGCGGCCATCAGCTTAAGTAAATTGTTTTCTTTAATGCAATAAAAAAGATTTGCCAAACATTAATTTTAGTCTTAAAATTGAGTATAGAATCCTGTTCTACATCGTGTTTGAAAAATAATTATAATAATTTAATGATTTTGAAATTTATGTGTAAATTTTGTTTGTTTTACTTTTTATTTTTATTTTGTTATTTTCATTTGTAATGTTTATGTTTTTATAAAAAAAAAAAATCACTTGCTGTTACATGTGGCATGTGGTTGTCTTAATATTATATGTAAATAGAATACGACACGATTTATATCGCCACATCCCGCCCACAAAATGCCACACTTCTTCGCTCCGTGAATAACTATTAAAATTTAAATGTGAACGTGTTCAAGTTAAATGCATTTGAATGGGTCTCAAAGACATTATACGCTCACTCATCACAAGCTGTCATTCATTACTCATCATTGTTTTTTTTTTTACATTATGAATTTTAAAGGTGACAAAGGCAAAGATTTTCTATTCATTATTATCAATATGAATATTAAAATGTTTGAATCGTGATTTAATGTTTTAAGAAAACTGCATTCCAACTTTGTTATGATTTGATTGCATGAGTTTATTAAGTTATTTTTTTTTCGTTTTTTGTTGTTGTTATTTTTTCTGTCTTTTGAAGATGCATATTAATGAATTGTTGATCTTTCCTGGCCTGCCAGCCATTGGATACAAATAAAATTATTAATACCATCAGCACACACTGTTTCGAAGATGTTTCAAATAAAATGAGGGTGAATCATTTAAATAATTTTCACTGTTATTTGAGCTTTAATGCGTGTGCGACTGTGTGTTTTACTTTAAATTTTTGTTGCTATTTGCAGTAAACTAAATGATTATGAAAAAAAGAACATTAATTGTCATATGATCAACAAGTTCGAAACTCCAAATACCAAACATTATGAAAATGATGACTCTTTTAAATTGTCTCAAGTTATTAGAAGTGCAGTTTTGTAAAGTTTTTATCGCTTCCTTAACAATATACCTTCGGCAGTCACAAAGAAACATTTTATTTGTTCCATAGGAAGAGAAATTTAAGAATTCCAAAGAAATGCGGGTTAAAATGTTTTTATGTTATTGAAAATATCTCAAACTTTGTTGTATTTAAAGAAATACGCCCACAAAAATGCACTATTAGATCTGAAAATTAAAACTAGAGAATATTTTAATTTGTTTATGGAGGCATTAAAAATTTTTACTTAAAATCAAGCAACTAAAATACAGCTTCAGTTTTTTCCTTCTTAAAAAATTTTTGTTAATAAAATTAAATATAAATCAGTGAGAGGGTAGTTTATTGGCCCAATATTTGACTCGGTTGCCAAAGTACCTGAAATGGTCATTGTTCAAGAAACCCTTATTGTTTTTGTATGAATTATTTTCATTATTTTCTAAAGTGTTTTAAAAAGCGGTAGAAGCGCTAATACAAATTCATTCCTATAATTACAACTGCCTCTAACGATACCCAATAAATTTGATGAAAATAAATTTTAATTTCTGTTCTAAAATTAAACAACAAAAATTTTAAAAGGGGTAAATAAGATCAATTGGCTTTGTTATGTCACATCCAACCAAGCGATTCCCCTGTAATACTTGTGTAAAAAATAATTCTTAAAAAAACCATTTCAAAACAGAAAGTCAGGCGGAGGTTCGTCGACTATGACAATGGACGTCTTGTTTAAATTTCAACTGCATGTCTTTAAGTATACAAAAAATAGAGCGTTTCTTACTTTAAATTGCATCACCTAATGGAGCACCCATTAATTTTTGATTTTTGAAATATGTATATTTGTTGTTAAGTCGGACATGAGGTACAAGTTCTGTGTAACTTTCAACTGCTCGACAACAGCAGTTTAAAGATATGTCCATAAGAGTCAAATTACACTACCTATAGGTACACCCTTTAATCTTAAATGTGTTTTTTATTACTTTCTGTTATTGGGAGCTATAGTGATACCATCTTTATCATGTAGATGTCCTTTACAGTTATGTGTGCTGTACTGGGACACCCTTTAATTCTA
The DNA here is from genome assembly GCA_916610165.2 of Gymnosoma rotundatum. Lineage (NCBI taxonomy): Eukaryota > Metazoa > Arthropoda > Insecta > Diptera > Tachinidae > Gymnosoma > Gymnosoma rotundatum. The sequence continues at coordinate 1,881,193 of OU744337.1, forward strand.
AAAATTAGGGTTTTTTTTAATGGTACCAATCTGAGTTCTGCGGGCGCAAAGATAAGGAAATGTAGACGAATTGAAAGCCTCTCCTTTTTAACAGACTTTAAAAAAAAGAAGGTTATCAATTCGTCTGAATGTTGCTTTGTTTTAATGTTTGTGCCTGCAGAACTCAGTCATTTCTGAACCGATTTTAAGTTCTTCTTGTAATTTAGTACAGTTTGTAAAAGGGACTCCTTTAACCCTTATCGATCGTAAGTCACCTCTGACGTGACAACAGTACTTTTCTGCAACGGTCGTATGGCACGTGTGAAGTGACAAGGCGAATTATGTCGAAACATACTGTCTATTGATGAGATTTGTTTTTAAAATGCATTCATTTCTTCAATTTACCGTTACCATTTGAAAATACGTATTTACCGTTACCGTTTGAGCATAAGAATCTTTTCAGTTTGTCGTTATCAGCAGAGCATTTAACTTGTGCAATAAACTTTAAATTCTTTTTTTTAATGTCTGAATTTATTTTTTGCCCATAAAATGAATAAAGAAAATATTATAAATATCAATGAAATTTCTGAAAGTGATTTTAGCTCTAGTGATGAGTTTAGCAATAACGCTTCGTTATTTTCTAAGAAAAGAAGAGTTATAGTTCCTATATACATGCCAGAGAAAACCATTTCTTCATGTTGGAGATTGCTTCAAAAAATACCATACCTTACAAGTATATAAATAATTATCAGAAACTCAGACATGTAGTAGTTGTACAAAAAATAAATAATTTGTAACAAAACTGAAAAGAAATGAATATAAATGTATAATAACATACTATTGTTTTTTTTCATATTTGTTAAAAATAACTACAACCTGGTGAGAATCAAACGTGTGAAAAGTCGCGTCCGATAAGGGTTAAAATTAAAAATGACTGCGTATTACTATTGCTCCCAATAAAAAAAGTATTACAAAAATAAATCTAAAAATTAAAGGGTGTTCCCAAAGCTGACGTATGTGTTATGTAGGCCTATCCTTCGAACCGTTTTGGGTAAACGCTTGAAAATTGAACAGAATGATGATTACTATGAACGTTATAATAAAAAGTATAAACATTTAAAATTATTTCAGATAAAGGGTGTCCCAAAAGATAATGTAATTTGATTTATGTGGCCAAACTCTTGAATCGTTATAGACCTTAAAATATTAATCATGAAATTCAAACTTTACAATTCCCTTTAATACAGAGGGTAATTGTTCATCACTTCAGCTTCAGCTTCTGCAACAGTTATAATAGAAGTAATCTTTCAAAGACTTCTTTAGAATACTTTCCATTAAAATATTTTACTTTTGTGGAATTAAAACAACTTTACTCCTTTTAAAGTGTAATTGTGTATGTTTAATAAATAATTAGTCTTTACTATATTTCAGTATAATTACAGTAAGTATAACTTTGAAGACCTTGACAGGATACTAAGCAGACACATAAGAGGCCTTCAAATAAATATTCATTTTCTTTTTTAAATCATAATAAATAAGCGTTGATTTAAAAATTCTTACTTTCTCACTTCTCAATTTTTTCGCTTTTTTTTCATAATTCTTACTCAACACAAGTTTTGTCTTTTTCATTTTTAATTTTAAACAAATTTCAATTTTGCTACTTAAAAATCAACTTGTAAAAATTTTGAATAATGTAATAAGCAATAAAAGTGTATGCGAATATGTTTGTGTGTGCGTAAACACAAAATGCCTCCTAAGCCACAAAGCTTTAATGTTACTGATTGGCGCAACAAATTCGATTTGTTTGTAGACCGGCAATAATCCACTACCCTGCATACCAAGATCATGCATGGATATGAAATTATTATTACAAATTTTCTTCTTACTCTTTTTCAGTGTGTTGGTTTTTTCTTTTACATTGCCAATCTGCAAGTAGCAGTTTAGTTAGATGACATTGTTCACCACAAATGACATACGACAGCCTGTCAGAGGATCTAGTATTATTGTTTTTCGCATTTGCAATTATTTTACAGCCTCTGCATTTATGTTCGTTGTTGTAATTTTTTTCTTTCTTTTCTTTTGTTACTGATATGAAACAAGTAAAATCTAGCACTGCTACTTTAATGTTTGTACATACCACATAGAAGAAGCAGTAATATTTGTAGTTTATATTGTTTTTGTTGTTATTTAGGTGAGCGATCAAGTTAACAACATAAAAAAAATCGAACAATCAACAGCAGAGCCAGTGGTTCCGGCAGCCACAGAAGCCTGACTGCTGCAGCAGCAGAAATAGCACGTGGGCGTTTGAGAAAAAACATTAATAATAATAAAAACAAAAAAGATTTCTCTGAGACGTAAAATAAAGTAAAATAGTGAATAGAGTTGCCATTTCAAATTAAAAAAAATCATAATATTACAACGATGAAATCAAAGCAAATAAACACTTTCACACTTTTAATCAAAGCAAGGTTGTATTTAGAGATATGTCATTGATCAATCTTATCACAAATAAGGTAAAAATTAAAAAGAAAAAACAAAAACAATGAATATTTAAAACTACCATGTCTTTAATGATTCATAATATTTACTAGCAACATAACGCCAATTATAGAGCTCTTTGTGGAATAATAATATTAAACATATTAATGATAATTATTTAAACAAAGTCCCTGCTAGACAACTTCTTAGTTTAGTTTAACCCGACATCAAGATTTCCTTTCTATTATTATGTTGCAGAACACTGCTAACGGGTTTTGGGTATGGGAATAGCAGAACGAAGTTCTAGTTATTAAATAAAAAAGTTATTATTTGCAGATGCTTAAGATTTTTATATTTTTGAGCTTTAACACAGCAAGTGAAGTGAAAAGAATGTTCCATCAATATAAACCAGATCCGCACTTTCTTGCACATCAGCTGGTAGGAGACAGTTCCTAAGTCAGATTCTACCTGAACTTAGAATGGAGGTCGAAAACTATAAATCGACTTAAGTCCCCCGTAAGCGCTTAATGATTGGGCAAAACTGAGTGACATTTAAGAGTTTCAACACCCGATATATTATTAGGGAGAGCGAGAGGAGTTGAAAGAGGCTTCAAAACATTACTATATTTATTTTTAGACCTCCTACGCACTTTTCATTTTAGGCAACAATAAACACAATATGGCAACGAGATTAATTATTACACGTGAGAACATTCAATTGAACAGAGATCAATACTCAACAACAATAACCATAACAACATCAAACGTAAATATGAGAGAGATAAACAAACATTGTGTTTTTCTTGTTTGTTGTTGGTTTGTCTTGTTTGAGAGTTGATGCATAGTGCACGACAAACAACCACATGTTGTGCGTGTATGTATAAATCAAAGATGGTAAATTATATTTTATAGTGAATACATTTCTACGGAAATTGTACTGAAAATATTTTTTATCTTTTATGACAAATATGTATTTTCACAAAATTGATTTTATTGTTAAAACAAACGTAGATTTTTTCACCAAACAAAAATAACTAAAGCGAGATATTCGGCCATTGCTCTAATCTCCCAGCATGGACTACGAAAGAACGTTTTCATGGCTCGGAAACAGGCCAGTTCTGAGGATTACCACTTTTGGTCCTATGCAACGAATTTAAACTGCAATGTTTAAATTTTTACCTTTACCTCTCTAAAATTCGACAAAGTTTATTATTGAACATTTTTTTCTTTGTTAATTTAATGAACCTTTTGAATATATGTGTATTTTTTGCATGCGTAGTGGTAGCAATTTGAGGGGGTCATTTATTTCTTAAATACTAGACCGATTTAAATAAGATAAAGACGGTGCCCTAAAGCTTGAGAATATCTAAAAATATGTGAACGAATAAATACAATTGGTTAACAAACAGAGCAGACAGAGGATCCCGAGGTTTTGGCTTCGCCTATTTTTATACCCTTCACCACAAAAAAGTGCCCTTTTGTATATCTAAGTATGTTATTCCGTTTGTAATTTTTGCAATATCCATTTCCGACCCCTTCTTATTATTCAACGCGAAGTCGATTGAGCGATGTCCATCTGTCCGTCCGTGTTATTGTTGAAATTTAGTTTGCTGAGGCACTAGATCAGTTAAAAAATAAATAAATAAATAAATATGCTAAGCGATCAGACATAATGTTAAAAGAGGTGCTATTGGAAATCAGCATGATCGGTCTATATCCTTCGTGGCAGCAGGTAAAACACCACTTCTACCTTTAATTTTTCATGTCATTTGGAACAATAAAGTAAATCCAACTAAATAAATATATGGAGCGATGCAGAATTTAAAAATAAGAAAAAAACCTCCCGTGAAAAAATTGGCGCTCGCCCATATTTTCCGAGTTACGGGACTCTGAAATTTTAAAATTTTTTTAAATATCAATATGGGTATCATTTTAATGCTTTGGAAGAGATCTTTAAGAAAATACTAAAATTTTTTAAAAACGCTTAACCCATTAAAAGCCAATGGTACTTTTTTAATTTTTCAAGTCTCGGTCACCAGATTATCAGATGTGCCTCGTTTCTGTAATTAAATTAAGAAATTGTAGTCATATTGTCTTACACCGGTTGAGTTAGACTAGTTCGAGTAAGTCCAGATTTACACTATGCAATTTTTTGAGGCATTTTTTTCTCAATTATCTATTTAAGTTACAGCGTTACGTGTTATCTAAAAGTAAACATTAGCAACAGTTATATCACCTCAAAACTCCAGCTTACTCCTCCTGCGTCACAAACAAACAAAAATTTTATGTTAGTTTAATGAAAAATTGCATAGTGTAAATGCCGTAAAATTACGAAAGTTTTTATAATTTTATATTATAAAAGACATTGCTAAATCTAGCATACCCTGTGTAAAACAGTATGACTGCAATATTTTTATGTAAAAAATTTCCTACTTTAGTAACAGAAACGAGGAACTGTTTTCAGTAAAGTCAATGAATGAATATCCTAAAATAGGATTTGTAAATTAATAAAAGTTTGATGGAATTCTGTCCAACACAGAAAAATCTTAAGAAAATTTATGCTTGCTTAGTTGCCACAATTTGAAGCAACTCTAATCGCACAGAAGCTGTTCAAGTCTGGCTATTTGACAACCTAATCTAAAATTATGGATTGATAAATGTTGTTGTAATGATAGTTATTAAATTTATAAAGTTTGTCAAATTACAAATTTTGACACTTGTCACTTACAGCTTTAAAAAGATTTAAGTTGAATCAAATGAGTCATTGGCAAATAGTGGTACTTTTCCATCTCTGGTATTAATAGATCTTATGCACTGTAAATAATTGTGGTGTATCGATCTTACAAAGGGAGTATAAAACACTAAAACAGCAGGCGTTTTTAGTTCGGTAACATGTGTAAGTGAGCACCTTCTTGCCATCATCACCGTCGTCGTTGTCGTCGTCGTGAGCAGAAACTCAAACAGTTTTTATAATTTTTTCTTTGGATTTTGTTCTGTTGGCTGGCTGGCTGACTGACTAAACGCTTGCAGTGCTCTGTTATGATTATTTATTCAAATACCTTGTCAGTCAACGTTTGCACCTTGATCAAAGCTGTTGAGGTGTTTTTGTTTTTCCTTAACTAAAACGAAATCGAGAAAAGAAAACGAAATCCTCTATTTAAAGGTGAATTTATTAGAAGTAAACGCGAGTGTTATGTGATATTTGTTGTTGTTCTAGTTTAAAAGAATTATATTTTTTTTATTACCAATAAATCGTTTGAAGTTTCATAGTGTTGTTAAAAGAAAAAAAAAATATATATATTTATTGGAATTGAAAGGGTCGGTCGCAATTCACACCTATTCGGATCTAATTGGATCAGCAGAATTTTGATATTATTTTCGCCTCTTTGGCTAATAAATTATTAATGATACGAATAAATTTTTGGGACTAGAGTCAGTGATAGAATGAAATTTGTGCGTGCGTTTAATTTGTGTGATGGCCTTAACTCATCATAGTGTAAACTAAATAAACTTTTTGTTGCTGAAAAGGTGCGTCCGTATTTGACGGCCTGTGCGTGTGTCATTTGTTAATGGAATATTATTTCAATTTTAATGCCTTTTTCATTTCTGACTGCACAAGATTTCACAAATTACTTTTGGCACTTTAAATAGGATTGTCATCATTTTACCGTCTGTATCATCTGTCTGTGGGCTGGTAGATTTGTTTAGCTGGTCGTTTGGTTGATTGTTTGTATTGGATTGATTAATAAAAAAAAAATGGTCCATTGCCAACCAGGTTGTACGATCAACAAGTTTATGTTTTTCTTGTGATATGATTGTTAAAACAAAACTTTTTTTATTTTATTTTTTTTTATGTTTTTATTAGTGTAAATTACGAAATTTTGATGATAAATGCGTGTGCTTAACAAGAAAAGATACGAAATGTGTCAGTTAGACAGTGTTTGCTCTATAAATAATGAACAGTAATTAAATTAAAACATTAAAAACATTTTATACAATTCAATCTTTGTGGACTGTTTTTGAATTAAAAAAAAAAAAAAACGAATAAAAAGTCTTAACAATATTTTATTTTTACAACACACGATTTTTTAATCTAAATAAATTTTTGTATTAACGGTGTAATTTTTTTCTTCTTCATTTTTATTAAATTATCATTCGATGTTGCGTTCGTTCGTTTGTGTTGCGTGTGTGAAAATCATTTAAAACTTATAAAAAGTTGCAGTTTTATTTGCACATTTAATCAGCCAGAGGAGTTTCAAAGAAAAGGACATTACTTTTAAATCAGAGTTGGCAGTGAGAAAACAACGAGCAATAACATTACCTTGTCATGATAACACGTAAGTTTAACTGTTTTTGATTTCGTTTTAATGATTTCTTGTTAAATAAGGTGATGTTTTTTTTACAAACAAAAAGTTAAAGTAAATAATAATTAGGGATTTCAGGAAATGTATAAATTTCACTTTTATAAACATTTTATTTAAAAATTGAAAACGAAAATGTAAAGAAAACCAAGCGATCTTTTTTCGGCCGTTCTAAATTGTGTTATTATAATTTCCAATTTTGAGTACTTATCTTTGCTTTTTACTCTTAAGGACTTCAACATTAATATTACCAGATTGATCATTTTTTAAGTTTTTATATAATTGATATGTCTTTAATTGTTAATTGAAGTAGAGAATTTTTTCTTTTTTAAACATATTATTTGTGTTTATTTTTTAATTAAATAGATAATTGAGTAAATTAAAAATTTAATTAAATTTTAACCTAAAAACTTTTTTTATAACCGTTTTTTTCGATTTTTGGTTGAAGAAAAAAATAAAACAATATATAAAAAAATTAAGAACATAATAAAAAAAATTTATATAATATTAATAAAAATGGTATTTGCTTAGGATTGATTTCGGACCAGGCTTATGTTGTAGACTTTAGAATTATATATTGAGTTGACCTGCTTGTTGTGAGAAACTTGAGAATTTTTAATAGTTTTTGTTTCTTGAATTTTGGTTTCTTATAATTTTTTTTTGATTGCAAATTAATTTATTTAGTAGAAAAATTTTTATTTTTTGGGATTTTTTTGGAAGAAATTTCGTTTATTTAGTAATATTACAAGTTTTAAAATATATATAAGGTTATAGATGAACTTTTTGTATTTATCAATACACCCTTTGTTTGTCTCAAGACCTTAATTAATAAAAAAAACTATTTTTATAATTATTAAAGTACTGTTTTCTGGTAATCGAGAGGCTTTTTTTAAAAGAACATGGGAAACCCGCAAGGAAAATATAAGCGTTCGCCTCTTTTCAACATATCTCCATCATTTATGGACGGTAAATTTAATTAGTAGCTATTTTACAGATTGAGGGATCTTCCGTGGTCTGGGAAAATTTTTAAACCAGGATGGGATATAAATATTGAAGAAATTATAAAACGAGAGACAAAATAATATGTGCCAAAGATCTTTATGCACCAAATGAAATGTGGTGCTGTTTTCTAAATATGTATTCTTTTAATATTTTAAAATGACGCTATAAATACTGTTGTATTTGTTACCTGTAGCCTGTGTTTAAAAAAAATATTTGAATAAATAGAATCTTTGACAAAAAAGACTACAAGAAAAACTCAACAGATGTAGTCTTCCTGAGCCATTTTTTGTAAAAGGTTATTCCTGATTCCATTTGCGGTTTAAAGTCAATATATTGAGTTATTGGAGAAAGTAAAAAGAAATAATATCATTTTAAATTTATTTTTTTTTTCTTTGTAATGACGATTTCATACCAAAAAATCATCGTAGTTAAATATTAACACTTTTAGATGTTTGCCTTTAAAACGCTGTAATTGAATAATATTAATAATAATTGAATAATATTAATAATATTAGTAATATTTTTTTTACATGTTTTTATGTTTAAAAAAATGTGTAAAATTTATGTATATACGTTCATATATAAAACATGAAAAAAAGTAAATAAACTTAAAAACTATTAATACTTATTCAAATTAAAAAAAAAAAATACGGAAATATAAATTAAATCATCAGCATTTTAGAGGCAAGTTGGCAATAATTAATTATTTATAGCAAAACTACTATAATATTGCTAACTATCAAAAAAAACGTATCATACTAAGGTATTAAAAACACTTTTCAATTTTGTAATAGATATTTTTTCAACATATTTTGAAACGATGAAATAGTGCAACATTCTTTTAAGTAATGAGGCAAGTTGTTATACTCAAGAAAACCGATGTATTCTACTCTTTGCTTAGTTGTTTCAAGCCTACATCTTGGTGCCCATAAATTGCTATTATCGTGTGATTGATAACCAATACAATGTAAGGATTTAAAAACGTATATTAATAATCGCATTTTAATTAATCCCATTATTGGTAACACAGTTTTGGCAATATTCCTATATAGAGAGAATGTCGAGTGTAATCGTGGAAGATTAAAAACGGCTTTAAGGGATTTGTTTTAAACAGACTTATGGAAAATGTCTTTTAATATTAACATGATTCCCAAAATTAAATTATAAATCAATAATAATTTTTATAATTGTTAACGAAATTACATTGTTTCACATGTTGTCTGGGTGGTTAAACTAAATTAAATTATTTCTTTTGTTCGGTAAAATGTTCATAAATTTTTCTTGTTGCACTTAAATTATGGTAGACAGTGGGACATTTAAAAAGAGTGGAAAAAAACAATTTTTTTTTACATTTCTACAGAAGAGATGTAGTGGAGTATAAGTTATGAATATAGGCAGGAAGGAGCCACTGGGATGCACAAAAGTTGGTGTCAGACTTTTTTATGCAATTTAAATTTTTTTTCGTTATAGATTCAAGACTTAATTACACTTGGAATATATTTAAGTTTTAAAAATTTAATTTTTTGATTAAAGCTAATATTTTGCTGGCAATAAACAGAATTTTATTAAAATCAGCTTACGCGTTAAGAAACTGCAGATTTTTCGTGCTATTCACCGATATTGATTATTTAGAGTCAAAGCACGTCTCGATGGCCATTTCGTTATCGCTAACTTAACTCTTAAGAAAACTTCTGACAACATTTTAAATAAACTAAAGATTTTTGTCTAAACAAGAAAATTAAGATTCCCTAATGCTTAGATCCGTCATAGGTTTATTCGTACCATGGCTTAAAATTGTTATTAAATTTTAATAAATTATGAATTTTTTATTTTTATTATTTCGAATTCATTATTTATTAATTTGTCTGTAAAAAACAATTTTGAAAAAACAAGTAAATAAATTAAAGCTTAACAATATAAAATAAATGAATAAAAACGTTTTAAACTGAATTTAATGTGGGCGTTTAAACAAATTGAAAATAATAATTTTTCTTATGAATATTTAATTAAAATTAAGAAAAGTAATTAAAATAATAGAAAAAATAATTAATTAAAAAAAAAATGTATATACCAGTTTTTTTAAATATTTAAAGAAAAAAAAAAGACAGCTAAATGATTTTGTCATTTGTTTCAAATTAAAATTAATTATTTGCAGCAACATTATTGCGGCCTGTATTTGCTTTCAAGTTTTTAATTTGCAGACACCTTAAAAAGTAACACGACAAGAAGAAAATTCTTTTAAGTTTTCTACTTTATTTCAACCGAAAAACTATTTCTCCATTAATCTTTATTTAAAATATAAACACTTCACACGCCGGAAGTTTATTGTCTTGTCTTGAGTTTCAAACCTAATCGAACAGAAAGATGGATGACTACAGTTCCCAGAAAGCGCCATCTATCATTTGTACAGCTGAGATTTGCTTATTCACTTTTTAACTGTTTTTGTGTTGTTGTTATTCTTGTGTTAATCATGATTGACCGCAAAACGAGCTAAAATTTAGATTTCTCCTGAACAATAAAATAAAAGATTAAATGAAAATCTCCTAAAGAATTTATAAAATTACCCAAAAACCAGAGTTTAACAATTTTTGAAAACAAAAAGTTTTTTTTTGTTTGTTTTTGTTACTGTTGTTTATACAAATAAAATTTATGCGTAGGCGCCAAAATCTTTACAACTTGTATTTGGAGTCAAGTTATTTGATTAACAGCAAACAGAAAATTCAAAAACACCAACATCACAAAATCTATGAGTACGTTGAACATAAACATAACTGACACATGTTTGTGTGTTGTTTGTTGTTTTTTGGCCTGGCTCTATGGAGGCTTGGATTATATTAAGAAAAAAAAAAAGAAAAGAAAAATCGAAAACTTAAAAAGTTTTACTCTCATTTTATTAAGTGAACACGACAAATGAGAGTAATTTTTGTTAAACACATTCGTAACAGTCGCCTTTTAGCTTTTGGATTGTGTTGAAAGCAAACTGATCTTGTTTGTCTATGAAAATTTTCTTCAAATTTTTACACTCAACGAAAAATATCTGTTTACGAATTTCGCCATATAGCCATGCTGCTCTTGATATAAACTAGGATTTTTTATAACAAACATACACATCCTTTTAAGGCCAAAGATCATTTAGTTTCCTACACAAAAATATAAATTTTGGCTAATTGATTCGAAGTTTAATTAGAAGGCTTTCATATTTTTAAATTTGTTTATTATTAATGGATGATGTATTTATTTGTTCAATGGAGTATTTGTGAAAAATAAATGAATTGAAATGGATTTTGGCTTAAGTTATTTTTTTTAAATTTCTGAAAACCTTTTTTTGGAAAGAAATATTATTTTAAAAATGTAGGCGGATGTTAAAAAAAAAAAAATTAGACACCAGCAGAATTTAATGCTCAGTTTTCTGGATCGCTACATCCTTTATCAGCATTCTTCGTAACTATCTACCTTAAATTGTGTATAATGTAAACATCATCTATTTAACTCACTAACTTTGTAAACAGGAATACGGGGAGTAGTTATATCAATATTAATTTGGAATTTCTTCACTGTTCTGCCTGTAACTCGTTTTGTACATTTGTTTTTGCTTTGTACCAACAGTCGTTTGGTCACGATTGCAATTTTTATTTTTAATCATTCTTACTTGTTTCCTCACAACATTATAGATGATGTTTCAGTATCATATTGATTGCTATGAGTTAAGCATAAATGTTCATGCGCTGTGCCGTGCGTTTTAATTCAATTTTACATAAACTAGCAGATCCCGGCGTGCCAGCACACCGCGTACATACCGCATACTTCTACGAATTTTTTGTTTTATATGAACAAAATCACATGTTGTCATGAAGTCATAATTACGAACGCGATGATTGATTTCGTGCAGACTTTACATAAACAATCTACACGACCATACAACCAAACCATAAAAATTTATTCGAATTCAGTTTGACCGTTCGTTAGTTATAAAGTCACAACACACTTGCTACAGTTTTCTATATATTATATAGATTAGGAGTTGAACTGTGGATACTATAAATTTAATAAAAATGATTTTGACTTAAGTTAATTTTTTTAATTTTTAAAAACCTTTTTTTTAGAAAGAAAAATTATTTTGCAAATGTATGCGGACGTTTTCCTAAGAAAACAAGAAAAATTAGACACCATCAGAAAAATAAACAATTTTTACAGTTAATTGTGAATCAATAATGAATTTATACACTTTTAAGAATTTATACACTTTTAAGATATTAAAAGATTCTACCTTCTGAAAGTGTTCGTTGCAATGAAATAAAATAACAAAAAAGAAAAAAAAAAAGAAATTAACAACAATGTTAATTGTCAAAAAAGCTTTTCCAACTCCAAAAAAAAGGAAAAACCAACTAGGAATAATTCTAAATGATACATTAGTTTCTCTGAGTGTAAAATAAAGGCCGTATACGAGTGACGACTATTTGCTTTTAATTTTAGGCGATTTAAACTGGCGCAGTTATACAAAATTTACACACACTCGCAAACACACACACACACAAAACTTGTCTTCCTACACACCTTTTTACTACTTTAAATTTCATACAAAACAAACGAACGGCCATATGAGGTAAAAGTAAAAGATTTGCAAACAAAAAAAAAAAAAAAAAAAAACAAATAAAGTTAAGTACAACTTAGTTGGGTAGATAGGAGTAGTTTGATGCTTGTAGACGAATGCCAGAGCAGTTGTTGATCATGAATGTCTGATCGCGTTTTCTATATCGGCGTCAAAATCCGCATAAACAGCAGCTGTAACAGCAACAGCAATAGCAACAACAAAAACACTCACACATTTCCTACGGTTACAAACAGTTAATAAAAATGAGAAAAAAAGTATGTGTGATGAATATTGGTCGTGTGTGGATATCACCAAACCAATAATCAATATTAGGTGGACTGGATTGGTGGTACTTGTAAAAGTTTGTAAAATAAAGTTGATGTTTGTTTGTAATGTCCAACAAAAAAAGCTTCTGTAAAGATGGCTAGGACTGGGACTGTTAGTTTAAGCAGCATAGCAGTGCGACAGCTAAACAGAATGCTGGCCAGGCCACTCAATCACTTGAGCTGACAAACAAACGAAAACATTTAACGAGCGCTTTTTTTTTCTTTTTTGGTCTCTGCTTATGGATGATATGATTGTACGAGTTGGAATGCCACAACTATGAATGCCATAAATCTATAACTGACTGTGTCCACGAGATTAATTTTGTATAGATTCAGGCTATATACAATGTGAACTCGTAAGTCTGTCTGGTAATAATATTTATGGTTGTTTGATATTTTAAGTTTGGGTGTTGGACGTTTCAATATACATTTAAACTACAACTGACAAAATATTTAAATTTCAGATGATTGAAAAGTTTTGTTTGTATGTGTATGTGTATGTAAATGTTTGTGTACAACAAAGTGCAATAGAAAATATTCCATGATAATATAATTTTTATATTTGCAGAGTGAAATATAATATTTCATACAACTTGAAAATATTTTTATAGGAATATGAAAAAATCTTTTAAAATTTAATCAATTTACTTTATTCGTGCTTGATTCCTTCAAATATAAATATTTCATGATATTCTCATGAAATATTTATTATTTTAAACTAAACTAAAAAATGATATATATTACTGCGGGGAAAGCATATCCATATGGCCATTCACTACTGCTCAAATAGCTCATTAGTGGATTTTACCCAAATTTTGAATAGAAAACTAGAAAGTCTTATATCAAAAGCCAAACTGATTAAATGAGAACTCCTTTGAATCAATAAGACAAAAGACAACAACAACTCAAAAATGTTCTATACAAAAACACAACAAACATTTAGTAACTATTTTTATTTTTTCTTTCATTTTTATAGGAAATATATTTCTGAATTTTAATTATCGTTGTTATGAAATTGGAAGTTACAACATAAAATTTTTTGAGGTTGTGTAAAACTTATTTCGTTTCTACAGTGCAATTAGAGAATATGTTAATTACGAACAAGATCATTGAGCTGTTGTTAATGTTACTATCCAGAATGTTCTAAAGAATTCACATAGGCAGCTAGTTGGTAGTAGGTGAGGGTTATCAACATGAATGCGCATGCTCAATTTAATAAGATGATCTAAAGTTTTACATGTTTTCAAATGCTGTCAAGAATTTTTTACATCAAACTGTTTTGCTAAAAGAAAAATTGTTATTTTCTGACGTTTACATTAAAATATTTAATTTCGCGAGAAAAATACTCTGTTACTCTGTCTTTTTTGCATTTATGTATTTTCTTAGTATAATGACATGCGGCATTAGAAATAAATATTTATACTAAAAAACATATTTGTTCACTGTGCGACACATATTTCAAAAGACAGATGGATTTCAATCATCACTTTAATTTCAAAAGATTCACTCAATATTTACATACATACAATTTGATAACTTTACAAACACATAAATATCAACAACAATCATTCAAATCAATTCTTTATTAATGTTGTTGAAAAAAAAAAAAAATCTTTAAAATAAATGGTCAATTTCAATGAATGTTTATGGATGACCATAAATGATTTATAATTTCATGAAATTGTTTGAAATGATGGTGGGGGACATTTATTGCTTTCAAAAAATAAAAGAAGTGAAGAAAAAAAATTCGTTTGCATTCTCAATTAATTTTTATTGATGTCTACTCTTTTTGCCTCTTGTTAAAAACTTTTTGGTGTAAATGAAGACAAGGCCGTTAGTACGGGAATTCCTAGTTTTTGGTACATATTAGAGCATTTCGAAAAGTACTTTTTAATATTTTTACTTTTGCATTATACTCTCAAGCAGAGATATCATCTTTAAAACGAAAAGGATAATTATGCTTTTACTTTTTTCCAATCACATAGAGATTCTTTAAGCAAAAAATATGACCCTATTTAAATAACGGGCATATTAGTAACCATAGCTCTTGACTGATCTATCTAATTTGGATGAATAAAATGCGAGATAAAATTACTTTGAAGATATGAAAAAATGGGTGTTTTTATAAGACCGATAAATCTTTAAATTGTAAAAAATAACACAAAATATTAAATTGTAATAAAGATTTTTTATACGAAAGAATATGAAGCATATGTCCACCGCGGTTACTCATGACGAAGCGCATTTTGGACGTGCAATTTTGGTTCACTTTTTTAAGTACTGCTGGCCGTATGTCACAAATGACACGAACAATGTTGGGCTCCAAAGTGTCAATTGTTGCTGGTTTATCAGCATAAACCAGTGACTTCACGTGGCCCCACAGGAAATAATCGAAAAGTGTCAAATCAGATCGATCATTTCTCGAAATCAATTTATCGCCAAATTTTGATTTCATTAACTCGATGGTTGCGGTCGCCGTTGAACCACATTTCGTTCGGATCAATGTGATCCATATTTTCTAACAAGAAATCATTAATCATGATGCGGTAAAAATCTCCACTAACCGTAACGTGAGTTTCAGCGTCATTTTTCAAGCAATAAGCTCCGATGATGCCACCAGCGTGTAAATCACACCAAACGGTGCATTTTTCTGGATGCAATGGAGTCTGTAGAGTATATTGTGAATTGGTCTCACTCCATTTGCGGCAATTTTGCTTACTAACAAACCCGTTAAGCCAAAAATGAGCCTTATTGCTAAACACAATTTTGCGATAAAATAACGGGTCAGTTACTAACTGTTCTAGAGCCTAAGCGGCAAAAGAACGATGCAGAACGAGTCTATTCATAATGATTTGCCAGAGTTTAGTTAAAAAAAGTAAGAAAATATTTTTAATCAAAATTTAATTTTTAGTGTTATACGGCATTTACACTATGCAATTTTCCATGAAACCAGCATAAAATTTTTGTTTGTTTGTGAAGCAGGAGGAGTAAGCAATATGGTATTGCTTGACTTTTGAGGCGATGTTACTGTTGCTAATGTTTACTTTGAGATAACGCATAACGCTGTAGCTTAAATAGAAAATTGAGAACAAATGCTTCAAAAAATTGCATAGTGTAAATTTGGACTTACTTTTTTTTTGTAATTTCAAGTTCTATATTCAGATATGCCGAATCTTCACCATGGAGATCTAAAAATAAAAATTTTTTTGTACGCATTTATATAATTTTACATTAAAGTGATATCGGCTATTAATGGGTTAAGCATTTTTAACAAATTTTTGGTATTTCCTTAAGGATCTCTTCAAAAGCTTTTAAATGATACCCATATTAATAATTTAAAAATATTGAAAATTTCAGAGCCCCGTAACTCGGAAAATATGGGCGAACGCCAATTTCTTTACTTGATGATTTTTTTTTCTTATTTCTTAATACTCTATCGCCCTGAATTTTTATTTTTTTGATTGGAGTTACGTCATTGTTTTAAATTATATGAAAATATTAGAGGTAACCCCTGCCCTAAATGGTTTAAAAAAGTATAATAAAATACTAACTGAAGGTACTATTTGTAATATAAGGACCACATCTATAATTTGTTTCATTTCCATGTTTCCATTTGTTACCTTTTTTATTGTTTACAAATGTACTTTATTTTTAATCTTCCCTGTTACCTTTTTTCTTCATCTGTTATGTTTTATTAGCAATATATCAAACATTTTATTTTAATTGCCGTCATAAAATATTTTTAGATTTTCTTAGGGAATGCAGTCGTTTATTTGTACATTTGTGTGTGCGTGTGTGTGTTTTTGTGTGTGAGTTTTCTAAGTTTATAATTTATTTAAATTGATCCATCTTATTAAAACATACCAACAAATAACATATTTAGGGTATTTCTTAGGGTTTCTTTTTTCCTTGACTTTATTAATGTGAGCCAGTTAGGCTTAATTATACTGAGGCTTTATAAGTTTTATACTTGTATTTGATTTAACTCGTGGGAGGTTGTTTGGTGCCATGTTTCTGTTTCTGTTTTGTTTCTGTTACTGTTTCGCTTGTGTTTTTGTTAAAAATAAAAATTTGATTTTTTGTCGGCAATTAGAAGCTTTAACCTTTAATCGATTTTTTCAGATTTGCTACGAACTAAATCACAAACGATCAAGGTAAAGAGGAAATGGGAATGGGTTTATTAAAGTTTTTGACGGATGTTGCAAGGTTTACGCCTTATTAAGTTTAGTTGTAAGGCTTACGTTTGTATATTGAAAAAGATCTACTGAAAACGAGGTGTACACGGTGGCACAAATACAAATATTTTTTTTAATTAAATAAAATAAATTAAACCATTTTTTTTATTATATTATTGCCTTAAAAAAAACCAAATATATCCGTTTCTATGGAACACGATCGTATTAATGTGACTGCTGCGGCTGCCTTTGCAGAAGCTTAACATTTTTGTGTTTAAGCCGTGCTTAGTAGCGCTCAAGATAGGATAATAGTTACCTCTACTGGATGACCTGAATTTTGTTAAAAGAAGCCTTTAATTCGATTTCTCATTCTTATATTTTTCTATATTTAAATAGTAAAATATTGATAAAACTTAAACCATTATCAACTTAAGATCCAGTAAACAGAGTTTTAGCCCAGAGATTTCTTTATTAAAAAAAAAATTGGCTATAAAATATTATAAAAAAAATCCCAATCAAAATCGTATAATGCTTTTCTGAAATCTTTATTAGATAAAAAATTATCTCCAAACAAAAATCTTTTCTAAAAAAAGAAAAAAAAAAAAACTTTGTTGTTCTTTTAAATATGATTATAATTTATTTGTTATTTAGAAAACGTAAATATCTATAACCTTGATAACGCTGCGTATTATACAGTTGACACCTTGTCAGATTAAAATTAAACCCTTTTTAAATCGTACAAAAATGTTCAATAACAATGTTCAATAACATTAAAAAAAAACAACAAAATTATTTCAGTAGTGGTAAGAGAAGAAAAAAAAAAATAGGTGTCAGTTGGAGCTTTTTTCCCGCTATAGTGATCTAGGAACGAAGATTAAATTATAAGAAAGAATCTTATAAAAAAGAAATAAACAAATTTGACATTTTTGTAAATTATCTGAGGAATAGTAGCGGTTTGGAATGCCTGCCGTTTTGCTTTTTTTAAGCTAAACTTGAAGTTAATTTTGTTGTTGTTGTTTTGTACGAGTAGTGTGTTTGTTTTATTTTCTTTTTTTTTAAACTTTATTGTTGGAGAGTTACTGACCCAATATGGTAAGAAGATGTTAACGTGATCTTCCATAATAATAATAATAATAACAACAACATCAATAATAATAATTATGAGGTTTTTGTTGATGATTTTTATGTTGGATAGAAATCTAAGGCCTGTCTTATGATTTTCTTTAGATGGTTAGAATTTTTTAACAATGATTTTAATAAAGCCGATGTTCCAACTGATAATGTGTGTCATTTACTCTTTGATTGTTTTTGTTATTATTGTTGTCGCTGTTGTATAGGTAGTTGACTGGATTTATATGGAGTGTTTGATTTAAACTAATTTTGGCATATACGAGTACCACATTTTTTAAAATACCATCTCATATATTGTCATATTGACAATACGATTGAATAACAATCTTTCAAGTAACGAGTGCAATAGAAAAAGTCATTTCAATAAAGCAATAAAATTTTTAAATACCAATTTTTTTAAGTTAACTCTGAAGGCAATTTAATTTAAAAGATTTTGAGTTCAATTCCCAGCGAAGAAAGGCGAAAAAATAAAAAGTAGCAGTACAAATCTCGCGGTCTCTAGATTAGAGAATGAAGACAACAGTGTGAGTAAAATCGCTGAAGTCTCTTACACGTAGAACTGTTATGTAAAAACCCGTGCTTGGTAATAAGAAACATTGAGAGCTGAGAAAGAAATAGAATATATTAGAAAATTAATGAAATGTAACGTAGGTGGTCTACTTTTGTTACCGAACAATATTAAAAATATTATTAATTTTAGCTCGAAGCACTTCGTTTTCTATTTTCCAATATTTTGAGTTTTTTCCTTAGTCTAGATTTTCGAGTACCGTAATGACCGTCAAGTCATCTTTTCATAATTTTAAAACAGTTATAAAGCACTAGAAGCCATATCTGCAAAATAAGATGTACTCGGCAATAACTCGAACATGTACTCGCGTTTTTCGCAAACGAAACAACAATTAGGATTATCTCGAAAGAAGATCTAAACAAGATCGCAGATTAACTTCTAATTTACCTTTAAGAGAAGAGTTAGATAACAGAATGTTATCTAATGTCTTTGTATATCCCTTAATAACAATTTATGTTATTATAATTAGACTTTTATAATTTTATTGATTCCATGGAAACTATGACACCTTTAGAGGAGATCTTTGCTTGGAGTTATTTTTTTATTAGTTTGATTTTAAAGGGGGATTTTAATTTGGCTATAGGGGATAGTTAGAGATGACGATTGCCTTTGCTGTAAAAATCGTTTTTTTACATCCTTCACCACAAAAAGTGAAAAAAGTGTAAAACTAAGTTTGTCATTCCGTTTATAATTTCAAAATATCGGTTTCCGATCCCTATATTCCGACCCCCCTATATTCTGAGCTCTTATGAATAGCGAATTCGATTTAGCGATGTCCATCTTACCGTGCGTGCTAGGGTTAAAAACAAGTTTGCAAAGACATAGTGTCGAAAAAGGTGATATTAGAAATCAGAAAGATTGGTCCATGCCCTTCGAGGCAGCGGGCAAAACACCACGCCTACCTTTAATTGTTCCATATTTTTTGGAACAATGAAATAACTCCAATAAAAAAAAAAAAATAAATACATGGAGCGATAAAATAAGAAAAACATAAAGTGAAAAATTTTTTGCTCCCCCATATTTTTCGAGTTACGGGGCTCTTAAATTTTCAAATTTTTTAAAATATCAATATGGGTATCATTTTAAAGCTTTTGAAAAGATCTTTAACAAAATACTAAAATTTTTTAAAAATGTAGTAAAAATTTTTTTAAAGAACTTTTCGACCTGCTCACCGTTTCAACTCACATCTATTTCTACTTAAGAACATGCAATAATTGCATCTATTTTATTTTCAAATCATTTTCATTTAGACATTTGATGGTGTAACACTTATTATTTACAACTGCAGCGATAAAACATTCAAATGATAAATTCCTTTAGTGTTTTAAAAATTATTGATTTTCTGTTTAAATTTAACTACAAAATTGTTTTCCGGCAAATATTTTAAAAACTAACATGTGTTATTTGAATAATTATTAAAAATCTTTTAGTAAATAAAAAATAAAACCTTTATTTGCTCTTTACAGTTTTGGACAAGATTGTGTAGATGAAAACATAAAAAAACCAAAAAAAAAAAAGTTGTGAAAACAACACAAAGAAATCGGAAAAATTTATTTACTGTTGACACATCAATAACACCAAAAAATTAAATAAGCGGTTTTAAAAATCGTTGTTGATTTTTCAACAACGTGTTACAAGAGGGATAAGATATTGAGGAGAACTGATATTGTACAACAACAAAAAATAAATAAATAAATAAATAACTGCAAATTCATAATGAATTGGCTGAGTTTTGGCGTATTGACGGGCCTGCTATGCCTGACCCAAGTGGCGTCGCTGTCTTTAGATCCAGGTAAGTGAGCTCACAGCAAGACTTCCATTTATACATTTGTGATAAATTTTTTTAGACTCTTATATTAAATGTATGTATGTGTATGCTCAAGTGAGTGTGCGTGAAATTGTTTTTTAATAATAAACAATTGATTATACATAAGATAAAAAGGGCATTTAAATATTTATTTCCTTAATACCTTGAAAAATAAATAAAACTCAAAACTACTACAACTGACTACTTCATCTCAATATTTCAATTATTCCTTTTTTGTTTATTATCGCGCAGTGGCTTCATCCGAACTGGAACAACACATTAAAAAGGGTGATTGTGTTATATCGATGCGTCATATAAGGTGAGTGCTAAAATGAATGAGTTGTGACTTGTGTTTTTTTTTATTTACTTTTGACGTTTAAATTAAATCATACATGATTTAAGATAAATTCAATATTTCAAAAGATAAAGACTTAAAGAAGCTGTTTTCGTTATTTAAATGTGACATAAATATCATTTAATGATGTTTTTGTTCCTTGATATAAAGGATTTAAAATAATAAGAAAATTAATTTAAGCCTCTTAAGTTTTTTAATTTTTTATTCCTTTAATTTAAAAAAATAATTATTTCTATTCTTTACTTTCGTAGACCCAGACGCAAATTACATATTTCTATTGAAGCTTTGTTCATGATCGATTTCCCCACTCTCAAACACAAAATGTCTTTTTTCCTGGATCGCAAGCAACAACGGGTTACTTTGGATATAAGTGCTGCTGGAGATGTGGAATCTCTACACTTCGATATACCTCATACAAATGAGACCAGTACTATTCGTTCGTTGGCTTTACACTTTCACAAAAATCGAATATCATTGTTGGTGGATTGTAAGGAGACTTCATCGCATGAAGTGGATACAAATCTTACTAAACTGTACACACAAATGGATGATCCAGTAGTGAAATTGGTGAGTTGAAATCTTAATAGGACTGATAATATTTATTTGAATCTGAACATGAAGATAAAGGGCTTTATGCAAAAGAAATATTTAGCATGATGTTGTCACGGATGACGGGATATAAAGTTAAACTCTGTGTAGTGAACTCGTCATTTTTTACTCCGTGGCTGTTTTCGTGTTAAAACTCAGTTTTTGTTAATCTCACGGTCCGTAAACAGAATTGGTCTACATTTTCTGAAGCTGCTGAAGGAGGAGGTACTAAGCTGATTCACCGCAGAATCATGCAAAAAAAATTATGATTATTTGCACGATTTGCTAAACTTAACACAACGCATCTTAGGCCTGGTATCAATAAATAAATACACTAGAACACAAATATTATTTTTTTAATTTTTACCAAGGCCAATCAATTACCAGATGGCAGCGTAGACGAATTCATTATTTTTGCTGGCAAAAACTTCTGTCAAACTTCATATAAAAAATGTACACATATTTTTTTATATGGAGTTTGACAGTAGTGTTCACGGCAAAAATAAATGAATTCGCCTACGCTGCCACCTGGTAATTGATTCGCCTTGATTTTTACATTGTGTAATTTTCAGAGCACTCTTTTGTTATGATTTATTATTAATTATTGAAAAAAATTAAAACAGTTTTTTCTTGTTTTTAATTTTTTAAATTATAATCTTTAGTTCCGCGAACGCAAATATCCTTTACATTTTGATGGAAGTGTTGACAGTGCTTTGCAAAGAGCCAATTGTCAAAGGGGTCTCAGTCGTCGAGGCAACAGACGCATGTTAAAGAATAAAATTTCTGAACGAGGTAAGTGTTTAATAATTTCTTAATTTCATAGTTTTTATTTTTTTGTTTTTATTAAAAAATATCATTTTATTTTTAATATTTATTTTTTTAAATTAATTTTTTGTTTGGCGCTTGCAAATATTAGAATGAGTAAATTTATTTAAACCTTCCCTGTTACCTTTTATCCTTTTTGTTTTTTTTTTTGTGTAAAGAGAAAAACAAAAAACGTGATGTACGCAATTGGTTTAATCATGAACCGGCCACAAGCGCTGAACAGTATCAACAGCAAATACCTTTAGATATAGATCGTCGCGGTGACATACCCATAATGAGTGGCGATTGTGAAGGTAAGATAATTTAAATGTAGAAAAACTATTTTTAATCTTAGTGACATATATTTTTTTTTAAATAAAAATTTAGAAATATATAAAGAATGCAAAAATGTAGTTGTGGTATGTGTGCCATCATTATTTTAGCTTTAGTATTCTAATGCAACTATTCGCATTAAAAAGAATACGCTTAAAATGCGCTTCAAGATTAGTCTTGCAATCAACGCAAGCACTATCAAATCGTAGTCGTCACATATCAGCATCAACTGAAGCAACAGTAACATAGAAACATAAAAATAATTAGCTGCAACCAGCATTCTGTAGTAACAAAATGATTAGTTTTCATGCAACAGCAACAACAGCACCATTCAATCGTTTATAGCATTATCATGTGACACATACCTTATGTACGAACGCACTTAAATTGGCTTAATCCTGTCTGTTTATTTTCCAAGAGTACTAAATTAAACGCCTTTATGATTTTGAAATTTTCTTTTTTTTATTGTCGTTTAATTATACTTAACCTGACACTCGTTTAACAGGATTATGTAAAAATACAAAAATAGTTATCGTTTTTTTTTTTTGGCAAAAATATCTTTTATTTTTGTTAATTAAAAATGCCTTTTTGTACTAAAGACACTTGTATTGTACAGACAATATAATACCATCATTCGTTTTTTAAGAATTCCGGTAAAAGTTTATTTTACTGCGGATATATAGTTTATAGTCAAGAAACGTTTTTTTTAGAACAAACAAAACGGTTTTTAAAAAAATCTGTTTATGTAATTTTTATAGTAGTTTTTGATAACTGCATAAGGCCCTTTATAGACACGGTTATATGAGTGAAGATATAAATAAAATAAAAATAATTTTATATATGTATGCGTTTCAAGTACTAAACATTTGTTTTTAGTACATTTTTTTAAATAAAATTTCATATACATGTCTGCTTAAAAAAATAAAAAAAATTTAGTACACATTTTCTATTGTACTAAAATCAATATGCATATATAAATGTGTTAAAAAAAAACCAAAAAAAGTACGAAAATCTCATAAGAAAGGTTTTGTTATAAAATCAGTTTTTGTAATAATAGCTTTTTATTATAATCTCTGTACTAAATATGTATATTTTTGTGCTTAAAGCTCTCTTTGGTATTCTCATTATTTAAAAACTGAAAATTCTACTAAGACCTTGTTTTTATATAGAAACTGACTTTTAGTACTAAAACTTTTTTTTAGTACACATATTATATTTTGCACGCAGGTACAGTTATTAAAAAAACTTAATATGTATATTTTAATAACAAAATTTTTTTAGTACTAAGTTGTTTAAAGATACCCACTAGTACTAAAAGCATGTAAGGTGCATCCAAAACAATTATTCTATGAAATCGTTGTGCTTAAGGCTCCCGTTATAACCTTGTTAATTTAAATTATAAAAAGTATTATTTAATTATAAGTTATAGTTTGCAAAGTACTTTTCGAACTTCTATAAACGATTACATGACAACAAAGTGTTCGCTGGTGTAAAGTAAGTAGTAAACTTTTACATGCATGTAAAGTAATAATAGTATTACATGTGTTTAAGTATTGACTACTACAGCAACAATAAACAGTATTCAAGCAACAAATATTAAATGATATTTTTTGTTATTACAAAATTGAAAGAAAAAAATATGGGTACGAGTACAATACATCCATCAACCTACACTTTAAATGAGTTGTATGACGTATGAGCAACATTTGTTTTTTTTTATTTATTTAATTTTTTGTATGGCATTGCACACATGTTGCACATTTTGTCATATGTCACTCTGAGGAAATAAATGAATAAATGAATGAATGAATAAACAGATAGATACCTGCACAAAAAAAAAAAAAAAAAAAAATACGTCGTACGTAATCTATATTCAACATTTCAAAAAGATAGTTGACTTGTGAAAACCTTTTTTTCTTTTGTAAAAAACAGCTTCAATTGCGCTGATTCAGTGTTGGGTAGTATTGAGTGGTTTATGTATATTTTATCTTACTTGCCTTGTTTTTATTTCTTATTTTTTTTGTATTATTTTATTTTCGTTTTTTTTATATTTTATTTCTTTGTAGACGCCCTCGCAAAATCACTGAGCGATTTAATGGCTTTAGTAAAATTACTACGTGAAGATATCGCCCACCAACGTCAAGAGATTGCTTATTTGCGCATGCTCCTGGAGAATTGTGCCGGTTGCAAGGAGCCAAAAGGTGACAATAATATACGCATCGAACCAACATGTCGTACATCAAATCCTTGCTATCCCGGTAAGTAAGAAAATTTAGAACGAACATGTATTTAACTTTTATTTATTTAAAAATTTTATAAATAATTAAATATAATTAAATATAAATTTTATAAATAATTAAATAGCTGCAGCTAATAATATGTTATTTGAAAAATTCTAATCGGAGAGAATAAATTACAATAAATTATAAAATAAAATGTGAAATAAATTGTTGTCGGTCGGCATTGCCAAAGTATAAAACTGGATTTCTCGTTGGCTTTGTTTTTTTTTTTGTATTTTAATAAATTTATTAGATTTTCTATTTAAATGCTTCATAAATGCTTGTTTTGTTGGCCATAAATGCTCCATTTCAAACTGGGTAACATTTGTTTTAGAACAATGTGGGAGTTTTTTCCACCACCAGTGCACCGTTTGCGTTTTAAAATATTTTTTCAGCAACATGTTGTCGTTATTGTCTTTTATGACTAAATTTATACATTTTGACATTTATTTACATTTTTAAATTTATGAATTATTAAAATTCGGTTTTGAATATAAAAAAGCAACAACAGAAAATAGATTTTAATTTAGTTGTTTTTTTTTGTTATAAAATCAACAGTATTGTTGTATGATTTATTGGCGATTTTCATTACTAAATGATTTGTTAAAATGAAGAAGTCAAATATTCAAGATTGAATTTAAAGAGTTAATGAAAATAATTAAATAAAATTTCATTTCAATAAAAAAGCTTTGTATATTTATGAATAATATTAGACAATTTTCTTGTATTTTTCCCCGCAAACAAAACACAAAATATATTTTTAACAATTATTCTCGTATTTTTATTATTTTAATTTTTTTTGTCGGCGCACCAACATTTGATGCATTTTCGAATAGACCTATAGGCATAGATATGTCAAAAAATGTGATTGATTCCTATACGAGTAGTTTGTCAACTTGTGATATAAATTGCTCAAATAAAATTCACGAGTGGCAATCAATTTAATTTATTTGAGAAAGAAATTTTAATGACTGCATTAGAGATGAGCGATCCCGTGATTTTTGAGAAACATCGTTACCAGTGAACGTGACTTTCAAATCACCATTCTTTTAAATAGTTTCCGTGCAATTCCTTTTTATTTAAACATACATGTATATACCCAGCAAAAACTTTTGAAAAGGTAATCGAGTGTGGAATTAAGCATTTTTGACAGAAGTACTTCCCAATTAGATTGCCAACTTAATGATTTTAACAAGGCATGAGACTTTTATAATCAATTACTGAGAATCGATTGCATTAATTAGTGTAGGAAATTATGAGTACCATTAGTACGGTAGTCTCTTTTAACATAAAGAACTAGTTCCATTACTACTTCCTTTTTTGGAAACTAATGTAATGTGTTTTGTAAGGGAGTAATAAAATATGGCAATTACAAAAGTAAGTCATTATATGGCAAGTACTTTTTAGGGTAATGTCTAATTTGTTGCTGGGTATGTATAGGAAGTATATAATACTAGATAATATTTTATGAAAACTATAATCATTATGGAAAAGGTGTTTTGATCTCTACATTCAAAGTATCTGTAATTAAATTTGCCCACAAATATAAAATTCTGTAAAAAAAATCACACAAAATTATATGTTACATATGTATGTGTGAAGTTTGGAGAAAAGAATAGCTGTTGTTGGTAAGTAGAAGCTAGAAAAAGCTACACAGGAAAGAAGCTGCTTTGACATATGAAAGAATCAAAAGTACCTTTTTTCTCTTTCATAAAGTAAAATTAAATTTAAATTTTTATGTATGCAAATTAAAAGAACGTTCTTACGCGGAACTGTTACTTGATCAACTCAGTCACTGTAGCGACCAGTGATTTTTTAATCACAGTGCTTTAATCACAGTTACTGAAATATCGCCCATCTCTAGATTGTATATCAAGAAAATTAAGGTCAGCTGTATGAACGTGGCAATTTAAAGTATTAAAACTCGTCCACATAGCAAACGAAATTAATATTTGTTCATTTGAAAATGTAATTTATAACTTTTTTTTTGTGCAATAAGAATGAAATAAGTTAAATGGAAAAGTCAGTCTACAAAATATGCATCTGCAAGTCAATCTAGCAAAATCTAGCAAGTACAAATTAGTAATTCTTCTTCGTTAAACTACAAAAATGCAAAAATTAAAAAAAAAACAAGAACTTGACAAGAGCAAACATCTACCTCCTAAATTCGTCAAAATGTCAATAAATCGCTAAATCTAGCAAAAAGCAAAAAAAAAAAAAATAGTTAAACAAAAAAATCAATACCACTAAAAAGCATATTCTTAGATTTGTAAAACTTATGCCAGACTTGCGGAAACAGCATGCATTTACATGAACTCTCTGACATTGACTTAAGTTTTGATCAGCGATTATCAGCTCTAAACAATCTGCATCATCTACGGTTTGTACTTTTAAACGTTATTATTTACGTGAAATAAGTGGTGTGTAAATGTAAGGTTTGGTGATAAACTACGTTTTTGCATTGCGGAAATATGCTTTTCGATATGGAATCCCAGAGTTTCTCAGCTGTATTGCAACGCTGTATAAAACGGAGAAATGACTGATTTTTGTCCCATGATTACTGATCTGTTTGCAGTCTGATTTATTTCTAGATCGTAATGGAATGCCGTTCTTTTCAAATAAATTCATGCTCGCTGGTGCGGTAGCTTGTACATTTGTGTGACATTGACGACATATGGCAGTTCGTTTCCTTCTTAGCTTTGTAGTGAACAGAAAAAAATAGTTAATAATCTTACAAACAATGAATTTTTCATTACCGGGTGGAAAGAATGATCTGGCATTTGTTAGTGAATAAAATATTCCTGCCAACGAGACGATAACACTGATTTGAGGTCTACGCATAAAAAAATTCTTTATGGTAGAAGTTTGACGTTTTTTAGAAAAATTTCTTTTATATTGCTAGGTCATCGTATAAGTTCTACCCAAGGCGAATTAATTATAAGGTGATAGCGGTGGCGAATTCATTTATTTTCGCCTGTATTCTAACTGTCAAGCTCCATATATAAAAAATTTATCTAACTGTTATACAGATTTTTTTATATATGGAGTTTAACAGTTAGAATACAGGCGAAAATAAATGAATTCGCCACAGCTATCACCTTATATTTAATTCGCCTTGGTTCTACCTAAATATTGATTTTTGTATTTTTTATATATTTTATTATTTAAATTCAATATATTTTTTGACTCATTGTTACCACAGTAATTTGATGCTAATTTTGTATAAACAATCCACTGTAATAACTTTTAAGTTATTAACCGTTAGTTTTTATATTTGTTTTTTACTTAAATTTTTTTTAAGTAGTATGTTTTGTTGTTGTTAAAAAAATGTATTACCAAAATTGTAGACTCATATGCGTACATAATAATATTGCTTCTGTAAACAAAATAACAATAACAGTGGTGGCCCTTAAATCATATTTTTGTATTAGCTTTAAGCTTATGAATTTTTAAATAAAGAAGTCAGTCGAATTGTAACAATCAAAGTTATTTCATCGGTCGTTGTTTTGTTTAGAGGTAACGGTCACTTAGTGAATATCGCTGCCCAAAGAAATCAAATTGCCCTATAACGCTGCCGGTGAAGAGAACGCTCTTCATCGTACATACAATTATTATTCCATTTGTTGACGCTGATTTTAGTCATTCTTTTCATAACTTTTTATAAAGTAAGAAAAATTAAAATGAATGTAACTAAAAAACACTAGGAAAGTATTTTTTTCTCATTTATAGTCAAGACTCCCTTAAATGCCAAATTTATGTTTTTTGTTGATTCTTTGACATTTCTTTTCTTTAAAATTCTTTAATGTTTAGTTTATTTTTAGGTCACCGGTTGGTTATATTTTCAATGTTCATTAAGTGTCGCAATTAAGTGACCAGCAAGCACCCAATTAATTGTGACTTAAGTAGTTTTTAATGTTTATTATCTTAATCAAGCATTTAAGATTTGAAACTAAGTTAAAACAAAAGATAGTAGATGACTTAAAGTTTCATTCTTTAAAGTTATTCTTAAGAGTCATTAGTGTATTTCGCCATAATTACTGCGGTCACCATAAAAACCTTTAAAGCCAAATTTAAGAAAAAAAAACTAGATTTTTATTCGTATTAATTAATAGTAACATTGAAGTAAACGTGTTCACTCACATAAAGTGTTCAACCTAATTAGCATTATTAAAAGGGTTGCTGCTCTGATAACTGTCAGTTTTGTTTAAATGTCAATAATATTTGAAGCATATTATTGTTTAAAGTATAATTTTTATGATATTCGTTCAAAAAGCAAATTTATGTTGAAATGTTTAATCTGTTAAAATAACAATGATAATGTTGTTTATTTGTTTTGTTTGTTTTTGTTTTTGCAATATTTTAAGGTGTTGAATGTTATGATTCTGCTGAGGGACCAAGGTGTGGCCGCTGTCCCGTGGGCATGATTGGTAATGGAAAAATTTGCAAACCAGGCATTTCTTGTAATGATCGCCCCTGTTATATGTAAGTATGAGTAAATAATATTCTTTTTATTTATTTGTATTTTATTTGTAGTTCTTAATGATTAAACAAAAAAAAAAAAAAGGAATTTTTCGTTTAATTAAAAGACAATAAGAAACACCGTCATAACAAACGGAATGGATGGCCAACAAACAAAAACAGATAATAATTTAAAACGACGAGACAAATGGCATTTCATTTGAAAATTTATAAAGAAATGAAACATTAAACACTTAAAAGCCGCTCAGGATATAAAAAAAGAGACAAAAAAAACCTTTTAGTTAAAACATTGTTTTCTTAAAATCTTTGATGGTTTTGTAAACTATTTATTATATTTGTAAATGTTGTAAATGGCTCATAAATTCTTTTAAAAGTCAAAATATTAACAAAAGCCGACCATTAAATACTTCAGTTTAATAATAATCGATTAGAACTTTAGAATTTAGGCAGATAAGAAAGGATCAACAGGTGATCTCAATATATTTCAACTCTTTGTGACAGTCAAACACACATGAACACACATGTTCGTACATTTAATTCAATAAGAATGACAACATTAAGCTAAACACACAAAAAAGCCATTGGATTGTTTTTATTAGTTTGAATGGATTTTTAATAGAAAATCATGTTCTTTTTCTTTTTCTTGTTTTTCTTGTTGTTGTTTGTTTTGGTCTATAAATATTTTTTAGCCTATTGTACCTATAATAGATTTTTGCTCTTTGTTTTTTCTGAGCTAATAAAGTCAAATGATTAATTGGATTTTAAGACGCCTCTGTCTACCTACAACAGGCGGCAGAGGAATATTAAATCAACTTTTTCTTTTTGTCAATCGATAAGAAAATAATTTAAGAAATAAAAAAATTATAAAAATAGAATATATTAAAATAATTAACTTTAAATGGAGTTACATATTTTATTTATGACAGCTGAATGTTTTCTTATAATTTTGGAAATGGTTTATGGTTTTTAAGTTTCTTAAAATTACATTTGAAAGATTTTTTTTAACAAATTCTTCTTAAAAATATTTACATTCATTCATAAATCACCTGGTGTATAATATGGATTAATGTAGTTCAATACTTTTTAATTTAAGTTTGTTTTAAGGTTCTAAATTAATATCAGTTTTATAATTATTCGAACACAGGAGGTTGCCAGCTCTTTTTTTTACAGATTTCATAATACTCTGCCATTTTGTGTTAAATAAGAGAAATGCCCGACCCTAGAACTAAAAAGTAGGGTGTTAAAATTGTTAAAATCTTCAAAATAAATTTAAAAATATTGAGAAGTTGTTGCAATTGAAATATAAAAATGTTTCGATTTTACTAATTACCTTACTTTGCACCAACGCTAAATTAAAGATAATCTCAAGGTAGCGCTAGAAAATAGAAGCCCTATAAAAATAATAATTTAAATAAAAATTTTACTTAAAATAAAAAAACCCTTTTTTTAATAAATAATTTAATAATTATTTGTTTTTATTTATTATTATTATTTACAAAATATAATTATTGTAACTAAAATAAAGTAAAAATTATAATAGAGCTAAATTAGGTGTTGTAAATTATTAGCTGATGCGAATTAATTAATTAATTAATTAATCCAGATTAATTTTATATTTTTATCACAGGTATCTCTTAGGAGATCAGTAGGTCGATTTGATCTGAATATGTGTTATCTGGACGAACTGTAACTCAAACATGCTTAACGTTTAGTTGTGTTTTGCAGAGTGTACATATTGGGGTTGGTAATTTTTCAAGTATATGCTTGTGGGAGAAGCTGCAGTGGCCAATTCTTAGTCGGACTATGGTTGACGTTACATTTTTTGGGCAGTTTTTTGAATTGTTTGGTTTTTTACCTTCAGGATTGAGGATCTTATAGTTGTGTTCGTAGTCAGACCATTTTTATGATGTAATGAATTGATATAGGATCGTACGGCGTTAGATATGTCTTAACTTTTCCATGTTTGAAATTGAAATAGTGGTCTAATTTTGGCTTCAGAAGCCACAGTATCTTCATACTCGTTCCCGGAGATTCTGCTTTTAATATTGCGAAAGTTGTTGAATAATAATAATTTAATATTTAACAAAATTTCAATCTGAAAAGAAAACCTTTAACAGAATCAAAAACTTCTTTTGAGTATTCTACATGTTAAACTCTAACGCACTGTACTGTACTGTATGGTACTGCACTGTACCATACTGTACTGTACTATACTGTACTGAAACATACTGTACTCTACTACTGTGAATAAAAGTAAGAATGACTACTTTCCGCCGCTATTGGGATCTCCACAAAGAGGCAAGAGCGCTATATTCGGCTATGCCGAATCTTATGCACGCTTCAAAATCTATGTAAATTTAGTTTAGTGAAGTTCCTTCAAACAAAAAAGCAAATATCCTGGTGACAGAGAATTAAAATTTTAAAAAAGATGTTGGTACTGCATATATATAATTTTACATAAAAATGATTTTGGCTCTGAAAGGGTTAAGCATTTTTTTAAAATTTTAATACTGCCTTAAACATCTCTTCGACAGCTTTAAAATGATCCCCATATTGATATTTTAATAAATTTGAAAATTTCAGAGGCCCGTAACTCGAAAAATATGGGCGAGCGCAAATTTTTTTACTTGATGTATCTTTCTTATTTTTTTCTCTCTATCGCCTTATAAATTGTTTTTTTTTTGATTGGAGTTACTTCTTTATTCCAAATGATATGGAAAATTTAGTGGTGGAGGTGGTGTTTTGCCCGCTGCCTCGAAGGACATGGACCGATCTTGCTGACTTCCAACAGCACCTCTTTCGACACGAAGTTTGATCGATTGATGTATTTATATTTTCTCTAGCTGATCTAGTGCCTTAGCAAACTATTACAGACGGACATCACTTAAGAACTCAGACTATATATAATTTATGGGGTCGGAAATGGATATTGTAAAAATTACAAACGGAATGACAAACTCAGTTTTACCCTTTTTCCACTTTTTGTGGTGAAGGGCATAAAAAAAATAGAAACACAAAAGAAACAAGATTTTTATTTAAAACCTGTAACTAAAAATTTACATAATTCAAGAACGATTCTTGTTTTATAATCAACCTGATTTAGAAAAAAATGTAAATAAAAATATTTTACAAAGATTCTTAATGGTTGCATTTTTATAATGAAATTTTCTAAGAATTTTTCCTCTTAAAGATTTGTGGTGTATTTTGTTTTGTTTGTTTTGTGTTTGTTTGTGGGTCTTGTGTTGCTGTTTATTTAAATCAAATCAAATTCATTTTAAGGCATCTTTATGATTATGATTGTTTATTGTATGCAGGTCTTTAAAGGTGATAATGAAAAATGACATTAACGACATGTTCTTGTTGTTATTGTTGTTGCTCATATAATGGTGCTAGTAAGCACAGTCTCACACTCCTCTTATTCATTTATTTTGAAAATGTTGACAACAAATGAAATAAAATGAAAAGAATAAAAATACAAACGTAACATTTCAGATTTTATGCAAATCAATTCTGTTTTAAAGAGTTGAACAACAAAAAAAAAAAAAGACAAGACGACACAACAACCAATGATAAAGCCAATGTATATAAAGTGGAAACAAGGCGCACCTTGTAACATTTTGTGAAACATACACACATTAACAAAATAAGGGAGATCAAACAATTTCTTTAAGATGTCATCTTCCAAACACCTACAATGAACTGGTGGACGGACTATCAACACCAGTATCTACTAAATATGTGTTAACAGAAGTGCGTGTATATGGTTGTATTGGCTAACCTGAACAAGAAGAAGAAGAAGAACACCCCATATCAATTTCATCTACACATTCGTATCTTTACAATCCATTGCATTTTATTTTATTTTATTTTAGTTTCGTTTCGTTTTTTTATTATTTTTATGCTTTTGTTTTTTGCTTTTAATTTTTTCCTTTTAAACCATTATCGTCTTAGTATAAAGAAAGAAAATATGGTCAATTTAAATAGTTTATTGTTCTGTTTTTTCTTCTTCTTCTTCTTAATTTTAAGAAGAATTCACTTGTTGTTACGAGTGTGAATTTTATGATTTTGAATCTATAAATTTCTTGTGACCCATCTTTTGACATTTATGTTCTATTTGTTTATTGTTTCATTTTCATTTAATTTATATTACATTCTAGTTGTGATAAAAAAAAATAATTGATTAAACTTTATGGATTCTTATTGCAATCCGGTTTACCTGAAAGCAAATTATCATTATTATTTTTAATAAAATTATTTTTTTTTCTTCTTGCATATTAAGTGAGATCACTCGGGTTAGTTGATTGGTGAGTGTATGTGAGTGTGACAAATTGTAAATTTTATACCGAAAGCAAATGAAAGCTGTAAGGGAGTTGTGAAAGATTGTGAAAACTTTTTATAAGAGTGGGTGTCGGCACAATATATGATGGTTGGTTAGTGGTGGGTAGTTTGTACCGTTTTTAAATGCAAAAATTAAATAACTTTTCTTCTTACAATTTCTTGTGAACAAAGTAAAATGCAGCTGTGAATTATAATATTCGCATGATAAATACTTATTCATATTCATATATACAAAATGCCTTTTCTATTATTTTAAATTTTCAATTCAAGTTTATTATTTTTATTTAAAAACTTATTTTTTTTTTAATAAATTTAATTCAATCACAATTTAATAAATTTTCTTGTTTTCTTTGAAAAATGTCCGCATACATTTGTAAATAATTGTTCTTTCAAAAAATGTTTAGAAATTAAATTAAAAATGAACCAAAAAGCAGAAAATAAGTAAATTCTCAATTAATTTTTATTTAATAAAAAACATTCAAGATATTTTAAAATAAAAATAATAAACTTGAATTTTTTGAAGGGGAAAAAAAGAAATTGCTTCGAAAATGCAACACTCTCTCCTTTTGCCGGTCACTGTCAAGAATTTCGGTACTTGGCGAACAAGGTACAAATTTGATAGGGTTCTTTTTATTCTTTTTGGGTATTTTTCTTTGCAATAATTTGTTTTTTTAAATAAAATTGTACTTATTTTCTGCTTTGAACGATTTGAAATGTAAGGAGTGGAGTTTTCAAATTTTTTCGAGTCAAATTCCCAAATTAAACCTCTTTATCCCCAAAAATTCTTCCTAAAATAAAACTATTTTAAATTAAATCTATTGCAACATTCGCTAAATCAACTTCAGTTGTAAGCAATTATAATTTCAATGCCATATTTTAAGTTATTATTACTCCTCGTTGCTTAAATCAATTCTTTAGGATTTATTTCTGAAATATTTCCAAATGTAAAATAATTCTCATTTTGTACCTTTTCTTGGTCTAATTTGTGCCGCAAAATATGCTCCAATTGTTCGTTGCTTGAAAGGAACCAAATTATTGGTAACAAATTGATTCATGTGTGAGAAAAAAATAAGTTTTCACGAACAACTTTTTCACATTTGTTGCAATAAACAAATCTCAAACTACCGATTTAATTTCTTCCTTAAAAGTAAAACCTAAATCCAATTAATTTCAAGGCTAGGACAGTTAATCGAACTTTATTTTTTCAGTTATATTTACAAATATTTTTATCTCAAAAAAATATTTTTGTTGCCACATCGAGAATCCAGCAAATACGAGAATAAATAAATTCTGATAATAATCTTTAAAACAATTTGAAATAAAAATCCCTGAAAATCCCCAAAACATTTAACATTTCCCCATTCCTATTTTTATATTCCAAATTATACCCATTTTGTTAATAAGATCCCTAATCTGAAAACATTGATGAGGCAATTAAAAAAAGTATTATAACTTTAATACTTTGAATTATTTTATTACCATTGAAATATCATTGGCATTGCTTGAAATAATGACAATGGAAAACATTTAACTATCATTTAATGCTAATGATTTTATTTTAATTATAATTGTTTAAGCTAATGGTAATGGATTTTTAATGAAAACGTTTAGTTACTAATTACAATTGAATCAAAAATAATTGATTTTATGAAATAAAAAAATTTTTGATTTAAAAATTAAAAAAACTATGCATAAAGTAAAAAAATCTTAACATTCTTTTATATAAATAATTAATTGAAAATTGTAATAATTTAAGACACCAGCTAGCAGATTTTATTATTTACATAAATGTTTTCATAGTGTCATAGTTTTCCCAAGAAAGTTGCAACATATCTCACAAAATTTTTGTGATCAAAACGCCATTTTAAAACAATGTTCTGTCATTCTTTATGATGTGTATTTCGTGTACAAAGACAAGGAATATATTCATAAGTGATAATGATTTGAAAGGATTAATTCATTAGTCATTGTTTTTATTTTTTAATTAATTATTAATTAAAACTTTTAATTAAAAAGCATTACCATTAGTAAAAATAATGATAATGCTAAACAATCATTTGTATTATTTATCATTCAATGCTAATGAAACCGTCAATTAATTAGTCCCTCTTATTAATTTGTCCCATGTATGATAATTTTAATATTTTTTTTTTTTTTTAAATTATAATATTTTCAATTGCTCCAAAAATTCTTAATTTTTAATTTTTAAGAATAAAATAAATTTTAGATAAATGTGACTAATGCGAATAGTTATTCTATACTGTCATGCAAAACCAATTTAATTAATTACTTTTTTTTTATTAAATTACACATTTTTTTCCAATTAAGTATTTAGTAAAGATTTTATTATATTTTTATGACAGCGAGTAATAATATTTTAAATAGACACCCAGAAGTGGAAAACACTTAAATATTTTAAAAGATGTGCAAGCTTTAATATCCACTTGCATTTATTGGCGAAACCTTTAGAGCTTTTTTTTTATTTTATTGCAATTTTGTGTGTGGTGTTTTAAAGTCTCTGAAAGCATTTTTTACTAACAATGAAGCCATAAAAGGCTGCCTTTAAAATTTATTGGAATATATAAAATAAGTGTGAAATGTTGTTAACGACAACATATATACACACACATACATGTGTATATATTTATTTGTACGCATGTGTTTGTTGTATGTATGTGTTTATATTTCCATCCATAAAAATAGTTAAACGACATATGCAGATTTTGAATCCCTACAAAGTAGATGACTGGTAAAACAATTTGATCATCTTAATTGTGACAAGAACATTTTGCAGCGATTACTCATACAAAAAAAAAGTTATAAAATTTATGGTCCTTGTCCACATTTTGCAACTTTTCTTTCGAAATTCTTAAATTTGTAGGTGACAGAGGAAATACGAGTAGAAACGCTTACTTTGTTTCATGTACTTGCAATTCTCCTTTGTTTCGTCATTCGTCTGAGCAATTAAAACCCCAATTGTAGAAACAAAATTTAAATGTGTGGACACGAATGCGGTTTTATAAGAAAATTAAAAAAAAAAAAAATGCAGAAACAAAAATTGCGTGTCTGGACGGGGACGTATGTAATGTTTGTAAAAAATGAGATCGTTTTTACCGGCTTCAAAAAAAGAAGGATGTTATCAATTCGTGTCAAAGTTGCTTTTTTAATGTTTGTGCCTTAAGAACTCAGTTATTTCTGAAAAAATTGGTCGCATTTAGTTTATAATCCTAAAAGTTAAAGGGGACACCCATGTTTTACATGTTTTTAAGTATATTATATTGCTCTCAATAACAAAATTTAATACAAAAATAAATCTAAAAATTAAAGGGTGTCCCCATAGGTGACGTAAATTTACCCATATGGCCCTATCCTTTAAATCGTTATAAACAAACGCTTGAAAATTGGACAGAATGTCGATTACTATGAACGTTATAATAACGAGAAAAACATTTAAAATTATATAAGTTAAAGGGTGTCCCAATAGTTAATGTAATTTATTAGATGTGGCCAAACTTTTGAACCGTTATATACAGACAGCTGAAACTTACCAGGGACCTGTATTGCTATATCCGGTATATAAATAAGTTTATAATTTAATTAAAGGGTGTTTCCATAATTCTTAAAAATTTACCTATATTGGCCGGTCTTTTGAATCCTTATAAACAAATGCTTGCAAATTGGACAGAATGTCGACTGCTATGACCGTTATAGAAAGAAATATTAACATTGAAAATTATAAATTAGAGGGTGGCCCAAAAATTAAGTTTAACAGTTGTAGATAGACTCTTGAAATTTACACAGAATCTGTTTTGCTAAGTCCGCTAGAACAACAAGTTTAAAATTCAAATTTGGAAATTAAAGAGTGTTCTCAAAATTAATGTAATATGATCGATATGGTCGTACATGTTAAACCGTTATATACAAACACTTCTAAAAGATTGCCAAGCTTAATAGAATTAGAATTTGATGTATATTGCTAAACTGTTGAACAATTGTAGACAGTCCAGTAAAACAAATATAAAGTTTAGAAATAGAATATAAGGGTGTCCCAATAGTAAGTGTAATTTAATGTATGTGGCCACACTTTTAAACCGTTATAGACAGACAGATCAAACCTGTTCTGAAGTCGTCTTTTTTTTTGCCAGAATTATTATTGTTACAATGAAACAATTAAGTTTGCTGCTGGCAAATCTATTGTTACTCAAAGAATCAAAGAAAGTATGACACTATCGAGCAAAGAAGGCTAAAACCACTAACTAAATCCCAGGAGATACGTTGGCATTGGAAGCACGAGTCTTCAGTTTCCTAATATTTAAAAACAGAAATTATAATCATACAGAAATACATATTTTGTACATATATTTTGCATATTTTTTAAACAAGAATTTATTTTGTATTAGAGAAAGTCGAGCTGTCAAAATCCGTTTAAAAAATTTTTAAAAATTCTCTTAAGGTTTCTCCTCTTCTAACTAGCAAAATGTCTTGCTGATGTTTTTTCATTCCATCCTTTGTTAAAGAAAAATTCCTTTTATTCTGTCATTGTCTTGCTTGTGTTTACATGTCATGACGGTGCTAATATGACTTTTTCATCATCATTTAGTAACTTTTTTTTTAAATGTAAAATCAGTTGTTTTAATTTAATTATGGTCTTGGGAAATGATTATTAAATGTTTACCTTTCTGGGCTGCATGAGTGAAAATATTTCATTTGCATTTCAAAGTAGCGAAAAAAAGGAGTACAAAAGATCGCTAGCGAATTAAGGAACTCAGGCATATAGAAGACAAATATTTTTTAGTTTTCTGTTTGCATTTGCATTTTTTCTAAAAATTCAAAGAAAAAGAATGAAAATTAAAGTTCTTTATTTAGCAACCATAGAGGTACTTAATAACTCCTTGTTTTTATTATCCTTACGCTCATATTTCATAATTCCAATTTGCCATTTGGGTTGGGGTTTTTTATTCTTCTTTTGTTGGTTACTTTTACGTACAAAGAAAAAAGAAGACAAACTTTAATCGTTTGGTTTAGCCAAGAGGCTTCAAGATTGTTTAAACGTGGTAGGCAACCTACACACAAACATACATCTTTGCATTAATACATATGCAAACTTGTATATACAAATATGTATATTTACTTAAAACCAATTGGCTGCTTGAGAACATTTTTTTTTCTTTAACGTTTGAGTGCGCTTTGCTAAATAATGTGTGAACAAAATTGCAAAATGCGTACAATAAAGTATAAAAAAAGTCCATAACAAAATTGAAAACGAACTTTAAAAGGAAGAATAAGCAAACAGTTAAGAACAGAGTATGTACGTACACCTTTCAAAATAAATGCTAGAGAAATTTATTTATTTAAATATTTTCGCTTTTCATACGACATTCGTATTTTAATCAACAAATTTTTTTCTTGTTGAGCTACATTGTGAGAAGGAGAAGCTAAAATGAGACGTACAGTATGTTGAATGTAATTACATATCGTTGACTTCCCTAGTAACTTATTCTGGATGTCAGATCTTATCTGTTTTGAGTGCTTCGAGATTCTATGATTATTGTAACGGACTGGGTCGATTTTTCGTTAGGGACACGAGCAACACTCGTGTTGATTCCATGAGAAACCACACTTTTGTTTTGGTAATAAATTTATTTATTCTTTGCACGCAGAAAAAAAGCATGGTTGTTATATGGTCATTATGTTCTTTGTAACAATGTATAGTTGCGGAGAACCAATTATAGTTGCTTTTACCAAAACTTTAGTCACGATAAAAGTTTTTTGTTAACTTTTAACAATTATATGGTTACTGTACACAAAAAATGCAACATGGTTGGTTTTAACTTTTAAATATTTTAACCACAACCAAAGTTTTATAACTTATTAAAAATGATATAAAATATTTAACCATAATATATAATTTTTAAGCAAAGTAGGGTTAAAAATAACAGAATAATGTTTGCGCTAAAAAATATTTTGTTCTAGTTCTTGACAGTTTAGTAATTTTTCTCTTAGCTAAAATTAGAAACATTAAAAAAAGTTGAAATTAATATGTGTGTATGTATGTTTGTATTCTAAGCATTTATTCTTTATTTTTGTGTTTAAAGCACAATTGTGAAATCATTTATTTGGCTTTAGAAACTATATTTTTATTTAACTGATTCTTGTAGCTATGGTCTAAGCGTTATTATAAGCAAATAATTGATTATTTTGTGAATATATGTTTTTAAATAATTTTCTATGTAAAATCGTTAATGAATAAAATTATAATAACCAAGTCTTTTATATCCGTAAAATTTTGTATTTGCTCTTAGATTATGGTTACCTTAACCATGTTTTTTCTTTGCGTGTAAAAAATCTTTAGTTTATTTAAAATGTTTGTGAGAAGTTTCCTGAAGAGCTAAGTAAGCGGTAGCGTAATGGCCATCGAGACGTGCTTGCACCTTCAATAATAAATATCGGTGATTTAAATAATTAAGCGGGATAATAGAAAATAGCATGAAAAAAAGATTTTGTTTTGAAAATTAATTAATATAATTAAAAATTCCCATTGTTTAATTTGATTAAATTTTTTTCGTTTACTCCTGTTGACTGAAATTAGAATTTGTCGTGGCTGAAAGTACAAAAAATAAGAAAGAAAAAACGACGTATTCGCCATGTTATTTTAACATTCGTTACTATAGAAGCAACTATCAAGTTTTGTCAAAATTGCTATTACTTTGATTACAAGCACCAGAGATGGGAAGAATAACAACTTTTCACTAATGAAAATGAATGCTTACACTATTATAAAAAATTGACGGAAAATTATTGAATTTCTTAAAACAATAAAATAGTTTGACTGATACTTTCAGGCAACTAAAGGTGAATGTTTGAAACAAATGTAATTGCAAGGCAATATTTTGATACTACAAACACCGTTGTAATTATATTTTCTTGTGCTGTAATCGGTGGTTATTTGAAGAATGCAATATGTGCAGAGCTTTATCTGTATCAAAAAATTCGTTTCGATCATGTATCTCTAGTTTGTTTCAAAAAATTCAAAATATAAAAAAGTAATATGTCAATTTTATCTTTTTTTTTTTTGCCACAATTCGTTCAGTGTAAATTTGACTAAAAGTCCAGAAAAATTAGTAATAAAGGTATGCAATATTGTTGAAGATGGTATTTAGAAACACTTCATTTTAGTTTAGCGGAGATGTCAATGTTTTGTTTTATTTTATTTTTATTACGTTCAAACAGTTTTTATTCATGCAGCAAGGAAGAAAAATAGAAAGAAGGCTTGTTTATTATTGCGGCCAAACGTACAACGCCCAGGGCATTTTTGCTGTTTTTTTTTTGTTTTCAAGCACACGCGCAAAAGCCTAAGAAAATACGAGTATTAATTTAAATTCAAGCAGTCAAACAGCCACACAAACACAAATTCTCATAACAACAATTATGTTTGATGGCATAGACCCGCTTTAAGTGAAATAGAAGCAAAAAAAAAAAAACGTTAAAATAATAATAAAAATAAGATGAAACAAAAAGACAAACACTGCAACGTAGTGAGCAAAAGTTTTATGGTAAAAGTAAATGCGTAGGCGAACTCGTTCAAGACAGTTGTCTTAGACGTTTGGTTGGATGCACAACACTCAAAATACTCACTCAGAATTGGTTTGTATGGGAATAGTAGTGGATGTTTTTAATTGCGAATGTTTCAACTTAACAAATGTTATAACGCAAAACCAAGTTATTTGTGTTGTAATTCTTCTATACTAAAATGATCAAAATACATGAGAAAAAAGTCCAAAAAAAAGTAAAAACAATATTAACAATATCAACTACATGCATTTTTATTTACATACTAGGATAATACATTCATACATACATACATACATTCATACATAGAATTTATTTGATCAAACACAAATTGATCATAGGAGCAAGTACGAGCCAGGTTTTGTGACTTTTTTTCTTTCTCCATGTGAGAAAAAAACAAAACAAAAATCAATTTGTGGACTATTACTCTTACTGGCCATAGAGTGTGGGAAAATTGTGTATGTGTGTCTTTTTTTTTCTTTGGTGTCTTTCATAGCAGGCGAACTGTTAACGATCTTTGATGTGATAAGTTTTTTTTTCTTCTGTTTTACGGCTTTCTACTCTTTGTTTGGCTTAAGTTTAAAATAAACCGATCAATGTCTGTGATAATCTTTGTGATCTTCCCCCACAAAACAAATTGATATGCCTATTGAAGCGTAACATTTAAAATACACAAAGCAGAGATGGCCAACTAACATGAATAGGATATGATCTCACATTCCACAAAAATAGTTCAAATACATAAATTCATTAAATCTAAATGTGAAAAATTTATTTTTGTTAATAAAAAATTTAGTTTTAATAAGAAGCAAGTAAGAGTAGGAGTAAGGCTATGCCGAATCTTATATACCCTACACCAAAAATTAAAATTTAGTTTAGTGTAGTAACTCCAATCAATAAAACAGATATTGGGATGACAGAGAATTAAAAAATAAAAGGAAAAAAATT
The DNA here is from genome assembly GCA_916610165.2 of Gymnosoma rotundatum. Classification (NCBI taxonomy): domain Eukaryota; kingdom Metazoa; phylum Arthropoda; class Insecta; order Diptera; family Tachinidae; genus Gymnosoma; species Gymnosoma rotundatum. Next base: position 1,923,304 of record OU744337.1, read on the forward strand.
AAGTACTACATTTATATAATTTTAGATAAATAAGTCATCGGCTCTTAACGGGTTAAGCAATTTTTTTTTAATTTTAATATTTACCTAAATATCTCTTCTCTCTTCTTCGGGTTAAGCAATTTTTTTTTTTATTTTAATATTTATCTAAATATCTCTTCAAAAGCCTTTAAATGATGCCCATATTGATATTTTCGAAGTACAATTCTAATTTTCTATGAAAAGCTCACGGGCTTATAACTCGGAAAATATGGGTCAGCACCAATTTTTTTACTTTTTTTTATTTTTTAATTCTCTATCGCCCTATATACTTATTTTTTTGATTGGAGTTACTTTATTCATTGTTCCAAATGACATGAAAAAATAAGAGGTAGGCGTGGTGATTTTCTGCTGCCTCGAAGGACATGGTCCGATCATGCTGATTTCCAATAGCACCTCTTTCGACACTATATCTGATCGATTGACATTATTACTTTTTTTTGAGAAACGAAGTTGCCTTGGCAAACTTAATTTCAACCCTAACACGGATGGATGGATGGACATCGCTCAATTGACCTTGCTATGCTGAAAAACTCAGAATATATACACTTAAAGGGGTCGGAAATGGATATTGTAGAAATTACAAACGGGATGACAAACTTGGATATACCATTTGTTCATCTTTCGTCTTTCGTTGTGTAGGTTATAAAAAAATACTTTAGACTGTCCATGCCTGATGTAAAAATATACAAATCTCTTTATCTCTCTCTCTCTCTCGTTCTCACTCTCTATGGCTTCTGGCATTTAATTTCCTTGTGAACTTCATGAAGTTTTTTTTTAGGATTTGTTGTTTGATTAAAAATTATTGACAAATATTGTTGTTGTAATTTTTATTTTTTTATGCCTTTGAAAGTGTTTGTTAAAGTTAGTGGAAAATTATGTAGAAATTTGATTGTAGGAAATTCGGTTTTTAAGCCTTTAATCTTTGATTTTCTTTGATAAATGGCTTTATGCTATTTTGTTTTTCCATATTTTCTTCCTTTTAATTTGTTAGATGACTGACTGACTGACTACCCACACACTTCTTTACACGCTCAATCACTGTTGCATATTAACCGAACATATAAATATTTACATGCATGCATACAAACATCTAAACATACATACAAATAAACTTCTAATAAACATTTTACAGAATATGTATGTTGTGTAAATAAGTTGTTCTTGCTCGACAGTAATTGTTATTTTATTTGAATGAGTGTGACCACGTTTAAACAAAAAAAAAAAAAAAAAAAAAAACAAAACAAAAAACAAAAACAAAAACCCTAACAAAAGACAATTATAAAAGATCATGTTCGAATGTAAATAGATTTTCCTTTATTCTTAACGAAACTTCAAACAACATCTTTAGCCTTTATTTTGTTTTCTACCCGAACTTTTGGTTGAAAGCAAATACCGCTCATCATTTATTATTATATTTTTTTTGTGTGTTACTTTTCGTAGTTGTCAGTCAGTTGTTTGAAGGTTTTATTTTTTTTGCTCATCTAAAGTTATTTTTTTTGTTGTTCTTTCTTTTTCACAGAGGCGTTCAATGTTACGATACTATAAATGGTGCTCAGTGTGATTCCTGCCCAGATGGTTATGATGGTGACGGACGTACTTGCACTAAACGCAATCCCTGCTTAGACGGTCCTTGTCCTTCAGGTAAGTTTATGTAAAGCTTAAAAAATTATTATACCACTTGATAAAGAAATTTGTCAAAATGTCCACTGAATTATTTTTAAATTTAAGCATAAAATTAAGCCATTAGGCAAAATATAAAAAAAATAGAAATTCGTCTATTAATTCATTTGCATGTTTGTTGGCAAGGAATCCAATCTGAAAATTAAGTTTGAGGTGATTTATAAAAAGTTTTTTTAAGATTAAAAATTAGAAGAGCTGCAAATTTAAGTTAACAAAAATTCGCGTTGCTTTGAGATAAAATTGACCAGGCGGGCAGAAAACTGGTAAAATTTTGGCGAAGAGAGGGACACCCCTCTATCTGAAGTTACACCCCACTATCTGCAGTTACTTTTGAGTATATAAAAATCAATAATTGTATAGTTATGAATATTCTCTCACTTATAGAAGTTATTTTTTAGCAAATTTTGGTTCGTCTGTCTTTGTTATGTTTGTGCCTGCAGAACTCTGTCATTTTTGAACAGATTTTAAAATTTGTTATTTAAGTGAGAAGTCAGATTGGTGCAATTAAAAAAGAATGTTCATAATTTAAAAAATGAAAGGATGTCCCGATACATTTGATTTTAAAATATCTATTAAACTTTCACTGAAACTCGTATAATAATTTAACAAAACTAGTATCTATATAGCTCCCAGAAACTAATAAAAAAATAAATTTTAAAATTAAAGGGTGCTCCCAAAGGTATAAAAATGTGACTTATAAGGGCATTGCTTTTAATTCGTTGCAGCCAAAGCGAAAAAAAATTACCCAGAACGGGTACTTCTATGTCCCCTAAAACCGCAGTATTTAAAATTAGGGTGTAGGTAATTAAAGGGTGTCCCCATTGTTGATGTAATTGTCTTTTGAACCATTACAGACAGATAGTTGAAATTACCGTCATACCCCTTATAATAATTAGTATAAAGTTTCAAATTGGAAATTAAAGGGTGTCCCCATAGGTAAAAAAATTGCTAGAAAATTTATAAAAGGGCAATAATTTGATAGTAAATTTTCTTGTAAGGAGTTTAAAAAATATACATATATTAAAAAAAATGAATTAATTACTTTTTGGCTTAACTTCATATTTTTAATTTTTTTAAATTATTAGGCGAACTATTTTAGTATTAAAATAAATAAATCAATAATGTTTTAATTCTACTTAAGTTCATTTTTTAATATATATTTTAATTTCTTAATTTATAAAGAAAAAAATTGTATACAATATTTTAAAAGAGCAAAGAATGATTAAAAATATAATTGCATTCGTGATCTATCGAAGGTTGATACAAGGCGCGAATTACAGAGAAAACAGTGAAGAAGTTCTTTGGTTTGCATGTGGATTTCGTCTAACCAAGTTAATATTGAAATATGAATACTCCTCGTATTTTTATTTATAAATTTAGTTGGTTAAATAGATGATGTTTACAATGCATACAACCTAAAATGCGAAGACTGCTGATAAATAATATAGCACACATTTTTTGGCATACATTTTTAAAATAATTTTTGTTTTCTAAACAAAGGTTTTTATAAATTAAAAACATGAACTTAAGCCAAAATCAATTTCAATTAAATTAAAAAAAAAATATTTAAAACTCTTTAAATTATCTTTAGAGTGATTTATTAAAAAAAAAACTAAGTTAAGGCAAGAGATAAAAATACTTCTCAAAGAATCTAAATGATTCTCACCAAAGTTGTTTGCTGGCTGTCATGTCTGTTGCGGTGTTCCAATGCCTAAATACAGGGTAAAAAAGTGAAATAAATGTTTGAAATTATCTCAATCAATGTTGGACGAAGGTTCTTCTCTTTTTTTTTATTTTTTTTCTTATGATTTCAACAAAATGATTTATTTATTTTTAAATTTAAGGTTTACTCCTTTTGTTCTCTTGCGCAAATTGAAATTGATTTTACTAATAAAATTTTGGTGAATTTTATAGGAAGCATTATAGTGCCAACTCATAATGTACAGCATTATCAAAGGCAGTATACAGCGCGCAAATATTCCGTAATGACATCATAGGCAGACAGACCGACACAACAATAAATTATTTTCTTAATAAAATTCTGTTAAGCATGAACACACACAAACACACACACACGCACACACACATACACACACCCACACATTTAATTTAACATTAGTTATATAACTATAATTTACGCCATTTTGCAATTGATTTAATATTTAAGTGAAAAAATAAATAACATTTTATTAGTTTTTACCGCACAAATGTACTCAACTAATTTACACATCAGGGGAGACACAATAAAAATTTCCGTTCTTATGTTTATAAATCCCTTGTAAATTTACAATAAAGTATTATGTTATCCAAAATGAATTAATACAAGTGAAATGTTTAAATTTTATATAATCATAAAAATATATATATAAACTGTAATAAAAAATACTTTATTAAACTAAACATACGAGCAAAAAAAAGTTTAAATAATTTCTAACTTTAAAGTCCACCACACCAGAAAGTGGATTATATATATATATTAAATTAAAAATATTAAACTATTAGTTTATTTAAATTGAAGAAAATCATTTTTTTTTTCTTAAGTTATTATTTGATAAAAATTATTATTTTTTTGTAATATAAAATATTTATAACAAATAAAATATTTGAAAAATTTTATTAACCAAAATAATTTTAAACCAAAAATTGTGTTTTAATTTGTTAAGGAGCACGAGTAAGAATTTCTGGTAAATACAAAAACTTTTTTTTTAATACTTTTATTGCTTTTTTAAAATCCAAACATAATTTTTTTTTTCATTTTAAGTTTGTAACATTTTGGTGTTGAGCTTTCGAATTTGTTTATTTTTATATATATTGTTTTTAATTTAAATTAGATATATTTTCCATTTTCTGGTTAAATTTGTATGTTTTAAAGTTTATATAGAAGCATGTGGTATTAAGAAATTATTATTATTAAAAAAATTATTTAACTTTTAACAACATTTTATATAATTTAGTATAATTAAAAAGCTTATTTAACTGGATATTTGAATTTTTTGGTTTATTATTTTTTGATTTTTAATTTTGACAATTAATTTTTATAATTTATTTGACGCCATTTGAGCTTTGTTTCAGTCATTGTTATACATAGTATTGCTGTTATTGTAGTATCATATAAAATTTAACATTATGTTTTCTACTTCTCATTAACTGTTAGTCAGTTAAAAAATTGTTATAAACATGTAAAATAACTGTTTATAGTTTTTTTAAGTAACGGTATGTTGGTGACTTGGATGTGCATAGAAAATAATATCTCGCTTAACAAATAAATTACACTATTTTTAAATAGTAATTGGATAATAACTGGTTATATTTTACTCGAGAGAATTTAAAGCAGCCCTCTTATTAACGCTTTTGGCCTTTTTTCTTGAACTACTTAAAATAATAACAATTTCACAGAATCTTTTAGAATATTTGCTTCCGTTGATAAAGATGTACACAAATTAAGACTAATGAGAAACATATATATATTCGGCTATGCCGACTCCTATACAATCGTTCTTGACAATTTAAAACTTAATATCGAGTTTGCTTATAAACAAGACTTCAAAAAATCAAAAGAAAGATAAAATTTCAAATTAACAAGAGCTTATTTCCATGTTAGAAGCGAGCTAAAACTCTGAAGAAATCGATTTATAAAAATTTAATTTTCACAAAAACTTTGTGCTATTTTTTATTTAATTATCCCGATTAAATTAATTACCGATATTGATTATTGAGGGTCAAAGCACATCTCGATTTAAATTTCTTTTAAAAACAGAAACAAAATTACATTAGGAGTTCAAATTATAAAGTGTAAAAAAATTTAACTTCAAATTATAAAATGTGGGCAGGCAAGATGTCATTCTGTAGCACATCACAAAAAACCAAAAATAAATGATTGTTTTATTTTTGCAAAAAATTAAAACAATTCAAGTTATAAGACGCAAAGCTAAAAAATTCAAATTATAGAGAGCCGGAGATCAAAATTCCATTGAAATAATTTCAAATTATTGAGGAGACCAAAATACATAGATTTTTTTCAGTTTATTGAGTGTTTTTCGAGGGATCTGGAAAACAATTCAAATCATCGCGAGATACAAATTAATAAATTTTAAATTATCCAAAGTCGACTGTATACCCTTCACCATCTGTGTAAATCTAGTTTAATTAAGTAACTCCAATCAAAAAGCAAATATTGGGGTGACAGAGAATTAAAAAATAAGAAAAAAATTAATTACTACATGTATATAATTTTACATAAAAATGTCATCGGCTCTTAATAGGTTAAGCATTTTTAAAAATTTTTATATTTCCTTAAAAATCTCTTCAAAAGCTTTAAAATTACTCCTTATTGATATTTAAAAAAAAATTAAAAATTTCAGAGCGCCGTAACTCGGAAAATATGGGCGAGCGCCAATTCTTTTTACTTGATGTTTTTTTCTTATTTTTTAATTCTCTATCGACCCATATATTTATTTATTTTTGATTGGAGTTACTTTATTGCTCCAAATGACATAAAAAATAGAGGTAGGCGTGGTGCTTTGCCTCGAAGGTCATAGACCGATTTTGCTGATTTCCAATAGTTCTCTTTCGACACTATTTCTGCTCGAGCAGTGCATTTAAATTTTCTTTAGCTGATCTAGTGCCTCAGAAAACTTGATTGCAAAACTTACACTTACGGACAGACGGACATCAATCAATCAACTTCGCTAAGCATAAGAACTCAGAATATATAGATTTTATAGGGTCGGAAATGGGTATTGTAGAAATTACAAACGTAATGACAAACTTAGTTCTCCCATTTTTCCACTTTTTGTGGTGAACGGTATAAAAAAAGCGATGTAAACAGAGAATAAAAATGGCGCGTAAAGAGGAAATAAGATTTGTTTAACAAAGAAGTGTTATAGTTAATTAAATAGCTAAATACAGTTCTATACATGTATTAATAATCTGTAAAAATATTTTACAAATAAAATTAATTTTAATCCAAGGCCGCAAGACTTCATTTGTTTTTAATGATCAACAAAAAAAAAAAAACGTATAAAATTCAAACGGATGTGGTTTTTTTTTGTTTATTTAAAGACTCTTAATGTAAATATTTGTTATTCAAATTGTCTTATTATTATTTTTTTAATTAAAAATTAATTCAAACTTTATTAAATAACGCAGAAGTGAATGTAAGCAAAAATAAAAACGTGGTTTGTTTGTTGGTAATTTTTGTTAAAGCCTTAACATTTCTGTATTGACTTCTTAAATATCTCCCATGTTGTTATTGAAGTTTTTATACTTAAAGGAAATGTTTTTGGTTTTTCTAATAATTTGGATAAAGGTTTCCTGATGAACCGGCCAAATACGTATAGATACCTGCTTTTCTAACCAACGATTCATTGCATTTTTATTTAAAAATATTATGGGATATTAGCATAAAATAATAAACAATATTAGAAAAATTCCTAAAATAATTTTTAAAATAAAAAAAAAATCAATTTCAGTAGATAAAATTTCTAGGTTTCGTATACAACAAGTTACATCTTTGCATAATTTAAGAGTGTTCAGTGGAAACTGGTAGAGATGTTCGGAAATAATTTTTTAATTAATAAAAATTTAGTGTCATTTTCTATTATCCCGATTACTTAATTAAATCACCGACATTGATTGATTGAGACATGCTTTCGCCCTTAATAATCAATATCTGTGATTTAGTAAATTAACCGGGATAATAGATCCGGGAAATTTTTTTGAAAATTAAGTTATCTAATTAAAAATTCCCATTATTGAAATAAGTTAGGAAATTATATTCTGTCATGAGCTTTTTATTGTCCTATTTAAATTAAATATCGTTCAACGCATCAACTTCTGTGAAAGGCCAGAGTTCTTGCGGACGACTTCATATTTGACTGACGAGCCAATGCTTTAAACAAATCGTGAGTTGACATACGACTGTTGGCTAATTGTTCATTTCATCCTCATTTCTTATTCGAACAGAAAGAAAGCAATAGAATCAATAAAGTTAGAACACGACAAACACTCATATTAATCATAAAGTTTTATTTTTACAATGTCTTGTTTGATTCTGTGACTTAAAATCGTGGTTAACTGTCATAAACATTCAAAATATACCCGTCCCTTTTGGATAATCGTTTTGAAATTTTATATTTATTAATAAACAACAATTTAAAAAAAATTTAATTTAAAATACCGTATAATAGTCAATCTGGAATTCGATATCGATCCAAATTTACATTTAAATTCTATAGACATTTCGATCGATGTCGTAATTTGGCCCCAGGACTTGATTTGTCATTAAAACAAACAGCTCATTTGCATTACAATATTAATATCTATTAATTATTTTTGTTACATTCACTTGTGAAACTAGCGAAAATTGCATATTTTAATTTTACTTAAGGTTTTCTTATTCAAATCTTCTAATTGTCAACAGGTATCGAATGCGTTCAAATCGGTGTTCCGCCCTTCTTCCAATGTGTTTCCTGTACACGTAGTCAACGTATTAATGGCAGTTTATGTGTCGATATAGATGAGTGTGAGCTTTATCAACCCTGTGATCCAAAATCAACTTGTGTTAATCAAAATCCTGGCTTTAGATGTGAGCCCTGCCCTTTGGGTTATAGTGGCATGCACGTTCATGGTAAGTCATTTAAATTAAAATAAAATTTACTTTTTCTTCTAATATTTTTTTTAAAACGCTTTAAAGGATATTATGCGGAATATTGGACCATGAATTATCAAAAACAAACCTGTTACGATGTGGACGAATGTCAAAATGGCGTGGCACGTTGTGGACCAAATTCCGTGTGTGTCAATACAATGGTGAGTTAAACAGTTTTTCATACATAAAGACAAGAGGAAATTACTAAATGGGGACAAAACATCATCAGTCTTTTTATATATGAGCCATTTATTTTGAAACTTGCATAAGTCACTTTGCTTTCAAGCTGATACACATATTTAAAGGATTGTGTTTCAAAGGTTTTAAAAGTATTGAAGCTAAATCTCAAGAAGACTTACTTGCTTTTCTATCTCAGGATGCTTGTTGCCCAGTAAAAACTTTGGTCAACATAAAAACGGAGCAACTCTAAACATTAAAATTTCTTTCTTTCGTTTTCTTTAAGCGACTTATGCCACTTTCAAAATAAACGGCTCATATGTATATTTATATTCTTGTAAATAATATTTTATGAATACTCTTCTGTTTTATAAATTTCTCATTTACTAGGGCTCGTATCAGTGTAAATGTCGGGATGGATATGTTTCGAATGGTACTTCAAATTGTTTTCCTATAGCTGATATGTGTCCTGATGGCACCATCTGCAACAGTAATGCCAACTGTGTGCTGGCCGAAAATCATAAATATGTTTGCAAATGTAAAGTTGGGTGGGCGGGTAATGGCTTGATATGTGGCAATGATCGCGATTTAGACAGTTGGCCCGATATGCAATTACCCTGCTCTGAATTACATTGTAATCGTGATAATTGTCCCGATTTACCCAATTCGGGACAAGAAGATGTTGATAAGGATGGCATTGGTGATGGCTGTGATGATGATGCTGACGGTGATCTCATATCAAATGATAAAGACAATTGTCCATTTGTGTATAATGTCGATCAATTGGATGCCGATCATGATGGTGTTGGTAATTCCTGTGACAATTGCCCGTTTGTGCCGAATCTTAAGCAAATGGATACAGATGATGATACTTTAGGCAACGATTGTGATGATGACATTGATAATGACACAGTAATAAATGAATATGATAATTGTTTGCTGATTCCCAATCCAAATCAATTGGATACTGATGGTGATGGCATTGGAGATGTTTGTGATAATTGTCCCAGCATTTCGAATCCTTCCCAAGAAGATCGGGACAATGATTTATTAGGCGACGCTTGTGATAGTGAGATTGATGGTGATAATGATGGTATACAAGATAGTGAGGATAACTGTCCCATGGTCAGTAATGCTGATCAATTGGATACCGATAACGATGGCAAGTAAGTAGACAGATAAATTATTGTAGAACAGCCAAAATCTTATTTATTCCTTTCACACAGAGGAGACGCTTGTGATGACGATATGGATGGTGATGGTGTACCCAATTACAGAGACAACTGTCCATTGGCCAAAAATCCCAATCAATTGGATTTAAACAGTAACTGTTAATCATAACCGATGTTGTAGAGATCTTAAATTTAATATATTTTTTATGTTTTTCTTTAGAAAATGGCAAAGGTGACTTGTGTGAATATGATGAAGATGACGATGGCACCCCTAATATTATAGACAATTGTCCTAATAATTCCATGATTTATTCAACTGATTTCCGTACTATACGTTCAGTGATTTTGGATCCGGAAGGGGATGCTCAATTAGATCCCAATTGGGAAGTTCATGCCAATGGTTCAGAAATTTTACAAACATTGAATAGTGATCCGGGTCTCGTGGTAGGTCATGATGCGTTTGGCGGTGTAGATTTCGAGGGCACATTTTATGTCAACGACGATACAGATGATGATTATGTTGGTTTCATCTTCAGTTATCAAAGCAATCGGAAATTTTATATTGTCATGTGGAAAAAGAATACCCAAACCTATTGGCATTCCACACCCTTCCGGGCATCTGGTGAACCAGGAATACAAATTAAATTGGTCGATAGTATAACGGGTCCAGGATCCATGTTACGCAATAGTTTATGGCATACTGGCGACACTAAGGATCAAGTAAGATTGTTATGGCGAGATCCCTTAAATTCGGGTTGGAAGGAGAAAACCTCTTACAGGTGGTCTTTATTACATCGTCCAGCTATTGGTCTTATACGTCTTAGAATGTTTGAAGGCGATAAACTCATATTGGATTCACACAATGTATACGATTCGACATTAAAGGGTGGCCGCCTGGGAGCATTCTGTTTTTCACAACAAATGATCATTTGGTCAGATTTAATTTATAAATGTAACAGTGAGTATCGAGAGGTATATTGTTTTTATTATTAAATTAATTAATGGTTTGTTTCATTTGCCTCTAGCTCGTGTTCCCGCTTTAGTTTACAATGATTTACCTGGTCATTTAAAACAAAAAGTTGAAATTGATAGATAATTTATTTGCATTAAAATAAACGATACTGGAAATATAAATTTTTTAAATAAAAATGTTTCTCACTGTAACTGGTAATTAACAAATAAAAAAATTGTTCGTACTTAAAAGTTTAACTCAAATTGCCATAATTTAAAATAAGTTGTTCAAAACGAAATATGTATTAATAAAACAGATAAATAAAATAATTTATACTCAATTTAATGCGAGTTTTAGTTCCGGACAAATAAGATTTTAATGATTAAAAAAAATAATTCTAAATATAAGATGAGCTAAAAATTACCATTCCTATCTCAACTCTTAAACAGAAACTAATTTAAATTTTAATTATACAAAATTTGATATCTCAGCTGATAAATATATTAATCCATTCCTTTAAATTGTATTTTTAAGCAAACGATACAAATTTAAATTGCAAAAAATAAGAAAAAAATTTAATTGTACGAAAGATCAGAACATGGCATTAATATTTAAAAATTATTTCGGGCATATGGCCAGCGCGGCTGCTCATGCGCATTCTGAACGTCCCAATTTGGGTACTGCTGGCCGTATGTCACAAATAAAACAAACAATGTTGGCCTCCAAAGCGTCAGTTGTTGCTGGTTTATCAGCATAAACCAATGACTTTACGTGGCCCCACAGGAAATAAACGAGAAGTGTCAAATGGCACGACCTTGGAAGCCAATTGACAGCTCCATTTCTCGAAATCAACTTATTCCCAAATTTTCATATCAATAACTTGATTATTGCAGTCGCCGTATAGCACTTAGCGCCATCTTCTTGAAATTACATTTCATCCGAATCAATGTCATCCATATTTACAAACAAAAAACATTAATCATGGTGCGGTAACGATCTTCAGTGATCGTAACGAGAGATCCGGCCTCATTTTTGAAGAAACAAGGTCCAATGATGCCACCAGCTTGTAAATCACACCAATCGGTACACTTTATTTTGGATGCAATGGAGGATGTAGAATGTGTTTCGGATTGGTCTCACTCCCTATGCGGCAATTTTGCTTATTAACAAACCTATTCATTGATTTGATAGCGTTGTTTAATCGTGAATCTATTCATAATAATTTGCCAGAGTTAACTGAAAATAAAAAGAAACCATTTTTATAAAAATTTAATTTTTAGTGTCATTAAAAATAAATGATTTAAAGCTCTATCGGTCTTAAAACAAGCAGCCGATATAAATAAAGAAGAAGTGTATTATAAGAAAATGTTAGAAATACGTTGGTTTGTTTACTTTTGTAAACTACATAGTTCCAAAAGCAGACGAACAACGCTGAGTATCCAAAAAATTTACTTGGTTCTGGAGTTAAAAACAGTTGTTCTAGAAAAAAACTTTTTCATATAAAACAATATGTAATTTCATATATTAAAAACCAAAGCATACCTTAGGGGTTACAATAAAAAACGTATTAAACTGCCACCTTAAAAGACTGAAAACGTTAAAATATTTTTAATAATTAATGATTCTGTACCATATTGAATACAATTGAATTTGAGCAAAAAACTTTTAAATCTTTTCCAGATCCCAACTGTACTTACATTTGCAACAGTGGTTTTAAATAAAATAATAGAGATTCTAAATAAAGTTTATTTGGTAATCGGTTTTTTTATTGTTTTTTGAGAACATTAACTACACAGCTAGAAAAAATGTTTAAATAACAAATTTTGTTTCATTTATGACTTTTACCTTAATAAATGTATGTATATGCAGCTATGTAAATATATATGTTTATATTAATGCTCCTTTATAAATAAGTAAATAATTATTTTTTTCTCTCCAATTTCATAACTTCAATATCAAATGTAACAAAACTAAACTTTAACAACGTTTTGTATATGTATTTATGTGAATAATAATTAAATAGGTAATTGGTAATGGTGTTAATGTATAAATATGCAATTTGTAGTGTTTCTGTATTTGAAACATTGTTTTCTTTTCTTTTTTAAGGTAATGTTCTTTAATTTAAGGTAATGTTGAACGTTTCTGTTTTATTTCTTTTAATTTATTGTCATTTAGTTTTTATTAAATTATATACTTAAACTATTAAGTATGTATTTACAAAATAATTTTTTAAATCTCATGTTGTTGGTAGCTTTAGGCGACCTGTTTTTGCTTTAAAGTTTCCATAACTTCAAAATTTTTGCAGTTTTATTTAACTTTTAACTTTATTTTTCCCCTGTTCTATATGTTTTGTTTTGTTTCGTTTTGTGAGATGTTATTTTTAAATAAATTTTGAATTTCATTTTATTCTTTTAAAATCCATTAATTTCAACATTTTATTAAATAATTGTTAACAATTATAATATTCTTACTTGACAATTACTTTTAATAAATTTCTTTTACTGTTTTTTTTAATTATTTATTTTTTATAATTTTACTCAATATATTTACATTGTAAATATTTGTTGATATTCAATTTGCTTTCAAGTTTCGGAAAAAGTTTGAATAAAATTTGTGGGCTTAACTTAAGGGAAATTCGTTAGAAGGGTGCTGTTTGAAAAAACAAATCACTATAGTTAAAATCAAAAGTTTTTAATCATTTTTTCTTTTTTTAACATATTTTACTAAAGAGAATACAAGAGACGTGCCTTGAATTGGAATGGAGCGAACACATCTGTCTGTACAAAAAGATATTGCTTAACTAAGCAGCACGTCGTGTTTCCGTTTATTTATTCTTTAAGTTACAAATAATTAATTCTGCTAATATGCTGTGATTTAAGAAACTTTTGGTCATTTTATTCCTTATCATGGCCATTGGCTCCTAATTCTAGCAGCTCATGTGGTTCAGCATTTAACTATTGAAAAGTAAATAAATAATATAAATTTTATATTTAAATTAACAAATACTTACTCTGTCTACATTTTCCAAATCCTTTTTGGATAATTGATTCACTAAAATTGTGCCCAATGCATCGCACATAACATTAATTGTGGTACGGAAACGATCTCTACAATAAAAAAACAAAAAATTATCGATAGAAAGGGTTTTCTTTGTTGTTGTGCAAATAAACTTACAGCAGCCAATCAACGGCTATAATCAGGGATACATCTTTAGGTTCCAAGCCTACAGTATCCAATACCATAACCATTGTAACAAGACCAGCTTGTGGTATTCCAGCTGCACCTATAGAAGCGGCTGTAGCAGTAATACTAACTGCCACTATAGTACCAAACGAATAGCTCATCTCTCTGTATTGGGCAATGAAGAGGGCAGCCACAGCCTCATATAAAGCAGTACCATCCATATTAATGGTAGCTCCCACAGGTATAACAAAACGTGTCACACGTGGATCAATACCCATGTTATCTAAACACTTAATGGTCAAAGGCATGGTGGCAGAACTGGAACCAGTACCAAATGCTGTAGCCAACACCTGGCTCAATTTCGCAATGAATGGATAAGGTAATTTGCGCGTGCCCAAGAAGAATATAATAGCAATGGTACCTTTAAGAGGAAAAAGTTGTATTTTAATAAAATTGCCTTTAATTTATTTGAAAGACTACTTACCAAAACCATGTAGAAATAGTCCTATCATAACTGTTATAAAGTACCAACCCAGTGACTGTATAGTATCAGCAATAGAGTCCATTTCAATAATTTTGGCAGCAATCAAAAAGCCCACCCCTAAAGGTGAAATCCTATTTAAAAAAAGTAAACGTCAATAATTATTTAACGTTTAAAAATTTAATTATTCAAGGTTTTTGTTTAGATTCAAGATTTATTTTAATAATTGGGCGCTTACCAAATAACCCAAGATGTAATAGTCATCATTGCTTCACTTAATGTTGCAAAGAAATCTTGCAACAATTGACCCTTTTCACGCATTCTGCCAATGGTGGTGCCCAATATAACACTAAACATAACCAGACCCAACACATTAGAGCCCTCACGTTGCGTGGCTTTAAAGCCCCATTGTTCCATGGGCACTAAAACGAAAAGCATTTTTTATAGTTTATTTATAGATTTTGTGATTGATGTTGTTTCTTTTTTGAAATTCTTAATAAAACTGAGGACATTTAGATTTAAGTCATTTGTAGAAAGAATTTTTTCAAATTTTTTTTCCTGAATTTTTTTTGAAAATTAGCGACCTTTTTAACAATTCTTCTTTAAGTTTTTTAAACTATTTATTTTTTTGCAATAAAATATAATAAGATTTCCATTTTCATTATCCGTAACTGTGGATTTACTCGTATAGTCTATTTCAATTTTTTCTACGCATGTATGTATGTATGTATGTATGTATGTACGTATGTATGTATGTATGTATGAATGTATGTATGTATATATGTATGTATTTTCATTATCCGTAATTGTGGATTATCATCTATTTCAACCTTTTCTACGTAGTATGTATATATGTATGTATGTATTTATGTATGTTTGTATGTATGTATGTTTGCATGAATGCATGAATGTATGTATGTATGTATGTGTGCATGTATGTATGTATGAATGTATGCATGCATGAACGATGTATGTATGTATGTATGTATGTATGCATAAATGCATGAATGTATGTATGTTTGCATGAATGCATGAATGTGTGTATGTATGTATGTGTGCATGTATGTATGTATGAATGTATGCATGCATTACCGATGTATGTATGTATGTATGTATGTGTGCATGTATGTATGTATGTATGTATGCATGCATGTATGTATGCATTTATAAATAAATGTATGTATGTATGTACGTATGTATGTATGTATGCTTGTATGAATGAATGAATGAATGTATGTATGTATGAATTTATGTATGTATGAATGCATGAATGTATGTATGTATGAATGTATGTATGTTTGTATGTATGCATGTATGTATGTATGTATGTATGTACGTACGTATGTATGATATGTTATTAATTTTTAAGTAAGAGTGCTTTTCGAAGCGTTTTTACAAGTCAAAACAGTTAATGCGCTTATGAATGATGAATTATTGTGTCATGATTTACAAGGTGGTTGGTTATCAATTCAAAGCTTTTCTATTTATAAACGTTTGAGAAATGAAATATTTATATTTTCTTTGATGTTTATTTCTAAAACCATACTTGGGGCTTTTTCATTACCATTGAAATTTCATTGGCATTGTTTGAAATAATGACAATGAAAAAAATTTAACTACCATTAAATACTAATGATTTAATTAAAATTATAATTGTTTTTACTAATGGCAATGAAATTTTAATGAAATCGTTTAATTACTAAATATAATTGAGTCAAAAATAACCGTTTTTATGAAACACTAATTTTTGATCGCAGAAACTTAAAAAAACTTTGAATAAAGAATAAATAAATAAAGAATAAATAATAGATAGATTTATATTTAAAAATTTAATAAATTATTATCTTTATGTGAGAGATATGTAAAAGTTGATGTCTGAGATCTAAAGTCACCTAACGCACTCCAGCTAGAAGATCTTATTACTTATACGGAAACAACACTAGGTTTCTATTGTGTCTAATTTTTCCTGTGTAAATTAAAACATATATATTTCACTAAAATACTGAGATCACTTTACTTTAAGATGTGTATTTAGTGTACAAGGACAAGGGATATGTTCATTAATGATTACAATTTGAAACAATTTAATCATTATTCAATGGTAATGATTTTGTTTTTAACTAATCATCAATGAAACCTTTTCATTAAAAAGCATTGCCATTAGTGAAAATAATAATAATGCTAAAAAAACCAAAAGTATTATCCATCATTCAAAGCTAATGAAATCGTCAAATAATTAGCTTAACTATATAATTACTCCCATGTATGTGTGAAACATTCATACCTAACAAAGTCAGTATTTCAAAATGAACTGAAGCATGACTGAAAATAGCAATTAATTTTAATTAAATTTAAAATTTTTTAGTAAGATTGATGCTTTTCTTAAATCAGGAATTTACCTAAAAAACGTCAAATCTAGTAACATTGGTTTTAATGAAAAATAAGCCACTCGACCGTTTTTGCCCATATCTGCAACTATTTCGAAATCTCTAGCACCTCTGGGGCTTTGGCTAAACTTATTTCAATCGATTACAGTCGGACAGACATCAGTCGTTCCCTAACTCAATGAAAAGTGAAGTTTTCCGCTAAATTAATGACAATTTTTGCTTCGCTAATTATCAATGATATTTCAATGCCAATAAAATTTTAAATAATTTTAAATAATAAATACTTACAGGGTGGTACAATACTGGTATTTTCAAAAATTTCCGTGCGATGCTAAAATTAAAGTAAATAAGTGAAATTAATAAAATTAGTAGTTGAGTATTATAATGATACATCACAGATACACTTCAACACATGTTTGCAAATTGAGCGCCTTTGTTCGTTTGATACATTACAATAACAACAAATTGTGGGGTTTAAAAAATTTACGTTGTCTCCATTATGCTTCATGACAATCACTATCAATATGTTGTGATTTTAATTTTTATGTTAGCAAAGACAAAACAAAAAAAAAAACACTAAAGTGGATGCAAATGTCAACGAGAAATTTAATTCTATTCACTATTTTTTTTTCTTAACATTTAATCTGTCAACTTAAAAGTATTATGAAATAGAATGATAAAAACATGCCCCCATATTGGTAGGGTTGTGACAGCAATATTTTTACAAATGATACTTTTTGTCAGTTTAAATTTTGCAAATGTAATTTAAACACCAAAGAAAAATTCACACACATGTAACAAAAAAACAAGACAACAACATACGAATGGGTTGGGATTTTTTAAATTGAATTGAAGTGAAGAATACAATATTAAAATTTTGAGCGCACTTTAAACTCATCTCAATATCTCCCTCTGCTTTTAAACGTGACGATTTGTGTATCACAGTAAAAAATTCATTGTGTCGTTGAGGTTTCATTATTTGTTTAAATCAGAATCGGAGTAGCAATTCAAAATGTGCAACATGATTTAATTTTAATTTTTCCTTTTTTTTTGTTTTTTTGCATAAAATTGTGTAAATTGAATGATTACTGATGATGGTGGTGGTTGTTTTAGATTTTAGCAACAACAACAAAAAAAGAATGTATATCATCAACATTACCACTTGTTTTACATTTTAAGAATATTAAATTATCGTTGACACAGAGTATGATAAAGTATACATTTCCGATTATTTGATTAATTTTCCCAGAAATATGTTGAAGTGTTTGTTTCTTTATATAAATCTACCTGGAACATGGTGGACTGTATAATGTTGTCGGTGAACATGTTTCTGTAATTAAAATATTAATTTTAATTAAACAAAGTTATAGAAAAAAAATTTTTTTTTTTCAATCGATCAAACCTCACTAAATCCATTAATGTGTCGGGTGTCAACACTTTAGAGGCCTTATCCACAGATTCCATACGGGTTTCTACAATTTTAGCGCCTTGACCCGGTTTTATGGTTGTAACCAAACAAATACCCAATATAACAGCTGATATTGTGGTAACAAAATAATAGACAATTGCTCTACAAAAGTTTATTAAAGTTATGTAATACAACATGTCTGAAACTTTTGTTTTTATAATTGAACCACTTACCTTGTTGCAATTTTACTTGACATACTCAAGTCCAAACCACCAATGGCACTGGTGATTGATGACACCAATAATGGCACAATAAGACATTTTAACATCCTGAAATAAATAAATTTTGTTTGAGATGAAGTTAAGAAAAAAAGAATAAAAAGAAATGCTCTTAAGGAAAGAAAGTGTCAAATGGACATTGTACTAAAAAAAAAAGTTCCACTCAAGTTCGAAAATCTTTAATGAAATAAATCAGTCAAAAGTGAGTTGTAGTCACACCCAAATGTTTATGAACTATGCATGGGTCATCCTTTAATTTTAAATTTCCTGTTCTAAAAATATTTTTGAAAAACTTATTCTGCCTATGACGTTTTAAAGGACAATACAATATACGTCCATGAACTCCCTTAAAGTTTTAAGTTTCTTTTTTATAATTGTTATTTTAGTGATCATGGTACGAATTTTTTTCGTGTAGCTATTTCAGTTTCAGAAATAAAGATGTGAAACAAAAGGATATAAATTGTATCGAAAATAATAGAAATACATATAAATTTAAAAAAAAGAAAAGTTTTTTTTAATGAACGGGTTAGAAGTGTATTTAAAAAAGTACCTTAAATGTTAAAACTTTTAAAACGCCATTATCTTTTAAAATTAATAATGCAAATAATTCTTCATTAAAGTCTTTTTAAAAAAAATATATGTTTAGCTCGTACATTTTTCAATCAAAGGTAACCGTTTTATTTGTAAAAGTACCCTTAAAAAGGACCTTTTAAAATTATGTCTGCAAAAATGTTAATACCTCTTTGAAAGAAAACAATTTCAAAACAACGACTTTTAACAAGTACGTTTTTTAAAAATGTGCCCTAAAAAGTACCTTCGTAAAAAGGACTTTAAAAAAATTTACTAAAAATAATTTTTTAAAAAGTACCTTAAAAACCAACTTGGAAAATGTTTCACTGAAAAAATATATAAAATTATACTATACCAAACTAAAAAAAATGTATCATTTAAAATAATTTTGAAGAAGTACGTATTTTGAGATAAAAACATTCTTCAAAAAGTAAGAGTGCTTTATTCGGCCAAATTTTATAAAGACTTCAAAATCAAACTCCAACAAAAAAAAAAAAAAAAAAAAAAAACAGGTATTAAGTTGATAGAGAATAAAAAATAAGAAGAAGAAAATTAAGTACTGCAAATATATAATTTTACACAAAAATGACATCGGCTCTTAATGGGTTAAGCAGTTTAAAAAATTGCCGTATTTTCTTAAAAATCTCTTCAAAAGCTTGAAAATGATACCCATATTGATATTTCAAAAAATTTGAAAATTTCAAAGCCCCGTAAGTCGGAAAATATGGGCGAGCGCCAATTTTTTCACTTGACGTTTTTTTTTTGCTTAATTTTTAATTCTCTATCGCCACATATATTTATTTATTTATTTTTTTTTTTATTGGAGTTACTTTTTTTCTAAATGATTTGGACAAATTAAAGCCATGCGTGGTGTTTTGTCCCCTGCCTCGAATAACTATGTCTGATCGATTGGCGTATATAAATTTTCTCTAGCTCATCTAGTGCCTTGATAAAGTTGAGTTCAACACGAACACTTCGCTATGCATAGGAACTCAGAATATATAAACTTTATATGGTCGGAAATAGATATTGTAGAAATTACAAACGGAATGACAAACATATATATACTCGTACCTTCGGCCGTATGCATAAGTGACGAAACTAAGCAGAGTCTCTGCAAGGCTCTTCGCACAATTTGACACCAAAAATAATCCGAAAATATTATTATGGGTCAGGGCAAAAATCTACAATGATTTCAAGTGCTAGGCCGTACGGCAAAACACTCTGGAAGGCTTGTGAATTTCTTAACTCATGCCAAACTCATTCTAAGTTTTAATTATGCATAGGGCTGCTTAGTTACACTTTTTATAGTGAAGGGTATAAAAAGTGAGTCCTTTAAAAAACTGATCATTAAAAAGTACAAATTAAAAAAGAGATTCGTTCATCTAGAAAATATCTTTTCAAAAAAGAAAATAAGAAATACCTTTTAACAAAAGGTGTTGTCAACAATATGCTCTTTTACAGCGTCCTTAACTGAAAGTTCCTATGTACGTTTTGGAGAAATTGCGTTATTAACGAATCGCCTAATAAATGAATAAGACGACATTAAATAAAAAATAAGAATTTTCTGCTAAGATTTGCATAAATTTAGTTTGAAGCGGAATGCTTTTGGGATAATTTTAAAAATGTTAGAAAAGATAAGATTTTTGTTTTAAATGTATTTTGTTTTTACTTTGTTGTATATTAATTAAAAAAAATAAAAACTTAAAAAAGCCTTTATACGCTTTAATACTTTTTATCTTAACAATTATTATGTTTACTTTTTTTTTTAATTTTAGGAATATATACTACACACAAAGAAAAGATTAGTGAGAATAAGGTCACAAATATAAAATATTATTATAAAAATTTAGATCGTTAAATTAATAAATAACTTTAGATTCCATAAATTATTATTGTTTTTAAATGTTAAATATATTGATATAGGAAACGTAATAAGATTTTTTTTTTTACAAATATGGCCGTTAGAATTAAACACAAAATTAAAAATTTTTAACAGTTCATAAAAAAATATGTAAATCGGTCTGTAACTATAAATAAATTTATTGAACCGTCAAAATTCGATTGGCTTAAAATGGTTTTCTATCTCACAACTCGTTAACTTACAAATTATTTGGAAATTTATTATGAATGGAAATAGAGTAGAGTACAAGCAGAACGGAACTTTTTTTTAGGAAAATGAAAATATTTCTTTAAAACAAAAAAATATTTTCGAGTCTTATTTGAAGGAGAATTATTATAGAGATTTAATAAATTGTAACACTTACCGTAAAAATATTTCACCAGGGAATGATATGTACATTATTTCACGTGGTGTCCATTCGCCTGTACTGCTTTTTATAATGAAGCCCACAACACCACCAACAAACACACCAATGACCGTTAGCATGGTTAAAAGATTCTCCTCCATGAAGGTTTTAAATTTGCCGTCTTTTTTCGGCCGCGTCATTTTGTTTTATTTCTTTGGACTTGTTTTATTAATTAACAAATGGCAGATATTAAAATTCACAGCAAGACTAGACCTCAGAGTCTAGACTTATTTTAAAAACCCTTAGCACCGTTATTCTTCTTTTTATTTGGGTTAAAACACTCTTACAAAATGATGAATTCTGTTTTAAAGAAATACAAGTTCTTTTTTTATTATTGTACAATAAAACTTTTAACAATTAATTAAATGTCCTTTTTTGTTTATATATATTGTTTTTTTTTTTGTTCTAATAGTTTTAAATATTTAAAACTTGTTTTATATTAATTTTTGTTTTCCTACTTTTTTTTCTACTTATTGTTGTTGCAATTGTTGTTCTCTCGGCTGCGTTTAAAATAATACTAAATTTTATTTAATTCAAACCCAACAATATCAACCACATTAAATAAATCAGCAACATTTTATCTGTTGTTTGTATCACATTTTACAAGGGGTAAGAAGAGTGTAAAACTTTTATTATTATTATTTTTTTTTCTTAAATTAAAATCAGCATGCAAATCAAGAGCTTTTTTTACTACCCTCTTAAACATGCGCAATTCTTCCATACTCTTTTATGCTCTTTTTTTTTAATGATGTGACACGATATAAAAGCTTTTTTCTCACAATTTCCTCACTTAGTTTTATTTCAGCAAGATCATTATAATTTTGTGAAGTGAGAGATTCATAAAAAAAATCATGATCTACGTTTAAATTAAAAACTGAAACAAGTAACCGGAAGCTACCAAAAAATATTTACAGCAGAAACACATACGCACAAACAAACAAACGCAATTTTTTTTGCATGTGTGTGTTTAGCGCTGTTTGTTGTTAATTTGGCAACAATTGTCATTAACACGAGACCAACTCAACAATTTTTTTTTAGTTATTGTTCGAATGAAATATGTGTGAATGTAAATTTGTGTAAGTGTGGGGAGCGAGCCACTTTACTACAACAACGTTTTTGTATCAACTGCATGTCACAAGTACTTAAATGTTTGATGTAAACAAATTGTTTTTATTTTTCATTAATTGTTAATTAATTGTTGTAACACCAAAATAATTATTATTGATAAACTTACGGTTCTCTAGTTCAACAGAGAATTTTCGCCATAAAATTTACCGATCCAATTTATATAAACTGTAAGTAAAAATTTCGCTTATACATACAGGATAAGTGATTAGATTAACGTCTGTACCGGGCGCGAAGTCCTTATCAGACGGTGGCCAAACCAATATTCTGTACAATTTTAAGACCCTGGCTTGCAGGACCATGAATTCACCCCTTGCTATAGGGTCGGAGCCTATCATAAACTCCTCTGTTGAGAGTGCAACAGCACACTTTAGTTTATTTCACGCCAGACCCGCAGATATAGACAAATTAACTACAACCACCACGTGTACCACCACGAAGGGACCTCACCAATAATCGGCTACAGAGATGGGTGGCTCTCTGCATGGGCTACCGGCTCCCGTGGTGCCAGTTTTTTAAGTTTTATTATTATTCATATGTTTTATTATTAAGAAAAGGAGACTGGTAAAAATCTCCGATAGTACCCAACTATCTATCCAGCTTCAATGCCTGCACACCGGGGGACTGGGTTCCCCTATACCACCGAGTACCCTCGTCTGCACCGTGGTTAGATCAGTACAGACTCTTGGTGCCTCCGGGGGGAAGTATATGCATACATACATGTAAACTTGTATACATATATAACATTTAAGCGTTACTTTTTTATTTCTACTTCCAATGGATACTACAATGTCCATACATCAGCCAAGTAAGAGTTAGACTTACCCGCATCGGGTATAGATGGCCCTTTATTTTTAATATTATATGATTTTATTACAAATCTTTAGAAATTTAAAATGTCTGCCTATTAAGATCAAAAAATTAGACAACTGACGTTAAAATTAGATCACCTACAGGAACATTTTTTACGTACAAAACCTTAAAACCTATTAAAGACTGAATGAAAAAAATTTAGAGAATTAAATGCTGATGAGTTGCTTCTTAGAAGTATCCAAACAAGGAGTCATATAACTCTTGACTCCCTGACAATAACACAGTCTTTCCGGCAGCCAAGCATTCAATCACGAAATATGTGAATTCTTTAAGAAAAAGTGATTGCAGATTGATTAGTAGTCTAACGTTTAAAGCTTTAGAACTTTAAATATTATTGAAACTGAATTTGGTCCTGAGAAAACTCTTCTTAATTGTTAATGAAACGATGGCGAGTATATATCACTAAATCTGTAATTGGCGAAGAGAAAGAAATTTAAGTAGAAGCATAGTAAAATTAAGCTGGTTCAAGATTATTAAAATATCGAGCATTTTAAGAGAGAATAAAAATTATAAAAAAAAAAAAAAAATCACACTATTCGAAGAAGATATGAAAGCGATTATTTTCTCATAAATAAGATTCTACCATTTAGCGGATGACAAATTATCAGATATACTATATTTAAGAACAATTTTCCAAGATTTATTAAATTCGCAAACCAATCATAGTACTCGTATTAAATATATTGTTACGTTTTTCCCTTTAATAACAAACGTACAGATTTTTTTTGATTGCAAATACAACTGTGGCTTATGTTCTGTATTCAAACTTTGTGACTGGCTTTCTCTGGCTATACTTCTTGATCCTACCGGTCTTGTGAACCCTTGGTCTCGTATTTACTAAACATCCACGCTACACTACTGTGTTACTCCGGCGAGACATGAACTATTCGATGCCTTGTTAAGTAACCTTAACCATCCACAGACATTTCCACTACTCCTTTTATCCAAGCCAGTCATCTTCTTTAATCCAATAGAAACAACACACGTCTGCCATACACTTTGTTGTTATGCTGTTACACTTCCCTGCGCAACCGCTACCGTTCTTACTTTTTATTATAAAGGGCGTCTTGACAATTATCTGTTACTCTTATATTAAATTGGACGTCTCCACTAAATTGTCTGCCATGGCTTCACATAATAATTGCCTTTTGCCTCTCGGGAGGTTTGTACTGCTGTTTTTTTAATTTTAATTGAATTATAAGATTTATTATTTTTATTTTTCGTTGCACGCATGTCCGAATGCGATATCGAACTCGGACCCCCTGTTTTGTAGTCGTACCTCTACCAACGCAGCCATTGAGGCTGCTCAGCTTTTGTTAGCTAATTGTGGTTTTTAATTTTAAAATCTGTTATTAAAATTTTTGATACTATAGTCAAAAATTAAATATATTTTAAGTTTAATTGGGTTACTCATTAAATAAAGAAAATGTTTGCCTATAATTTGTAACAATATACAGTTAAATAGACTATCCATCTCTGATCAGCTGCTAGTATTTTTTTATTGAAACTAATAAACAGATATAAACAAGTAAGAGTGCTATATTGGGCTATGCCGAATCTTATATACCCTTCACTTTATATGTAAATCTAGTTTAAAAAAGTAACTCCAATCAAAAAAGCAAATATTGGGGTGACAGAGAATTATATAATTTTACATAAAAATGTCATCGGCTCTTAATGGGTTAAGCATTTATAAAAAATTTAAGTATTTCCTTAAAGATCACTTCAAAAGCTTTTAAATGATACCCATATTGATATTTTAAAAAAACTTGAACATTACAGACGCCCGTCAATTTTTTCACTTGATGTTTTTATCTCATTTTTAAACATTTATCGCCCCATAGATTTCTTTTTTTGATTGGAGTTACTTAGTGGTTCCAAATGATATGGATAAAAATGGGCATGGACTGATGTTGGAAAATATTTAAAAAATTAATTTTCGGGTTTATTAATTTGTTTATAGCAATCGTTGATGCAGAGAGCGCTATCTGGTGAATCATAGTATTCACAATATTCAAGAGATACAGCGACTTTCAGATTCTATATGAACAATTCATAACTCAAATTTCTTAACAAGAGCGTATCGTATATCAAAGACTTGGTTTGTTATCGTCAACACTAATTATTTTAAAGCTTCAGGTTATTGCTGAGTTTGTTTAACTAAAAAAGTTACGTCGCTTGACTTAAAAAAAAAGATAAAAGTTAAATTATAATTTATTGGCCAATAATTCTTTGCTTCTGGACTTTTATTTAAATTTTTTACATCACTCTTTTATGAATGTAAAAAACAAAAAATATTACAAAATTATGACAACTCTAATACTATCTGCGGTGCTTAAATGGGAAAAACCAATTAATTTAAGATATTTGATATGTTTTGATTAAGTTGACCTTCGGTGTAATTTACATAGCGCTGCTGTGGAAATTGTGAAGTTAATTTACGCATTAAGCAAAAATACGTGCATTGGGTTATGTAGGTTTCATTAAATCCAATTTTTAGAATATTTCAATTCTGTTTAAAAATAAATTGTCCAAATTTGTAATTGAATTAAGTTTGTAATTTAATGTTCCACTTTCGCTGTGTACTTTATGGGATTTTATTTAAGGGCATTCTTGATTCGAATTATTTGAAATAATTACTTGTATTTTGTTCTACTGGCATCTGAAGAAATTCAAAACATGGAATTTTATAAAATTGTGTTACAAAATACGACGTGAAAAATAAAATTATATTTTCTTGACAGCATGTACTCTTTAAACCTGCGTTCGGCCATGCAATTTTCGTTTCTATAATTTTTTTAAATAAACTTTGGAAATTGCATTCGTGTCCACACATTCAAATTTTTTTTATTTTTATTTTTTAAAGAAAGGTAGCACTTTAGTCGTACCTATTTAGATATTTTCATAACCGTGCTACATTCTTTAGAAAAGGGATATATGTGCCCATAATTATGAAAGCGGTCTAAGTCATATATTTCTTGTTTCGAGATATTTAATGAATTGCATTTGAATAAATTAAAAAATACTTTTACATTATGCGACAACCACTATCTAATGGTTCATTTTTGAAAAATTACATTGAATAAATTTAGTTAAAAATAATGTGGTATGAAAATAATTTTGACTTAGACCACTTTTTTTAATTATGGGCACATATGAGAGATAAGACAGGTGGTAAAAGGAGAAAGATAGATATAGCCATTTTATTAGTTATTTGCTAAGAAAAGAATCTTTAGTTTATTTAAAATGTTTGTCAGAAGTTTCCTGAAGAGTTATGTAAGCGGTAACGAAATGGCCATCGAGACATGCTTTGACCCTCAATAATCAATATCGGTAATTAATTAAATCGGGAAATTAAATAAAAAATAGCACGAAGTTTTTTGTGAAATTTAATTTTAAACAAAATATTCCCGTGTCTTTAATTTTTAGTTTTTGATTGCCGCAGGGATTGAACCCTTGCCAACCAAATATGTAGTCATCTTGCTTAAACCTCGACTACAGCAGCAAATTTCATTTCTGCAATTTTGGTCTTGATTTCTTAGATTTTGTTTTTATATGAATTACGAATAAAAAAACCAAAGAGAATTGCAAGCAGTGTTTTAGTATTATGGTATAGTATGGACGAGGACTAAGCAAGAGATGACTTGAAAAGAAAAGTCACAGCAGTGACTTTATTAAGGCCTGAACTCAAAAGGCTTAACTTTAAAATCCTTGAAAGGTGCTAGAAGCAAATCAGGGAGGAAATTGTAATTTACTTTTAAAAAATTTCTTAGACTGAATGTTACTTTATAATTGATCACGCAAAAAAATGTTACAAGTTCCATACCATTTTCAATATTTTTATTTTAGTGACATAATAAATGTGTAAACTTTTACACAAAAAAATTGTTTGAGAGAATTTAATATTTAATTGAAACATATCTGTGAATAATAAGTCGACACTCAATAGTATTCAAATAAAAATTTAAGTAAAATTTTAACTGGATTCTACCGGATTTAAGTAGGTCATTAATATTAATTTTTTTTATTTAAGATCGCCAGTCAATTAAGTTGTACCATTAAGTGTAAAACAAAACTATAGATAGTGGCAACTTGAAATTAAAATACCAAATACCGCTGCAAATATTTACAAAAAAATAGAAAAATAAATAAATAAAAATATTGAAAATATCTACAGCATTGTCATGGTGATCATGTTTGCCATTGTCAAGCTGATTAATATTTTAACATTTTACATATTTAGATTATTAAACAAGTAGAACTGAATAGAGAAGGCAGTCAATGGAGAGGATGATGGAAATTCATTTAATTAATTTGCATGTATCACTTTGTTCGGTGTCTGAAATTTAAATCGGTTTGTCAAAGGCGCACCCCCACTACACGTTTTACACACAAAATATTTAATTAACAAACAATTTAAAAACTATATTTTTTTAATAATTCTTAACTTATGTTACTAAACAATTTACTTTATTTAGCACATTTTTTATTTTTTTATTTATTTAAATAATTGTTTATGAAGTAATTTTTTGATCACACATCGATTAGAATAAATTTTGTAAATTGTTAAATACTTGTAAATGAGAAACATTATATCTTTTTTAGCACATTTTGTTTGTTTTTATGGCTGTCTAATCAATTTTTTTTACTGTAATTTATCAACAGTATTCGAATGTGTTAAATGCTTTAAAAGCTTAATAATAGTTACGTCATAGAATACAGAGTATTATAAAAAGGTGTCTACGTTAGCTAACTATGCTCTGTTTTGTTTTTTATTTTTTAAAGGCCACCTTGGTTTTAAAATGACGTACCTTTTAATAAAATACCTAGTTTAAGTATAGGGCGTCCGCTGGGAAGCTATAATACTTTGTTTTGCCGCCATTTTGGTAAACATTAGTGTTAAAAGTTCATATTTGGTTTTCGTGAAGTAGACACGTGGCAAATTTATTGTGAAAAAAATATTTGATAAACCAACATGTTTTGCTCATTGAAACATTTTATTAAAAATCAACAATCGATTACTGTGAAGATGAGAAATTTACGTGAAATTTTTGGGAGAAACAACATGCCAACAAAACGCACTGTTTATGGTGAATGATTTCGAAAAAGGAGGGTCTGAGGTGATAGGCCCAAGCATGGACCACAATGTTCTGCAAGATCGGCTGAAAACATTATTCCTGCTCAAGAAAGTGTTCAAAAGAATCCATCAACCTCAATTCAACGCCGTGCTCAGGAGCTTGGTCTTCAAAGAACAACTTTGGCCACAAGGATTTGCATTTGTTTCAATTTAAGATTCAGTTGACACAAGAACTTCTTCCACAAGACCATTTAAGCCGCCGTACATATGTTAATAGGATGATACAGCTCGCCCATGACAACCCCGATTTTCATGAAAAAATCATAATCACCCCTTATCGTGAATAAGAAGTGAAATTTATTTTCCCATGAAATTTTTATTCTACACGAAGTAAAAATTGGTTTCATGGATTTCTCGTGAAATATTTTTTCCCTTCAATGAAAAGCTGTTCAAAATAAATAACCTGTCAGTGCACATTGAACGTGAGTAAGAAGAATAACCTCAGTGAAAATTGTTAAATTAAAGTTTAAAAGTGCATAAACAAAATTTTTAAAAACGAATTAAAAATGTTATTACAAAAACGTACGAATGAAGATACCCGAGACAATGCTAATGACCCATTGCTATAAAATAAATTTTTGTATTAGATTTATTATATCTCCATTTTTTATGAATTCAAAAACATTTTACATCTTGTCGAGCATAATGACAGTCTGCACTGCAGTAACTTATATTGAATTAAAAAATGAGTTATTGATGTTAATATTATAATTAAAACATATAAAAATTGGCATAATGTATGCAGTTCCCCATTGTGAACAAATCTAAGAAAAAAGTGAAAAAAATTTCGAGTGAAATAATAAATCACGAAAGGGAAATTTTTGTTTACGTGAAAAATTGTTCACGTGAATTATTCACGATTTCAATTTGAGTAAAAGGGAAAAAATATTGAGGGAAAATATCTTCATGATAGGGGTGAATAAGTGACGAGGCACATTTTCATTTGGATGGACATGAGAATAAACAGAATATTCGGTTTTGGGCAATGGAAAACCCTCAAATTATTAGTCAGTTACCTTTGCATCCAATAAAAGTGACAGTCTCATGTGTAATTTGGTCAGGAGGAATCATTGGATCTTACTTTTTTGAAAATAAAAAGCGGTGTAATGGTAAATGTGAATGGGTAAATGATATTGTGATGTGAAACTTTTTAACGCCACAACTTTATGCTTTTGTTTTGATTAACATGTGGTATCAACAAAACAGTACAACCAGGATTACAATAGAATTGCTGCGAGACCTCTTTCTACAGCAAGTTATTTAAAGATGTGATGATGTGATGGCCACGGTCGCCTGTTTTTACTGCACTGGAAACAAATCAGAAAAGCTTGAGTAACTCTAACAAGATAGTCGTGATGAAATTAATGAAATACCGCGTGCAATGTGTGAGAATGTAATGAAAAATGTGCTCAAAAGGGCTCACACTTGTAAGGCTAACCGAGGTGGACATTTATCCATACATAATTGCCGACATTGAGTTAAATATTTATCAATATAAGATCCATTCTTAAATTCATTTAATCAAAAATTATAAACAAAGAAAATAAAATGCCTTCCCGGCGGACATGTAAAGAAAAATGTGTCGGAATGTTTTGTAAAAAAGTTCGTTTAGTGGCCAGCCAGTCAGCACTTACAGAAATATGCCTTCAGCAGAAAGTTAACTTCGTAAAAATATTTGCACTTAACAAGAATTTACAATTTATTCTTTTGGAAGCGAATTTTATTACATTTATGACCAAGAGCCAATACACTAAAGAGGGCGCTATTTATCCAAATACGAATGTGTTAAAAAAAAGCCAACAGAAAAAATTTTAAATAAAAAATTATTTTTTTTACTTTATACTTCATTTGAACTAAGCAATAAAATAAATTTTAGAACCAGGTTAGAAAAGTTAGAAAGTTTTACTTTAGACCATACATTTTGATGTTTTTTTCCTTAAAGCATTTTAACTCTTGTTTAATTAACGTAATAAACCTATTTCGTCAATTTAGTCATTAAACAGTTTTCTTCCTGAGAAGACAATTGTTTGTTTATATTCTATTCTAGAACAAAACAATAAATTATAATTTTTAACGAATAAATTATTATTGTATTCTTTTTTTTTTCTTTTTTTTTTTTTTGTTATAAACAAAAGTTGATATTGTGTTACTTTTTCTCTTGTAATGTAAATATTTTTTCGTTTTGATAACTTTGTGCGAAAAAAAAAATTAATTTAATTTTGAAAGCGATAAGAAATAAACCAAATTGAAATTTGGAAAAAGGCAAAGTTATTAAATCTTAAATTAATTAAGTCTATATTAATTTGTGATAACTGTTATATATTTAAAAAAATAAATATTAAAACAAATCTATAAAATATTCTTTCTAAGAAAACAAACCTAAAATAAAAAATGAGCTGTGGTCTTCAAACCATTTAGAGGCAATAAAAACATCACAATACATCGAACAATGCTTCGAAGTCATTAGACCATATTGATAACTGCAGCCTTACAGTCAAGGCCGCTAAAGTACTTGATGACATCAGCATGAGCTAAACCTGGTGGATAAGTTGTTTTCGAAAGACTTTAAAAAATATCACACAGAACGCGAAAAATAACAATGTTGAAGCATTTTTTCAGCCTTTTATTTATTTGAACCAACACTGGGGAAGGACCCCTACTCTAAAACCAATTGTGTCAGATGTAAAAAAAATTATGGATAGGAAAATAAAGAGAGTAGGCTTTGTGGAAATTCGATTAAAACTGCCAGAAAATTTTGCAGGAAGTTTGTTCCACATACAAACTAATCGACTGAAAAATTGTAGTTTAGTGAGTCAATACAGGTGGATGACCTACTGTTAACGATGAGGTTCTTCATTCTGTCTTGAACACGGTCGAGTAAGTTCAAAATATTATTATTATATACAGACTAATTCAATATATGAGTAGCAGTAAGCAAATCAGCGGAATGGAGATCGATTTCTGTTCTACCAAACATCCAATTGAACTTTCATACCAAAAACATCAAGAGCTCTGATTAATTTATAGACTCAGACAAAACTCTCTTACGCTTAGAATGTGAGTAGTAAGACCACCTGGGTTAAAATAGAAAGACTCTAAATCTATCCTCGGCTTATTGTTTAAATCTCTCTAAACCGGAATATTAAATAAATTCTTTAAATGCCGTAATCTGATAATTCGAATTGGCTGTCCTATTCAGTGAGAAGGATAAAGGGAGGAGCCAGATCAATTCATTTCTTTTACCACAATATAATTCTTTTACCACAATCACTATTATTAAGAAGTAGATTCCAAAGAATTTTTAAAGTAGTGGTTGTAGCACCAATTCTATAGACATTAAAACAGATGCTGAGTTTGTCCATGGCGCACTTTTTATTTTGCAACAATTTATAAAGTTGTTTCATTTTTAAAAATTTAAAATATTGTTTTCATACATTAATACGCACGTGCGTAAATAGTCTGCATAAAAAATTCTTTGAAAAAAGACAAAAAAAAAAAAAATACTCAAGGGCATTAAACAATAAGAAATAATAAGAACTTATTTGAAGTTCATTGTCAAGATGAAGAAATACGCATTAATGAAGAAAACAATAGAAATAATATATTACGAGGGCTGCTCTATATATTTCTGGCCTAATAGTGAAAATGCGAATATCTATAATCAAAAATGGTTTTATTGTTTTTCAAAGTATTCTCCAGCATGATTTATACACTTTTGCATGCGCTCCAACCAGTTGTCGAAGCACTTTTTCCACTCCGATTAAGACACCTCTAAAACATGGTTTTTGAACACTTCAACAGCTTCTTCTGGCGACGAAAATCGTTGACCACTCATTTTTTTCTTGATGTGCGCAAACAAGAAGAAGTCATTAGGTGCCAAAACAGGGCTGTACGGCGGATGACCCATTAATTCGACGTTTTGGCCGGTCAAAAACGCCCTGGTTTGAGCCGATGTGTGAGAGCTCGCTTTGTCATGGTGAACAATGATTCGTCTTCTCTTGTTGGTTTTTCGCATTTCTCCGATGACTTCATGCAAACAAATTGTAGTGTACCACTCAGAAGTGACCGTCCTACGTTGCTCAAGCGGAACAGTCGCCACATGACCAGTTTTGCAGAAGAAACAGGCGACCATTTGCTTCGAAGTGATTCTTCCACGAACAACTTTCGTTGGATTTTGCTCGTCTTTGAAGACCCACACGGTCGATTGTTGTTTCGTTTCGGGCTCATACGCATAGGTCAATGATTCGTCACCTGTGACGATCTTGTAAACGTCTTTTGAAGCACCGCAATCGTATTTTTGCAACATTTCTTTGCACTATTCGACACGAGCCTTTTTTTGAGCGACTTTCAAATTGTGCGGGATCCAACGAGAACAAACCTTTTTTATGGCCAGGTGTTCATGCAGTATCGAATGGATGCTGGTGGAAGAAATGTCCAAGGATGTCTCTATCTTTCGGTATGTCGCATGTCGATCTTGCATTATGACTTCACGCACGGCATCAATGTTCTCTGGCACAACAGCCGTTTTTGGACGACCTTCACGGAATCGTCTTTGACGAGCTTCGGCCACGATTAAATTCATTATACCAATTTTTCACAGTGCTATAGGATGGTGCTTTATCGCCATACAAAGATTTAAGTTCATCAATGCACTCTTGTCGTGATAATCCACGTCGAAAGTTGTGAAAAATGATGGCACGAAAATGTTCACGAGTTAATTCCATTTTTTTCTATATTAATTTGTTCAAGTCACTGTAAACAACACAAATAATGGTCGTACGTCAAAACGTTTTGAGTACGATTATGCTAAAAAATGGCAAACTTTCCAATGGAAATGTCAGATTGCACTTGGCAGCACTCAGTGTTGCCAGGCCAGAAATATAAATAGCAGCCCTCGTATTTGGTAAATCATACAGGGTGAGAAAAAAGTAAGTATTGATTTTCTCTGTGGTTTTCCAAGTTATTCTTTACCATATAACTGTCGGAATTAAAAATTTAATTTTATGTTTGGCCCATCCCTTAAAAGCTATTTTAAATTTTTATCATATCTTGATCAGTGTTGCCGTTTGGTAACATATTTTACATTTTTTTGTAACTTCTGTAGGCTCCACGTAACATGTATAATTTTGTTATAATTGGCCAAATTTTCATAACTTTTGGTACAGACACGAAATAAAGTAATGCCACTGTAAATAACTTGTTTCATTCTTTGAGGTAAAAACCTCTCCTAACATATCAACCTTTCTTAACAGATCAATTTCATTTTAATAACAAAGTTTACTTGCACATGCTATCAAAATTATATAATTAGTTTGAAATAAATAAATAATAACGTTACTGAAGTTTTACTCTGTTCTATTAAGCATAGTACCCTGTTCATCATTTCGTGCGAAATGTTGAAAAATTCCATATAAAAAAATTACTGCGAAATAAATAAGAAATAATGTTGATGAAGTAGTACTCTCTTTATTTGTGAAATAGTCACAAAATGTTTCTCGCAGCATGTTTTCCTACTAAAAAATGTTCTTGGCAACATTTTTTTTAACTATGAAAAAACATAAGCAGCACTTTTTTCGTATGGAATATTAAAAAACAATTTTTTCAGACCGTTTCTTTTGATTTACATATTTTTTTGTGTTCAAAAAATTCTTCGGCTTCCTTAAATTTAAAATTTTTTCCAATAAACGTGGAATTCTTAAAGGCGATAAAAACGATAATTATTTTCTAAAACGCTGTGTTGGCACTAGTAGCTGATTGTCAAATTTTTCAAGCGAATTAATTCATGTTGCTCAACATTTTTCGCAAAATCGAACAGATTACTAGGCTTTTGTGAAAAATCACGAAATATTTCTTGTTTCATGTTTAGAAACAGCAAAATGTTTCTGTCAACAATATCTCTTAACTGTAAAATTTTATGAGCTGCATTTCGTGCGGAACACGTGCGAAAATGTTTTCTATTCAAACCAGCGAACATTATTAGCAGCTTTCGTTATTAGGCTTAGAAAATTTGACAAGTTGCTAGTGGTGCCATACCAATACTTCGATTTAGAAGAGAGTTGTCTTTTAATTTCCTTAAAGAAGAGTTTAATTTTGAATTTAATTTTGAAGTTTTAAGCAAATAAGACTCAAATTTGTATTTAGTAAAGGTATTTTTAAATAATAATGGTAGTAAATTCTATCGAAGCTCATTTTTTTTTAAGGAAAAAGGTCAAATGGATTTATTAAACTAATTTTATTTAACGGGCAGAGCATACACTTTTCCATCCCGGAATATTAGAATTGGGCCTTGATTTAAATACGCATGAGTATCATCGGGCTTAAATTTATTTTCACTCTCTTTTCTATTTTAGTTTTGTCTTTGCTCAATAAATGAAGTTGTTGCCTTGTTATTTTCCCTGAAATATGAAATAAATTTTTTTACTATTTATTTAAGGAGTATTTCAAAATGAAAAAAATTAACTTTTTTGAAGGAAAAGGATTATATTTTTCTGCTTTTCCCTGGCAACACTGATCCTGATATTGCTCGAAATTAAAAGCAATATCAGCGACTCGTCTATAAAATTTCTATAGGCATCACTCAATAAATTAGTGCTTTTCATACAAATTTTCTAAGCGAGTCGCTCGCTTGTAATACAGAAACTGCACATTATGCTTTTTTCTCTTAGTTTATGAATATTTAAAATTTGAAATTTAATTATTTTAAGGTTCGCAAAAGTAATTGTTTAATTGGAACCATTTCTAGAGGTGTTATTAATCTTAGATTTCTTGGTATAAAAATAAATTTAGTTTTATTGTAACCAACTCTGAAGAAGTTCTTTATTTATTTCCAAGAGCTGTGTCTAAGAATCAAATTGTCAAAGAAATTTTAAAGCGACTCCGATCGATTCACCGAACCAGTCCTATCACATAGTAGCCAGTCACGTGACATGTTTTGTGCAACTATTTTTCCCTCTACGGTTGGTTTCTATTTACACGATATGTTTAATATTTAAAAAGAACAATTAATACTGAAGAACCCTTTACTTTTTTCAAACTTTTTTATTTGTTTGACTTAAATGATGGTTTTACAAGTAAAAAGTTAGCAAAACTAAGAATAGAAAAACATATTCTACAGAGGAAAAGCTTTAAACACGCACATGTTTTTTAGAACAACAAAACAAAACAAAAAAAAAAAACAAAAACATTTGAAAACAAAGAATCAGCCCTAAATTAGTAGTGCTGTTATTTATGGTTTTGATTTCTTTGAAACAACACAAAACCAGTTTCAAAGTTTTGTTCCCAAATACATTGAATGAAACTAAATAAAACCAGTTGCAAGTAAAAATTACTGGAATGAAATGTTAAATAAAATAGTTAAAAGTTTATATTTTTGGAATTGACAAATCTCTTCTACCTGTATCTCTAAAAAGCTCGATTATTATAAAAAAAAAAACTGTATGTGGGCGCAAGTTGTTGTTTTTGTTTTATTTAATTAAATACAAAAACCAAAAAGGTGTGCTGTTTTAAAAATACAAAATAGTTTTACATGATGATATATGTCTGTCTGGTTGTTTGTTTCACTGCCAAATAAATTGTGTAAAACCAAAACATTATTTAAATTTATTGTTATTATTTATTGTAGAATTAGACGTGTAAGGTTTGCTATTACAAGCTCCAAACAGTCAAATACCTTTCGTTTGATCAAATCATTGTCATTGTTTTAGAATTTTTAGCTAAAATTCAAATTTAATGTGTGAGTTTTTAACACATTCAAAATGTGATCGGCATTCTTAAAACAAATTTGATTAATTTCAACAACATTCCATATGTTATTCAATTAGATTAATAAATATATTTCTATACTTGTAATTAATATATAATTTACATTTAAAGTTGATTAAATGTTACCCCGCTAGATAATTATTTAAGTAATAACGGCCGACGTAATTGAATTTTTAAAAACATGCTTCAGTAAAAAAACCTTTTAGAAACAAATTTTCAAAAGTACAACTTTAAAAGATAATGGATGAAAAGGTACTTTTATAAATAGTTTAGTATCTTTTAAGAAACGATTAAATTTGCAAGAGTATAGTTTCCAAAAATCAATTGATTAAAAGTACTTTCTTAAATATTTTACAAATTTTAGAAAGAACATCTTTAAAGATAATAGTAAACGTTAATTTTAAAATAGTTTTTAAATAACTTTTAAAAATATATTAAAAAAATATTCTGTCCTTTTGAAAACCGTTATGATGTATACAAGTATATTTAAGTTGTTAATAATATTGTAATAAATAAGCGCGGTTTCAGAAAGTACCTACATAAAATATTAGCTTTATAAAACACTAGGAGTGCCCAAGACTTCGTCTGCGTGTTATTTATAATTATCTTAAAATTCAATAGTAACTATATATTCCAGTGCTGACAACTGTTTTGTACCATTATACCCGTAAAATTGGGTGCTTTCACATTGTATCTCTATTTTGTCTACGAAATGATCTATTATTACGAAAAAAAAGTATTCTTTATTGGAACTAAGGTTCTAAGGGACCTCCCTTACAAAATATTGTTTAAATCCATCTAGTAGTTTTTACTTGATGCGAACACAGACAGAAATATTTTATGTACAGAAATGATCCCGTTTCTGTTATAATTTATGTATAGATTCTTCTAAAAAAAGGTTCATTTTCTTAGGACTTTTTTTGAGTACTTTTTGTCATTTAAAAAAGAACAATACTTTTCACAAGAAGTAAAGTACTTCAAAAATATACATTCGAGAAGAAACTAAAAAAACAAAAAACATAAAAAAGTATTAAAAAAAATAAGCTTTATAGCAGAGAATAAAAAAATTGTATTCTGTTTGTAACAAAAATATTTATTATTCAAGTTGAAAAAATATTTTAAACTACACGAAAAAATTACTTTAAATAAAAAAACAAATTAAATAAGTAACTCACCCTCAAGTGGAAAAATTATAATTTTTTGGAAATAAAAAGTTTTGCCAGAAAAAAAAAACGATTTTTTTTAATCTTTCATGCTCTGTTCAGATATCCATTGATAAACTATAATATGAAAACTAATTACCATTCGAAACAAATATTTTAGCGTTTTGGAAAGCTAAACTTTTGTATCTGCTATAACATCAGTAGGATTTTCATTAGCAGTGGCTGCAACTCAAGTATCAGCCGAAAGATCTCTTACCGCTTTAACTATTGTTATTATAACCTATTATTAAAACTTAAAATAATACCAATTGATAAACTGATTATTATTAAGGTGCTAATATCAATTAATGATTGTCACTTTAACTAAAGAAATCACTTTCAATTTAATTTTTGTAATAAAAAAATATATGTACATAAAAACGTTTTTTATTTATTTTTGTCATTGTATGGGAAAAATTATATTGCGCATTACAAATATATATATTTACAATAGGTCTGTTTTTTACATTTTTTTCTCTCATAAAAAGACAAAATTATATAAAAGTACGGGAACACAAAATCGAAATTTTTAACACAAAATAAAAACTCAAGAATTTTGACTGTTTTAATAAGAAAAATTAATTTCAATAAATCAAAAATAGAAAATAATAATTTATTTTGTATTTAGTTTGTATTTTAAGGCTGTTGCAAAAGTTTAAATAAATGTTTCTTGCAAGAAGAAGAAGAACTTTATTCTCTCAAAACCGCTCTCATTTTCACAATTTTAAAGAAAGAAAACAATTTTCGTGCGAATTGGGATCCCTCGGGATCCCAAAGTGGAGTAAAGAAACAGACCTAATATTTTAATTTGTTTTTAAATTTAGTAAAAAATTATATTTTTATTATTAATTTTTTTTTTTTTTTTTTGGATAAAAACTTAAAATTTGTAGTTTTCCGTTTTAATTTCTGATGCCTACTTTACAGAAAACAATTTCATTTTTCATTTTAAAGTTTATATTAGTGTCTTTTATATAAAAGAATTATTCGTTAAAAAAGCACTTTATCAAAAATATATTTTTAACTTTCTTTAATTACCTTTTTGGAAAGTAATCAAAAAAAAAAGAAAAAATCGGCACATTTCCAAAAGAGTACTATTTTAAAAAGATATTATTTTTAATATTTCTTTAAAAAAAAAATATATATATATATAATATGGTACAACTGACAAAGAAATGACAACTTAAAAAAGATTTTAATACTAAATAAAGAATATTATTTACGAATGTTGTGTCTGGTAGGTGACTAAATCAAGAAAAAACAAAAGCTTGTTTCCATCAAAACGATTCTTGTTTATTGTGGCAAAATACGCGATACGAGATTCGAATTCACCTCCATGTTTGACTTCCAGTCGCTTTTTAATTCGAACTGGAAGGTCATCTTTATGTTAAACAAAAACTTATTATGAAGATCGTTCAAACTCCAATAACGCCGAATAGCTAGGTATACGTGTTTGGAGGAAACAATTTTGAAAAAAATAAAAAAAACGAATTATATTTTGCAAACACTAATTGATTTGTCCTTCATATATATTTTAATATATTTAAAATAAAAACAATTTTCTTTTTTTTATTGTCTTTTATTAACGAATTTAAAGCAGAAACTGCCAATCAAAGAGCATGATTAAGCATTTTTTATATATTGTTATTCAAAATAATCCTGTCTGATTATTAGACTTTTATTTTGTATTGACATTGTGTTGCCAATCTTTAATTTGCAATACTGGCTTTAAGCAGTTCGGTCTGCTTATTTTCAGTAATTTGAAGCTGCAACTTAAATGTTCTTCACACAGTAACACACAAAGTTTTATTTTAGAGATAAAAAAATAATAATAAATACTACACTGTCAAATGTTCCAACACCATGTGCTTAAAATTTCAATATTAAAATGATTTGATGCCTTAACTTTGTTACTAAAAAAATTAAAAAAAAAAATATATTAAAACGATCGGATTTGTTTTTTTTTAAATAAATTTAAGTGCAAATATTCAGAAATGTTTAATTGTTTTCCATATTAAAATTTTTTAGAGGGGGAAAAAGCAATTTGAACTGCTTTAAACAAGAAGTTGTAATGGCCAATCAATACCATTAAATACTCATGCAGGATGATTTGAAATTAATAACAAGAAAATGACTGCTTGAAACCAGTATATTTCTCATTCATCAAGACATCAAAAAAGTAAACTCACAATCACTTATCAATACCTTTTAAAAAATACATTTTAAGCACCATTTTTAAAATGTTTATTTATTAGTAATATTTATATTTATTAGTAATATTACTAATAAAGTAAAATTACCAAATATAGAAAAAAGGCGTCGGATAACTAGACAACTTGTTATAACAAAAAAAAAAAAAATTTATTTTACTTTAGAAAAAAAATTCTAATGAAATAATTTTTGAAACTTTCTTAAACTTTCCCTACGCAATATTAATTTTTAAAACTGTGTTTCAGGCTCTAAAGCTGTTAAAATAAAAGATTCTTTAGGCAAAAGCCCTTTCCATAGAGCTTAAAGGTAGGTAGCTCTTGTTAGGAAATTCTGTTACAAGAAACCACACTGTCACACAAGAAACATGTAGCTCTGACCATTTAGAACAATTATTTTAAAAAGTTTTTTTAAAAGATTAAAAAATCGGATGTACCTGAGTCACATATTTTATATTAATATATACTTTTTTGACAGATCTATGTAACTATTAAATCTCATAGTGTATCCTACTGCATTTTGTTTGACCAATATCCCTCTTTCAGAATGTGTAAGCTTTGCTTAGAAATAATTTTTAATTTCCAAGTAAAATTCAGTCTCATGCCACTTTCAGGGCCAGTAAAAATATTTTTAAAAATGTAGATTTTTTAAATCCTTTTTATGTTTTTATGATAAATTTTTTTTAAAGGTAACTTTTAAAAATAAATAAATAAATATTTTTTAAATGTAACTTTTAAAAAATATTTGTGGTACTTTTTAAAAAGTACCTAAATTTTTTTTTATAAAATATCCTTTTCTTTAAAAAGGTACTTTTTCGAATATATTTTTTTGTGGAAGGTTTATTTTGAAATCATATTATTTTTAAATTCACTTTAAGAATTTGCACCAAATTTTGTGAGAAGGTTCCTTAGATCCTATCGTATCGATGGTACTAACACAGTTGTCAACACTTTTTATTTCTGTAGATGGAAAATTTTTAACACTGTCTACAGAACTCTAGAATGAATAGTTAAATTTGAATTTTAATAAAATTAAAAAGGACTTGCAGCGAGGTCCTGGGCACTGCTAGTTAAAAATGTAGGTTTTTTTTAATGCTTTTTAGTTTTTTAATAAGAAGTTTTTTGAAATGTAGCTTTTAAAAAATATTTGTAATACTTATTAAAAGGTACCTCAAGGTTTTTTTTTATTTTCTTAAAAAAAAGTACTTTTTCGAATATCTTTTTTTTTTTTTGGTATGGAAGGTGTATTTTTAAATCATATTATTTTTAAATTCACTTTAAGTAAAATATTTAAATTTTAATAATATATTTTCGTTGCTACTGTTTTAAAAGTAATTTTATTATTAATAAATATAAATTTAAAAAAAAAATATTTGGAATTTTTCAATCAATTTTTTTTTATTTAATTTTTATTCTTCAAATTCTATGTAGAGTAATAGGGGCCATTGTATTTTTTGCGAATATTAAGCCATGCTGCAAAGTCGTTTATATTTTTTTAATGAATATTTTCACAACAAGCAGATAATCTATTCCACAAGGACAATTGTTGACAATCAATAGAGAGTAATGAAAGAGTGTGTTAAAAAAGAAAGCGAAAATAATGCAATGTAATTCCAAAGAAGAAAAGGAAGAATAAAAAGTATATTCAAAAAGAAAATGATAAATAGACGTTATAATGAGGCAATTGAAGGAGGACACTTGACATAAATCCTTAAGGCAATCACACGCTTAAAATATAAAACAAACAAACAGCAACACAACACGTCTTAAGGGATTTTTAAAAAAAGAAATATTTAAAAGAAATCTCCCAAGTGTTTTTTAAAGTCACAAAAACATTTAAGTTTTTTACATATTCTATGATCATTTTGGTTATAATAAATTATTTTATTGAAATAGTGTTCTTTATGAAAAATCTTTAACTGGTTTTATCAACATTTTTACGTTCTGATAACTTTGTTTCATCACAACTAATTATAAAGATACTTAAACAACAATAAAAATTAACATACAAATTAATTTATTTTATAAAGAATTAATGCTTTTAAAGTTTAACTAGATTCGGCCTATTTTAACAAAACAAAAAACTAAATTATAAATTTGAAGGTCACCACTATCAGAGATAGACTATTGTCTAAAAACTTCAACTAGCTTCGCATCTAACAGTGTTAAATACAATAACAAAAAAGATATTTATAACTCATTTCTATTGCTGGGCCGCACAGTGCTTGATCTTCTAGCAAAAAAGCAAAAATTTTTAAATATTTTAATATAATGAACAATATAGAGATATCAAGCTCATTTAAATTGGAAAAGAAAAGATATAATTCCGTTATAATTTCCAGTTGATATGATTCTATATTCCACAAACAATTCCACAAATTTAAAATAAAAATTGATGTTGTGATGATGACAACGGGATTTTTTAAAAATTATATTTATTAATTTTCAAAAATAATTTTTTTCGTGCTATTTTCCCGATTTATTATTTAAATCACCGATATTGATTATTGAGGGTCAAAGCACGTCTCGGTGGCCATTTCGTTATCGCTTAAAAATTGATGT
The DNA here is from genome assembly GCA_916610165.2 of Gymnosoma rotundatum. NCBI lineage: Eukaryota > Metazoa > Arthropoda > Insecta > Diptera > Tachinidae > Gymnosoma > Gymnosoma rotundatum. The sequence continues at coordinate 1,965,453 of OU744337.1, forward strand.
TGCCTTTAGCAACTGTTTTTTTTTTTCTTAATTAATGGGCATCAACACATCGAAAAAGTTTAAAAAAGGTTTTAGTATCAAGTGATAATCTAAGGTAAAAATATTGCAATTTTGTTGCCATCAGGAGCTACATAGGCAAAACAGGCAGCTAGATCCCTTTTACAACTTAAATCTTCTTGCCTTTAAGGTTTAAAATGGGCGAAATAAATGCAAGAAGCCTGGTATCTTCAAGCAAGTAAATACATTTTTAATTGCCATTAGTCTCGAAAACTCTAAGGTTTTCAAACTAAATGTGAGAAAATTTATTGTAAATTTTAAAAAATTTTATCAATTTTGAAACAAAAAAATGTCAAGGACAAGCACTGTGCGCCAGGTTTGTCTAGAATCAAATAATTTTTTTATATTAATTTTTTTTTCAAAGGCACCACTGTATTATTAAAATTATGTGTATTTTTTAGATGATTAATGTTAGTTTAACAGATAAGAAAAATTTTAAAAAATTTAAAAAAACAACTTAAATTTATGTGACAGTTTAGGGAAACACCAAACTACAACGGGCTCAAATATTTTATATAATTTAGATGTTTCATGCAATAGTTAAATTTAATAATAATTTATTTTAATAAATCGTCTAAGAAATTCGCAACTTTTATTTATAATTCCCATCGCAATCTCAATGAAATGTGTGGAAAATAATAATAAATTTATTTAAGTAAACGACAAAGGAGACTAAAATTATCAAAGCTTTTTCCCTCTGTCTGAATTGATTAAAAATACATACACTCGTACCACTTTTTTGATCTTTTTAAACAACTTGTGCATGTGGGTGTCATAAGAAACCCAAAATTTAAAAATTTTTTTTTTACATTTAAGATTTAATAAAAATCTTATTTCTTTTATTTTCATAATATTCAGAGAAAATGAAATTATATTCATTTTAACAGTGGGTTTCCAAATATTTTATTTTAAGTTTAGTAGTGAGGAATTATAAAAATAGCTGAAAATATTTTTTTATTAAAAAGATTTCCTAATATAAGATGTCAAATTACAAGAAAACTTTCTCAAATAAAACATTGCTATTAAAAAAAGAAGAAAAAACAAACACTAGCTGAGGCCATGAAAATGTCTAAACACATGTACGGCTGGCTAAGATATTTAAATTTTTTTAGAACGGCTAACGCGTTGGGAGCCTAAGACACCGCTTTACCAATATATTGCACAGATTATCACTACCAACCATCAATGAAATAAAAGTTCATACAATAAAATCAAAGAAATAAAAGCGGCCTTAATTCTATGCAACCGCTATTTTGCCACTTAATTGTGGAATTGCCTAAAAAGTCTTGTTTTTCTGTATAATGTATATATCGACATATAAGAAGAAATTGAGAAAACAAAAACATTTTGAATAAACTTGATTTACGGCTTTTGAAATATAAAGAAAAACAAGTACGAGTTATTTATTTCGCTACGCCGAATCTTATATACCCTTAACAATCTATGTAAATCTAGTTAAGTGAAGTAACTCCAATCAAAAGAGCAAATGTTAGGATGACAAAGAATTAAAAAATAAAAAAAATTTTGCTACTGCATATATATAATTTTACATAAAAATTACATCGGCTCATAATGGGTTAAGCATTTTTTTTTAATTTTAGATTTTCCTTAAAGATCTCTTCAAAAGCTTTAAAATGGTACCCATATTGTTATCTTAAAAAATTTGAATATTTCAGAGCCCCGTAACTCAGAAATTATGGGCGAGCGCTAATTTTTTCGCTTGATTTTTTTTCACATTTTTTAAATCTCTATCGTGCCATATATTTATTTTTTGATTTGAGTTACTTTATTGTTCCAATTAATATAAAAAAATTAGAGGTAGGCGTGGCATTTTGCCTACTGCCTCATAGGGCATGGTTCGATCTTGTTGATTTCCAATAGCACCTCTATCGACTTTATAATATTACAAACGGAATGACAAACTTAGTTATGACGTTTTTCACTTTTTGTGGTGAAGGGTAAAAAAATGGATCTAAAAAAGGGAAATGGAAATTTTTCTAGACAAAATATGGACACAAATTAGTAAAAGCTTCTATGAAGTATAAAGAGCTTTTTAGGTTTAAAATTTTAAAATTATGAATTTTTTACCATCTGAGTCCCCCTTCTTTTTCTTAATATTTGACACTGGCTTCCAAAAAATTTCTACAATTTTTTTTTAAGTGAAATTGTGTTTCAACTAATTGTTGATATTTAATTTCTGCCCCACTATGCATCATTGCGAATAGACAATTATTATATAAAAATAAATATTACAACAGCTACAATTAATTTCTGATATATGGATGAAGCAGAGAAAACAGAAAAGTTTCGAAACATCGAAAATAAAATAAACGAAATATTTTAAGATTAAATAATAATTTTGTAAATTATTAAAAGAAAAGGCCAAATTAACTGCCAAATAATTTATATTAATAATTGATATTAAAAAGTATTTCTCAATATTTCTTCATAATTTTGGTAGTAATTAAAGTGATTTTTTTTTATAATAATTTCCCTGCGAATATTTTGAAACAGACTAATTTGAACTTAATGTGGTCAAAAAACGTAAAATTTTTAAATCGTTATGAGGACATCCATTCGTTCATTTACATGTTATTTAGTGTGTTTTTAAAATTAAATATTTATTTTTTTCACAAAAATAAAAACAAACATGAATTATTGTACCGCTTTCCCGGTAGCCTTTAAATTCACCCTCAAACAGTTGAGCTAATCTACAAGTTGTTATTTGCGATAACATATTTTTTACAAAACGCATTTTTTTATTTATTGTATTTTATAAATGGGCACGAGCATTAACAATGTAAATATATTGTTAACAACAACAAGTTGTTGTAATTGTATAAATAATTTAGCAAAAGTTTACAAAAAGACAGCAAACAAGCCGGCATTTAAATTATTTAACAATCGTAATTGTTTAACAGTTGTTTTATAAGAAATTTAAATAAATGTAAAATATTAATTCTATGTAAATAAAAGTAAAATATTTACAAATTTACTTATTTTTAAAAAGGTTACTTTTGTTGATTTTCGATTAAGAAAAACATTAAAAAAAATTATGAGTGCCTCCTAGGCAAATAGGAAACAAAATAACTCAAAAATTATAAATTTGAAAAACATTAATGAGCTGTTTCTTTATTACAAGCGTTCTACTCTTTTGAAAAATTTTTATGGAAATGACAAAAAAAATTGAGTTGATCGCTCGTAATACAGTACGAGTAGTAATATATTAGTTTGAATGCCAGATAGACTGACATTGAGCTTAATATTTTAATATTTTCTTAAGAGGTTCTTGAGATTAAAAGCATTTCTGGTTTTTATTTTTTATTGAATATTTTTAGTAAAAGTTTTTAATTTAAAAGTACTTAAGCGAACTTGCATCCTTCTTTTCCATTATCTTCTTCACTCTACACTCTAAAATAAATTTCTCAGATCTTTTCTAAACAAAAATTATTTAAAAAAACAAAAATAACTATTTTAAGATTTTATTTGTTATTATTATATTAATTTGGCCTACGTTCACGTTGTTTTAGTTTTAACTTTATTCAAAAATAAAAACTTATTGCAAAAACAAAATCTCTGATATTTTATTTATTCTTATTTAAGATTTGTTCTCTTCTTCAGGATTCTTATTCTTATTTTTTTATTTAATTTGAAAAAGTACCATAAAGGTCATGCATGATCCACTTGCAAAAAGATTTAATCGGAAGATTTGTTAAAAATTGCCATGTGTGCTTGCAAATGAATGACTGTGGTACATACTCGTGAAAGATCTTTTAACATGGCTGTGTGACTGTCTTATTCCTTTAAAATTTTTTAGTGATTTAGAATTACATCTGTTTTTTGTTGCAGTGCGGAACTTAGATCAATTTTTTTTACTATTTTTTAGAGTAGAATAAAACCGCAGCGCTATTAGGTCAAATATTGAAACGTGGCCTTAAAAACAATATATTTTCTTGCCTTTTAAAAATTTTATTTTGTATATATATATATATATATATATATATATATATATATATATATATATATATATATATATTTTAACGTGTTTTTTTTTCGTATAAACTTCAATTATGTTCCGCGATCTCCTTGAGTTTTCCTTGATTTTTGAAGTTGTAAATTAAATATACAGACAAGTCAAACTTTCCGATCGAATGGTTTAATTCTTTAATAACCCATCAGAGGCCTTATTCTGTAATTCTCCTAAACTAAATTGCTTAAATGTTGAACTTATCCATGTTTCTTTTCTCTAATTAATCGGTATCTGTAAGTCTATTTCAATAAATAAGAGGGTGTTAAGTATAGGGTTATATGTTCCAATGTCGTATTTGTAGCAAAACACTGCTTGGTTAAAATTAAAAAATTTTAGAGATGGCGATTAAGCTTAAGCAACTTACAGAATAAGGCTACTGATCGATTTCCTCTCTTTAATTTAAATGTTATTAAAAGTGGAATATATTTCCACAAGTGACAATCTGTTGTAAATGCGCTAAGTAATCGGATTCTAGAAGAGTTGTAAAATTTTTTAGGTAATTTCTCAGTAAATATTTGGTGAAATAGTTACAATGTGTATTTAAATTTTAATATCTTGTTAAAATTAAAAATTTTGAAAATAGAACGAATAATTCAAAATTTATAAATAAGAAATAAAATTGCTGAAAAAATTCTTTACTTCAAAAAAAAAAGAAAATCTCTAAAATCAATTGCTTTTTTATCTGGCATCACTTCAAGGGAGATAAAGCATGTTAATTGTTGATTTTGTTATTGTTAAGTCTCTTTTTGTTTTGAAATAACAAGTGCCGCAATTGTATATTTTTCTTTGTAAACAAATTTACTCTCGTGTTTTCAAACAGCAACACAATAAGAAAATATAAATTACTTATTTTTGACATTTTAAAATGCATTTTTTTTCATTTTTTTAATTAAATATTTAGGTTACAAGGAAAAATACTATATTCGGCCGTTTTTTTAATTGCATAAGTAAATTTGCGAGTCTGTCAATTTAGTTGTCTATATGAAAATTAATTAAATAACCAAATGTAAAATAAATACAAAAGCAAGAATAGTAAAAGTTATTTTCACTACCGCTCTTTAGTGTTTTAGTTTGTATGTTTTGTCATAAAGAGGAAGAGAAAAGTGTAAAAGTTTGCAAATTACATGATCTTGAAAAAATTGTCCACTGACTATAAGAATATGAAAATTAGAAAAATTAAAAATCTTTTAACAATATCAACAGAATAAATTTAACTTCTTTAAACTTTTTCAAAATAAATTTTAAAAGAATATTTCCAAGTTAATCACAGAAGACTGAAGCTATAGGGTGATTTTTTTATTTTAGCTCTTTAGAGCGGCATAAAATATTTTTAATGACGTTTCAAATTTAAAATTAATACGATAACTATTTGTATTATAGCCGTTGGCTTGGCGGGAAGTTTGTGTCATATTTTGTTTTTTTAAGGGTAATCAATCATTCACACCGATACAACAGCACCGTTTTGACCCTAAAGTATCAATAAAAGCCTTTCAAGGCTTGGAATAGGAACTCAAAATTGGTTTTCTAGGATTAATAGATAATAAATTAATCAAAGAATTTATAAATGATTTATAATATATTTTTAAATAATAAATAAAATGCAACCATTTTAAATTGAAATTATTATGCACTTTTAAAAGTTTTCTATTTTTTCGGTTAAATTGAAACCTTTTAAGGAAACACCCTATAGAAGAATTTATTGTTAGCATAAACTTTTTGGTTTAGAAATTAAAAATAACACATTTTTGAGTGCACTTTATGCATTTTTATGCATTTCGCGCTTAACTTCAATGTTAAAAATTAATATACTGCTTTCCTTAAAATATTAAAATGTTTTTGTTTTTATAAAAAACACACATTTTTTGTAAGAAAAATTACAAAGAGGCACATACGCTTTTATAAGCAAAAATGTTTTAGGTTTTTTTTCTGTTTTAACCACAAGCCGCAACTAAATTATCTTTAATTCATTTAAAATTTAAAACAATATTTTTAAGTTTTATTTTATTGTTTTTTTTTTTTTGTTGTTCTCACAATTGAATTTATGTTAAGTTTATGGCCATTTTTCTTTAACAAATTACTGTATTTAAATTCACAAAAATTTTAATTTATTTAATCGTTCTCAATGGAGGAGTGATCTTCTGATCGTTTAAAAAATATTCATTTAAAACAGTAACACAAAATATTGTATAGATAAGACGCACTACACTGGCTGCCACCTTAAGCAACACTTTGCAATGATCAAATCGGCATAAGAAAATCGTAATTGTTTTAATAAAATTTAATACTTTTTAATTTAAATCGACTACCGAAAAGACGGACAACTATGCCCTTCAGATTTGTGTTGAGAACTAAACTGAAGTGTTCAACTTTAACGTTAGTAAACACATCAAATTCTCACACAAAATGAACTTTTTTCCAATACAAGCGCCTCAAACAACCTACCAACAAAAACAAGCAAAAGATTTAGCAAAAAAATAAAAAAAATATTAAATTTGTCATCTAGGGGAGGGCTCTGTTTGTATTTAAAAATAAGCTTAATAACCACAACAACATCAACAAGTAAGAGTGCTATATTCGGCTATGCGGAATTTTATAAACCCTTCACCATCTATGTTTAGTGTTTAGTGAAGTAACTCCAATCAAAAATTCAGATATTGGGGTGACAGGAAATTAAAAAATAAGAAAAAAAATTGCTACATAATTACATTTTTATATTAAAATGTCATTGGCTCCTAATGGGTTAAGCATTTTTTTTTAAATAAGTATTTCTTTAAAGATCTCTTCAAAAGCTTTTAAATGATACCCATATTAATATTTTAGAAAATTCGAAAATTTCAGAGGCCCGTAACTCGGAAAATATGGGGAAGCCCCAAGTTATTTACTTGATGTTTTTTATTTTTTAATTCTCTATCGCCCCATATATATATGTTTGTTTTGTTTTTTTACTTCATCGTTCCAAATGATATGGAAAAATTAGAGGTAAGCGTGGTGTTTTACCCGCCACCTCAAAGGACTTGGACCGATTCCCAATAGCACCTCTTTCGACACTATGTCTGATCGATTGCGTTAGCAAACTTTATTTCAACCCTTTCACGGACGAATAGATGGACAGACGGACTTCGCTATGCATAAGAACTCGGAATATATATACTTTATGGGGTCGAAAATGGTTATTGTAGAAATTACAAACGGAATGACAAACTTAGTTTTACCCTTTTCCACTTTTTGTGGTGAAGGGTATTAAAACGAAAAAAATGTAAACAGAATCTATGAAAAATATCGTCTCATCTGTGATGAGCTTTGAGAACAATATATTTTGCAAATGCATAAGTATATGTGTGTATGTGTAAATTAAAAAGAAACTGGTTCACAAGAAAAATTTAAAGAGTCTGAATGATACTTTTTGCTCAAAGCTTTTAATTTTTAATTCACACTATTTTACACTAGCAGCTTTTTAATTTGTAAGGAATCAAGATTGTTTTGCTAAAAAAAATCTTAAATTTTCTCACTCTCGTTTAGACATTATCAATAGTGTTTTTATATCCCTCACCACAAAAAGTGTAAAAGGGTAAAACTAAGTTTGTCATTCCGTTTGTAATTTCTACTATAACCATATCCGACCCTATAAAGTATATATATTCTGAGTTCTTATGCATAGCGAAGAGCGATGTCCGTCTGTCCGTTTGTCAAAACAAACTTATTTCACAAAAAAAAAAAATGTGTCAATCGATCAGATATAGTGTCGAAAGAGGTGCTATTGGAAATCAGCATGATCGCTCCATGACCTTCGATGCAGCAGTCAAAACACCTCGCCTAACTCTAATTTTTCCATGTCATTTCGAACAACAAAGTAACTCCAATAAAAAAATAAATATATGGGGCGATAGCGAATAAAAAAAATAAGAAAAAAAATCAAAATTTTCAAATTATAGGAAACATCAATATGGGAATCATTTTAAAGCTTTTAAACCAATGTTATTTTTATGTATAATTATATTTTTGCAGTACCAAAACTTTGCTATTTGCTTTTTTGATTGGAGTTACTTTACTAGGCTAGATTTACATCAATGTTGAGAATATCATGAAATATTTATATCTGAAGGAATCATGCACGAATAAAGTAAATGATTTAAATTTTAAAAGATTCCGAATAATAAATTTTTCATTTTAAAAATATTTATTGTAATGTAATCCGTATAGTGCTGATACCTAGCTATAACGGTAACTAAAAAAATTAGACCGAGAAGAGCGAACTGTTTCAGGAACTTACTCGAAATATGGTGGAACAGCGTACTCCTCAGGAAGCAATAGAAAGAAGCTTAATCACTGGAGTGTGGACTCTAAATACCAGAAAGCGGAATGGTTGTTGTCAGATACGTCAACTGAGTTATAGAAAACTAAAAAAGAAAAATATGGGGCGATAGAGTGAAAAATGGACGCACACCCATATTTTCCGAGTTACGGACCACTGAAATTTAAAAAATTTTTTTTATATCAATATGGGTATCATTTTAAAGCTTTTGAAGAGATCTTTAAGGAAATACTAAAATTTTTTAAAAATACTACTTGTGGATGTAAAATTCCTTGTATTCAGTGTATTGGCAGGAAATATACCGAGGGACAATATATTATCAATTAGATCCGTCTCTACTAATATATTTGAGTTGAAGTGATTACAATATAATCATATTGTGTGGTGAGAGTTTCTAATAAGTTATATAACATTGAAAAAGGTACTCTTTTATTAGGTCGGTATATGAAACCTATTAATTTATCGCTAAAGGCAAAAACTACTACAAATAAAAACTCAATTTTAAATTTTTAAATATCTTGCACGTTATGTTTTTTTTTTCAAACAACAACTCCACCATGACTCTCTCTGTCCCATCTGAGTTTTTTATAGCCATAGGGACATACAAATCTATTCAAAGTTGTTCCCTCAAGCCACGTTTCTGAAACGCAAACAACGTCAATGTAAAAGTTTTCAAAAATAGTTTTTTTTTTTTTTTTGTTATTAATGCTTTGTGTATTAATATGAGAAATTTTAAAACTTTTTTTATACTTTACTAAAATTTTGACCATGTTTATTGTTGAATCTTTGGAACTTCCACGTTCATTGTCATTTTTAGCCGTTATCTTGCGTATTAAAATATTGTGCAACGCTAATAGAACAAAAGTATTACTACACATTAAATTGATATAAAATCGAAAAACAATGGAATTATTAACAAAATTATAGATAATATTTTAAGAAATTGACAAAATTAAATTTGTTATTGTTAGATGATAAAACGGCATGGAAATTAATAGTTATTAAAGTTTTTTTCACTTTGAAAAACAAAATAGTTTTAATTTAATTTAACAAATAAGAGCTTCTGAACAGACGGACTCTGAAGATAATTTTGTTTTTCATTGCAAAAACGTGCACTAAATAGAGAATTTCGTTGTGGTTTCAGACAAATAAAAAAAAATAGTTTTATTAAGTTTTGCATGAGTTGTTCATATAAAATCAAAGGCCTTTGTTTTCATTGACACAAAGTGTCAGATGTGAATTTTTACAAATAGGTACAGATTTAGACATTTATTTAAACTAAATAACAAATTATGTACTTTTGTTTTTTTCAGTTTGATAAGAAAATATTAATGACGACAAGGTCTGAATTGTTATAAAGAAAAACATTTTATATATAAATATTTAAATAATCCAGCAAAACAATTAAAAAATAAGTAATTCCAAAGTTATTTAATGATGTAAACTTGTACGAATATCTAATAGACAAATGTTTATTGACTTTATTACACTTGACTTATAATTTATTAAGTAAATTTAGTTTTTTTTTTTACAAAATTATTTAAATGTAAAAATAAAAGTTTAAAAAAAAATGCTTAAAATTTCTTGTACTTTTTGAAGCAACATTTTGCTAAACAATTAAGATCGACAGATCCGGTCTATTTAGGTAGAAAGTAATTTTAATTTTTCCTTTTTTTTATTTTGTTTTGATATTTGAAGTACAAATTCTATGTGTGAAACTGTGTTTGAAAAATGCTTTTTTTTTGTTAAGGCCACCTGTTGATGGCTTAAGCAGATCTATCACAACAACAAATTATACAAATCTAAATAAATAAAATAATATATATAATTTTAAAATTGTTTTAAACACACACTACAAAATTTATATGTAAATGTGAGCATGTATAAGTCATTAGTGTACGAAACACTCTCACTGTCACATTTCCTAACTAAAAGTGATCAAACAAACTATTAGTGAATTATGCCTGCTGCTGGGAATTTTATTCAAAATGGTGTTTTTTGATTCGCAAGTAATGAAAAAACTTTTTTAATCCCTCCGCAATATTTAGGAATTTTACATTAAAAATAATTGTTTGCCATCTGATCTGATTGCGGCATACAAACATTAAAAACAGGGGCTACAAAACGCTAATTGTTTTATAACAAAATGAGGGATATGGGGTGTCAAGTTATGTTTATAAGAGAACAAGTTCACAATTTTATAACCCGGAAATGCATAATAACCTAAAAATATAGCAAAATAGATATTTGAATATATTTGTAAATCTTTGTGCTGAATTTAACTGAGTTGTATTCAGTTTTAAATAATTAATTTTTATATTTTAAGCAAATACTTATGTTAGGTAAAACGGGTAGCCTCACCTATTATGGCGCATGCTTCAAAAATCATTCCAATTACCTGTTGTTAGTTAATGTTAATGACCAAAGCCGAGAGGTACATACATGCGTATTCTTAAGATACAGAGGTGCAGGGAAAGCTTTCGTGTTATAAAACCCGGACTTATTAGAACGAGATGTCCAATGTATGCGAGTACGCATCTTCGAATATTTAAAAATCATATATAAGTAAAACATAAACTAAATAACAAGATAAATTTAAAAATCTCATCAAAAAATGTATCATTTTTTATTGCTATACTAGTACTCCGAGTGCGCTTCACTACCCCAATCCGCCCAATCGTTTATTTCATTATACACGGTAATATGAAAGTTAGTTGTATGAAAATTAAAACCCTTTCCCTCACAGTTCCCTAGTAACTGATAAAAAATTATTACTTTGTATGGCAGGTACCACGCCCGCTCTCCCAACCGATACAATATTTCTCTAAACAATGGTATTATAAAGGAATATTCTAGTGAAAAATTTAGGGCTTGTTGTTTTTTTATAGGGACAAAATCACAAGTTATTATAAGAATTCGAAACTCACGAATGCGTCGACCTGTTTCGTGCAAACCTTAGATAAACCATCTACACGATGATACGAACGACCCCTAAAAATTTAATCGAATTCGGTTTGACCATTCTTGAGTTATAAAGTCTTATTGTTTTTAATAAAATATTTACTGTCATATTTATAAAATTATAAAAATATGTAGATCTAAAATACATTTAAGGGCAAATTTGTATGGAAAATTTGTCATAAAACACATTTCAAAGTTATTTTATTTTTAATGATAATGACAGTTAAAATTTAAAAAATAAAATAATGTTAATTTAATTAAAATTGCTTTTTGTTAGAATTTTGTGAAAACAAATTGATTTTTAAGCTGTTTAAAAAAATAACATTTTATTAATGTTGCCATACAATTATTTCTTTTCAAAAGTTATATGACAGTTGACTCTACTATAACACTCAAACGGTTTGTGGACAAACTAAAAACAGTGCTACCAAGTTCAATTTAATTCTTAATGTGGCATTTATGCTGTGAAAAAATAAAACAAAAATTTAATTATGCATAGTTCCGAATTTTTTTCACACAAACTTTGACGTTAACTCATTAAGAAACAGAATAAAAATTCTTCAACTTAACTGTTATCGGTTTAGGTATTTACTAGTTATCGAACATTTTGGGATGTCGTATGTTTTTTGTAGATAAAAAGTGATGGTTTATTTATGTTTTTCGAAAAATGTCTAAGACAATGTCTTAAAACATTTCTAGAGCAAAATTTTAATTGAGTGATAAAAATATCTAAAATAGAATTTATTTTAAGACAAATTTTTAGACAAACATTAAACCCAAGATTCAAAATCAAAATGTAATGTGTGCATTAAATTCTCGTATTTTTTATTATTATTGTGTTTTGTAAAAAGTCTTAAATCTTAATAAAAAAATCAAGAACTAAGGCCCGGCTAAAAATCGCTCGTTTGGTTATACAGTTTTATTTTTTACTTTTTTCTTGGTTCTTTCAATTGTTATATGACATTGTAACCAGTGCTGCCAGGGCAAGGCAGAAAAAAGTTACGCTCTTCCTTCAAAAAAGTTAAATTTTTTGTATTAAAAGTTACATTTTAAAATGTTCCTTAAATAAATAGTGATTTAATATAATTTATATAAAATGTAGTAAAAATTTTATTTCATATTTCAGAGAAAATAACAGAGCAACGAATTCATTTACTGAATAAAATACATAATAAAAAAAGTAGAAAAACGTATGAAAAAAATGTCAGCCAAGTAATACCCTTGAGTATTTATTATGTTAAATACTGATTAACACTAAAATTCCGGGGTGGAAAAGTGCATGCTCTTACCATTCAATTAAACAAGTTAAAGTAGAAATTTTTTTTATAAATCCTTTTTTCTTTGAAAGATTGAATTTCAATAGAATTTAGTACTTTAATTATTTTAAAAATGCCAATATTAAAGACAAATTTCGGTTTTATTTGCCTAAAACTTCAAAATTAAATTACTGACAAATTTTAGGTAATATTTTCGCACGCAATTCATCTCATATTGTTTAACAGTTGGAAAAAATGTTGCCAGAAACATTTTACTGTTTCTAAACATGAAGCAAGAAAGATTTCGTGGTTTCTCACTAACAAAACGAAGCCAAACTTCAGCAATGTTATTTTTTGTTTATTTCAAACTAAGTTTTTATGTGGGATTTTGAGAGAATTTGCAAGTAACTTTTGTTATTAAATTTGATATGTTGAAAGAGAGCTTTCAGAAGTTACAAAAAATGTAACCAAACGACAACACTGATTGCATCATTTTATTTTTTTACTGAAAGATAAAAACGATTAATTTTTTTCTCTAAGCGAATATTTTGTTTTGAGAGATACTTTTACGTAGATTTTAAATCAAACAAAAATTATTAAAACAAAAAGAAAGTAAGTGTTAAGGAGTCGATGTAAATAGAAATTTCTTTAAAATTAAGTATTCACAATAAAATCTATCAGTATAAACTGCAAAATCTTATATTAATTAACAAGTTTAACAAAAGTTAAGCATAACGATTAAATGTAAAGAACAGACTATCATTTAATATAATTTCGATTCTTTAAATCTAAAAGTTAAATATCAGCATTGCACACGAGCAATCTTTAAGAACAAAACAATCAACCCCAAAGAGTACAGTTATTACTTAATAGTTAGAATGCACTGACACCTGGCTGTCAGATTGACAATCTGTACAAATGCTCGCCAGCTTTACTGCAAGCCTGCATATTAAAAATCTCTCTCTTAAATATCATTTTTTAACATTGATGGGCTGTTGTTAATGTCAACATTTACACACATACAATTTGTTTCAAATACACTTTCTCTTTTGTTTTAATTTTGCTACTCGACAAATTCACAAATCGATTAATGTTTAAAACTCATTCTAAAGTATTGAGGTTATGGCCGTTTGATTCTTTTCATTCTATTCAAGTGTTACTAATTGTGGTTTAGAAACAAATTTCCTCAATGATGCAAAAAAAATCATTATTGTTTTAACAGTTTATGGTTGACATGTCCAAACACCTTTTGTTTAAAACTAAAATATTTTCTTTATTATAGTTGTATTTTAAATATATTTTATATCGAATACATAGTAAAAGAATAAGTGACCTTTTTTGTTTTGAAATACTGATGATAAACTTTTGACATGCCTGTCACTTTAAAGAGGCACAACATCAAGCTGTTAAAACGTAATTTAATGTCAATGTCAATTTTTAGTCATTAAGTAGCTATTGTGCACTGAAATGTAAAGAAATAATAAAATATCTTATATAAAAAGATTTTATAGTTCAAAATTTGTTGAAGGAACAATAAACAGGAAAAATATTTCTAACTTTTTGATTTCATATGGAAAGTGTTTGAATCTGGGGCGTAAAAACTTTACTGTATAACCTTGAAAATTGTGACAAACAAATTGAATTTTTTTTATAAAATTTACAATTTACAGTAATAGACAAATCTCTGTCTTCCTTCATTTGATTTGTAAAACAAATACAAAAAGCAGCTCTTGTGAATGTAAATTTCCCATTTAAAAGGAATTTAAATTAAAAATATGTTTTTAATTAAATATTGGCGCTGTTCTAAAGTCACCTCTAAGTCGATACATTCTTTAAAATTTTTGAAACTCAAACTGATCTACTATTGCAATCCTTCATTCTCCCAGTTTTGTCAAAAAATATATAATTTATTTAACTCCTTCAATTTTTAGAAAAAAGATGGAATTTTAATTCTTTAAAAAGCTCTAAATTTTTGTACAATCTTGATGTTTTAAAGTTTTTTTTCTTTGGCAAAATTATTAGATATGTAATAATTCTAGGGTCCTTGGTAGATTTATTCTATCACAAATATGGGCAGACTTATAGAGTTTTATTATTGAGCAAAACTAAATAGTGAAGAAATAACAAGGCAAGTGAAATTTGAAATTAAAAACAATTAAAAAAATTCGTATAAATTTTATTCGAATAAAGTTTGAAAATTCGGTCTGACATTTTAAAAAGCAATGTGTAAGTTAAAAAGAATATATCAAATTCGCAAAAAAAAGCGAAATAGATTCGATTAATTTATTCGAATAAATTTTTTTTAAATAAAAAATAGCACGAAGTGGGGAGACTTATAGAGTTTAATTATTGAGCAAAAGTAAATAGTGAAGAAATAACAAGGCATGTGAAATTTGAAATTAAAAACAGTTAAAAAAAATTCGTATAAATTTTATTCGAATAAAGTTTGAAAATTCGATCTGACATTTTAAAAGCAATGTGTAAGTTAAAAAGAATATATCAAATTCGCAAAAAAAAGTGAATAGATTCGATTAATTTATTCGAATAAATTTTTTTTTAAATAAAAAATAGCACGAAGTTTTTTGTGAAAATTAAATTTAAAATAAAATAAATAAAAAAATATTCCCGTGTCCTTAATTAAATAATTTGCAAAGTGCCTGTGCATATAAATAAATTATCGTAGTGTTTTGATATTTTATTTTTTATCCTCTTTCAACTGTATGAAAGAATCGAAAAAAAGTCGACCATATACAGTAGAGAAAGAAAAATAGAATTACTGTTGGTTATTGTTGTTTTTGCTTAAACTTTGATTTTTATCTTTGCTTTATTTTTTGGACAAAAATCTCTAGTTTATTTAAAATGTTTGTCAGAAGTTTCCTGAAGAGTTATGTAAGCGGTAACGAAATGGCCATCGAGACATGCTTTGACTCTCAATAATCAATATCGGTAATTAATATAATCGGGATAATTAAATAAAAAATAGCACGAAGTTTTTTGTGAAAATTAAATTAAAAAAAAAATATTCCCGTGTCCTTAATTAAAAAATTTTTTCATTAGAATAAAAATTAATCGAATCTATTTCAGTTTCAAAATTTTTTTACAAATTACTAGTCAAGGCAATATATAAAATTCGCCAAAAAAGAATACGAATAAAATATGTATTCAAATAGGTTTTCAATAACAATATTTTTCAAATGCAGTTCGCATATTTTGTGATTTTTTCCTATTTCAACTAAGTGCCCCATAGTGCCGTGTGAAATTATTTTAAATTTATTTTATTTAACATATCCTACCCCATTTTTACGGTTTCGCACTTTATTCTTTGCTAATTTCTATAATTTATTTATAATTTTCTGTCATTGCCATTTTAACTAATTAATTTATCATTAGAAAGAAATTGCAATTTTGCCAAAATATGCTAATTTTCATTATATCTACGATAGTTTTTGCAATACTATAGAACAATGAGTGTTATATAAAATTAAAACCCCTGAAATAAAGATCTCGCGAATATTGAATTACAAAATAAATACAACAAAGACAATTACCAGAAAAGAGCAAAGAATTTAAACACTAATTTGCATAATGCGATAATAAACAAACGACTTACAACAAAATAAACAAACTTAAGCCTGCAAAGTCAAAACAAAAAAAAAAAAGATCCCTCTCATTAGCATATTCAATTTTTTATTGAAAACAAACAGGAAAAAAACATTTTAAGGCAGGGATGGAAATTTATTTTTTTTATACATTAGAAAAATGAAATATTCTAGTGACAAAGAAAATTTGTTTCCAAATAAATTGTCTGATTAAAAGATCTTAAGGTACAAAAATAAGCCTTAAAAATAAGGTACTCTGGCACTAAGTGGAAGTTTTATTAATCTAGCTTTGGTAAATTTTTAAACATAAAATCTTTCTAATAAAGATTTAAGCTAAGTCAAGGGTTAACTTTACTTTAGAAAGGAATTAATATCAAAAATTTTGTTTAAATGAGATAAAATATGATTACAATTAAAATTTTCATTCTGAAACTAGAAAATTTAGCTCTAAACATTTTTATAACTTTACATTGTTACCACAATTTGCTCATACTGTCAGATAACTTAATCTCTTACGTTCTTTAATAGGTGATAAAAATTATAATTTCATAATATCAAATTTCCATGTCTGGCATTAAGCAATTACACAACACCAAACAGCCAAAATGCAAATTTTTAATCCCTTTTAATACAAACTCTTACAATTAATTTAATTCAGATTTGAGTGAAGAGTTTCAAGAGCAACTTTATCTTATTTTTTTTTAGCTCATTACTCCAATAGACAGGAAGCACACGTTTTTTGTTGTTTTGTTGTGATTTATTGCAGCCTAAAATATCCAAACACACTTATTACTCACCCAAATTAACATAAACTATTATGAAGTAAAGAGAAATTAAATCCAAAGGCACATGCACACACTCACACATACTACTTATTATTTACTCTTACATTTATGAATTTGTTTGTTTGTTTGTTTGTTGTTTTTAATGAAACCTAAATAAACTCTTTAAATGCATAAAGACAGGAGGGATATAAGTCAGCCACAGTCCTTTTTGTTATTGCTGGAAAAGATCCTTTAGCGTGTGTGAAACATGCGTTATGCAAATATTTAAAAGAAAAAATAACGGAAACATTTTAAACAACAAAATATTTTACACAATTTTCGCTTGTTATTCTTGCACAGCTTTTTGTTTTTGTTAATGACCTTGAGCAGCTTTGAAAAAAAAATAATCTGAGATGGGAAAGTGAAATTTGAAAATTGTACAACAATGAGGACTTTATTAATTTAACTTAATTTACATTACTAGAAAAACGCATTTTGATTAAATATAATTCTCATTTAGTCAATTATGTTTGAGACGTAAAAATCTGAAGTTTCTATTTTATATGTTTGAGTAAAATTCTCTACCGCTCTACATAAATAGTGGAATTCTCTTCATTCATTACACTTTATTAAACGTAAGGTTCAATGCCCGAAAAAGGACTCGTATAAAAATGCTAAAACGAGAAGTGCTGTATTGAGTGTCATATCAGAGTTCTTTAATTGTAAATGCCAGTTTTTTTAATTTTCTGTGGGACTTTATTTATCCTATATGTCTTCCGTTACTCTCGGCAAGGATGGAACTACTCGATGTTTAATATGAGCCCTAAGCCGGCGCAGCCATAATAAGCTCTGCATCATCCAAAGACTCGGACTGATGATTTGCTCTCCTGTTTACCAACTATGTTTTTTTACCCAACTCAGCCACGGCTGTAAAACGCTGATATTATGTTACTTTCCTAACTTACCGTAGCTGCATTAAGGTTTGGACCAATTTTTTCTTGTTTTACTAAAAGGCTCGAACTGTTGTTTTCAATTTATTCGCCATTTTAAATAACTCAAACTTCGATATTCATGCTGCCGATGCGAGTTAAACTTATGGTCGTCTGTTTTTAACAAACACGCAGTTCAAAACTTTTCTCTTTATTCAGCTCTATTAAACGCATACGCGAAAGTTAATGTTTCGTCGTAACAGATATTTAATGGGTTGTCAACAAAAGTGCCCATATTTTAGGCCTATCACAACTTTTTTGGGTAAGCAACGGGATTAGTCAGTTTGTTATAGATTTTTAATGATCCAGACAATTTATCCACCAACCGAAAAAAGATATGATTTTTCCTGAAATCGAAGCAAGAGGTCGTCGTTCAAACTCCCCTACTCAAGTATCTTCTGGATCGTTACATTCTTCATCAGCTTTCTTGGCATCTACTTACCATACGTTGTGTACGTTATAAACATTTAAAGTTCATTAAATTCGCCGCAATACACCGCGCACTTGTGCTTTTTTTCACAACAAGTAGTATGATACAGTATGTACAGTGATATGAAGGATATTGTGTTAAAGGCGAATACGGCCTAAGAAAAATAGATGTGAAAAATGCTGACGATGGATGTAGCGATCCTGAAAATAATGCATTACGTTCGACTTGTGTCTTATTTTTTCGTGTTTTTCTTTAAAATTTAATACAAAAACTTTTTCTTTTTTCTTTTTTAATAAATTTAGAAGTTAAAATAGACATGATCTTGAGCCGAATTAACTTTATTCAAAAAAAAAAAAAAACTTAGTAAAAATATAATTTATACGGCATTTACACTATGCAATTTTTCATGAAACTTGCATGAAATTTTTGTTTGTTTGTGAAGCAGGAGGAGTAAGTAATATGGTATTGCTTCAGTTTTGAGGGAATGTTACTGTTGCTAAAGTTTACTTTTAGATAACGCATAACGCTGTAACTTAAATAAAAAATTGAGAAAAAAAATGCATAGTGTAAATATGGACTTACTTTATTCGTGCTTGATTCCTTCAAATATAAATATTTCATGATATTCTCATGAAATATTTATTATTTTAAACTACACTAAAAATGAAATGTATTACTGCGGGGAAAGCATATCCATATGGCCATTTCATTTCAATGGAGTTCTCATTTAATCAATTTGGCTTTTGATATAAGACTTTCTGTTTTTCTATACAAAATTTGGGTAAAATCCACTGATGAGCTATTTTAGCAGTAGTGAAATGGCCATATGGATATGCTTTCCCCGCAGTAATACATTTCATTTTTAGTGTAGCTTAAAATAATAAATATTTCATGAGAATATCATGAAATATTTATATTTGAAGGAATCAAGCACGAATAAAGTAAATTAAATTTTAAAAGATTCCGAATAATAAATTTTCATATTTATTAGTAAAAATTTATAAGTTTTTCTAAGTTAAAATTTTTAAATTTATAATTCGCTACGTTGAAAAAGAATCAAATAAAATGCAATTTACTTCAATCCCTTATCCCTGATGACATCTAAATAAAAATGAGCAATTGCAAGGAAAATTGAGTCAGACAATAAACGAGAGTTGCAAAGCCAAAACTTTTAAATAAAATGGGCGTTTTGTTGTTGTCGTAATTTTGATTTAAAAAACAATTTATTTGAGGGTTACTTGCACACACTTCAATATTTTCATATTAACAGGACACCCTTAGTTAATTTAGCATAAATCCTT
This sequence comes from Gymnosoma rotundatum, assembly GCA_916610165.2. NCBI lineage: Eukaryota > Metazoa > Arthropoda > Insecta > Diptera > Tachinidae > Gymnosoma > Gymnosoma rotundatum. The sequence continues at coordinate 1,985,152 of OU744337.1, forward strand.
TAAAATCCTTTGAATTAAAATATGATAATCCGCTTATTAATGTTACAAGACCAAAGCTGTGAACCCTTTTTTATTTCTAAAAAAAAAAAATTGTTTCTATATTTTAATTACTGGTAGAGTTGAAGAAAGATATTTAAAAGATCATCCATCCAAAACAACTATTTTTTATAAACTGTGAGTAAATTATTTCAAACTCAAAGCCACTTAATTAATTTGACAGGCTTTATTACAAGCAAAAAAATTAGAAGGATCGAAACAAATAAATATTATGAAATAGAAATTATGTATCTTCATTATCCTCTTCACCCTCAGGATTGCTTTCCATATCCTCATCGTTAGCGTTCATGACAGTGGCTAAAGAAAATTCAATTTGCATTAAAGTGTCATTATGATGACCATCACCACCAGCTTTACTATCTGCAGTATTTAAATTGCTTCCATTTCCTTCATGGCTAATGGTTGAATCACTGAAATTGTTTTCTGTGGAGGGGTTTGGAAAAACTTCGATAAAAGCAAATTGGGCTGAAGATAAATTGATAGAATCCGAGGATGCTGGAGCTTCTTCATTTGATTCCCTTGAAGAAATTTCAACAACATCCTGCGAAGAAGACTCTTCTGTATCAGTATGAGCGTGTTCAGGTGTATCATTTACTTCAACATTTTCAGAAGATGATGACTTGTTAGATTCGCTATCTCTTACGTTAATACATTCAGCAGAACGAGTACTTACATCATCACATGATCTCTCTAAGTTTTTTGCTGAACACTTATTCTCAGAATTTTTGTAAGTCACCGTTGTTTCGTTTTCACTTGATATAGCGCATTGTTCCTTAGGAACAAATGGAACCGAGGTATTATTATTACTGATAGCCTCTGTGTAGCTGGTTGAATTATTAACATTCAATAAATTTATCGAATGGTTTGGACACGTCTCAATGACCACTATATTTTTGGAAAGGTTGTCATTTATGTTTTGATTCCTTACTAATCCGTTATCTTCTGGATAAGAAAGAGACGATCCCGAAACGTCCGAGCTAGAGGGATCTGTAGATTTCGAACGATTTAAAGCTAAACCAGGCATTTGATTTTTATTCGTTGGAGATGAAATGATTTGTGTGCTTTCAGTTGGTAGTTTTGATGACGTAACTACTTTTCCCAAATTTGAACTTTTGGGATCGGGTATAGACTCAATTTTTGCAGCCTTGGACGTTGTAGCAATCGAACTATTGTCCAATTTAGAACCAGTATCGTTGGCTGGACTTTTGCCATGTTTCAAAGATGGCTCCACAAATTCATCTTTGCTTTCTGTTTGTTCAGTGTCAAGAGCTGGGGGTAAGGAGTGTGTTGAACAACACGGAATTTCAGTATTGGTGTCCACATCATGTCTCCTGACTCTATTAAATGGGTAAAATAATGGATTTAGATCTGGATAAAGTCCTTCTTCATTAAAATAATTACTGCTCCTTAAATTATTTCGAAAAATACTTGTACGATTTCTAACACGCGATACACTGCTACCCGGAAACAAAGGATACCTTCTATTTCTTGCGTTTGGAAAAATATCGAATGTTGATCTATTGTTATTATTATTTGCTGTATATGGACGATAACGCGATCGTCGACGCATTAATTGCATTAAGTCAACTGTTTCGTCACGAGTACTAGCGCGTCTTCCACGCGTTTGTTTTGGATTAACAACCATGGTGTCAAATAATCATGCACTTAAATAAAGGTTTTTGAATAAAATTTCCTCTATTGCCAATATTTAGAATTCAATTTGTTAAAATTATCCAAAGAAAATATGCAAAATTTAATATGTGAGTTTGTTTGAATTCAAAACTTTTTGTTTTTTGAAAAGTTTAATAGAAAAATAAATAGGAAAATAATTTAAATAAAACTTTCAAACAATACTTCAAAATTGTCATTCACTTAAAATACATATCTGAAATATACACTTTAAATAATAAGTACATTTGGGATTAAAGGTGATAATTTGCATAAAACCCATTACATTTGAGATCGGTTTCAATTGGCTTGATAAAAATGACTTGGACTTTAAAACTATTCCGGAAATATATTCAGGTATGTGATGAAAATTGATCGATTTGAAAACGATTCGTTTGAGATATATTTTGAACCATGATAAAGAAGTTACTCCAAAGTAATTGTAAAAATTGAATGGAGATTTATTGAAAATTCCATTGAAGGTATTTAAAAAACGTTGCGATTTCGAAATCGATTTCCATCACATACCTGATAAACATTATCTTATACTTTGTTAAGACAGTGAGCCTTTTTTAAATCATTAAGAAAATTAGCGCCGAAGTTGTCTTTCGCTTATTTTAATTGTTACGAAATGTTTCTGGCAGCATGTCTTTACAACTGCAAAAGTTGCCGCAACATATTTATCAATCGAAAAATAATTGAGATGCACTTGTTTTTAGTAGAATTGTTACCATCAACAAACAAAGACAATTAAATAAAAATTTTTATATAAATCAAATTACAAGCTAAGTGCCCAATTTTTTACGCGGAATAATTTTAGTAAAAAAGTTTTTAATTCAAAAACAAACAAAAAATCATTCAGAGAAATACGAATTTAAAATTGAAGAGCAACATCTTCAATTTAAGGCGTTTAAAATAAAGCATTAAATATATTCTGTGGATTATTTTGCAGCCTTGGGAGTCTTAATTAATTACATTTTAACAATTACAATTTTCGCCGAAACCCTGATTGTAAAACTCTATACATGGTGTTTGGCATTTAGCGTTTACGGCGAAAATTTAGAAATTCGCCATCGTGACCACCTGCATTATTTTTCCATAACTTTAACTTTGTTTCATTCACTTATCAAAATTAAGAGTGTTAGTTTCTCTTGCTTTGGTTTTATACAATATTGCCACATCAAAATTATAAAGTGGAGATTTAACGTTTTTTAGGAAATCTGAAGGTACAAAAAGTCGATTAGAAAACTTAATACGAAAGAAAAAACACTCAGGCCGAAATGTATGGAGTGTTTAGTTTTTAATAAGTTATTTGCAGTTTATAGTAAAATCTCTTGTAACAGACATTTGAAAAAAGCCAATTTAAATCCCATAATAATCACCCTTATTCTAGTTGTCGTCGTCGTCGTTTTAGTATCAATATCACTTCTTGTCAATGTCGCAGTCAATTCAATAAAAATTTTGCATTCTATAACATTCCTGTGACGACGTCGACGGTTTATCGATTTTTATAAAATGAAAATGCACATCCCCAAGTTTTTTGTTAAATTTTTTTTTGTGTTTGAGACCTTTTAAAAAAACAAAAACTTGTGTTGGAAAGAAAACTTCTCAGGCAGAATTGCAATATTTTTAATTTGCCGTATAGCAAGTATGTATGTTTTGCCTGCTTCTGGATGTGCTTTTAATGACAAATTCGACAGCAAGTTCCATGTCATTAGAATCGTTTTCCATGTTAACCATTTGACTCCTTGAACTGCTCCTTTAAGGTTCAAATGCTTCTGGAAGTTAAGGTTTGCCACAGCTTCTTCTAGCGGACTAAGTGAAAATTGTTTAAACATTCCGCGGCCAGTAGCTTTACATTTCGCTTCATTAGCAACCATCTTTTTTTCACTTTTAATTTTGCCATACCTTAAAAGTAATTTTAACAAACTTTTTTATAAATACCAATTCAATGCTTTATTTTGTTACCTTTTGCCAATCATCGGCGGACCAAGAGAATTTAGAATTTTTCCAATTTCTTCACTTTTTTCTTAAAAATTGCATGAAGCAGTGCTTCTGTGAAAACTTTTTAATTTTTCAAATTTGCATTTGTAACTTTCACTTTTTTACATTTTCATGTAATATTTGGTTTAAATTACTTTCAGTCGTTATTCAAAAAGTCGTCGACCAAAAGCAGAGTCACGTCAATGCAATATCGTCGTCACATTTGTTATAGAATACAAAAAATCTTTGAGCGGTAATCGATAAGTGTCAATAACGACAAGTAGAATAACAAATCCAATGCGTCGACACACATCGCCATTGATGTGTGACGACGTCGACAACTAGAATAAGGACAAATATTGTCATCGGTCTTAATATATGTGCGAAATTTAAAATTCCTGGCTTTAAAAGTAATAAGGAAGACTTATTAAGACACGAGTTAAAGCGTGTTAAAGAACATTATTCGAATTTCACTTACGTCACAGACAGCATATAATACTAATCTTATACTTATGATTTAATTTTTAAATAAAACCACATTCGTTTTTGATTTCAATGAAGCATATTTTTTTATAAATCATGTGTTGTACAATGGGGAATTTTAGTGTTGGTGTTCATGCAGCAACTCTTCAAGTTCTTGGTAAAGTTCTTCATTGAAAAGTATAAATTAACAGCGCCATAAATATCTACTGCAAACATTAAATATGTGTCAAACTTATCCTCGGAAATAAAATACTTCGTTGACTCTTTCGATTTGGAAAAATATCGTATGCTGATCTATTTTTACGATTATTTAGAGTATATGGACGGTAACGCGATCGTCGGCGCATTAATTGCATCAAATCCACTAAATCATTAGGAGTATTAGAACGCTGTTTACGCTTTTGCAGTATTTCGTTCTGTCTTCGAGTGACAACCATATTTTCAAATATTTTTGCAAGTATACGAAAGTTTTTGGATAAAATTTCTTGTATTTTGCCAATATTGAAAATCTAATTTATTAAGATTTATTAAAGTAATCCGAAAAAAAAGTATGAAAAATTTAATGTGCGATTAAACGATTGAATTCGGAACTTTTTTTTTGGAAAAGTTAAACAGAAAATTGAATAAACTTCAAAATTGTCATTCAGTTTAAATGACTGCAAAGTACACTTGAAATAATTATTTTGATTAAAACTGATACTTTATATTCGGTTACTTTTATATACAAAATTGTTTTCAGTCACCTAATTCATAAACTTAGATAAAATTTTTATTGATTTAGGATCTATCACGTTATTAGTAAAATGAAAATATAATTAAAAAAATTAGAAAATATTTTTGGTAGTAAACAAAAAATGAAATGAAAAAGTGGAATTAATGACTTGACCTTAAGCCTATTCTAAAAATGTATTGAGTTCAGATGCTACAATTTCAATTTTGCTAAACATAAATTAAAAAAAACCTGAGTTGATGTGTGCAAAAAATAATCGTTTGTATCCATAAGCGCAGTAGCATTGTATAGAACATCAATATGTCACGTCAAGGGATAACAGTTAGAGTTGAAATTCTTAAAACAGTTCAATTTATCAATTTAAAAAATATTTGAACAGTACAAAAAAAAAGTTCTAGTTCTAAATCTTACTTAAACCTGGTATTCTATTTAATATTTCACGTGATCTTCTGTCAAACTTCATTTAAAAATATGATAAAATTGTAATGGAATAATATTGAAGAAGTAGTTAGTATTCCGTTGGTATTACGGAAAAACATGTGAAATGTATCTAGCAACATTCACGCAACATTTATTCCAATGAGTGAAAAGTATGATATGAATCATTAAAGTTCATGCATAAAAACAATTCAGTTGTAGAACTGCACTCACATGATAAATTTTTGCGCCATGGTACTAGACTCTAAGCTTGGTACTCTGCTGAAATTAGCAATAATTGTTTAGCAACTTTATTTATTTCGTTAAAAAAAAATGGTAACTGTCGTTTTTATTGCCCATTGTTTTTGGTTATAATTTCGCACGAAATAATTACAGCTTAAAGTTTTAGTTTATTCAAACATGATACAATATGGACAGAGTACAATTTTAGCGGCATTATTTTATGTTTAAATCAAACGTAATTGTTTTTTACCACTAAAATTAATTTGCTTTTTTAATTTATTAAGCACTAAAATAAAAATATTGTTTATTATTTTTTATTTTTTCAATATTTCGCCATACCGTTGGGTTGCATCTTCAGGAAACAGAAAACAAAAAATATTAATAATTAGTTTTTTTTTCAAACACGACAAAAAAAATATAAACAATATTTTTATTTTAAAAACTGACTCAATGCTTAAATAAATTGAAAAGAAAATTTTATTTAAATCTGAATACAGTAATCTGATTTAGCTGTAAACACGTCTAAGAAGCGATTTTGCTTATAAACATGCTGCATAAACATACTTTGATATTCATGTTGCCTTCAAAGTCTACTAACAAAACCCCGTTAATTCGTTAATTCATTTATTATTTCCAAAAAATGTTTATAAAAAATAGTAACTAAAACTAACAAATCATTAAAATAATTCCTTACATACTACTGGATATTTCAAGAACTATGTCCATTATTCAAATAAAAATTTTGCACATTTTGTTGCACAGCCATTTAATATAACATAAAAGTTAAAAAGAATTCCCCAAAAAAGGAAAAAAAATGGAAGCAATTGAATTAAATAAAAAAGATATAAAAGATAAACAAAACAAATAAAAAAAAACAAAAACCTATTGAGCAGTGTTATAAACTGTGTCAACAATATTCAATGTATTAACTCTCCTATGGTAAAATAGCAGGTCTGTACCCTCGTGAAGAAGTCCACCTCCTCCACTGGAGAAAGGTACTTCGCTATCTGAACGGCCTCCAGACTCGGGGCTTAAGAAAAACATCCTCTCACTAAACTGTTTTCCACGGAACGCGCACCTTCCATGAACTTCAAAACTTTCTCGACCGTAAACGAGTCTATTCGACTAAAATCTACTGCACTGTATACAGAGCTACAAGAAGGCCTACGGAACTCTCCGTTACGCCCTATATACGGTCTCAAACCAAGGCACGCAACTAAGATCCGCCTCTCCCATCACCTAAGTCTCTCCATTTGGGCAAAGGAAATTCTAAGCCAAGCTGGAAAGGCGTAAGAGATGAGAGGACGTATGATCTGGCGGTACACCAAAAGGCGTACTTTTGCATCGAGTCCAGCTCTGCGCTTTAGCACGTCCTGATACGCGCAGTAAGCCCTCTTGGTGCGCTTAAGCACATTGTCGATATGCCGATAAAACTCAAAGTTTTCATGGCAGGTGACACCTAGGTACTTTAACCTATCCGAAGTCCTGATAACGTCGCTTTCAACTTTTAAGCACGGTCTGTATAATCTGCAATTCGGGTAAACTAACAAAACCCCAAGATATAGAATTTTATTTTTTTTTTTGTAATTTTTCAAATTTGAATTATTGCAAATTTTTTCAGGGATAAATTTTATTTCATTATTTCTTACTAAATGACGTTAAAGCAATTAAACATTTTTAAAATTAATGTTGGGAAATCGCGAAGAGAAATAAAATTCCACCTTTTTAAATGATTGCCTAAAAATAATGGAACAGTGCTTCTAAGGTTATGGTAAGATTTGTATAGTGGATTCTTTAAAATCGCCGGCTGAAATATCAAGAGTATTTTTATGCCATACACAGCATTGTCATCGGTTTTAATACACACATTAAGTTGTTGCTCTCTCGTACGTACGTAAATACAACATAAAAACAAGTTATATACGTACATACATACATATGTCAACATGTGTAAAAAGAACTTCAGTCAGCCAGAATAAATTTATATTCTTGGCTCTTGCTTCATTTTAATAAAACAACATTCATTTTTAGATCTTAGTGATGCATATTTTTTTATAAATCTAATATTAAAAAAAAAATTATAGACATTAAACTTAATTTGTTTACATTTAAATTTTGATAACTAAATATCTAATTAAATCTTTGGCTTAACAACACAAATTTTAAGAAGTCAAATTTAAAACAAATTTAAAATTATGCGTTTTTAACTGTTAGACAAAAGGATATTATTAAACTTAAACAAATTCTTATTTTAGTCTTATTTTAGTTATAGACTTTTTTAAGATCATTTGTGAAGCAAATTAAAGGATGACTGTTAAGATCCAATTGAATTTCCTGCTATAAAATAAAAAAAGAAGAAAACTTTAAGGAGTGACTAGACTAGACTAACACTTGATAAACTTAATGCTTCATAGATTTGTGTGTGTGTGTTTTTTTTTTAACAAAATTACAATTATAAATGCATTTAATTCTCTTAAGAAACTAAATAATTCTATGTGAACTTAATATAAAACAAACATTTAATAACAAAATCTTTGAAGGATGTGCGCGTGTGTGTGTGAGAGAGATTCTATATGAAGTGTTTTTTTTTTCTTAAATTATTAAAAAACACCCGCTGAGAGAGACAATACATTATTTTGCATGGCTGGTAGGGGTGCTGGTGTAGAATACAGAGATGCAGTTGATGAATCCATTTGTATGTTCCATTCACCGTTATCGCCTCCCGAATTACTGTAATAAAAATCAGGACCAGCATCGGAAGTGTATGTAGATAAGGTTTGATATTGATGTTGTTGTTGCTGCTGTTGCTGGGGCTGATTAAGAATGTTATCGCAGAAACCAGTCGGGTAGTTATCAGCAGTTTCATACAAAGATGTTGTTGGTGGTAGATCGGCATCAAACACATTTGTATAGATATCAGCCGTTGTAGGCGAGACAGTGGCAGAGTTGGAGTTAGTGTAATATGCGGGACTTTGTTGCTGTTGATGTAGTGCATCATTGACCAGGGGCACAGTTGAATTTATCTCAAAACCATTTAGGGTTGACGATAGATAGCTGGGAAAATAGTAGTCATCGGAATTGTAACCTGAACTGCTGGTAAGACTGGAGGTGTCGTCACAACTTTCATACATCCATTTATGATTGTCTTGCGTGGCAAAGTCTGTTTGGCCTAAAGGCTGTGAAGCTGATTGTTCATAAATATTGCCTGTGTGCTGGCATAAAATTGTGTCATCGATTTGAGATTTATTGGGTGAATATTGCTGAGAATAGTTGTAGTTTGTGGTGTGAGGTGACGTTAAACATTGTTGATTTGGTAGAGTTTCGTAGTGAATGCTGTAGGACATTTGTTCCAAGGCCGCATTGTGATTATTGTTGAAGTTGAATTCTGCTAAAGGAGCAGTGTAGGCTGCTGTATTTGCTTCCGCTAGCCATTGCGTGTTATTCATTGAGTTCTCAAAATTTCCTTTATCATTCGAGTTGTAATTTAATGTGTTGTTGTTATTGTTAGCATTCGTTGTCATGTCCTTTAAGCTGCGTTTCTGTTTAGCAATTTGCTGCATTTGGTTATTATTGCTAATATCCATTTTATTGTTTTGTCTCTTAACACCTCTTAAGCTGCTAAGTTTTTCATTTAACGCCGCATCTCGAGCCAGCATTACAGCCAAACTGCGAGCACGACGACCACTTCCCAATAAACGTCTGGCTTCTGCTGAGCCTTTGGCTTCTGGTCTAGGATGATCGTGGGTACCTTTGGCTTGAAAAAATATAGCATTGCCTGAGCGGCGCCAAAAGTGAGTAACTGGATAACCACAATGACCACGACAGGCTTGAATCTCTAAACGTCCGCTGCAATTTCTAAACCACAACAATTAAACAAAGAAATTTTTGGTCAAAGACGTTTCCTCATAATATTATTAATTTCAGAACTCTTACCTATTTGGACATTGTTTTCCTTGTTGCTTGCGTCGGGCTTTATCGCAAATAGCGGGTCTCAGATGTACACTGTTGCCATTCGGCAGTTTACAATTGGCTGAACACAATAAAACGCCCAGACAACTTTTTTTTAAAATGTTGATATTGTGATTGTTGGTATTTCGCATGGCCCAGCCGGAAGTATGTTTCTTGGCATCTTCATTGTTGGCCGAGTACACCAATCTACAGTGACCGTTGGCCCAGTCGTGAAATTCATCAAACTCATTGACCATGGGTATGACGGTGTCATTAATATCCCAATCAATTTGCACGCGAGATCTGGTGGCCGGAGGGCTACTAGCCCCACACGGTACCGTTAAAGGTGTGTTAATAACCATATTGTATAATTCTTAAATTTTTACTTTAACTTTAAAACACTTTTTTTCTTTCAGCACTAAAACACTTTTGACTAAAAATTATTTTTCATTTGATAATTTTCTTGAATCTCTGTTTTTAAAATTTAAAGTCTTGAATAAGAAACTGTTTTTTTTTTTTGCTTTATCGATTTTCTTTTTCTCTACTCGTACGGAAGCCAAATTGTGACTGTTCAAAACGACTGCGCAATGCTGACTAATTTTAGTTTGCGATGCCACAAACCTAAGTTCCTTGCAACCGAATCATTCTATAGTGGCTAAACATTGAGGGTTGTTTAATTTGTTGTTTCTGTTTGCTGTCAACAACAAATGGTGAACCTTAACCAAGTTACACGCACACAACAATGTCTGCTCTAACCGGATTGGTTGTTTCATAGCGGATAAATAATTATCCATTTATCCGTAAGCAATTAAAGTGAGTATAATTATCCAAGTGTATAGTTCTTACCACAGAGAGCCTTGAAACTAAGAATGGACAATTTAAGTGAGAGTGTATGTGTATCTAAATATGTATGAGTATGTGTGTTTTAAAAACACATACGTACTTCTGGTAGTTTCCTAATTTACTTTTGTATTTTTATTTTATCTTGTGGGTTTTTTTTTTCATTTATAATCATACAAGTAGTTACAGTTACCACATTTTAATTATCCAGTGTCCTATTAGAAAACAGTGGTGGGAGATAAAACATTTTAAACACATATACATACATACATACAGATGTACTGATACAAATGCCAATTTCCTATTTTTCTGTTCATTTTAATTTAAATTACTTTGAAACATTAAAAAACTTTATGAAACTACTGAACAGCAACTTTTATTTTTAGTTCAACTATAATTTAGAGAATCATGATTTTTTCCTTTATTATTCTATTTTTTTTCTTTATTCCTATTAAAAATGACGAACATTAAATAAACTTAATGAAATAATGAATTGAAATTTTCTTTTTAAATTGTTTTCTCTTATTAAGTTAAATATTAATATTTATCATTTTCCATACGACGTGGTGTACTTTTAAACCCTGAAATATTAAAACGGAACTGAAAATAAAAAATCCTTAATTAAAACAAGTAAAAGTACTATATTCGGCTATGTCGAATCTTATATACCCTTCACCATCTATGTTTCACCATCTCCAACCAAAAAGCAAATATTGGGGTGACAGAGAATTTAAAAATCTAAATTAATTTTAGATTAAAATATCATCGGCTCTTAATGGATTAAGCATTTTTTTAAAATTCTAGTATTTCCTTATAGATCTTTTCAAGAGCTTTAAAATGATACCCATATTGATATTTTAAAAAAATTTTAAATTTCAGAGGCCCGTAACTCGGAAAATATGGGCGAGCGCTATTTTTTTCACTTGATTTGTTTTTTCTTATTTTTTATTTTTTTGTTTTTTAGATGGAGTTACTTTATTGTTCTAAATAATGTGAAAAAATTAGAGGTAGGCGTGATGTTCTGCCCGCTGCCTCGGAGGACATTTACCGATCGCTTTAGACACTATGTCTGATCGATTGGCGTATTTAAATTTTCTTTAGCTAATCTAATACCTCGGTAAACTTTATGTCAACAGTAACACCGGCAGACAGACGGACATCGCTCAATCGACTCCGCTATGCATAAAAAGTCAGTATATATACTTATACTTTATGGGGTCGAAAATAGTTATTGTAGAAAGAAAAAACAAACCTTCTTTAAATTGAAATTCATAGTAGAAAAAATAATTGTATTTAATAATAATTCTTATTCCTTTCTAAACAAATTGAAAAATACTCATGCTTATTTTAAAGTCTTTTTATTTCGTTCATCTCTACTATGTGTGTATGTATTAGTGGAAATATTAAACCCTTCTAAAATCCTTCCCAAAATGCTACACCAATTTAAATAAAATATCGGTTGTGAATATCCGCAAATCAATGCCTTAAGATGTCCATATTTTTGTGGCAAAAACGGCTCTATAATGCAGAAGTGGAATGGATAACAAAAATCATCTCAGTCCATTATTAAATCCTAAATCTTTCCTATATTTACCAAATGATCTTCATTATAAAAATACGTTAAGGTCTTAAACACAATTCAGTACTTTCAGAAAATTTAAAGATTTGGAATTATTTTGAAAAAATTGTAAATAAAAAAAATATTGATCGTAAGGCTCTCAATAGTTTCGATCAGTATCGAAATACATACATAGTTAATACACGTACAGTGATTTTGTACCTACTACGATAAAAGCAGCATCAAATCAGCAAACATGTATTTTTTCTGTGCCAAATAACTCTTGGCAAATATAAAATAATAAGAAAATATCCCTCCTTTGTTACTCTCCAGAATTCTTAGCTATTCAAGCACAGTTATATGCGTCAGATGGGATTTTTTATACCAAAACTTCTTTTAATATTCTATATCATTCTCTCAGTTATCGTTACAGCATTCTGTTGAATGGCTTATTCCCACACGTTTTTTAAAGAAAAAAAATCTTTTCGTAATATAATAGTCTAGACGTTTTTACTCGCCGTTTAATAGAAACCGCTGTTCCTAGCGATATGGCGGAAATAGGCAAAACGTCGAACGAAGAAGTTGTTGAAGTAGTAAAATATGCATCAGTTAAAAGTGCTGTTAACATAAGTATACAGAGTAGAGCTGTGTCGTTCGCGAACGAACGAGTTAAATTGATCGAATCAATCAAGTGAACGGAATGATCCGGTCATTTAAATCGGGTCTTTCCGTTCAATAGAGTACGGGTTAAATTGAATGGATGACTTAATTGAACGAAATGTACCTGATATTTAAGCGGCTCCTTTCGTTCAAATTGACCGATTGAACGAACGAAACAGTCTTTGATAATTGACCGAAAAAGAGTCTTCACTAAAACGAATGACCGGGCACATGTCTAATACAGAGCGACATTAAAGAATATAATAAGTGCCGTGTTTAAGAATCCTATACAAGAACCTAACTATTAACTCGTAACAATATTAATACGTAATAATATTAATCCTAAAATTGTATATTAAAAGACTCCTTAACAAATTTCACCTAAATTCGCAAGTTTCGTTTAAAATTTTACAGCGTTATAATTCGCTCATCATGTGATTGAATAAATTATTGCGATACTGAAAATGAATGAAATTAATGAAAAAGTGCCAAGCCACTTATTATGATTTTTTCATGGAAATCGGGGTTGTCATGGGCGAGCTGGTCTTGTGGAAGAAGCTCTTGTGTCAACTAAATCTTAAATGGAAACAATTTCAGCCGATCTTGCAGTACATTGTGATCCATGCTTGGGCCTATCACTTACAGACCCTCTTTCTTCAAAATTATTCACTACAGAATAAATATTAAGTTTTGTTGGCAAGTTGTTTCTCCGAAAATTTCACGTAACTTTCTCATCGTCACAGTAATCGGTGATTGATTTTGATAAAATATTTTAACGATTAAAACCAGTTGGTTTATTGAATATTTTTAAATAATAAATTTTCCACGTGTCTACTTCACGACTGCCAAATATGAACTGTCACGACTAATGTTTACCAAAATGGTGGCAAAACGAAGAAGTATACCTTCCAGTCGGACGTCCTGTACATATGTACGCTTCAGTTCTTTAGATCTTTTATTTCCGAAAATTCTAAAATTTATTGTGTTAATCAATATGACGTTATGAGTTTGAAACACTAAATGCGTCATAAATTTTTTAACAAACAAAATTTTTCTCACGCATTTAAATATGCCATCAAATCAAATCTTCTCTTGACTGTTGGTACGATCAGATAAACTTTTGCCAGCAACCAGATCGTTCAAGATATGGCACGTTACAACCCCTTCAAGGCCATTTTCTTAACGAAAAAACCAAGGTGTTAAAAACAAAGCCAAAACAACATTCATAATTTATGTAATTCATACTTGCAAAAGTGTATAAGATCTCTTCAAACTGATACAGACACTAACGTCAAAGGATCAAAACTAAAATATTTACAGTTACAAAAAAAAAACAGCAAAAAAACACGAAACGACAAAATGGGAAGGACATTTAAAAACTATAATTTGCTCAATTCTACAATTAGAGGTGCTGAAAAATGAAATGCACAAAACATCTTTGTCAAGAGTGGAAATTGTTTTAAGGGTGGCTGGATTTTTTAAAGAAACTGTTACCAATTTCTTTTCGTTTTTTTCCTAAATATTTGATTTGTAATTGTTGTTACTGATAACACAGGACTCCGAGTGTAGGGATATAATAAAAAAGGATTAAAAGTAATAACATTCTTTATTATTTACTTTAAGCAAAGAGGGAAGAAAAGAATTTGGGTTTTTAAAAAAAGAGTTTTAAAAAGTTAAACGGGTTGTTAGAAAATCTTTTATTGCACAAGCAATTTGATTGTGTGAGGTGCTGCTTTAAAAAATGTAAAAGCAAAGAAAAGAAAGAGTAGAGAGGCTGAGAAAAAAGGTAAAAGTAGGTGTGGTATTTTAATTATGCCACACAATTAATATTTGACGTTGTCAATTAACAAATGAGCGAATGAAGAGTTGTCAATATTTTAGAGATGAAACAATGAAAATATAAACCGTTGAATGACATCTCGTTGTAATAATTGTCGACAACAATTAGATCACACCAATAAAACTGACAATAATATTTGTATTCATAATTATTGTGGTGGTGGAAGTGGTTATAAAAGACAATTGGAAAAGGAAATTAAAACTAAAATTTAAAACATAAATGTCATCGTAAATTTGAAGAGTTTTTGATGATTTTAAAACCGAAACATAAACAATTCCGGTCATAAAACCGCCTTGTTTTTAGTTTAAACTCTAAATTTTGTTGCAAACTTTTTTTAAATAAAACGTTTTTAAATTAAATCCGACAATTGGCATCCTGCGGTGTTCCAATATAACATTTCTCTGATCTTATCTTAAGAGGATATCATAGCTAAGAGCCCTAAGGGATTTTCATTTTATATTTTTCACCTTATTAAAACTTTTCCTCAAATACCATCATATTTTGGGTTAATTAACTTTTTGACGTTAGACAGAGAGAGAGAGAGAGAGAGAGTGAAAGTGAATTTTACCAGCAAAGGACAATTGACACACAATTAAAACCACATTCATAATATACTTCTCAGCATTATTAACAATTACATTTTCATTTGTATTTTAACGTCATTTATTTTTATTATTAATGTTCATGTTAAAAGATGATCATCACTGATAAGCCACAACTATCACAACGATCAAACAAAACAATCATACACACACACACACACACAGTGTAAAAGTGATACGCTGTTTTGTAAAAAAAAATGTTCTCCTTTCTTCTTCTTGTCAGTACTCTCTTTGATTGTTAAACTAACTAACAAACAACCCTGTTCAATGCTCTTGGCTTCATTTAGGAAAACTCAGTCTTAATTATTGTTAAAAGCCTTCTTGCAACACATTAAACATTTTTTAATAATTTCCTTTTGTCAAGAGTTTTAAATTGTTAATTTCATTTTTCTATTAAATGCATGTTGATAAATGAAATGAAAAGGAAAAACATATTTTCAATAATTTTGCTGTGAGTGTGTGTATGTGTTTGTTTTTGGTAAGTGTTGTTATACGCAAGAAAACAATAGATGCAAACAACCTCATAAAGATTTACACCAACTGATAGCCACAAAACCAGCAAGGAGGCCAACAAGAACGAATAACCACAGAATACGAGAATACAAGAAACACACACTGCAAACAATATCTAAATGAGTAAGCGATCACTAACCTTTAGAAGGGAAAACAAAAAACTCAAAAATTTCTTAAAGAGACTCAGGATCAATTGAAACTTTGGCTGCTTAATAAAGCTTTAAAAATATTATGGTTCTTGGTTTTGCATGAAATGCATCGTATTTTAAGTATTTTCCTCGAAATTGGGGGCACCCTATATTTCCTTCCTTTATTTATTAGTTCTTTAGAGAAATCCTTATTTTAACAAAAATAAGACGATTATGTTTAAATTGCTTTCAGTTCTTTCTTTCACGTATAGGTTTTAAGAGTCACGCGGCAATTATTTTACCCTTAATAACGGTGTCACATTAATATATTTCACCATAACTAGGGAACAGAAGTTGCAGGATATGTGCTTAATAATTCCTGAATTTTTTTAGAAAATTATCATTTTTATTAAATTATTATTTGAACTGTAAGAATATCATAAATGAGTTGAAATTATTTTGGCTTAAGTTCATTTCATTATATATGTACGTTGGTTTGTGTGTAAATTTCGTCTAACCAAATTAATAATGATATGAATACTACTCGTATTGTTATTTACAAAGTTAGTTGCTTAAATAGATGATGTTTACAGTGTAGACAACCTAAGGTAGATAGATGCGAAGAATGCTGATGAAGGATGTAGCGGTCCAGAAAGTGCAGCATTTCATTCTGTTAGCGTCTAATTTTTCTTGTTTTCTTTGGAAAACGTCCGCATACATTTGTAAAATAAATTTTCTTTCTAAAAAAAGATTTATAGAAATTAATAATAAAATGAACTTAAGCCAAAATAATTTCAATTCATTTTTTAGAAAAAATTTATAAAATAATTTTCACAGAGAAAACCAATTTCAAAATAGACTACGCAAAACCTATGGGACACCCTTTAACAATTTTAATTTTCATTTATGTGAAGTTTCCTGAAGAGCTACGTAAGGGGTAGCGAAATTTGAATTTTAAGAATTTGTTCGGGAAAATTAGCACAAAAAGTGGAAAAACGGTAAAACTAAGTTTGTCATTCCGTGTGTAATTTCTACAATATCCATTTCTGACGGCTCTGACGATTGAGCGATGTCCATTCTGTCCGTCTTTCTGTTACAAAAAAATGAATATGTCAATCGATCAGATATAGTGTCGAAAGAAGTGCTATTAGAAATCAGCATGATCGGTCCATGTCCTTCGAGGCAGCAGGCAAAACACCACGTCTACTTCTCATTTTTTTATGTCATTTGGAACAATAAAGTAACTCTAATCAGAAAAAAATAAATATATGAGGCGATAGAGAATTAAGAATAAGAAATAAATTAAGAATAGAAACAAATTGATAGAGAATTAAGAATAAGAAACAATTGGTGCTCGCCCATATTTTCCGAGTTACGGGCTTCTGAAATTAAAAATTTTTTAAATATCAATATAAGTATCATTCTAAATCTTTTGAAGAGATCTTTAAGGAAATATAAAAAATTTTTTAAAAATTCTTAACCCGTTAAGAGCTGAAGTCATTTTTATGTAAAATTATATACGAGTATATGCAGTACCAAAATTATTTATTTTTTATTTCTCTGTCACCCCAATATTTGTTTTTTTTTTATTGGACTTATTTCACTAAACTAGATTTACATAGATGGTATAGGGTATATAAGATTCAGCATGGTCCAATGTAGCACTCTTACTTGCTTTTATTCTCTTTTATTTTCAATTTTTGTTTTTTGTAAATTTTATCTCTTTTCGCCTTTTTTTCTGTCACTGGTCTAAATAAAAAACTGTCAAAATTGGGACTTAAAGTAGAGTAGAAGATTTTATTTTAAAGTACAGAGTGTAAAATGAGCTTAAAAATTACTCTTGATGTCAGGATCAGAAGAGTATTTAAAATACAACAATTGCGTAAGTCATGGAGTAAGCTTTCGCAATAAATGATAACCTTTTGGGGCACTACCAGGCTTTAAATATATATAAATAATATAATATGTGCAAAGGTCCATTTACAATTTGATTAGTGCGAGCGTTTAGTGCCAAGTTCAGGTGTTAAGTGATTAGTACTAAATACGTGTGGACCGCAAATGTTTAGTGCGATTGATTAGTGATCAAATGTGAATGTTTACTAAACAGTAAATAGAAGCGTGTTTTATTTTTCTGCTTAGTAGCCTCCAGGTAACAATCTAGGACTTGCAGTTCGTCTTCTACTAAACACGCACTACATTCACTAAACGGTGGACGTTAAACAGTACAGTGAACACTGCTCGCACTAAACACTAAACTGTAATCACTCACAGGAACCACTTATTACTTGCACCAGCACGAATCAAAATGTAAAATATGATGATTTGAAGTGAAACCTTTTGATGCAACCAACTCTTTATGTTGAAAGAATTTACGTATAAGCTCGGCGCTAATAATCAGATCTACTATCTATTCGATATATATTTATACATCATTTATTCTTTAGCACACCAGATATGATCGCCACATTCAGCTTCATTCCTTGGCATGTACTTAATTTTAAAACATTTTCCGTCTCCTAAAACCATTTAAGGTTTAAATTAAAAACCAAAAACACATTAATATAATTTTACAACAACAAAGTGCTAGAGCGCAATCGTAACTTCAATGTCCACACAACTTATATTCCCAGCTAACAAAGTCATTTTATAGCAGAGTATCCTGCAGGGTTTTACAAAGTAAAAAACAAAAAAAAAACTCTAAAGAATCTGTTGAGCTGATGTTTAACTACAGATAAAACAGCAAACAAAAAAAAATTCAACAAAAAAAGATTGTAACACAACAACAATAACAGTAAAGGAAACATACAGAACAGAATCATTTGTTTAGACGTTTATTTGCAAAACAATTTATTTTCAACAAAAAAAAAAAGTAAACAAAATGTTATTGACACAAAAAGATATGTTAAATGTCATTAGATTTAAACCAAAAACAAAACAAAAAACAAAACAAAAAAGAATAATGAAAATGAGCTTCATTTAACTAAAACCTTTTAAAAGCGGATTAGGCCAGGTTACAAAATTGCACGCACACAGAGCCTGTGCAACTGATTTGCGTTTTGTTTGCTAATTTAAATATATTTATGTGACAATTGTTACTTAACTAATAATAAAGTTATTTAAAAAGATATTAAAAGATTAAAAGGATTCAATAAGTTAATATTTTTATTTTATTTTTTACTTTAGCAAACAGTTATTTCGATTCTCACGATCGTAAAATAATTTAACACAAAAAAAGAGAGATTAAAAATTAAAATTGTATTTCTATTATTCAAAATTAAATAACATTTTCTGATAATGACAACAGGCTGCCCACAATAGAATTAAAATTTAGAATAAATTAAAAAAACAAAGACCACTTAAATTCGCATTCATTAATTTCCATAAAGTCTGTATCACTCTCTCTCTCTCTCTCTCTTTCTCTCGCTCTTTGGTATTTAAAAATATTTTAATTGAAACGGAAGTGATTGATTCTTCGTGTGCATCAGTATTTTGTCAATTAAATTCATATTTGAAGAATCTGTTTTCTTTTTCTATTTAATTAGTGACAAGAGGGAAGTTGTGCTCTCACACCCAAACTCATGATGAAACATTAAAACTTATAGATCTATTGTCCATAATGACAATATTCAATGTTCTAGTCGAGTGCTGAATACTTTTAATTTTTGTTTTTGTATTTTTATGCATTAATAAGGAAATTAATTTAAATCACTTCAGCCAACAACTTTTAACACAATAAAATAGCGATGAGAACCAAATACTTAAATGAAAGATATCTTACAACAACAACAAAAGATCGAAAACAAAAAAAGCTGCGGGTGTAGGATCAAAACTGTTAAATTGCAAAACGAAAATAAATAAAATGTCAAAGATTGTTTTTGTTGTTGTTTTTTTCCTATACACAGGGTGTAAAATAGTCTGTCTCAGTGTCAGTCAGGAATCTCTGCAATAAGCGCATGCGTAAATACATTCTTTGCACTGCACAACTGCACAACTTCACAAATTATATTCATTAGTTTTTATGTAATCTTTTGTGAGAATTTACTCGATTTTCTTTGGCATTTGAAAATCGTTATGTTGTTTAATACTCGATGATGGTATTGGGAGTTATAATTCTCAATTAAAATCGTGTTGTATATTTACGATTTTTATTTACATTTTTTTGGTTAAAAAAAAAATTTGATTTTAAATACCGAACAACATAATTTTTAGTAACCTTCAACCCTTAAGGTTTTTCTTATTACTGGTTTATGATAATGAAATATCATTTTTTTTTTGTGATATATAAAATTTCATAACATTGTGGAATTTTTTCGTTAAAGGAAAATTTCAATTTTTCCTTTAGTTTAAGCAATTTCATGAAAATATATATGATGATGATTTGGTTAAAAAAAAAACTATGCGGGTCGTAATAATGTGCGATTTGACATGTGAAAGGACGTTTGCAAAGAAAATTTTAAATGAAGAGAGATTATTTACAAAATAAATTTGTTTTTAATACTATTCTTATTACAATTATTTTCCAAGAATTTTAATAAATGGCCACAACTTAGAGTTTTTGGCATTTATAATCTAAGAAATCTTTCACAAAATAATTTCAACATTCTGAAGAATTATTCTTTAAAAATAAATTTCATAAAAGTTCCCTGTAGTAGTGATTGCGTTTGCAACAATTTTAATTATTGCACATTGCATTCTGTTCAATAATATTTTCAAATTTTATTTTCTTGGTTATGCTGAGACCGAAGCGGACTACTCACATTATGAGTCCCTTTTCTAACCCATACTGTTTCAGAATCTACTTATGGCGGATATTTAGTAGGAACGATCAAAGATAGGGAGTTAGTGGTCTATATGATTTTAAGATTTTCTTTTTCCAAGTAAAATCCTCTTATGCAACAACAATTATTGCAATCTTTGTGAATGTGTTTTTTTTTTGTTTATTTTTTTTTTTTTTTTTTTTTGTTACTGTAAATTATAGAGTTTTAAGAAGCCTGTAACAATTTCTAATTGAATTTAGGAATTCCTAATTGAAACTAAATCAAAATAGGAAAGATTTCTATTAGCAAATATAATTTGATTGTATTTGTTCGTTTAATTCTTTTGTTTTTTTTTTACAAATCTTGTAGCGAACAAGTACTAAAAGGTGTTTTTTAAGCCCGATAGAGCTTTAGATTAAAAAAATAACATAAGAAATTAAATTTTAATGAAGAATTTTTTTACACGAAAGGTCAGAACATGGCATTAATATTTAAAAACATGCGGTCAGTACGCACATTCCTTCTAGAGAGTATGCGATACGAATTCTATCCACAGTTCGACGGATGGCTTGCTCAGATGGACGATTATGTGCGCCATACAAATCACGAAGTCGTCTATAAGTTGCTCGAATTAATGACTGATTTTTAAAGTAAGCTTGAATGATTTGATAGCGTTATTCAAGCGTGAGTCCATTCATAGTGATTTGTCAGAGTTTACTGAAAATATTAAAAAAATAATTTTTTATCAAAATTTAATTTTGAGTGTTGTCTTTTAGAATGTTAAGTTCTATCGGGCTTAACAAATTTGAATATAATTTTCGCATATTTAGATATGAGAATTGGTGAGTGCGTTTGTGTGTAAGTGGCAGCCGATGACTAATGGTATTCTTTCTTATAAAAAACAGGGGAAAAATTTTAATTGCAAAAACAATTTGATTTAAATATATATATATATATATATATATATATATATATATATATATTATTTTCGCGAAAGTTATAATAATTATCGGGATTTAAAAATTATTTTTAATTCTTGAAATATTTTATTTGTTCGCGAATGCATCAACTAATGTTCGCAAATATTGTATTTAAATCGCGAATATTAAAAAGATTCATATGAATTAAATTCCTTAAAAAAGAATTCAGTGTGTTTAAAATAAATTTTCACGTATATGGCCTTAAGTTTTGGACGCGAAGCTATTGCAAAATAAATAGTGCTTATGTATATTTCTTCTCTATTGCTGCAAGTGTGTTGTGACTTTATAAGTCACGAACGGTCAAACCGAGTTCGATAGGATTTTTAGGTTTTGTTTGTGTGATCATGCAGATGGTTTGTCTTAAGTTTGACGAATCGGTCGACGCGTACCTGAGTTAAATATAAAACGGTCATTTACGGCTGCACCGAATTAAAAAAAATTTAAATAGATTTTTTTAAAGGTTGCAAGAAAATATGCTTATTTAAAAAATAGGGAACACAAGGGGTAAGTGGAGAAAAGAATCGGAATCGATTTTAACAAAACGGAATTTTAAGAATATTTGAAAGTTAAATAAGTCCTGATTCACAAGATCTAATAGGCAAAAGGAAATCTGTTATAACTTAAATATTATTTAAACAAAGAAATTGTTTGAAAGGGTGATTGTGTGGTGTGTGGGCAAAGCGCCCCGGTAGTTTCTAGTTGCCTATAATGGCAAGTATAAAAATGTACAATTTAAGTTTAACGGGTTTTTCTTGTATATAAGCTTATCTTCTGAACCGCAACAGGCAGGCCTTTGAAATTTACACAGGGTGTGAACCCGCCACAATAAATTTTAAAAGTTATAGTTTTAAAAATAATAATAACATAAAACTTAAATGGTGTCCTGATAGAAGGTGGCACAAATATGATACGGAATTTGAAAATCGTGTGTGGGTCCAACTAACACTTGGCCGATTTTTCGAAGAGATGTGCTTAACATTGCAAGAAAAAAAATTTTTGTCCCTCACTTACATGTCAAGCGGTGAAATATACAAATTTGGATCAAATATGTTCGGAAAGTAACCCAAAGATTCAAGTCGTTAGATATTTGATAATTACTTAGATTTCAATGCTTAATTTAATGCTCGCTTTTAAACAATAGAATATCGAAATATTTACACTTACATTAAGCTTAGTTTAGACGATATGTTGAATCAGCATATATATGCTAGCAACTGTATGATTAAAAATAGCAGCAAATTCATATGACAGCATATATCATATGCTAGGTGTTTACACTATATGCTGAAACTACCAAATTTTTTAATTCAACATATTTCAGCAAATGAAATGGCAACATATGAGTAAGCATACAATTTTTGCGTTTATACGATATGCTGATATTTATATGGTGGTATATATGCTGAATCGTATGAACATTTGCTTGTGGAATAAAAGAGTTTGACACTACTTTTTTTATACAACGCTTTATTAAAAAAAAATTTTAATTAAAAGAAAAAAAATTTATTCAGAGGAAACATGCTTGCTATTGCTGGCGCATAAAGAATAAATATGCAAAATATGTTGATACATACCTACGTAGGTATGTACATAACCTACTCTAAATACAATGTACTTTTATTATCTTTTTAAAAAAATTATTTCATTTAAAACAAGTAAGAGTGCTATAATCGACTTTGCCGAATCTTGTATACCCTTCACCACCTATGTAAATCTAGCTAGTGAAGTAACTTTAATCAAAAAAACTAATTTTGGGATGACAGAAAATAAAAAAAATAAAAAAAAAAATGGAACTGCATACGTATAACTTTACATAAAAAATGACATCGGATCCTAATAGGTTAAGCATTTTTAAAAAATCTTAGTATTTCTTTAAAGATCTATCTCAAAGCTTTAAAATGAAATGGAAATTAATATTGTAGAAATTACACACGGAATGACAAACTTATTTATACCCTTTTTCCAATTTTTGTGATGAAGGGTATTAAAATAAATAACTGTAGTGACCTGTGCCATTTAATTTTCACCATGGCAGCGGCTAAAACCAAAGCGCGGCTGCAGCAGAATTCCGGGTGTGCATATAATCAACGCCTTGCCGTTGATTCTTATGAAATATTTATTATTTTTAACTAAAAAATGAAATGTATTACTGCACGCGGAGCATATCCATGTGGCCATTTCGCTACTGCTCATATATAGCTCATCAGTGGATTCTATCCAAATTTTAGTATAAGACTTTGAGGTTTTCTTTAAAAAGTTTGGGTAGAATCCACTGATGAGCAGTAGCGAAAAGGCCATATGGATATGCTTTCCCCGCAGTAATACATTTCATTTTTTAGTTAAAAATAATAAATATTTCATGAGAATATCATGAAATATAATATATATTATACTAGCGGACCCGTCGAACTTCGCCTTGCCCCAATTTTAAGCCTTCAGACAAACTTCAGAGTATTAATACAACACAATTATCAATTATCATCAAATATTGTGATAAAAAAGAGGCCCAGTAAATAAAATTTCATAAAAAAAATCAATTTTCGATTTTTCTAATTTTCCGCATTTTCCGCAATTTTCCATGTTTTATACCAATAACTTTCTTTTTTTATTTAGAAAGCCATTAAGAAATAATTTGACACAAAATTTCGTACAAAAAAATCGATTTTTGATTTGTCCAATTTTCTAACTTTTCCGGATGGATTTTCAAACATTTTCTTCCGTAAAATCCTTCTCCTCGAAAATACGAACCACTGACAAAAAAATTACAGAAATTAGCCCAGCCGTTCTAATTTTATGAATTACTATACATTTTTTACACCATTTATATATATATATATATATATATATATATATATATATAGATAGATATATGTACATATATATTTATATAGAAATATAAGTACAATTAAAGTAAATTAATATAAAAAAAGATTCCAAATAATAAATTTTCTTGTTGAAATGTATTTACATTAAAAAAAATTATCGGCGACTAATCTACTCCATTCGGCAAATTTGCTTAAAAATTTGGCATATGCTGAAAAGCTTAAATAGGATTTTCAACAAATAGCATATGAGCTAGCATACACAGAAAATTTGACAAACACTAATAATGTACTGTTCAAACGATATGCTTAAATTGTTAACATACGTTTGTTGATATTGTTAACAAATTGCTTGCAAATGTTGTTAAGCATACGTATGCTGATAAAAATTTTGCGTTTACACGATATGATGGCACTTTAGCAAATTTTTAACCATAAATATGCTGATTCAACATATCGTCTAAACTAAGCTTTAAATAAAATAATTCAAGTATTGAACCTACAACTAACTAATTACAAGTAATATATGATTGACATACTAGGCTGCAACATTTAAATTATAAACTTGAATATTTTTAAGAATTCACAATATAATTTTAATAAGCAGCTGCTTTTTCTTATTTTCCTATTGACAAATCTTATTTCCATATTCAATCATTTAAATACATTTAAATATTAATTTTCAAGTGACCGCCATAAAAACTTTTGAAAATTTTTTTTCTTTTCTTTTTCATATCAAATATAAACTCAAGATTTTAAAACGCCTTAAGGCGTTACAAATGCAAAACTGATTTAACTACTCCAGGGTTTATTGAAGTATATTTTGCATATGAACATTTCTAAAGTGCGCGCATGTAATCGATCAAAATGATATTTTATTCAACAAGCAAAAATATATAAAATGTGTAACAAAATAAAACTAAGAATTAACCACTACAATACATTTTTGGAAAATACACACAAGTTCTTAAGATTCCCTAATACTTTAAAACTCAATTAAATGAAACAATAAGAGGCAAAAAAAAAACAAAAAAAAAGGACACACAGATCAAAGAACAATACTGACATTCTTAAGACCATTTGCATATACAAACGAGTATCGTTTGCATTTTGGCACAACTACAATTGTTAAACAATATTCGTAACGCGTTATAACAGTATCAATATCCTCTGATCCCTATATGTTGCATATTCATGTTCATTACTGTTGGAAGGTTTGTTTCTTCTGTTGATAATATTAAGAAACAAAAACTTCCAAAAAAAAAAACTATTTATTTTTTTGTTTCTTTTTTAAAACAGTCGCTCCTTTTGTGAATGAATAAAGAAAGAAATGTGTGTGAGTGTTGCTGTAGTACGTGCAACATTTAATAGATATGAGCAGATTGTGGTAAAAATCTTGCGTAAACATTTTTTGTAATCTATACTCTAGGGAAAATCCATAGTTATTTCGGATATTAAATAACTAAAACAATAAGAATTCTTAAACAAAATATTGCAACATGTCTACCAGACACAATCATTGCACACACACACACACACACAATACCACAGTATTTGAATACAAAACTTTAAGTTATTTTTAATAAATTTTATCAAATTCATAGGAATTTTTTAAATTGATTAAAAATGCATGCGTACGAGTGTGCACAATTTTAAATTGTTGATAATGGCTGAATTAGGATAAATAATTCAAGAACAAAGTGATTTATACATACGAGGATTGTGCAATAATTAATTGGTAAACAAAATTTTCTTTAAAAAAAAGACTAGGTGTTCCAAACTATTTCACATTTGTTTTTACCTTTAAATATTTCGTTTAATGAACTTTGTATTTTGTTATGACATAAGGTGTGCATTACGTGGTACAGATTAATGTCAGTACCTGGCCGTGAGGCCCTAACGTGACGGTGGTCTTACTACTGAATGATATACAAAACGTTGACTAGCACTCTCCACTGGACGTAGCCAACAGAGTTGCAATTCTAAAACATGGCTTGTAGGACCATGAAATACCCCTTGCTTGAAGGTTGGAGACTATCCAGCTTTGTCTCTTGAGAGTACAACATCACACTTCCATTTATTCCACACCATCCCTGCAGACACAGACTTTTTAACCACAGCCACCACGTGTACCCCGAAGGGACCTAACCAATAACCCGCAACAAAGATGGGCAGATCTAACAGTTCCCGTGGTGTCAGTCTGACTAAGGACACTGACGAATTCTTCGACAGTACCCAATTGTCTATCCAGATTTGGTGCCTGCACACTAGGGTACTGTTTCCCCCTGTACCCCGATTGCACTTTGCCCAAACCTAGATTAGCTTAGCCAGACTCTTAGTGCCTCCAAGGGACATAAGGTGTGCAGGGGGATGTAAAGGGATACTGAAGCGCAATAATTATACAGCCTATAATATTCATTTGGCAACCTCATCTGCTCGTGGTGCTTCCCGACGTACACAAACGGGGCTCTATCAAACAAAGTAAGATGGTGTAACCCTACGGATTTAGTAATTAAGTACCTGCCTGGAGGCATTGTTGCCTGTTCTAGTTTCGGGATCGAACGCTTTGGTCTAATCTGCTATTCATCCTAAACCAAACTTGATTACTGAAACCGCAATACATATATGCGGCCCTATGCTCCTACAGAAGGAAGAGATCAAATAATTATATACATACATATACAATGTGTATAGTCAATTCCTTCACTCTGACTTGAATGGTCGGTTAACTACCTATTTTGAACTTCGGCCGATCGTTAAATAGACTTTCAAGTGCTTCTATCTTTTGCACACCTTCCCCAGTTTCTTTTGGCAAGTGTAGAGACTCTCTTAAAGTGTACACTTCCTTGGCCTTCTCGTTCTACAAGTTCCCATGATTTTATAACTTTCAGTTCTTCATTCATTCGCTCAGCAGGTATCCTTTAGATTTTGACGTTATTCTCATTATTCGACGTCGGTTTTCTCCCCAGACTGATTCATTTCTCACGAACAAATTTTTCTTAAACACCAACTCGTCTGCTTGCGCAAATATCCGCAGTTCAGCACAAATTAAAAACTGGGTAAATTAAAACAGTTTTTTTTAAAGTAATTAAAAATAAAGTTATTGAGAACGAATACCATGGCGAAATCATATAACAGGTGGTGACAGTGGCGAATTATTTCCTTTTTACTGTTGAAATGCTAAAATGTCAAACCCCATATATAAAAAATCAGTGTCGAATTTTTTTATATGAAGTTTGACATTTCCTGCAACGGCGAAAATGTATATATTCTAATACTGCCACCACCTGGTTCATAATTTCGCCATGACGTATACTTTAAATTGTACTGATTTTCAAAACTGTACTAGAGATAAGTTGTTTTCAAAAAGAATGGAATATGTTTTTAATAAATATTTTTTTTTTTTAATATTATAATTTACTTTTTAAATAAGCCTTTAAGCCCTTTTGAAAAACAAGTAAGACTGCTATATTCGGCTATGTCCAATCTTATATACCCTTCACCATCTATTTAAATCTACTTTAGTGAAGTAACTCCAATTAAAATGAAGTACTTTATATACATAATTTTATATAAAATGTCAGCGGCTCTTAATGGGTTAAGCATTTTTTTATTTAATTTTAGTATTTCCTAAAAGATCTCTTCAAAAGCTTTTAAATGATACCCATAGTGATATTTTAAAAAATTTGAAATTTTCAGAGCCTCGTAACTTGGAAATAATGGGCGAAAGCCAATTTTTTTCACTTGATGCTTTTTTTCTTATTTGTTAATTCTCTATCGCCGCATGTATTTGTTTTTTTTTCATCGGAGTAACTTTATTGTTCCAAATAATATGGAAAAGTTAGAGATAGGCATGGTGTGTTGCCCGCTGCCTCGAAGGGCATGGACCGATCTTGCTTATTTCCAATAGTACCTCTTTAGATACTATGCTTGATCGATTGGGATAGTTAAATTTTGTCTAGCTTAAATAGTGCATCGGCAAACTTGATTTTAACACTTTTACGCATGGACAGATGGACATCGCTTAGTCGACTTTGCTACGCATAAGAACTCATAACATATTTACTTTATGGGATTGGAAATGGATATTGTAGAAATAACAAACGAAATGACAAACTTAGTTATACCCATCTTCCACTTTTTATGGTGAAGAGTATAATAAAGCTTTAAAGAATTTAAAACTTTCGCTTAATTTAATTGAAACATTTATAGCACGACCTTTGTACAAAATTCAGACTGTTACTCAGACATGTTGTCTTTCAAAAGTGTTTTTTTTTTTTTAATATTGTGATCGTTTTCAGTATTTACCAGAAAAAGAAGAAATCCAAGACAGTAAGACAACAATAAAAAGTAGAAGTGTGCTAATGTAACCGCAATTGAGGTTCCTAAATTCCATAAATAAACAAACAACAAAAAACAAACTATGTGCTTTCAACAACACGTAAACGCACACTCTGTGCATTATAATAATATGTTCTTTATTTTAAATAAAGGAAAACGATCTTTTGCTTAACAAAAAGAAGAGAAAATAAAGATCTCAAATATCTCGATACTGACATTTTATATTTAAGAATTCTGTACAAATAGGACCTCACATGTCCTGAATATTCTCTTCATTATTTTTTTCGTGCAATTTTCGGTGAATAAATGCTAATTCTGCAAAAATTCGTTAACGAATGATTTTCATAGCAAAAAAAAATCCTCTTGAATATTCATCAAGTGAAAAGATTTCGCTATTTCTATGCATTTTTTTTTTTTCAAAGTGATTCGAAAATTTATTTACTAATTATGTGGTTTCTGAAGTGAATACACAATTAGTTTTAATTTACCATTAACTCTATAATGTAACAGAGGTCGCATTTTGACCCTCTAAAATAATTACAAAATACTAAATTTTAAATGTCGTTTTCAAAAAAAAAATTTAAAAAATAAAAAAATAACTTTGATTTAATTTTACTTGTTTTTTAAATTAATTTTATGAATGCGACAGTAATTGTGTAAAGATTTTTTTAATAAATAATTTTATTTTCTCTGCCTAAAAAATCGACGTAATAAAACACAGTTCCTTAAAAGCTTTTTGTGTATTTCATTTTCACATTTGCCTTTTTACAAAATTCTTAAAATGATCCTTTACGGGGTTAAATCAATAAAAATATTTGTTTCTCTCTTTAAAAAAATTGTAACAAAACTGATCAAATCACACATTCACACAAACAAAAAAACAACATGTCTGTCATTGAACAACCAACGATGCGTGAGAACTTCTTTTCCCATTTAAAGTGTTGCATATGATAAAGACTTCAAGTTACTGAAGCTTATAAAAATTCTTTATTAAAATAATTTAAGCTTGCAACCCCTAAATATTGGAAAAAATAACAATTTATAGAAATTTATTTTTATTAGCAAAATACTCGTGCTTTTTTTATTCCTGACCGTAGGAATCTGTGTGTTCATGCCGTTTCAAGTGTTTTGAGGTATTTGGTTTTCTTTTGATCAAACTCGAATGTTTATGAAGACAGGGATGGTTTTGTTGGTTGCTTAATATGAATTGTATTTCTATCTGTGAAGTGGTCTCTTATAAATTTGCAACATTACAGACATGAGAGGCAGCAACAAGCTTCGGGAGTTTCGTGCTTGCAACTTAAGTATAAAAAAAATTTCGATTTTTTTTTTTTTTGCTTTTGAATTTATGCACAACAGATTGTTGCTTAATTTATGAGACAAAATAGAAACTGTTTAATCAGAGTGAGTGTGTGCGATGAAAAAGGGTAATATTTAAATGGAAGACATAATTTTATAACCTTCACCACAAAAAATGGAAGAGGGGTAAGTTTGTCATTCCGTGTGTAATTTCTCCAATCTCCATTTCCGACCCCATAATGTCCGCTAGTCCCTCCGTGTTTTTTCCGAGGCAAACTGATTTCACCAAAAAAAAAAAAAAATTATGTCACTCGATCAGATATAGTGTCGAAAGAGGTGATTTTGGAAATCAGCATAATCGGTTCGTGTCCTTCGAGGCAGCAGGCAAAACACCACGCCTACCTCTAATTTTTTCATGTCATTTGGAGCAATAAAGTAACTCCAAACAAAAAAAATAAATATATGGGGCTATAGAGAATTAAAAAATTAGAAAAAAACATCAATTAAAAAAATTACCGCTCGCCCATATTTTCCGAGTTACGGGGCTCTGAAATTATCAAATTTTTTTTAAATCTCAATATGGGTATCATTTTAAAGCTTTTGAAGAGATCTTTAAGGAAATACTTAAATCTTTTAAAAATGTTTAACCCATTAAGAGCCGATGTCATTTTTATGTAAAATTATATATATGCAGAACCAAATTGTCTACCCGCTTGCGTCTCTCTTGCTAACGAACAAAAATTTCATGAAACTAGTTTTATGCAAAATACCATCGTGTTAAATCGCTCTTAGATGAAACATCGTTTGATCTTCTTTCTCTCTCTTTCTCGTAGCACGGCTTGGAGCATCATATACCATAACGGTCACGGCATGATTAACCTTCTAATGCATTAAAGTGATTGTTTAAAAAAACAAACAAAAAAACTGTTTGTAAAAAATGTTCTTTTAAAAATATCTTTTCGACAAGTATCTTTAAAAAAAAGTACCCTGTATTTTTTAAACTAATTCTTAAAACTGTCTTTTTAGAAGAGTACCACTGCAACACGTATGTTTTAAGACAGTATTATTAAAAGAAAAACATACATTTTAAAAACTGCACCTTGTAAAAAGCTATTTTTTGAAAATAACTTAAAATATTTTCATTAAGCAAGTATTTTTTAAAAATTGCTCTTTTTTAACAGTATTTTAGAAAAACGAATCTGTTAACAAAGTAAACTAAATAAACTTTAGTAAATGACCTTTGAGCAGGTACTTTTTTAATGCCCTTTAAATTCGCTTTTAAACAAGTATATTTTGAATAAGTGTCTTATAAGACATCAAAAGGATGTTTTAAAATTAAATTATAAAAATTGCATTGTTAAAAAAAATGTATTTTAAAATATCTTTTTGAGAAAACGCCTTTTGAAAAAGTATCTTTTTGAATAGTACCTTTTCAAAAAGAGCATTAAAAAAATTAAAAAAAGTGCCTTCAAAAAATACACATTTTACAGAGCATTTAAAAAAATTTACTTTTTTAAAAGTACCTTTCAAAGAAGTGTTTCTTAATAGTACTTTGTAAAAAGCTCCTTTATAAAAATTTAAACTTAAGAAAAAATTAACTTTTAATAATTTAATTTTTTTCTATAAAAGATGCCAATAATTTTTAAATAACATTTTAAAAAAATCTTTTTTTAGAGTAAAATTCATTAGTTTTATGTTATTTACTCAATAATTATTATTAAATTATATTTCCATTTCTATAGTTCGTTGACATTTCTTAATTGGTAAAGAAAAAAGAAAAATTATTAGAATCTCTCTGTATACAGCAGCCGTATTTACAGTTGAAAAGTGCATTCACCTCGGACTTTTATTGTTGTGTGATTTGCATTCAACACAAACTCATAAAAAATATTAAAAAGAATATTTGAAAATTGTTTTATTTAGCTTTTAATAATTTTTTTGTTTAATAATCATTTACAACAACAATAAATTGACTTCCTCTCTGCCTTCAGACTCTCTTTCTTTCAAGCAATAAAATACATTTGTGCATAATTGTGTTGCACGAATGAGCTTGAATGTATGGGTATGTATACAACTTTGTTTAATAGATCTATTATTATTGTTATTATTTATTTCTATTGTTGTTATTATGATTATTTAGTGTTTCTTTTTTTCACTTTATTAAATTTAATTAAAGATTTCTTGTGCATGTTTTAGGGTGCTTTTTTGGTTTCTAATTCAATTCAAACGTTTGTTTGTTTATGGGTTCAGCTTCTTATTAAATAAAATTATTTACAATTACTGACTTTTGTTTCCCGAAATACACAAACACAAAATGGAGTTTATATCTTGAAAGTGTAAAAAAATATTAATGCATTTTTAACAAAAGATTTTTTTTTATTTTTTGAAAACGCATATTTTTTCAATTAATATCAATTAAGCTACACACTCATAATCATTCTAATAAATGAATAAAATTTTTACCCTCCACTTTTACATTTATTCAAGTTCATTTTTAAAAACATTCATGATTATTATATTTTAATGTTTGAGAATGTTTAAATATTTTCTACAATTCTAAATGCCTTTAGAGGTACTTTTCCAACAAACTAAATAATTTGCATCGTAAAATCACAGTTCCACCGCTACAAATATTTTAGTATCATTTATAATTAAACTTAAGACCCTGAGAATTCTACGGCCACGATTATTTATTAAGTCCTCGTTCACACTTTGCAACTTTTGTTACGCAATTCCTAAGTTTACAGGTGAGAGAGAAAAGACGAGTAGAAATGGGTACACTGTTTCATGTACTTGCAATTCTCTTTCGTTTTCTCATTAGTGTAAGCAATTATGACCGAAATTGCAGAAACAAAATTTAAATGTGTGAACACAAACGCAATTTTATAAGAGATTAAAAAAATAGCAGAAACAAAAATTGCATGTATGGACGGGAACTAATTTTGTGGTCATAGTTCGATAAATTGCTGATAAATGTAATTCTAATTCTAGGCTTGGTGTATCATTCACTCAATATTTTCAAAAACTCAGAAATGTCACGACGGCTTTTAAGTTTTATGACTTTTTTATTTCTTGTCGTTCTTCCCGTAAAAGAAGAGAACAAATATTACTAAGAATGTTA
This sequence comes from Gymnosoma rotundatum, assembly GCA_916610165.2. Lineage (NCBI taxonomy): Eukaryota > Metazoa > Arthropoda > Insecta > Diptera > Tachinidae > Gymnosoma > Gymnosoma rotundatum. The sequence goes on from OU744337.1 coordinate 2,018,142, forward strand.
AAGATTTTTATCTTGGTAGTTTTTAATGTAGTGCTGACCTTCAAATATATCAACAACTATTAACCCTTTTCAATATGACAGGTACCGCTAAAATACTCTGGTCATTCTCAAGTTATCATGAATCAAGAAAACAAGATTGTGCATTCGGCCGTACGAAAAAATTTTCTCTTTTGCGCATCTACGTCATCATAGAATGAAAATTAGTGATTTTTGAAAAACTGTTAGAGATTTTTGGCGCAAATCTGGAAATAAAAACAAACCTCCTAAACGGGTGCATTGATTTCAACAAAATATTTAAATAGGAAAAAAAGAGATGTTGCCGAGTAAAATTTTCAAGCTGGGACTTTAATCAATCTATCGAAAAGCTATGTCGAGCTACCGAAATTTTAAATTTTGGATTATATAAAAATTCTAATACAAAATTATTTATTTCAGAAGCTATTTCATTAGTTGTTTTAAATTAATATTTTCATAAAGGAAATATAAAATATTTATAACCGACCTTAATACCAAATAATTAAAAGCAAAATAACCCTTTCCATCCAACAAATTTTGTTTTTCAAAATAAAATAAAATTCAAGATTTTTTAAATTGAATTAAGTTATGGGATATTAGCATAATATAATAAATAATGTTATAAAAATTTCCAAAATAATTTTTACAAATAAAATTTATATGCAACTGCTTGTGCAAACTGCTGGCATCACTGTTGTTGTTTTTTCTTTATCTTGAGAAATAAAAAAATAACTGTGTTGTTTTTATTTTTAATACGCCTTACGTCTGCATTAAGAGTTGTTATATAACCAACCTAACGCAGAAGGGAATGTAAGCAAAAATAAAAACGTGGTTTGTTTGTTGGTAATTTTTGTTAAAGCCTTAATATTTTTTTATTGGCTTCTAAAATAACTTTCATGTTGTTTTTGAAGGTTTCACACTTAAAGGAAATGTTTTTGGCTTTTCTAATAATTTGGATAAAGGTTTCCTGATGAGCTGGCTTAAGTAACAGATGAAATAGAATAAATAAAAATAAATTGCATTTTTATTTGAAATATTTTATTTGAAATATATTACCATAATATAATATAATAAATAAATTAAATTTTTTATTTTATTAAATTTGCTTTTTTGTTTGGATGTGCTGTAATTGTCTTTAAGCTCCCCACTAACTTTTCGAATTTAAAAATACAATTTGCTCTAAAAAATAGTTTTTTACCTTTTCATTACATTTAATATAAAGAGCCTGTTTAATAAATATTTTACAAAATTTTTTCTAATGAGCAAACTGTCTTTGCAGGCTTTTGAACCGTTTTTGTTTTATTTTTAATGACACTTTTATGTTTTTGCTTTAAATTGTTAAACTTTCCATACAAAAATTAACTTTGTTTACAAAAAATATTCTATGTCTGCGTCATACAAAAGAGAGGACCTACGCAATGAGCAATCTTGTTTTTTTTTGTGATTCATGTCAAGTTAGGATCTAACAAGCCAACATATGTATTTTTTTTTTATTCACATAGATAATAAAATAAAGATTTCTTTCTTGTAATAATAATTATAATTTTTAATAATTAAAATAATTAAATAATTAAAACTATATAACCCAAAATAATTATAATTTTTCTTCAAACGTATCTAACAGACGGTTTGGTTAAAAAAGTACCATAAAGTACTTTTTTTGTTTGGAACATGTTAATTTTCATCTCTTGCAAGATAAGAGTCGGTTTTTATCATACGTTTTTTTTAATTTTTTTGTAAAATTACACAAAAGATAATTAATTACTAACTTGTGCAACTGTTTTTGTTGTACTATTTTAACAACAACTAAAACAATTAGTTTTGATTTTTTTCAGAAATACCAGTCTGCAATTCACTAAAAATAAATTAGAAAAAACAAAAACTAAAATTATGAAAATTCAATTCCTCCCTATTTTCGAATCATAAGTATTTTTTCGTAACTAAAACAAACAAACAAACGATTTTTTTGCACTTAAAAAAATCTGTTTAATAGTTTTCAATTTCAAAATTATTTAATTAGTTACAGGCAATAAAAGGCAATTAGCACATTTTTTAATTAAAAAAAAAAACGTTTAGCTTTTTAATTTTGTTTTCAAATTTTTTACAGAAGAAATAATATTTGCACCTTTGTTTTGCAATAGACTCACACAAAATCTATCCCTTGATTTTCAATATCACCCCTAAAACTGAAGGACACATACTCCCTGACACCTTAATGCAATCAAGCGCAAAAAGTTTATATTTAAAAAAAATGGCAATTTTTTTTCAAATCATGAATTATAAAAAACAACAGCTACAAAAATTGCAACAACAACAAAAGAAATTCATGCACATAATTGTCATTTTAAAGTGTGAAACGAATTGTTGTTGTCTCTCCTACAGCGCAGGACCAAAAACCATGACTAATGTTTAACGCATGTTTACACTAAGAACGCAGTGATAAACAACACTTTCATTTAAAAATCCGTGTGATTGAGTAGGAAAGACCAGGAAAGACAATAATCATTATTACGACTATTATTTCAAAACTGATCGCATTATTGTACTGTCACGCTAATAAATTTGCGCATTTGAAAGTTTGAAAAATAAATAAAAAATTATGAAAACAATGAAGAAAGAACAAAAGTGCAAAGGAGTGCCCAGAATTTTCAACAGTCTCGTAGATGTATTTTGAAAACAAAGTTTTGAAAAATTTAAAGCGTTTTATCAATACGATAGATTAACTCAACCAGAAGGTATTAGACAACAATAGAAAAGGTTACGAAGAATTCAAAATGTTATTATTGGGTTTATTGTAAATACGTTTTAGCGGACACAAAGAAACTTAAGGCAGACACGCGTTTAACTATTTTAAATTTTTGTTTAAATTTCAAAACGAACATTAGGGTTTTTTTGTTCAAAAATTAATATTAAAAACCGATATTGCCAAAAGTCAATTTCTTTACTTGATAGAAGACATTTTAAAACAAACATTATGACTCAATATAAAAATCTCACAAACGCAATATTTTGTATCAGTGGGAAATGCGGGTCAATAACTTTAGCTAAGAAACAGTAATATTTTAATAGTTTTGGTTTGAGTACATAATATTATTGAATTGTTTAAAAAGAATAAATTTGCGGAAGTCATAATGCCAAAATGATGATAAATTTAAGTAAAATATAATTGAAATTATTTTTTTTATTTATATTTTATTGCAAAAATTTATTTTATTTAACAAAAATTTATTACTAGTAATTTAAACACTTTTTTAGTTTTAGTTTTAAAAAAGTTTTTTTTTTATTATTTTTAATTAGTTCAAACAAAAAACTATTGCAAAAAATTTATTATCGATAAAAAAGTCACTAAACACTTTTTCAACTTAAAAAAATAAGAAACATTTTTTATATAAGATGTTTTTTTAATTACAAAAAAACCTCTTAATTGTGTGGTACCAATTTCTATTAAAAGTTACTTGTTAACAAATCTTTTTAGTAAAAAGTACCATTATGATAAAAAAAAAATATCTTTTAGTATAAAGTACTTCAGAAATAAAAGTTAAGGAATAAATATAAAAGTATTAATTTACTTACATATTTTTCTTTTTTTAACAAAACATTTTAAAAAAAGTACCTTAGTAGTGACGGCTATTTTTCTTGATAAAAAATTCCTACTTAATAAGGTTATACAACGAACTTCTTAATATGAAATTCTTCAATGGAAGAAAACTTTTTATCTAAGGAAATTTTAAATTAATATTACATATCAAAAAAAAAGTACTTTTTAAAAAAGTACCTTTTGGTAAAAAAAAAGTACTTTATTGAAAAAAAAATGTTTAAAACAAAAATATTATTCTGTATTAAATTAATTGGGTTGATTCCGCCAGTATATATTAAACTGTTGTTATAATTTTCGGTAATAACCGTCGTCACTGGCTGTGTACTTTGGATGTTCGGCGAGCGCTTGTGCGCTGTGATAACATCATTTTCAAGCCACGTTTTTATTAAAACTGAAGAGATAGTGTTAAAAATAGATAGTGTTAAGAATAAAATATTAAAAATATTATTATTAATAGAAAGAACTTAAAAGTACAAAAGGTACAAAAAGGTACTTTTTGAACAACAAAAAATTCAAACATTGTTTAAGGTTTTTTTTTTTATTAATACTTGAAAAAATATTTTCCTTAAAAATTATAAATAAAAATATCATTCCAATAAAGATGTAAATAAGTACTAGACATAATATTTACAACCTTGCTATCTGATCGTTTTAGAGGAATATATTTTCCCGAAAGAAGTGACTTTCAATTGCTTTTTTTTTAACTTTCTTACAGTTCGGGAGCGATTCTATACAAACAAACCCTTGTAAGCTCTATAAAGATTGTTAGTAATTTGTATTTTTTAACGTTAGTAGTAGTGTTCATTTCTGCTTTTAATAAAAAAAAAATTTTAATTTAAAAAAATGTTTTTTTTTCGTCTGAATGTTGCTTTTTTAAACTTTTGTGCCTTCAGAACTCAGTTATTTCCGAACCGATTTTCTGTTATTTGATAGACTATGCTTACAAATAGGTCCCATTTTAAAAAACAGTTCATAATCTTAAAAATTAAAGCGTGTCCCCATACAACATATTTTTACGTGTATTATGAAGTATAAAGGGCACTTCTTTAAAATTTAAAATGACTGCGTATTGCTTTAGCTCCCAGTAACAAAAAGTAATACAAAAATAAAACTTGAAATTAAAGGGTGCCCTACAGGTGGCGCAAATTGACCTATCTTTTGAACCGTTAAAGACAATAACTTTAAAATTAGAAAAATGTCCACTAATTCGTCTGGCATAATAAAATGTAGAAATATTTAAAATTATAAATTAAAGGGTGTTACGTTTGTTGATGTTATTTGATATGGTCAAACTGTTGAACAATTGTAAACAGGCTGTTGAAATTTGCAAAGAAACTGCGTTGCTAAGTCCGTTATACTAACAAATATAATATTTGAATTCGGAAATTAAAGGGTGCCCCTATAGTTTATGTAATTTGATGTATAGACCAAACTATTGCACAATTGTGGACAGATGGTTAAAATTTACAAAGAGCTGCATTGCTCAGTCCGCTTTAATTGTATTAAATTTTGAGTTGGAAATTAAAGGGTGTCCCAATAGTTAATGTAACTTGATGCATGTAGAAAAACTTTTATACCGCAATAAATAGACAGCTAAAATTTGTTTTGAAATCGGTTTTTTTTGCAAGAATTATTAACTATTATTCCTTAGTTCTGTAAACAGTGTTAAAGATTTTCCATTAAAAAAATAAAATGTTCTGAAACTGTTTTAGTACGATTTTACCGGTAAAATAGGTGGCCCTCATATTTGTATCTCCATTTTCTTTATGAAATGGCACATTTTTACAATGAAAAAGTATTCTATATTTGAACAAGGTTCTAAAGGGCACCCTCACAAAATTTTATTCAAAGACATCCAGTAGTTTTTACGTGATGCGAACACAGACAGACAGAAAAATATTAAAAGAATTGCTGTTCTGTATCCCATATCGATTACTATCTACACCAACATCAATATTTTCAAAAAATATTTCATGTACAGAAATGACTCCGATACAGTTTTATTATAAACACTTACGTATTTACTTTTAAGCTTTAAGAATTACCTACTGCGATATGAAAATCGATGTAGCAAATGTAATAATTTACTAAATTTCTTTTAATTTTTATTGCAAAATAAAACTCGGATAACGTAAAGAAAATTGTTAATTGTAGCAAATAATGTCGTTCAAAATAGATAAATGTTTGTTTTTCTTTAATTAATCAATCACGATTTAATCGTGCTGAATAAGCAAACAAAAAGAGAAAATAAATATATAACAACAACAACAACAACAATAGGTACTCGCAACACAAAGAAGTGTGATACATTTAATATTGCTGTAATTAGTTTTTAAGGATTAAGAACTTTTTCTGTTTCTTTTTACTTCTTGAAAGGTAAATTTACCATCTCAATTTAAATACGAGGTGTAGTCACACAATTAAGAGTTTTTTTTTATTTGGCCGTTTTCATACGCCATTATACTTCTCAATTTCACAGCGGTGTATCTTCGTTGTTTTCTACTTTACCTGTACATTTATAATATAACAAAAAAATACATAATAAAATTAAAAATTTAAGAATTTTTACCCGCATCAATCTTGGCCCAAAACAGTAGAATACAACTCTCATGTATAGGCCGGTGCTTCAAATACTATTTTGCAATTACTCAACCGTGTGCAGGAGATAGCAAAGAAGTTCATCGATAACCGTGGGGTATTTAGCTCTATTGATTCATTGGAGCATCGACGCAATGTGGGGTGTGTTTCACTGTTTCGTCGTTTCTATTACGGAATGTGGTCTTAGGAAATCAGAGAACTGGTTCCTAAAAACTGTAATTACGTTCGCGCAACGCGCTCTGCATCAAGAGTGCATCGCTTTGTGGTCGCTTGGCCAGTGAATCGCACTACGCATTCCAGAGAAAATTAATTTTTTAGCCGAACAGTTCCTATATGGAATAAACTCAATGCGTAGGTTTTTTCCTTCATTTGCAGTAGGCAAAGATTCAAATCAAATTTCCACAAACACTACTCCCTCTATTCCCCTACCCATAACCTAATTTCCTAGCTCTGGCACAAAGCGTTGCATAAGTAGAGGTCATCCCCTGATTGCTGGTCATATAAAAAATGTGTTTTTTAAGTTTCTCTCAATTTTTCTATTAATTCAACGTTTTAATTTTTATTATTTTTGGCTTTTATTGAAATTGAATGTTCTTAATTGTAAATCTAATTTGTTGATATTTTTTCTTAATTTTGGTGCAACTTTCGAATGTTTTCAGATTTTTGATAATCCATTTTTTTGTGTTTTCGATTTTCCAGATAACAAAGTAACAAACACTTTTACCCTAAAATTTATGAAAAACATATTTCATTTGCGATATTTTTTATTTCTTAAAGAATGATTAAACTGATGAATAAATAAAAAATTTTCGAAAAATAAATTTTCGTAATTTTGCAGCACACCTCGTACTTTGCAGTAGTGAGGAAATTGTTTACACTTATGTATTGTATTTTCAGTTGTGTTGTTATTTGCTCAGCTATTTATCTGTTGTTTGTGTTTTTGTAATTGCTTCCGTAATTGCCTTTGTTAGTCGCATTCTAAAACATCCTTTTTATGTTGCAAACAAAACGGCACAAACGAGCAACGATTTTGGATGTGTATGGTACGAGAACGAACATTGTAGAAAAGTTGGATGATGTAGTGTTATTGACATTTAAGATTAACATCGCATTATGCTACTTGTGTAAACACTTTATAAAAGGATTATTTATCCCCCCTCCCCTTAAATACTAGAAAGCAATACTTTTGAAAACAAAGGGGAAAATCACACAACTACAAATTGTGGGGGAGATAATGAAAAACCTTTGGACCACCCATGCAAAATGTATATAAAAATAAAAATCTATTTTTAATTCCAAGTAAGATTACGAACATTTTTTGTTTATTGACTTTTGATGGGAACAATTTGTTAAGACATCAAAAAACAATTAATTTAATTTTTATACGTTTAAATTTACAAGTATGTGAACACTTGTACTCGTATCTAAAACATTTAACTTTCATTGTGTGTTTGTTTGTTCGCCTTTGTCTTAGAGTCGTTGGATTTTATTTGTTCTATTGTTGTTTTGCTTTGTGATTATCCTTTGTTTATATTAAACTGTTCATTATCCTGTAACTCAAACAAGATTGCAATACAAAGGACTTTTCAGTTATCGGAGGACAAATTTCTGTTTGATGTTGTTTGTGTCTGTAGCTGTCCGTTTATTTTATGGCAAAGTGAAGAATGGTTTGTGATAATTTTGAAATGTTTGAAACATTCATTAATATGCGTTGCCCTTTTTCGTTAGATTTACAGATATGTTTTTGGGTTAAAATGTCAGTTGATTGATTAAATCGTAAAATAATTTATCATATAGAGTTTATACCTTTATTTTGGTTATTTAAATATTACTTGAGTCACATGTTACTTTAAGTTTACATATTATAAATAAAATTTAAAGTAAATATTTATAGCTGCAAAAAAATGTTGCTGGAAACATTTTGTTGGAAACATTTTGCTGGAAACATTTTTCAGTTTATCAAACATGTTGAGCAAAACAATATGTAACGTTATTTTGTTACTCACTTGGTTCATACATATACCGTCATATAGGTCTTTCGGATGAAACTAATGGCTTTAAATTTGCCGAAAATTTAAACAGAGTACTTGGCTTTTATTTAAAAATTTTAATTTATTATTTCCATAAACATGTTGCTGAAGATTTTCTAAAGTTTTTTTTTTCGTTATTGTTACTAAAAACTTGGTACACTTTAAATAAAAGTGATTCTTAGTAATTTTAAATTTTCATTAGTAAAAGCATAAGAGGGACACAGGCATTTCAATTGTATGTAAATTAATAGCATGTTTTACCCAAGACCTATTTAAGAAAAAATAATATAACTGACATCATTTCACTTTTCATTTATTTTATTTTAAAAACTTAATTTTATTTAACTTTGATAACCCAAAGCTTCAATGAGTCCTTTAATGAACCACTAAACATACATTAGAATGCAATAACACAACATGCCGCAAAATCTTGATGACTTTAATGGGATTTTACGCTACTATTTGTTTGATTTTTTTTTTCTCTTTTATTTTTGAAAAATAAATTACAGTATTAATAACAGAAATCAACCAGTAAAACGTTGAAGGCTGCTGCACATAAAACCATCCCAGCAACTTACACACCATACAAAATCATATACTGGGAACTGGTATAACCGTCAATAGTCGAAAGAAATAAGTGGTGCTGGTGGTGGTTGGTGGCAAAACTGTAAATCGCAACACTCCATTGTCACATTAGATTAATAATGTGCTTTTAATAACGTCAAAAAGGATACAGGATACAACAACAAAATAAAAACTTATGCTTCTTGTCACAATCACTATAAAGTGTTTCTTTTTTTTCTTGTATTGCAACAATTAAGGGGAGTGAGTGCTGTGCAGTAGTTTCAAATTCTTTTTTTTTTATTTATTGATGAATTTGACAGGAGTTTTAAAAAATATGAAATTAAAAACACAAAATTCAACTTTTGAACAGTTTAACAAGGGAGAACATGTAGAAAACTACATATTACAAAATTATAAAATAGATAAAAAGAGGATATATTCATTCTATTGCTGGTAAAAATATTAGAAGTGCTAGAAGTGGAGGATTTTTTTTGTCGATTTATGAAGTGAGCAATTAAATTTGTTAATATATTTTCTAGAAAACAGTGGTAAAAATGTAGGAATGAATAGTTATGCAAACTAAAGAATTAAATCACAGAAAATAATTCTTAAACCTAAATACATTGCTTTACTACAAACAAAATTTTAAAAAATAATTATTCGATTGTAGGGTGTTGAAAATAAAATGTAGCGGAAACATGTTTATAGTACAAATATTTGGCTTTAAAATATAACAGCATAGTATGTATTCTGTTCATCATTTGATATGTTACGAAATATTTCTGGCAGAATATTTTTTCTACTGCATAATGTTTCCGGCAACACTTTTTTAAACTGCAAATTAATATGTTGCTAAACATTTTTCTTGTCTTCATTAGAAACGTGAAGGTCAGTACTAAATTTTTTTAATTCCTTCTTTAAGAAAAACAGTAAACACGAAATTAAAACTCCATTTTTTGCCTCTGCTCTATCCAAATACTAAATTTAGAATACTCCATGTAAAAATAATTTTAGTGTTTTTCTTTTCCTTAAATTAGATTAACCAAGTTATATGCATTTTTATTTAAAGTAAGCTGCTAATGCTGCTACTTTAAAACAATTTTTATCGCCTATCACATAAAGCAAGATGGTGTAGTCCATAATAGATTTCTTTGAAAGCTATTTATTTTTCTGATTCTTCAAAACCAATCAATATTTAAATGAAAACTAATGTTACTCCAAATATCTACTTCGTTATGAATTCCTATTATAAAATTTGTTTTAAAATAAATGCAAACAGTTCCACTGTGCGTTTGAAATGAAAAGTTTGCATTATTGATGTAAAATAATGCAGCTGCTCATCGCTGAAAGATATCACAGGAATTTAACACATTCAAATTATTTTAAGTTGGTTTTTATACTTTAACTCACAACCAAACGGACACTTATTTTAATATTTGTTAAAAACTTTTAAAACACCTTTTGCTTAACGAGTAATTAAATTACGTGCTTTGAAAAACTAATGTTTTCTGTCATTTAAACGTTTAATACATTTAATACTATTTCCGTCTAAATGTGGACAAAAACCATAAGAACGTGAGATAAACCGTAAAGGCTGCAAGAACAAGTAAAATTTAAAATATTAATATTGTGTTCCAAATAAACTGCTAAAACATTCGGTAACTTTAACCCAATTGCAAGAAAGTGAGCAATTTACAGCCAAAGGGTGCCAGTCAGTCATACTCGTAAACTAACAGCATAATACCGATTACTGTAATGATCATGATCATCTACCGTACATAATGATCATAACGATGATGTTACTTCGTGGGAACATATCTAAAGTGGCATGCGGGTGTAGAGTTAGTTGTTTTAATCAGCTTTTTGGTTTTTGTGTTTTTATTTTTTTTTTCTCGTACATCATATTTAAGGTTTTTTAATTTTTCATTTCGCAACTCAAACTGAAACAATTAATGAAATTGGGTTGAGGTTAGTTTACTTTTCTATTTAATTGTTACGAAAACAAATAGTTTGCCATGATTATAGAGAAAACAATCTCACTTTATTTTTAATAAAACATTATTTTTACAACCTAAAAACTTATGCATTTTTTTCTCCACATGTAATATTTTACTAATTCAGTCGTTATTCTCAGAGACAAACCAGTAATTAACTTTTAAATTATAGTTTTTAAAAAATATTTTTAATATACTTAAAATATTGTTGCTTCAACAAGTTGCCAAACACTTTTTGAAAAAAACTTAAGGATTTAAACATTGTAGAGTTTTAATGTAACTATTCTTTCTGCAACCTAAATATATACTTATTTCATATAAAACTTAAATACGATTTGTTGTATAAGTAGTGTATACTATAATAAGTCGGCTGCAGTTTAATGTTCTGTACCTATTTAAAGTTGTTAATTTATTTATTTAAAAAAAATAATGAGAAAAACGGACTTGAGTATGATATCCTGTACATTATTTCATGAGAAATGGCCATATAATAGTTTAGTGAAAACATGATATGTTGCTTAGGTTGTACTCTATTAATTTTGTAAAAATTTCCAAAAAGGTTTCTGGCATATTATATTGTATATTGTATACTTTTTAATTGTGAAATGTTTAAATTAATTTACTTTATTCGTGCTTGGTTCCCTCAAATATAAATATTTCATGATATTCTCATGAAATATTTATTATTTTAAACTAAACTACAAAATGAAATGTATTACTGCGGGGAAAGCATATCCATATGGCCATTTCACTACTGCTCAAATAGCTCATCAGTGGATTTTACCCAAATTTTATAGAAAAAGTCTTATATCAAAAGCAAAAGTAAATTAATTAAATTTTAAAAGATTCCGAATAATAAATTTTCATTTTGATGTAAAATATTTTTTTAAATATATTTTTTTCCAATTGTAAAAAAAGACGTGCATTTTCACTTTAAAAGTTATTGTTAAACTTATTAGGCGGAAAATATTTTGACTAGTTTGACTTTGTATTTTATTGCAACAAGTGCTTATGAACAAAACATGTTGCAAAAAAATGCTGGAATAAATGTTCTTATCCATACTTATACTTGAATTTTTATTAATTTTCTACAACATATTTTTTCGTTAAAAAAGCTCTCTTTTATTATTTCATAAATTATTAACCAAGTTTAATGTAATTAAATATCAAAGTAAACAAATATTATGTATTCATTACATTTAAAAATGTTAACATAATATATGTATATAAACATATTTTGTTGCTAGATGTTAAAAATATACAAAATAAATATTTTAGGTCCTTTCATTTCTAAGGCTTGTTGTCTAGATCCTTTACTTAGACCAGATTTACACGACACATTTTTTTAATTCTCTTACAACCACAAAAAGAAATCTCTTGCAACATGTTTCACTAAAAATTTCATAATGTAATTGCGGGCTTATTCCTTTCAAAAAAATTGAAAATTAGTGGTACCAACACCTAGATTAAGAAGGAAATTGTCGTTTTTAGTTTCTTTAAGTATGCAACATTGCTTGTTGCTGGTTGCAATTGCTTAAGAAATAATTGCATCTCAGTGATATAATGTAAGCTGAGCTCACATTATATCGCAGTTAAAAAAATATTTTAGATCAATATGAAAATTTTTTATTTAAATCTATATTGTCATGAAATATTTATATTTGTAGAAAACAATCACAATTAAGAACATTTTACAGTTAAAAAAATGCTGCAATAAATAGATCGTTCCTCATCACAAAATGAAGAGAGTATAACTTGAGCTTTATTATTTTTTTAGACATTTAGCACTAATTTTGCTTTTTTTAATAGATTTAATATGCCAAAAAAAATTGTATATCCTTTTCTTTTTAAACTTTAATTTCTTTTAATGGACAATCGTGTCGTTGCCCTTTGTGCTCATAAAAATGAAAACAAAACCATGTTTATAAATATTAGTTTAAAAACGAGCTCATCTTTCGATTTTACCGTCATAAAAAATAAATATCATCACAATCCATATCACAAATTGATGACATGTAATATGAGCCCTGATCTGATCTTTGTATGTGTGCAAATGTATAAACAGATGAAAGTTTCTTTAGCATCAAATGTATTTTTTTTTTGCCTTTTTTTCCTTTAATTTCAAATGATCATCACAATAATGACTTTTATGTCGAATGTTGTGCAGCACAAATGTCGCGTGCCAGATACTAAGTAGAAAAACCAACAAAAGCATTTTAGATATCTCATGTTACTTAAACAAAAAACAAAAAAAAACGAATATTCCAATTTGACTTAAAACTCATTCATACGCAAATAGACATCACGCTACCAAATGATATTTTTAAATTTTTTTCTGATATGAAAATTAATGTAATAGAATATATTGTATAATAATTTTTTAGGGTGTCATCTCTTGTAAATTATAATTAAAATAATTTATTATTAAGTGACCGCTGCCGCCGAAAAGCTGAACTTAACTTTTCAACATATGTGTGTGGTCGGGTGGTTGGATGGCCGAATGGTGTTAATTGCTTTATCGCGCATCTCCTGCGCCAAATAACTATAAGGATGTTTTGTTGCCACCGCAACTCTGCACTTAGAGGCTATTAACCATTTTCCATTGCATTGAGATATACATTTCATTGCTAATTAAAATATGTAGTGATAAAGTGATCCCCTCCAATTGTTTTAAAAATAATTTCTTTTTTATGTTTTTTATTTTCATTATTTCAGAAGTGAAAATGTTTTTGGAGAGTGTTTAGGTGATACAACAAATGCGTGCGTGAGTAAACGTTACTATGTGTATGTATGGTTTATCTATGCAAATTCTTTCGACCATTTAAATTTATTCATTATTGTTTGTCGTACTTAAACAACAATTGATAACATTCCAATTTAGTTAAACTGTGTTTTGTTTCGGTAAATTTTGTTTCGTGTGTATTTTCTTGATGCACGTACACACGTTAAGTATTTTAGCATACGGGTGTGATAATACAGCACGAGCTACAGCTGATAAATCATTTAAAAACTTATTTAATTTAACAGAGTTCCTTGTGTGTTTTAAAAGGTATAAATTTTACCCTTGTTGTAACTAAAATTGGTTTATTAAGATTTCTTTTCTTTGTAATAATAATTTATTACAATTGTTTTAGCAGAAAAGACTGAAAACGAAAAGATCCTTTTTTATTTGTACTTTTAAATGAAGAATTTTTAAAATAGTACTTTTTTAAATATTTTGTTTATAAAATATCGTAAAAAAATATTTCAAGCAAAATAATTTACATCCTTTAAACATTTAGTTTTTCGAATGAAAAAAAACGATAAAAAGTCTTTTAAAATTTTGCTTTAAAATATAAGTACCATTCAAAGCAATTCTCTTAAGAGATAAATTTGAAAACATAAACTGGTTTTAAGAATTCCTTTAAAAAAAATTTCGTAAAAGTACTTTTGAAAAGTACCTCTTAAAAAGTACCTTTTATAAAAAGTACGTTAAAAAGTACTAATTCAAAAATTTATTTTGGTTAAAAATCCCACATTTAAATAATTTAATAATAAAAAAGTATATTTAAAAATTTCGAAGAGAGAAAGTACTTTTTAGTAAGAAAGTACTTTTTAGAAAAAAAAGGACTTTTTAGAAAGAAAAGTACACAAAAAAATGTGCCTTGTAATTTAGGTAGCCTATAAATATATTGTGCCTTAGAAAGTGCATTTTTAAGTTCCTGTTTCAAAAATATATCTCCAAGAAAGTACCTATTAAAAAAACGCTGTAAGAATTTTTTTTCTATTTATAAATAAATGTGTGTTTAAATATTTAACTACTTATTTGTACTTTATAGGTGATTTAAAATTTTTGGTCACGGCTTACTGACGGTTTTGAATTTAAAACAACAAAATCTTTTTCAAATGGTCTAACGGAAAGGGTATCCCTATAAACTGTTTCTTTTTTCCAGATAAGAGAAGCGAGAAGCACAGCGGGTACTGCTAGTTCTTTATAAATAATTTAATTGAATTAAAGCCCAAACAAACCAGACTTTAAGGTGTAAGTTGTCAGATTCTATTGTTGAATATTAAAGAGTTTTTTTTTTTGTTTTGGTGGAAGTTTTATGTTCTTAATCCTATAAATTGTTAAACATAAAATGTTTAAACTGATGTTCCCAGAAATCGAAATCCAAGCCAATACAGTAAAATTAACAGCAACCAGAAAACAGACAGACATATGGACAAACATAACAAAAGATGCTCGTGCGTTTGATTTTTTTTTTATGAAAAAATGCATCAATTTGTATTGTCATTTGTAGAACTGATTCATTCTAAATACTAAATAAATAAATTGGAAAAATAAGATATTTCATAATGTATTTAAGTGTAAGTGTGTTTGTGTGCCAATGAAACTTGATATATTTACGAAATATTCATGAAACAGCCTTTAAAACAACAAAAGGCTGGAAAAGATACCCACACAAACAAACAAACAAACAACATATTTTGTTCCTTTTTAGATAAACGACCAAATTAAAAAAATAAAGAAAAATGTATTGGGACACAAAAAACTGTAGTGGCTTCGATTCAAATCGATTGTCTGTCTGTATTCAATTTGTGTGTTATGTATATACAAACATATACACAGACGTACATATGTATGTATGTATTTACCACTTACTCCTTTTGCTCTTGAAAATTTCATCTGGAGCTGGCATTGTTTTGTTGCGTTGTGCTGTGCTGTGTTGTGTAATATCGATTCGATTTGGCTCGCTTGCTGCTGCTTTCTAGACATTCTTACAATATAAAAGGATTTTCTGGAAAAACGTAATCAAAACCACCTTCGATGTTTATGATTTAAAACTAAAACGAATTGAAAGTACATTTGTATGATTATTTAAAAACTCATATAAAACAAAACGTCGATTAAAATGAGAAGATCATGACGATGATGACGAGTTTTTACAGAATTGAGTAAAGAAAAAAAACAAAGCAACAACAAACCCATAAATGCATTTTGTCAAGAAGCAGCTGTAACTGTCAAAGCAAAGTTGAACTAGAAAAACTCATGGTTAATTCTTTATTCATTCTACTCACAGACGTTTATATTTAATATATTTAGAGGAGCTACCTTGTGGTTAACGCCAAAGGGGCATACAACACAGCAATCGACATTCAAATAAAAAGAACAATACTCACAGTCTGACAGACAGGCAGACGGACGCTGGCGCATAAAAGTCAAAGGTTTGTGCTTGTTGTAAACACACATTTTCAATTGTTGTTCAATTTCAGTTTCAAATCAGTTTCAATTTCAATACGAAATCCTCTTAAAGAATCACATCAAATAGAAATAAAGAAAAAATTTATTTCATTGAATTTATTAAGTGTTAATAGACTTAGACGAGTCTCTTGGAATAATGGCAAAATAATTGAGTAACTCCATCAAACACTCAATACTTCAATGCATTTGACAATAAAGTACTTAAAAACTAAAGAAAACACAAACAAAAAAAAAACAGACAAAAGAACAATAGTTCACAATCAACATGGAAAATAGAAGCAAAAAGGAAAAAAAGGTGCACTCCCTCTTCATTAATTCAATAATAGCAGAAGGCTTAAATCCATCAATCTTGTCTACATGTGTCAAAAATCTGCAAAAATTCACCACAGAAGAAAAAAAGTATCAAATTAAAGAAAATTCCCACAAAACAAATCTTCCAACAGATTTTCTTTCTTTTTTTTAATACATTTATGGCATTTAAAAGCCAAATTTTCAAGAGGAGATAATAAACATTTGTTGTGGATTTATCATAACCCTTTTCTATTTTGTTTATTTCTTTCGTGGCCCTACAAATCCAGGTCGAGTAAAGAGTTTGTATTCGAAAAGCATGTGCAACATCATTTAACAGCATTTTTGTTGAAGGAAGGAAGGAGGAAAGACACACCTTTGTTGTGTGGCAGAGTGTTTGGTTGTGGTCTCAGGAACGAGCCACTATCTTATTGCCATTATTGTTGTTGTTGTTGTTGTTATATCTTGTATCCCAAAATGGGATTAATGTTTGCTTACATATGTTTTCGTATAAATAAATGTTTGGTTTGTTAACAAGTTAATTTAAATTATTTTTTGTTTCATTGTTAATAAAAACGACGACGACAATGATGACGTTGACATTACGACATTTTCCAGGCAGCATTAAAGGATGTGTGTGTGTGTTTTTGGAATTTTTGTAAGGATATTTTAATGTGTGGTTTATTGTTGGGTTGACATGACTTTACAGAAAAAACACAAACAAATTGAAATTATTAAAATGTACGCTTGCTTCTGAAGCCACCAGATTAAAAGGAGTTTTTTTTCTGACTCTTCTTATGGAAAAAAAAAGTAATTCACTTATAACCTTCAGTTTTGTGGAATGTTTAAATGACCAAAATCAAATAAATATTCTACTTTATTAACTAAACTAAGAAGTAAGTAGTTCAGATCAAAATAAAAAAAGGATGGTACAATAAGGATCAACTATATTAAGAAGGAGAAGTTAAAAAATAGCTTTTAAAAATATTTTCAAGTAACGATCTCGAAAATTACAAGCTAACAGAATTCTTTGTATCCACTTCCCTATAGTGTTGTCAGTTATGGCGATTACTCGCCAAACGTGGCGAGAAAATTTCCTCCTTGGCGAAATAAATTTTCAAATGTCAAGAGGCGAGAAAAAATCCTTCTTGCTAGTTAAAATACTTGACAAAATTTTTGGCTATTTTTTATGATTTTCTCTGCAATAACATCGCATTCAAAAAAATTAAAAATCCTTTATTTTATATTTTAATTTTATAAATGTATTTTAAGGTTGACTAAAAATTAATTTGTTTTGAGTCCTATATTATGTACGTACCTTTTAATCTGCCTTGCTATACAAATATATATTAATTTTAGAATTAAAAGTCAAATGGCAATGGCTCGTATTTACTAAACATGCGTTATTATTACAAGCCAGTCATCTCCTTTTAATCTAATAGCCACAACACATGTTTGTCATACACTGTTGTTATGCAGTTACACTTTCCTGCGCTAACCGCTACCGTTCTTATTTTTTTTTTTATTATAAAGGGCTTCTTGACAATTAACTGTTACTCTTATTTTAAATTGGACGTATCCACTATACTATCCGCCATGGCTTCACGCAATAATTGTCTTTTGCCTTTCGGGAGGTTTGTACTGCTGCTTCTTAATTTTTAATTGCATTTTAACAACTATTATTTTGCGTTGTACGCATGTCCGAAGGCGGGATCGAACTCACGATCTTCTGTTTTACAGCACGCACTTCTACCAACGCAACCATCGAGGTTGCTCAGCTTTTGTTAGCTAATTGTGGTATTATTCTATTCACATACCATTAGTGGAAGAAACTTTATTCACCACTCTCATACTGTTAACAACAACAGGGGTTGCCAGATCTTACTTTCGTAACAATATGTTAAGTAGACTTAACACAAATGAAATGTACCGCTGTAAGTATACAAAATACAATAAACATTGAGCAAAATGAGTATGAATATTTTAATTTAATAATTGATACATATGTGTTCTTACATCATTTTTATACCCTTCACCAAAAAAGGTGGAAAAAGTTTGTCATTCCATGTGTAATTTCTACAATATCCATTTCAAACCCCATAAAGTATATATATTCTGACATGCATAGCGAAGTCCATTGAGCGATGTCCCTCTGTCCGTCTCTGTTAGTGTTGAAATCAAGTTTGCCAAGGCACTGATCAGCTAAAAAAATAAATATGTCAACAGGGTCAAAAGAGGTGCTATTGGAAATCAGCAAGATCGGCCTATATCCTTCGACGTAGCAGGCAAAACACCACGCCTACCTCTAATTGTTCATGTCATTTGGAACAATAAAGTAAATTCAATCAAAAAAGTAAATATATGGGGCGATACAGAATTAAAAAGTAAGAAAAAATTGGTGCTCACCTATATTTTCCGAGTTAAGGGGCTCTGAAATTTAAAATTTTTTTCAAAATATTAATATGGGTACCATTTTAAAACTTTTGAGGAGATCTTTAAGGAAATACTAAAATTTTTTAAAAATGCTTTTAAGTGTCATATAAAACCAATGTACCTTTTACAAATGAATTCCTTTTTTTAATGAAAAATTTTTTTTTTGTTATAAGCAATGCAATTGTTATGCTTTGTGATTAAAGAAGTATATTAAATAAAAATGTTTTTATAACTAATATTACATATTTTTATATATTAGCAAGATTAGGCAATATTTAACAAGCCATTTGGCAAAAAAGCTCAAAAAAAAAACTTCCAGTATTTTCCAGACTTCTAAAGGACCCACTCTTTATAGCATCCAATTAGTCAGTAAGTAGGTAATAAGTCTGCGACACGAAATTAACTGCTTTAAGCTTGAATAATGACTGAAAAAATACACGAGAGCTGTATGCAAGTTTTACACAAAAGTGTTGCTGTTGTGGCCGAAAGTGA
This sequence comes from Gymnosoma rotundatum, assembly GCA_916610165.2. NCBI lineage: Eukaryota > Metazoa > Arthropoda > Insecta > Diptera > Tachinidae > Gymnosoma > Gymnosoma rotundatum. Next base: position 2,037,396 of record OU744337.1, read on the forward strand.
GCAACGCAATCGAAGAAAGTCGACTCGCTATCAATCTCGGCTTAATTTCAAATTATTAGGAGTATTGAGACAGCAACTGAAGATAAACGACCATCGGCTTCGCTAAGTTTTCTAAGGCCCAAGTCCTTAAATAAGCTTACATAAGTATATGACTAAAATAACTTCTCGGACGACACGTCTTTTAATTTTGGCTGCCGCATATAGTGATCGGAATAAAGGCGTTTCAATGTCGAGAAACTAATGCCCATTTTCGAAAATTCATAGTTCCAGTTCTTATGCCCTGGAATCTAAAATATGAACGTCACTTTATACTACACAGCTCATCAAACAATCGACCTTTTTTGCTCGGTAATTGAAGTATCAAACGTCTAGCTGATGTCAATTAGCCGCCTTTAAAAAATGTTTAAAAAAAATATTAAAAATTTCTAAATGACTCGCACTTTTAATGATAATCTTATTTATTTAGTCCATAAACAACGTTGGCATATGAAAATTACAAACAAACAAAAAACACATTCATGATGAAAGCAAAACAATTTAAGAGTTGACTCTACAATTCAATTTAATTTTACAACTGAATTAAAGACAATTTTTGTTTGGAACTGAGGACACATATAACAGTTACAAAGACGAAGCTATGGATACTTCTATAAACGAAGCATTATTTTTCTTAATAAAACAGAAACGAATTGTAGAAATGATTGAATCAGAGAGAAAGAGAGATGCCTTCCGCATGTCACAAGTGTATCAAGATTGAAGTTCATTGCGTTAGGCCAGACTGTATGGAGTCATTTCTTATAAAAAAAAACCTCATCTTCAAACCTCATCTTCAAACATCTCTTTTTTACTTTTATTACTGTTTAAAAGAATATTTCGTATTCGTATTTTTATTTGTTTTTGCGTTTGATTGCAAGTATGTTTGTCTTGCTTATATCTTGCCATATGCAACAAATTGAATTTATTTGATTTCAGTTCGAAAATATATTTATATTGAAGCTTCTTCAAATGGTTGTTTACTTTTTTGGGATTTTTAATATTTTTGATTAGAAAAAAAAGCAACAAAGAAAATATATGCTACGGCAAAACAATCACTTGCGCTGAAGTGATTTCAATCAGCCAATATTGCAACAAAATCAGCGTGAAATTTTAAGTTTCTAGCACGACTCTCAAATAAATTTTGTAGGAAAAATGCCAAACATGTTACAACAAAATAGTTAGTCAAACAAAAAGATAAAAAACCAAACAACCAGTCAAGCAACCGAGCAAAAAATGACCAGACTACTTTGGCCTGGCCTGGCTGTCACTATCAGATTCTAGAGTTTTTAGGCTGGAAAACAACTCTATTTAAACACTTCATATTATTGCGTTTGTCCAACCCATGATGACCCAATAGTTGCATATGTCAATTTGCTTTATTCACATACATACAACACACACACACACAGTTATACACAAAACTTATGCTTACACTTAAATGTTCTTGCAACAAACAACTCAATGGGCAATTTTTATTTCTATTCACAACCATTTGATAGACAGACGACGATGGTTTCTTAAGAAATCAATGAAATGAAAATTCATTGGAAAATTGAACATGTTTATTTGTTTATTTGATGCTGTTGTTGTCGTTGTTGATATAACAATGTTCTCATTTTATAGCTAAATTTCTAAAACCAAAAAAAAATTGTTATGCAAAATTTTTCTATTTCTATCATCATAACACATCTTTGCTGAAATGTTTGCCATAAACGAAATTCATTAGATGTTCGCCATGAATTAACTCTTCAATATTGTGGTCCATCTTCATGGTTGTGTCCTACAGCAACATCTGTTGGTGTTACTCATTTCAATTGCTACAACAATTCAATGTGTTGTAATGCAATTCAAACATACAATTATACTCGTAGCAAACGCTTATCGCACGAGCTACACAAATTGCTTCACTCGTCTGTGGCATGTGACAAAAAACAATTAAATTTAAGTGGAAACGATAAAAATACAAATTTACAGAAAAACAAATTTTAAAATAAAACTAAACCGCATATTAAAGGACATAAATAAAAATTTAATTATTTGCATAAATTAACAAACTACAACCCTGCTTCTTTGAAAGCATCTCACGCAACCACCCACCCTACCGGTCAAACATTAATAAATACAAAACTATCAGCATAAGGACTACATTATTATTTTTTTTTTTAAATTATTTGTTTAGATGGATGAGTCACTTTGTTAATTTATTCAATTTTATTTTAAATTCCAAGTCAGCGAGCTAATTGGAATAGCATCAGTTGTACGTTTGTTAGCAGTAGTGGATTTCACCTTCTCTTGTCTGTCACTACAGATGATACATGAAGTCATGAAGCGTGACATTTAAGTCCGATAAGAATACACACACAATTGGTATTTGAGTACAAAACTTTGCTGCCACAGTAGCGTTAATAGTTTTTAAATTTTTTTGCGTTTTAATAATTTCAAAACAACATCTGTGGCCAATTGGTTCAAAATTACACTTAACAAAAAAAATTATTAAGTAAGAGTACTATATTCGGCTATGCTGAAAATTTGATACTGCATATACAAAATTATACACACAGATGTAATCGGCTTTCAATGGGTTAAGAATTTTTTAAAAATTTTAGTAAATCCTTAGAGACCTCTTCAAAAGCTTTAATATAATACCCATATTGATATTTTAAAAAATTAAAAATTTTAGTGACCCGTAACTCGGAAAATATGGGCAAGCACCAATTTTTCACTTGATGTTCTTTTTCTTATTTTTTTTTAATTCTCTATCGCCTCATATATTTATTTTTTTGATTGGAGTTACTTTATTGTTCCAAATAATATGGAAAAACTAAAGGTAGGCGTGGTGTTTTTCTCGCTGCCCCTCGAAGGACATGGACATGTTTAAAATACAAACGGAATGACAAACTTAGTTATAGTCTTTTTCAATTTTTGTTCCGACAAAAACTTGAATTCATAAAAAGAAAAATAAATATGTCAATCAATCAGATATGGTGTCGAAAGAGATGCTATTGAAAATCAGCAAGATCGGTTCATGTCCCTCGAGGCAGCGAGCAAAACACCACGCCTACCTCTAATTTTTTATGTCATTTGGAACAACGAACTAACTCCAATAAAAAAAAAAACAAATATATGCGGCGATAGTGCAATAAAAAATTAGAAAAAAACATCCAATGAAAAAATTGGCGCTTGGCCATATTTTCCGAGTTACGGGGCACTAAAATTTTCAAATTTTTTAAATATCAATATGGGTATCATTTTAATGGTTTTGAAGAGATCTTTTAACAGATACCAAAAATTTTTAAAAAATGTTTAACCCCTTAAAAGCCGATGACATTTTTATGTTACAAATTTTATTATTTTTTAATTCTTTGTCACCCCAATATTTTCTTTCTTGGTTGGAGTAACTTCTCTAAACTAGATTTACATAGATCGTGAAAGGTGTATAAAATTCGGCATAGCCGAATATAGCACCTTTACTTGTTAAATATGTAATCAAAAACAAAAATCTATAAATCGATCATAATGCTTGGAATTTATAAATATAACTAACAACAAGTTTTTCAGTGTATTCTTTTATAACACTATTTAAAGCATATTTTCGTTATTATGCACCCATCACCCAACAGTTGGACATACAAATGAAGACTATAAAATAACTTCAACCAACCGAATTGATGTTTGTTGCTTTTACCAATTGGTTTCTCCTGCTAATGACAAGGCATATTCCAATTGTAGTTTTTTTTTTCTTTTTTAATTTATTCATTGTTGGCAATAAACAAATTCTAAAATAAATAAAACAACTTGACCTTAAACTGTAAAACAATTTTCTACCACTCAAACAATCGATGTTATCTGGTAGTTAGTTTTTATTTTTGTATTTGTATTCTAATTGATGACATTTTAATGTCAGGACACAATGGGTGATATTTTAACACAAATTTATAAAAAAAAAAACAAAACTTAAAAATTTAATTTATTTTGTAAATAAAGATTTTCAATAAAAAAAAAATCTCATTCATAGTCATTATTGCCATTGACACCATCTTTGCTTTGACGTCTCCAGTTCAGAGGGAACAAACGCTTCCACAATTCATAACGCTCGGTATTAAGACCACCGCGCATTATCAGTTCATCGCCAATATCCAAGTAATGCTGTTTTTTATAGCTAAAAGGTCGCCAGCGCATATTTCGTAACTGCTCGTCACTGGGTTTATTCGGATCTCTAAAATGTATAAATACATAAAAAATAAAATAAGAAAAATTCTCTCTTATCGTAATTTATATACCCCTTGTAGGCAAATGAACTAAACATTCGTGTTAACGTATTCACCATAGTGAATTCATCATCATCTTCACTAAACATGCGACTAACGGAGGGCACCACAAATAAATACATTAAGTCGTCATGATGTACTACACCTGAAAGCAGTGAGATCAGTTAGGAGAATTAGAAAAAGAATTTACCGTTATTCCTTACAAAAAACACAGTGGAAGAATTTAAGAAATATCACACCAAAAATTTAAAAAAAAAATTTTGCAAAAATTTCTATTTTTTAAAAAGAAATAAAATGTCCCCACAGTGTTTTGCAAAGTAATTTCGTTTTATTATTATTTTACCATAAGGACCATTTTCCGGATAAATGATGTGACTCCTTTGACCCTGATAGGAAAACCGATAGTAATAGACTCGTGTAGAACGCGCTGCTAAATGCACAAAACGATGTACAGAAAAACCGGTCAAAGCATCGGAATATAATTGAGAAAGATTTCTCAGAGAATGCTGCAAACTTAAAGGTTGGTCACCGAAATAATAATTCCACAATTCGCTACTAATATTTGCAGCCTTGGGACTACTGCTATTGTAGAGGAAACATATGGGAGCTACTTGCTCGAAATGATACTCAAAAGAGCGCAAAAGCATCTCATTTTCCAAAATATCTGCAACAAAGAACTCATTAAGGGTAAAAGCTTTAAAAAGCTTTGTTTTACTTACTAATGGCCGGTCCAACAAATTCATCTTTCGTCATGCCCGTTATTATGGGAATTTTCATAAATTCCCCATTTTGATAGGATTTTACCGGATCCTCGATAAGAAAACGTTCTTGGCCAAAATCTCTTTCCACAACCGGTTTCCATAATATAAGAGGATTCTGTCGACCAAACTCAAACATGTGCATCAAACTGTTGGCATATTGCAAATAGTGTTTCTATACAAGAGTTTAAGAAATCAACAATATTATAAACCTCCCTCCCTTCCTCCCATTTAGCAAACAACACAACTTACACTTTGTAAACAGCTCATCATTTGGGCAACAGTAGCCACAGGACACTTTAATAATTCAGCCTGACGTTCAGCTAAATCCAATTGTTCTTCTGGCAATTCCCACTGGCCCGTAGCAGAGCCACTCATTATTATTGCCTTGTGGAATAGATTACGTGACATCGGTGAAACCATGTGCAAAGTTATACTAATGGCTCCAGCTCCATAACCCAACAATGTGATTGATGTGGAGTCTCCACCAAAACGTGTTATATGCAATTTTAGCCAACGCATTAATAAGACCTGATCTTTGAGACCTAAGTTACCAGGAGCCTCTCGTGTGCCAGTGCTGAGAAAGCCCAAGCTGCCCAAACGATAGTTAAACGTAACCAACACAATGTTGCGATCCATTAAGTACTGAGGCCCAGCAAAATTTTTACTTTGTCCAGACAAAGAATAAAATCCTCCCGGATGTATGAAAACTATAACCGGCTTCTTGACATTTGGATTATTTTCCGAAGGCAATTCTTTTGTGTAAATATTTAAACGCAGACAATCCTCTGAAACATCTGCACTTTTAAGACCCGGTTGCGGGCACATGGGTCCATCTATGGTGGCATCAAATATATCAGGCCATTGCTCAACCGGCTGTGCTGGTTTAAAACGCAGCTCTCCTACAGGTGCTTTGGCATAGCGTATGCCCCGAAAGGCATAAAAATTACGTCCCGCCTGAGTGGTCAACAAGGTGCCACGTATTTTTCCTAAAGCTGTTGTCAACACCAAATCCGAAAGTTCTTTGTCGCTGCCTTTTAACAAGTCTTCATTGTCTTTACTTGTTTCGCCACTTTCTGCAAGACTCTTTGCCACGAATAAAATTAAACACCACAAGATATTAATACGCACAAGTTTCAACATTGTCCACGAGTGTCTAGTTTCAACTGATTGCATTTTAGTTGGGAGAAAATCTTTTATACCTGTTATTTGATTTAAAGCAAAGATTTAGCATGAAAAAAATAAACTTTTTAAATAAATGATTCCACAACACAATTAAAGGTTTTTCTATTTGTTTTATTACTAAATAAACCTTTTTGAATTATTTAAAATCTCTGGACAAAGAATGTTTTGCATTTTTGCTGTAAAGAAATCAGAACTGCCGCAAGAGGAATGTGGCAAAACAAGTTTTTATAAAATTTCTTTTTGTGCTATTTACCATCAGCTGTCTTTGAAAAAAGAAAACAAGTCAAGTTGATTGCATTACAATTGTAAGAATCTTTGCATTAGAAAGTTGCAACAAAAAAAAAAAAACAAAAAACAAATAAATAAAAAGTTGGACAACAGTTATTCTATATATTTCAAACAGTGTTGCCAGGAAAAGACTGCAAAAAATTACATTTTTCATTAAAAGTTACATTTTGAAAATTTTTATAAATAAATAGTAATTCAAAGTTATTGAATATAAAATATAGTAAAAAGTTTTATTCAATATTTCAGGAAAATTAACAAAGCAAGAAAAACCAAAAAAGTTGAAAAATAACTTTCAGGCCGAAGATTCTCATGAGTATTCAAATCCAGACTCACTACTGATATCCCGTTATTGAAAAGTGCTTGCTCTCACCATTCAATAACATTAGTTGAAGTAAGATTTTTTAATAAATCCGTCTAAGCAGTTACTTTGAAATATTAAGCTTCGATAAAATTTACTAGTTTATTAATTTTAAAAATACCGTTATAAAAGAACATTATTAAATTTGAGTCTTATTTCCTTAAAACTTCAACATAAAATTACTGACAATTTTTCGTAATATAATCCGGTATTTAATCAATGAAATTAGAAAGTTGCTAATAATTTTCTCAAGTTTAAACAGAGTACTTTAAAAATTGGGAAAAATTGTTGACAGAAACATATTGCTGTTTGTAAACATGAAGCAAGCAACATTTCGTGATTTCTCACTAATTATACAGAGTACAACTTCAGCAACGTTATATTTTGTTTATTTGAAAGAAATTTTTTATGTGGGCTTTTAAAAGCATTTGCAAGTGTACAATCTCTGTTATTAAAATTAAATTGTTATGTTAAGAATAACAGCTATCAGAGAGGTTCTTACCTCAAATAATTAAACAAGTACTTTTTCAGTAATATTACTGAAGTTACGGAAATTTGACCAAACATAACAAAATTATAGATGTTACGTTGTTGCCAAACGGCAACACTGATTTCAAGTTTCTTATAAAGAAGATTTACAATTTTTTACGTGACTACGAGTAGTACTAAAAAGTTAATGATTCAAATAAAATATTGCAGAGTATTAAAATACCCAGAGATTTGTTTTTATTTCTTAAGAACCCTCTGAACTGGAAAAGGTTATTTTATTGATATGCATTTTACAAAACACAACAATTCCTAAATTACAAGTTGCTGATGCAAATATAAATCTCTCTCTCTCTCTCTCTTTACAATATGTAATTTTGTCGTGTTTTAATTATTAAAAAAAAGAATTAATCAAAATAACAAATTAATTAATTTGGGAACATTCTTATTCTAGTTTAAGAGAATAAAATTTTTTCACTATAAAAATTCTACTTATTGATAAATTATTTTTACATTTTTCTCTTTTTAGACAAACATACGGATTTTTTTGATTGTAAATAAAACTATATTCTTACTTTGTGGGTCTACCTGGCTATACTTCTTGATCCTACGGTCTTGTGAATTTAATGGTCTCGTATTCACTAAACATGCGTTATTACAAACGCAGCTATTCACGCTGTGTTACTTCGGTGAGACATGAACTATTCGATCCCTTGTTTAGTAACCTTAACCATCCACAGGCTACTCCACTTCGCATTTCATCCAAGCCAGTCATCGCCTTTTCTACTAGCCACAACTCACATCTGCCGTACACTGACTGTTGTTATGCTGTTACTTTACTGCGCTAATAGCTAGAGCTCTTCCTCTTATTATAAAGGGCGTGCTGAGAATTACGTGTTGCTCTTATATTGAATCAGACGTCTCCGCTAAATTATCTGCCATGGCTTCACACAATAATTGTCTTTTGCTTCTCAGGAGGTCTGCACTGCTGCTTTTCAATTTTTAATTGCATTATAATAATTATTATTTTCCGTTTTACGTATGTCCCAAGGTGAGCTCGAACTCACGATCTTCTGTTTTACAGCAAGCACCTCTACGCAACGCAGCCATTGAAGTTGCTCAGGACTTGTTAGCTAAGGTGAATAAATTTTTCAGATAAAGCTAGTAACTTTTCACAAAAAAAAAGTAAATAATAAATATATGGGGCGATAGAGAATAAAAAAATAAGAAAAAACAACACGTGAAATAGTTTGGCGCTCACCAATATTTTCCGAGTTACGGGGCTCCGAAATTTTCAAATTTTTTAAAATATTAATATGGGTATCATTTTAAAGCTTTTAAAGAGATCTTTAAGGAAATAGCAAAGTTTTTTAAAAATGCTTAACCCATTAAGAGCCGATGGCATTTTATATATGCAGTACCAAATTTTTTTTTTTTTTAATTCTCTGTCACCCCAGTATTTGCAAATTTGAATTTCCTGGCAAAATTTTATTAAATACTCTTAATGGAGTGAAGACTATGCATTATCTCTTGCCACTATCACTCATGGCACTTAAGACTTTTTAAAAATAATTTTATGCTTTTGGAGCATATCGAAAAGTTTTGCACTATTTTTGTATCTCATAAATAATCAATAAAATAAGTAATCAAAACAAACTTATACTATTACCAAATTGTTTTACTACAAGTTTTGCTTAGAATTTATAAGAAAAATTGTTTTTAAATGAATTGAAATTATTTTGGCTTAAGTTCATTTATTTTAATTTCTAAAATTCTTTTTAGAAAGAAAATTTATTCTACAAATGTATTCGGACGTTTTCCAAAGAAAACAAGAAAAATTAGACGCTAGCAGAATGTAATGCTGCATTATCTGGACCGTCCTTCATCAGTATTCTTTGCATCTATCTACCTTAGGTTGTGTACACTGTAAACATCATCTATTTAACCAACAAACTTTGTAAATAAGAATACGAGTAGTATTCATATCATTATTAATTTGGTTAGACAAAATTTACGCACAAAACAAACTATTTCTTAACTGTTCTCTCTGTATTTCCTCTTAAAAAGATTTTTAAAAATTAAAATAAATGAACTAAAGCACAAATTGTTTCAATTCGTTTATAATATTCACAGATCAAACCCTAATTTAAAAAAAAAATAAATTAAAAATGTTTTTTTTAACAGAGGAAACTCAAAAAGTTTAAACTAGTGCTCGTACTTGATACTATGTACTATAAACTATCTTTTTTCACTCTATATATTATTTCTTAAAAAGGCAATCGTTTTTATAATAAAAGAAGTTTTTTTAACTTTGCTGTTTTGTCGATTCGAAATAAAATATTATAAAAATTGAAAATAAATTTTTTCCCAGGATCAACAGTTCCTGCTCGTAAATTAAAAACTTCAACTCAATATTTATTTGAGAAGGAAAGAATGTTCGTGGCTGTTGATTATTAAGATTTCTTACAAAATAACACATCCCAAACACACCCCACCCAACTTAAAGTGTTAAAATTGCTTCCTAAAAGTCCTAGTTAAAAAGTAAAGAAGATCACTTTTAGAAAAGCAGCTCCAGTTTTCCCACGTATATCAACTTCTTCAAAAAAGGATAACCGTAACAAAAGTTGCGTGTCTATGGCTAATAAGCCCAAGTGTTAAAACTGATAAAAACCAAATTAAAGAACTAAAAACTAAATGCCCTTAAATACGTACTAATGACTCGTAAAATAAAAAAATACAAAAGAAACAAAAGTCAGCCACATTCACACCACAGAAAACCCTAAATGTTTAGACAAAGAAGACAACACGACAATACCTTAAGATAGCGAACGAACGAACATATTAAACGGGCTGTTAAACAATTTGGTTGCGTTGAATTCAAACACTTACCCCTAAAAACAAAATGTTAAATAAAGAACTTGAGCCAAGTGGTGTTAAATATTTTTTCTGGAGCCATTAATTGACCAAAGCCGTTTTATTTAATAATCGCTGGGAATATAAAAAAACAAAGCATTTTTTGTCCAAAAAAGAGATAATTAAAGTAATTTGTTGGAATATTGGTTACTTCATGTTTACACACCCTTAACATGTTTAAAGTTTATTAGCGGTTTTTTATGTTTTAAAAGATCCAGTTTTCAATTCAATTGCACATATTATTAACATCAATTTTTGTTTTGTTTTGTGAAGCAATTTTTTCTGTTGAATTCTATTAAACATTTTCCAAGTATTTATATTTTCATTTAAATTATGGCCACACACACTTTTGACATGGCCAAAACTCACCTTGACATTTTTTTTTTTATTTGGAAAGTAATATGTCAACACCGGCAATTAAATCCAGAGTGTTTTTCAAATTTTTAAAATAATAATCTAGTATTTTCAGACACAGACTGTCTACAATGACACCTTAGGGAACCTCAGCTGCAGTCTCACTGATCGAGCTGTGTATTTGTTTGCAAACATTAGTCCATTTGTAATAAAATCATTTAAATGTTAATGTCTGTCTTAACCTCAGACATGCTACAAAAAAAAAACTTTATTTATGCCACAATTGCAATTGCAAAACATAAAATCCCTTCACAAAAACCAGAAGAAGAAAAAAATCGAAAATTAAAAACTGAAGTGCCAACTACACACGATATAATTCACACTTCATCTCCTGTGTTTTTGTACCTATAAAAGGTACACTGATATCCAGACACAATCCTGTGGCGAAAAAATAAAAGAAGCAGACACCAACAATAACAACAATAAAAGTAAAATCAAGAAATGTGTTAAGAACTTTTAACTTAAACTCGTGCTTGGCTGGTTAAGTGTTTGAGACGTACGCCACCTGCCGTTGCAGGCTCTTTTAAACTCGTGCCAGTAAACAGACCTCTTCGTAGAAAAAATATTTTGTACTCTTCTACCGCAAAACATTTAATAAAATATTGCTTGGATAACTTAATAGTCTAAAGAAAATAAAATCATCATCACTTGAATTTTATAGATTTTTGCAGTATTTACTCTAGTAGAATATTAAATTAAACTTAAGCAGACTTCAGACTTCAGAATTACAGTAAGAGAAAAAGTAACAACTAAATTGTAAATTAAGCAGTCCTTACGATTACTTTAAAGAGAAAAGAGCCATTTGCAGTGAGATATACATATATTTTCAACGGTAAATAATAATAAAAACTTCAATTATTTTTAAAGGTACAGCTGCAAAAAGCCATTCCATCAAAAAGTACTTTATTTCAAAGATACGAGGGCTGCTATATATATATCTGGCCTGGCAACAATGAGTGCTGCCGAGTGCAATCTGACATTTCCATTGGAAAGTTTGTCATTTTTAAGCATTATCGTACTCAAAACGTTTACAGTGACTTGAAAAAATTAATATAGAAAAAAATGGAATTAACTCATGAACATTTTCGTGCCATCATTTTTCACAACTTTCCACGTGGATTATCACGACAGGAGTGCATTGATGAACTTAAATCTTTGTATGGCGATGAAGCACCATCCTATAGCACTGTGAAAAATTGGTAAAATGAATTTTATCGTGGCCGAAGCTCGCTCAAAGACGAATTCCGTGAAGGTCTTCCAAAAACGGCTGTTGTGTCAGAGAACATTGATGCCGTGCGTGAACTCATAATGCAAGATCGACATGCGACATACCGAGAGATAGAGACATCCTTGGACATTTCTTCCACCAGCATACATTCGATACTGCATGAACACCTGGCCGTAAAAAAGGTTTGTTCTCGTTGGATCCCGCACAATTTGAAAGTCGCTCAAAAAAGGCTCGTGTCGATTGGTGCAAAGAAATGTTGCAAAAATACGATTGCGGTGCTTCAAAAGACGTTTATAAGATCGTCACAGGCGACGAATCATGGATCTATGCGTATGAGCCCGAAACGAAACAACAATCGACCATGTGGGTCTTCAAAGACGAGCAAAATCCAACGAAAGTTGTTCGTGGAAGAAGCACTTCGAAGCAAATGGTCGCCTGTTTCTTCGGCAAAACTGGTCAGGTGGCGACTGTTCCGCTTGAGCAACGTAGGACGGTAACTTCTGAGTGGTACACTACAATTTGTTTGCCTGAAGTCATCGGAGAAATTCGAAAAACCAACAAGAGAAGACGAATCATTGTTCACCATGACAATGCGAGCTCTCACACATCGGCTCAAACCAGAGCGTTTTTGATCGGCCAAAACGTCAAATTAATGGTTCATCCGCCGTACAGCCCTGACTTGGCACCTAAGGACTTCTTCTTGTTTCCGCACATCAAGAAAAAAATGCGTGGTCAACGATTTTCGTCGCCAGAAGAAGCTGTTGAAGTGTTCAAAAACCATGTTTTAGAGGTGTCTCAATCGGAGTGAAAAAAGTGCTTCGACAACCGGTTTGAGCGCATGCAAAAGTGTATAAATCATGCTGGAGAATACTTTGAAAAACAATAAAACCATTATTGATTATAAATATTCGCATTTTCACTATTAGGTCAGAAATATATACAGCAGCCCTCGTACATGTTTTTAAATTAGTTTGTAATTTATTTTTGTTTTAAAGTAATTATTAAAAAGACACCTTATCAAAAAAGTACCTTTTAAAAATTTATTAGTTATATAAAGATGCATACGTACTTTTTAAAAAAATTTTGAAAAAGTACCTTTTAAAAAGAAACATTTTAGATACGTTCCCTTAACAATTTTAATTTCATTTATGTTAAAAAATACTACTCTAAAAAGCCATTCCCAAAAAAGTACTTTTAAAAATAGTACTTTAATTCTAACGATATATTTTTCAAGATACTTTTCTTAAAAACACTTTTTTAACATAAATTTAGTATTTTTTTACCTAAAATTTTTTTACCCTAAAGAGTACTTTTTGCAAGGTTTTTCTGTCTAGTGGTATTCTGAAAGATTTTTAAAAGGTAAATTTTAGTAGAATGTTTTTTCTTCAAATACCACTCATCTATCCCGTAAAATCGCCTTTCTAGAAATTCCTGTTGGTGGGGGTAAAAAAGTTCAAAAAGTACCATTTTTAAAGGTCAAGATCTTCCTTCGGGTACTTTGTTTGCTAGGTATTTGTCCAATGATACTGCTTACTAACACAAGCAATACTTAAAAGGTTTAGTTCAAAAGGTACATTTTTAAAAAGGTACTAAGGCAAGAGTTAATTCTTTGAAAAACAGATTATGTTAAAACAGATTATTTTAAAACAGATTATATTATGTTAATATTCAAAGGATATTTTAAAACAAATTTTGTGCAATCAATTTTTTCTTGTTAAAGAAATACTTTTAAAAAAAGGTACTTTTTTAAAATAAAAGTCCTTTTTGGAAAGGTACTTTATTTGACAAGTAGTTATTTAAATATGTACTTTTCTTGCAGTTTAATTTTTAAGGTCCATTTTTAAAAAGAGACTTTTCGAAAAGGTACTTTTTTATCCGACCAATTTCAAATGAACGCCTTTTAAAAAGAAAACTTTTATTTCTTATTTTTAAAGTGTAAGTTAAAATTTAAAAATACAAAAAAAAACTTTTTACTCACCTTTAAAGCAGACCATAAAAATTTCAATCTTAATGAATTTATTTATTAAGCAAAACAAAGGCACGTACTTGCCATTTAAACATCTGCCTTAATTGCTCATAAATAGCCACGAGTGTATATATTTGTAATGTAAATAAAGGAGTTTTGTCTTATTAATATTACTTACTTGGTTCTACATAAAAGCAGGACATTAAATATTAAGTGACAACTGAAGTCTTAAATTTGCTTATGAAAATGTGTTTCAAAATGTTTTTACTCTTTTAACAATTTAACAATCGATCATGATGGTGACACAGAGAAATATACAATAGATGGCATGTGATCAAATAGTGTTGAGAAAATTGGCATAGAAAAGGTACTTTTAATAGTAAATAATAAGGCGAGTGTTAAAATGACAATTACAATTTGTGACAATCCATCATTTAGCAAGATGGCTGTCAGTTCTTGTATTGTGGGAGATTTTTATTTTTTGTTTTAGTAAAATTTTAAATATATTTTTTTGTTGAGATTTATTTATGTAAAATTTTATTTATTTAAATCTTTAAAAATTAAACTTATAAATGTTTTATAAAACATGCGTTCACACACACAAATATTGAATACTTTAGTGTCTAGATAATTTAATTTATGAGAAAATCCGGGATTAACACCTTATAGCTATTAATTGTTGTAACACTTTTAACAATAATAATTTTATTTTGTACTTTTTTGCAAAAAATTTATTTTCTTTCAAACTTCATTAATTATTAAACATTTATATGCAAACGACGTTAAAATTACTCAATCACTTAATATTAATGGATTAAACAGAAATCCACAAACCAATCCAGTAACTATAAAATATAACAAAAAAAAGTACTTTTTAAAATCAATACATTCATTAGATTGTGTTTATTGCACATTGATCCTCAGTATAAAGAAAAAAAAAATAACACAATGAATACGCTTTCGATTTTTAATATTTCTAATTTACAAAAAAAAAACAATATCTAACTGACATCACGCATCATGTTGTAAATAGTTGCAAATTTTCATAAAATATTTTTTTTTTCAAATAACATTATTGTATCTATTTTTGTATCAAATCAAAATCAATTTTTTGGGCTCATCGAAAAACTGTCAAAATGTTTAATTTATTAGCAAAATCATTAGATGATGTTCATACAAACAAAAACTAATGCTTCTTACCCCACTATTTATCGTTGACTGACAAATGTAGTTGTAGTTATTGCGTTTATTAATGATCACAGAAAAAAAAAATAACCTAAAATTAGCATTCTATTATTAAACTCGAAATGGATGCTTTTACAACACAAAACAATGTATTAACGAACCCAATACAAATTACAGGGAAAATCACGCTCATACTTATACATAAACACAAACACACACGCACGCGTACAAAAGTACCGCAATTAAGTATCTAAAGTTGTGCAATATAAACAAACGACTATTGTCAATAAAAAGGTAAAAAAAATCATACGAGGAAACAGTTTTATAACGCACGCTTGATTGCTACCGTCAACAAAAGGCGTTTACATCGCTGCTGCCTCAAAATAAAAAGGACAACAAACAAAAGGACATTATTGCAGCTTTTGTTTAATGGTCGTACGTCCAGCATCATCAGCAACATTGTATTTTGGCGAAAAACTTTATAAATAAAACAAATATCAACCTAAAAACCATAATAAAAAAATCATTTAAAAATACCAAAATTTACTGCATTGCGAATTGATTTTTAGCAAATAACATATTTGAGTGTTTTAAGAACTCAACGAGACAATAGACTGACAAACAAACGACCAACAAGGTCGTTAAGGGCCAAATAACATGAGTAATTTATGAGAGTTATTTGGGACATGTAACAAAACAACAAAATAATAGCATTTCTGGATTCAAGGTGTCTATTAGAAATTAATATTTAAACTAACGATTAACTAGAGTCAGCGTATCTTATGCAAAAATCATTTAAATCGTATAATGCACCCGCTGAAAATCATTTGTTAATATAAAACTAATTTAAATGAGGGCGTTACTTCTTACAAAAGAAAACAAAGTTCTGAAACCTTTAACTGGCGATTTTTGGAAGTAAATTTTTTGCTTTCAGTTTTCTAATAAAGAGATATCGAGATCCTTACGTAAAATCTTCCATGTAACACACTCCCAATTGTTGGCAAATACGACAAATTGACATGTCGCGATCTTCATCGAAACTGGCCGACTGGTAGATTAGTGTCTAATAAATAAAACTGCCCACAACCAGTGTTGTCATCTATGGCGGTTTCTCGCCAAACAACGCGATAAAAAATCCTTTTTGGCGATAAGAACTTTAAAATGATGAGAATCGAGTTTTTTAGCGGTATTTAAAATACTTGGCGAAATTTGTGGCTGTTTTTTATGATTTTCTCTACGATAAGATAAAAAAAGATATAAAACCTGGTAGTATTATTTTATATTTTTAAGGTTGGGAAAAAAATGTTTGAACATTATCGCTTTGACTCCTTTATTTGTACGAACCTTTTTTTTTTGCCTTGTACTAACAAATACATACTAATTTTTTAATTAAATGTCAAACTCTTAAGCCGCTTAAAGAAAAAGGCAGTGGGAATAAAAATCAAAATGGTTAAAATTAAATGAAAAATGACATTGACAACAAAAAAGTTATAATAAAGAAAATAGCGATGAATTAATAAAAAATTAAAAGAGAAAATATATTAAAAAAAAATTGTTTTGAATATACACAGCATTGATTTTGGCACAATATTTCAAGCTGAATTTAACAAGACTGTTTTAAAGGTAACTGACTTTGCAAGAAAGTTCTTTTCTATATTTAACTTTCTGCAGTTCAAGAAGTTATTAAAAGATATGGAGACCTTAATTACGCACTTGTTATTAATTAAACACATACATATGTATTTTTTTATATTGGCGGTATTCGGCAACCCATTTGGCGAGAAAGCTCGAATAAAAAGTGGCAACACTGGTCACAATAGCTTGAATAGAATGTTTGGTTTGCGATTAGACGACTATAAAATGTTCGTAATTTACAAAACACAGGAAGAATTTTTTAATAAAATTCACTGATTTGCAAGCGTTGTTCGTTTGTTAGTCTATAGAGCTGCAAAACAATCGAGAGTACTATCGATATATCGACAGTTTAATTTTTGGCCGGCTATCGATAGTTTTTTTCCAAAAGCAATAGTTGCTAGAATTAGCACTTAAAAAATTTTCGATAGTAACGATAGTATATCGATCTTGTAGCATGTTTACACGGCAATGTAAAGCACTTGCTTCGCTCTCTAAATCATGATTGCGAAGCATGCCGTTTGCACGACACATACTACATGCTTCACATTGACTTCTGTTATAAAATTTGGTTTTTCGTTTTGATTTTAGTGTTTGTAATTAATAAAATTTTAAATTATAATATAATTATTTGTTTTTATATTAACACATATTCACACAGCACTTTTAATATTGCTTTACTTTTTTTGTTTACATTTATATACAGCTAACTTGCGATAAAAATTAGGGAAGACAGAAATTTTTCATGCTTCGCAAGTAGATTCAAGCTGAATCGTCTCAAAACAAAATGCTTCGCTCTCAAAATTTTATATGGCGAAGCACGTTGATTCGGTCGTGATTGAGCTGTGAATCATGAAAAGAGAGCGAAGCAAGAATATTGGGCTCTGTGGAAACATAGTATTATCGATAGATTTTAAAACAACTAACGAAACCATGCTATCGATAGTTTCAAAGTAAACTATCGAAACAATCGAATATGCCAACTATCAATAGTTTTGCTGCTCTATTAGAGTATTCATGGCGAAATGTCAAACCTAACTTAGCATTTTTGGTATTGCCACATGTCACAAAAAACCAAATTGAAAATGGCATGAAAATATCTCAAAATTAAACAAAATAAATTCAAGATTATTAAACTGAATAAACTTTACTATTAAAAAATATGAGCACAAAATATAAAATTTTCCATCATCTGTTTCAGAAAAATATTAACCGAAGCAGTTGTATAATTAAAATAAATTAAATATTATTATATTAAATAAGTTTTCTTAATTTACAATAATCCATACTTGTCCAAAATACTTTCATAAAAATCGGAAAACATTAAAATTTTGTAAGAAAATATAGCAAAAGCAATTTCACCATTTAAAATATGACGTAATCAAATAAAACTCGCTCGTATCACAAACTTTACTTAACTACTTCAAATTGCCATTTTCACAAAAAAAAATCGCTTAAATTGTAGATTTCAAACTCGCTGAAATATTAAAAAACGCTCTAAAAACACAAAATTTATATGAATTTGTTAACAAAATACTAAAATTACAATTTTTCTAAAAATAAAAGAGCTAAATTTCAAAGTTTCAAAAATCTTAAAACAAGCATTAAAACAGTTTTTTTTAAGGAATTTTAATGAAAAAAGAAGGGGCCAAATTACGGCATTCAATACCGATCGAAATTTCAATAGAATTTTAATGTAAATTTCGATCGATATCGAATGCCGTAATTTAACCCCAGTCAATTTTATTTTCTTCAAAATTAAAGCAAAAAACTTGTATAAATTAGTTTACATATTGGGAAGTTTTTCTAAATTTTGTTTAGTTACCTGGCCAATATTAAAAGCCAAGTCATTACCACCGCCCTAAAAATAAAAATAAAATATATATAAAAATATATTTTTAAATAAATTATAAAAGTGCGAATAATAACAATGTTTTAACACTTTACAATAAAAAATTAGAAAATATTCATTAAAGTTAATATGAGCACATCACATTATTGCCTGTATGAAAGCCAAAGTAATGTATATGAAATGACCAAAAGATCGTCTTCAAGCTGTAAAAAAATCCATCAACTTTAATGTTCAATACATTAAGAACACAGTAGGAGGACAGCCGCTGACACAAAAGGAAATGAAAAAGACGTGTTTATTATATGAATAAGTTCGCCATAAAATAAATGGATTTCTGTGAAAAATTAAATGTGCAAGCAGTGAGCAAATATTGGCACAAGAAACTCCAAGAACAAAAAATTCCTATCAAAGAAATTGGCAAAAATTTAAAATACAAGCAGTAACAGACACCAAATAATCACAAAATTTATGTAATTTACAAATAATCATAATGGAAACATGTATTCAGCCACTATTTTTGAAACAAAATATTTACTTAAACATGCCTGCAGCGAAAACATCCTTCAAAATTATCAAAAGTACAACCACGAGTCCTAAGACAGCAACATTTCATAATAATGAACTTGAATAGAATAAAATAAAATCTCACACATCAAACAAGTTTTTCATTAAAATCTAAGTAACTGCATTTTAAATTTGAATTGACTCGAGTGTAAAACTAACTCATACAACAACGACAACAACAAACATTTACTAGCGCCAAATTCCCTTACCAGTCATCAACTTAATGTTGGAGGACGTGATCTTCCAAATCGATTTTTGTCGCCATTGGTGACAGTAATGACAGAGCAGTAGCAAGTTCTTATTTAAACAACTCTTTGATGCCCTCAAGGTGTTAAAAAGCAAACATCCAAATTATATTTCTTCAAAAAAAAAATAATAATAATGCAGTAACTGATGTCCAAAAATATTCCTCCTTAACGTACATTATGTTGTATTGTGTTTCACACAAAATGCCCAGTTAACGGACATGTTGTCAACGGACAAACACTTCTGAAGACAGTGCAAAATCTGAAAATTAACAAACTTGATTATACACATAACAGATATCAAAGAGGGGTGGAGCCATCTATCGATAGCACTGTGAACTAATTTATGAAATGCAGTTAAAAGCCCAGAGCTATTTAAACAAACCAAAAACAAATTCATCAGCATGATCATCAAACTAATTTGAAATAAAATAACAAAATAATTTAAATTCAACTTCTTAAAACAATTTTGTGCTCAGAAATATGTTCTCTAAAATATTT
Source organism: Gymnosoma rotundatum (assembly GCA_916610165.2). Lineage (NCBI taxonomy): Eukaryota > Metazoa > Arthropoda > Insecta > Diptera > Tachinidae > Gymnosoma > Gymnosoma rotundatum. Next base: position 2,057,275 of record OU744337.1, read on the forward strand.
AATAATCAATGAGAATCACAACATTTCCCAGAACATAATTGAGCTCAATATTTGGCCGTCGTCTACCAAACACATGCACCAAACACATAGACCACAGCGAGCTACAGACTACAATCTGTCAAAAGTAAAATACACTCGTTCATATGAAAGCGATTTTTTGGAGGCATCTCAGCTACATGAATACTAGACTACAGTTGTCGCAGTCGCCAATTTAAACTAATTTCTATTTTAGTTGCGACAATTGACAAATAAAATGTTGACAATTTAAAAAGAAGGTGTAGAAAAAAAAGTCAGCTTGAATATATGGAACGAATTATATTTATACACATTTAAAAACAAGTTAACGGAAATACCACATGGAAGGTGCGATCTGCTAAAATAATTTTTTTTATTTATTTGATTTTCTTTTTGACCATATTCAGTTTCTTCTGTAAAATAAAAAAAAACCAAAAAAAAATGATGCTCAATACCATTATTTAAGTTTAATGCTCTTAAGGAGTTGTATCTTTAAAGAAAAAGATATCGAATCTTAAATAAGTTTCTTAACTATTATTGGAGTTAAGATAAGCTGTTTGTCATACTTATTTTACTGCCTCCTATTTAATCTTGTCGCAAGGGAGGATCAGTTTAAAATTTATTTATTTTAAATGCTTGTCTATAATCATGAGTGAAATCAAAACTTAAAATTAAATAATCTTATAGTTGAGCATAAACGTATTTATGGTTTCTTTTTTGTATTTAATTATTTTAAATGATTTTTTTTTCATAACATCTTTCCTTGTCTTTAAAGTCTTTCTTCTGTTGGACAATTAGAGTTGAGAGATCTTTATTTTAAAATAAGGACAAAACAAAAGATAAAATGAATTATGAATTAAGTTTTAACGGGGACCACCTTGTTGAATTGGTTTATCACAGAATCCCGCATAATTACCGATAAGTGGTCGTATCTACATTGGGTTGAATGTCACTATTGCTGTGTCTTCTTGGCTCAGATAACAAAGAACACAAGTAGTTTTTGCTACTGTTGACTATCCTCTAGAACACAATACTTAAACCTCAACCATCACTTATCTATCATATCAGCTTAAAGTTAATAATCAATGATGAAAGCTAAACAAACTGTAATTAAGTACTTCTTAATAAAGAAAAAGAAAAAAGAAGGATGATTCGTTTATTTAACCAGTCTCTATAAAGTCTTTTTAAATTAATAAAATCTATTTTTATCATTACAAAACACACACTTTTGATTTCATTCTATAGCGCGTGCGCATGCCCGTCTTGACAATCATGTCTTTAATATTCTGTTGAGTTTCGTTAGCTGTTCGCTGTCGTTGTTAACAGGTGGAAGGAAGCACACACCAAATAGCAATTAATTTACTTCGTCCCTTCAGTTCTTTCCATTTAACTGTTTAGACTTGCAGCTCACAAGAGTAAGCAGATGTGTTGGCTTCTTGAATTATGCAGGAGGAGGCTGTAAACGTATTGTAAACATATTTTTACTTCTATACATTTATAAGTCAGACTTAAACTCAGTTACGTGAATTGAATACGTGCTATTTAAGTTGGGCAGGTTACAAGAGGTTTGTTTTGGAATAGCACGTGCTTGGAATTTCAAAAGCAGAAGTCATGAATGGAATAATCATTTTGAGTTTTAGATATAAAATTTGTGAAATTATTAGAACAGCATTTTAAAATACTTTTAGTTTTATATTTCAGAAAACTAAATATTCTATTATTTATCACGCATAAAAAACAAACAGCCGTTAATAGAGTTTGTTTTGACTCTTTCGTCTGATTATGTATTGTTGAAAACAGAAGGTTTCTGCTGTTGCGGTTTAAAAGATAAGACAATATACGTCAATATCCAGACTTCTATTAAAACACCCTTTAATTTGTATTCTTATTTGTTATAATTTGTATTATACAATAAAATTTCTATTATTCATTTTCTGTTAATTTCAATTGGCTGCCAATAACTGCCTAAAAGATAATCTAATCCAGGCAAAAATCACGTGTATATAGCAACACCTTTTAATTATAATTTTTATACTTAACGTTGTTATGAAAATAGTGCTACACACTTTGTGTAAACAGTAAAAAAGATCATTCTTGCAAAAAACGTACTTCAAAAGTCCATTCGTCTATGTCGGTTCAAGAGTAAGGCCACATACATCAAATTACATTAACTATTGGGACACCCTTTTCCTTCCAAATCCAAATTTTATTCTTGTTGTTATAGTGAAGTGAGCAATACAGGTTCGTTGTAAATTTCAAGCGTCTGTGTGTCAAATGACCATATACATCAAATTAAATGAACTATTGGGGCACCCTTTAATTAATATTTTTTTTAAATTAATGCTTGTTACTATAACGTTTATAGCAATAAACATTGTGTCCATTTTGCAAGCATTTGTCTACAACGGTTCAAAAGTTCAACCACATACATCAAAATACATATACTATTGGGACACCCTTTAATTTCCAAATACAAATTTTACTCTTGTTATTATAGTGGGATTATCAATACAGGTTTTTTTTTTGTAAATTTCAGCTTTTTGTCTATAACAGTTCAACAGTTTGGCTACATATATCAAATTACTTTAACTATTGCGATACCCTTTAACTTATAATTTTAAATATTTATAAACGTTCGTAGTAATCGACGTTCTGTCAAATTTGCAAGCGTTTGTCTATAGGGGTTCAAAAGATAGGACTATATAGGTCAATTTACGTCAGCTATGGGGACACCCTTTAATTTTTAGATTTATTTTTGTATTCCTTTTTGTTATTGGGATCTATAGTAATACGCAGTCATTTTAAATTAAAAGAAGTGCCCTTTACAGTTCATAATACACGTCAAAAATATGTATGTTTTATGGGTGCACCCTGTAAACATAATCTATCAACTTACAAAAAATTTTCAAAATCATTTCAGAAATCACTGAGTTCTTCAGGCACAAACATTGAAAAAATTAACATTCAGACAAATAAATAATCTCCTCTTTTTTAAGTCAAATACTTAAGTCATACATGCAAAAATAACGTCTCTATGGGGACACCTTTAAGTTTTTAACTTCATTTAGATAAGTATTTGCCATTGCAGCAGCCTTAATAATAAAATTTCTGTGAGCACTCCAAGTGTCTAGCTATTACATGTCAAAAGATGGAGGCCCGTGACAAACGGATAGATACTGTAGCGAAAACAAAAGGATTATGTTTTTATCCTAAAAATATAGAGGTCAATAATTTAAATTCTTCAATATTTCAATTCTTCACGAAGTTTCTTTAAACTTTAACAGCTTGTTTAATTGAACCGTTTCTAACATTATAATTACAAAAAATTATAAAACAAAAGCAGCAATAACGATTACAAGCTGAAGAACAATGAACAGCAAATGTCAAAATAATGAAAATATTGCCAATGATGTTGAAACAAAAAACAAAACAAGACTTTTCACCTGATCAGCCCGCATTCACAAAATACATGTGAATTTGTTTAAAGAAACAAATAAAAGACATTATTACGTTGAATTATTTGTGTAACAAAAGGTAAACTGAGTACATCCTGCATAAAAATGTACGCAACTTTTCATAATTTATGTACAATTTAAATTACAAGAAGTCAAAATAAAATAAAATAACACATCAAGCAAAAATAATGAAAAGGGATTTCTAATTAGTGCGAATAGATGTTTGAAATGTTTGACGTACACTCAGCTAATTTTTACACAGTACCAACTTTCTGCTCTACGACAATTACAACCAAGTAGTTGAATTCTTCGTTTCTATTTGTTTTCTACATTTTTCAATAAATGTGAATTTAATTTAAAATTGGTTGGCAGTTTGCTTTAACGGTTTTTAATAGATCTGTTGAATCTTTTTTCTTTAAAAACGCTGTATACTTAAATTAATATAAATCTCATAATTGTCTTAGGATTGCAAAAAAATATGTTTTTGTAATTTGGATTTAAGCACAAGTTTTTTTTTTACTCTGACGTTAGATTAAGAAAAGCTTTATTTTAAGAAAAAGCTATATTTTAAGAAAAGCTTTGTCGGGCAATAATTCAAAAGATGGAAATTACTTTCGAAAGTTTATCCGAACGAGTTAAATTTTAACTACAATTTAAAAACAATTCTTTTGAAATAAGTTTAAATTTTCTAAGGACAGGTAAATTAAAATAATGGATCATTTTTAGTTAGGTTTCGCTTTCTGTAAAAAAAAAAATTAAATAAGAATCAATCGCCGTATTTGAAAAAAGAGAACTTCTTTTGAATTGCTAGGGATTGAACTCAGGCCAAAAAATGCTTTGTATCTAGTGTATAGTTAAATTTTGGCTGAATATGTGGATCTTTGGAAAAATTTGGGTTTTATGCGATCTTTTGAATTATTAATAGTTTTTACATTTATTTTCGATTTGTAATAAAATATACACATATATGAAAATAAGTTTTCCTATGTTTGTGGGTTTATAACTCGAGAAGCCCACAGCCGATTTTCAAACGAGTACCTGCGTTGGAAAGGTCTACTTTCACTGATTGTTTATAAAAAAAACATGGAAAATTTTCCCTATAAAAAATGTATTTTTTTTCTAATGAGAATTACATTTTGTCGGTATAAGGTTCTGCTTCTTCGCGAAATTTGACTTATTTAACTTCTGTGTGATTATCATTTAAGCTTACAGTGCGAGCATTGACATTGATTTAAATCTTTGTTATCTTTAAGTTAAATTTGAAATCTTTTGCTTCATAAAAATATTAAAAAAAAATTGTTCAACAATGCCGCGTTCATAAAAAACTTGCTGCGAAGAGTGGTCGTGGTACGACAATTCTCATGGGGGTAGCGAAGCGCCCCGTGAACAACTAGTTTCATACATTTATTGTAAAAATTTAATTTTCTGTGATTTTTTAACAAAAAAGTAATATTTGCTTTGTGAAAATTTAGGTTAGAGGCTCACTTTTTTTGAGCATATCTCCGGCATTTACACACCGATGTTGCTAAAATTGGAAAGTATAACTAACAGATCTGGGGCTATTGCAAATGCAAACAGACAGACAAGTAGAATTACATTGCTAAGACGATTTTTCCGATATAACCCAATTTGAATTTCAGCAAACTACATTATTATAAAACTTTGTATAATTTCTTGAGCAAACTTTTCCCTTCTTGTTTATTTTTTTTTTTTTTTTTTTTTTTTTATAAATATAAAATGGCTCCAACTACCATGACAAACCCTAGTATTAACTTAAATATATAATACCCTTATTGTATTAATTTATAGTCGCCGAATACGAAAACAGTTAAAATGTTAGATACAATTGTTAAAAACGCAGACAATTGGTTTTCCAAATGGTTGGATACAACTTCGGCCATTGTTTAACGATTCGTTGACTAAATATTTACTGGACTGGTTGAGAAGAAATATCCATTTTGTGTGAGTGAATGTGCATTAAATTAAATGGCAAATGTTGGCTAATGGCTTTATGTACTTTTACACTCTAACTAACAAATACTTTGTTAGTTTTACTGACTTTCAAAAGGCAAAAAATAGTAAAAACTTGTTTCAACTAATTTTAAAATGCACATTAACACTTGTATTCGCTTAAAGGAGTTAAATACTTGACATGTCACACGATGTGTAAGTAACGTTTATTTTTAAATCCTCATCATAATCGCTGTTATTATGGTGGCCGCTTTTTTTTTTAATTCAAAGGTAGACCAACCAACCAACCAGAGAAATTAAAGAAACCTTTTAACTTCTAGCAAAATTTTTTTTATTTATACGGGTGACAAAATGTATAAACGAAGTGAAAAGAATAACGACTATGACAACAACAACAACTACAACAACAAGAATTACTATGAAAACATTATGCTGTTGATAAAGATCAATAGAAAATTGATTAGAATGTTAAGCTGAAGAATATTTTTATTTGTTTTATCGGCCAAATTAAAACCAAGCAGCTGCCGAAAGAAAACTTAATTGCAAAATTGGCATTAGGCAACAAAAATAGTATATTGAAAAAAAAAAAATATATAAAATATTATGAACTATTAACGACGTTTCGAGTGTTGCCACATTAGTGGACTTATCTCCAAAATGGATATTTATGAAATTGGAAATGGAATTTAATATCCCCATTGAATCTTGTTTGGGTATTTTTTTGAGAGATTTCGGGGATTTTTTCGTGATTTCTATTTTACATTATTTTTATTGCAGTTTAATTACTATTCGAATTAAAAAATTATTCCATCTTGAAGTCTTTTAGTATGACAACAAAAAATAAAAATATTCTGTTTTTTATTCTTTGTATAAATCAAAAATATTTTTATTTTAAATGGACTAAAATTTATATTACTTTTAGGTGGATATTTGGTAATAATAAATCGGTTTCTGGGGATTTTTGTTTGTAAAGTCTTCTAGTGTGGATATTCAAATCTAAAAAAAAATCTGGTAACAGTGACCTCTACATGGGGTACATACAGTTCATTTTCTCAGCTTTTACATGACTAATGTCTGTCAATGTTACAGACGCCATAAATTAATCAAAATAAAAGCAATTTGTATTCAAGTTTTGTTTTTGAACTCTTTCTTCTTGAAACAGATTTTTTTAATAATGTTTAAATACATTAACCACAATCTAAACTATCTTAGGCAAAGTGTGACTTGTAGCATCGTCAAAAGCTTTGTAATTTACGCAATTAATTGATGTTCTCACTGGGCGGTCATAAAGATTAACAGATTATTTTCTATCTTTTTTCTTTGGGAATTTCGTCTCATTCGTCATATAATAAGCATTTTAAATAAAATGCTAAGTATCTTCTTTTTAAAAATACTTTGTGAAATACGTAATTATTATTTCATAATAAAATTGCAGTTTATATGAAAAGCAACAAAAATGTTATTGTTTTACGAACATGTGTTGAAGTCAAGAATGCAATTTGAATATTTAAAATCAATAGAAAATTCAAAAAGTTCAATACAGGAGACCTTTCCTGTCGGCAGACAGCTTAATATCTAACTAAACACTGATGTCGGTCGAAAGTAACCCAGATTTAAAAATACATAGTTATTAAATTAAAATCGATTTTAAGAGATTTTTTTAATTCAGACATTAATTTTTTGCTTTTAAGGGATATCAATATTGTTCAAGCCATAATTTCCTATAAAGATAGCTAATAATATTCTATTAACTAAAATTTTTTTTTAATTTAAAATTAACTTAATGATATCATTAATAGATTTTAAATATTTGTAAAAAAAAAATACATATGAAACAACTCACCTTTTTCCTTAATTAAAATTTTTAATTAATTAAATAATTGCATTTCTTTTTCTTTTTGCACAGAGAAAAATAAAAAAAGTGTGTGTGACACTAAAAATCTAATTTTTAGAAATTAATAAAATTTAAATGAAATTAAACCAACAACAAATAACAATCAAAGTGTATTTATCAAATATACAATAAGAAAAATATTAACAAGCAACCACCAAACATTACAATTCCTATAATAATTATTCTTCTTTTACTTCTTAAGTGCAAACTCTTTGTTTCCTTGTGCTTGTAAATGTGTGTTTAGCAAAATCCTCTCTGCATTCGATGATTTAATTAACACTCATACATTTACAGTTCCTATCGTTAACAATGCATTCAAGTTTTATCCGGCCAATCACATGGCGGCAGCTTTTTACTGTTAGTATATGTTTGTATGGGTGTATATTTTTTGTTGATATGTTTAGCATGAATGTTATATACATACACATACAGTGCAATATGTATATAAATTTACTGTTTAATGTAAACTGGGATTGGAGTACGTTGTTGGTATTTAGTATGTAACGGAATTGGAGTTTGTTTTGTTTTGCTTTTTGGATGCTCTCTCTCTCATATCTTTGTTGTCTTTAAAGTTTATGCGGGTGGCAAAATAGCAAATTTTTATGTGAGTTTTGTATTCCTTCAGGTTTGCTTGATTTTTTTTTTTTTTGTTTTTTTTTATATTGCTTGTTTTCTGTATTGTCTTTTAACACAAAAAGGTTTATTTTTATTTTTTGTTATTACTGCTTTGTAGGTGGAGTCTCCTATTGTTTTAGTTCAGCTTATTGTTGCTGCTGATCATTTTATTCCAAAAGTAACCGTTAAGATGTATGGGATTTACGTATTAGTATCAAAAAAGCTGTTTAAGTTTTAAACTGTGCAACGGATTATTTAGTAACGCTTTATAATAATTATAAATATTTAACACTTTTATTACAAAAAAAAATTGTCAAACTGATTAAAATGTTTTAATTCCTTACACAAAAACAAAAAGTTTACGCCGGCTTAATGACAAAAGTTGTGTGCATGTAAATACAAAACTATCAGTGAAATTAAGAATAAATAAAAAATTACTAAAATCTAAGAAAAAAGAAAATTTCAGATAAGAAACACAATAATAAAAAATAAAATAAAAGAAAACAAAAGCAAATATCAAATGATGTGTTTATCAATTTAACATTGAAATAAACAAAAGAAATTTTTTATACAAAATTTTTAAGTTATCAAACAGTTTTAATGGATTTAACGAAATACTTTTGATTGAAAAAAATATGGTTATTTTGTAAGTAAAATCATAGCAATGATTTTAAAGTTTTTAAAAACTTTTTAGTTAAAAATTATTGTTATTATTTATAAAAAGAATTAAGCAAATTGAATTGCAGACTCGACAGTAACATTTAATAACCGTAATGGGTCCAACCAAATATCTTGTACATTTAAAAGTTTCAATATTTTAAATTAAAATTTTTATACGCTAAAAATATAAATAATTATCAAGCCATCACTTTGAATCATTTTATTCGTAACTATTGGAGCACTTTTTTAATTTTATTTCTATTACTTGATTTATACTGGGCACACGTTCTGTGTAGGTTTTAGATGTCTACCTGTGAAATATGAGGCAATATAGGGGAAAATCACTTTTCTATGGAGTCACCCCTTAATTTTTAATTTTATTTTAAACAAGAAAGATTGGTATATTCGGCTGTGCCGAGTCTTATACACCCTTCATTAAAGGAATTGTGTATTTATTTTCTTAAAATATATTTTTTTGTCGGAAAATTTATATCTTTGATATAACAATACCATTTGGGGTGAATTTGAGCTGTTTATTTGTCAACTCGGGGTCTGCTCTGAAATTTAAATTTTTTTGCCTATGTAGAGTTTTTTTCCTATATCCATTTTCGATCCCATATTTTCCGAGTTACGGGCCTTTGAAATATATACATATAATTGTTTATGTGACATAGTTTTCTTTTGTAATTTTTTAAGCACTAGGTCTAGGTCAGTTTATAAATATAAATATTGGTTATCATTTTTTTTTAATTTTTTGTGTTTCTTCGAAAAATATTTTCAACTTCATTTTTATTAATTAATTTAATTATTGATATTTTTTTTCCTGAAGATGCGACTTAATATGGCCTCTAAAGTTTTAAAATATCAATATGGGTATCATTTCAAAGTCTTTAAAGAGATCTTTAAGGAAATACTAAAATCTTTTTAAAATGCTTAACCTATTATGTAAAATTATGCTTATGTAAAATTGTGATGCAGTACCAAATTTTATTTATTTTTTTTTTTTAATTTTTTTTATCTCTGTCACTAAACTAGATTAACTTAGATGGTGAAGACTATATAAGATTCGGCATGACTGAATATAGTATATCACTATTACTTGTTCTTGATTTTAAATTAAATTTTTTAACTTTAAGTCTTTCGAAAAATTCACTAGTAGTCTTTAGGGATTCATATTTAAAGGGTAGCTGCCTCAGGACTCTATAACCATTCTGGCAGCCATTAGACCGCCGCAGGCAGGGACAAATTTAAAATATAGTGCGACAAAATTATTTACTTCAAATCTTCATTCTTATCTTCTTTTAAGCATAGATTTCAGTACATCGTATATACTTACAGAATTACCTTTTTTAATATACATATTTTTAAGCACACAAATATTTTGTGAATAAAAAATTTGCCTACTGCCTTTCTGTTAGTGACAATTTAGTTGCGCAACTCCCTTTTTTATATTTTTTCGTAGTAGTTTAAAAGTACATCAGTTGGGCACAAAAATATTTTTTGAGAAACTGCACAAAATGATAAATTTAACGAATTAAAATAATGTCATTTACATGTAGGATTTTCAGAATGGGTGTTACCTTAGGAAAATATGCTCTATTTATTTAAAGGTGAAACAGGGGAACCACTTTTTACGCTTATTATTAGATGTTTATTTTTTTCATTTATAAGGAAAAGTCGTGGAACCGTTTGGAACTCTTATATAGCTCTAGCTAAAGTAAATTTATCAATATATTTTATAATAAGAAGAGTACACTACATATAATTCTTATTTTAATAAAAACTTTAAATTATATTAAATACCTGATGCTTAATAATATATTTAAAAAACTTTTAAGCGTAAATTTAAACAAAAATAAAATAAATAAATAAAAAATTCAAGTCTACCAACAATGACCCCTGTAGACGCTGCTCAAAAAAATAAATACTTATAGGTTGATAGAACGTATCAGGTGCAATAGTGGTTAAATTTAACAAAATAAAAATTTCCATTTTTGCCGTCGTAATTTGGTTACTTTTCCCTTCGTGCTTCGCTTGTAGGGGTATTTTGCCAATCTAGTCGGACGTTACTTTTTTCTAGCTTATATTGGCTCTAAAAATTTACTAAAAGCTCTAAATGAATGAAACTTAGCAGGGAAATTTGTTATGATCATAAGCTGTTAAAGCTATAAAACAACAAAAATTGGAAAAAGGAGAAAAAAGTTCCCCTCAGAAGAACTAATCCTACCTTAGAAAAATTCAATTTTTTTTTCATTTTCCCGTCATTTTGTTTAGCAATTACAACTTTTAAATTCAAACTTGGACACAAGAGATTCTAAAATGTATGAATGTAATTATTTAATAAAATGGATTACATTCACCTTAAAACCTTAGAAATAATTTATATTGATAGGAGAAGGTATCCCTCCAGTCCTTCCTCAAAAAACGCCCTGCGAAAAAAATTGTTTATATCTTTTTTGCCAATTTCCTTAACATATTCATTATTAAGCTTTTCAATGCCTTACCAATCCCCGCCCCAGAATATTATTGAAAAGATATTTTTATAATTTGTTACTTTATAGTATTTTATTTATCGGAAAATAATTAATTTATTCATAGTAATAACTTAGTTATGATTGTAACGGTAAATTTTATTTAAAATTATAACATTTAAATTATTTAAAACAATTTCTCCTTTGCACTAAAATGATGATAAGTGTCATAATTCTTCTTCGTCTGATTCTTCAAGTACCTTTTCCGAATTTGAATCCTCTTCAGCGTTAAGTGCACGTAGAAGCATGAAAGAAAGGTAATAACCTTTTTTTTGGAGTGGGTCTCATACTAGAAAAAAGTGGATTAGAACTTAGCAAAAGCCTATTTATAATATCTATGCTACACTGAACCCTTGAAAACTTTCTAGCAAAATTCAGCCTGTAAGGACGAAAACGTATCATTCCTGTTTTAAGGAAAGTAACAGGGAAAATAAATCTAAATTTCAAAGGTTTTCGCAGCATCTTTTTAAGAAAGTTATTTAAGTTTAATATTAGAAAAATAATATAAATTGTAACACTCCTCTCTCCTTAAAAATGCGTTCAACACCTACCATTTCTTTATTAAAAACAAATATCTAGACCACACGCATGCGTTTAAAAATAATTAAAGATTTTTTTTTAAAGCCCAACATAAAAAGTCACACAAAAACAAAAAATATTAACTCTATCAGAAAAAAGACCATAATAAAACATGAAAACATATTTACTCTTTGATAACAAGCAACAATAACAACAATAACACATTATGATGTCAAAACAAACCAGAGTCCCAAACCGAAAAATAAATATATTTGTAAAAAAAAAAAACAATAAAGTTGTACTTTTTGATCTTAACAAAAAAGGCCTAAAGGGCAGAAACCAACAACAAGAAAAGACACAACAAAAAAAGAAAAGAAATGACCGAAAACAATGAAATGATGATGATCTTGTAGGTGACAAACTTATTATGTTCAATATTTAAAAGATCATCATCGACTAAACTGTGACACTGTGACACTATCAGTGTGTATTTTAATCATCAAATTACCAAAAGCAACAACAACAATAGTTTTATGAAATAAAAACGTTAAAACTAAATAAATGAAGATCAGAATATTCAAAGTGTTAATAGAGATGCGCATTGCTCGCGTGTTTATAAGCGTGAGCAAGTTCACTTAGTATCGCCTCTATTTTACTTTTTAGTCACGTGGGAATGTTTAAGTGAAGAAATCATTAAAAATTCGATATCGATCGAAATTTCAATAGAATTTAAATGTAAATTTCGATCGATATCGAATGCCGTAATTTGCCCCCAGCATTTTTAAGATTCCGTACATCTTATTGTGTTATAGCGTGCTTCAGCGTCGCTGCATAATGTACTAATGCTCGCTAATGCGTTCAACTCCGCATGACGGTTTGGGGATTAATTTTGCTCTAATGCTGTAATTTTATGTTCGATTCAGATTCTTTATATGACGGTTTGGGGATTAATTTTGCTCTAATGCTGTAATTTTATGTTCGATTCAGATTCTTTATACGGATCAGTTAGCGGATGACACACTATCTCTCTATTGCTCCTAATTTTTCTCCGTACCGTTCTAGAAATTTATCGTCTATAGCTACCATTTTCTGATATTTCTTGTTTATCTGTCGTTGTTTTTCATTTCTTCCGCATATGACCCAAAGGGATCACCAAATCAACACAAATGAGCCGAACACTTCAAGGCTGTCTACGAAACCTAACCTAAAATTTCTAAACTTCGGTGAAATTTCAAAATACTATTGAAATTTATTAAATCTAATATAAGGTATAATAATATCTATAAAATGCCTAAAATTCTTTTTTTAAAGAACAATGTCATTTAAATATTTTTTTTCTTGAATTTTCTAGATCCCGACCTTATTCTCTTACACTCTTTTTAGCGCAAGTCAAGAAAAGATGCCACACTGAAAAATATTTTAATGTATGAGTGAGTAAAAAGGTTCTCACAATACCATCACTTATTTATAATAATAACAATAACAAAACTGTATAAAGAAGAAGATATAAGAAATAATATCATTATGTATCGTTGGCCTTAAGATTATAAAAACCCTGTTGTTTGAAAAAGAAAACATTGTTAGATTACAAACATTAATTAAATATCAAACAGCGACAACAAAAACAACTAAACAAAAGGTTTAACGCCACCCAAAAACGCTAATCGTGTCTAAACAATACTCGTGCAAGTAAGCGAGATTAAAATCGATGACTTTTCACAGCTACACGCTTTATCTTAATGCTATATAAACCGAAAAATTTTCTCTGAATTCCTAACCGTTTAGAGCGAATATTTGAAATTATAGCTTAGATAAATTGGATCATTAACCCCCCGTACTAATCCAGATTTACACCATGCCATTTTTTGACGATTTTTCTAAAATAATTCTTTTTACATTCCAGGGATTTGCATTATAATAAACAAAACATAAGCAACAGTAACAGTAACATCCCCATAAAATTCAAGCCAAGCCACATTATATTTAGTTTTTTCCTGACCTTTTTCGTTTTATTAAATTTCTGTTCTTTTAAGTTCCTTTTGAACTTTCAGGCTTCCAAGGTCAATTTTAGAAAATGAAAATGTTCTTATTTATTTATTCCGACGTTTCGTTGGATAATCCCAACTTCATCGGGGAAATTTTTATTTTGTATAATATTTTAATTTAATAGCACACCACTGTTCTTAAAGTTAATATCAAGCCAAGCCACATTGATTACCTCTCTCTCTTTACCCCAAACAAAAATTGCATGTTAGTTTCAAGAAAAATTTCATAGTGTAAATTACCTCTAACAATGATTCTAATATTTTTATACTGAAAAATACCACCCGGTATTTTTATGTGCGAAGAATTGAAACGTAAATTTTTAGAAGCATTTCCGTAACACGCAAACTATGCAATGGGCTTTGCAATGAAATATTTTCAAAATGCGTGAGAAAAACTATAGGGGAATTCACTCTTGATATCATATTTGCTAGAATTGCAAACTTGCTTTAATTTTTCTGATATTTAAAAAGCAAAAAATAAGAAAATAATAGTGAAACACAAAACAGGTCATATTGTTCTTAATATAAAATCTTAAAATTTAATTCTTAATTCTTAATAAAATATTGATTTGTCTTTTGTTTTGCTTTTTGTTGCTTTTTCTGTCATATTCATTTAAATCCTAATGGTTGCAATTTTACTACTTTCTCATACAGGCATATTCTGACAATCACAAATTGCTTTTAACTTGCAATGCGAGTTGAAATCGCATGAAAGGTATGCTGCAGTTCATAATCACAAGAAATTTGGCGGTTTCAAACCGCTAGCAGATACTTAAGTGAAGTTGTGAATTTTACATGAAATAAACTTTAAAGCAATAAAAAAAATTTTAAATAATTAAGTCGTAAATAATGAATTTAAAATATGTTCCTTGTTTTATCCATTGTTTGTTTTTATTGCTTTCTTGAGTACTGGCGATCTTTTAAAAACAGCTGATCTACTGTGATGTTCGACAATAACACCATATGTTTTTTGCATCTTACTAGTTGTAGTTGCTCGATAACTAGTTGTGATGAAATACAAATTTTTGATTTTGATTATTAAATTTGCTGCAAGATTTGCAAGGGAGGTTTGTTTATTAAGACCAACAAGTGTCTTACATTTTATTTCATGATTTTGTTTGAGTTTGGAGTTTAAATCCCTCTGTAGCTTCTTGTAATCCCAATCAGTTCAGATTTGTGTCAATTGAAACTACCTATTTGGTATGAATTTTACCCAATTTTCGCGGAAAGGTTACTAAACAGTGTAGTCAATCTTTTGGGCAATGTTATAAAAAGTACCTACAAAGCGAGCAGCATGTTCTTTCTGTTGCAAGAGGTTACTGCATGTTGGTGTTAAATAATTCTGAGAGATTTTTTTAATTTTGCATTGATTTCGAAGTCATTACATCTGTGGTGTATTTTTTTGCCAACATCCAAAAAAGGATGATGTTACAATGTCAACAGTTTTATGAAATATTTAGATGTATATTTTATTTAAAATAAATAAATAAAATAAATATATTTTATTTAAAATAAATAAAATAGATTTTACTATAAACAAGATAAATTTTGTAAAAAAAATAAGTTTCTTTAAGAAGACTTTTGATAATAATCCTTGCAAAACACCCGCTTTAAAACAAATTTTGTCTGTCGGTCTATAACGGTTGAGAGCATGGCCACATACATCAAATTACATTAATTATTGGGGTACCCTTATACTCCAACTCCAAACCTTATACTTGCTATAGCAGACTTAGCACTACAGCTCCCTGTTAATTTCAACCGTCTGTCTACAACTGTTCAAGAGTTTGGCTATATAAATCAAACTAGAGCAACTATAGGGCCGCCCTTTAACTTCCAAATTAAAAATATATACTTGCTGTTGTAGCAGACTTAGCAATCAGGTTCTTTGTAAACCGCCTGTCTATAACGGTTAAAAAGTTCGACCACATACATCAAATTACATTAACTATTGGAACACCTTTTTATTTTTAAATCTTAATTTTATTCTTATTGTTATAGCTGAGTCAGCAATACAGGTTCCTTGTAAGTTTCAATCAAATGATTTAATAAAATTAAATGAAATATTGGGGCACCCTTTAATTTATAACTTTAAATACTAATACTTGTTCATATAACGGTCATAGCAATCGACATTCTGTTCAATTTGCAAGCATTTGTCTATAACGGATCAAAAGGTAGATCCATATAAGTAAATTTACATCAATTATGGGAACACCCTTTAATTCAAATTATAAACTTGTTGATATAGCGGGCTTAGCATTACAGGTTTTTAGGTTTCAGTGTTCTGTCTATAACGGTTTTAAAGTTCGGCCACATACAGCAACTATTGACACACCCTTTAATTTCTAAATCCAAATTTTATATTTATTATTATAGCAGAGTTAACAATTAAGGTTCCTTGTAAACTTCAGCTGTCTGTCTATTACAGTTCAAAAGTTTGGTCACACATATCAAATTCCTTTAACTATTTGGACACCTTTTAACTTATAATTTTAAGTGTGTTTACTTGTTATTATAACGTTCATAGTAATCGACATCCAATTTTCAAGCGTTTGTCTATAACGGCTCAAAAGATTGGCTCATATAGGCTAATTTACATCACCTATGGGAACACCCTTTTATTTTTAGATTTGTTTTTGTATTACTTCTGTTTATTGGGAGCTATAGTAATACGCAGTCATTTTCAATTTTAAAGAAGTGCCCTTTTACAGTTCATAATACACGTAAAAAATATGTATGTTGTGTGGGGAAACCCTTTAATTTTTTAGATTATGAGCTGTTTTCAAAGCGAGACCAATCTGTAAGCGTAATCTATCAAATTAAGAAAAAGCAACATTCAGATGTATTGATTGACAACCTTCTTCTTTTTTTTTGAAGTCGGTTAAAAAGAAGAAACAAATTGTATTTATTTCTACTTCACACTTTTGTTTTTATTATTTTAATTACGAAGCAAATTTCGTTTTTGTTTTTTTTTTTTTTGTTTCTACAAACTTAAAATATCTGGCAACTTTTTACAGCCAAAGTCATAATAATGAAAAAAACCGTTTCAATGTTTTTTTAAGCTGAGAAAATTTGTCTTGAGATAAAATTTGTAATTTAAATGTTGCAATGAATGGTTGTAGACCACACTTGGTTAATGTTTGACAAGACCCACAACAAATTAATAACCTGCTGACTTCTTAGTATCAATAATAACACAATATTTTATGGATTCTATCTTTTTCATTTTTATGATACACATTCCCATCAAAAAGTCAAGCACTTTCAGCTTGATAAAATATTCGAAGATAATTTAATGTTTCTATTTTCCATTGACGTGTAAGTTTTTTATATCATGGGGTTTTGTTTACAAAATTTCCACTTTCATTAATGGCATCATAATTTATATTAAATCATTATCATTGAAATTTTAACTGTTGGCTGTTGGATGGTTTGGTTTGTGATTGAAACTCAAACACGTTTTATTCGATGAAAGGTTTCATTGCAAAAAAAAAAAACACACACACACACAAACCATATCAAAAAGATTCTAAAATATGCCAGTGTTTAGGAAGGTATCTTAATTTGAAATTGATATTAATTTTTAAAGTGACAAGCTTAAGCATGAATACTTTTGTGAACACTTTTCAATGTTGTAACTCAAGACGATTATTGTCACAGATTTAAAAATTTATTAAACCATAATCCTGTATTTATAATTATTTCCCCAATTAATTTTCAGGTAAATCTTATTCAATAGTATTTCAAACCGCTAAATAAAAAGATTATTTCTTTCTTTTTAGTTTAACCTCATTTTAGAGATAACAAATAACAAATTATTAAATTTTTCTATTTCAGGAATGCCTACTGTTTCAATTCCCGCAAACAGCAGCAACTTAATATGACCCACAGATCAAAACGAGACTGGGACATTAATGATGCTGTTGTGCCACAAGTGAATGAAAGTGATTTTGATGAGTTTAACGAATGGACTGATGGCCATACACGACTCATCTATCCCATTAACAATGAGGAAGCCAAGAAGCATATTTCTGGTTGGGCCATGCGCAACACAAACAATCACAACGTAAACATTTTGAAAAAAAGTTGTTTGGGGGTGTTGGTGTGCTCGCAAAATTGCACGCTCTCGAATGGCAACAAAATAAACTTGCGACCAGCCATATGTGATAAGGCACGAAGAAAACAAGAAGGCAAAGCTTGTCCTAATAAAACTTGCAGAGGGGGACGTCTAGAAATTAAGCCTTGTCGAGGACATTGCGGCTATCCGGTTACACATTTCTGGCGCCATTCAAATAATGCCATTTTCTTTCAAGCCAAAGGAGTACATGATCATCCCAAACCGGAACCTAAAAACTCTAGCGTCTCGAAAAGAGCTTTCGGAAGAGTAACACTTGTATCCAGAAATACAGCTGCAGTGGGTAGAGGGAGTGGAAAAAAATCGTCCGTGGTAAATGGTTTAAACACCAGTTTAAGGCAAATCAAATCTCACAACAGTTTTCTTAATAAAGTATTAAAACGTTCTGCAAAAGCAACAAGTTCCATGACACATACAACAGCTTTAGAGATCTATCAATTTAATAGTAAGTGACTAAAGTAAAAATTTATATTCTGACATGAAATATTGATATACAGTTTCTGTTCTTACAGCTTGCAACAAATGCACCACTAGAACTCAATGCAAATGTGTTACAGAACCCTCAACGAACTCATCCAACCTTAACTATACATCTCCAATGCATCATTTTGACACTGTAGCTGCCTCTGTACCTCACCAAAACTATGCTTACAGTCACACGCACAATATTTACAACCACAACGAAAATCATAATACTAAATGTGAGCCGACGGCTTTACTTACGGTCAATCATCAGCATATTACCTATAACTATCCCATATATCATGCTTCCCCTGCAACATTAGCCAACAATAGTACGCAATCTCTTAAAACAACAGCAGAACAATTGCAACACCATCATACATGTGAAACTTCATCGCCCTCTGCCCAGCCTAGTGCTTCTTATTATGCAACCGCAGATCATGAACATGCTAAGATTCCTTATCATCATTATCACAGCTCTGGAGCTACAGGTTTTAGGCCAGAGTCTTCTTTATGTTATAACAATAACTGTGATAGCATAGGAAACTTTAATGGGAACTTGACAGGGTCACAGGATTATGATATACATCCGCCACCTCTAACACCCAAGCATTTGGTCAATCACGAACCAATTACACAATTGCATGACTCAAATCAACACCATCAACCGGCAGAATTTATTAATTACTCAGATTTAAAATGCTCTACACGACCGCCACCACCACCACCACTACAATCAAATGCAGCAACCATTCATCCTGAAATAATTGTCAATGAACCAGAATTCATAAACTATTCTGAATTGAAACACTATCCCCATATAATGGATCCGACGGCAAATACTGCTTCCATACAGGAAACCAAGGCGACTAAAACCATAACACAGGATGAACTTACGTCTTCTCTCTTATACACAGATTCTACAGGCAGAGACCAACAAAATGAAACCCCTGTCTATGACACCTGTTACTATGGCAGCGCCATACGGACAAAAGTGGAAAAATCAAAGGATAAGTATATGCTGGAATCTCCAAACGCACAATCTGTAAACTACGATTACCAGCATATTAGCAGCCAGTACAATGGTGCTGCAAGTAACTATTTTCCCAACATGGCCACCAGCCACACGAACACAAATTATACCGGCACCAATAATTATTATGACAATGGCCCATTGCAACATACTGCGCAATTTGAATACAATGGTTCGACATCTTCATCCTACGGCTCGCCCTACACGAGTAGTTATGATCACATGAACAATCGTAGTTCTAGTTTAATGGCAGCCTCACCATGTCACACTTATGCTCATTAATTTTAAGACTAACTAGTAGATCCAGAATTTTATTCTACTTAATAATTAAGCGATATTTCTTTTTTGTTGGCATTAAATGTTAAAAAAAAAATTTTTAAAAAAATCGAAGCCTAAAATAATTTATTTTAATTGTGGGTAACCCTTCATCTATAAGTGGCATATACATTTCCTAGTAACATTCAAACTACCAGGTATTGCAACACTACAAATTTTTTAAAACTTAACTTTACTATTTAGTGTATTCAACAACCTTCGTTAAGTTTTAATTGGCAGCACTGAAATTAATTGTTATTATTTAAGGCAAAAATAACTTGGCAGCACTTTTCAAATATCTGTAGCAAACGAAAAACGTGAAGGGTATAAAAAATTAACAAATTAAAAAAGGAAAAGGAAATGAGAGGTAGTTAGTGTTAGTGAGAGAGAGAGAGTGATAGAGAGAGGAAAATAGGAAGAAAAGAAATAAAATAAAAATTTCACCTTCGATATCAATTGTCAAGCA
The DNA here is from genome assembly GCA_916610165.2 of Gymnosoma rotundatum. NCBI lineage: Eukaryota > Metazoa > Arthropoda > Insecta > Diptera > Tachinidae > Gymnosoma > Gymnosoma rotundatum. The sequence continues at coordinate 2,077,394 of OU744337.1, forward strand.
ATTACTTTTGCAAAAAAGTCAGTTATCTTGAATTAAATGTTTACGGATTTATTGCTAAGACTTTTATTTTTTAATTATTATTTTATTGTATTTTATCCTGTCTATTTATAATTTGTCAAAGGTTATCTAAGGATGTGGTCCAAGATATTAATTTGTTTTATAATTTAATTATGTAGTTTTGAATAAGTTTGTAATTTTGGCTGTGTAAACTTTAATCGTAATTCCGGCAACACTGTATGCAATTAATACAGCACGAAAAAGGTCAAATTTATTTATTTATTTACATCCGAAAACGACTTATGAAGTGAGAGTGTGAAAAAACTTTAATCTTTATATTTTTAATATAATATAAATAAATTTCGTCTCGCGATATATATATTTTCCGAAGACGCTTTATAATAAGTTCAATTTCAAATTTATAAATTTTTTATACATATCGTAGAAATTTTTGAAAAAAAATGGCCATATTTTCAAAGTTTTGACAGCCTATCTTTAAGTAAATTTTGTAAACACATCTTAATTTTTGCTTTAGCCAATTTTTGCTGTTAAAAATATCGCCTTAAATTGGTCAAATATAGCTTTTTTATTTTACAAGCCTGGTGTAACGTTGACAACTTACCAATTAATAACACTGGATTTTAACTTAGTTTATAAAAATAAATTACATACATATGTCAAAATTTGTGTAATTTAGTCAAGCATTCCCTCCTCAAATGTTAGGTTACGAAAAAAAAATAGCTGGAATTTTATTTTTGATTGTTGGTGCCAAACAATTTCTATAAAAAAATATTTACGGCTACAAAAAGAAAGTAAATCAATTGTTAAGTTTGTTTATTTATTTTTCAATTATTTACAAATGAAAAACATTTAAAAACCTCGACCTTTAAAACTGGTCTTTCTACTTTAAAAATGTTAATAGTGTAGAAAACTACAACCCTGTCGACTAGTATCTCATTATGCGACTCTTTATTATTTCTTTAATTTTCCTTTGACTATTTTTCCTTTTCTACTCTTTCGCTTTCATTCCCTATTGTAAAATATTCATTATTAGCGATGTTTAATTTTGTCTCACTTTATGGGAATATTATTTTTTAGCGGCATTAGTCAAATACAAGTTAAAACGTGTAGTCGTAAACTGTTCCGCTCCGTACAGTAACTTAAATTTCTTATTTATTCAAAGCATTTGAATTCCATTAACTAATAACAACAACAAAATGGTTTACGCTGTCAAGAGCAAGGTATGTACAATCGTATGCAAAAACAGCCAATCAAATAAAAAATGTGTTAAAGATAATTAATAAATTAAAAAACAAATCTACGATACAAAGGAGGGAGAGCTTAAAGAAATAAAAGCATGACGTGTTTTTTTTATAAATGACCCTTTTTATTTTTAAATGATTATTATGCTTCTAAATAGGGCATGTGGAGAAATGTGTACGTACGAATAGAAACGCAAAATTGACGAACCAGTGTAGTTAAGTAATCAATGTGTTGGTCATTTTTAATAGTGGCAAAACTTTATCAATATTCTTAAAGTTAGTTCTATTTAGAGCGTTAATTAATTATGGATTGTACTTGTAATATGAATTTAGTTTATGGCAATTTCACAAGTCTTTAGGTAAATTGTAAGCCAACTTAATGACAATAGCAGGCGCAGCGAACAAATCAACAAACGCTTACAAACACCGTATGATATCATATCTATTATTAAAAAATAACAGCTTCATAAAAAAATTATTAATGTGAAATTCGATTTTTTGTTTTGTTTCTCTAGATTCCATAGGTTTTTAATTGTTGCTAAAGAATTTAAGCTTTTAACGTCAAAACATCATGATAAACTTTATCACTTTTTACTTAATAAATACGAATAAATTTGATTCGTTAGTTAATGATCATTTAGTTATAAGAGATGTAGCGTTAAAAGTCGAAAACAAAATAAATAGAGCCACAGGGTGAATCATGTGCAAATTACAATGATTAAAATTTAAAATAAAATGAAAATCTCAGCAAAGTGGTTAAAAGTAAATTTTTCAATGGTTTTAATTAATCTGCAGCATTGCAAAATTAACTCAATTAAATTGTTCAAGACAGTTGTTTGTGTAATATTTTTCTAAAATTTCCTTCTCGTGGATATTTGTTTGCAAAAAACGAAATTAGAATAACTCTATATTTACCAATCTGAAAAATTACTATTATTGTTAAAATTTGCTATTTTATTACCAGCAGTGTTGCTGTTTGGCTCAATGTAACATGTGTAATACTGTTATATATGGTCAAAATTTTTTCATTTTGGTATAAACACGAAATAATGTAATATTTCTGAAAAAGTACTTGTTTCATTATTGGAGGCATGAACCTCTCTAACCGCTGTTTGTCTTAACATATCAATTAGATTTTAATAACAAAGGTAACACTTACAAATTCTAACCAAGTCCCGCATTAAAAATTGGTTCGAAATAAACAAAAAATAACGTTGCTGAAGTTGTACTCTGTTCAAGTAATGAAATAATACTTTTGACTCTATTTTATATAAAATACATTAATTACTGTTTATTTAAGGATATATTAAAATTGCATTTTTGAATATACAGAAATAATGTGTGTTGAATCCATGGCAACATTCGTAACGACTCTATAAATTTTTGTTGTTGGTCGTTTTTTCTAGGTTAAATGAATATTACAGAACTATTTAAACTATTTTAAATTCAAAACAAAAATAATCCATTCTTATCAATACCCCAACAAACGGTTTTTTCTTTTCTGAGAATTATTTTTAAAATTAAAATGTTGTGGTTTTTAAACCTCAAAAAATTTTTTCAATAAAAATAAAGTATTTTTATTTATACTTACCAAATAAGAAGTCATATCTAAAATAACGATATGAAATAAACTTGACCAAGTTCTACTTAACCCTCGTAGCTAAACATAAATGATCGAGGGAAAAAACAGATATGACCGTGACTAGATAAAACAGGGTTGGTATTTAACTGCAGGTTACTATTTCAAATTAAAAAATCTACTGCGAAAATTGGTAATTCTGCAGCTATTTTCAGTCCACTGAATGTAAATTAGTTACTAATACTTGAATAAATGTTAGTCAATTGATTGAATTTTAATTGTTTTATGAATTTTACATGTTGTTGTTAACTTGTTATTAATGACTCATGCAATATATAATCGAAATTTTTAAATGATTTACACACAAAAATGAAATAATCTTTGTTTTCAAAAATTAATAGTCATCTTAAAGTAAAAAATAATAAGAAAAAAAAGTATGAAAAAATTTTTTATGAATAAATTTTATAGAACTAAAACAGTTTTTATTATGGAACAATTGATTAAGGTTAGATTTTTAGTTGTTTTTAAACAACATTATAAAATAATTTTTAAGAAAAATGATGCCCAGCAAACAATCTTAAAACAACCTCAAATGTTTAATTTTTTTTTCCAATCAGGATTTGAACCATAGATCTTATACATAAAAAAATGAAAATTAACTTTTTTCGGTTTTATGGTTCATTTTTTATTTAATTTAATTTGCAAACATTTTTAAATTAAAAATGTACTAAAAACCCGAAAAGAAGTCAATTTACAACCTTAAATAGTTAACTGTAAATAGATTATCAAAATTGTTAATTGGAATGTACAACTGTTCATTATTTCTTTTTGTATAAATGTTAATGATTTTCAAGTTGGTTGGCGATGACACACAACCAAAAATATAAACATGCATTTATTTTTGTTTAGTGACTAAATTAAAGGTTGTTAAGACCAGCCAAGCGCTCTTGATAACTAATCAACTAATAAACATCCATCCATCCAATCCCTTTTTGTTGCAAGTGGTTGATTTTTTTTTAAGTCAAATATTTGTATAAAACTTTCATTAAAAATTCAAAAGCAACCCATCAGCCAACCTATCAAACGAACTAACAATACGCTGGCATCATGATTTGGCATGATAAGAAAAGTGTGTTATTTGCTTAACGACAACAACTCCTAACAACAGTTAATGATAAATATAAACATCAGTGTTGCCAGAGAAAGACACGAAAATGTTACGCTTTTTCTTCAAAAAAGTTACATTTGTTCATTAAAAGTTATATTTTATTATATAAAATATAGTAAAAAGTTTTATTCCAATTTCAGGGAAAATAAAAAGGCAACAAATTCATTACCTGAACAAAACAAATTAAAATGAAAAAAATAGGAAAACATACGAAAATAAAAACTCAGGACTCAATACTAATATTTCGTTATAGTAGGATTTTTTTTTTAATAAATTCTTTTAAACTTTGTTTTTGAAAGATTGAGCTTCGATAAAATTTACTATTTTAATAATTTTAAAAATAACGATATTAAAGACAAAGTTGAGTTTTATTTGCTTTAAACTTCAACATAAAATTACTGACAATTTTTTCGTTATATAAAGCGGCACTTCTTCAAGGTATTGGTACGGTACCACTAGCTAGTTGTAATATTTTTAAAGGGGAATAACTAAAGTTGCTAACAATTTTCGAAAACTTGAAAAAAGTACTTTGTTTTCCGCACTAAATAAGTGCATCTCATATTATTTCACAGTTGAGAAAAATTGTTGCCAGAAACATTTTGCTGTTTCTAAACATGAAGGTAGAAACATTTCGTGATTCCTCACTAATTGAAGGAGTACAATTTCAAATTAATTTTTTACGTGGGATTTTTATAGCATTTGCAAGTGTGTAACCCTTAATATTAAAATCAAAGTTATATGTTAAGAAAAACAGCTGTCAGGGAGGTTCTAACTGAAATAATGGAACAAGTACGTTTTCAGTAATATTATTTTATTTCGTGTCTGTAACAAAAGTTACGAAAATTTGTACAAATACAACATAATTACACATGTTACATGGAGCCTTTAAAAGTTACAAAAAAATGTAAAAAAAAAATCAACCAAACGGCAACACTGATACATATCTATATTTGTGTTCATATGTATGCATGAAAGTATGTATGTATTTATGTAGAGAAATGTTTATTTGTATAAATTGTTATAACTTTTGCAAAATACTATTTTCAAAAATAAAATTGCAATTAAATTCTATATAAAACGCCTGATAACATTTTAGCTCGTATTATTAAAATTATTATCTAAACAGACAGGCTTGGGAAAGTTTATTTTACTTCTACTAATAATGAGATTTCTCAGTGGACTTGAAAAAATATTCTGACTTTTTACGTTGTTTTTCAAGGTTCACTTACTCGTTGTCTGCTTTGAAGACATCACAACTAAAAGATATTTTTTAATGATAACTATTTTGAGTTGTTTCAACTTTGTACTCTTATAAGACGATACTTAGACTTTATGTTTTAAACGCCATGATCAGACTTTTTCGCAAGTTTAAATTAGAATTCAATTGATAGAAACTAATAAAATAATTAAAAGGATGCAGCTACAACAGGAAGTTTAGAAAAATATATTGCACCATTTTTATAAATTATAAATTTTTTTTTATGTCTTCGCCAAAGAACGATAGTTTTTTCTTAGTTAACAGAGATTTTTTTTCTCAAGTAGTCACAGCATTTAGTTTCATAAATATAATTAAAACAAGGTGACCAGACCACAACCAGTTTTTTTTGGGAATATTCTGGTGCATATTAACCCATTTTTCTTTAAGTAAAAAAACTTCATCGACAAAATTAAAATTATTTTAAATCCCAGTTGCTTGAAAAAAACTTAATTTCTTTGTTTTTTATTCTTATATTTTAAGGCTGATTTCGATCAACAACTCGAAAATGCTGGTGACAAATTGGTTGTAGTTGACTTCTTTGCGACCTGGTGTGGTCCCTGCAAAATGATAGCTCCCAAATTAGAAGAACTCTCCAAGGAGTATATTGATAAAGTCATCATTATCAAGGTAAGGTTTAAATTCTGAATATTGTTTATTTTCTTTTAATAACAATTTCTTAAAACTATATTTCAGGTCGATGTTGAGGAATGTGAAGATATTGCCATGGAATACAACATCTACAGCATGCCTACTTTTGTTTTTATCAAGAATAAAGAAAAGGTTGAAGAGTTTGCCGGTGCAAATGCTGACAAATTGGCCAACACAATCAAAAACTTGGCTTAATTTAGATTTTTTTCATAAATTTAGATGCAACTGCATTCTTTGCACTTTTATAGTTATTAATTATTGCTTTCAACTTGTTTTCCTTTTTTATGTTTTGTACAAACAAATGTGTGTCCCTTTTATTTAAGCATAAAAATTAATGTAATTTTTTTTAATTATTTGAAAAATTTCTTTTGTATCATAAAATCTACTTACTAGTTGTGAAACATTCTTTAATCAAAAATAAAAGACATCCCAGTTGTTAAATATTGTAAATGTAAAGTTATTTGCTATTACACACACACATACATACATAAATATTTACATATATTTTTCATTTAACAAAGCCACACAATAGATACAATAAAATAGTTTAAATATAATTTTTCGAAAATGTAAATTTACATTAATTGTCGCTAAATGGCTCATAAATTTGAGTATAATTTGTTAAATTTATTTTTATTATATTATTTTTTATTAATAACTTAAATTTTTTAGAAATAAACGCACCATATTAAACACATATTTTGGTTGAATTATTTGGTGTTGTTAAATTCGGCCCTTCACAAGACTGACGTCGCCGCCAGCGACAAATTTTATTTCGCAGAGATTTTATTTAGCGAAATTTTGTAGTTCCAAGCTGCCGGAACAATAGATTTATTTACAGCGATTTGTGTAAAAGGAGTTTGTTTAAACAGAAATTATTATTGTCTCTGAGTCGTTCCACGCCTGCCGGAACAAAGTTTAAACAAAAAGCCTAATTGTGTGTTTATTTTGTGGTTCAACGCTTGCCACTAAAATTGAAAAAACTACTATTAGTTAAAACTGTTGAACAATTTGTGATTCCGATTGTATGTTGCCCGCCGAAACAACAGGTTATTTGTAATTTGGTGTCGATTAAAATATTTGTCATTTAATATTTGTTTATATCGTTTAACGTATAATTTTTTGTCGTTCATGATGCAACGTTCACCACCAAGAAAAAGCCCACGCCTACAGGCTGCTGCTAGTCAGGATAATTCTAGTTCTACGTCTGCTGAATCAGTAACAGCTCTACAACAAATTGCCCAGCCTGTGTCAAATGTAACGATTGCCGCAGCGAAAACCACTACAGCCGTGCCGCCACGAAATATATTAAATACAACTGGCGAAGTGCAACAAGATCTGCCGCCATTAATACCTGGTCCTAGTGTAAGGTTTCAACAGCCGCAATCTTCATCGTCAAAAAACGCAAGTACCGATATGCAAAGCCTTCAACGGCAAATTGAAACCTTGCAAATGCAATTGTTTAATGCTCAAAGAGCCCTGAAAGCTGTTGAAAATACGAATATGGGCAATATTGAACAAAATTTCTCAGCCTCCGTAAGTACAACGCCGGTTATAACAGGTAACAATTTTGAAGCCGAAGAAATTATTGAACGCCATAACCCAACGCCTTACTCTACTACAACATCAAGCTACCAAGGCCAGCAGCAGTTGTTGACAACTCAGCCCATTAACAATCAAGTATGTGTTTCGTCTATGCATACACAGCGTAAAATTTATGATTTGCCCGAATTCTATGGTTCTCCTGAGGACTGGCCTATTTTTGTATCTGCCTTTGAACATTCTACTGCAGCTTATTGTTATAATAATTTTGAAAATTGTTTAAGGTTACAAAAGGCGCTAAAGGGTGAAGCCAAAGAATGTGTGAAGTCGTTGCTCATCCATCCAAATAACGTGTCGACAGTCATTGAACAACTTAAACTTCAGTATGGTCGCCCGGAGGTGCTAATTAAATGCCAGTTGCAGCAAATTAAGGAAATTCAGCCAATAGGGGAAAATGCTGTTGACAAGCTTATACCGTATTCAATTAAGGTGAGAAATTTAGCAGCGTTTTTAGAAGCCGCAAATGGTCGACAGCATTTATCTAATCCTACTCTGATGGAAGAATTGGTGCAGAAACTCCCAATGAGTAAACGTTTAGATTGGGCTCAGTTTGCTTCAACGTTACAACAGTGGCCTAGTGTGTTGGATTTTAGTACCTGGTTGCAGCAAATTGCTAATTTGGTAAGAAGTGTACAAACAACGAATCCTGTCGCCAGCCGCCCTAATTGTGATTCTAAAAGAAAAATTGTTTTATATGCAGCTGATAGTAAAGTAAATCAGCTCAAGTGTCATTATTGCCTTAGGCCACATAAAATATTTGATTGCGATAAATTTTTAAGTTTGAGTGTGCCCAATCGATGGAATGAGGTCAAACGTTTAAGGTTATGTTTTTCATGTCTTGGTGTTGGCCATGCCAGTAAAGACTGCCGGCGTCGAAAGCAGTGCCAACAAGAAAACTGCCAAAGAAAACATAACAAATTATTGCATGAAGTTCAGCCCAGTGTGTCGAGTAAAAATAGTGAAGCGGTGCCAATAACTGAAAATTGTTCTGCTGTAAAGCAAGTGCTAAATTGTGTTTCAAGCCCCTGCGGCAATAGTGACATGTTATTCAGAGTGCTACCAGTAATACTTTATGGACCAAATTGTGTTGTGGAAACAAACGCGCTCTTAGATGAAGGTTCATCGGTCACAATGATAGACAGTTCTTTGGTACGTCAACTTGGGCTGCATGGGAGACACAGCAGGTTAAGCTTAAGTTGGTACGGTGATAAATCAGCGCAAGAGTCAGCAGAAGTGGTGGATCTTCAGGTAAGCGGTTTGAATAAAAACAGAAGATATGCGTTGAAAAATGTATATGGTGTTGCTAATTTAAAATTGCCAAGTCAAAGTTTTAATGCAGATTTAGTAAAAATGCATGGGATTCCTGTTAGTTCTTATAAATGTGTGGCTCCAAAGGTTCTTATTGGCTTAGATCACTGCCATTTGGGATTGCCTGATGAAGTAGTGCCATTGGACGATGGTGGTCCATATGCTGCAAATACGCCTTTGGGATGGGTTGTTTTCGGAAACGTAAAAGGTGGTCACCCTGAAACTCTTACATGCTTATTAACCGCACAGCCTGATAATTTAAACAAGTTGGTGGAAAGTTACTTTGAGACTGAAAATTTTGGTGTGAAGGCCCTACCTGCTATTCAGTCTAAAGATGATTTGCGCGCACAAGAGATTTTAAAGAACTCAGTAGAGAAGGTCGGCGGAAGGTTTCAATCGAGACTACTGTGGTGCAGTGATGATGTGGTATTGCCGGACAGCTATTCCATGGCCCTTAATCGATTCTTTGCCGTCGAACGAAAAATGAAAAAGAATCCGGATTTCTGTAAGGCCTACAAGCAAATAATAAATGAGTATCTAGAGAAAAACTATGCGAGAAAGCTACCATTAGACGAAGTTAATGAGCCTCATCCGAGAAAATGGTACTTGCCCCATTTTGGAGTTATCAATCCCAACAAGCCAGGAAAATTGCGTTTGGTGTTTGATGCAGCAGCTACGGCAGAAGGTGTCTCATTAAATTCAAAGTTGTTAAAAGGTCCTCAAGAATATAAGCCATTACCATCAGTATTATTTAATTTTAGAGTTGGCGCTGTGGCAGTATGTGGTGATATAAAGGAGATGTTTCACCAAGTTATCGTGGCTCCAGAGGACAGGCATTCGCAGAGGTTCTTATGGCGTGAAAATGCCAACGGCCCGCCAGAGGTTTATGAAATGTTAGTAATGACCTTCGGAGCTGCTTGTTCACCTTGTATTGCCGACTACGTAAAAAGAACCAATGCTTTAGAGAATCAGGAAATTATGCCTAGAGCCGTAAAATCAATTTTAGATCACCATTATGTGGATGATTTTGTTGACAGCTTTGAGAATTCAGCAAAGGCCATCCAAATAGCAACGCAAGTTCGTAAAATACATAAAGCAGCAGGGTTCGAAATGCGAAATTTTACATCAAATTCTCCTGAGGTCGTTCTCAATTTAGAAGGTGAATTAAATAATCCAGTAAGTTTCTCCGGATGGTCAGATACGTTGGAGTCGTTGACAGAAAAGGTGCTTGGAATGTTTTGGGATCCAAAAGATGACACATTTAAATTCGTATTAAAATTTGCTCGAGTGAATAACGAGATCATTAGTGGAAATAAGTGCCCTACAAAGCGTGAGCTGTTAAGCGTTGTGATGTCTATTTTTGATCCAATTGGGCTTTTAGGCAATTTTATGATAAGTGCTAAACTCCTATTGAGGGAAGTATGGAGACGTGGCTTACTGTGGGATGAGGAGCTACCTGAGCCTTTAAAAAAGATGTGGATAAATTGGCACCAAGAGTTGAAAAACATTGTCCTTTTAAAAGTCCCACGATATTATTTTGAAAAGGGTTTGCCTTCGAGTGTCGAATTGCATATTTTCGCTGATGCTAGTGAGGAAGCGTTTGGTGCTGTGGCTTATTGGCGATATACTACAACTAGCGGAAGTATCGGAGTATCATTTGTTTCTTCGAAAACAAAATGTGCCCCGTTAAAATCGATGACGATACCCCGGTTGGAACTACAAGCTGCCGTTCTTGGGACTCGTTTGATGAGTACTATAATAGAGGAGCATGAGATTAATATTTCTCGTCGAATTTGTTGGAGCGACTCTACTACTGTCATTAGTTGGCTAAATTCTGAGAGCAGAAGATATAAACCTTTTGTTGCCCATAGAATTACAGAAATATTAGATTCTACACGCCCAAATGATTGGAGATGGTTGCCTACTAACTTAAATGTTGCAGATGAAACTACGAGAATTAAGAGCAATATTAATTTTTCGAATGAAGCACGCTGGTTCCAAGGCCCACAATTTCTATATAAGAACGATGATGATTGGCCAAAAAATACATCAAGTAGAACTGAGTTTATATGCGAAGAAGAATTGCGACCAAAATTTACTTTGCTGTTTAGTACAAATTTAATTATTGATTTTAATCGTTTTTCTTCATTTCTCAGGCTTACTCGAACAATCGCTTGGGTACTGAGATTTATAAGACGCTGTCAAAAAAGGGAAAATGTTTGCGATTTGCCTAGTTTGTCTACAGAGGAGGTAAACATTGCAGAAACAACATTATGCCGCCTTTCACAAGAAGAAAGTTTTATGTACGAAATACAAATCTTAAAGGCTGGAGGTAGCCTGAAAAGAGATAGCGATTTGTATATGCTTTCGCCATATTTTGATGAAAACAATTTGCTTCGGGTGAGTGGTCGTATCGATGCTGCCAGTTGGTTGCCACTAGATGTCAGGCGGCCTATTATTTTGTCGCCCTCTCATCATGTAACGCAGCTTTTTGTTGCCCATATTCACAACAAAATGAAACATCAAAATTTTGAAGCCACCATTGGTGAAATAAGGAGAAAAATTTGGGTCCCTCGTTTACGAAATCTTCTTCGAAAAACAGTTCAAAGGTGTTACATATGCAAATTTCTTCGTGCCGTACCAGTACCTCCATTTATGGGCTCGTTGCCAAGTGACAGATTAACTCCATATGTTCGTCCGTTTACTTATACTGGTTTAGACTACTTTGGTCCAATTAACATAACGATTGGTCGACGCCATGAGAAACGTTGGGTAGCCCTGTTTACGTGTCTAACGATTAGAGCGGTGCACTTAGAGGTGGCATTTGATTTGTCTACTGACGCATGCATTTTGGCTATACGAAATTTTATTAATTGTCGTGGCACCCCTTTAAAAATGCGCAGCGACAACGGAAAAAATTTTGTGGGAGTTAGCCAGGAAGCTAAACGATTTGAAGAGGTTTTTGATATGGTAAAAATTCAGGACGAGATGTCAACGAAAAGTATTATATGGGAGTTTAATTGTCCGCAAAATCCTGCAGAAGGTGGCGCCTGGGAGCGAATGGTTCAGTGTGTCAAAAGAGTTCTTAGAGTAACATTAAAGGAAGTCGCCCCAAAAGAACACACTCTTCAAAGTTTTTTAATTGAAGCAGAAAATATTTTGAATTCCCGTCCGTTGACACATTTACCTGTTAGCCATGAAGATGAGGAACCGCTAACGCCTAATCATTTTTTGTTGGGTTCAGCAAATACGGCTCAGACTGAAAAAGGGGTGGAAATCACAAAGCCAGTGGCCCTAAAGAAGCAGTGGCGTATTGCTCGACAATTACGGGATCATTTTTGGAAAAGGTGGATTGTTGAGTATTTGCCCACGCTTACCAGACGCTCTAAATGGTGTGAGTATACAAAACCTATAAACATCGGTGATCTTGTGTTAATATGTGATCCAGCGGCTTCAAGAAGAGAGTGGAAAAGAGGAAGAGTTGTTCAACTGTATCCCGGAAGCGATGGTGTTATAAGAAGAGCTGATGTCCAAACAAACAGTGGGGTTCTGAAGCGCCCTGTGTCTAAGCTTGCTGTTTTAGATTTGGAGTAGTGAATCGTTGCCGATCCACGGGGGTGGGAATGTCGCTAAATGGCTCATAAATTTGAGTATAATTTGTTAAATTTATTTTTATTATATTATTTTTTATTATTATAATTGAACCGCCTTAACGTTTTCTTATTTGTCTTATTTACTTAAATTTGTTATGCTTATGTAAAAGATGTTGTTGCATTAATCTTACTGCAGTGCTTTATTTCGTTAAGTTGTACCGTTGTTTTTAATGTGTTATACACATGTATAAACAAGTAGTTGTCCATAAGAACATTTTAATAAGCAAATTTAGTTTGTGAAGGAAAAGCACTGCGGTAAGTTGTTAGTTTTATTTGTCTTTATTTTTTATTAATAACTTAAATTTTTTAGAAATAAACGCACCATATTAAACACATATTTTGGTTGAATTATTTGGTGTTGTTAAATTCGGCCCTTCACAAGACTGACGTCGCCGCCAGCGACATTAATTATGCTTGTTTCTTTTAAATATAAATATTTCATAATATTCTTCTGAAGTATTTATTTTTCATTTGGCTTGTGATATAAGAATCTTGAATTTTATATAAAAAATTTGGGTAGAACCACTGATGAGCTGTATGAGTAGTAGCGGAATGCTCATTTCGATATGCTTTCCTCGCAGTAATACATTTCATTTTTAGAAAACAAGCACAATTAACGTAAATTAACATAAAAATATTTCAAATAATAAATTTTTATATTAATTTATCGAAAATTATATTCTTTAGCAAATTTAGTAGAAACTTTTCATTAATATTTTGTAAAAACACATAAAAAAAATCTCAAACTGATTTTATGTATTTTCTTAGTTTTGAGTCCTAATTCTTATGTGAAAAATTCTTTTAAATACAAAAAATTCAAAATTGGAAATTTATTTTACAAACGAATTATTATTTTTTAGAGAGGAAGCTTGTTATTTTATGTGTTAAATTTTAAAAAGTTTAGTTAAACTATTATTAACTAAAAATTATAACTCATTTCAAAAATAAAGTTCGAATTAAAAATAAATTTTCTAAACGACTTTTTTATTATGAATATTAGTTCGGCTTTCATTTCTGACAGTCTCTAAGATCTTTTGTCGGAAGTAAAAGAACTATGAAAAAACAGTACCTTTTTATATGACTAATATTTAATTTTATTTTGCACTATTCCTGGGTTATAGTATTGATTTAACTATAGTCACCTGGGGGCTTATTCTGAATTGCGATGCGAAAATTAATGCGATGCGCAAATGAAATGAAACGCGAAAGAAAATTGGTATTCTGTTAGACTTTCGCAATTTATTTCAAATCGTGGCAACGCTGCTCAAATAAACATCAGTATCAACAAACGTCAAATTAAAAATAATTAAATTTTTTGTGCTTCGCTGTGAAAATTGTTTCTAAAATTTATTTAATAGGTCCATAGGTACACTTCAGTCAAATATTTTTGAACTGGTTTATATGTTTCATAGTTTTTTTATCCTGCATTGGTTCATTAATATTTAGTTCTTCAGTTAACGTTTGCCACAAACTATTTGCAGACTGACGTGTATTTGGTGTTTTTAAATGGCCTCTTGCCAAATAACTGTACTTATTCATAATTCTATCTTTATTTAAAGTTGACGCGGTTTGTTGATTAATTAAATAATAAATAGATGATAAATAAAATATTGTTTTTTACTTACATGTTTGTACTTTGCGAATGCTACTTTGTTGTCGAATAAATTTTGCGAATTTGACATTTGTTTTCGCAATTTAGAATACCGATTTACCACCTTTTCACATTTGAATAGAACTTTGCGAATATCGCAATACAGAATAGCAATTTTTCGCATTTATGTATTTTCGCATCGTATTGACTTTCGCATCGCAATTGAGAATAAGCTTCCTGGTTTGCGGTTCAATAACAAAGCCATGAACGGAAATCACGTCACTATTGTGACACCCTTTGTTTTTGTTGCTATGGCGGGTATAGTTTTACATACAATATGCAAATTTAATCTGTTAAATAGTTAAATAATAAAAATACTTTTATGAATATCACATCAGTTACAGAACATCTTGTGTTTTAGCGGCTATAGTAATACACCAGCGTACATTTCAGGAGTCTACCTATTACGATTCCTCAGATAGAGGATTGTTATATACAGACGGCCGTGCATACATTGCAGCAAATTCAATAAAAAATATTCATATATCATTTGTTTTGAAAACCTTTGCTTTTTAAAATACAAAATAAAACAGTGGTAATAATTTTAAGTTCTCTTTGTGATATTGCGTATCATTTCTAATTTTCTTAAAACTCAAAATTATTCCAGAGTTCTGTAGACAGTGGCAAAAATTATCCATCTACAAAATTAAAAAGTGCTGACAACAGTTTTAGTACCATTATACCACTAAATTAGCTACTTTCACAATTGTATCTCTATTTTGTTTACGAAATTACGTATTTTTACGAAAAAAAATACTCTATATTAGAACCATTCAGTAGCTTATACGTCATGTGAACACAGACAGACAGACAGGCGAAAATTCCAAAAATAGGTGTTTGGGATTTTATATCCATTACTATCTACACCAAAATTTTTAAAAAATATTTCATGTATATAGATAACTCAAGTCTAAAAATAAGACAAAAACATTAAATTTGGATTGAAACCTAATTTGACCAAATAATAATGCTAAGAACAGTTAAACTATGAACAGTTTTGTTATTTGGCTCATGTTATTAGATCAATGCATACTTTTTCTTTCTAATAGGAACACAATAATGCTTTCCTTCCCGTTAAATCGTTAAACCATATATCCGGCAACTCTTTGTTCTCCAATATTATTAGAGGCAACTCTACAACAGCTGACTTTACATAAATATTCCCCATCTTTTAAGCAATAATTCTCTCTTGATCAACGTTGCCAGATAGTAAGAGATATAAATGAAATCGTTCCAACAAAGTTTTTTATTTTAAATTTATATTATTAAACAAATTTTTTTATATATTTTAAAGATAGTTTAGATAGTGGATATGTCTTTTTTTAATAAACACGTTTTAAAACTCACAATATTTATTTAACTTTGAAAATATTAAGGCTATCTTGTGTTTTTTAATATATTTAATTTTGCTTCGTACTCAAACATCGTGACTTTTCACGATTATTGTACAAGTGACATTTTTGCTGTCAAATTTAGTTGACTTACTGACAAAGATGGTATATTGTACTATTATTTTTGTGCATAATCTCATAAATTTAATAGTTTGCAAAGTGCCTGTGCATAAAAATAAATTATACTAGTGTTTTTGATATTGTATTTTTTATCCTCTTTCAACTATATAAAAGAGCCGAAAAAAAGTCAGCCGTATACGGGGGAGGAAGAAAAATAGAATTATGTTTGGTTACTGTTTCTGCTTAAACTTTGATTTTGTGTCTTTACTTTCTTGTTTGGACAAACATTTTTAGCTTATTTAAAATGTTCAGCAGAACTTTCCTATATATATAGTTAAGCGGTAGCGAAATGACCACCGAAATGACGTGCTTTGGCCCTCAATAATCAATATCGGTAATTAATTTAATCGGAATAATTTTAATAAAATAGCACAAAGTTTTTTTTTTTTTTTTTTAAATAAAATATTAACTAATTAGTATTAATAATGGATTATTCAAATTAATCTAAGATAACTGAATTTTTCGTGAAAATATAATGAGATCTTTATTTGTAAACTATATTTTAAAGGAATTAAAAATTTAATATAAAAGAAATGTTTGTCATTAAAAAAAGCGTTTTTCCTTAAGTAAAAATGTGGCAATAATTTCTTTACATTTTTACTCTCTCTCTCTCTCTCTCTCTCTTCCTCTCTTTGGCTTTGTTCAAAATATATCTTTTGTATTGTTATTGTGAAAACTAATCGTATATATGTATGTAAATAATTAAAATTGTGCACAAATTTAGTGGATTATAGTAGAGTATAAAAGCAGCAGCTCTATAAATAATAAAGAAATAATAGTATTTGCACATTGTATGTTTTTATAATAAAAAATTTTGTGATTTCGTATTAAACAATACATAAGCGATTACTGAGCAGTGTAAATTTAGTATAATTCATTTAAATTAAAGTTAAAAGCCGCACAAAGTTATGAATGAAATGAACTAAATTAAAACTTTAGTTTTTATTTATAAACTTTTTTAACATCTACTTCTTAATACGAAATTTATATACAGTGAAAAACGGGTTACGTTATTTGTTTGCAATTAAATACTTAATATTAAGCGAATACAAATTAAATTAAAAAAAAAAAAATTGTAAACAAAAGTGATACACGAATATATTGCATTTACTTTTACTAAACGCCTCAAATACTAGAGAAAATAAGTAGAATAAAATCGATTAAACTGCAGGGGTATGTGTATTAGTTTGATGCTCTTTTGTTTAAGTATATGTACACAATTCGATGCACATGCATGTCGATTCGAGTGCAAATGATGTGAATTAATTGCAACAATCCCCTAAATAGCCAATAAATACTGAAGAGAAGCTTCGCGCGGTGTAAGACATATTTAATACAAACTAATTTGTAAATTAAAATTATATCATGCCAAGTGCCCAGTATCGTCCACTTGATACTGGCATTGGTAGACCAGCACAAACTGCTACTTTACAAAGTGCCTACAGCAGCAGGCTACGTACAATATGTCCAAAAACCTCCAATACTCGTCGAGTGTTTCTGTGCTTTATCCTGTTGATGATGTTGCTCGTTTATATTGTATGGTGTGCAGTAGCAAATTATACGGATGATGAAAAAGCGGATGTATTCACTACCACAGGTAAATTTCATGGACCAAATATCACATCACCAAATAAATAACGGTTTGCTAAGCTAACCCAATTAGAAAATTCGCCTACGACTCTACTGTATGACAAAAAACAATTGCAAGCAAGGCGAATTAAATACAAGGTGATAGCGGTGGCGAATTCAATTCTTTTACCATGTATACTAACTGTCAAACTCCATATATAAAAAATTTATCTAACTGTTATACAGATTTTTTATATATGGAGTTTGACAGTTAGTATACATGGTAAAAGAATTGAATTCGCCACCGCTATCACCTTGTATTTAATTCGCCTTGATTGCAAGTATTTTTTTAAATTAAATTAAAAAAAAAAAAATATGCTTAATTTTAAAACAATTAAAGTAATTCTCAAAAAATATTTTTCAGAAGCAACTAAATATATTTAACAAATATTCAAACACTAACAACTATGAGGTCCGTTTCCTCAAAATAATTTTTTAATACATTCCACAAATTAGATTTGTGACCTATGTGCCTTTAGCAGTGAGTCTGTCTTTTGAGCCTTTAAAAAAATATTGATAGAGTGGTGTTGTTAATGACTTTATCAAAGCAGTTTATGTAAATAATATAATAGTTGATATAGTCAAGATAAGACATACCTACCTAAATAGTATAAAGTTAGATCGATAATTTTGTACACACAGCAAAATTATTGTTACGATTGAAACAGTAGGTTTTGATAAATGTTGATATTTTTAACAAAACCATGAGTATGAAAATCTTTTTCATGACCGTAACGCTAATTGATATGTCAATTCAATATTTAAAAAAATTTCGAACCTTTAAAAAAAAAAATTTAACTAAAACATCTAAAATTTATTTTGAAAATTCAACCAGAACTTAAAATTAACTAAAAATGCTCCAAAATATTGTTTTTTTTTATCAAAAATAAATCAATAGTCAAAATTAGATATTCACCTGCAGATCGAAAACTTTGCCAAAAATGTCAAAAATTATCCAGAAAATTTATACTCCAAAAAAGCCAATTAAACTATTCAATTAATTTATTTAAAAAAAAAATCGGTAGAAAATTAAATTTTCTGTATAAATATTCAATTCAAAGATTGTTTTAGAACTAGGTAACGATCAAGAACATTATTTAGATTATAAATCTGATTAATAAGGAAAACAAAAAAACTGTCTACTTACGATAACTTAATTTATAATTTAATTAATTCTTACATTATCAAATATTTGTATAATGTACTTTTATTTTATTGTTGTCTTTGTTAAGTAGTCAATATGTTAACGGTTTATGGGATCAGTTATATTGAAAAACAAGTAAGAAGTGAAGTAACTGTAATCAAAATAGTGCTATATTCGGCTATGCCGAATCTTATATACCCTTCATCATATATGTAAATCTAGTTTAGTAAAGTAACTCCAATCAAAAAACAGATATCGGGGTGACAGAGAATTAAAAAATAAGCGAAACAAAATTAAGTACTATACATAATTTTACATAAAAATGACATCGGTTCTTAATGGGTTAAGCACTTTTAAAAAATTGTGGTATTTCTTTAAAGATCTCTTCAAAAGCTTTAAAATGATACCCATATTGCTGTTTGAAAATTTTAAAAATTTCAGTGCCCCGTAACTCAGAAAAATATGGGCGAGCGCCAATTTTTTCACTTGATGTTTTTTTTCTTATTTTTTAATTCTCTATCGCACCATATACATATTTATTTTTTTTTTTATTAGAGTGACTTTATTGTTTCAAATGGCATGAAAAAATTAGAGGTAGGCGTGGTGTTTTGCCTGCTGCCTCGAAGAACATGGACCGATCTTGCCGATTTTGAATAGTAACTCTTTCCGCACTATGTCTTATCGATTGGCGTATTTAAATATTCTCTAGCTGATCTAGTGCCTTGGCAAACTTAATTTCAACACTAACACGGACGGACAGAGGGACATCGTTCAATCAACTTCGCTATGCATAAGAAGTCAGTATATACTTTATGGGGTCGGAAATGGATTATTGTAGAAATTACAAATGGAATGACAAACTTAGTTACACCCTTTTTCTACTCTTTTGAAGTGAAGAGTATAATAAAAAAAAAAAAGTATATACGTTTCCGTAAAATTGAGCGTGAACATGAAAAATTTTAAAACTTCTAGTTTTCTAAATATAATTATACGAGGGCTGCTCTATATATTTCTGGCCTAATAGTGAAAATGCGAATATTTATAATCAAAAATGGTTTTATTGTTTTTCAAAGTATTCTCCAGCATGATTTATACACTTTTGCATGCGCTCAAACCAGTTGTCGAAGCACTTTTTCCACTCCGATTGAGACACCTCTAAAACATGGTTTTTGAACACTTCAACAGCTTCTTCTGGCGACGAAAATCGTTGACCACTCATTTTTTTCTTGATGTGCGGAAACAAGAAGATGTCATTAGGTGCCAAGTCAGGGCTGTACGGCGGATGACCCATTAATTCGACGTTTTGGCCGGTCAAAAACGCTCTGGTTTGAGCCGATGTGTGAGAGCTCGCATTGTCATGGTGAACAATGATTCGTCTTCTCTTGTTGGTTTTTCGAATTTCTCCGATGACTTCAGGCAAACAAATTGTAATCTACCACTCAGAACTGACCGTCCTACGTTGCTCAAGCGGAACAGTCGCCACAAGACCAGTTTTGCCGAAGAAACAGCCGACCATTTGCTTCAAAGTGCTTCTTCCACGAACAACTTTCGTTGGATTTTGCCCGACTTTGAAGACCCACACGGTCGATTGTTGTTTCGTTTCGGGCTCATACGCATAGATCCATGATTCGTCACCTGTGACGATCACATAAACGTCTTTTGAAGCACCGCAATCGTATTTTTGCAACATTTCTTTGCACCAATCGACACGAGCCTTTTTTTGAGCGACTTTCAAATTGTGCGGGATCCAACGAGAACAAACCTTTTTTACGGCCAGGTGTTCATGCAGTATCGAATGTATGCTGGTGGAAGAAATGTCCAAGGATGTCTCTATCTCTCGGTATCTGGCACAACAGCCGTTTTTGGACGACCTTCACGGAATTCGTCTTTGAGCGAGATTCGGCCACGATTAAATTCATTATACCCATTTTTCACAGTGCTATAGGATGGTGCTTCATCGCCATACAAAGATTTAAGTTCATCAATGCACTTTTGTCGTGATAATCCACGTCGAAAGTTGTGAAAAATGATGGCACGAAAATGTTCACGAGTTAATTCCATTTTTTTCTATATTAATTTTCTCAAGTCACTGTAAACAAACAAATAATGGTCGTACGTCAAAACGTTTTGAGTACGATTATGCTTAAAAATGACAAACTTTCCAATGGAAATGTCAGATTGCACTTGGCAGCACTCAGTGTTGCCAGGCCAGAAATATAAATAGCAGCCCTCGTACAGGGTAGCGCTAAGGAAGTTAAATATTAATGTTCAAGACACATTTGCAAATGAAGCCAATACAATTGTACTTTGGCATATCTCACTCATTAATATTATAATGGAAATTGAACTTCGATCCACTCAGTCATGTTTCACATTTTTCACTTATTTAAATTGAACCAACCTTAACTCTGGATTGTGCATTTCAGCACAACTTTGAACAAACAGTAAATCAGTCTAATATAATATCTGAAATATCCAAAACTATTAAAAAAAATTGTACTAGTAATTTTTTTTTTTTTTTTTTTTGAGAAAGTGAAAAGGATTTAAATAAATATTCCTTATATTTACGCTGCTTTATACAAAATTAATTTCAAAATATTGAATTCCCTTTTTCAACGAAATATTAAGTATTCACAAAAATTACGACAATAAGTCATAAAGAAAAAAAATAATATGATTATACTTAAAATATGTATAAAAAGATAAAAATATATTTTTTGTTTTTTTTTTTATTACTTTTTAATAGAATAACTTTTTTAAAAACCCGTATGAAAGGCAAATAAATACGGTCATTGTTCAAAAACTAAATAATAGCACATAAGTGAATAATTATTTTTATATTTAAGGTGCATTTACAAACAAATCAACGATTATCTTTCTACATAAGCGTGATATTCAATAATCAGAAATTTAATTACGACAAATCAAATTCAAATAAGCGAGCGACTTTTGATCGAAAATAATAATTCTTACTTAAGTCACCTGAAAGAAAATGCAAATAATTAAACTTGCAAAGACAAAAACTTTAATAAGAACAAACACCACTTAAAAGAAAATTTAAGTTTTATTTTTATTATTTATTGCTTCAACTGTTATATTTAATAAATGAACAATTTTTTTAAATATGTATTTTAGTTAATACTGTAACAGTTTTCATTAGTTTCAAATCATTTTTTTTCAATAGCGAATAAATAAAAAAAGACCTATAAATTTTTTGATTAGTTTACCCTTTCTCAAATTAATTAGTATCGTTGTTGATAACGAAAAGAAACATAAAAAATAGTTTTTATTGTATTTTTCATTTCTAAACGGTTCGTATAAGTTTGATAATGATTCATGTCGATTAAAAGCAATACAATCAATACTTATTAAATGTTTAATTATTTATAACACAGATAAAGGGAAACAATTTGTTTTGTTCGGCATGTGGCTTCAACGTTTCTACTGATTCGAAAACCACTAGTTTTTTAGAAAACACTTGTAGTATTTCTACAGAGCTTAAAGGCCGGGGCACATAGAATCCGTCATACGTTAAACTTTGACGTAGTCAACTGACAAGTCAGTTAAAATACATATTATCTTAAGCTGGATTCACCCATGATGTCCAAACAAAAATGTGGAGCGAATAAAAGTTATTTTTATTAGAGTTTTCTAAAACACGATTCACCCATTTCGAGCAATTTGTCTGCACAATCAATGCTGCCGTATGTAAACAATGGTTTTGTAATGTGGCAGTGTAACAGCTGATTTTATGTTACTGTTTTTTTTTTCAATGTGTAAAAATTGTAATTTTTCAAATTTACATCCACTCGTTCGCTGCCACTGCTCCCATCACTATTGCGTAAAGCTGCTTTATGTTGCCTACGTAACTTTTTCCAAAGATTTTGACATTCATTTCCTGAAAACAAGCAAAATTGATGAAAAATTTCGATTTCTAAACAAAAATGTTCTTATGATCTATTCCAATGGAGTTCGCTATTTGTGTCCAAATAAAATGTGTTTTGTGGTTATTTTTGTATGAGCTGTTACTCATATCATACATACACTCCCTTTCAGGCTTCTTCATTTCCTCGAAAAGCTTTTGAGCAATTGAATTATTTTTTCCATTTCGCATAGACTATGAATTTCAATAATAAATGGTGCAAATTTTATGTAAATGGGCGACTCAATTCAGCTTTGAGATGACAAATTTTAACTTAGTGGCAACTCTGTTCAAGTTTGTCTGGACAAAGTATAAAATTAAACCAATTAGCTGAGAGCTAGTCGCACAAAATTTTTTCTCTCTCTCTTGAAGGGAGCCGTCAAACTTCATAAAAAAAATGTTGTTCGGACATCATGGGTGAATCCAGCTTTATGAGTGATGTCACAATGAGCACGTTTCCGTCAACGCAAAGTACGAAAGTTGGTCAACTTTTAACTTTTGCTTCTTTGTTATCTTTAAACTCTTGCTGTGTATTAATTGTATTTTTATTTTTTGCGAATACGTGAAAAGCAGTGTTGCCGTTTGGTTACATTTTTAAATTTTTTGTAACTTTCAAAGGCTACACTTAAAATGTATAATTTTGTTATATTTGGCCAAATTTTCGTAACTTTTGGTACAGACACGAAATAAATTCTGTATCATTATTATTAAATGTAAACTGATCTTGTTCATATTTAGAGTAAAAAGAAAATAATTAAAATTGTCAAGTCTTCAGTAATTCCGTAACGCACGCAAAACTATTTTAAGACGCCTACAAGCCATTTCGAAACCGGACGGCTTGGAAATCTGTACAGTGAAAAAAGCCAATTTGATCAGCTGAGATGCGATAAAACTCCTTATAACTTTAAAAGAGAATTTAAAAAAAATGTCATGTTATCATCTGTATATCAAAATAAAAAAAGAAGCTGCAAATGTTAAAAAATACAATGAGAGAGCGGCAAATAAATAAATAAATAAATATTATGAAAATAAATATTATGAAAAGATCAAGGATATAAGAGTTTGCAACATTTTCCACGCGTTCCTTTTAGTTAAAAGGCCACAATTGAAATTCATACTTCTTTTAAAATTATGCTTAAAATTTATTAAAAGCATGGCGAAATCACTTACCAGATAAAAGCAAACAAACAAAGTTATATGTATATTAGATTAGGTTAAGGAAAAATAATAGTTCTTTCTACAAAAGATATTCTTTCTTTATAATATAATTAATAATTATTTATAATCTAACTAAAAACAAAAAAACAGTCGAAAAAAATGTTTGTAACTATTTGACATTGAACAAAATACATTTTTTAATTTGTTGCACTTCTTTATTTATTTTGATCATTTGTTATGATGACAAACAAAACCTACGTTTAAATATATACCAAGCATACATACATACATACGTACATACAATGCGAGCATATTTAAGTATATATATATATTGCAGAAATCTTTAAATAAATGGCAGCTATTTTATTAATAAAATAAGAGTGCTGTTCATTGGTTTTTGAACTTGTGCTTCTGCAACTGAATATTATTATTATTATTATTATTTTATTGCATACTTTAAGGCGATAACTTAAATAATATAAAACATTGTTTAAAATTTGTATAGATGCATTGGATAATAAATTGACAACAGATTCGCTTACAACATACTGCGGCGAACTATTTTCGGATGCTCGTTTATATATACAGGATAAACCTAGACAGGAATGGGATAACTTAAGCACGATCTACTTTGTAACACCCACATACCCAAGACGAGAACAAGTACCAGAACTAACGAGGTTGGCTTATACGCTTTTGCATGTGCCACGTTTACACTGGATAGTAGCCGACGATTATAATGCTTGCAATCCTTATTTAAACACTTTACTTAAAAAATTTGGTAAGAAATTTTAAAGCCCCACATTTGTTTAATCCTTTTAATATAGTATTTTTACATTTAATGTTCAGGTATACCTTTCACACATTTGGCCAGCCCCATGCCAGAGCGTTTTCGTAATGCCAAGTCCAAGCCAAGAGGGGTATCCAATAGGAGAGCCGCCATACAATGGTTGCGTCAACGTAACATAACAACTGGTGTGTTGTATTTCGGTGACGATGACAACACCTATGATCTAAAGTTGTTTAGTGAAATACGTGATACCAAACTTGTGTCAATGTTTCCAGTGGGTTTAATAGCCAATTATGGGATTAGTGGTCCAGTAGTTCGCAAGGTAATATAAATTTTATTTGCCCTAAAAAAAATGACGTTACTGTAAGATTATTTAATATTTTTGCTGCTTTTAATATTAAAAGGGAAAAGTAGTTGGTTTCTTAGACTCATGGGTAGCTGGTAGGCGTTGGCCTGTTGACATGGCAGGTTTTGCTGTGAATTTAGCTTATATGGCTGAATATCCAAATGCTGGCATGCCGTTTAAGCCTGGCTATGAAGAAGACTATTTTTTGCGTAGCATTGCGCTAACTTTAGATAAAATTGAGCCAAAGGGTAACAATTGCTCTGAAATTTTAGTTTGGCACACACAAACTAAAAATCATAATCGTGAACCAGTTAAAATTAATCATGAATACTTGGATAATCGCTCTAACTTGGGATCTCTATTTAAGGCTCTTGCTGAAATGGGCGTTTCCGATGCTTCTGATGATGATGGTAAGTATTAAAATTTATTTATTTATTTTGCAATTGCCAAATTTAATATTTCTTTTGTTATTGCTTTTAGGACAAAAAGCTATTATAAGCAGTAATGGCAAGGCTAAGCCGTTGAGCTATTATCTTAGCTGAAATACAATTTCTTTTCAATATTTCCTAAAAAAAATATTTTTGGTTAACATTTTTTAATTAATTTTTTATTCGTTTTTCCCCCCCACAAAAACTAATGTCTAAGGAGTTTTTATTAGGGCAACAAAAAGTCACTTTATTTGGGAGAAAAACGAATGTTTGCCATCTCATTACGTAGGTTTAGTGTCGAAAAGATCAAATGATATTAAGATAAAGCAACTTTTCATGACTTTCAGTTTTATGTTTAAGCGTTTTTAAGACTTTGTTTTTTATTTTGTATGTAACCTTGTAGTTCATAGTTTGTTATTTTGTATTTTAAAAATTTGTGTATATTATGTGATAATATTTAGGACTCTCTGCGTAATTATAATTTGTACATAAAAAATAGTAAAACAGAAACAATCAATTTGCACTTAAAATGCTAATGAAACAATTTAAGTGCTAGATAATTTAGTTGATTAAAATATTTTATTATTTTAAATACTGCATAAGTATTGCAGTGTTTGTTATTGGCTTCTTATTTATTTGTGTATGGTTGTGTTGCACATATCGTAATTGTTTAATTCTTAACCTGTTGTGTCAGCCTTATATCGGATAATTTTACTTAAATTGAACCAAAATTTTTATATATTTTAAGATTAAAGTTTGTAACTTTTTACACAATTTGTTACTTATGGAACCTTACACCCATCTACGTACGTACACATTTGAGGCGAAATTGCGACTCATAAAATAGGTTACGAATTGAACAACTGTGACATTTTAAGTCATTTTGTTGCTATGCAATATTTTATAAACTACTAAACTTCTTAATTAAATTCACCTCTAAAAGATTAAAAATATAAATTTATATATAATTAAAATGAGATTAAACAACATTTAACTAAAAAAAAAAAATATTAAAAAAATAAAAAATTTACATACTTTGTAACAATTTTAATCACCTACGAACGCTTCTTGATTTATAAATAAATAATTAATATAAATATATTAAAATAAAAAAATCTTTAAAAATTTGGCAGCAGTATCACAAATGTTTTTTAATTCTATGAAAACAAAGAAGAAAACCGCATAAAGTATGTATATATAATCTGAGTTCTTATGCATAGCGAAGCCGATTGAGGGATGTCCGTCTGTACGTACGTGTTATTGTTGAACTCAAGTTTGCCAAGTCACTAGATCAGCTAGAGAACATTTAAATACTCCAATCTATTAAACATCGTGTTGAAAGAAGTGCTATTTAAAACCAGCAAGATCTATCCATGTTCTTCGAGGCAGAGGGTGAAATACTAAGCAAACCTCTAATTTTCCAATATTTTTTGGAACAATATAGTAAATTAAAAAAAACAAATATATGAGACGATAGAGAATTAAAAAATAAATTGAAAAAATTGGCGCTTGCCCACATTTTCCGAGTTGCGAGCCTCTGAACTTTTTTTTTAATATCAATATGAAGAGATCTTTAAGAAAATTCTAAAATTTTGTAAAAATGCCTAACCTATTAAGAGCCGATGACATTTTTATGTAACATTGTATATAGTACTTAATTTTTTTGCGCTTTTTTTTAATTCTCTGTCACCCCAATATCTGTTTTTACTAAACTAGATTTACATAGATGGTGAAGGGTATATACGATTCGGCATAGCTAAATATAGCACTCTTACTTGTTTTATTTCATACTAATTTTTGTAGTCTTTGTTGTATAATTTAAGAACATGATGGTATTAAATAAGACTAAATTTCTAACTCGGATTGCAAACTAACTATAATATACAAACATACATTGGCCTCCCTAAGTTTCATTTTTTCCTTTGCTATAGTATCAAAAAAAAAAAAACGTTTATACGCTTTTACATATTCTATTATATCCTTTCGCCTGTAAAGTTACAATTACATACGTGAGTGATGACCTTCCTGTTGGGATCAACGATATAATAATTGAAATTCAAAGCGTGTTTACATGACAAAACACTTGCAATAAAGCGAAATGAAAATTTTAATTTTCTTATATGGAGTTTTTAACTTTAAGTCAGCATTTTAAAATAATTTAAATCCTTTTCCTATGCCACTACTACACCGTATTGATAAATCTATTTAAACAATTTTAAATTTTATTGTAAACTTAACGGTCAAAAAAGCAAAAAGCTGCCACATGTTTCATTCGAATACTGAACTGTTACACGTTTTAATTTATGTACTACGATACAACAATTCATCAGAAAAGAGCAACAGCTGTGTTTGACATTAAAAATACAATATTTTGTATGTAGTTTGACATCTAAAAGCAATAAAATAACAACATAAAACAAATCATCTGTCGAATTGTATTCAACTTGTAATTCGTTGCACCATAAATATGGACATAATTTTCATACCATAAAAATTTACCATTTTGTACTTTTTTGTTACCGAAATACTACTTTTTGTTACTCTTGCATATGATTAAGTTAAACTTTTAATTTTCAAGTTATCAACAACGGTGTTTTCCTTATACAATCTTAACGATTTTGTATATATTGTAACCAGTGATTAAAAATGCTTGACTATTTTCATTGCATATGTAGTTGCTTGAAGAAGACATACACGTAACGCCGGCAGAACAACAGTATTAATTTGTTTTCTGTTTTACTTAACAAGAAAAATCTGATTTTAATTTTGAAATAGGATTTAAACGAAAAAATTCAACAAAAGGAAAATTAAAACAGTAATAAGTTGTGAGAGGGAGTTCGCATTGTTGATCAATAGCTGGCGTTAATTCGAAATAGGGTTATCATACTAAAAGTAATATTTGATGGCGAACATCATTGCTTAGACAAATTTTCGTCCAACGATGGTTACACATTAGCGAATCATAAACATTGGGTGTCTACATGAGTCAAACTCATGTTCATACCAAGTAAATGGCTCGTGGAGACATAAGATTTTGTACAAATGTGTGAACACGAATTCTGAATAAGTTACTGTTATGTGTTGTAACGAAAACACAAATACGCCAATAAACTTAAAACTCAAAAGAACCACAGAATAAAAGTTGTAAGAAGAAAATTTCACATTTTATTTAATCTTAAATAAAGTTTCTATTTTTTCTACTAAGTGCCAGCACTTTTTGCATTTACTTTGTTGTTAAGAAATTTAGAATTTTCCGTATATCTCATTTGATTATATATTAAATCACCTCGGAGATTATTATATCGGTATCTAATAATTGCATTCAAGTGGCATAATATATTTGGAAAAGTACCTCACACTTAGGAAACTACTTCAAAAGTGTTACCAAGTTTTGATAACTAACACAAGTACTCAATGACATGAGTATCTATTATCTCAACCATCCGTTACATCAACATCACTAGTGGAGGCAAGTATGTCGTCGTGTGAAAGAAAATTATAAATCTTTGCATAAAGTTAGAACTGCTCCTGGATTTTAACCAAAAAGTAGAAGGAAAACCTATAAAAAATAGAAACATTTTATCGAAAAAAAAAAAACAAGAAAGTGAACTTTATAAAAAGGTTAACTTTTAACGACTGTCAAATTGCGAAAAACCTGCAGCAGTACAAAATAATTAAAAAATTAACACCGTCTATATGGAATATTACAAATTTCTTTGAAAAGCTAGAAAAGGACGTCCACAAGCAAAATCGAAAAACTAAAAAAGGCCTGGAACTACCAAAAGTATACCTCCGGGAGTTTTCTTAAAACAGGAATACACTTAGTAGTTTCTGTGCGAGGTCGATTTTTTCAAAGGCAAAGCTTAGCAGCTCTGCGAAATGCGTACATCCGATACCGCAGCCATTAAGGCAGAGAAAAAAGTGAAATTATATGGTGTCATAAAATTGTATAGAAAATCGTGTCTATATAAAATTGCATACTCTTAAAAGTTAAAAGCAATTACAGAAAAAAACAAAAGAAATCCTAAATATTACATTTTGGATCGTTGTGCTGTGGCCGAACTAAAACTTTGATTTCTATTATTTTATGTCGACTGTAAAAGCAAATATTAAAGTGAATGGTGTGCTCGGTTACTATAAAATAATATATATAGATTAAAAACAATTATTGTGGTTTGTAAAATCCATCCACGTAAGATTTTTAATTTCTAAAAAGAATTAACTGAAAAAAACGTTTCCATTGAAATAAATATTATGCATAACATACTGTACGAAAGTTACTGAACAAAAAGAACAAAAAAAATATTTTAAGTGATTTTTTTGTGTTTTACTTAACAAGAGAAACCTGATTTTAATTTTGAAATAGGATTCAAACAAAAAAAATTTAACAAAAGGAAAATTAAAACAGTAATAACGTCGTGACTAAACGTAAGTAAAATTGATAAATTATTTCGAATGAATAAAAAACCAAAAAAGAAATATGTGTATTTTAATTAAAGTTTTGGAAAACCAAGTTACAGCGCGAGCAATGAAATTTTGCTTGAATAGAGAAAACATGCATACAAACTTACGAACATGTAGTCATGCATACGGCACACATAAATATTGTTATTGCACATGTATATTGTAAGTGTATAGTTGGTTGCCAGTATATATGATTTTCCATACAGTTAATGAAAGAGGAGGTAAATTGTGTGATCTGATTGAGTTTGTATGAGTGTGTAGTACTACTACCACAAAACTATTGAAACTTCTCTTTAAGTATGTGATTGTCAGTGCGTGTATTAAGTTTAATAAAGTTTGTTGTTGGTACTTTTATTTATTTTTTATTTTAATGTTTGTTTGTGTTGTGCATTTTTATTTAATCTATTGTTTTTGATTTACTTTCAACAGTTTTTCACTGACATTTTGTTGTTTGATAACTTACTGTCGGACAGACAGACAGCCGAATTCGCAGGTCCCAAGTTTCTGAAGTTTTATCCTTAAATTATTATTCAATAAAAAAAAAATTATAAATTACAAGTTTTTACGGTAACCTCGGTGGGGGTTGTTCCCTTGTTTGACAACGGCATCGGCAACGAAAGTGTCTATTGCATGAGAGCTTACCCTAAAACTTTAACGATACATACATACATATTTCGTCTACAACATAAAATAACATAAATTATGATGAAAAAATATGTTTTGATTAGGTATTGCAGTATTTTATCAATAATAATTTATTTTAGTTTATTCTTGGAAAATTTAAAAATTTTCGAATGTTCTTTAAAGTTTTCTATTCCACGTTTAGAAAAAAGCTCGGGGAAAAAATATCAACGACCTTTTTTCTTAATTTTAAAAAAGGTATGTTTTGTCGATATGACATGCCTCCATATATAGTTACACACATACAAACTTTCATTCAAACACACAATGTAGGTACATACATACGTAAATATTTCACCATTTTGAAGATTTTTATGTAGATTTTTCTGCCGTTTTTCCATGGGATTAAAATGTGGTGAAAAATTAATGTGTTTTATTAAATATTAAATTAAAAATAAAAGTAAAGAGATTAAAATTTTAATGATGACCTAATTATGACACAAATTAAATTTACAACAATTGTCAGTAAAATGTAATCAACTTTTTTTTATTTTTTTCGTATCCACAGAACCGAAAAACTAAGACATAGAGCCAGCTCGGCTCATCGTTAGTGGGTATTGCTAAAATATTACAAAAAACTAATTTGTATTTTAATTTATTATTTCGTAAATTTTATTTTATTTTAAATACATATAATTGTAATTATTTTTATAAATGATATTTGTCTAGTTCTGTTTTTGTTGTGCAATTCTTTAAAAATTTGTAATGTGATAAAAGTTAATATGTTTAAAACCCCTTCAAACTAAGGGTGAAGCCAAAGTGAACTAAAGAATTTATTTATTAATTAATATATGTGTTTTGAAAATAAAATTAGTACCTATTTGTTGATTTTTAAATGTAAATAGTTATGTAAAATTATAAAAAAAAGAAGTAGGAGTGCTATATTCGGCTATGTGGAATCTTATATACCCTTCACCATCTACGTAAATCTAGTTTACTGAAGTAACTCCAATCAAAAAAGCAAATAATGGGGTGACAGTGAATTAAATAATAAAAATTTGCTTTTGGATATATATATATAGTTTTACATAAAATGACAACGTCTCTTAATGGCTTAAGCATTTTTAAACAAATTTAGTATTTCCTTAAATATCTCTTCCAAAGCTTTAAAATGATGGGTATCATTTATACTCTTAAAAATTTGATAATTTTAGAGCCCCGTCACTCGGAAAATATGGGCAAGCGCCAATTTTTCCACTTGGTGGCTTTTTTTTTCTTTTTTCTTCTTTTTTCCACTTTTTGTGGTGAAGGGTATAAAAACACTTTTTCCGCTGTATAAATATATACATATACCTACACGTACATACATATATGAGCATTTGAGTTAAAGGGTACATATTGTTGTAACCGACTACAATGCACATTGTAAATGTTGTGCCGCCAACATATGTACATATTGCAACTCTCAAATATGCCATTCGTTCAAACAATTTAGGCACTTGCGCACTGTCCAACGATACGTATCACATCTTAAACATAATAACCCTCTTGCAAAACATTGTACTGAATTTTTGTTCGTGTTCTTAACAATAACATAAGTTGTAAAAGCCTAAACTATATCGTAACAACATAAAAGACCGTTTATAATAACATATTACTGTTGGTAATAAACATAATTGATTTTTGTGTTTTTTTTTCCTTCAAAAACTAAGTAATTTTTTTTTAATTAAATTTGTATTTAATTTTAACTTGACGTTCTATGTATTCAAGTATTATTAATATTCTTTTAATTTAATTAGGTAGGTATCTTGTGGAGAATATTCTGTTAATAAAATAAAATCAATATTTTGCTAATTGCCGCTGTATGGAAAAAAGTTTGTTTTATTTGCACATCAGAAATATGTTTGCTTTAAAATAGTTTTAATAAAACAATTCCTTGTAGTAAAATATTATTTTATAAGATTTATAGGATTTGTTTGCTTAAAAAATATAAATAATTGTTAGATTGACTAAAATATGAAGTAATAAAAGTGTTAGAAAAACCATAATAAAAATATGTGCCAAAAATCAATTGTTTAAATTTTGCTCAGACTTTCTAACCGATAAAAATTAAAAATTTTACTGAAAAAGTTTAAGCCGTTTAAAATGTGATTTAGGCGGTCGAATTTTTCAGTTAAAAACCCAACATCGATAAGAAAATGTTTAAAAATATTAATATAATGAAAAATAAATATGTATTTCTAACATTTATATGTTTTCTTATTAAGTAATTTTATTATGTCAAAATTTGCTGACGACAATAATAAAAAGGGAAGTTTTTCTTAATACTCCATTTTTGAAAAAATATAACATAAATGGAAGTTGTGAAGTTAGATGATCAAGAAGCATATAAAAATAAAAACCAAAATCACTATCTTAGTTATCAACATAAAGTTTTAAAAATGTTTTACCACCCCCTTGCAAGTTGGCTAGAAAGTTAACAAACAAAAGCAACAACAAAAATGTTCTATTCCATGCATATGCAATAAGTGATTAGAGTTCGTGAGTGTGTCGTTCGTTACACAAAATGGAAACATGTGTGCGTATGATAAACAAATGTTAGTAAGCTGTACACTTCAACCCCAAATTATTATTTTTGTTTTTCGTTTATAACGAATATTTTCCAAACAATGTTTCCAATAAATAGAAATTAAAAAGAATATAAAATACAGTTTTCTAACAATATTTCTTATTTGCAGACTTCTTGTATACACGACATATGGTTGGTATAAACTTAAATCGGTGCAATTAGAATAATGTCAACAAAGATATCAGCAGCAGCCGATAGTAGTATTAGTACTACCGCAAGCCCGGCCACAACTTCATCTATGTCTGCAGCAGCAAATGGTTCAACAACACCAGCCAGACGTCTTCGCACCAGAACTTCAACGGGTGGTAATGTAAGTGGTAGCGAATCAGCTCAAAAGAAATATGGACCACTTACCGAAAGAAGTGACTCAATTTCCAATGCGTCGATCATGACTACAGGAAGTGAAGAGAAACCAAGTGCGAGTAAAAAATATCACAACAGTTGTCCCCAACCGCCAACAACTTCTGGACGAAAGGAAAAGAATCATTTACAGCCCCACAGCTCGAGCACTTTTAACATGAATAAAACAGAAGAGTTTCATTTTGACACACCACTGGAATGTCCAGTTTTTCGTCCCACACCCGATGAATTTAAAAATCCTTTGGCTTACATCAGCAAGATACGACCGATCGCTGAAAAGTGTGGTGTAGCCAAGATTTTGCCACCCGAATCGTGGTCGCCGCCTTTTGCAGTGGATGTAGACAAACTAAAATTTACACCACGTGTACAACGCTTAAATGAGTTGGAGGCGAAAACTCGTGTAAAATTAAACTTTCTCGATCAAATAGCGAAATTTTGGGAATTGCAAGGATCATCTCTTAAAATTCCCATGGTTGAGCGCAAAGCTTTGGATCTTTACACATTGCACCGTGTAGTTCAAGAGGAGGGCGGTATGGAACAGACCACTAAAGAACGTAAATGGGCTAAGGTTGCAAATCGTATGTCCTATCCCTCGAGCAAGAGCGTTGGTGCCACCCTTAAGGCCCACTATGAACGAATACTGCATCCTTTTGAGGTGTATACATCCGGAAAAGTTTTAGGCCAAGGAACTGGTGGTGCAACGGTAGCCAGTCCAGATGTTAAACTCGAAGATGGCACCGATTACAAGGCTCATGAGATACCAACACGACAACAAATTGCTCCGCCAAACGAGACCAATGCCCGTCGCTCCAAACGATTTGCAAATTCAAGTGCCAGCTGTGGTTTGGGTATTAATCGCAGCGGCTTAAAGACGGAAACAAAGGAAGACTTTAAAAGAGACTTATTGAGCTGTTTTAATGCCTCCGCAGCTTCTGCCGCTATCCGAGCAAATGCAGGTAATGGCATTACAGGATCTACTCAAAAGAAAGCTCCTGATCCTAATGCGGCAGTGGACCCTCTTATGAAGTACATTTGTCATATTTGTAATCGCGGAGATGTTGAAGAATCGATGTTGCTGTGTGATGGCTGCGATGACTCATATCATACCTTTTGCCTGTTGCCTCCCTTATCCAGTATACCAAAAGGTCTGAATAGATAATTGCAACATATTTTGTGCCCAACATTAATTACTAATTTTTAATTATCGTTTTTTTTTCTTTTTGTTGTTTTGCTTTTCAAATCGTTTTAGGTGAATGGCTTTGCCCACGTTGTGTGGTAGAAGAGGTTAGCAAGCCAACTGAAGCTTTTGGATTTGAACAGGCTGAACGTGAATACACTTTACAACAATTTGGCCAAATGGCAGATCAATTTAAAATGGACTATTTCCGCAAACCGGTACATTTGGTGCCAACAGATTTGGTCGAACGAGAATTTTGGCGTATTGTTTCATCAATCGACGAGGATGTGACCGTGGAGTATGGTGCAGATTTACATACAATGGATCATGGATCCGGTTTTCCCACAAAAAGTTCATTGTACTTGTTGCCGGGTGATCAAGAGTATGCAGAGTCCAGTTGGAATTTAAATAACTTGCCTTTGCTAGAAGACTCTATACTTGGTCATATAAATGCTGACATCAGTGGTATGAACGCACCCTGGATGTATGTGGGTATGTGTTTCGCCGCCTTTTGTTGGCACAACGAAGATCACTGGAGTTACTCTATAAATTATTTGCATTGGGGTGAACCAAAAACTTGGTACGGCGTGCCCGGTAGTTGTGCTGAACAGTTTGAAGAGACCATGAAGCAAGCAGCTCCCGAATTATTTGCATCCCAGCCAGATCTGTTACATCAGCTCGTGACTATAATGAATCCAAATATATTAATGAACAATGGAGTACCAGTTTATCGTACTGATCAAAACGCTGGTGAATTTGTGATAACATTTCCTCGCGCTTATCATGCCGGCTTTAACCAAGGTTACAATTTTGCCGAGGCGGTTAATTTTGCTCCGGCCGATTGGCTTAAGATGGGTCGTGAATGTATAAATCATTATTCAATGTTGCGTCGTTTTTGTGTATTTTCGCATGACGAACTCGTCTGTAAAATGGCTCTTGAGCCTGCGAAGCTAACTTTCGGCATAGCTACGGCTTGCTACATTGATATGGCTGAGATGGTGGACTCTGAAAAGAAATTGCGTAAATCTTTGCTCGAGTGGGGAGTCACAAAAGCGGAGCGCAAGGCATTTGAACTAATACCAGACGATGAACGTCACTGTCAAGAGTGCAATACAACCTGTTTCCTTTCGGCGGTTTCTTGTGAATGCACAAAGACAATTGTTTGCTTACGCCATTACACCGTTTTGTGCACGTGTCCACCCGACAAACACACACTTTTATATCGTTATACACTTGACGAAATGCCACTCATGTTACAAAAACTCAAATCTAAAGCTCAAAGTTTCGAGAGATGGTTGTCACGATGTCGTGACATCGTTGATGCCAACACTCCAACATCAGTGACATTGCAAGAGCTTCAAGAACTGTGCAAAGAGGCCGAAATAAAAAAGTTTCCTTCGTCTTTGCTAATCGATCGCCTTAATGCTGCTGTCTTGGAAGCAGAAAAATGCGTAACAGTCATTCAACAATTGGGAATAAATAAGGTAAGGAACCACATTTCTATTTTAATATGTATCAGTGTCATCGAGCAATAACAATTTGTGAATTTTCTTTTTTAGGTTCGCACTCGTTCGGATAATAATTTAGAAGCTGCTCAGTACAAACTAACAATGGAAGAACTTGAACTGTTTGTACAAGAAATCGATAATCTTTGTTGTACAATTGAGGAGGGGGTATCAGTGCGAGAACTGTTAGTTTTGGGAAAACAATTTGTAGAACGGACTAATGAAATCTTAAAGAATCCGCTGGATGCTCTAGAGGAATCTGAATTGGAAGCAATCATTGGAGAAGGCAACTCATTGCGTATTGAGCTACCTCAAATGCAACAGTTAAACATGCGCCTTAAACAGTTAAAATGGTACAAACGATCACAGGGCCTCAGAGCTGCTAGTGCGAAACTTACCTACGATGATGTTAAAAACTTATTACATGTGGCAGCAGCTGAAATAATACCCACAGATCCGATAATTGATTCAGAAATAAGAAAACTTCAGGAAATCGGAGCTTCCATCGAAGCCTGGGAATGTCAAGCCAATAAATATTTTAACTGCAGCACGCAACGCCATGAGCTGGAGGAAATTGAGCAGTTTCTTAAAACAGCTGTTGAGATCGAGGGTCAAGTTCCTTCGTATGGTGTGCTTAAGGACGCTTTACGAAAGGCTAAAGAATGGCTGCGATCTGTTGAACAACTTCAAGCTAATGATCACTTTCCCTATTGCCATACACTAGAAGCGATTGTTTCACGTGGTACAAATATTCCGATAAAACTGGAGGAACTTTTACGCATGCAAGGTCACTTAAGAAGCGCTCACGATTGGAAAGAAAACACCGAGCGAGCATTTTTAAAGAAGACTACTTTTTATACGCTGTTGGAGGTTCTCATGCCGCGGGAAGAGGCAGTTATCATCGACTCGGATTTAAAGAAACCTTTCGAGGACGATTTCGTTAAAGAAATGAATCCGGCCCAAATTGTGGACTCGTTTAAAGTGGCGGAAGAAAAGGAACTCCGAGACATGAGAGAACTAAGAAGACAAAATATGACTAAGAATCCACTTCGTGATGATTACTGCCTTTGCAAATCCTCCTTCCAAGGCGTGATGTACAACTGCCAGTTGTGCAGAGATTGGTTTCATGAAGAATGTGTACCGGTACCACCACAAACGAAAACAAACTGTATGTCAGATGATGGATTAAAAATAAAGTGGTTGTGTCCGTCTTGTGTTCGTTCAAAGAGACCACGCCTTGAAACCATTTTACCGTTGCTGGTTTCCCTACAAACTCTGCCCATACGCTTGCCCGAAGACGAAGCTCTTCGTTGCCTTGCTGAAAGGGCTATGAATTGGCAGGATCGGGCTAGAAAAGCCCTAACAAGTCCTGACGTCACAGCTGCACTAGAAATTATTACCGCAGCGACTCAGCAAAGAAATAAACAGAAGAAACGCAAGGGAGCTAAAGATATTGGTTCAGCTCGTAAGCCCCGCCGCAGTAGTCAACACAACTCAAAAGACGATGGTTCAGATAATCCCGACTCAGATGATGAGGGTCGCTTACATATTGTCGAGGAAAACTTTAGTAATGATGAAGAGGAAGACATTGAAGCAAACGCAATGAATGAAAACGCAAATCCTCACAATGGTCTCCAGCTGCAGAAATTACTGTCAGACAGCGAGACAGATAATCTCGAGGAACTTATGATGGAAGGCGACCTGCTTGAAGTATCATTAGATGAATCACAAGAGCTCTGGCGGATTCTATCCACAATACAGCCATCGCAGCCTTCTGAAGCAGCTGCTTTAGTTGAGCAACATCAATCTTTGATCAAACAACAAAACCAACAGCATCAGCAACCGCCTTCTAGTGTTAATTCAGCTGCCGAAGACTCCAATGACAGTTTGTTGGTTCAGAGTAGTCCCAACAGCACAAGCAATAGCGGCAGTGGCAATGGGCGTAATTCAGCCAATGTTATCAAGAAACGCAGATCACTTGACCCAGCAACTGGATGTCCTGTACCACGAAAGAAAATTGCCACTCCGAACAAACAAAACTCTTTAACTGGTTCTAATACGTCGTCAGCCAAGAAATCTGTCAGAAAATCAGATGCAAGTAACAAATCAATCGTAATGACTGATGACAACTCAGAGAACTACACACCCACCAAACAATCAAATGGCAGCTCTCAAAATCAGGTCAATACCACCAACAGCAACACTGCGTCTGGATCGCAAAAGAAGCATAGAAAGCGTGTTGGTGGGAACAGTAACAACAGCAATACGACCGTTTCGGCTAGTCAAAAAAAGAACTCTCAAAGAGCTCAAATGGCGCAGCAGGAAGACGACGAAGAAGAGTGTCGTGCTGAAAACTGTCACAAACCTACGGGACGTGAAGTTGACTGGGTTCAATGTGATGGCGGTTGCAACGAATGGTTTCACATGTACTGTGTTGGTCTCAATCGCAGTCAAATTAAAGCTGATGATGATTACATCTGCATACGCTGTTCGAAAAACGTTACAGTAACGACAACGGGCGGCAGTAGTACTGGTGGAGCTCAACAAGTGCCGACGCAACAAAAAAGCCGCTCCCAAACGGCGCGATAAATAATGGTGGCTTTTTTTATCAACACCGGGATTGGTCGATTATCGTCGTCGACTTTAGGCTCTTGTAAACATAGTAAATATTTAAGAGATATTAAATAAAAAAGTTTCTGTTTTAACTGGGCATACTTTTTAATATCACACTTATTCTCATCTTCCCTTCTCATACTGCTTTAAGTTATTTTTCTTTATTCATCCATTTAGTAACTCGACAATTTCGAATAAAACCCCACACAAACCAAACCAACAACACAAATAATATGAAGTAAAAGAAGAATGAAGGTAAAGAAATCGTTTTTGCACACAATTCCTAAATCACGCAGCTAGAAATATAGTTAACAACACTGAAGCGATCAATAATGAATTGATAGGACAAAATTCTAATTCTAGAAACCAAATTCAAATCAATTTAATCTGCATATTTAAAAATATATTTGTAATGAATTAACTTTTTTCTCTTTTATCTTTTAGCAGACTTTAGGTATGATTTTCGCATTAGTCGTATGTAGTGTGGTTCTAGAAAAAAAATATATTGGTAGTTTATATCAATATTTTCTTTTAATAATATTATATAATATTTTAATGGCTTTGCTGAAAGAAACCGATAACTTATGTCTATTCTTTTTTTTTTATTTTATTCTTATTTAATTTTAGTTTGTATTTGTAACATTTAATGCTTAATTAGTATGTAACACTCTGCCCATAATGATAAGTATGTATAGAAATATGTGTGTATATATAAATATATTAATATATACATACGAGTATATTAATATATACCTAACAAAAAAAAAAATATATGAAAACGTATATATACATAGATTTAAAAACATATGTGTACATAAGATATACTAACAATATATGTATGTAAGTTTTATTTGCAACTTAAAGAAGAACATTAACATTTAATCAAAACTAACATCAGAAATTCGTCCATAAATCGAAAAGAAAAACAGGACTTAATCATGAAACTTCTAATATACAGGATGTAAGAATTTCTGCAAAAAAAATTTATGGACGAGCGGACAAAAAGGACATTGAAGACCGTTAGATATACAATACATCCCTGTTTTAATAATGTAAATTTTTTATTTCTTTTTTTAACGTGTAAAGATTAATTAAATTAGTATTTCTACTATACTTTGAATAAATTTTTAGAATATAGAAAACACACACCATACACACATACATATATGCATAAATAAATAAATACATACATATATTATGAACCCTTAAATTTAAATTTGATGTAATTCTATATGATAAAAAAAAAATAAATGTAGTATTTTAAATGCCAGTTTTGTTTCATTTCCGGAAGTCAAAAAACTTTTTTGAAACAAAGTTCCCCTTTATATCCTTGTAACGTGGTTTTGTCGTCGACTGAGGTTGCTCAGACGCGTCTAGGGTTCTACTTACTGATCCACAAACATTAAGTAATAACACAAATAATTAGATAGGGTAAACGTCCCTAAGGTCGGCATGCATCAGTAGTCGGCATTTTTTTATTTAAAATCTAAATAATTAAAAAACACGATGATTATATGCATAAATATGATTTATCTTTAATAAAAAATACACTCAATTTCCTCTATTTAATATTTAAATTACACTGAGATGAGTATTTCTATCTACTGTTGACCTCTTTCAGTGACCACCTTTCAACTTATGTGGTAGGTGCCTTTTTTTTTAAATAATTATTTAGTGGTAAAACTAACTTTATCAAGTAAACATGGTAAATAAATAAATT
The DNA here is from genome assembly GCA_916610165.2 of Gymnosoma rotundatum. Lineage (NCBI taxonomy): Eukaryota > Metazoa > Arthropoda > Insecta > Diptera > Tachinidae > Gymnosoma > Gymnosoma rotundatum. The sequence goes on from OU744337.1 coordinate 2,117,537, forward strand.
TTTTCACCATGGCAGTTTTTAGTGAAAGAAATATATTTAAACTTTGTAAAGTGCAATTTTTCATAAAAAAATTCTTTTTGTGGTCATTTTATTGGCTGCCGACATTAGGAACAAAACCTGCTTTGTTTTTCTATAGTCGGCATAGGGGCGTCGTCTTGTAAAAAATAGTGTTTTTTTCATATTAAACTCAAATTCTATAATATTATTTGTTGCTCACCTCTCTTGGCATTAGTTATAAAGAAAATAAGTTTAAAATGAGTTTACCAGTACTCGGCAAGCGTTTAATTGAGTATTTTAAGACCTGCCGACTATGAAATAAAGTGTTCTGAAATCGGCAGGAAGTTGTGTTTAAATGAAAATGAGATGTAGCAACAAATGCTCTTAATGACATTTCTGGATAAAAAAAATATTAGCATTGAAATATCCTTTAAGCCTTCAATTTGCTTAAGTCCCAGACCAGCTATGTACCTACTCATGTAGATCTAAACCAAACGACTATTGCCTCATTAATTAACAGCACGTTAATTAAAAATTACTGCTTTAAATCTTTTCTGTTTATTTTTTTACACGAAGGAATTTAAATAGCTCTTATTTTCAATAAAAAAAGTAAAATTTTTGAAAATTTTTTGGTTTTTTTTCTCTTATAAAAAAAACTATGCCGACAATAGGGACAGCAAATGTCGGATTTAGGGAAATGTATGCCGACTATAGGCACAAATGGTATATATTTAAATAGTTGATACACCAATACATGGTTTACACTCACAACAGTACCAGTTCTAACACAAAAAAAAGTTATACTGCCGACTTCTGGTACATTTGCCCTACAATTATTTTTATTAATTTCTTATCAGTGTAATTATTTAAGAATCAAAGAAATCGGATTATATCAGATTCGGATGATGATTCGGGTGTGCTGGATCGATGACAAAAGGGCGAACCTATGTTTGTCATTCCGTTTGTAATCTCTGCAAAATCCATTTCCGATCCCATAAAGTATATACAGTGAAATTTTAAATCTCTATTAATACGAAACTAGCATTAAATTAATCATTTAAAAGAGAAAATGTTCGGGCTAAACGAACAAATATCATTTACTGCAAAAATCTACATTTAAATACTTATAATAAAATAAAAAGTACGCGTATTTTCCAGGCATTTGTTACCATAACGGTACCTCAATGCTTCGTTATTAATATTTACCTTTTCTTCATTCTGCTAACTATTGGCAATGTTTTGCATTGAATTTTCAACGTTCAACGATAGAACAACGGAAATTAGTTTTAAACCATTTCAAATTGGTTTTAAACCACTCACAGCGAAAAATAGCAGAAATGGTTAAGATAAATGCTTCCACAGCCCAAAAAATCATCGAGCGTGTTATTCATGAAAATGGGGTCCATAACAAAGGAAGAAATGCACCAAACAAAAATTTTACTGATCATGACAAGCGATATATTTTAAGAAAAATAAGGACAAATCCAAAGTTCTCTGCTCCAAAACTAGCTGCTAAAGGTAAAGCTGACCTGGGAAAACAATGTTGCGTGGAAAGTGTTTGTCGTGTTTTGCGCCAGCATGATTTTCATAGCCGAGTCGCACGTAAGAAACCTTTTATCAACTCGAAAAACAAACTTTGCAAATTAAATAACGCCAAAAAACATGGTATCAAGGATTCAGAATTTTGGAATTCGATTATCTTTGCCGACAAATCTAAATTCAACATATTCGGTTTTGATAGCATGACTTATTTATGGCGAAAACCAAATACGGAGCTAAACAAAGAAAACCTTAAAAGCAATAGTGAAACATGGTGGTGGCAGTATTATGGTTTGGGCCTGCATGTCGACTGCTGGTACTGGAAATTTGATATTTCTTGAAACAGCTATGGACAAACTTTGGTACCTTAAGATCTTAAAGAATAACTTATTGGAAATTGCAGAAAATATAGGTATTAAGAAAAATTTTAGATTTTAATAAGATAACGACTAAGCACAAATCAAGGTTTGTCCAAACTTGTTTAATTTTACCTGTCCACTTTGGATGATGCCGCGACTACAGTCACCCGACCTTAACGTCATAAAAAGTTCATGGTCTCTATTAGAAACTAACATTAATAAGGGAACACAAAATTGTAAACAAAATTGATTTAAACACAGAGTGGGAGAATATTTCGCCCATTGTTACTCAAAAACTGGTAGCATCTATGTCAAACTGCCTAAAATCTGTCATAGACAATAAAGGTTTACCACACTAAGTATTAAATCACTTAATTACCGTTCCTAAGCTCAAGCCTCTAATTTTTCCATACCATTTGGAAAAATGAAGTAACTCCAATCTAAAAAAAAACAAATATATGCGGCGATAGAGAATTAAAAAATATAAAAACAAGAAGTGAAAAATTGGCGCTCGACCATATATTCCGATTTATGGGCTCTTCTGAATTTTTCATAGATTGTGCACCATATTTTTTAACCCTCCGTGACACACACTTTCACTTTTTCGCATTAGTACCACATTGGGTCTGGCCAGACCCCATATAAATGTTAATGTATTTGCATTAGTTAACATTATTTTTTTTATGTAAATAGTTTTAAAAACGGGGTATATTGTATCAAATTATCATTAAAAATACGGGTGGTTTGTTAATTTTATTTCTAATTTTATATTTAATTCATAAAGAAATGGAATCAGAGTACATTAAATAAAAATTTGTCATATTATTAATCTAAGCAACTAAAACATATATATTCCACTTTGGAGTGTTGCTGACATACAGCATTTTGTGCATTTCGGCCTGTGTATAATTTTCCTTGTAATGGATACTTTGTTTTTAAATCACAGGCCCACCAAATTTTTATACCATATTTTGCAGGTTTTGTTGGGATATATTGTGTAAATTTAGTTTTTCCTCGGTATGGAAACAATTGCTCGTCAATAGTTATACTTTCATGCGGGCTATAATTATTCGCAAGATTTTCGATGAGAAAATTCCGAATGAATCTGGTCAAAGTTATAAATCGATGAAGAGACATTGCGGCCCTAAATATGGGTAAATTATCAGTACGCCACAAAACCCGTGGATTTTGCATGTTGTTATGTGAAACTCCCACTGCTAGAAGAATGCCAATAAAAGTTCATCTTCCAAACTCTTGGTTTCTTATTTACGTTTGCGGCATTCCATTTGTTGACTGCGTCTCTTCCATACCGATTTGTTTGAAATATTATGATGTCTGCAATATTTGGTGTTAAAATTTTTTTGAAAACTTCAAGTGGAGTAGAGATTCGCTCTTTAGGTCTAGCTCGAAAACGCATCATATTATGTTGACGAGTACGTACACCATTGTTCGGCTAATTTTTCCATATAGTACCATCTTTTCCAATAAAACAATTATTATTTTTTTCACCTATTTCAGAACCACAGTCTTTCTCCTCTTCATCACTGTCGTCTTCTACATTTTGTTCGATGAGCAAATCATTTTCAACGTCCGATGCGTCATGTTCTTCATGCTGTCCGGTTCCTTCATTAGCTCTTTCACGCTCCAAGTCATTTGCCAAAGCCTCGACTATTCTGGTATAAAAATCCGTACCGAAGTTACTAGAATGTCGCGTATTGAAAATAAATTCTAATTCATCATTAATTTTTCCCAAAATTTTCAATTTTACCACTTCTGTAGAAAAAATAAATTCTCATAAACACTTTGAAAGTTCGCGTCAAACTAAAACGCAACACTCAAAGACTGCTTCGGAGAAAAAATATAACGGTTAAAAAGTGGTGGCTACTTAGAGTTTATCTGGGCGTAAATATAAAACTTTGTTTTAGTCAATTGATTTTGAAATTTTAATGGGTTTTTACGCATTTTATGGAAAAAAATAAAAAAAAAATCAAGTAACGAAGGTTTAAATACGAATGTACTGCAATTTTTCATACAAGATATATGTTTCAAAACGTTCTTCTTATTCATAAAAGCTTTTGAAGAGATCTTTCGGGATATATGTACATACTAATATTTTTAAAAATGCCTACGCCATATTTTTAACTGACTTCAAAAAAAAAGAAGGTTGTTTTTTATGTTTGTGCCCGCAGAACTCAGTTATTTCTAAACTGATTTTGAATTTTTTTTTCCTTTGTAAAGTGTTATGCTTACAGATTGCTTCCGTTTAAAAACCAGTTCATAGTTTTAAAAATAAAAGCGTGTCCTCATACAATATATGTTTTTTTAAACGTATTATGAACCGTAAAGGGCACCACTTTAAAATTAAAAAACTGTATTACCATCAGCCCAATCATGAATATTCTCACGGAATTTCTTTCTCCCAGAAAAATTTTTTATCGAGAAAAGATTTCTCCAATTATTAATTCCGTGGGAACAAAAACTTAAAAATAATACATAACCTTCCCCGTAGATTCCCCAGTGCTTTACTACATTTAAATTTTGGACATAAAATGATTAGATAATTTGTAAGGGACTTGACGCTGTCATGTAATGAAAATGCAGAACGTCTAATGTAGAAACTATGTATAAGAAATTTGCTAAGCAATCACTAAGTTTCTTTTGGAAAGAAAGAATCTATCTGGTGATTGGTTAAACAAATTTCATTATAACTTTAAGTTGGAATAAGGTTTTTTCAAATATACTTTTCCTTAACACTGTCTTTTTAAAAGTTTCTTATATTTAATTAAGTAGTATGTAATTGTTGTAGTACTTTTAATTTAATTATTGCGGTTGGTTGTGTTTATTTAAATATTTAACCCAATAATTCTATTAAACTTTTAACTATTGCTATAATTTAAATAGATAATGTATTCAGATGTTTTTTTAAATTAAATATTGACACTAACTGCCATTATGTTATCAGGAAAAAACAACAAAATTAAAATACAACACTGAACACAAAAAAATATTGTTATTTCCTTCTTATGCGTGCTTTTCCGTTTTTCTTGTTGGTGTTTCCTTTTTTGTTTACGGTCTCTTTAAAGCTCTTTGCCATTATTTTTGTCTCTCTCTCTTCTTATTAAAATTCTGGTGCGTTAGTTTTGAATTGCGAAGGAAACCAATGCTCCAGTAGTGTCAGTCATTTAACCGTTGATGAATTTAGTAATAACTTTTTCGCAACTACTGTCAGTCCATACAAAAGACAAATATTAACGTGCTGATAACAACAAAATTTTAGCAAAAAAAAAAAAAACTTGTTAAAATAAAGTTTATACACACATACGGAGCTTTTGTTTTTTGCTTTTTTGTACAAAACTTACAGCTATTTTGCAAGTGAATAGATTTAAATAAACTATTAATAATTAAAACTTAAACAGTGCTAAACGAAATGAAAATGGTTAAAAATATTTGACGAAATTCTCTTTGATGCTAAAAATGAAAATTAATTCTTTAAAAAAGTAAGTGAATTTTTTACGTACCTATTTTCTTCCATATGCATACATACATAGGGAGTTGTACATGCATAAATGAGTTTGTGTGTGTGTGTGTGTGATTGTGTAGAAATTTGGAAATGTTGCCTTGAAGCACACAGGAATGATAACTTATCCATATCAAAACAACAACAAAACAGTTAGCAAATAAAAAATGTATATGGAGGATAGAGAATAACGGGACTATGATGGAATTACGAGTAATGTTAATTATAAAAGATTTTTGCATTAAAGAAATGATAAGTAACGATTTTAAATTGCTAAGAATTTGTTTGATTTGTACATTAGTTTGGTTGTATTATAGGACAAAGCAGTGAATGTAACACAGAGATCATTATAATTTAAGGAATAAAAAAAAAAACATTTTCGCCTAAACTCTTAATCAACGCACCAACTTTTTGCTTTAATACAGACAAAAAGAACATGCAAAGCAGTGGACCTTTTTCAAGCAAGTAAATGTCAAGATTTATTTTCTTTCTTGAAAAATATATTTAACTTTAATAATCGATTTAAAAATCTTGATTTAAATTACAAACTTTTTCAACACGCACATACTAAAAACAGGACATGTACTTGAAATAAAAAATAGAGTAATAAATAAAAAAAATACAACAATAGCAAAGCACATATACAATCACACATCGTAAGAATGTGAAATGACTCCTCAATACAAGAACTAACATTTTTCTAAGCAACAAAAAAGTAACAAATTTTGATTTAGTCTTTTGTTGTTAGTGTTGTGTTAAACCCTTTTAAAAATATGAAAGCAGTAAAAGAGTGTATATTATTATTGTTGTTGTTTTAGTTATATTTTTTTTACAATGCCTTCAGGTGTGTGTCCTTCAATCGGTTTTTGTGTACAACTCATCATCAACATCATCATGTAAATATTTTGTGTGTATATAAATACGAGGGAAGACAGAACAATTCTTTGTAGATTTGACTAAGGTTTGTATTAGTTTTAAACTGTTTCAACAGGCAATATTTTTTTTATTAGCCATTGCTTCTTACGCAACGTTTTTTGTTTTTCCACCATTTACAGTTAAGCAAGGCGAGATTGCTTGGCATACAATTAATGGGGGTTTAGACGATACGACTTTACGCACGTAAAATCCAAGAGAAAATAATATAAAATTCCATCCGTATTTTAAAACTGAGAGTAAACATCTTACGGCAGATTATTTTTGCGTTTACACAATTGGTATGGGTAAAACACACCGAAACTAAAATAGCGGTTTGCAGAAAAATGCATCCCTGATCTAATGATTCGTAATTGTCTTTTGAAAATTTCCAAAACACAAAGAGAGCCATACGACTGTCAAATTTTCATCCTCATCATCATCGATTTATTAAACTACTTATTAAAACCTTGATCCACTATCCCTCTACTACCAAGCGAAATACTCTTTCAAAAGAAAATTCAATCGAATTCTTTCCTACCGAAAAATTCGTTTTTTTGTTGGTGCTTCGTTGTCCCTCAAATAGCTTAAAACATTCGTTATTTCTATTAGAGCCATGATAATTTTTATATCCTTTACCACAAAAAGTGTAATTTTTCCGACGCCATAAAGTATACATTTATATTCTGAGTTCTTATGCATAGCGAAGTCGATTGAGCGATGTCCGCCCGTGTTAGTGTGAAAGTCAAGTTTGCCAAGAAACTACATCAGTAAAAAAAATTTCAATATACAAATCGATCAGACATAGTGTCGGAAAAGGTGCTATTGGAAATCAGCTAGATAGGTTCATGCCCTTCGAGGCAGCGGGACAAACACCATGCATTCCAATAAAAAAAAAAAAACAAATATACGGAGCGATAGAGAATTAAAAAATAAGAAAAAACATCAAGTGGAGAAATTAGTGCACGCCCATATTTTCCAAGTTACGGGCCTCTAAACTTTTCAAAATTTTTAAAATATCAATATGGGTATCATTTAAAAGCTTTTGAAGAAATTTTTCAGAAAATACTAAAATTTTAGAAAAATGCTTAACCCATTACTAAATTCTTTTTATTATTTAATTCTCTGTCACTCTGCTTTTTTGATTGGAGTTACTTCACTAAACTAACTTAACATTAATGTTGAAGCGTATATAAGATTCGGCATTGCCGAACATACTACTCTTACTTGTTTTACTTGTATTTGCACCAACCGGTTATGCTTAATATAATGCAATTTTGTACAGATGCAACGACTAAATCCGATAATGTATTACGCCTTCAGAAAATGTTTATTATTTTTCTCTTTGCTTCAGAGTTTTTTTCTCTTTGATAAGTTTCATATATACGAAAAAATCGAAAACATAGTTTCGAATGAATATACACATATACACATCAAACACATGTTCAGATCAAATTTCTAACGACCGCAAAAATTTCGTTTGTATTACTGTCTTCTTTAACTAAAAAATTCATTTATGTTTGCAACTAAATTGAATTATTTAATTACCAATATGTTTTTAAAAACAGGTTTTGTATCTCTTCTTAACATTTTCGACTGTTTATAATGTAGCGTGCGATACCTAGTTTTTTATAGTTTTTAATTTTAAATCACTTTTAAGAGTGACTTCGTACATAAAATTAAACAAATTTTTTAAGAGTTTGTATATTTCTTAAACATGCAATTTTGTCATTTTTGTTTGTGTGTGTGTGTTTTTGTTTTTTTTTTTTTGTTAAACATACAAAAAACTCAGGCATACAAACACAAAAATATATTTTTGCAAATCAAACATGTTTTGTCCAATAAATACATAGGTACGTATGTGTGTGTGTATATGTGAAATTAGTTGTCATTTAGTAACTATTTTTTATACACACTTGTCCAATTTTCTACGTTCATAACACAGTAATTTAGAGTATCCTTTAAAATTGTGTACTGTATACAAGTATGTGTGTATTTTTGGTTAGAAATAATAAATGAATCGATGAAAATAATCGGTTTGAATGCTTCTTCGTTTTTAAACATTCTTATTTCGCGGAAACTTTTTGATCTATGGCACATACATACACAGTTATATACAAACATAAACAATTTCTGAGTATGCGTGTGTTTGCGAGAGTGTGTGTAATATAGATATGTATGTACGTATGTATTTTTTTGTATCCCTAAACTTTTTCTTTTGTTGCATTATAATGTCATTGTTTTTGTCGGTATTATTTTTATTTATGGTGATGTCAAAAAAGCATTAAAATATCTTTTTTAAATTTAGCAAAAATAAAAAATTGCAATGCTGTTTTATATTTACAAAAATAAAAATAAGTCAGGGTTAAAAGTATTTAATTGCCCCTTAAAATAAGTATAATTTTGAGAAGAACTTTAAGAAATTGTATTAAACAAGTTTATTTAGAAGACATTGGGAAAAGAAAATTTTTTCAACAGTTTTTTTTAAGAAGTTATTTTGCCACGTTTTCTTAATGTATAGGAAATTACTCCAGATATCTGCCTTTAGAGTATTATATGTGCACCAGTAACAAACTTATTAACATTGTGCTTCACAAAGTCATTTTAATCAGAAGATTTTCTAATCTAAATATATGTATGTGTTAACGGATATAAGGCGAAAAAAAATTACGCGGCCCATTAAATAAAATCAAAAATAATAACTAATGAGCAAAGCTCTTTAAAGAAACTTTTGAAAAAGATTCTTTAAAAAATTTGCGTGTTCATCAAAAATAAAAAACTAAACTGCAGAAAAGAGAATTTCTAATGCTAATTTTTCAGTAACGCTTAAAAAGGAAAAATTTTGAAAATGTACAAAAATAAAAAAGCGTAATATTCAACGAAGTACATGTGTTTGTACATATCAGAGAAGAAACCTGAAAAAAATATCCTTATAAAAAATCATTGAATATTTGCCAAAAATCAAACTAAGTATTAACAAGAAAATATGCTACAGTCGGCTATGCCGAATCTTATATACCCTTTACCATATATGTATAACCAGATGTACCATACTTAAGATTTCCCATTAAATAGTTTAAATGAAAATCGGCATAAAAACTCTTTCCTTCCATAAAGTTTTTCTCTTGAGAAAAAAATTCTTTTCTAAAATTTAAAGTTTTGCTTAAGGTTGTTGCCCTAACTTAGTAAATAAAGAGGTGGCTGTATTAGGTGAAAGCTCACTAAATTTTCTTACTCTTTTCATTAATTTTTTTGTATCATAAAAAACAACCACCTGCAGGAATACAAATGAACATAAACAAAAAGATATGAAAAAATAGAGGCAGGCGTGGTGTTTTGCCGCTGTCTCAAAGGGCATGGACCAATCTTGCTGATTTCAACAAGGACACGGACGGACGGACAGACCGAGGAGAAAGTAAAAACATAATAGAAACTGTATTTATCACAATGTAATATTGAAGACGTAAGTGCTTGTAAAACCGTTATTTTTAAACTTTTGTAACGAGGTATATCTTTGTTGAAATGTATTGGAATTACAATTAACTCAGTTTCGTAAAAATTCGAGTTAGGGCAGAGACCAGCGATATACTTTATAGGATCGAAAATGAATATTGTAGAAATTACAAACGGAGTGTCCAAGCTAGATATAAATTTTTCACACTGTGGTGAAGGGTATAAAAAATCGCTTAATTAAAATAAAAAAGCGTTGCACATTGCAAACCCACCATGTACTTCCCAGACTTTGCTTGTACATATGTGTGCCAAAAGAGTTTTTTCTACAAAAAAAAAAAAACAAAAAAAATAATTGTTGCCCTTTTATGAAGTTTTCTTTATGTGTAAGTTCAAAATAGTTTCTTGCTGGTGTCCTTGTTGCTCATTTTTAAATTCGTGGGTAAACACTGTTGCTGTCAGTTGACTTTTGATTTTTGTTGTATTACATTCTCAAGAAATAGTTTCTCTAATTTTGTAAGAATGTAGATCTAAATAATATTTTTTCTTTAAAATTAAACTTGTGTAAAAAAATATTATCCTTTAAAACGCTACTATAAAGATATCGAAAAAGGAAAGTATTAATTTATACATCCATCTATACATGCGTAAGCAAGTTCATATGTACTTAAACATAAGGACAGCATACACAGTATCTGTAAACAGTCTTCGTACAAAAGAAGTAAATTTTAAGAAATGCGTTAAAATGGCATAATGACAGTTGACTTTAATTAAAAAAAGATTAATCTATTAATATCAAAATAATACGTTAAAATTAATAGATTCAAAGTTTGCGTTTCTAACATTAATAGATATAATCAATTTAAAGCTCAAATCAAAGACAAAATGGAGTATTCATAAAGTATTAAAATAGATTTGAAATGTATTTTAGGACAAACTTATATGGAAAATTTGTCATAAAACACATTTCAAAGTGTTAAAAAAAAGTTATGAATGCAGAATATATTTAAATTTATTGTCTTTGCTCAAATGTTATAATATAACAGATTTATTCTATTTAGTTTTGAATTAAATTCTTGTTAAGTATAATTTGGAATTATTGGTTGATGTCCAACTATCATAAATACAGTTGTGTTTCGCGATTAGGTTTTGAACCGTTTTTTTCTTAGAAATTGGTAAGACCGAAAGTGTGAATACAATTTGAAATTACCGAAAACACAATTTTCGATACAATTTTAATCATTTTTGAGTTCTAGTATTGTGGATTGATAAAATTTTTTAAAATAAAATCGGTTATGAATATCACACACAATTGCATTTTGTTTTGTTTTTTTTTTAATACTCCTACATAATATTCTATTAAAAACAATATCAAATATTTTCAATTAGGAATTATTGGTTTATTCTTTTAAATGCATGCTTAAGTTTTCCAATACAATACAAAGGGAATAACAAATTAAAATATAAATACTCGAAGACGGAACAAATACAATTAATCACTATATTTACGCGTACGACGTTTTTTATTTAACTTTTTTGCCCTAATTTTAGACATATGAGACATCAAAAAGTAAGAACCGGGTAAAATTAATAATATTAAATAGAGCTTTAAAAATGTAGGCATATCAAATAAAAAGTTCCACTTGTTGGGCATTTCCATGCTAAAACGTTTGGTTTCCTCAAAATACGGTATATTGCGCAATATTATAATGCCCTCACACAATATACCCATTGGGTATAAAGGTATCCAAATAGTGTAACGTAGCCAGGTTAATAAACCAAATTCACGATTCAAGATTTGACTTATATAATAGGGATATCTATAAAAAAAATGTGCTTTTATTTATACAAATTTAATTCATTATTTAAATACAAAAAATTAGTTTACCGGAAAACTTCTATTAGTGACCATATAAGAAATACATAACATACAGCTGGTTTTGTTTGCATGCGTTCCTCAAACTCTATCATAAAGAAAAGTACAAAATTACGTCCAGTTACCTGCATTAGAGGTACAAATGGGCTGCCTTTTGTGTAGCCAAAGATTGGATGTAAAACTTCTAAATATTGTAAAAGTTGTATAAACTTCATTGCATTTCCTACAGCAGCATAGGATTTTGTTATAGAGCCAGCACCATCGCGATAATATAACACACCCATAACACACAGAATGTACAGATATCCAATAAACTGGGTCAAATTATAAAACACCATATATACCTTTTTGGAACTCTCTGCAAACATAAGCACATGAAATAATGTTAATGTTAAATGCTTTCCGAGATACATACCTTTTATATAACCTATTTCTTCTTTTTGTAAGCGATCATATTCTTTGGAATAATCTTCAATTATATCGCGAGGCTTTTCATCTTCTAGTAAATCATCTTCGGTTAGCCAACGATCAAAATCCACCTTTAACCACTGTGGCTTTTGCGGTGTTGCTACTAAGCGGGGCCACCACCCATTTTCCCACTTTTTGATAGTTAATTCTATTTTGTTGTCATTGACCTTAAAGGTCGATTCCTAAAAAGTAAAATTGGCATGTACTAAAACATATGTACCTACTTGGTGTTAAAGAAAAAAAAAAAATGGCAAACAATTTCTAGTTTGCAACGTACCTCGTCGTCTATGAAACCATAGAAATGTATTTCAAACTTGTATACATTTACGCCTCTTGCGCCAAGACCTTTTGCTTTAAATTTTACTGCTTTTGTCGTAAACTCCACTTCAGGAGACTACATGTAACATAAAAGGCAAAAATAAAAGCGACTTTCATTCATAATGTGTGTTGATAATATAAAAATAGACATCATCGATGTGTACACATACCTTGGCATCCTTTAAATCAACTTTTAATGTTATTTGTTTATCCGTTTGAGCCCAATAAACAAAAGGACTTAGAGTTTGATTAGTGGCGTTTATTGATTGGTTTTTATTATCTGTTGTGGCTTTTACTTCGAACATCTTTTATTATTAATATTATTTGAAAAGAAAAACACAAAACTTCAATACACCAAATTTTATAATAATTTTCCACAAAATTGCTAACAAATCTAAAATGACATTTCAGGATCATGCGCATAAACAAAACAAAAGTTCCAACAATTATCGGCTGTTTTATGTTAAAAACGTAAACATATGAGGAGCAACTGTTAAATAACATGAAGGCAATCACACCCAACAACAACGCTGTGGTTGGCAGCGTTAAGGGTTAATAACATTAATAATAATAAATGACAACAATAGAAAGTCTGTTGTCGATAAAATATAGTTAACATTAAATTGTAGATAAATGGTTTATCTTATACTTATCGATTGGCAACGCTGGTAAATTTAAAATCAACTTTATACAGTAACATTTAAATAAAACGTGTAACGTGATTTCAATAAAATTCAAAAGTATCAATTTTTGGAGTATTATTATATCTTTGATTTTTACAACATTAGGTTACGACAATTTTTTCTAGATTATCCAACAACTAATCTTAACAACTAACATATTATTTCTGGATGTCTGTATCTTTGCTTCTTTTATAAAAGAAAAATCTTTTAGTACTGTGAGTACATGTGTAACTTAATAAAAACGTAAAAAATTTTAAAAATGGAAAAAAGTTTGAAATTGAATTCGTGGGGTATAACTTATGATTTCCACATACAAATGGGATCCACTTTGAAAATCCTATTTTTACTATGTAATATTGTTAACATTCATTACTAAAAAAATATGGACTTTACCATGGCACAATTATACAACTGATAATTATTTCTTTATTAGATAATTATTTCTTTAATTATATTAAATATTGTTTTACCATAAAACAAAAACTATAACAGTTTTCACTTTTTTTATTCTTATCGTTCTAGTTGTATGGCCCAAGATTGTACAAATAAAATGTAAGTAATATTTAATAAATTATAATTTATGCAGATATGTAGGTTGAAATATTGCAAAGTTTTGTTAAGAATTTTTGATCAAAAATTACAAAAGTTTTATTAAATTATCATTTATTAATGAAGATCAATAAAATGAAAATTTTTAAATATTAACTTAATTAACTTATAAAACTTATACTCCTCATTGTAAAATTTAATTAAAAGTTACAAAGGTGTAGGGCATTCTTGGAACTTTGCTGGAATTTTTACAGAAAGCTGCTTTAACCAAGTAATCTATAGTTAAAAATGTAAAAAGTTCAAGTTTCTTTTTATGTTATTTTACACATTGGCCGGTCAATGTGGCAACTCACATTACCGTTATTAAAAAATAAATAATAAAAAGATAGAACTTCAAAGCTTCTCAGCCGATTTGCATAAAACAAACTGTGGGTATAAAATGAAGATTCACGCATTACCACTATTACATTTAAGCAAACCCTGTTTCATTTTTGTACATAAAAAATAGAAACACTTGTCCCTAGGAGAGTCTACAGAACGAAAAAATGTATCATGTTTAAAAACAGGGTGTAGAAATAAAGTCGGACGGCGCAAATATTTGACATAAATCTAAAATGAAGTCAACTTATAGTTATTTTCTGCAAAGATTCATAAATCTGAACACTAGCCTTAGAAACCTTATTTTCAATATATCTAATATTAAATATTTTTATTTTTGAAAAGAAAATTTTAAGAAATTAAAGTAGGTCCATTGCATTTTGTAAGCCCAGAATATCATATTAAAGAATTGTGTTCCATCTTGCTTGAAATACAAATCAATAGAAGTTAAATAAATTTAGATCGAATTGATTAAACACATGACATTTTGAACATATTTTTAGTAGCTATTTTTAGGTCGATATCAACTAATAACTACATACATTTAAAGACATAATGACTAAAATTGAAATAAATGATACAATAAATGTGTTTGTTTTTTTATTTTAGTTTTATATCTACTTAAGTACATATGTCTGCAAGTTAATATAGTGTTTTGTTATTAGTAATAGTTTTTATTTGAGTTTAACTCTTACACATGTGTTCAAATTAATTACCACTACAAGACAAAATTGAAAAGGGATTTCAGTAAATGACTACTCAATATTGAACTGATGTTTTAAATGTCATATACTAAAAGACCGATGGGGTATTGAATTTTATTTATTTATTTTTTTTTAATTAAAAATTGTAGTTGAATTTAGGTTTAGAAAATGTCATCAGAAAAGAGTGTGCCAGTTTAGCAAATTCTAATCCTATCTCCAAGGATGCCAGGATTCACTATCTTACACAGTTGCACGATTTAATCACACAAAAATCTAACAAAATATTGTCCTACTTTAAAAATCGTTTCGAAATATCGTCGTAGGTGCTACACTATTATACAATAAAATTTGAGAAAAATATGGTTTTAATATTTTGTGGCTTTTTTCTATTTTTAAAAAATCAACTCTGTTTGCATAGAAAAAAAACATTAAATAAATTATTTTAAAAGATTATAAAATCGTACAGATCTAACAAAAAGTCTGTCACAGACATGCAATTTTAATCTACTTTTTTAACACAAATGGAATTTTTGAGAGATCGTACTACTTAATCCAGCGAACTAGTCTTGAAGACACGTTTCATACCTATATCTTGTTTCTCAAATACAAACGATTGTTAATCTATAAAGAAATTTGAAGATAATTATTTAGCTTTTTTTTGTTTATTCTAAAATTAACAGCCAGTTTACAGAACACAATTTGCCGTATGGATGCACAAAAACGTTACCGTTTCCCATGTTTGAGTTTTAAAAACGCGAATGTCATTCTGTTTTTGTAAAAAACGTAAAAATGGCAATTGTTTTTGGTTTATGTATCGCGTATTGAAGTGTAAGACACATCGAAAATGAGCGAAGAAAAAAATCTATTCGTCAGGAGTTAATATTGTTGGGCAACTGCCCATCATAATAATTTCACTTATGAAAACATTTATTAGTATAATACATACGTACATTTAAAAATTATTGTTTATTTTATAACTATTGTTTAAACTTTTTTATTTTCACAAATTTTTGTTTTGCAGATAAAAATTTTTACTTCATTGTTTAATAATTTTGTTTTGTTTATTTAACTCAGCTGTTTCTTTTTAAGCGCCGAAGCAGGATTACCACCATCTAAGGCAAAAACAAAAAATGTATAGAAAAAAAGTAAATAAAAAACATTATTTAATACATTGGCAATACTACGATTTGACACAACATTTAATTGAACGAAACACAACGTGTTACACGGACGCTAATTATTACATATTCGTCCATGTACCATCCGGTTTCGTTTCGCTCTTGACGTGTTCTATAAACAGGCTGTAAAAAAAGATTTTCTTAACGTTAAATTATGGAAATTTAAAAGGAAGTTGTTTTTATAGTTTTCATTGAGCGAATCGCCTTTTTTAAATTTTTATTAGTTATATTAAAATAATTCATTTTTACTAAAAGTAAAATTAATATTGATATGAATACTACTCGTATTCTTATTTACATTCTGCTGGCATATACATTTTCTTGTTTTCTTTAAAAAACGTCCACATACATTTGTTAAATAATTTTTCTTTCTAAAAAAGGTTTTTTAGAAATTAAAATAAATGAACTAAAACCAAAATTAATTTCAATTCATTTATAATATCCACAGTTCAAATCCTAATTGAATAAAAAAAAATTATAAAAGTAAAACCCTAATTTGTAACATACGATTACGTCTTGTCATTACCTCTTTACCACCGCATTCAAATAGTTTGTTTATTTTTTATTAAATATGAAGAGAGAGCGACAAAAAACCGTTTTAATATTAACAAATAAATATTATTACGTAGAAGCATAAGGTAACAACTAAACAACAAATCAGATGTACACAACACGCATTCATATTTACAAACTATCTGAACTACTGACTAACTCACTAAAAAGCATTTAGCAGGACTATTGTATTTGACTTTTGTCAATAACTTTTTATCTATGAAGTATTCGAAATAATTTAGTTCAATTGTGACGTTTCAACCGCGTAGTAATCCTTTATCTCTTTTTATTTCAATAAAATTATTATTATAGAATATTGTTGTATTTGACTTTGAACGAGTTAATGATTTGAAATAACCAGCGTTTTATAGTTTAATAAAAGGCATAAAATTTAAAATTTATAAATTTAAAAATTGTGAATAAGTGAATTAAAAAGAAATGGCTCTCATAGCTCATCGTATGATGTTACGGGCACGTATTCATTCAACAAATTCCACTCATCAACATTTAAGTGGAAATAAAATTGGTGTTTTAGTTATGCCATCAGTGGAAGAATATTATAGTGAACCAATCTCTAGTCATGCAGTACAAAACCAACCAAAGCCATCTACAATGCGAACACAAAGCGAAATTGATCTGTCACTTAATGTATGTAATATGAACAGGAATAAAATTTTAAAATTCTTAAAACTAAAGCAAGGCAAATTATAATTGGATCTTTCCTCACTATTTGAGTGTATTTCAGTAAACAAGAATTATATTCATATATATTATAATTTTTTCTATTTGTAATTTAAATTTGCTGTTGTAAAATTAGGTATGTTAAAGTTCTTATTTTGGCGCAATATCTTTGTTTGACTGCACCGATAAAAAGTGTATTTAATTTGACAGCTGGAAATTTTTAATGTAGCAATTGGCTTCTAAATTGAAATCAGCTTGTTGATTTTGATTTTGTTTCCTAATTTTTTGTACCGATTTTTTTAGAAAACGTTTGATTAAATTTTGTTTTTTAATGAATTTTTTATTAATTAATTTTATATAAAATTGAGAAATGTAAGGAAAATAATAAACTTTTTTGGTGGTTAGATCGAAAATGTGATCTCATGAGGCATATTTAATAACCCAGTGTTTTATTATTATTATTATTAGCGTCTGTTTATAATTTAAAAATATTTTTCTAACATTAAAATCTCGAATTTGCTTGCTATTCGAAACGTTTTGTTATTTTGCATTGCTTTGTCATGTTCAGTTTTCTACTACTTTTCTTCTAAAAAATTCTAGAATCATTTTTCGTGAGAACGTTACATCAAAAGAAACTCTTTTTACAAACACCAACAAAAAAATCTATCTCATTTTGTTATAAAATAATTGCAAACTTAATTTTGTAAGGCTTAGGTTCATTATTATATGTATAATAAAATGCTAGTAGAATGTTATGTATTTTCGGCCTCGGTTCACTTGTCTAAACATTTTTCATTACTATATATACTGAAATTATCAATTTTAAACATTAATTATTTAACCAAGTTAAATAAAATCCAAGACACGATTTTTTCTTTAACAAAATTACATTTTTTACTGTTCATTTCTAAAGATGCTACAAAAAAAGAGAAAGGTCACATCATATATTAAATTAAATTTTGTTTTAAGCTTCAATAAAGAAAATTTTTTAGGGATTCTAGTTTTGTTTTAAGGAATTTGCTAAACCCCTAATCTGTACTAAAACATACCACTTGATAAAAGCTTTGCTGTTTATATTCATAGTTGCCAGATGAACACGTCAAAAGACTTTTTAAAATCGCCGTTATAAAACTGAAATATTATTTTAATGACTTAAAAACATTTCAAATTTTTTTTAAATAAAACATTAATCAAAATAATCTTAAAAAAACACTTTAACATGTGTTTCTTTGTATATATTTTTCATTAATTTGAGACTTTAGGAATAAAATTTAATTTTTATTTCTTTCTACTTTTTTCTCAACATTACAGTAGATGCTGTTTCAGTATTCAATATTGCATTACATTCTGATAGTGTCTAGTTTTTCTTTTAACCTTTAAAAATTAATACATAAATTGTAAAAGTAATATTTCTTTTTTAATACAATATTTAACGTAAACTTAAGCTGTTAATTAATTTTTAATAATTATTCATTTCGTTATAATGCTAAAATTAATTAATATATTCTTCAACTCGATTTCATGGCCTCAAATTTTACATGGGCGGAATTTGATTCAAATGTACGCGATATTTAAAAATATTGTTACAAAGATGCTTTATTTAAATCATAAAGAAATAATTGAGGCCAAGAAAGTTAAACGAAATGGCCTATTGTGTTTGTTTTCAAAGCTAGAAGTTTCTATAAAACATCTTTATTACTAAACAAAAACAACTAACACAAAGCGATGACTAAACAAACACAATACACAAACATACACACACCTGCATTGTATAACAACTAAATAAAAATACACAACATGTATTTTTAAATAATGATTGAAGGTTCTAGAAGTAAATAATAATGCTCACTTATGTGTCTGAGATAAAAGTGGCAACGCAGCATTTTCAACTACGCAATAGATGGCGGTAGAAATTCTCGAACATTCAAGAACGCCTAAAAATAGGGTATATAAAAGCAACGCCAATACGTGCTGATTCATTCGTATTGTGAGCGTCATCTAGTTAAGATCTTGTGGTACAACAAGTAAAGTTGCCAGCGTGTATTAATAATCGCGAATAGTTAAATCGTTAAATAATTGATTAAATAAAGTGTAATTTAACTAAAACTCTAAAAGTTGTGTGTTTAATTATTTTGCAAATAAAGAACTCATAATTAAAACGTTTTTTAAATTTAAATAAACGTAACAACTGGTGTCAGAAGTGAAATTGCAAAATAATAAATAAATAGTTAAAATGAAATTCGACGAGCTAAAAGTTGAGCAGCTAAAAATGGAGCTGAGTAAGTTAAATCTACCGACAGCAGGCAATAAAGCGGAGTTGCAAAAGCGGTTAATAGATGAATTTAAGCAGCGTGGTATCGATATTGGCACATACGAATTTCAGGAAAAAGACGAAAAGGAAGAGATTGAAGTATGTGCCCCAGCAACAAATAGCGTTATAGACTTAAATTCAATGTTTGCCGCTATAATGAAGAAAATAGAAGAAAACAACCAGAAGCAGGAAAAGCACAACCAGAAGCAGGAAAACCAGATGAAGAAAATAGAAGAAACCAACCAGAACCAGATGAAGAAAATAGAAGAAAACAACCAGAAGCAGGAAAACCAAATGAAGAAGTTAGAAGAAAACAACCTGAAACTTCAAGAAAAATTTCAAGACAGCTTTAAAGCAATGCAAGAAAGCTTTAGCGTCAACGGAGAAAGGCTTTTAGCGAAGGTAAATGAGAAATTTGAAGAAATATCAGAAGTCTTCGACAAACGAGTAAACATCGTAGAAAAAAGGGTCAGCGAGTTTGATGAAAAATTGTGCGGCCTAGAGAAAAAAAGTAAGCGCAGAGTTACATGAATTAAAAGTGCAAATGGGCGATCTTCACATTCGAGAGGGACCGGTGAGAGTTATCTCTGAGCATGCCAGCAAGATAAACACCCCGAGCTTTGACGGCAGCGCACCTTTTAAAGTTTTTAAGTTTCAGTTCGAAACAGTGGCCAGCAAAAATAGATGGGACAACGAAGAAAAAGCTATTGAGCTAATTCTGGCCCTAAAGGGTGCAGCAGCACAGATAATCGAAAGCTTACCAGCCGGTTGCAGAAATAATTATGAGGACATAATGGTAGCCTTAGAACGTAAGTACGGTGGCGAGCATAAAAGAGAACTCTACAGAATGGAGTTACGAGGCAGGGTGCAGAAGGCAAATGAGACGCTGCAAGACTTCGCCATGGAAATTGAACGTTTGGTGCAGTTGACTTACCCAGGCGAAGATCACCCGTTTCTGGATCAGTTTAAGATTGAAGCATTTGTGAATGGCATACGGGATCCAGATATTAAATATGCTGTTTGTGCTATGCAAAAATCATCTTTTGCAGAAACCATCTCGTATGCGCTAGCCCAGGAGACCGCAAAAGTCATCTCGAAGCCACAGATGTACAAGGTGCGAAGCCTTGATACTGAAACTTATAACACAGACAGTAGAAGCGAGATAAAAGAGTTAGTCAAACAGATAATGGAGGAAGAAAAAAGTAATTCTCGCGCTAAATGCTTTAAATGCGGTAAGGCTGGCCATTTTCAGCGCAACTGTAGATCCGCAAAGAGAAGATCAAGATCTGCTTCGCCAGCAAGGGACAACAAGCGGGCCAACAACACAAAATCTCATGAGTCACCGTTAAACTAAATCGAGCTAGCACTAAGGGGCAAGTGCTGGCTCCCACAACCGATGGCCCCACAATCTCCATTTCCATTGTACAACAAAAAAATAGCAACCTTACTGTTTGCGGTCTTATAAACGGAAGTAAGCAAGTCCTCACCATAGACACAGGAGCATCTCAGTCAATTATAAGGCCCGATTTAGTAAAAGGGGCAGTGAAACCATTAAATAACGTACGACTGCGCACTGCTACTGGCGACTTAGCCACTGTCTATGGAAGAGCCAGGGTAAGAATGACTATTGCAAACATCACCGCCGACCATGTATTTGTTGTTGCCGATATAGTGGATGAAGTTATTATTGGTGCAGACTTTATGATAGCCCACGGTATTAGTCTGCACATGGGCGAGCAAATAATGATCTGGCGCAATGTGGAGATACCCCTGGATGTTGGTTATGACAGCAGGACCACGGTAAGGAAGCTAATTGCCGTTGAACGTCAGAAATTACCACCTCAGGCGGAAACTATAGTATGGGCACGTATGGAGACAGATTGTGAGGATAACCGGTTGTGGGTGGTGGAACCAAAAGAACTAAAAGACGATATCATAACAGCAAAAGCCCTCGTGAAAATCTGCGACGATGGCAGAGTTCCTGTGAGAGTACTTAATTTGTCTAATAGCGAAAAAACTATTAACAGGAATTTTGAGATGGGTCGATGTGAGCCAGCAGAAGCCATAATTAATTGTGCGGCGAACACAGTATGTCCTAAAATAACAGCCACAGAAAGAGATTCATTAGTAGAACAGGTGCAAAAATGGGTGGCAGGACTAACACCTCCTGACAGAAACAAGGCAAAGCAGTTGCTGAAAAAACATGCCTCCGTCTTCGCCCTAAATAATAAAAGCCAAGGTAGAACGGCAGTTGTTAAACATGAAATTAATACTGGCGAAGCGAGGCCTATAAAACAAGCACCCAGAAGTGTTCCCCTAGCAAAGCGAAACGAGGTCAAAGAACTTGTCAGCGAAATGGAACGGAACGGAGTCATTGAGCCATCCTCAAGTCCGTGGAGTTCACCAATAGTTTTAGTAAAGAAGAAGGACGGCAGTACCAGGTTTTGCGTTGACTACAGGAAGCTCAATGATGTCACCAAGAAAGACAGTTATCCGTTGCCTAGAATTGACGATACCTTAGACACGTTGGCTGGAACGGAATGGTTCTCTACCTTGGACTTGCAGAGCGGCTATTGGCAAGTAGAAATAGCTGATAAAGACAAGGAGAAAACTGCCTTTAGCGCAAGTGGTGGTTTATGGCAGTTCAAGGTGATGCCATTCGGGCTCTGCAACGCTCCAGCTACTTTTGAGCGTTTAATGGAACGTGTGCTTAAGGGTCTCAATTGGAAGACGTGCTTAGTGTACCTGGATGACATAATCGTGATGGGGAAGACTTTTGATGAACACCTCAAAAACCTGGATGAAGTTTTTAAGCGTATAACTGCTGCAGGATTAAAATTAAGTGTTAAGAAATGTGCTTTGTTTCAAAAGGAGGTCAAATACCTGGGGCATCGTGTAACTGCAGAGGGCGTGTCAACTGATGAAGACAAAGTATTGGCAGTAAAGACCTGGCCTCGCCCACAAAATCTTCATGAGCTGCGTAGTTTCCTGGGGCTTTGCACATATTACAGGAGATTTGTGCCAAACTTTGCTCAAGTTGCTGCTAGCTTGCACGAGTTGACCAGGAAGTCGCAACCATACCACTGGAGTGAAGCAGCGGAAAAGGCGTTCCAGGAGCTCAGGAAACTTTTGTGTACGGCACCAGTCCTTGCCTATCCAATAGCTGGACAGAAATTCATATTGGACACGGACGCAAGCGGCTATGGAATAGGTGGAGTGCTTTCTCAGGAAATAAATGGAATAGAAAAGGTCATCGGCTATTACAGCAGGGTGCTCTCTAAGCCGGAAAGAAATTACTGCGTTACACGAAGGGAGCTTTTAGCAGTGCTGGAGTGTGTTAAACATTACCACAAGTACTTATATGGTCAACATTTCATCTTAAGGACGGACCATTCTGCATTACGTTGGTTGATGCAATTTAAGAATCCTGAGGGCCAGCTTGCACGCTGGGTTGAGCGTCTGCAGAGCTATGACTTTAGTATTGTGCATAGAAAAGGAGGAAAGCACAATAATGCTGATGCCCTGTCAAGACGGCCATGCAATGTAGAGTGCAAGCACTGCACAAAAGTAGAAAAAAAGGAGTGCGTCATTGATGTGCGGCTTACCCAAATTGGGTCAAGGGAAGATTGGTCGAAAGCCCAAAATGACGACCCAATTTTGGCAAAAATTATATTGGCTAAGCAAAACAACAGGAGACCGAATCATAATGAAATATCGGCAGAGAGCCAACTAGCCAAGTCGTACTGGGCCCAGTGGCATAGCCTGAAAGTAGAAGACGGCTGCTTATATCGATCTTGGGAAAGTACAGATGGCAAAACTACAACGGACTTAATTGTCGTGCCAACTTCTAAAAAAAATGAGATACTAAAGCAGTTCCATAATGGTCCCAGCGGTAGTCATATGGGTATAACAAAAACTCTGGAAAAGATAAAGCAGAGATTTTACTGGGTAGGTTGCCAACAGTACGTAGCCGATTGGATAGGTAATTGCGAAGAGTGCATAAAGGCTAAGGGTCCTGTAAGAAAAAGTCGTGGCAAACTTCAGCAGTACAACGCAGGTGCACCCTTTGAGCGGATAGCTATTGATATCACAGGTCCATTCCCTGTCAGTGATGCTGGAAACCGATATGTACTAGTGGTAATGGATTATTTTAGCAAATGGCCTAAAGTTTATGCCATTCCAAACCAAGAATCCAAAACAGTGGTAGACGCCCTTGTGAACAATTGGGTGTGTCGATACGGTGTTCCACTAGAACTACATTCAGACCAGGGACGAAATTTTGAATCGGCTATATTTAAAGAGATGTGTGACGTTTATGGTATCAAAAAGACGAGAACGACACCGCTGCATCCACAGTCTGACGGAATGGTAGAAAGATTCAATCGCACCCTAGAAGAATATCTCAGAAAAGTGGTCAGTTCACACCAAAAGGATTGGGATGAGCATATACCCAAATTTATACTGGCGTACCGCTCAGCTGTACACGATTCAACCTCACGTAGTCCAGCAAAAATCTTGTTTGGGACAGAACTAAAACTGCCAGCAGATTTAGAATTTGGTGTTAAACCTGGACAAGTGCACGAAGACAATGGAAACGTTCTCCAGGCACAAGAAGAACTGCATGAGCTTCATGAGTTTGTACGTAAAAGCATTAAAATGACCAGCGATAAGATGAAAGCCAGATATGATCGAGCAGCAAACACGGAGGGATTTACTGAAGGACAAATGGTTCTACTATTTAACCCGCAACGCAAGAAAGGACTATCCCCTAAACTGCAAACCCACTGGGAGGGACCGTACAAGGTGATAAAGAAACTGAATGACGTGGTTTACCGGATACAGAGATATCATAATCCGAGGTCCAAAATGAAGGTGGTTCACCTGGAGCGGTTGGCTAAATATGGCAGAGGTAATGTTGAGCCTATTCGGGACGAAAAGGCTTAAGTGGGCGGCAGTGTTACAAAGATGCTTTATTTAAATCATAAAGAAATAATTGAGGCCAAGAAAGTTAAACGAAATGGCCTATTGTGTTTGTTTTCAAAGCTAGAAGTTTCTATAAAACATCTTTATTACTAAACAAAAACAACTAACACAAAGCGATGACTAAACAAACACAATACACAAACATACACACACCTGCATTGTATAACAACTAAATAAAAATACACAACATGTATTTTTAAATAATGATTGAAGGTTCTAGAAGTAAATAATAATGCTCACTTATGTGTCTGAGATAAAAGTGGCAACGCAGCATTTTCAACTACGCAATAGATGGCGGTAGAAATTCTCGAACATTCAAGAACGCCTAAAAATAGGGTATATAAAAGCAACGCCAATACGTGCTGATTCATTCGTATTGTGAGCGTCATCTAGTTAAGATCTTGTGGTACAACAAGTAAAGTTGCCAGCGTGTATTAATAATCGCGAATAGTTAAATCGTTAAATAATTGATTAAATAAAGTGTAATTTAACTAAAACTCTAAAAGTTGTGTGTTTAATTATTTTGCAAATAAAGAACTCATAATTAAAACGTTTTTTAAATTTAAATAAACGTAACAATATATTAAATGAATGCTTTTGTTTATATGTTCCTATACGAAGAAAGAAAAATGCGCTGAAACTACCTTGGTACAATCGCAGTCTTTGCCATCTAAAAAATTTGCGAAATAAAGCACATAAGAATTTTAAGTCTTCAAACTCTGATACAGATAGAGATAACTTTCTTCGTTATAGACGAGAGTATGATTTTCTATCTAATTTCCTGTATAAGCGATATGTTGCTCAGATGGAATCTCGTATCGTAAACAATCCTAAAAGTTTCTGGATATTTTTCAACAACAAAAGGAAGTCAACCGGTTTACCCAAATCAATGTATTTCGATGATAACTTAGCCTGTGGAGAGCAAGAAGTTGCCGGTTTGTTCGGATTGTATTTTGCTTCCGTTTATGAGGACATCAACACTTCAAATATTCCACCTGATTACCTTGCGAACGTAATGGATATTGTTAATATTGGAAACATTAAATTAGCCTTATCTGATGTTTTTGAAGCTCTCTTACACCTTGATACCAGTAAAGCTGCAGGATTTGATCTCATGCCTCCAATATTACTAAAAAATTGTGCATATTCCCTTTCTTCAGCCCTTACAACCATCTTTAATCAATCGCTTGCTGAAGGTCGTTTCTTAGATGAGTGGAAGATTGCCTATGTTACACCTATATTTAAGTCCGGCCGTAAGGATGTAGTCACTAATTATAGACCAATAGTCAAATTGTCAATTATACCAAAAGTCTTTGACAAAATCATCACTAATAAGCTATTTTGGGAACTAAAAAATTATATCTGTATTCAACAGCATGGATTCTTTACTGGAAGATCAACTTTAACCAATCTGGCATTATTTACGCATTCCTGCTTTTCCTCAATCGAGCGCGGTCTTCAAGTTGATGCTTTATACACAGACTTTGGCAAGGCATTCGATAAGATAATACATCCAATACTTTTAAACAAGCTTTATAAAATGGGGTTTCATTCAAGTTTCATTAACTGGATAAAATCGTATCTAACAGGACGAATTCTTTTAGTTAAAGTTGGGTCTTGTTTGTCCGAT
This sequence comes from Gymnosoma rotundatum, assembly GCA_916610165.2. NCBI lineage: Eukaryota > Metazoa > Arthropoda > Insecta > Diptera > Tachinidae > Gymnosoma > Gymnosoma rotundatum. Next base: position 2,143,622 of record OU744337.1, read on the forward strand.
CCGATAAATGTTTACTCTGGTATTCCCCAAGGCAGCCATTTAGGACCTTTATTATTTCTATTATTTATTAACGACATTACTAAAATATTTCACAGTTGCCAATGTTTGTTATATGCCGATGATTTAAAGTTGTATCATAACATTTCTTCGGTAAATGACTGTACTATTTTCCAGCAAGATATTATTTCATTAATCAATTGGTGTGAAAACAACTATCTCTTTTTAAATTTTTCGAAATGTAAAATTGTTAGCTACTCCTGTAAAACTTCCCATATTATTTTTAGGTACTTAGATAAAAACAATAGTGTTTTTAAGCGACAAAGACTTATTAAGGACTTGGGTATTTATTTTGATTCAACTTTGTCATTCAAAGATCACTTAGATTACATAATATCTAAATCTAACTCGCTGCTTGGATTTTTAAAAAGAAATTCCAAAGAGTTTTCTAATTTAAATGTGCTAAAGATTCTTTTTGAAACCCTGGTCAGGTCACACCTTGAATACTTAAGTGTTATTTGGAATCCGTTTTATGATATGTATATAAATAGGGTTGAAAAAGTCCAAAAACGCTTTACAAGATTTGCCCTTAAGTCGCGATATTCTATCGAGAATATGCCAGCTTACGAACAGAGGTGCAATATACTTAACATTCAAAAGCTTGAAGTTCGCAGAAAAATACAAAGTGTTGTGTTTATTAAAGACATAATTGATTTTAAAATTGACTGCGCACCTTTATTGTCAATACTACCGTTTCGTGCTCCTTGCCGATCTTTGAGGGGAACTTATTTATTTGAAATAACCTATCACAGAACAAATTATGGACAAAACGAACCGATGACTAGGTGCATTACCTTTTGTAATTCGGTGTGCAATCGGATAGATTTCAGTATTGGATATGCTGTCTTTCGAAGGTTTCTGTCGCATGTGGTTCAAGATGACTTTTCATGATTTTTAATTTACATCTTTTTAGTTTAGATAAAATTTATTGTAAATTATTTTGCCTTTAATTAAATTGTTACTTTTAATTGTAATCTGTAAGGGTTAAACCCAATAGATGAAATAAACAATGAAATGAAATGAAATGAAATGAAAATAGTAAATTAATTAACAATTAATTTCAAAATTAAAAAATATTAAAATAGCTCTCAAAGCACTGCGTATTATATTTCTTTTACAACAAACAGTATGAAAATAATATTGCATTCTTTGCTCAACCGATGGTTAGCAGAAAGTAAGAATAAATTTATGTGGTTATTAATAAAGACTTTGTTTAACCAAATTAATATTGATTGACTGTAAATTATTCACTATATTCTAATTTAGTAAATTAGTTGGTCAAATACATAGATATGTTTATAACGTACACATCACAAGGTAGATGTATGAACACAAGGCTATAAATGCTAATGACGGATTTAGCGATCCGCCATATTCTGCTGGAGTCTAATTTCTAAGGAAATTAAAAATTAACACAACAAAAAAAATTACTTTCCTTAAAATACCCTTCCTAATAATAGGTCCTATTAATAATTATTTATTTGGTTACAATTCTTAAAACTTAATAAAAACGTGATAAACGTGAAAATCGTCAAAAGTTAATTTGTGGCCGTTGGAATCAGTAAGTAACTGCTGATAAATTATACTGTGGCAACAATGAAAAGCTTTTTTTAGTTTAAGATGAGATTTTTGAGCGTATGTAGTTTACTCTCTCCCATAATGGAATAAAAGTAATAATTTGTTTACAATTGGGTTTCGTGTTTGGATTAAGTCCAGTTATAAAAGTACTATTTACAAATAATGGTGAAAATGTTTAGAAAAAAGTCTACACCGTTTATGAAATTATTTTTAAATAATTAACTTCATTTATGATGTTATCATTTTCAAGTTTTAATACACATTTGTCAGAGAAACTAATTTTGAACAAAATTTTCGTGTTTTAAAGTTAAAATTTACAAACATTAAGAAAGTTGAGTTAATTAGTTTGATATGAGAGGCATTATATTCCCACTTTGTATTGTTTTATTGAATTTTTTAATTTAAATATATTTTTTATACCTTTTTGTCTTTCTCCATTTTATAATTAAATCAAGTTCTCGGTATATGTTTAGGGTCTTAAATTTTTTAAAAACTCACTCACTCTTAATAATAAGCAAATCATAATTCTTCATATAATGCAAATCTTTAATTTTTGCAATTAAAAAAATAGTTAAAAACATTTTATTCTTGCGCTATTATTCTTCTCCGCAAAAATTTGTCCCTGCCATATTTTTTTTGTGTAATTAACCAGATCAATAAATCGTCTCTACTCTACCAGATGTTTTCCGCTTTCCGTTATCGAAATACATTGTAAACCTTTCTTCTGAATCTTTGGATTTTACAGTCGTTATTTCCCTGATCTTGAGAAATCATTACTTTTTGGTTCATTCAATTTCCTGTACTCTACGGAAGAAGGAAAAAAGTAACCTGGGCAGAGCTTTATATTATGCAGACATTTTTTTGTTTAAGCTAAAGACATTTGCGTTACTAAGGCTCCCATATTAGAGACAAGGCGTATGCCAGTCCACCGTAGGTTTCTGTTGCTGCTCCCAACAAAATTTCGTCGGTACAATCACAAAAAGCAAGATTTCGAACGCTTAAGTGGCACTTTCGACATCCTTAAAGCTTAAATTAGACGTGCCATACCATAACGCCATAGCCGTAACCATGGCCGTAACCATAATCATATTTACTGCCAGCGAATAGTGGTGTCATAGCCATAAGCAACTCTTATTTGTTTTGCCCTTTGTTAAGAAAGCAGCGCAATGAAAACTATTAATTAAAACTCGCCAATACAATGTAGAGAAAGTGAAAAAGAAGGACAAAATAAAAAAAAACAAACAGTATAGTAAAAATCAAAATTTAATTAATATCTATGGTTACGGTTATGGCTACGGCATTATGGTATGTCACCAATAATCAAATACAGTATTTTCCATAAGTTTGGTTTAAACAGCTGTTTTATATGGTTATGGCACGTCTAAATGAACCTTAACTGCCACTACATAAATATTTGGTAGCTGTTTACATTTTATTTATTTTAATTTTAATATTACGTTTTATTGACAAATTTTTGAAATAATTTTAACAATGTGATTTAAGGCAATAAATGTTTAAACGGTACTATTAATTAATTTTTTCTGTTTTGTCTATTGTCACAAGTTCCTATTAAATAATATTTTCGTCCTGTGTTTAGTTAGTTTTACTTGAGAATTAGCAATCTCTGCAAAAACCGCAAGAGAATCTCTTAAGATTCTCACTGACACTTTAACAAAATCTTATTGTTTATTTTCACATTACACACATTATTTTGTACTAAAAATACATATAGAAAAAGACACAAAACTAAACAAAATGGAAAGTAAAAATTTAGTACCAAAATGATTATAAAAGCAACAGCAATTTGATTTTGTATAAGAGAACACAATAATACAATAGCGTGCCACTTTTTGCACTGTTTTATTGCAATTCTTATTATTACATGCTATTCTGCTTGATTTTTTGTATGTTTTTTGTTTTGTTTTTACTATGGCACACGGAAACACATGTCCCAGAACGTCTATGTAGTGCACGGCTGTTTGATATCAATATGAGCTTGTATGTGTAAAGTCTGTGCTTGTAAATTTTTGCTTACTTTCTTATTTTGCTGAGAGAAGGTTGGTTGTGTAGCAGGCAGCAAGGTTTTTTTGTGTGTTTGTAATTTAAACTTAAAAGCAGGACAAAATGTTCAAATCGTTTTCACATTTGGCCAGTCAGTCGTGTTTTTGTTGTTCGCGCCTGTCGTCGTTGTGTAGTTATATCAAAATAAATTTAATTTATTAATTTATTCAAATTTACTTTAAGTTATAAAAAAAAGCAAAAAAATTTCACTAATAAAAATTCATACATATATATTTGTGTGCGTTAGTGTGTATTTATTTATTAAAGTACATAAGCATTTAAATGGCATATAAAAAAATGTTTCAATTAAAAGCAAATAAAATAAAAAATATTTATTTCTGTTGTTCTAGACGTCGTGACGTATGAGTTACGCTTGTTGAACAACATCAATTTCGAACAAATCACTCATACGTCGTGTGAATTTTCAATTCAAGGAAATTTAAGGCAAATTTTAATCCTGCAATAATTAAAATAACAACTTAAAGAAATTTAAATGTGCTGCAAATAATATGCATGAATGTAAATAGAATCACACCCTTTTGATGGTCACATCAGAAAGGTGAAAATGTGTCACAACTAATCATAAAAAAAAACATATAAAAAGGTGAAAAACGTGAACATGCAAATTAAAAACCAAAATGTTGTATTAAATAATAAATAATAAATAAAATAACTGCGGCAACTAATTTATATTTTACAGAGATGTTTTTTGTTTTTTATTTTATTTTATTTTTGTGAAACCCACACATTAATTATAGTTCATAAGTTTTTTTTTCGTGTTACACTGCCTACAACGATTAGTTGTTCTTCCTTTTATACCTGCATATAAAATAGCGAAAAATATAAGTTGTTTGTTCTACATGTAAAAACGAGGGCGGTTTCAAAGTATGGTAGATTTTATTCTTCTAAAAAGTAAAAACCTATTGTAATCATCTGCCACAGGCCTTTTTTTATGGAACCGTAATCGCTTGAAACTTGAAATTCTCGCAATAGTTCAAACAAAAAAAGATAAATAAATATAATATGATTTTAAAGAGTGTCCCCAGTAAAGACATAATTTTCACCTATGGCCTTATCTTTTAAGCCCTTGACATTTCAAATTTTTATAGAATAAGAACACTGTATAACAAATTAAATTAAAATTGAAAGGATGTCACCATAGAAGACGTAATTTTGATGCATATTTTCTTACTTTTTTTACTGTAATAATCAAACACTTTAAATTTTCAACTGCAAAAAATTAAAAACAAAAATTGTAATTAAACGGTGGCATATATAGTGAAAACTCTCGCAAGCGGACACCTCTACTGAGCGGACAATTTCTTCAGTCTCTTCGATTTCCGAGTATGCATTCAAATTTGTTTCACTTACATATCAATACATAATAGAATATTTAATAGCAGTAAATGCCTATCAACTATCCCGTAGACGGACCCCTCTCCACAAAGAACAAATCTGCTCTGAAGGTCGGTGTCCACAAACGGGAGCTTTCACTGCACATGGTACGGGACCGTTCGTATGTGAGCCCAAGTCAAATTTGGCTATTTGTATCCTCTCATAAAATTAAGTGAGAACCTTTTTTAATTTGTCTATATAAAGGATGGGATCTTTGTTTTTATTTCTTCGCTAAAAGTCACATGAAGGAAGAACAATAAATTTTCATTTTAAAAGTCGTCCAATGGTCTTATAAGCAGATTTGAATGTCCCCGTTTCTTGTGTCTTATCTTATGTGTCTTATTAAGTTTATATTGTGGTCCTAAATTAATATTGCTTCAACTTGATGTACTAAACGAGAAACATTATATCGTCAATCTTTAAAAGTCTCAAACGCTTGTGCAGGTATGAAGTGCCATGAAGTTGCTCTAGGAGTTCATGGATAAAGGTTTAATCATGCTTTTCGCTAGACTCACAATTTAGATTACGGTATTTGCGAAATCAACACTGCCTACCTAAGCTTCTGCTATTACTTGCATTTATAGTTTTGGCAGCTTATTTTTGATATTGAATAGGCGATCATTAAGAAAAAAAAAGTGTAGAAAAAATTAATTTAATAAAAATAAAACTGGATAATTAGAAAATTTCTTTGGAACTATTTAATGTTAATCATGCTTTATGTATTATAAATATGGCAAAGACAAAACATCGGGATATTTTTTCTCTCCTGTTTGTTAACTGATTTTGTTAGTTCTTAAATTAAAGTAAATTGCTACCACTTTACATGAAAAATATACACATGTATTCAAAACATGAGCGTAAAAATTTAAATAACAAAGAAAAAAGTAATAAACATGGTCAAACTTTGAACACAAGGCGAATTTTAGTTCCTTCAGATTGTTTATTTTCATACGGTAAAGATATTCATGACATTTTTATAAAATCTTCGTCGCAAGAAAATAAACATCACAATGGCTTACCATTCCGCTTTCGCTCACACAGCTTCTTAACAAAATTTTGTTCAGAAACCCGTAGATATATTTGAACTCAAATGGCTTTCCAGATTGTCTTCCTGTTAAAAAAAAAAATAAGAAAAAAACATGAAAATTTAATTGCAAATTGTCAATGATAGCCTTGAATGTTTTGTTTGTTTGTATGTTTTCATTTACATACAACACATATTTATATACATATTTATGATTACATTTGCAACAAATCAAATAAATCAGCGTAATATTAACAACTGTTAGTATCTACGCACATACATTTGTGCCTTCATGAATGTTAAACATTAACTGCTCTCATAACAATAAAAATAACAATCACATGCAATCACATTGGTTGAACCATTAAAAAAATACTTAATACAGCTACAACTACAACCACCAAGTAAAACAAATAGCCAAAACAATAATTGTGATTGATGAACTACTCCAACACACATACACTCTCGCACTCTTTGTTTAATGAGAGATGTATAAGAGTGTAAATAAATGTGAGGAGTATAAATCAGAGATGATAAATACAGTACAATTTTAATGTCTTCGGTAGACTTTTGATGGGAAAAATATAATGAAAAAGCAGCATTTGAATAAACGAACTAAATAAACGATTAAAATTTTATTTAAATCAAAATTTAACAAATACTTGTGAGAAAAAAAAACAGTTTTTAGTACCTTAAATTTACAAGACTCACAAAACATATTGTTATCGCTACAATGATTTTTTTTACAAAAGTTGGTGTTTTTATACCCGCTACAATAAAAAGTAAAGTTCAAGTGCAAAGGGTGTCCCTATAAAGAAGTTATTTTCTTGTATATATCTAATATTTAAAACTGTTATAAGCAGCCACTTTTAATTTACATAGAGCACACAGTATTAATTCCGCTATCACAACACGTATAAACAATAAAACTAGAGACTTAATTTTTAAGTCATCTTTTAAACTGAAATTTCTACAGACTATGTACACTCTGCAGTAACAAATATAAAAATAAACTTAAAAATCAAAAGTTATGGGAGGTATAGGAGACTCTTATTTCGACCGTAGTATCTAATAATTTAAACCATTATGTCCATACACTTCAAATACTTAACAACAAATAATAAAATTTTAAAGTTTAGAATTCATTTTTTTTTTTTTTTTTGTTTAATATATAAATAAGTTATTCACTAAAAATTTATATTTTTATATCGTTGACCGAACGAAGAACCAAATATAACCATCAAAGAAATTGTAGCATTTGAAAAATATCACTTAATGAACAACTGAAAAAATAGATTTTTCAAAAAAAAATCTCCGGGTAAAATATCATCTTCTTAATTTCTAATTAAACTAGCTTATTGTACCCAGCGTTATGTGGGCTTAATTTTTCGAGTCTTTCTAGCCATTCCGAACACGTGAGAAATAGATCAAAATTTTTAAGATATTATAGACCAGGATATATCTATATTTCAAATATCTTTAGAATCTATTAGCCGATACTTTGTTAAAATCGATTCAGATGCATAAAAATTCCCGCTTTTACTCTCCTCGTGGTCGGCTATTTAAAAATATAACTGCCTTATATTACCATGAGGACAAAAATCTATCTAATTTCACTAAAATGGTTGAGCCGCTTGGCGCACGCACAAACAAACAAAAATGAAAGCGTCGACCGATTTCTTGTAAACCATCTGCACGACCATACGAACAAACCCTAAAAATTTAAACGAATTCGGTTTGACCGTTCGTTAGTTATAAAGTCACAACACACTTGCAACAATTGTTTATATATGTAGATTATTAAGAAAAAATATTTTTTACTTCTGACTGAGAATTAAAAAAAAATATTACAAATAATATTTAATTTACTTTATTCGTGCTTGATTTCTTTAAATATAAATGTTTCATGATATTCTCATAAAATATTTGTTATTTTAAACTAAACTAAAAAAATGAAATGTATTACTGCGGGTAAAGCATATCCATATGGCCATTTCAAATTTTGATATTGATTACTAATAATATTTACTTGAAATTAGATAATATAAATTTAATTCACAATTAATTTATTAACGAAATTTTACGTTGAAATTAGTAGAAATTTATAAATCTTGATTCTCATCCCTGGTATAAATATCACTGAAATGAAATTCTTATGAAAGAAATCCTAAAAATACTAAAAATAACCAATTCAACAACAACAACATTAAAATGTCTACATGATGTTTGGTGTTTTTATTACAGCTGAGAGTGAAACAAAAACGAAAATGTTGTTGTAATCGCGAGTACACGTTTGTGTTTTTTGCAATTCAACATTCATTAATACCAAAACAAATTTTACTATTGATTAAAATAAACAAACAAAAGCACACATTAAAATATCTGCTTTAAACATTTTCTATATACTCTGTGTACGTGTTTGTATGTGTGTATTAGATGGGTTTAGATTTCTTTGAAGGGATTAACATTAAATTGTTGAACTAAGCGAAATTTAATAACGTTCATAAGCGTGTTTTTACAATTTCATTGAATTCTTAATCTTTTTATATTCTCTTATTAATATTTGTTTTAAGCTGCAACCTTTTTGTGCGAAACCAAACTTATTAAATTGTAGCTTGCTTTTCTTCTTACTGCAAATTTATGCCTCATATATTTCAACCTCAATTTGGGTTTGGGTACGGTCAAGGCTGCTGTTGATTTTGGTTGGTGAGGTTTTGAATAATCAAATGTTTTTTGTCTCTGCGTATTTTTTTTTCTACTTGCAACAATGTTTAATATAACTCAAGGAAAGGGATTTTGAAATATATTGAAATTATAATAACCACCGACAAACACAATCGAAACAGCGCATTTAACATCTAATAACTTAAATAATTTTTTTCTATCCAGCTTGTTTTTTTTTAGTAAAATACATAAAAGGGCAATAAAAAAGCAGTGTATTATCAAACTATAGGTATGCTGTTGATTGCAAATACCAGCACGTCAACATTTATTTTATTTCTTCTGTTAACATACTCAGCTACGACCGCTTCACACTGTTGTCTTGTTTTTATCGGATGTTTTATTAAGCCCGATAGAACTTTAAATTGTTAAAAATAACACAAAAAATACAAAATAATTTTTTTTATACGAAAGATCACAACATGGCATTAATATTTAAAAATGATTTCGGGCATATGGTCACCACGACTGCTCATTGCGAAGCGTATTCTGGACGTCCAACTTTGAGTCACTTTTTCAAGTACTGCTGGCCGCGTGTCGTGAATAACACGAACAATGTAGGCCACTAAAGTGTCAATTGTTGCTGGTTTATCAGCATAAACCAGTAACTTCAATAACTAAAATATCACGACCTTGGAGGCCAATTGACAGGTCCATTTCTCAAAATCAAAATTTTGATTTCAATAACTCGATGGTTACGGTCGCCGTATGGTTCAATGTCATCCATATTTTCAAACAAAAAATCATTAATCATGGTGCGGTAACAATCTCCGTTGACCGTAACGTGAGATCCGGTCAGCGTATAAACCACGACAAACGGTGAATTTTTCTGGATGCAATGGAGTCTGTAGGGTATGTTGTGGATTGGTCTCACTTCATATGAAGCATTTTTGCTTATTAACAAATCCGTTAAGCCAAAAGTGAGCCTCATCGCTGAACACAATTTTGCGTTTATGAGTTGCGCGAATTGCTGACTGATTTACAAAGTAAACATGGATGATTTGATAGCGCTCTTCAAGCGTGAGTCTATTCATAATGATTTGCCAGAGTTTACTGAAAATAATAAGAACAAATTTTTTTCATCATGCTTAAAAAACACCCTTTATTTTTCTCACTAAAAATGCTTCTTCTTATTTTATCATAGAAGAAAATATGAGATGGTAATCATCTATTTTTTAATTTATAGGCGATTTGCTACCTCATCTACCACGTTTACATAATACCTTTTTTTATTTTATAATCTATGCTCTAAATTTATGGCACGGATGGGAGTTAAACTCATGACTGTTTTTTTTTATCAAACAGGCGGTTGCTAAACATATTTTAGAGACGTTTTCCTTTTACTATAATCACAGACAACACATCTTTTTGTGGATTACCGCATATACAAATAACAAAAACATTAACTCTATAGAAATGTAGAGTGTTGCCAAATTTTATTTAGTTTCGTGACAATATATCGCACAAATAAAAAACTTGTTCTATATCTGTAATCTTTTTAAGAACTTTATTATTGTAAAATATACTTTAACTGAAAAGATTATATTTCTTTCTGTCTTTTTTTTTCTAAATAAAGGAATTTTTTCTTCAGAGAACATAAGTTTAAGTTTTTCCAAGACTTTTAGTCAAGTGTTTTTTTTTATCAAATCAGATTTAATAGAAAACTTTAAATTGTTTAGAGCTCTATTTTTTTAATATATACTTTCCTGTTAATGGTTGTGAAAAACTTAGGTTTAGAAAACTGCTAAAATAATGCACTTGACTGTATATGCAAAAAAAAAAAATAATAATATCTTAAATAACTGTTTGTACATGTTCTCACTCTCCATTGGTGTAAGGAACTTCTGGTACAGAATTCATAAATATTAAAAATCCCCCCAAAAAGCAGCCAATGAAGCGTGTTGACAACGTGCTTTGTTTGCATATGTGCATACGAATGTAAAAATGCACAAAGGCAGAAGACAGTAGCAACATTACAAATATAATGCAAGAAGGCAAGAAATTTACTTAGAAGGAAATAAAATGTATATATTTCACTTAAACTTTTAAACGGCTATGATTATTTTAGTACATGTGTTCATACCTAAGTATACGTATGAAAATATGTGTGTATGTATATGTATATACTATTAACAGCGATTTACTCACTCTCTTGCACACGTTTAAATATATTTGCAATAAAAGGGAATATTTTATAGCAATATTTTTTCTATTTAAATAAAAATTTCAACAAGAAAAATAAAATAATAAAATGAAAAATGAAAAAGAGTATAAAAAATAAATATGTATATTTTCGAACATAAATGTTGGTAGTTGGTAGCACAGATCATTTAATTTAGCCAATTTTTACTCGTACATATCTATATTTTTTTACACGTACACACGTCTATTTCAATTGAGGACATGCAATTTGTAGCATTTGAATACATGTGAATATTTTTGTTATTTTCTGTTAAATTTTTTACAAAATCCTGTACAAGACCATTTGATTCACTTTTATAGAATTTTGACAGGCATAATTTAAAAATCATAGGAAATTGTGTCATGTATTGTGTAGAAAAACGTAAAATAATTATTTCTTTATAAATTACCAGTTTAAACAACATTATTTATTTAGAAAGCCGATACTCAGATACTGGCCTAACTTTTATATGACTATAAAAATAATGAACAGATGTACCTTTACTTTATCGTACTTTAAATAAAAACATTTTAATAATTTTGTTTTAAATTAAAAATACATACATACATACTTTTTTTAAAACAAGCTCTTTTTAATAGAGTCTTTTTAAAATAATTCTTCATTAATTTTCACAGAAAATTCGTGCTATTTATTATTTAACTATCCCGATTAAATTATTTACCGATATTGATTATTGAGGGATAATTAAATAATTTAAAAATATATTCCTGTGTCTTTAATTACATAATTTGCAAAGTGCCTGTGCATATAAATAAATTATCGTAGTGTTTTTGAAATTTTGTTTTTCATCCTCTTTCAACTCTATAAGAGAGCCGAAAAAAAGTCGACCGTATACAGTAGAGAAAGAAAAATATAATTACTATTGGTTATTGTTGTTTTTGCTTAAACTTTGATTTTTGTCTTTGCTTTATTGTTTGGACAAAAATCTTTAGTTTGTTTAAAATGTTTGTCAGAAGTTTCCTGAAGAGTTATGTAAGCGGTAACGAAATGGCCATCGAGACGTGCTTTGACCCTCAATAATCAATATCGGTAATTAATTTAATTGGGATAATTAAATAATAAATAGCACGAATTTTTTGTGAAAATTAAATTTAAAAAAATATTCCCGTGTCTTTAATTAAATTCTTCATTAATTTTTTTAAGTTCTTTAAAATATTTTGTCCTTTTTTCTTAAAAACTATTAAACGAGAAATACAATATTAGAATGAAAAGTTGAATATTTCTTAGTCCCTTTTTTGAAATATTTAAAATAAGACTTTTGTTTTCGATATTCTGTAGTTACTGACATTTCTCTATAGATCACTACAGTTTATATCTCTTTTTAAGACCCGTTTGTTTTTCTGCGTCTCTATTTTGTGACTGATAGTTGTCCGTAGTTATTAATTATTTCCCTGCCTGTCGTCTGGTAGTTGGCGACCCTTTTTTAGTCTTTTAGCATCCACATCTTTTATGTGTTTGTCATTGGCTTATTTAAGTACAATCTACAAATTAATTTTCCTCATGGTAAATTTAAGGCTTCAGATTTCGCCAGCACAGTTATGCTTTAGGATCTTTAATAAATTAGTAAATTTTTCTCCTTCCATTCTGATTAGGTCTTGAACAACACTACATACTCGTACTTTCAGGGTGCAAATGGCGTAATAATTAAGTGTAAGTATATAAAAACCAGTTCCTATTCTGCTTTGACCTAAACATAAGAAGTTTTCACGCAGCGTGATAGATTATGCTTACAGATTGGTCCCGTTTTAAAAACAGCTCATAATCTTAAAAATTAAAGGGTGTCCCCATACAACGTACATATTTTTTACGTGTATTATGAAGTGTAAAGGGCGATTCTGTAAAATTTAAAATGACTGCGTGTAACTATGGCTCCCAATTACAAAAACTTATACAAAAATAAATCTAAAATATAAATGGTGCACCCATAATTGATGTAAATTTACTTATATGGGCCTATCTTTTGAATCGTTATAGACAAACGCTTGCAAATTGGAGATAATGTCGATTGCTATAGCCGTTATAGTAACAAGTATTAATATTATAAATTATAAATTAAAGGGTGCGCCAATAGTTCATTAAATTTGATGTATATGGCCATACTTTTGAACAGTTGTTGACAGAAGCTTGAAATTTACAACGAACCTCTATTGCTAAGTCCGCTATAACAACAAGTATAAAATTTGGATTTGGAAGTTAAAGGGTGTTCCAATAGTTAATGTAATTTTGTGTATGTGACCAAACTTTTAAACCGTTATAGACAAAACGCTGAAACTTAAAAGGGACCTGTAATGATAAATCCGCTATATCAAAGAGTTTATAATTTGAATTTAGAAGTTAAAGGGGGTCCCATAATTAATGAAAATTTACTTATATGAGCCCATCTTTTGATGGGCTTCCAAATTGGACAGAATGTCGATTGCTATGGCCGTTATAGTAGCAAGTATTAATATTACAAATTTTAAATTAAAGGGTGCGCCAGTAGTTCATTAAATTTGATGTGTAGCGTGGTATTCCTAAATTGGAATTTCCTCAATTGTCATCCTTACAATTCTTTTCTATTACTGCCCCTGTTGATGTTCTCTATTGCCGTCATCTGACATTAGTTGGAGTTAGCGTTCTGGTAAATTGGCACCTATGTACCTTCTCGTATGGTAACTTTCTACTTCTTTTTCACTGCTAACTTCAAAATTAACTAATAATTATTCCTAGTCCAGGGCTTTGTGTTATGCATGCTGATAATGTCTGTATTAAACTGGAGATGCCAAGGTATTTTCTGCGTCCGCATATTATTTTTTTTAAGTTTCTCTTTCGGCTTTATACGGTAAATTAGACTAATTTTTGGCCTCGGCAACTTGCGCCGTACTAATGTCTATTAATTTGATTTGCCTTAAATTTTATTTAGAATTCAACGTGAAAATATTTTCAATATAAACTTTACTAGCAACTTTACTGTTCTTAACATACTACTAAACTCAATCAAAGCGCCAAGCGCAACGTTGTTTTGTGTTAAGTTTTAACGCTGATATAGCATACCTAAAAAAAAGAGCTTGACGCACTTTTGTATCTTAAACAGTAATGTTAACTTATCTTGTTTAATAAATCCCATGCTTAGAAATAAAAATAGAAATAAAATCGCTAGATAGATCAGAAAAAAGCAAAATTGTCATTACTATTCATAAATTACAAAGTCCGCTTTTACATTATGCAATTTTTGTTGCTGCAATCTTTCTTTTTTCTTCTTTAAAATCATAGATGTCTACATGTGTACATACATGTGCTAACTTCATGTTTAGAAATAGATGAGGGAACTAATAGAATTTTAAGAGTACACGCATATATGTACCCCTTTTAATTCCTCTATTTCTCTCTCTGCTCGCCAACAAAACATGAATTGCAGCGATAAAAGTTGCATAATGTAAAAGTGGTTAAAGCAATCCTATTATAAGACTACGCTTAATGCGCTGATTTAGACTTAGCTGTAAGTAACCTTGTGTAAGAACTTGGGTTGCGCTTTTAATCTGCAAAGTTACAGAGGTAATTTACAGAATAATTTTTTTTTTAAAGGCGTCGAGTTTTAAGGGAAATTGGTAACTGCAACTTTTAATTTGCTACTGTTAAAACAAAAGAGTGAATACTCTAAACTATAGGCTTTTCATTCGTATTGTTTATAACGTAGAGTATGTTTTGGCATCATCTAGAATAAAATATGTAAATGTTTAGATACATAATCGTTTTGAATTTCCTTAGATGACTGCAGTTTGTTTGCGTAGGCTCAAATGTTTATTTTCTCACTCTCGACATTAGTTGTGTCTTGTTCATTTGCATTTTCTAAAACTTTTCCTTTACACACACATATACACATGTGAACGTGTAATTTTGTATGTTAAAAATATATATTTTTATATGTATTTTTCTAATAAGAAGAATAATTAAAAACCTGCTCGTTGTTTACTTACCTACAAGTCTCAACCCGTTTTGTTGTTGCCTTATGGGGGGTTTCATATGAGAGTTTGCTTTATAATTGAGGCAAAAAGAATGACAGTGCATAATTTATAAAGGTTTAAGACAGATTAAATGGAAACCAACAATGGTTGTATGACAACAACAATAACTATAATTGCATAAACGTCACGCACATACACACACATGTATGTAACTTAACTAAGTTTTAATTTTAAATATTTATTATTATTATTCTTTTGTGTTTACGAGACAGTAAATTTATTTAAATAATAATCAAATGATCTAAAGACAAAATTAGGCTTTTTCCCTGACATAAACAATTTAATGAGATTGGAACATTAAATAATTTTTCACCCCAGAGGAATTTAAATCTTCTTTTTTTTTGACGGACTGACTGAGTGAAAATTACAGCAAAACTAACGAATTCATGTCAAACTACATTTACATATATAAAAAAAAACTGTAAAATTCCAAAATATCATTTGATATTTTACTAGTTTTCTTTATTTATATTTGGCTTAAAAATAGCTTGCAACTTCATCATAATTGCTCTGAAAGAAATCTGTATTTTTATCTGTATTTTTTTTTTGTCTTATTTTCGGCTTTTTGGTTCATTTGTAATTTAATTTCTAAACATTTTTAGAAAGAAAAACAATTTTAAATAATTTAAAATAAAAAGTTGCATTTCATGGCTATACCGAAGGTTAGTACGAAAGCAACAACAAATGTACAAGACGAGTTACAAACAGAACGACAGAGAAAAGTAGTGTGGACTTCGTCTCACCAAATTAACATTAAGATTAGTTGGTTAAATAGATGATGTTTACGACGTACATAACATAAGGTAGGTGGATGCGAAGAATGTTGACCAAGGATGTGGCGGTCCAGAAAATGCTGCATTTCATTCCCCTAGCGTCTAATTTTTCTTCTTTTCTTTGAAATAATAATAATTTTACTTTCTAAAAATGTTTAGAAATTAAATTAAAAATGAACCAAAAAGCCGAAAATAAGTAAACTTTTATTCATTTATAAGATCGATGGTTCAAATCTTGATTGGAAAAAAGTTAAAAATTTTTAATTTTTTTTTAAATTAAAAAAAAAAATAATAATAATCGACTCATTTATTCTTGTTTGTGTTTTTATAATTTTAAAATAACTTAAAAGAAAATTTTTTATTTTAAAAGTTTTTGCAATTTAATCATTATAAAGATTTTTTCCCAATTAAAATATAAATCTGTAAAATCTGTTTTTAACGACGTGCTGAATAAAAAAAAAAATAATCGGCTTTTCAGAACGCAGTTTGTTTAAACAAATGAACTGCGGCTTAGCGGAAAGCGATAAAAATTCTTAAAAGCGTAAACACTGAAACTTAAGCTTGCAAACTTATGGAATACATATTTTGTAATGTAAATTGTACTTAACCATCGACCTAAATGAATTACGTTTTGAATTGATACAAATTTGCAACACCCACTAACAACCTGCAATCCGAAAAAAATATGCTCTATATTGATTAATGTTGATTGCCACAAATTTAGCTTTAAGAGAAGTATTTAAGGACATTATCTTGGTGAATAATTTAATAAAACGTGTCCTTAATTGTTGTTGTACAGAACTTATTGAAGTGAAGTATTCCAGTTCAAAGTACCAATTGCCCAGGTTGCAGATTTCAACTAGCTATTCCAGATATATAGGCCTGTGACAAATGGACAAAATATTGATAGCCATTGTACTTCGAGGGAACAAATATATATCACATTGAATAAATAATTTTAAACGTTGTTTTTTTTTTATATTTCAATCGAGTTTTTGTAAAGACTTTTTAAACATATTTAATGGGTTTCTAGTTCAATTAAATACTGTTATGGAGTTTTTTTTTTATTACAATAATCCTTGCAGGCATATAAATTATCAAACAATTATAAATTCAACCGTATCATCAGTTATGATCGTTATGGTTATAAATCAAAGCGTGCGTATATCATATCGTGCGAAAGGCTTTTGAAAGTCAATTACGAAAAACAGTGCGTAAATAGTAAAAAAAATAAGGTTGTGTGAAAAGTTACTAACTGTTTCTGGCAATATGTTGATTTACTGCGAAATGTTTCTGGCAACATTTGCCTTCAATTTCCCAAGAATAAAAGCTCCAATAATTTCGTGTGGAATTGTTGCCAGCAGCAAATAATTTTTAATCGTAATTCTGACAGCACTAAAGCAGCTGCCAAACACTCGAAATCTGCAGTCATTCCCACAATTGGACTGCAGCATTTGATTGCTTTGGCCTCCGCTTAAGTAAGGTTGCTAAACAATTTTTAAAATTTTAGTTGCCTGAAGACTATATGTAAAAAGTTATAAAATTTTAATAAATATTTAAATATTTCTATTTAAAAGTAGTTCCCTTAAACCTTCAAGAATTTAATTTTCAGCATGCTTTACTTAGTTATAATAGAAATAAAAAAAGTTCTTACTTAACTTTGCAATATTACTTCAAATTTTCGAATCACTGTAATCTTAATTTTTATGTACATTTTGCTCATAAAAAAATTATCTTTTTCAGCTTTTAAATTTTGTATTAACGAAATTAGTTTAATAAAAATTTAGTTTAGATTTTAAGAAAGAATAATAATATTGTTGCATTTGTTCCTTAAATGCTGACCACGATAATAACAATAATAGCGACAACTAAATATACATACATATAAGTAAAATATAATTATTATAAACAACTTCAACCATTGAATGTAATTTGCTTTTTCTTTTTTGTTTTAAAAGTTCCAACTTTTTTTTCTTTTATCATTCCTTTGTAATTTTATGCGAATGTTGATAATTTAGAGAAATATTATGTAACTTGTATATCGATTTAGAAACATTGTATCTAATTGAGGGTCAGGAAAGTATACAATTGTGTATGATTTCTTCTCTCTTTTTTTTCAAAAGGCAAAGCATAAACCAATATTATAGTTGCATACAATTCAAAGCAGTTTAGTAAAAATGTTACTAATAGATATTCGTCGTTTATTGTTAAGATACATGTAATAACGTCATCGAGCTCATCATCACTGTAGTCATCCATTCAATTACTTTTCACCATCAGATGAAAAACGTTAAAAGTAAAAAATCATTAATTTGTGTAGTTAAAGGAATCTTAACATTCGAACAAACATAAATATTTTATATTTGTAGTAGTTATTACATTAACATTAATACAAACAAGAAAAACATTAAATAAATAAATCATTAATTACAACAATATAGAGATTTGGAAATAAACAAATTATTATAATAGTTGATTATAGTATTAAATCGAAAAATTTCACATAAACGAATGCTGCTGCTGCTTTCTTTATACGTTTAGGCACAATTTTAAATTTAAACGATGTGACCTGATCTAAAAGTTCTCTCAGCTTTCTATCGATCTCCTTTTCTCACATACAAGATCTCAGTAAAGCTTCAGCTAAATTAAAAATCAAATCAGAACATACGACACTTAAGAATTTACTAAATAAAATAAAACTTAAAGATTTGAATTGCTATTTTCAATTTTTTATCTACAAATATTTTCTTAAATAAAAAGCTTTAATTGTGCAGTATTCTTTTATACAAAGAAACAAACAAACAAACAAGTATATATTTTTATATATTTTTTTACAACGTACGTAAACGTCAATGAGAGAATTAATAAGAGAAACCTGGGGTATAAAAACTAAATCAATTTCTTCACTTATTTATTTATTTCTTATGTATGTAGCTTAAGTTTAAATCTAAAAATTATAACACATTTTTAGTCAGTTTTGGAAAATATTTTCAATTTGCGAAAGTCATTTAAGAATAACATAAAGCATAAAAATGTGAAATTATTTTTGCATAAACTGTTGTATAAGGATCTAGATCAATATCTATAAAAAAAAAACTTCAAATTACTGAAAATCTGTTTAATTTACAACCCATATTCTCAATGTGCACATGTCTTTAGAACATTGTTCGTAAGCACTTGACATTTTCCATTTTGTTTTTTGTTTTTCTCTACAACATTCGTAATGTTTAAGTTTG
Organism: Gymnosoma rotundatum; assembly: GCA_916610165.2. Taxonomy (NCBI): domain Eukaryota; kingdom Metazoa; phylum Arthropoda; class Insecta; order Diptera; family Tachinidae; genus Gymnosoma; species Gymnosoma rotundatum. The sequence goes on from OU744337.1 coordinate 2,162,674, forward strand.
AGATTAAAAATTAAAGCATACCTACCTACTACCCCCTTCTGACACAACTTACAACAACATTTAAGCTTTTCTTTAAAACAAATTAATAAAAACTTGAAATGAAACTAAAATCACAGAAAAAATGAAAAAGTCATTGTTTTAAGCCTATTAAAAACTAACCCGTTTTCAGTCTAACTTTAACTATACGAATCTAATCTTTTCTACACTTCCACGTAGTAGTTAAACTTTCTTGAGTGGTGGGTGCATTTGCCTTAATCTTGCTTTTGTTCTAGTTTTGTTTTCAAATCCTAAACAAATCGACACAAAATTTTACACATTGCAAAACGAAAAAACGCTTTTTTAATAACATAATTAGCCGGGGAAAAAAAAGTAAGTTAGATTTAGAGAAAACAAAAATTAAAAAGAACACCAAATAATATGTATGCGGCAGCAGGCGGCGCTTCATTGGCTTCACGCCAGGCTCGTCAACGTCAGCGGCAACAGAAAAAAACCCAACAACTCCAAGCGAAACTACATCCACCGAAGGCAGCGGGTATTGTCGTTGCCGATCATGGAGCTTCCACGCCCACACGGCAATCTCGCCAATTCCACCAATTACCCAACAATTATTTACGTACACCGCAGGCTCAGGCACGCAAACTAAGTTCCAGTTATACGGCACAATCGAAGCTTTTACTGCCTATCGATGAGGGCGACACTCAATCGGTGCTGCATATGCATATGCACTCGCATGCCCATGGCCAAACACATCAGGGACACAGTCATCATTCCCACAGCCATGCACATCCGGGTCATCACCGACACATGGGTCGCTATACACTAGATACCCAACATTCCTATTCACATCATGGACGCGTTTCCCCAAAATTGGTACACCGTCATTCGGGCAGCAGTGGCACTAGCTTCCATCATTCGCACTTGCCAAAATCAGCAACTGCTACACTGCCGCTCGTTTCGCAAGTCGAGGCCACACCACCGACGTCGCCACCGGGCGTAGCCGTCGCTAGTGCAAACGTTACAGGCGACACCCCACCTTCGACGACTGGCCACGAAGCCAATATGGCTTTGCCTTGCCACGACTCAATTATTGTGACGCCGGCCACGCCCGTGGCCTCGCCCGGACATGTGGCCAAACAACGCGATGAACTTTCCGAAGCTGCAGCGGAAAAACAGCCACTCACTGCCGCCATTGACTCCTGCGAAGACGACGATCACATGCAGCCACCCACCGGACCCCTTGTGCGAAAATGCAGTGTTTATCGCATGCGTCGCAGCGATGCATTCGAATTGGATGCTGCCGCAGCCGTAAATGGTGTTAAGCGCCAATTTAAAGAGCTTCAATTAAATCAACAACATCAACAATACGAGCCTTTGCTCACCGACGATCCTCATATAATCTTTAAAGGCTTTGCTAGCAGTGGAGGCCGCAAAGTTCAGATCTGCGCCTACTGCGAAGAAGGTATTTGCGTTTGCGAACATATTGAGGTAATTAACATCAACGCCCGCAACAAAACGACGTTAAAAGAACCTCTACTTCTATGTAATAACGCAACTCCCTCAAAAAAAAAAAACACACATTGACATGTTTCTGTTACGCTGTTCTTTCAAATTTATTACTTTAACAATTCTTTTAGGCGTGCTATTTTTTATTTATACTTATAAAACAAAAAACATTTTGAGCTTTCGTATTTGTACCTCTCATACTTTTTTGTTGTTTTCGCTTTCGTTCTTGTTGTTCGTTTTCTTCTCTATTACTTTTTTTTTTTGTGTAAGTTTATATTTTATCGAACTAAAAGCTAGTATAAAATTTTATTTTTTGTTATGATTGCTTTATAGTACAATTGAATTAAAAAGAAGATATACTTAAAATATACATATGTATATACATGGACGTATGTATATACACATTTATATATGTAAACGCATATGGTAAAAATAATAAGTACAGGTGCAATTTTATTTTAATAATTTAGGGTCACTAAAAGACTTCCTAAGCAACGCTTTACCTTGCAAATAGGTTGTATGCTTTTATGTTTCACTGTTATTAAAAAAATATATTGCCGCTGACTGCAACACAACTTTTAAAAAGCTGTCCCTCCTTACACACTACTTTCTATTTCTATGCGGTATCAATGACATTATGGGTGAGTTCCAAAATGTCAAAACACATTGCAGTGATGCGGTTTTGCTACTGTTTTAATACAAAGTAACTAACTATGTTGTTTACTTTGTAAAAAAAAAACTTTGCAAATTTTTTACATTTAGAAACACTTCTTCGCAATCAGTTTTTTTTTAAAGATGGCGATGTCAACAATAAAAAATATAATCTTTGAAAATTTGATGGGATTATTGGACGAAACACCTCAAAGTAATTATAAAATTGTACAAAAATACAAAAAAAGTCCGAGTCAATGGATTTAATTTCCCGGAGCACCGTCTCCCATAAAATTTTGCAAACGTGTTGTTAACAACAGCTGCTTGCACTCAAAAGTCCACTTTTTGTCCCTGAAGATATAAATAAATTCTGTTTAAATAATAATTAAATTTAAAAGAAAATTTTCTTACTTTTCTTCCGCCATGAATGATGGATGTGCTTGTAATTTATTTTGCACTAAATATCAATATCAGCAGTAACAAAATTAGTGATGCACAGCTTGCTTTTGTTTGCATATCAATAACTTTTATTATACATTTAGGGATGTGTAACATTGTCAATGTTTTAATGGTTGCGTTTAGGAATGCATGACTTTGTTAAGATACATTGCAAATGACGTCTTGGAACTCACCCTATATATTCGCTGATACCGTTAAATTTTTTGCCAAAACGGAATTCTATTCGTATTTTGGTGCCTTGAAAACGCAAAAAAAAATTTCGGGATGAAACCACTTTTAATGTCTCGAGAGCAATATAACATTTTCTGAGTGCCAAAAACCTATGAATCTATATATTTGAATAAAAACTATTGCTTTTATTCATCTGTTTAAAGTTTGATTATATTTAATTATTTTCATCTTTGTTTGTTGTATAAATATCTTAAAGTTCCCACAAGAATGAAATCAACCAAATAAAATGTAAGCAATTCGCTTTTCTAGTTATACCATATCTTTATTTTTGATACACTTTGTCAAGACTATCATATTGGCAGCACAAAAAATAATGCAAAAAGCGGCAGAATTAAAAAGCCTAAAATTATGCTACACAATCCTTACTATAACATTATATGGCCACTTTTTTAACATAAAAAACGTTTTAATTAATTTGATGTTAACATCGGGTTTCAAAGCACCAGAAATTAAACTTTTCAAAGTGGAAACGACGGAATCAAAAGCAAACCAAACGGAGTCTATGATACGGCTAAATATCGAAATAAATACAAATTAAGAAAATATATTGATTATATTCATTTGAACATAAGAGAAATAAGCAGACCGAAATCAGATTTAGATGTACTTATTAATTTGACAATATGTGTGACCACAGCTATATACAAACATTCATTTATTAATTTATTTATTTGGAAAACTTGCAAACATTTATACGACGAAAACTAACGATTTTTTCGATTCTAACATAAGCTTTTATGTTTTAACTATGCGGCTCTTTCGTTCACTCGTGCATTCTTTAATTTATATCATATGTGTGTGATTGTGTTTATATATATGTATATGTATGTTGGTATTCGTGTGTAACTATGTCTGTATGACATTGTGATTATTATTTCTATGTTGTATTTAGTTTTCAATGTTGCATGTTTGTTGTTTTTCATGTTAGAATATAATGTTTTCTTGCATGCTATACGATTTACTTCCTTCCCCCACTCCTTAAATTCTAGTGTTAAAGTATAATATTCTTTTTTCTAATACACCCTTAGTATTTCTGACTGTTGTTGTTATTTAATAAAATCGCAAAGCTGAAATTAAAGTGGCTAAAAACAGTTCATTAGCTGTGTAAGGTTTGGTTGGGTACTCGTAGACCAAAAACGAGTGTACATACACATTCTTAAACTTTTTTTTATCGAGCTAACACAAATACTTTGCTTTTCGCGATATTTTTTATAAATATTATATACGTGTGTACATATATTTTGTTTTCTATTTACTTTTTATTTAAACATTTTGGTAAATTTGTTCACTAATCCATATAAATACTTTTTTTTATCATGTTTTACGTAAGGTTTTTCGCCTTGTCTTTCACACAAACGACGACAACTTAGTTAACACTTAGCAATATAATTATAAGACAATATGAGTTGCAAATATCAAGTGTTTTGATTAAAAAAAAAATAATTTTAATAATTTTATTTTTATCTATAGCAAACACTTAATTCACAAAAAATAATTTTTGGTTGACAAAAAGTAACATGCGATTTAATTAGGAATGGAAAATTTTAACTGATAACTATGCAGAATTATTTTTTCATAGCATAAATATTATCCTTAAGGCCAGTACGCATTTCAACCTTGAATGTTGAAATGGTGTTCTCACAGATCATGTTTTTATACCTGTCTGGGTAAATTAAATTTATCTACCTATAATTATTTAAGCAAGTGTAAATATAATTCTAAACTAATAACATAATTTGGAAACATGCCTAAATAAGCTACTTAAAAGATAGCAAGTACCATGGTATGCCTTTGATATTAACTGATACGAGTACAGCATCATAATCAGAAATATTCAAAAGAAAATAAAAATGTAAAAAATTAATTTTTTTCTTAAAATTGCTCAGCACAATATATTGAAATGTTCATAAATACATTTTTATTTTTTTGGTTTGGTACCATTTTTTAAGAAAACGATGAAATAGGGCAACTTTTAAAGAGCCATTTCTCAAAATTGTTTCCTTTTAAATAAGTACTTTTATTAAAGAAACTTTGTTAAAGCACCTTTTTTAAACAGAAACTTTTTAAAATTCTATTTTTAGAATTTACTTTTTTTTAAGTTATTTAATAAAAATTTTTAATTAGATCTTTAAAAAAAATAAAATAAATGGGAGTTTAATTTTTAGAAGTTAATCTGCATACAGATAAATATAAAAAATTTAACGATAAAATCAAGTTTTGTTAGAATTTTCAAAAATTATTTAGCAACTTGAAATATTTGGCAATTAGCTGTGCGGCTAATACTATAAAGTAAATTATTAGAAAATCTTCCTTTGCATTGCCCTAGCGTATGCAGCGTTATTTGTTGTTACAAATTCATGTGAAATAATTGCAGCCATATTATTTCACAGTTGGAAGGAACATGTTGCTGGAAACATTTTGCCTTCAAAATAAATATGCTGCTAGAAACATTGCGTGTCTTTTTACAAAATGAACAGAGTAAAATGTTAACAATAATCTATTTTTATTTATTTTACACAAATTTTGTTTATATAGACAGCATTTCGCACTAAATGATGAGCAGAGTACCATGCTTCAAAACATAATAATCCAAAAATATTCTTTTTAAGAGTTTACTATAAAAAAATCACCTTCAATTGTACACAAACTTTGTCAGTTTCTCTACATCTTTACAACAATTTTATTTGTCATACCGGAAAATTAATCACTGTCAATAATAGAATATACGTTAAGCGCTAAAAAAATATATATATATTTATCTTTACACATCAATATAAACATATCATGATACAACTGAACGTATAGAAGGCATTTACACGATGATTTTTTTCATGATTTAAAAACATGTTTTTCTATTTGTAGACGAACGAAATAAGAAATAAAACACATTTGTATTTTTAAGATTATTTTCTCAATTGGTTTCGGCAAATTTAAATACTCTTGTTACATTTTATGAGTATTCTTCCATCAAAGTGCCGAATCGGGTGAAAAAGTGAAATTCTTTTGTACTAATTTGTATTTTTAAAATATCAAAAAGTTAAGTAGTGTTAAACAAACTTAAACACGAAAAAAACTATGTTAAAAATAAATAAAGTATAAAATCTTTATATAAAAATAGATTAGTTTTAATATGAACTTAAAAAAAACTTTTAAAAAAGACATTTCGTTCAAATCATCGTTTAATTCCGCCAATAAAAGTATATTTATTATTTATACAAACATCTATTAAAATATTTATTAGTTGCTTGCAATCTCAGATGTTAAAAATTTTGATGTGTAAACCCTTTAAATTAAAAATAATACTTGTTGACGATATGATATAATTTTGATTTAAAAAATTTTTTTTAAATTTAATGAAAAAAAAACAAATAATGAAGAAATAACAAAATTTATGCCTTAATATATCAAGCGTACGTACCTACGTAAAATGATGAAGTATTTATGTACATAATCTATGCGTAATATCTATGTACTACATACACACATACATAATTATTTGGTTAAACTTGAAAAATAACAATCAGAAAAGCAAATAATATCTAAAGGCTATAATACTTGAGTATGTGTGTGTGTGTGTGTGTGTGTAATAAAGTTGATTTGGGTCTGCATAATAAAAGCTGATATACAAAAAGGAAAGAAAAAGTGTAAAAAGTGAATGCTTAATTATCATTACAAAATAACGTTTTTATAAATGAGTCTAAATTACACAAGAAAAGTAAAAAGTAAAATGAAATTTAATTAAATTAAATGCTTTAAATACAAAAACTAAAAACATATCGAATATCGAGTAAAAATTTTGCAAACAATAAAAGCCAAACCAACAGCAACAACAACAACAACGACTAAAATAACATCAAAGATAAAAACAATGACTACAAAAACAACCAGGACATCAAAAACTTTCATAGAAAAACAACTATTGAATTGATTTTTTACATCCGCCTTCACCACCACTAAAACAAACAGCATTAAACATATAAAATATCAATTATATATTTACTTAAGTATACAATAACAAAAACTTGAACTAAAACTAAGCCAGGTCCCGACATACAAAAAATAAAAAAAAAATAAAATCAAAATCGAAAAAAATTCTAACTATTGTTTATGATCAAAGACTTTATTTGTTTTAAAGAAAACTGTCAATTTCAAAAAAATCTCAAGTTTATGTATCGACTGTTGTGTACGAGCGCACAATTACGTTTAAACTGGTGGTTGCGTCGGCGAGGAAGACGTAGACGACGCAAGGGTCAACGGAGACAGAAACATCATCGTTGGAAAGTCAACCAAAGAGCGTAGCAGCAACAGCAGCAGCCGTTTGTGATATTTTACAACGATAACTACAGATAACGACAGCATCTTTAATAATTATAAAAAAAAAATATAATAATAATAAACCATCTGCAACAACAACAAAAGGATCACAAGATACATCAAGCAGAAAGCCTGCAAGCAAAGAAGCCTTTTTTAAAGCACAATTAACGATCGATTGTTATATTTACATAAAAGAAAAGAAGCAAAAAATATTTGTCAGGTTTTAACTATAATAAATACTCGTATACTGTAAGACTACTTTAAATTCCAAACAATATAAAATTTATTATTATTTTTTATTTTTTCCATTTCTTTTTTAAAATATTCCAACTTTAATTTAAAACTTCATAAGTATATGACTTATAATAATTAATAATTAATTATAATAAAAAACAATACGCCTTCAGTTTTACATAGGGCTCCTAAAGAACCGTATTGTAGTTCTTCACTCACGTTCAAATGAATTGCAGAATCACAGCCTCTACTCTTCGAAAAAATATAAAATAAGAAAGAAAAAAAAAACAAATACAAAATATAAAATACAACAAACTCAACACGTTACACGGTCAACTACTGCCGACTAATAACAAAAGAGTAGTTTGTTGTTAATAACCGTATTGGCGTTATAAATCTGCCTTCATCTATCTAAATTAGTTGCGCATAGAGTGATTGTATAAATCAGCATTAAAGATGCAGGCTGCATTGATGCTAAGATCGAAATCTCGGGTGGCGAGAAGAAGAAAGCTACGAAAATTAGGTGGAAGACTTGAGTTGCCTAGTAATGTAGCAACCAAAGAAATAGCTCCATTTCCTCGTTATCCGCCTGAGTCATGGGTAATATTAATTTTTGGTTTTTTTTCTTTTCGTTATTTCTCTCTCTCTCTCTTATACATCAATCTCCTTAGAAAATATAATGGAAATAACCACATAAAATTGCCTTTTTCTTATAAACTGCTACCAATTTTTACTAACTACCACATTTAGAATATATTGAATTACATATAAATCAATTAGTTGACCCTAGATATCCTTTCGCTCTTGCCCTAGCTCTCTCACGCTCTCTCTCACTCTCTCTGTGTATCTGTTTGACTTAATGTAGTAAAATTTCAATTCAAAATAGCAGTCCTACAAAACAACATTTTTAAAGCTACCCTACCTACCCCCAACATAATTTCCATGTAAATATAAATTTCAGTCTTTAATTTTTTTTTTTTTTTTGTTAATTTTACTTTTTTTTAATTTTGGTAATTTAGTCGATTAAAGGAAACTTATTTATGCTACACCTTAAAAAAATAATGTATTAATAGTATTGCGATAGATCAGTTCTTAAATATAATTTCTAAAGCTCAGTACAAACGAATGTAATTAACCCTAAAAAGGCTTTTCTATATTTTAAAACATTTTTAGGATTTTTTCTATTTTCTGTCAATGCTAATTATGTTAAACATTTTTATAAATTGTCCCTATTTTGAAAGTTCAAAACTCAAAATAAAAAAAGTTAATAAAAAATTATTATATTCAATACATATCCATATGTATATAATAAATAGTTAATACATACATACATATTGTATCTTAATAGTTTATAAACAACAGAAGTAGAAAATATATCACTTGCTATTCTCAATCGTTTTTGTTCTCAAATTTTCTTTCTCTCTCCCTCTCTTTCTCTCTCTCTCTTTCCTCCGTCACTATATTTCTGTATAAAACCCTGCCAATATTATTTCAATTCTTATATTTTGTAGATATTGGAATTATTAACACACAATAATAGCTAAAACTAAATACATTTAACAAATAAATTGCAAATTTATGTAGATTTTCGCACTAAATTTCACTTAAAATAATGGTAGTAAAGCTTCTTGAAATACAGACCTTCTCTAGAGAAGCCTCAGCAATTGCATTGAACTTTTGCCATTTAATATCAGAATCATTTTATTCAATAAACTTGAAATCAAATTTTGTAGTGATCAATTATCTGCGTTCATAATAACGATAACATGCCTTTCATTTATTTCGGTTTCTTTTAATTTTTTTTTCTGTTTTTATCTCCTTTCTCAAGAATACACAATATTTATTTTTAGTTAACAAATTCAATTTCAGATTCCAAAACTAGTTTAACAAACCAAAAGAAAAAAACACAATAAAGTGTACGTATTACTGTCGCAATGTTCGTCTTTTTGCACTTGTGCTTTCACAATTTAGTCATGTCATAAAACTAAAAAGTTCAACATAATTGTTTTTTAAAGCTTAGATGAAGAAAAAGATGACTTGCATTTTCATAAATGTGGTTTCAGTTTTTAGAGTCTATTTGACCGATACTTAATTAATATAAAAGTCAAAAATATAAAATATATCTAAAGTATTAAATGTTAAAAAGAAGTTTTTTTTCAAATTTGATATTTGTAAGTAATTCAGATTAATTTAAATATTAACAAAATTTTCAATTTATGTTAAAGATAATTTTAATAAAAAGTTAAAATTGTTGCTCAATTTACTATCCTGCCGTTGCATTGTGTATTAATATACAATTTTCATGTATGTTCGCTTAATCGAACAGTTTATTTTATCAGTTATCAAAGTATAAAATAAAATTCATTCAGGCATGAAAAGATTTAATCAATAGCTACAAATAATAAAAAAAAAATAATGATGACTTCACATACAACGTGCTTGACATATTAAAATTTAAGTTAGTCAAGTAAATAAGTTGTTCCCAGCGTGGTTTCAATGCAACTTGTATGATTACATTACAGTTGTAGTTAAAGATTGACAACAAAAAATTGAACTGTGGTATGAATTTTTGCATTGTAGGTATATTTTGCAATACAAAAAATTTGCATTTTGAAATAAGTTTTAGAAAATTTTTTTTCCCAAACTCAAATTTGTTCCCTAATTCAATTAAATCAACATTAAGGTATTTTCAATTATTTTAATATGCCATTTATAGGTTATGCGCAATAAAATATGTTAAAGGTTGTTATTGCTATTTTAAAATAAATTTTTCGTAATAATACGTGTCATTTCATTTACTTTTAGATAAAAAATAAGCTGAACAATTTGTATTCGAATATTGAACATTCATTATATTTGTGACTTAGTTATGCGAGCACAAGTGTATGTATCTTTAAATAACATACATATATACCTCATATGTATATGTTTATAGTATATCACCCATATTCATAAAAGTAAATTAATTTTAAAACGTGTGTTATGACAAATTTTACATACAAATTTGTCCTAAAATATATTTAAAACTTTTTTTTAATTTTTATGAATACGGCAGTATATATTTATATTTATTTTTAAAAATTTTTCCTTTTTTTGTAAAGCTTCCCTATTGTCCAAAGCGTTTAATAATATTTTTACAAGGAAATTTCATATATTATTTAACCAAATTGTACAATGGATTAAAAAACATTTCCATGATATCACACACTAGACTTTTTCCACAATCACCATTAAATTTCTATAATAATTTTTGACTTTACTTACGCTATCGCGCTAAATCAATCCATAATAACAAAATAATGATGCGCTTACTGCTAATTAAGTGACACCATCAATATTCCCCACTTAAAAAAATGTTTCCAAATTTTGTCTAGCGAAATTCGTATTTAGATAGCAAAAAAAAAACAAAAATATATTAAAGACCTTAATTAATAACATATTTTTTTTAATACGCTAATCAAAAATATAATTATAATTTTCACCTGCCTTCCATGTATGTTGCCAAAAACAAAATTGTATCAACATGTGTAAACAAACAACCAAACTTACCACCAACCTGTCAACCCATCTAACAACCCAACCAACGAACAAATCAATTCACCTAACATTTTGTTGCTATTGTCTAAATAACGTAACAAATGCCGTTTGCTGTATTGTTTATACGTAACTTTATTCTCTCTTACGTTCGCTCTTACGTTCTCTTGTATATAAAATGGACAGTAAGTTCCGTGCCTTAGAATCATTATAAGTTTTACATACTTATATTTTACATACTTATATTCTTAAAGACTTTTTCGTTTTATGTTTTGAAGTTTTTAAGTACAAGTATAGTGAAAATGCTTGTAAATACATACGATGCATACTATTTTTTTTTTAATGAAAAAAATATATATAAAAAAAGCAAACACATTTAAATGATTACTTCAATATTTTATTTATTATTTTCTTTTACAGTAGATAATAGCATTTGTAATGTATTGAAAGCAAAAATTTCCTTAAAACAATCAAACAAATTCACAATTAATTTTTTAACTCTTTATAATCCTTTTTAATTCAATAATTTGTCTGTTGGTAGATTTAATGTATTCACTTATTTTATTTAAAACCAGCGTTAAGCTCACTTACACACATACTATGTATACAATCTCTTAATACACATTAATGTGAGTTGAACACATAAAAAACAAATCAGAATTCAAACAAAAATAAAAATAGTATGTAATTGTTGGTAATATGTATTTGTGTTATATAAATACTAAAGGTATGGTTTACAAGCATTTTCCTAACATTGTATCACTTCAATTTCCCTCCATTTTGTAGTTCGCTCAAAAAAATATGAAAGTTGCATTTGTTTGAACAATTAAAAATATAAGTATAAATAGTAAAACTCCATATATAATATGTATGTAGCAGGAGACTTTTTAAATATACACAACAAATACATACATGCACATTTGTTAATAATATTCCACAGTTATATTAAACACATATACACGCATACCCACTTACTTACTTACATGCATATTAACATCATTCAAGACTAATTCATTTTTAATTTCTCTTAAATGTTTTTCCGCTCATTTTAATTCATTCTTCCGTTAACGATAACATTTTATTTACATATAATCTTTTTTTAATGCAAAGAAGTTATGACGTTAAACAACGATCGAAGTTTCTTCTAGTGTACATACATGCATAACATTCATAATAATAGTGAAATTAGTCATTCAACTTAAATACCAGCAATTTAAGAGAAAAAGTTATAATTACAATTACAAATAAAATAAAAGTAAACAAAAAGTTTAAACGGTATCAAGTTTTCCTAAAAATTCTACTAAGCTTGCTTGCCTCTCATTCCCGTTTTCGATCTAGGAGCTCAACTTGATTCAATATGCGAATTAAAATCCACAAAAAACGGCCAACATAACTTCAACTCCAAAAAAAAGAAACAAAAACAAATAACAAAATGCTAACATTTCGAACCAAATCTATATACTTGGCATGTGGTATATTTACATACTTATGTATGTATGTATGTATGTATGTATGTATGTATGTATTTAATATGACCTATATGCATTTACATACATATGTACATGTGCAAATATACCTATGTACAGGTAATTTTATTCGTACATATTTGACCAACTGATTTGAAATGATAAACACAATTTTTGTGGAACATTCACAAGTTGAAACAAGTACTAAAGTAAAACCGAATGAAAATTTAACTTACAACAAATGAAAAGCGAAAACTATGCAATAAAAAAGTAAAATATTATGTTTATTTAAAAGTGATCTTCTACAGCAAAAAAAAAACAACAAATAAAAATAAATAACAATCTGCAGTACACGAAAGGAGCTGACACCATCACAAAATCTATTTAAAATTACAATTATTTATCTTTTTTATTTACTCTCTATCTTTTTATCTTTCTTACTCTGTTTTTCTATATCGCCCGCTTATAACTCTTTATATATTTTTCTCTCTACATAATTTCACTAATTATTATTATTTATATTATTTTTTTTTCTTCAATTATTTATACTCTGTTGTGTAAGGATGTGTGTGGAGAGCTGCTGGAAAATAAGTTAAGAGTCCAGCTCCCAACAAAAAAGAAACTAATTTGCATTTCACACACATTCATACATGAACATAAGCTAAAACATACATGCCCACTTGTCCTAAGAAGAAAAAAATATATATTTATAAAATAATGTGTGCGTGTGTGTAAATGTGATCTGCTTAAATTGCATTTTATTTTTTCATTATTACAGGTGTGTCGGTAAGTTATTGATTAGGTATTTCTAACGACAGTTTATAAAAACAACTAACAAGTGTCAATATACATAGCAAACATACAAATGTGCTATTTACATACATACACACTCATTATTACGTTTACTATGCATAATTAAATCTTTGAATTTTAATTAATTCCAACAGTTCTGATTGGTAATTTGTGGTAAAAACAAATGTCTAATTACAAATGCACTGTTATTCATAAAACGAATAATATAACTGTATTTTATAAAATACATACTCGTATAATAGTGTCTTGTGACAATTGACAATAAATCACGGGCATGGGATTTGTCCCAATATGCATTCATGTTTAGAGTTTTAAGAATAGTTATTGAATGCTTATACGTAGTTTATTTTCAAGCGATGTAAGAATCGAGAAAGCATAAAAACTAAGGAAACTACTGTCTGTCTTGCTGGTTGCTTCCTTAACGTTTTTGTTTTTTTCAATGCAGTGAAGATGGCCTTTAGACATGCTCTAAGGCATGTCATAACATGGTTGATTTCAGATTTTTCTATATCTTTATGAGTATGAATTTGTTTCCACTTATCAAAGAATCTTCTTTTTATACGGCTGAATACGGGATGTATATAAAAGGTCTACAAGCGTTCGAAAGTCTTAACATAAGTTCAATTTCAAAACCACATAATTTCACTTTCCTTCCTTCTTGGTGAGAATCGGAGTCTATCCAATACTCCCACTATTCTTTGGCAAACGGCGTCCAGTTGTAATGCAACTCCATATCTAATTATTGCGGTATTGCTCCTAAGCCACATCATTACATTGACTGACTAGAAGCTTCATTTCTAAAGCCACTCACGCCCGTGGTAACACTTATTAAATAACTAATTTTGGACTTTGTACCCGAGCATATTACCGATTCTACTCCAAATCAAACGGGTGTGGTAGTACATATCGCAAATAAAACGGGTAGCTTTTATGGTTAGCATGCAGATTTATTTACGACATCATTTCTTTTTAGTATGTTTTTCACAATAATAACTCCTTCTTTGCCAGTATAACTCTACAGCATTAAATCGTCAACTAAATAGAAAATAAATAAAATGACTCCACAACCTTCAATAATAAAAAATGCCCACGCAATAGACGCAACACTCTTTCAAAAATAAACATAACTTGCAATTGCAGAATGTGAAAAATGAACCACCATGTCTCTTCCATCTATCTCATCTACACTAACCCTTTCCAAAGTAGGTAAGGCAATATTACCTGCTTGTTACTTCTCTTTAGAAAAAAGAATCGAGCACAACAAACAATAAACGCCGCTCTCTCGACCATCACTTTGTAAAACCAGCGAAGGAATTCGCGAATTCGCCCAGTTTCATAACCGATCCTGTTAAAGTGCCAACTAGACCAAGAATTTATAAATATATTTATACTCTGATGTTAACTGGCTAAATTCATTTTATTCTATGGATTCTCTAATCCATACTCCATACCCGCCCATTAAAAGGAGAGCAAAATTATGTCATTTGAACTAGAACGATATTAAAAGATGCTGCTAGAATACTTCCCTGCAACTTATATCTGTTTTAGCTGTTGCCTTATTTAAATGCTTCCAATAATGGCAACAAACCAAGTTTTTTTACATCAGCTAAATATATTTAAAATATAAGGATGTTTATCATTACTTCAAGAGCTGGAAACTTAGTAACCCCTTAAAGCTTTTTAAATTTTTTAAAAACTTTTGAGTAATTACAAAAATCATTCACATCAGTAGCCCCAGACCTCTTTCTCTGTCTCCCCTATTATCTTTGTACATAAATAAAATTATTTTTAAGAACTCTATGCTGGTTGTTGTCCTGCTCTTAGTTCACTATCCGCTATTAGTCGAAAGGATTTCAGATCTTAACGAAGTTCTTCGTCGTATCTTAAGTTCTATATAAATAGTTACATGTTTTTACATGCATTGAAATAATCCAAATGCATAATGATGTCCTACTTTATTTCCCTTAAATATTGGTATTTTTGTCCTTTTCTACGCATAAAAATTTATTCAATAACGACCTTTCGGATAAAACCCAAAAAAAAACACTGTTCTGAAAAAAGATTCTTCTTCTCCTTTAAAAATAAATAAAACGAATATAAAAACTGGTTAAATAAATTAAAAACTGTATTCAGGTTTTATCAGCATCGTTATACCCACGATACTCATATTTTTTTTGTATAACAGTGTTATTTGTTTAATTTAAAAACTTTTATTATTTTGAAAATTTTGCTTTGGCGCTTGTAAACGTTCAATCATTGCGAAATAATACAGTTAGTCTCAATGGCGAATTCATTTATTTTCGCCGTAAATGCTAAATGTCAAACTCCATGTATAAATGTATAATTTTTTTTTAATGGTCTTTAACATTTAGCGTTTACGGCGAAATTAATGAATTCGCCATTAAGACCACCTGTATTATTTCGCCATGTGTTTAATTGTATGAGTGCGTACATATTGTAAAGTTGTTTAATAAATAATTTTTTATAGTACACTGTACATGAATTTTAAATCGAATTAATGGTCGACTAGTAAATAGTTTTTATCTATAATTGTTAACTTGTTGATTTGTAGAAAATTTAACTAATCAAAACTAAAGTATTTCTTTTAGCCGAATACTATTAAAGATTAGTTATAGAATTAAGAAATAATTATCTTTAACACATATGCATACATTTATTCACATACATACAAATACAAAAATGTAAATGCAATATAAAACTATAAAAATTTCATACAACAACACACAGTGTATACATAATTCTTCTTATTATTGTTCTATTTATTTTCCTTTTCTTTCATAATTCAATAAACTTCTCTTTAATTCATCCTTTTTTTTCTTAATTATTTCATAAGTTGTTACTCTTCAATAGATGTTAAGAATAAACCGAGCATTCATTAATTGTTTTATTTTAAAATAATTACTTAAATTTAAAGCACGCATTCTTCTTGTTTTGTAATTGGAGGAAAACTCAATCAAACCATCAGTCAGTCAGTCAGTCTATCAAACTATCAACTCTTACAAATGATTTGCATGAATGCAACATCGCACGTTCAATAAAATTTTTTGACGTGAGTCATTAAGATTTCTTCTTCCTAAATAATAAAAAAAAACGAACACAAAATGGCCATCAGAATCATTTTAATAGGTATAATGATCGTTTTTGATATAATTAATTAAAACAGCAACATTTTTGTTTAACTTTATCTGTTGTCCAGCTATGGTTGCAATTCAATATGTATGTACATATGTATGTATACTTACTTATACTCGTACTATGAATTTTTTTAATTAATATTTTACTTTCTATACATTATTATATTTATTAATTGTGTTCTATAAGTTTATTCTGTTTGCATCTTTATTTGTTTGTCTGTTTGTTTATCATTTTATTAGTGTTTTATTGCTTCTTACAAAACTTAACGGATTCAAAGCAAAATGGCACACGTTGTTCAAAGTAAAAAAATATTAAAAAGTATATTTTTTAATTTTTCTTTAAGGACGTTTTTTAAATTGAAAATATTTCAAAATATTTTACTTAGCCTTTTAAAAAAGATGGCGAATTTTTATTAACATTAATCAAAGCGAATCTATTGTCAAAAAAAAACTTTTTATATAAAGTTTGACATTGAGGGTAACGGCGAAAATGAATTAACTCGCCATTACTGTCGGCTCTCAGCCGACAGCGTGCCGTCGCCGTTTTGATCGGCTTGCTTCGGCTCAGATCCAGCCGCCGTTTTTGGCTCGTTACTTAAATTCAATGGGCTTCTATTAAAAAAATCAACTCTTATCGCATAGAGAAAAATATATTATAAATTATTTCAAAATTCTCTAATTTTAGTAAAATTTCGATTGAAACGAAATTTTCGATTTTTATTAAAATTTTCGAATTTTTCTAAAACTTCTCTTAAAATCTTTTTCTTTTGATTTTTACTTAATATTCGGTTTTTACACAAATTTTCTAATTTTAGTAAAATTTCAAACATATCATTAAATCAAATTCAAGCCGAAAGTTCAGCCGCCGCCGTTTTCTTTTGATAAAAGCCGCCACCTCCGGTTAGAAACTACTCAGCCGCCGCCGCCCAAAATTTTGGCACGGCTTGTTTCACTGTTTGAAGTTTAAAATAACAGTTAAAACGTGTTAACTCAAATTTGCTTTCACTATACATAAATTCGTTTTAAATTAAATATTTTTTATAAATCTTCAGCAAGAAGTATTTGACTAAAGGAGAATAATCTATGCCTTTTTGATATTATATCTGTTGAAAAATGACTTTTAACAAAATATTTCTTTAAAGACAGTTTATGTATATTTTTAATTTTCAATTTGGCTTAAGTTCGTTCTTTATAATGAAAATTGGAAAAATGTATTTGAAAATGTAAAATGTATTTAAAAATACAACTTTACAAAATAAATGGGCGATTATTACGTACAAAATATTTATTTGGTTTTTTTGGGTCGATAGTTTTCCGCATACCAATGTATAGCACATTGTGAAAAAATTAAAATAATTTGATCGAATATTTGTACGTCTTTGCCATTTTGCAAACGATTGCATGCCGGGTAAAATCAAAAGTATACAAAGAATGCATGTGTTATAAAAGTAACGAGAATTAGTAATTGTACTGCTTTCCGAAAGGCGGAACGGTTTACATATTGTCTAAGTCTAAAGTTTAAAACAAAAATATGTCCATTATTTCCCTATTTTATCTAAATTATTATAAATTAAACAAAAAAAATACAATTTTTATCGTAGGAACAGGTCAACAGAATTAAACACATTTTACAAATTTAATATAAAGAAAAAACCACGTGCATTCAAGTATTTCGTTTGCAGGAGTTTCGGCAATTTACAAAAGTTCAGAAAAGCTCAGAGCACAAGAAAATTTTTAAACAAAACTTCAAACGCTACAGGCCTTTACAGATGGATGAGAACTAATAAACCTTGTTCTCCTATCTTTGTACTCTTAAAAATCTTTTTTTATTTTTTATTATTATTATTTTTTTTTTTACTAAACAGTTGGTTAGTTCTAGATGACATCTAACATATTTATGCCGTTTAAACTTAAAATCTTAATCTTTAAAAAATACCAATTTTAAATTTTAAAACAATATTTGTTTCAATGCTATGTCAAATGACTATGAGCTAATCGAGCAATAAATCGTGCCATGAATAAAGTACCGAGCAAAATATGTACATTTATTTTACTAGAGACGACACTAGTCCCTACAATACATTGCAAGAACAACATGACAGATTACTTGAAAATAGTAAACAAAGCACGTTGTTTTTGCAATACAACAATAGACAACACTTCCCAAATGTACCTTGGTATCGAGTCTGAAATAACGAGTGTTTTAACGAGTCTTAAGATTTGCATTGGATTTTGTAAGAAAGAAATCTAATAAGAATTGTTGTGAATGTCAAAAAATCCAACGTGACATTACATTTTGTTTCTACACTATCACACTTCAAGTAGAATAAAAATTCCCAGCAAACAATATAAATCAAAAGGGTAACTTTACTAACGTATTTCTCGGAGCTTTTACGCTGATGAAGAGTACAAAAAAACTATCATATGCCATCTGAAAACCTCCACAAATTAGAAATTTTTTCTACTAACGGGTTCAGTTTTAAAGCTCTTAATTATTTCTAAAAACACCCTATTTTTTATCTCTAAAAGAGCTCTTATATTTATAGATCCGAAAAGCGTCGTATATGAGTCATGGCGTGAGCCTTTTTAAGGCATGCTCAGAAAAAGCTTTCTAGATGGATTTCTTTACGAGTCTTTTTTCGGAGTGCTCATTTAATGGCTCGCTGGGTTATGAGCAGCAAAACAAAAATTAGAGTATTTAGAAAAATTTCTAAAAATGTATTTTTATTATAGGATGTAAAATTTCTGTCCGTATTATTAGACATATGTATGCGGTATATCTGTTTTTAAACTATCACACTTTTTCAAAATTCTTAGGTATTCGACAAATCTTAATACTCAGCATTATAGTGTGAAACGGGATTAAGTATTTGTTTAAACACTGCTTTGTATAAAGCGTTATCAGATTAACGGACTTCTCCCCAAAATTCTGTTTGAGGATTGTATGACAAATGTGTGTTCTTTACACACAACATCTGATTTTTTAATCAACCCGTTTAGTTAATATTTTTAAATGAATACGAGTAATTCCTAAAAGTTGTCTTAGCAACAATTTTAAAACTTAAAAAAAATATTTGAAAAATATTTATGCAAATCAATATTTTTAAAATTTTTTTCTTATATTATTATCTTCTTCGCTATTAATAAATACAAATTTGATTATTTAAAGAGACTTTCAATTAAAGACAAGTGCAGTTGCTCATACATAACACAATTTGAAGTGGTTATTGGTTTTTAAGTTTTGAAAATATGTTCAATATAAGATCGTCATTGTATATCTTATAACGACAAGGATTCTAGACGTGTTCTTACTAGTTCTCAAGAACACACATTGATAATGAATTCTTAAAATTCATATTCTTTTATTGTATGTAAAAATAAAGACAAGTACGTATTACAGTGAAGCTTAAATTTTAATATGCAAAAATATAATTTTCTTTTAAATCTTGGAAAATCTAATATTTGTCTGCATCCAAATGAATCCGATTATGTGTGTTATTTCTTCAGAAACAAAAGTTCAAAATTCCCTCTAACTAACAGAGAGAGGGGTTTTATAAATTTAAGAAAAATAAAGCTTCAGAGTTGAATCTTTCCCCTTAACCAAAACTTAATTCTTTCTTTGCCAATATAATTTAAAAAAAGTCGCAAGGTTAGCGGAAAAGCTCAAAGACAGATGTCTAATTAGTCACTAAGGAGGTATCTGAAAAGCTAAAATGTAACGTTCTGACTATGGTTTGAGTCAATATTTTCTTTGATTGCTAAAGCAGAGTTAAATCTCTATCTCTAACCATATAACTGTCACTGATTTTGAACATGAGCTTGCATAATAGTGCCCTTGAAATTAATGATAGAAAATCACTATTAGGAGATTGTGCGCACTCTAAGATCATGTAGCTTTTTCTAAATTGGAGAAGATCTAACACTCCACTGGAATTATACATATATATCTGATATTATTCTCATTGTAGCCATTTTGACAGGACCCTTACTACTGGTAAGGCACCCGAAAAGGCTAAAGGTAATATTTTTGTATAGGGGGATCGACGAAACATAATCTTTATGTTGCTCGCTAGTACTCCAAATTTTACGGAATACAAATATAAATCACAATTTAAATATTTATACTTATAATATTTATGTCATAACGAATCATAAAACATTTCATGTTCACTGTATTTATATAATGTGTTAAATTCGGCCTTTTTCAGTTTTAAGAAAATAAAATAAAATTCTAAAAGTGCATCATCATGCAGACTACGACGGATGTTGCTGCATTCACAGATATGATATAAACGAATCTATATATTTATGGATGTATGTAAGTGTGTGCTACATAAATTGACATGCAAAAATATATGCATAAATAAATCTTGATATTAACATCAAAGATTCTGAATAATACAAGAACATCTGATGTGATGCAAGCTTTTGTTACACAGATTTGATTATTGTTTTTTTAGTAAAATGCTCTTGTCGCAGGTACTCAAGAATTAACAACAACTTGTAGTGTTTTCTGTATGCAAATACTTGCAATCAATATTTTTGTTTGTTGGAATCAAAACAAAGGTCAAATCATCATCAGACTAACTAACAACTGCCTGCCAGCCAACAATCAAAAAATCATCCTACAGAATAACTAACCAACCATCAGTGATTTATTTTGTTTCTGCCATTTGGTCACTACAAGTGCAAGTGTACAAAAAAAAAAATAAAACTAATCAATACTTTGTCATTTGATGTAACTTCGTACATATAGAAAATATTATCATTGTTTTAACCTTCCCAATAATTAACAAGCAGCATACAAAAGATAAATAAAATATATTTATATCTAAAGTGTGTGTTGTGTGGGTGTGTGTTCAAGAGAAAAACAACTCGGGCTCGGTATGTCTTATCGTGTTCTAATAGACCAAGTACACTTCCGTGAAAAATATGATTTAAACACCTTTACGAATTGCGAGTAAATTCTCGAATTCCGGCAGAATTATGAATGATTACCTTTTTTCTCAGATCGTATGCGATATCTCTCTCCACTTTGTAATAAATCTAAACCATTAAAAAAATTGTACAATTACAATTTTTTCAACTGTTGATTTTTATCCAAAATACTTCCAGTCGTATGCATAACAAAATCTTAATGACAATATTAAAAGAATATAATAAGAAAATTATGGCCTCGTAAAAATAATTTGTTAACTTTAATATAACACTCGATTTCTTATTGTTTTGTTAAAACATGTAAGTACAACTAAAAATATATCAGTTTTGTTGATACAAAAGTAAGTACTCGGAAGACATGGTGAGCGACATAACGGTTTTTTTTTTAAAGAAAGAGTAGTCAAAAGAATGGGAAATATTTACAGTGGTTAGAGTTGATTAATATATATCGTTTTTTAACAAAAGGTGAAAAACTGAAAATTTTGAGTTGACGCTCTTTAGTTGAACAAGTGCGATTTGTAACAAAATACAATTAAATAGATTATCCATCTCAGATCAACTGCTAGTAATATTTGTTGCAAATAAAAAAACAAATATAAAAAAGTAAATTTCTTAATTTGATAAAACAAAAGTTAAGTAAGAAAGAGCAAAAAAATATCATGCTATTTTTTCACTTATTCCGCTTAAATTATTAAATCACCCACATGGATTATTGAGAGTAAAACACGTCTCGATGGCCATTTCGCTACCGCTTACATCGTTGTAAATAAGAATCTAAAACGTTTCTTTAATAAGAAACACAGCAACCAAAGAAATTGTATTTTACTTTTACTTTTTAAAATGTGAGAACAAATATTATGCTAGGAACACAACTGGCACGAACGACGAATATCGTCAAACACGACGAAAATGTCGTCAAAAATTCGTTGTGTAAGTTCGTCGTATTAACCATAATAACGACGAAAAACACAGCTGTTTTAATTTTTGAAGTTTTTGTGAGCTGCTAAGGTGACCATATAAAAAAAAATTATATTTAAAAAGTTAAGCATTAACAAAAATATAACTAATCTGTAGACTTATTTTAAATGCTGCAAAATAAAAATAAATAAATTTTTAAGTAAAATAACCTTATTTACTATAATACTTTGAAATTAAACATGGTCACATGGTCATACTGATTTGTTCGTCGTTCGCCGGCGTACGAAATATAACTAAATCTATTGAAAAGTTCGCCGTGTATGACGAATTTCGTCCAACGTTATGATTGTGGGCATTTTCATATACACAAATGTGTCTTATTTTTGATGACGAATATTTGCGACTAAAAATTCGTCTTTCGTCCCAGTTCCTTTGTTCCTTGCATTAAGGTGTGAATTGCAAACAAAATATGATTTGACAGAAACGTTATTGTCAGAATCTTTTGTTAAATTAATTAATTTTAAAAAAATATCGTGCTATTTTTTAAATTATTCCGATTAAATTATTAAATCACCCTTATGGATTTTTGAGGTAAAAACACGTCTCGATGGCCATTTCGCTACCGCTTACTCAGCTCTTCGGGAAAGTTGTCAGAACTCAGTTAAAAATACTTCTTGAATTAACAAGTGCATTTAATTTGTTTAACAAAGATATTTGAGTGAATTACAATACTTAGAGTAAAATGTTGATTTAATCTCTCAAAGACTTTGTCCAGATTTATACCATGCCATTTTTTGATGCGTTATTTAAAACAAAACATAAGCAAAAATAACATTCCCTCAAAATTCAAGCCATGCCATATTGCTTGCTCTGTTCCTTCTTTTTTTCATATGGGATTGCATAAATTAAAATCTATTATATTTGAAACATTTTTTTACATTTTTTTCTTTTTTTATTTTAATTTTATAATATCCTCAAAGCACTTAAGTATTTAGAGATTCAAAATCAAGTAAATATACATAACCAACCTACAAACACAATTACATTTGCATACTTTGTACATAATATACCAAAAATAATAAATTTATTTAATAATAATAGTTTTATGTATATAAATGCTTTTCGCATGGATCTTTTGAAAAAAGCATGTATTTGTTTTACATTTACCACCACTATGCCACTTAAATATAAAATATCAGATGCCTATGTAAAATAATTTTTTTATAAATCATTAATTATAATTTATAATAATCCTTTGCAACAATTTTATATTCATATGAATTATATTTGAAATATTTTAGAAATCGCAATTTTCACTTTAATTTTTTTTTTATCAAATACTTTAACAGTAAATTGTTTAAACTCTTCTATTTATTTATTTATTTTCTATTATGTAAATAACCCATGATAGATTGATTTTTAATATTTTTAAAATTTCTAAAAATTTAGATTAAAATTACCTACAGAATTATGTATGTGCTAAATATTCTAGAAATTAGACTTTCGAAAAATTATAAATCAATAAAAACATTTTCCTCTTATTATTTAGCAGACTTGTGAGTTAATCTTATTAACTTTAAAAAAAAAATACAATAAATTTTTAGCATTTTAGAATGCCTTGGGGATAAACCTTTTCACATTCTTAACAAACAGTTCCAGAGTATAAACATTATTAAGAAAACGTGATACTTTTTAGCAACTTTAAAGAAAGTGTTCGGTACAATAGCGGCAATAAACCGCTTATCTTAAATTTTAAATCTGCTTTCGTTCGATATTCAGCCTTAATAAATTATGGTTTATATATTCTAAAATTCATTTAAAAGTTATCAAAAGACACAGATTAACGTCAATACCTAGCCGTCAGGCCGTAATCAAACTGGCGTAGCCAACAAGGTTGCAATTTAAAGAACATGGCTAGCAGGACCTTGAACTACCACTTGCTGGAGGGTTAGAGACTATCCAACCCCACCTGTTTAGAGTGCAACAGCACACTTCCATCTATTCCGCATCATCCCTACAGATATAGATTTTTAACCACAGCCGCCACGTGTATCCCGGAGGAACCTTACCAATAACCGGCTACAGAAATGTGAGGATCTCTGTATGGGCTACCGGTTAACGTGGTGCCAGTATAACTAAGGACATTAGTGACTCCTTCGACAGCAACTAGACAGCTGTCTATCCAGATTTGGTGCCTGCACAACGGGATAACCCCCCGTATAACCCGAGAGCACTTCGGCTGAATCTATGTTAGATCAGCCAGACTCTTAGTACCCCCGGCGGGATTTAAAAAGTTATAATAGTAATTAACAAAAGTCTTTTAAAAAACATTTTTAATTAAAAAACGCTGTTACATACACTGCCGGTCACTTGAATAGGTTCTTAATTTTCTCAACTAGATTTTTAAAATTTGTATTTATATCTCATTAAAGACAAAAATTAAAGCGTTAGAAAAAACGCCACGTTTTTTCTAGATAAAAGAAAAAGGTGCTTACACGCCCATTGTATGAAATGACAACACGCAAAATTATACGCAGCCATACAGGGTGTAGGAAAACGGGCAAACGGAAGTTGCTTTGCCTTAAAAATGGCATTGAAGATAGCATTGCCTTTGATTTTATTAATATTTATTTTTGGCCTAGCTTTTACAACTAAGTCATTAGAAGTGGATAGATCTTTTGCCGGGACTCTATACGTACGTTCTTATTTCGCCCAATTTTTTTATACCCTTCACCACAAAAAGCAGGTATAACTAAGTTTGTCATTCCGTTTGTAATTTCTACAATATCTATTTCCGACTTCTTATGCATACCGAAGTCGATTGAGCTATGTCCCTCTGTCCGTCCGTGTTAGTGTTGAAACCGAGGCACAAAAAAATAAATATGTCAATCGATCAGACGTAGTGTCAAAAGAGGAGCTATTGGAAGTCAGCAGGATCGGGCTATGTCCTTCAGTGGGCAGTGGGCAAAACACCACGCCTATATTTATTTTTTTCGTATCATTTGGAACAATACAGTAACTCCAATCAAAAAAATAAATATATGGGGCGATAGAGAATTCAAAAATAAGAAACAAACATCTAGTGAAAAAACTGGCGCTCGCCCATATTTTCCGAGTTACGGGGCTCTAAAATTTTAAAATTTTATTAAATATCATAATGTATATTCTTTAAAAGCTTTTGAAAAGAACTTTAAGAAAATACTAAATTTTTTTTAAATACTTAATCCATTAAGAGCCGATGACATTTTTATATAAAATTATAAATACTAACTGTCGTATTCAAAAAGTATTAAAATAGCTTTGAAACGTTTTTTTGAGGCAAATTTGTATGTCATAAAACATATTTTAAAGTTGTTTATTTTTTATGAATATGGCTATAAGTACTTAATTTTTTTCATAGTTCCTTATTCCCTGTCACACCCAATATTTGCTTTTTTCTGATTGGAGTTATTTAACTAAACTAGATTTACTTAGATGGTGAAGGGTATATAACACTCGGCATAGCCGTAGCTATATTGCTATGGCAAAGTTTAAAAAATCCTTAATTTTGCAAATATAAAAAAAATCATATTACTTTTAACCAATCTCTCATAATATTAATGTTTGTAAATATTATGAGAGATTGGTTAAAAGTAATATGATTTTTTTCTTTATGATCCTAATGGAGTGAGCTAAAATTTAAATCTGTATTCACTGCATTTTTTGCATAAAAGCAAAAATAACAAAAAATATTTATTATGACATAAATTTTTAATATCTAAATTATTGCTCTTCAAGTCAATATTAAGGGAATAAGGAAAACGTGAAAACGTTTGAACCTACTCAAGTGAGCGCCAGTGTACATATCACAATAAAAAATTACATGGGACGAATAAGAACAACAAAACATATCCATAAAACAATGAATTTATAAATATTGATGAGGAAATAGTTTTAATAATAAAAGTTGCAATAATTTAGGCCGATAGGTAATTTTTTTTTTTTTGTTGTCTGCACTGTTCATTCAATGTGGAGTCCTGTTTCTAACCATTCTCCTCTGTTTCTTGTGGAAGACAGAAACAGCATTTTAGTTATTAAAAATTCTCAGGATAGAACTTCCGAAATATATTAACATTTAAAGGCTGAGAAATTATTTTCGTTTCCTACCTCATATATACACATATCTTATATCACTCCCGTAGCTTAGCGATACACTTACTATATTAATTGCATGTGTCTAACTATAAAATGTTTAATTTTCAGTTTTTAGGTTCCTACAATCTATACTTTTGTATGTGTGTGTTCTTTACACATTTTTTTTTAATTTGTTCTTAGAAAATTTATTTTAATTTCAATATAATAATAATTGAAAAAATGCAGATATATTTATTAACTTGTACATAGAATATGATCTTCTTAATGTTTTAATAATTTTTGGTTAATGTTATTTATTTATTTATTTAATTATTGGATGTTTGAATACAAAACTACCCTCATAATAATAAAATTTAAAAAGTAATTATGTAAGTAATGAACACATTTTTTATATTTCGTTCTTCGCGTGGTATTAGTGTGCCCAGGGAAGAGCTGCTTGGTTGGAGCGAGGACGTCGTTGCAGTGTTCAAGAAAGTCAACAACAAGCTGCTGCTTGTCATCGGCGTTGGGTAAAAAGAAATAGAGTAAGTGTAAATACGGGTTTGAGAGCACTGTTTTAAGACCAAGTTTAAAAAGAAAATACTTAAGATAACATTTGCACTTTTTACATTACAACTAATTCTGAATACCTTTTTTTGAATTTGAAGTTTTGGCATCACAAATCGCATGGATTATTTTGAAAATAATTTTAACCTACAAAAAGGCCTTTCTTTTGTTAAAAATTTTGACAAAATCCTTGTTTTCACAAAAAAAAAAAAATAATTTCAAATATTTAACAGATACAGGATGCATCTTTGGGTGGTTCTTCAGATGATGAGGATTTCTTGGGAGTTTTGCGCGGCCCAAGCACTTTTGCTAACGCTTTTTTATACGTTGGTCTGGGAACAATAGCTCTCGGTTTAGTTATAGCTTTCGTAGGTACTGGTGAGAAAGGCTTCAAAACAGTGGAATTGCGACTAATAGGGCCGTCGCTTATAGGTAACAAAACACTTTGATCTATTTCTTATGCTCAGGGCAGTAATTAAAATAAATATCAAAACATATTATTGTTGTTGTTGTTGATTTTCTTGCGATCAGGCCTTGGATTTATATGCTGCCTATTAAGGATTTTATTTTGTATATGTCCATCTCATTGTATATCAACGAAGAAAAATGCGCGCAAGAAAAATGGCAACAAAATCGATGCCGATCACACAACATCTCTGCTTAGGGGTGAAAGTAAACGCGTATCTATAGCACGTGGACCAGGCCAACAGGTGGGTTGTATTGTTTTTCCTATAAAAAATACTTATTAACTTTATATTAATTCTTTTGTAGCCGACATATCCCATCACGCATAAAAGATCAAATAGCAAAATGCTTAATGAAGGCATGGAAGCTCTGAGACAAATTGCAACAACATCTTTGTTTATGCAGAATGAACAGAAACCAATGACAAATAGAATTGTTCCCATCATAAAAGAACCGGAAAATGCTAACGGTAATTTTCTTTTCTTTTTTTGTTTGTGTATTTTTTATTCAAAATACTACGAGTGGTCAAAGTACAAGTATTTTTTTAATTAAAAATATAAATAAACTTAAGTATTTTAAAGAAATATTTTAAATAATAAATATTCCTATTATTTATGGACAATAATTTTATTCCTGTAACTGCCGCGGTTCGGTTAGTCCAATTTTCAAAGGCTTTATTAACGTTTTCGGGTTATAAGCTATGAATGACTTAGCCAAGATGATTGATAACAGGGTTACAGCGATTAGTGTTTAAATATCGATATTAAAGATTATCCAAGTTCATCCTATAAAAAGTCCGTAATCATGGCTTTTTAGCGCTCATCTTTTAGCGAAATGGCATTTTCAGCAGAATTTTGAAAAGCAGTGGGCTAACGATGCCACCACCTTAAAACCCATACCGAATTGTTACTCTTTATGGGCAATGACGTGCGGGTTTTCTGATCCTATAACAGCAGAGATAAGAGTGTGCCTAGCCTAAAAAGATGATTTTTTATTCGAGTGCGTTATTTGATTGCAGCTTATGTAAGGGCCAGACTGATAAGCCGTCGAATGCGAGTCGACGTTCTTGGATTGAGTTTTTCACTTTCGGCTGCAGCAGCTATAGCATTCGCGGTTAAAAAATCTTTTTAACAAACGAACAGTTTAGGCAATACAGCAAACTACAGCTGAAAAACTATCGATAGTTTTTTATTTTAACATTCGAAGGTTTTTTATATACTATCGTTACTATCGAATTTTTTTAAGTGCTTATTCTGGCAACTATGGTTATACAAAACTGTCGCTTTTTGAAAAGAACTATCGATGGCCAGTCAAAAATAAAACTATCGATATTATCAGTTCTATAGATAATATCGATTGTTTTGCTGCTCTACAGCAAACGTTTATTTTGGCCCGCGGAGGTACGATACTGAATGGCAGTCAATATCTTGGACAGAAAGACTCATTCAGTGTCAAAATAAAATATCATATAGAAAGGTACTTGTATTTGGAGCACCCGGTATTTATCAATTTGTTAACTTATTAATTTATTCTAATCAGTCAAACGTTGCACTGCGAAACAAAATTACGGCTTATATGATTTTTTCTTGTCTATCGGTTCTACCAAGATGTATCAATACCAAGTGTTCGCGATGGCTAATTAATTAATTTTCGCCGAAACCCTAAATGTCAAACTGCGTGTATAAAAAAGTAGACATACCCGGTCAGAACTTGCCCTGCCTTCTCGCACCTCTATATAAGTATATATAAAAAATAGATGCCTGTATGTGTATTTAATCATGAATCTAGCATGAGCTGGGAAAAATTAAAGATGATTCATACAGAATTGATGATTTTATTAATAGTAATATTTGAATGAATATCAATGAAAAATATTTTTGATATACGAGGGCTGCTCTATTTCTATTTCTGGCCTAATAGTAAAAATGCGAATATTTATAATCAAAAATGGTTTTATTGTTTTTCAAAGTATTCTCCAGCATGATTTATACACTTTTGCATGCGCTCAAACCAGTTGTCGAAGCACTTTTTCCACTCCGATTGAGACAAGTCAGGGCTGTACAGCGGATGACCCCTTAATTCGACGTTTGGCCGGTCAAAAACGCTCTGGCTTGAGCCGATGTGTGAGAGCTCGCATTGTCATGGTGAACAATGATTCGTCTTCTCTTGTTGGTTTTTCGAATTTCTCCGATGACTTCAGGCAAATAAATTGTAGTGTACCACTCAGAAGTGACCGTTCTACGTTGCTCAAGCGGAACAGTCGCCACATGACCAGTTTTGCCGAAGAAACAGGCGACCATTTGCTTCGAAGTGCTTCTTCCACGAACAACTTTCGTTGGATTTTGCTCGTCTTTGAAGACCTACACGGTCGATTGTTGTTTCGTTTCGGGCTCATACGCATAGATCCATGACTCGTCACCTGTGAAGATCTTATAAACGTCTTTTGAAGCACCGCAATCGTAGTTTTGCAACATTTCTTTGCACCAATCGGCACGAGCCGTTTTTTGAGCGACTTTCAAATTATGCGGGATCAAACGAGAACAAACCTTTCTTACGGCCAGGTGTTCATGCAGTATCGAATGTATGCTGGGGGAAGAAATGTCCAAGGATGTCTCTATCTCTCGGTATGTCGCATGTCGATCTAGCATTATGAGTTCACGCACGGCATCAATGTTCTCTGGCACAACAGCCGTTTTTGGACGACCTTCACGGAATTCGTCTTTGAGCGAGCTTCGGCCACGATTAAATTCATTATACCAATTTTTCACAGTGCAATAGGATGGTGCTTCATCGCCATACAAAGATTTAAGTTTATCAATGCACTCTTGTCGTGATAATCCACGTCGAAAGTTGTAAAAAATGATGGCACGAAAATGTTCACGAGTTAATTACATTTTTTTCTATATTCATTTTTTCAAGTCACTGTAAACAACACAAGTAATGGTCGTACGTCAAAACGTTTTGAGTACGATTATGCTTAAAAATTACAAACTTTCCAAAGGAAATGTCAGTGTTGCCAGGCCAGAAATATATATATAGCAGCCCTCGTATTATGAAAGGAACTTGTGTGATAGTTTCGATAGTTTACTTAAAGACTATCGTTATAAAGTTTCGATAGTTTGTTTTAAAACTATCGTGCTAGTTGTGGTAACTATCATTATCCGGTACTATCGCTATAGGAAAAAACTATCGATACTCAACCAAAAATAAAACTATCGATATAATCGATAGCACTATCGATTATTTTGCAGCTCTAGTGAATACACAATATTTTTAAGTTTTATCTACAGCGCCATCTAGTGGCGAGTTACAAAAAAATTGATAGTCTAAAAACCTTTTCTATGAAAAATTACTTATACATGTCAATTTTCATCAGCGATGTAGAAGTTTATCACTTACCAACCACCTAACAAAAATCCATTTTTATGTAGGGAAAATTTTTTTTTGGTTTACGGCGAAAATTTATGAATTCGCAAACGCGATCACTAGCATTGCTTCGCCTTGGGTTCTACTTAAACTGTTGTTTAATTAATGACAATTTTTAATTTAAAAGTTAAAACTGTTATTAATTTTTTTAAACAATATTTCGCTATTCTTTTTTATAAATTGACTTCTGTAAAAAATATAAATAAATTGAAATTAACTTTGTTTTTTTATTTTTACTTGTTTTTAAAATAAAACTACAAGTTAATGCAAATGATGCCACAAATGACAATAAGAAAACATTAGATAGAGTATCCACTACGAAAATTTCTAGCGTGCAAAACGATACTTCAAGCACAAGTGCAGCTATTGATAAAGAATTACCAACAAATACTGCCTTTTTTAAAGCACCTTCAAAACAGAAAGAGGAAGTTAAAGACTGCTCAGTGAAGGCAAGTAGTGGTTTCAGCAACATTAACCTGTCTCACTCACGTACTTTACATCACCAAAATGATCCTTCGGTTCGTTTGTTAAGCGAAAATGAGGATAACCCGCAACAAATGGAAACATCACTAATGTTCATTAGAAATCCCAACTTAACCAACGAAATGTTTACATCACAGCCTCTGTCACCGCCAACATCTGTATATGATGCATCAATTACGACAGTCAATAGTGCTACAACAGCAGCTAGCAGTTTAATACCGCCAGTACATGGTCCCAGCAGTGCGAGGCCTCAGAATACAACAAATATCTTTACAGGCCCAAGCAATAATGCAAACCTTGCTAGCAACTACACAGCCACTTTTACAGGCACCAGTAGTAGTATTACAAACCCTGCGAGCACATACGCAGCTGCCTTGGCGGCAGCCATTTCTTCCCGCGCTAATACTGATCGAACTGAAGGCCTGGTACGTGGGCCCCTAGGTATGCCAATGCATGTACTTGCTGCCTCCTCTTCCACATACGCTTTACCATCCTCAGCACCCAACGTGTGTCTGGTAAAAACATCCACTTCGGCGCCTCTTCCAGCTCCATCAACGGCACCTTCTAAACTCGGTGTGACAGCATGTGAAACCACTCCGGGTCAGCAAGCAATACCAGGTCAGGTGGTACAGGATATGGCCTTTAAGGGTAATGCACTTACCACTCCCCAAAATTTAAAACCATCTGCAACATCAATGCTATCTTCCACATATTCCGCTAGTTCTTCTGCGCATTCGCAAGCGGGTCTTATAGGATCAACATCGTTTACCTCGCCGAACAACTTAACCACGACCGGCAGTAAATACGAGCCGGAGCTTTTGCTTAGTCCAGCTAAGCTTGGCCAATGAACAACCAACCATTCGTTCATTTGAACTGATTTAAAAAAAAATAACAACAACAAAAACAGTATCATAAATAATCTGCATGCGTTAAATACGACGTTCATTTGTATGTATGTTTTCGTGTATACATACATACATACATGCATACCTACATATGTATGTATGGAATAGTTAGTTATACTGAAATTAATTTTTTTTTTTTTTTTTTATTTGGTTTCCATAAGTGAAGCTTCATATATTAAGTACATACTACGTATATGTATACAAATATAATATTTAGCTTAAGAGAAGACGATGAATTGTAAAGTTTAAAAAATTATTTTTGCTACGAAGTCAAAGTCGAAGTAAATATTTTCATATATTTTTTTTTCACTTTGAATTTTTAATTATATTTTTTTTTTATTTCAAACAAACGCTAACATGTAAAATGCCTGCGTACACACTTTGATTTATAGGACTACGATTCTATACTTTGGGCATAGATCCCTAAAGAGGAATCCATAATGGTTCTCATGAATTGTTTATGCACTTTTTTTAATATCTATTTCTTTTGTACGCAGACCTTTTCTAGTTTGTGTATCCAAGTCGTCATTCCTTACACCACCGTCCAATAATCATTATTTGTAGTTTTTATACCCTTCATTATTTTTTACAAAAAAAACAATGCTTTAAAAAATACAAAAGTAAAAATTTCGTGTGGATTTCGGAACATGCCCCTGTATATGTTAGTTTGTCATTCCGTTTACGTTTATAATATCCATTTCCAACCCCATGAAGTATATATGTAAATATTCTAAGTTCTAATGCATAGCAAAGTCGATTGTGCAATGTCCGTCTGTCCGTCCGTGTTAGTGTTGAAATCAACTTTTCCAAAGCACTAGATGAGGTAGAGAAAAATTTAAATACGCCAATCGATCAGACATAGTTTCGAAAATTTTGCTATATAAAATCAGCATCAGATCGGTCCATGTCCTTCTATGCAGCGGGCGAAACACCACACCTGCCTCTAATTTTTCGATATCATACGGAACAATAAAGTAACTCCAATCAAAAAAAATTAAATTAAAAAATAAAAAAAACGAAAAATTGGTGCTCACCCATATTTTCCTCTGAACTTTTCATAGAAAAGTACGATTGTGCGCCATATTTTAAAGATATTAATATGAGTATCATTTAAAAGCTTTTGATGAGATCTTTTAGGAAATACTAAAAAAAATTTTAAATGCTTAACTCATTAAGAGCCGATAACACTTTTATGTAAAATTATATGCAGCACTTTTTGTTTTTTTTATTTTTTAGTTCTGTGTCATCCCAATTTTTTGTTTTGTTTTTATTTTTTTTTTATTGGAGTTGCTTCACCAAACTAGATGTAAGTATATGGTAAAGGGTATATAAGATTTGGCATAGCCGAATATAGTATCCTTACTTGTTTTATTTGTTATTTTCTTTTCTGATTGTTGTAATTATAATCACAGTAGACATTTTTGTGTATTGTTCAAAAGTTTACGTTATGATTTAATTTTTTTATAAAATACAAATAAAACTATCGCTGTTTGCATAAAATTGTGTTTAATAAATATCAGGAAAAATTTTCGAATCATTGTTTTTAATATCTTCTTATTTCCTTAATTTATTTACCAAGAAAATTTATTAATTGTGTGGTACATTTACAGTTTGACTTTTAAAATTAACAAATTACCTGTATTATTAAGATAAATTGTTAAATAGAATTCATTTAATAAAATTGATCTATTTATGCAGTTGTCAAAGAACTTTTAATAAAAATATGCGGAACAGTCAGGCTGTACGTTGTTTGTCGTAAAAACAAAAAAAAAAAAACAAAAACAATCAAACAAGGAAAGGAATTAATTGGTTAAAATTCGTATTTATGTTACCAAGTCAAATAATATAGTCTGAAGACTTAAGACTTATTATTTGATAGATTATTATATGCAAAATTATTTAATTTCAATTAACGAAACATTTTAAATTTAGTAAGTTAATTATTAAAATGTAATTTTAATTTATAACTGGAAATTAAATGGCAAGAAATTATTTTGTAAAATTTTAGAAAAAAAGTCATATAAAACAAAAATCTTATTTAACGGTCATTTTAAATGTATTTATTTACGAAATCAACTAAACATTTATTATATTTCTTACATATTATTCAGGCTTAAACTTCTTCTAACACATCTTTTATATTGAAAAAAAAAACAAATTTTATTATAATATTAAACTACCAGATCATAACCAAACTCCCCAGCAGAAAAATAATTAAAAAACCAAATCTATGTAATTTAAATACATAAATACTCGTACATACAATTATATGTTGATAAACTTTAAAAAAAAAATGTAGTAAAAGAAACAGAAAATGAATTTAAATAGTAGAAAGTATGTACTTTGAATCACTTGAATAATAATAATACTAAAAGATGCATAGTAAAAATCAAGGCAGTTGTTAAGAGAATTGAAATAATAAAAATGTTATTTATATGTATAGTTTATGTAAATTTTATTATTATATGAAAATTATTATTATTATTATTATGATTATTTTGTTACTTATGTTTATTATGTTCAAATTATGAAACTATAATGTATTAAATAAATAAATTATTAAATGGTGCATAAATATACCACGAGTTTACTTATCAGGGGTCATACACATACATAACAACACTGTGAAAAAACGAGGACTAACTTTGAAAAAAAAAAAAAAACAATCACCCCTATCGTGAACAATCATCCCATGAAATTTTTATTCCCCATGAAGGGAAAATTGCTATCGTGAGTTTCATGGGAACATTTGTTCCCGCTATCAATTCGTACTGAATACAAATTGGAAAGAAGAAAATATAAATAGGAAAAAAAAAATATTCCAAATTTTTTAAAGTTATAAAAAATTTAGAAATCTTAATGATTGGTGCTATTGTGTTGTTGCAAGAGGAGGAGATACCATAACAGAGAACAATTTTATTTCAATAATGTGACGTGCGAGACGCTTAAAAGCCCTTGAAATTACCCTAGACACAAAAGGTCCAATCAATACACCCAAGTGGGATGTGGCAACACCGCTGCCTGCCTAACCTACCCTAGACATTGCTACTGACCCATTTCAATAAAATAAAATTTTGTTTCTGATCTTTTAAAAAATATTTTTAATAAAAAATCTTTACAAATTTATAACCATCTTGACAAACATAATGTCAGTCTGCACTGCAGTAACTGATATTGAATTTAAAAAAAGTGTTATTCTAATTACACATATAAAAACTAACATATGCATTTCCCAACAAAACTTAAGTGAACAAATCGAAGGGAAAAGTGAAAAGAATTTCGAGGGAAAAAATCAATCCTTATAGGGGGAATTTTTGTTTAAGTGAAAAATTGTTCACGTGAATATTATTCAAGATTGCAATTTGGGGAAAAGGGAAAAAATTTCGAGTGATAATCCAAAAAAAAATTATTACTTTCCAAAAGAAGTTACAAGTAAAAAAAATTTGAAATTAAAAGTCAAAAATCAAAATTATGAGAAACTACCCCAAAAGTACAATTTATTAAGTTTTAGCCAGCAACAAGTGTACCGAGTGTTAACCTCATTAATAATGAAAGAAATTTTACAATAGGTTTTTTATTTATATTTTGTTTAAATCTAGTTAAAACAACCAAATATTGTATAAATCTTCTGTTTTGTTCCAGCTATTCTTTTTTTTTTTTTTTTGCATATTAGCAGATTAACTGCGCTTGAGCTTTTTTCGCCGTCAATATGATAAACAAAAATGTTTATTTATCACTACTCTGACAACTTCGGAAAACTCTCCGACGCATGAAGTTAAATATTTTGTGTTCTTACATGGCCTCCAAATCGTTATAGAAGAAAATATATTTCTTTTTCAAAAACACAAAATTTTTAACATTTCCACGTACAACACTTTACCTCTGCATACGAATATTATATTAGTTAATTTTCATAAGCAAAATATTTTGGCGTTTTTTGTGTGTTTTCGCGGAGAATTTTAGTTCAAGCAACAAAATTATTTTTGTTTTAAATTCTTAACGTTACCTTGATTCACCGTTAAATGCCAAGAGATAATGCAAGTGTTGCGAAAAATGGCTTTTTATAAAATAATGAAAATTATATGTTTTTTTATTTATTTTATGTTTTTTTTTTTATCGGGGTTTTTGTTTGGAGCAGGTTTTTGTTTTGATCTCTCGCCTAATGAAATACTCATTTTGTTAAGTTTGATGTACATATAAGAGGCATTTTCTATTCAAAATTTAGAATAATTTAGTGATGAGCTAGGTAATCACCAGTGAAATAGCCTTTACTATATCAACAAAATTAGCTCGCATTAACAAAATATTACATATTTTTATATAAAAAAAAAAACAGAAAAAAATCCAACACTGTCGAAATGCAAATACAAACAACATACATATGTAGTTGATTAAAAGCAGAGTTCCGAAAATACACGCATCATACACAGCTATAGGCTGACTTCCAAAATGTATTATTACAAAGTTAGTATACATTTTTGCTGCAGTATTTAGATCTTGAAAATATACAAAGTATCAATTTAGAAACTGATGCGCAACGTTTCTAATACTTGTCTGCGATATTTTGGAACGATATGCATTGTAAACATTAAACATTATGAAACACATTGTTCGAATACAAATCAACTGACGTTTTGGTAGTCAGCCATACTGTTCGAAAGCAACATACACATATTTTTTTGGGTTTCTAAAATTTGTATGTTACCGAACACACATGTATGAATGTCCTATTTCTTAATATTTGGTTGTTACACGAACGCGTGTTTAGCGAGAAAAAACATGTGTCGTGTAAAATACATTTAACATATATTTGCAGTTCCTGTACGAGTATCGATAAAACAATTGGTATACGATACACTTGATTGATTGTATATAAAATTGAAGAGTACTTAAAAAGAACTAGAAATAAAACAATTATTATTAGCGTAAACATTTTTTTTATTATAGCAATAAACACTAAACAATTTTTTATTGTTTATACCCTATGAAAGTTGGACATAATGATTAAGATTAAGCAAGACTTTTTAACAATTGTGATAAACATGTATCTTGCTTATCAATACAAAATATATATTTTTTAAATAAAATGAATTCGGCAATAAAAGAGCTTATTTAATATTGAAAAGAATATCAAAAATAAGTAAAACTGTAACAATAGTGCATTACAGTTCCAGTGAGTCTTGTGAAAACTGTTGCATGATACGCAAATTGGGAATCTTGTGGTTTTCAGTAGGATTTAGAGTATCATCGAAACTTGTAAGAGCTATTTGAGCTTTAATGGTTTTGTGAGACGATTCAACCGATCGGGAACGGGTATGCATAGCATTGCGATTACGAACACAACTTAATGGCGTACGTTTATCTTTTAGCGAATCATTTTTGTCGGATTGAGAGGCTTTTAGCTTGGGTGTAAGTGGCATACGATTTTCCTGATCTTCATATATTTGTTGATGCGATGACCGTCGCTTTGACTTGTGATGCTTGGCTTTCGGTGAGTTTTTCTTTCCCACTCGCACACGATCCAAGTGTTTATTCATAGGCCTAGCCACAACTTTCAAATCAATTTTATCATTGAAATTAGCACTTCCACTTTGAGATGTCGTTGATATGATGCTGCTATTGCCACTGGTATTCAAATTAAGAGATAAAGTAGCTAAAATACTCTCAAGCATAACATCTTCTTTATCCTCATCAACGTCATCATCTGTAAGAATAATTGGCGTTCTTTCTACGCCTATTGAAGGAGAGCGCGGATCAAAATCTTGTTGCAAGACTTTTGGAGTCTGCGGAGCTTCTGTTCGCTCTTCTAAATCTATAATAACTTTTTCCTCTAACATTTCACTATCTGGATATTGTTCACACTTATTTCCGACATTTTCTTGCTCCGATTTATTTAAAGCAACAGGTAATCGTGATTCTACAAATAGATCTGCGAAAGTATCGTCAAGTCTAAGAGATTTTTCAAATGCGTCCTCAAACACTAGCGGTGTGCGGTTGAGATTTAAAGTTGGTGACCTTGGATCGTTAAGATTGTATGTAAAGCTCTTAAAGAACCGTTTGCGAAGAATATCTAAAGCATTTTCGTTATTAGAGTCTCGTTCAGGCATATCAACAGAAGCCAATTGTACGTTTGAATCAATGCGTCTATATTGAAGCTACATAAGTAAACACAAATATTTTTTTTATTTTAAAAACAATACCAACTTAATTTTTTTTTTAAGTACTTACATGAATCGGTGTTCGGCACCTAGCTACATCCAAAGCATTGTCTGAATTTAAATTCATATTTATTTCTGAAGAAACTTCTTTTGTTAAAGGTGTGCTTGGGAGGTATGTACCATCCATTTTAGTCTGTTTGGATCCCATTATTTTGTTATAGTTTAAAATTTAACACACAATCAAAACATGTAATAAATTCTGCTCTGGCAGCTGCATTCAAATATTAATGGCGTAGCGCTTTAACAGTAATGCCAAGCAGAATTATCGATTTAAATAATGCCAAATTTTTAGAAGAGATGAGAGACTTGGTACAATTGTACCATTTTTTCTCTAAGTTTTAATTTCTTATATTATAGTTCTCTATCACTTCAATAAAAAACTAGGTTTGTTTCGTGTTCTGTTTTAAACCAAATAAATTAAATTTACACACAAACAGCGAAATTATTTGGCATATGCCTCAACAACATTCATATATTCATAATTATCATTATTTTTTTACAGCAAATTTTAACATGATGTCTTAACAGCAATATATATATCTCAATCCACGTTTACAAAGAGATTAACATCTAATATATTGATCTCAAGGAACGTAAGACTAAATTTAAGATGTAATTTTATTGCATGTAAGCAGGCCTGCCATATTTCCCGATTTTCAGCCTCAAAAATTATCAAAGTACAATTTGTCGATTTTCCAAAAATGCCGGTTTTACTTTAAACTCTTAAACACGGTAACTTTGTTTGTTTTAATATAATATATTACACATAGGCATTAATTATAACATTAAAAAAAACAATTAATAAGTTCGTTGTTCCCTAAAGCCTGGTACTCTGTTCAGCTTTTCATGCGGAATGCTGTCAAATCGCATACATAAAAAATTTGTTTGAAAAAGTCATGAAAAAATGTTGCAGAAGTAGTACTCTGTTTTTACTGTGGAAAAACATATGAAATGTTTCTGGCAACATTTTATCCAAGCTGTGAAATAAAGCAAGTAGGCATTATTTCATGCGGAATTTTTCATACAACAGATGATCGTATGTCTTTTACTTACGTTTTTAAAACAATGATACCACACTTTAAATGTCAAATATTCCACATGAAATAATCAATGTTGCTCAACAATTTTCACAAATTTGAACAGAGTACCAGGCTTAAAAAGAAAACAAAACATTGAGTTTATAAGCTTTTAAAAATTGTCAAATAATATTGAAAGATCACACATTTTTGGTATATTGTCATTACTTTCTGCAAAATGAATGCGGTTTTGAATTTATAGATGTGAAAAATGAGTTATTCTAACTTATACAACCCTGGCCATTGTCATGAATTGATTGGACATTGCAACAAATGAAATATTTTTTTACACATCGAACGTCCCACCAGAATAGCCGGAGGAGTGAAAAAAATCGCTGGTGTATCTGTCCAGAAAAATAAACCTCATGAGATGTTTTATAAAAATGCTCTAAGTTATTATTTGTTAACATTATTTAATACTGAACTGTTCGGTTTTATTTTTTGTAAACAAAAATAGTTTATTTTAATTGAAAATGGGTATTTTTAATTTGCCGATTTTTTGCTAAATTGCTTAAAGCCGATTTTTTGGGGCCGATTTATATTACAGAATGAAATAAATAAATAAAAATATGCAGATTTCTTGGAAATACCAAAAACTAAAAGACAAGGCACATTCATTTTACTACGTAATAGTGGCTCTACAACAAATACAACAATGACAAAAACAACTTGCCTTTTTATTGTTGTTTTGTTCGTTGGAAACCTCAAAAACACAAAGAGAAATAAAAGATAATTGCTTTCAATAAAAATGATTGCTTTGTTTCGAAAACGCTTGTTGTTAGTGTTTTTTGAAATTTATAAACAAACAAAGTATTATACAAACAACTTTTGACATTTCAAATTACAAACCAACTGGGCGGACGACACTACCTAGTAAAATAAATATACCTTGCAGGGGTGCAAGTCTGTCAGTCATGTAAGTCTTAAATCAAGGCATATTTATGATATGCCTTGCCTTATGTTATGATTACAGCATTTTCATGAGAAATCACATTAAAACAATATGACGACATGAGCTGCCAAATAAACTTTGAAAACTTAAAATTACTTAATAGGTAATTTAATTACCACTCCTACGATAAACATATTGTTGAAATTACACCGGCTTCGATCGTTTTGTTGTAATTAAATTTTTTAATCTGAGGTTCCGTTTAAGTTAGCGACTAATCGCTTGTTTCAACCAATTTTCATCTTATTCTACTTTTATTTTTATTACAATTTTTCTTGTGTAGAAATACAACTTAAAAATAATGTATAGTTGATTTTAGTAGTTAGGTACCCAGTACTTTGTACATCTCTATCAAATACTTGTGAATAAAAATATAGTTTGTTGTATTTTTTTCGAGGAATTTATGCAAAAAAATTTTACTAAAAAACGAAATTGTATAAATCTGTGTCGTCTGCTTGTATATTTAATTCAAACCTTAAAAAAATAATGTAAATTGCATCTTAGCGTTAATGCAAACTGCTCTTAAGGTAGCCCATCCTTTCGCATAGAAGAAAAATGTGCGATGAAAATTTTTCACAGATACAAAAATACGGGAAAAATTTAAAGTTTTAAAAAGAATATTTAAGTTAAACCTAATTAACTATTAGTATTTGTTTTATTTTG
This sequence comes from Gymnosoma rotundatum, assembly GCA_916610165.2. Taxonomy (NCBI): domain Eukaryota; kingdom Metazoa; phylum Arthropoda; class Insecta; order Diptera; family Tachinidae; genus Gymnosoma; species Gymnosoma rotundatum. The sequence goes on from OU744337.1 coordinate 2,203,755, forward strand.
AAATATTTATTTAAAATTGTCTTGATCAACATTGGATTAAAATTTTGCATATAAGTATGCAGATATGGCTTCGTCGATGCTAACAGCAGAGGCCTTGTCAGCTTCAGCCTCAAAAGAGGTTGATGTGGATAAAGCTTTAAAAACTACATTGCATTCCTGTGCCAATGATCCTGATTTTGCAATTATATGTGATTTTTTACAAAAATTTGCTAAAGACTTAGGCCTAGATTTACCCAACTTCAAATTATTGCTACAATGGCTGACCAAAACCGATGAAGGTAAGTTATAGAGCGTTTCACTTATGGGTATCTATTTTTGTTTACATGCAATTGTATTGCAATTTGCCCTTATTTGAAATATAATTCACACTGGTCAGATTGAACGCTTATAAAGTTACAATTAGTTTCATTGTATCAGATAATACTAATTTAATCTTGCAAAGACATCGGCTTAATTTTTTTTTAATTTGATTTATAGAAATATGTACGAACTACTAAATAAATACTACTATTCTCTTTTTCTAGAAGAGAATAGTGCCACAAAGGCAAGCGACTATATGATAACTTACGATTAACAACGCGTTATCCTTTATGTAATAAATATTTTTATGTATGTTAAATGGTGTTGTTCTTTTCCAACTTTTAGTTTCACCTCAACTAAGAGATATGCAAATAAAACTTTTAAGAAAAACCCGTAAAACTGTACACGAAAAAAGCTGGGAATCAGCATTAAGCAAATTTTGTTTTACATATTCGGCTCAAGACGGCTGGGAAATAGAACGCTTTGGTTATAAAAACTCTAGCGTCAAAGTAAAACTTCGCATCTTGCGGGTAAATATGATTCAAAGATTATATTTTCTGTCTCTTTTTTTATCTCTTTGTGAATAATCAACAATTTTAGGAACTTCTGGAATGTCAGTTTGAGCGTAATACAAAGTTTCGGGCTAGAATTCTAACACTAAGTGCTGATTCATTGAGATCAAAACCCATTGGTCGGGATAGTCTGGGACATGCGTATTGGGTGACTCAAGATAAAGACTGTAACATCCATATTTATCAAGAGCACTTAGATGAAGAAATATGGCAGGTGGTAGCGACAAATCGTGATGAATTTGTTAATTTAATAAGCCGCCTAAAGGGAAGTGAAGTTGTAATGCCTTGTAAGGACATCGGTATAGTTGATGAAGATACCACAAGTAGTAGTAGTGAAATTGGCTTAGATTCTCTTAAAAAAGCTGTTCCACCCGAAGAAAATGATGATTCGCAAGAAGGACAAGAACAAAAAGTCCCAAAGTTAAGCATAAAAATTTTTCATGGAAACGACGTTAAAGAAACGACCAACACAAATGATTTTGGTAAGGGAGAGGAAGAATTAGCTTCCGAGGAAGATGCCAAGCTGCTAAAAAAGTCAACTGCTAGTTCGGACATCGTTGAAAGTGATGAGGAAGAATTTGAGGAAGTTGAAGAAGAGCATGACGATGAAAGTGATAGCGAATTAGAAAGTGAGGATGAAATCAATAATAAACAATCAAACTCAAATAAAAACGAAACCGTACAAAAGCTTAAAGAGACATTAAAATCGGAACACAAAAATAAAAAAGTTAAGGTAAATTAATTTTTAATAACTATATTTCATATTGTTTGAGGTTTTTAAGTTGAAATATATATCTTTTGTTATAAATAGCCTTTACTTATATCACAGAACAAAGTACTAAGCAATGAAAGTGGTTCTTCTAGTAACGCCAGTAAGAAGCGTGCCTTGAATCAAGTAGGTTTGAGTTCGCCGTATCGAAGTGAAAATCAACAAGATAAAATAGCAAAAAAGTCGAAGCTATCTTTATTAGATTCAAAACGCTTAAAAACTGCAAACAGTTATGAAGAAATGGGAGAAGAAGGATATGAGGAGTCTGCATTAGAAGATACAGAAGTGGAGGAAGAGTTAGAGGAAGAAGACATTGACTCAGCAGCGGCTGAAGAAGATGAAAACGAAGAGAAGCTTTTTGACGACTATGATGATGATCAAGAAGAAGTTGGGGAAGAAATTTGCGATCCAATAATTCGTGTGTCAGGAGAAGGCTCTGGAAAAGACTGCGATGTTGAAAATTACTTGTACTGTATAGACTTTGATTTACAAATTGAAGGACAAAATACTTTTAGCGAAATAATAATTGAAGATCTTTGCTACATCCGTGGAGAAGGCTGTGGTGTAGAGTGTTTAGTTGGAAACGACAAAATCAATGATAATATATTAAATAGCACAGAAAAAAATAAATCAGAGAAAATCGTTGAAATTAAATCAAAATATCAATCGGAAAATCCTTTGGCAGAAAGGGAAAATAATACATCTTCGTTGTTAGAAAATACCGAATCTTCTCATTTAGGTACATCAAGACAGGTAACTAATGAGTCAAAAAATGTATCTAAAGATTCAGACAAAAGTAACAAAAAATATGATGAAATCTCGAATGAAGCGTCCACGACAGGTGAAAAAATCACAAAAGAAATAAATTCTAGTGAAGATGTAGGCCAAATAAACGGAGAAAATAAAACTTTAAAATTTAACGAAACGTTCCAAGAAAAGCAATCAGTTCTGGCTAAAACCGGTAATAATTTAACATTGTTATCTGACAATAAAAATCTTCAATGTGAAAAGATTTCTAAAACTTTTTGTGAGGAAGAAAATCAAGTAACAAAAAATAATCTAAAAATATCAAATGTTGACACTGCTGTCATGGATGGTTTTACACATCAGGCGCATGCCAATAAAATGTCTGCTCTGGAATCGTTAAAAAAGGAACTTAGAGAGTCGAAACAAAAATTGTTGGAAAAGAAACTACCGCAAGCGGTTGAAAGCAGCGGCATAAAGTCTTCGTGTACTGCAATTTATAATCGTAAGAGACGATTAACAGAACAACAAAAAACACTACTTCCAAATTCAGAAAGTGAGATAGATTTGAATTTCGAAAATACTGAGGAAGTACCAAACGATAAAGAACTTAAAAATGATGAAATCGATAAAGATGTAGGCGGAAAAAGGCTTAAAATGAGACCTAAGCAGACTAATACTGAATTAAGGAAAAAAATTGAGGCTCAAAAAATTGCAGCGAACGATGAAACTACATCATCAAGCGGCGGAGAAGAAGAATTAGTGAACACGAACAAATATACAATATCGCCTAAACAATCTCCAGACTCTATAAAAATTAAGTCCGACCAAAAATTACGAAACTGTGAACTTAAAAAAGATAGTGTTGCTAAAGGCGATAAAACTTCAACGAAAAGCTATGAGAACCAAAGCCCTACTACATTAAGTCAACAACTGTCTCCAATAAAAAAAGCAGTACATAATTCATCCACCAAAATTAAACCAGCCTTAGTAGAAGTAATAGAGGAAAAACTAAAAAGGTCTACAGAAAAAGTTCAACATGATTTAAATGCAACTAATAATGACAATAAAATGTTACAACCGGATACGGTAAAAAAACAAATTCCTTCTCTCAAAAAAAGCCCTATAACTAAACCGTTGAAAAAAAGCTTATTAACTCAAGTTAGTCAGGAGGAAAGTGATGATAATGTAGTCCCACCAAAATGTTCTAACAGCCAAGACTTAGATACACCAATCTTAAGCAATGTGAAATCATTTGCGTCTGCATATAAAACCCGTGAAGAAGAAACAATGATTTTAAAATCTGATAACAAAACAATAAAAAGTACGCCCGAACGTCAAAGAAAGCGCCGCAGCAGTGAAGAAACAGTTCAAAGCGAAAGTGCTGAAGAACCGGAAGCCAAAAAAGAAGTAACGGTAGTAGAGAAAATTGCCACAAGGAAGCATGATAAAAATACCCAAAATATAAAAGAAGATGTTATGAAGAAGGAATCAAAAGTTTTAAAAACTCAAAAAGTTACTTCAACGCCAGTTTCTGGCAGGCGTTCTGGACGAAGGGGAGGTGTAGCTCCGAATTATGTGGATACTTCACAGCCAAAAAAAGAACGTACTGCTACAAAAAATTCTTCAAAAAAAAATTTAAATGATTACGAAAATGATAAACCGAGAGATGAAAAAAGCCAATGTGTTGAAAAAGTTTGTTCGATTGAATTGAAGCAGGATGTCGTAGATGTAAGTAAATTTCCTTGAAACCCATGCAAGTTATTAGAATTTTTCAAACTCCTTTTTAAATTTATTGTTTATTTATTTTAGAAAAGCAATATAGACAAATTGCCACATGATAAATTAATACAGATACCTAAAGAAGATATTAAAACAGAATATCTAAAACCAAGCTTGTTAACAAAAACACCGCTAAAAGGTGTCCGCAAACAACATGAAGTCGATGCTAATAATATCATTGACAAAGATAGTGAAACCCCAGTACGTCAATCAAGAAGAATAGCTCAACAAAAAATACGAGAAGAAGCAGAACGCCGTAAACTGGAAGAAATTGCATTAAGGACTATGAAGCAAGAACTAAAGAAAAAGAAAAAAGCGGAAAAGCAGGCTGATCCTACAGTAGTGCCACCTACTGAACCCTCTTCTGAATCTGAAGAAAGTGATGTAGAAGTTAAAAGAAAAGTACAAAAGAAAAAATGTCCGGGAAAAAATGGAAACTGGTCGTCTGGGTCAGAGGAACAAGAGGAACCTGAAGAGGATGATGAGGAACCTCCGCATTATGACACAGATCCTGGATCGCCGCTTTTTAAATCAGACCACGAATTTTCACCCGAGTCAGATATTGAAGATGAGTCTCAAGTAGTTCCGATGAAAAGGGCACGTACCGTTCGTAAAGAAGATGGTGACGCCGATTCTGTTGCTGCAGTTGTAGAAGAGGAGGCATGTCAAAAATGCAAAAAATCTGACCACCCTGAATGGATTTTACTTTGCGATAATTGCGACAAAGGCTACCATTGTTCTTGTCTATCTCCAGTATTATTTTATATTCCAGAAGGTGATTGGTATTGTCCACCTTGTCAACAAGAACAGTTAATAAAAGCTTTGGAGAATCAATTAAAAGAGTTTGATGATTTGGTAGAAAACAAAAAAAAGGCGGATGAGCAAGAAAAACGTATGGCTGAGGAAGAAAAGGCCCGCCAAGAAAGAGAAGAGGAAACAAACAAACAAAAAACCAAAAAAGATAAACAAATTAATACAAATAGAGACAATGGTGATTCTAGTGCTGATGATCATTCGCAAAATAATGATGAAGAGCCGTTGATAAATTCGGATGACAGTAGAGGCAGTGATCTTAAAAGACAATCTGGTAAGAATAAAAATAGAAACCGCTTACGAAAGTTTAAAAGCAGCGACAAGCGTAATCATCGCGACAGTAGAAACAATACTGCTACTCGTAGTCGACGAAACAGACTGCGTAAACATGCAGGTGATTCAGATAGCGACACTCAACATTCGTCACAATCCAGTACCGAGTCAAAAAGTAATTCATCTACTTCATCAACTTATTCTGAAAGTGACAATGAACCAATTTACAAACTACGCAAACGTAGACAAATTAATGTGAGTTATCGTCTTAACGAGTATGACGACCTTATTAATTCAGCGTTAAAAAAAGAAATGGACGAAGCTGCTGGTGCTGGAAATTTGGGACGTGGAAAAGACATATCTACAATAATAGAAGCCGATAAAGAAGAAAAAGCTCGACTAAAACATGGCGAAGGCGAACAAAAATTAAAAGAAGTGGAAAATGACGAAAGTATCAAAGAAAAGCAGAATTCCTTTAAAAATGAAAATGATGAAAAAAATAAAGATGTAAAAAAAGAAGAAATCGAAGAGGATGACAGCGATGCCGAACCTATTATGCGGAAATTCAACATCAAACCATCGCAAAAGAAAAAATCTCGTAAACTTACTACTTTAGATATAAGCTCCGAAGATGACGACGGATCTGATGAAGATTTTAAAGGTTCATCGTTTGATGACGACGATGAAGAAGACACCAGCATTTCTGCTTCAAACAGTGATTCTAGTCTTGAAATTTACAAACGTCATGGAAAGTTAAAGAAAAAACGACGTAGGGCTGCACGAAGAGCTTTTCGCGAACGCCGAAAAGATAGAATGTTTGTCGTAGACGAAAGTGACGACGAAGACCTCCAACGACCAAAATCTAAAAAGAAGCGAAAGGATGACTCAGACTACACTGAAAGCGAGGCAGATGACGATGATATTTCTGAACTATCGGAAAACATTGACAGCGCCGATTTGTGTGATGATACTACCACTGATGAATCTGACGGCGCTTGGAGACCCAACAAAAGAAAGATAGCTAAGAAAACCGCCACTTCGTTTGCACAAAAATCACCAAAATCCAAAAATACCCACGCTAAAAAACACAAAAAAGTCGAATACTCAGATGATGATGTAAGCGAAACGGAAGATGATGATGACGAAGAGGACGTTGAGGGGTTTGGATCTGGAAAGGGAATGGGCAAGCAACCGCGTTCTCAGCCATTAAAATCTAGTTCGAGTTTAACCAAAACAAAAGGGAAGGGCAAAGAAAAACCTCCAGCAAAAGCAAAAAAGAAAAAATCCTCTGAAGAAGAGTCTAGTAAGTCCGACAGTGAAGACAGTACACGTCGTACCAGGGGACGACGTTATGCGTACATTGAGGATTTTGATGATGATAGTTCAGACGGAGGTATTAAGCCAGGAGTACAACGTCCTGACACACCTCCTGAGGAGCGAGAGAAATTTATTAAGCGCCAAGAGGAAATAAAACGAATGTTAGCTGAAAAAAATGCGGAAGGTGCAAAACTAGCTGCTACCCCCCGACTAACTCCTATTAAAACTGATAGCGAAAAAGATAAACGATCACCTGCTAAAGCTGGGGATTCACTTTCTACTGTGCCGTTGTCAGTTATTCGACAAGCGAAGGTACTTGACATCGACTATTTACAAAGACGAGGAGAAAATCTTGATGACTTAAGCAATGAAGTCGGTGAAGTTGATGATTTTGATGACGCCGATCTTCCTGATGATTTGCCAGAAGATATGGATGAAGACGCTATTGCTCGTATGGTTGAGGAAGAAGAGGATTTTGGTGCGACTGCTGTTAAAGAGCTTCCCGCTCCGGATGAAGTCTTACGTACACCTACTACAGTTAAAAGTAATAAAGTTAAAGAATTAGAAAAACCCATCGTACCAGGAAGCACGACTTCATCATTAATAATTAGTCCGCAAGTTACAGCTGTAACTTTACCAACACCAACCTCGGGGCTTCAAGAACCAGTAAGAAAGAGGTTGCCTATGCCAACAATGCACCCTCCATTACTACGACATCAAATTTTAAGGCATGACTCAATGCCTAGCGCTAATCATTTAATGCAGCGCCACGGCAATCCTCATACTTCTCATCTTTTACAAAATGCTCTTTCAGCCCCTTTAACCCATTCTTTGGACCGACAATATGCTTCAACTTCCCAACATTCGTTAATTAATAGAATGGCGCACAGTATAGCTTTGCAACCAACAGTGTCACATGCCTTAAATACTACCAGGCCCTCTCAACCACAACCACAATCGGTTATTACTAAATCACCCCCTTGCATCGGTCAACCATCGCAGGAAAAATCAGCAAATCCTCAAATCGTTACTGAAAATAAACCCAGAGGGCGTAGAAAAAAAATAACCCCCTTAAGAGACACACTTCAAAAGCAACAAACAGCTGCTGCTGTGACTGCAGCAACTGCAACAAATTCCGCACTTGCTTCATCTATAGTGAAAAACAACGAGACTGTTGGTACCTCTCTTCTGTCAGGTGTAATTAAAAGTGGACCATCGTCAAAATTTCCCATGCAGGCTAGTGTCATAACAAGTATGCCACCAACATCGCATGGAGCTACTAACAGAGCAGGAGTACCTATACCTCCAATAACAGGTTCTTATGTAAGAAATGATGGTAAGTTTTTACTTTAAGCCTCCAGTTTTCATATTTTACCGCAACAAACATTTATATATAGGTCCAAGATTTTACGATGCACTCGGAACTAGAATCTCCCAAGGTAGTGCTCAACGTCATCGCGGACCTCCACAAATGCCACCAAGTCTCTTACCGCCACATCCTGCTAATAGATCTTCGTACGGTCTTCCCCCTCCCTTAAAAGGGTCAAATTCGGGCTCTCAGGTGTCATCAACATCAGCATCTATAAGAAATCCTATACGCCATGTACCAACACCCTATCTGGGAATGCCACCGAATGCTCGCCATGCTTCACATCTAAATATGTACAGGTACTCTTAAATTCAAATTTATTATTTGCTTACAATATTTTGCTTTTATTTTTCATTTTGTTTGTTTTTTAAGCAGACCTCCCATCTATGGCAACCCCAATTTTGGGCCACGTGTTAATTTACGTCCTCCAAATATTCACCCGTCGGACTATTCAACAGGTTCGCGTAAGTTATACATTTTATTGGTTTTGTGCAATAATTAACTTGTTTCAAAATCCAGGTGCTTATCCACCATATGGCTTCTATCCGCCACCACCTCCTTTAACGACCCCTGGTCAACGTTCCGGGCCACCTTCAGTTCCAAGACCTACACAAATTCCCCCAATACAATCAACATTTACACATCCCCCCGCTACAGTAATTGTATCTGCAACTTCTTCAAAATCGTCAAACTCGCCAACGGTTACACTACAATCTGCTCTACCTACGTCCGAAAGAAATGAGTCTAGCTCCAGCTCTAAGACAGTCGTAGCAACACAAGAATCGTCAATAAAGTTTGCTCCTGCAAAACCGTCGTCACCGACACCTGTCATAGCACAAGCAGAAAAACCCATAACATCAGTATTGACCGTTGCAGAGCCACGAAAGAAACTAACTACTTTGCAAGCTTACACAGCAAGCTCTGCCAAGCAATCTCTAGTATTAGGAGGCAGTGACTCGTCATCGCAGAGTCCACCTGATCCCTCAACAGAACTCAACGACGATTCTTCTACTCCCGGAACTTCAGAAATAACAAATTCTGCTGAACAACCAACAAAGCAAGATGGTAAAGCAAGTGAATTCAGCGGTCTCGTTAGCTATTTTAGTTCCCAACATGACGATTACAACACATAACATCTATAAGAAAATTTGTTTTAATATGAAAAAATCTCATGTACATACTATAAAACATACATATGTATATACAATACGTATGCATTAATTTTCTTACCATTGTGCGAAATTTTAATAGCAGCAAAGGCTTAGACCGCAGCAGCACATGAAATTAAAATTCTCACAAAAATTAAAAACACGTATTTGCAAAAATATACCACTTAGTTTATTCCAATATTTTTGCTCTTGATTTAGCTATTTTTTTTTATTTAAATCGATATTTTTTATTTAAAACAATTGTGTAATTTTGTTTATATTTATTGTATGCTTTATGTTTATTGAATATTTTTTAAAGATTTTTCCATTTTCGTAAATTTAAGAATTATTAATATTACTATACTAACATCTGCAAAATGTAGTTTTTAAATTTTTATTTTATTTAATTATACTTGATTTTGCACACAGCTAAAAAATATATGTATGTATGCAAAATTTTAAACTTTTCGACTAATTTATGTTAATTACATATGAATGTATAAATGCACTATATATGTTTACATTTTTCAGAATGTGACTATAATTCAATAAATAATTTAAATAAACATGTATATTTGTTGCAATAAACTTTTTTCTTAAACACTAAATTTCATCCTTAATCCAAAACCATGTATATTTGACTGTCACTGCATCAATCAAACCAGTAATTAACCAGGTTTGTTAAAATTTAATGTAAACGACGGTGCAAAAGATATACAGTGTTTAAGCAGTTTAGTCATGTCTTTAGTGATCAGTCAAAAACTCTTTTTCCAATTACAAGTAACGAGCTATATTTATATATAAAAAAAACTTTTAGACTATTCTAGGATTTGTGGTTTTGTTTTTCTAATACCAAATTTAGTTAACATTTTTGATATTCTTTATTTATATTGTTTTTTTCATTTTGAATATTAAATAATCCTAAAAACATAATAAACTGATAAAATAAACACAGAAAACTACCAATCCTTCTAATGAATCTAGGATGGATAAAGCAAATTTACGAATCAATCGTTAACACTTTTCTCATTTGAGGAATTAAAATTTAATGATAGGAATGAGAAAAACTCTTAAAATGACTTGCAATAAATAAAAATTATATAAAAGCATAAATTTAATTAATACTGAAAATAAAGCGCACATAATCAAGAACATGAAATTTAAAAACAAGTTGCAAGCTTTGTAAAATGTAACTTCTAATCGCTACCGTGCCAGTTGTTAAGAGACACGCTTAACGACTAGCAGTGCTCTTGACATTATCCCGCAAAAAACTTAATTAACTTATATATATACCCAGTTGAAGCGATGTATTTACATTTAGTATTTTGCAGGATGAATTAAACTACGTGAAAGCCATTGTTCTGATCCCTGAAGCTCTAATTTCAAAAAAGCTACTGTTGTATAGGTCGTCTAAAAAGCAAAATATGAGGCTCTGGTTTGTGTATCATATAATGTATCCAACCGCGTGATTGTTGAACACCAATTGAACGCCATTCTGCTTCAGACATAAGATGTGTTTTCGGTACCAATTTAACCAACTCCTTGGGTAGAACTACATGCCTGCTTAGATTAAATTGTTAAAAATTATTTCACGAACTGTAATGCAGACATTCATACCTGTATTCATATTTTTCATCGTAGTATTTGTCGGAATAGTATATGTCCTTACTCATTTTGGTTGCGGATAGTTAAAATATTCAAGGTTATGTACAACGTTTAACACAAAGGATTCTTAAAAAAAAGGAAAGTTTTCTCTTTACGGAGTGATCTTATTACAAATAATACAATTATTTTAAAAACTTTTGCTTAACTATTTCTTTAACAATAAATGCTTTTTAATAATTCTGGTTTCTTAAATAAATAAATCTTTAGCTCCAGCGAAGGCCCGAATAAATTTAAATTGACAGCAAAAAATAACTCACCTTATTTTAAAAGCGTCAGCCGCCGAAAATGTTCAAATTTTCCATTCCTTTTCTTTATCGCGAATACATATTGTGTGTAATAAAGATAGCAGCACTAGACAGTCCTCTTGAGTTAAAAATTAAATACAGAGTTGCAACTATATATGTATTCCTATTGCAAATCTGGTAACTCCTACCAGTGATGTGTAGGTGTGCGAGTTAAAAATAAACAGAAATACTAAGTGATAGGTTAGCACTATATTGAAAAAAAATTATTTTAACTTTTTTCTCATGCATGTATTCGTATTTTTCAATTATTTCTAAGAAATAATAATCTAAAGCACAATTTCTTTCACTGCAAACTAACAACAGAAGATCGTGAATGATCTCAAAAGAAATTTTATTGACGGCATTTAATGAGAAAAGTCCTACGGACAAATGTTGCCTTAAATTTTTCTCAGTTATTAAAGCGTTCAATTTAAATAAGTTCTGTAAAAAGTAGATGACTCCGTCCCCAGATGAAACAATTTTTTAAATCAAAAGTAATTTTAGACCTAAGAAACAATTCCTACTACTGGTGAAGCTGTATAGTCTGTGACCAGAGATATCCAAAAAGAAAAAATTACGTTATGCGTAATAAAAGCATTAGGAAGCGAGAGAAAAGTGGGAAATTCAATTAAATATTAGGGAGAAATGGGAAAATTAATTTTTTAAAGGGGTTTTAAAGTATTTTCATATAAGAAATTGAGCTTTTTGCATTTTTTTCAAGTGATCACAGATTAAAGCCCTTTTCCTCATAGGACGCATAGTTACCGAGATAAATGAGTTTTAAGTTTTCCGTATAAAAAAAATAATTTTTGGGGAGAAAATTTAATTTTTTGGTCTAACATTGGATTTTTTATTTTTTTAGTGATCACAGATTAAAGCTCTTTTCCTCCATTTAAAAACTTTTTTTAAATATTTTTTTCATATAAATCTTGGCATTAAAAAACAAAATATTTCTTTATACGTTATTTATTACACAAATTCATACTTAGCAGACTAGTTAGTGTGCTAATTATTTAATTAGCATACATATAAATTTGAGGTACAGTGTTACTGTTTAATAAATATCAAAGTTATTAGTTCTATAGGATGTGGTTGCTTTTTATATGTAAAATTAATAACTACGCGGTCTATTCACATGCATGTGTTACAAATTTTTTAATACTTTGTCACGCAATTTTTTCATGTCATCAAATATTTTACGTAAAAAATAATTAGTTCTATCATATGCAATATATACAATAATCTTAAGCCATTAAGAAATATGTTAGAAATTTTTCTTGCTTAAGGAAGCACAAAATTTCTAGTTGAAAAAGCGAAAAAAAACATGTATTTTGCTAAAGATTTTTTTTTTGAAACTCTTAAAATAACTCAAAATAAATTTATGTTTTTAAACCCTTTTGATGACGTTTGATACGTGCATAGGGACCAACAGCTGGATCCATAATAAAATCATACAGCACACGAACCCAGCTGGTATGCTGAGGCATTGTCTCGTAGAACTCTGGTGCAATTTTTTTTATTTCTGGTAAACGAGAACCAGGGACAGCCGGAAAATCATGGTGTTCATTATGATATCCAACGTTGAACGTAATCCAATTGAGAGGGCCGTAATAGGAGTAGGTCTCAAATCCCTTTGCAAACATATAGTGCTCTGATATAAAATGTCCGGCTACTGGATGTAATCCCATTGCTAATACTGAACCCAACACTAGATAAGCCATTGCTTTCCAACCAAATAGGTATACAACCACGACATTAAATGATAATTGAATGATAGTATTAATAATTTCCAAACGAGTTGGTGGTTTTGGATTAATAATAAGAGGACGGAATATATAAAAAAAAGGCTGCAGACATACCCAAATAAATTTTCCAAATGTTGAATCAAACAACCTTGCTTCCAGTAATGTTGGTATGTCAGTGTCAATGATCTCATCTCCTTGGTATCTATAAAATAATATGATAAAAAATTGTTTTTAAATTAAAAAAATTACAAGTTTAATTTCTATATATTTTGAGCAGTGTTGTATTTTGCGTCATAAATTTAATTATTTTTTCAATATAAATTGAGCAATTAAGAAAAAACTATTAGCATATTAATCTCAACTTTTCTACTTGTTTTGATTCACTTGTAAACGGCAATAAAATGCTATTTTACTTTTTTATTCAGTATTATCAGGACAAAGTTTGTTTAAAAAATCTTTGGATCGGCTACTAATTTATTAAAATTAAACCACTAGACCAGAGATGGGCAACCTTTTTTTGTAATACGGCCCAATATTGAAAACAACCAAACTTAAGCGGGCCATTAACATTGGTTTTGTAGGTAAATAAAAATTATGTTTTTATAAAACGGTGAAGACAATTTTTTTAAGTTGGACAAAAATAAAATATTTCGGCTTAAATCTAGTTTACGGACGCAGCTTAAAAATTAAAAAAAAGTTACCTACCGGGTGTAAAATTTAATTTTAAGCAAAAAATGTCAAGTGACAAATTTGGGGCTGACGCTTGCTTTCCGAGTTATGGGCCTCCAAAGTTTATGGAATATATCGAGTATTTTTTGGTGGAATGGGGCAATATGGGTATCATTGAAAAGGTAATTTCAATATCTATTCAATTTAAAAGGAAAATAGTAAAAAAAAAATACAATAAAAACAGGTAACGATAAAAAAAACAGCTTTTTTCATATAAACATGGAGTACCTACATATATTAAATAAATTAAGCTTAGTGACAGTGCTACATGAAAAAAGATAAAAAAGCTTTAGTAAGCGAAGCCGGTGTTGGACATAACATAGAGGAGAAAATCCTAGAGCCCGACCGGAGGCCGGCCACGCAAAAAAACCTGATAGTAAGCGAAGCTGGTGTTGGTCATACCATAGAGGAGAAAAACCTTGCGCCCGGCCGGAGGCCAGCTATGTAAAAAGTCTTTAGTAAGCGAAGAAAATAAATATTTTAATACTATATGTATGATGCCTTTTACATCTCATTTTGCCATAAATTCTTTAATGTAGGTATGCCATATTATACTTTAAAGGTCCGTAGCTCCAAAACGGAGTTGCTCGGAAAATTAAAATTTTTTTTTATTATTTTCAATATTTTCCTTTTAAATTGAATAGATATTTAAATTACCTTTTCAATGATACCCATATTGCCCCATTTCACCACAAAATACTCGATATATTCCATATTGTCCATACAAACTTTAGAGGCCCATAACTCGGAAACCAACCGTCATCCCCAAATTTGTCACTTGACATTTTTTGCTTAAAATTAAATTTTACACCCGGTAGGTAATTTTTTTTTTTTTTTTTAATTTTTAAGCTGCGTCCGTAAACTAGATTTAAGCCAAAACACTTTTAGCAATCAGCAAAAATAGCAACATTTTTTTCTTAGATTTTCCCACATACTTATATTCATAATTTATAGGTATTTTATGGCACGATATGAAATTTAATACCTATGACTAATAATGGTAGTAGGTATTTATAATATATACCTGTGATGTTCCAGATGATATTTGCGAAATGATATAGACATGGGCAAACCAATCGGTAAATTACATACAAAACCTAGTATACGATTTTGCATTGGGCGGCTGTGACCAAAAGCTAAGTTATGCGATATTTCGTGAACAGCCAACATAAGAGAATGATTAATAATTCCGCCGAAACAATATGCTGCAAAAATTAATAGCGGCCAAGAAAGATCTCTGACAATAAATAAAGCCACAATTTGTGTGAGTACCATTGCTCCTGCCACCCACTTGAAGTTGGGGTCATGTCCAAAAAGCTTTTTTATCTGCGGGTATTTTTCTAAAATTATTTTGCGGCGAGATGCATGTGGTTCCTCCGTGTATACCCATTCAAAGTCAGTTCTTGAAACCTTTTGACCCATTATTGGAAAAATAGTTAACTTATTTTACCCGAACACCACCACTTATTTAAAAAGTTAAGTCTCTCTGATTAAAAATTATTAATACTGTCGTTAAATAAAAGTACAAAATATATTAATATGCTTCTTCTTTTTAACGTAATGATTCGCTTCTTTTAATACACCGAGAAAATTGTTGCAGTTGGATTTAAGGCGAATCAAGGCATATTAATAATTGATATGCCTTGAGGCGAATTAAGGAAAAATGGGAAAGATTTGCTCGTGCGACCAAAAGATATTTGGCTTTTTTTCAGTAGCAAATGTCAAAATTGTTTATTTTTGTGTTGTAAATGTTTGACAACTGAACCGAATCTTTTTTACGTATACGTCACAAGGTAGCTTACCTGATAGGCATTGGATCAATTTTTGCGAAACTTGTTATAATAGTGCTAAGGCAATTTAACCAAGGCGCCTTGATTTTAACTATCAGGTAGCTGCGTAGGCGAATTTATTATTTTTGTGGCAAATTCTATATCAAGGCGAATCAATTATCAGGTGGCAGCGTAGGCGAATTCATTAATTTTCGCCGTGAACACTACTGTCAAACTCCATATATAAAAAATCTGTGTACTATTTTTTATATATGAAGTTTGACATTCGTTTTTACCAGCAAAAAATAATAAATTCTCTAACGCTGCCACCTGGTAATTGATTCGCCTTGTTCTATATATAAAACATTTTTTATATATAGAGTTAAGGTGGTGGCCGCACGGCTACAAAAGCAAAAACCTAATGTCATTTTGTTATGTTCTTATATATGCTTAGTGGTTCGCTTTAAAATGTATGCAAAGAAAATGTCAACAAAGCGTGTCGCCGAGTACCGAACACAAAAACGATTCTCTCTTCCCCATTCGTTATTTGCTATCAAACTAAATGTTTCCCTTTCAAATGTTCGCTCTTCTTAACGGGGACTTAGCAGGAAGAATCATAGATAAGACTACTATTAAAACTAAACTACTTTTTTCATAAACACTGTTAAAAAAAACTTACCTTTTTCAGTTAAACATTAAAAATAATGAAAAAAAATATGAAAACTGTTATCGACTTTAAAATAGATTTTTAACTACGATTAACCGTTTACATAATCGATAATTGTACCGTAAACTAAACAATACATACAATAAAAAAAATCAAATTCAAAAAAGATTTCATTTGTCGGTCTATAACGAATCAACAGTATGGCCACATAATACATTCACTTTTGGGACACCCTTAAATTCCAGCTCGTTCAACAGTTTGGCAACATACATCAAATTCGAGCAACTATAGAGCCACCTTTTAATTTCCAAATTCAAATTATATACTTGCTGTTTTATTAGACTTGGCAATCAGGTTCTTTGTAAATTTCAAACGTCTGTTTAAACCGGTTCAACAGTTTGGCCATATACATCAAATTAAATGAACTATTGGGGCACCCTTTAATTTATAATTTTATTAATTGTTACTATAACTGTCAAAGCAATCGATATTCTGTCCATTTTGCAAGCATTTTTCTATAACGATTCAATAGATAAGCCTATGAGTCAATTTACATCACGCCCTTTATTTTCTAAATTCAAACTACAAACTTGCTGATATAGCGGGCTTAGTAGCAAAGGCCCCTTTAAAGTTTCAGCGTTATGTATATAAGTCAACAAATTACATCAACTATTAAGACACCCTTTAACTTCCAAATCCAAATTATGGCATTATAGCGGAGTTATCATTACAGAAAATATATAAATTTTCAAAATCATATTAGCTGTTTTTGCATAATTACTATCAATATCCAAACTATATAATATTATAGTTGTTTTTATTCGATGTAAACTTATATTGTCATATCGTCATGGAGGATCTTAATTTATTAGCCACTTTATTACCTCTTCATTTAGGGGTTCCTCTCCTTGGTCCCTTATTATTCATTCTTTATGTGAATGATCTTCATTGCTTGCTCAATACAACTATATAAATGGTATTAACTTCCTTTTGCAGATGATATTCACCCCTATGTGAATTATTTTCCATGACATTTTTTATTTCTCACTGAAAACTAAATTCCCCTTATCATGAACGTTTTCTTTTTGCGTGAAATGTGAAATTTTTTCATTTTTTCGTTAACTTTGATTTTTATAGTGGAATTCATACATAAGTATTTTTCATCTAATAAGTTTTAGGTTGATAAAAAGTAATTTTAGGGTAAAATCGGTAAATAAATTTCAAAGTGATATTTTTCTTAACAAGATGTAAGGTAACAGGTCAATTGCCTCGATATATGCCATATTATTTATAACGCTAAATCTAAGGGTCAGTTCAAAAATTTTCACTTAGCATTTTATTCCCCCGTAAACAACGCTTTTTTCATTTTTGCAAATCCAATATTCAAGTTGTGGACAAAATTGTTCACGTGAAATTCCTGATACCAATTTTCAGTTCGGGTGGAATAAAAATTTCACACTTTTTGTTCACGATAACACCCTTATCTTTGCTTTACTAGTTTGCTGTAATCACGATTTTATGGGTGTTTTACAATCTAATGTGCAAAATTGCGTTAGATGTTTCCGCTTTTGCTTTTAGTCCTTCTTATAGGTTCCATGTTGATTTTGATATTTTTATGAAGCGACCGAATTAAATTTTCAGCTCTAACAAAGTTTTTGAGTGACTTACTTTTGATCAAATTGGCTGTAGAGTATTTCAAAATTTGTGAAGATTATTTGCTTTATATATTTTTTTCCTGCTTATATTAGACATTAAATTGCTTGTTCTTTCCTTGTCTTTTTATATGGATTCGAGGTTGTTTAAGAAACTAATGCAACGAATATACGCCGGTTAAATCGCATCTTAAATACAATTGTTAGATTCGTTTACGTCAAACGAAGGAACATATTACCAATTATGACGGTAAATTTTTGGAATGTTCTTTATCCGCTTTTTGACCCATCGCTGAACGATTCTTCTTTAAAAGAACTGGATAAGTAACTTCTTTTTAAAAAGCTTTGTATTACTTATAGTGAATCCTAAAGACCGTGCTAACATACATATCTAAATTATGTAGTTAAAAAAATGTAACAATCAACAGCTAAATCCTCTTGATTCGTAAAAACAAAAGCACGATTTAGGAAAACGCGATTGTCGGAACATTAACTTTTCAACGCTGAACTCTTAGCTGTTATACTTACTGTTTTAAAATGGTTGCGTGATTTTGTAAAATCCATTGTTGGGTTTCTGCAAAAAAAAAAAAAATTACAGAAGTATACGAGATTTGCCTAAAGTCTACCTCTACATCAGATTTTACGCAATGTATTCTCATTCCATATGTATATATCACACAGGCTATGTTTTATTAAAATTTAAGTTATATTAGATTTCTAATATTATTTGTTGGCTTTTCTGTATATTTTTTTTTACAATTTTATTCCAGTTTAAATGATTTTACAGACTGGTTTTTCTTTGTATTTCATGTATTTTATTTCGAAACTAATTTAGTAGTTGTTGTTTTATTGTTGCTGCTGCTGTTTCTGCTGGTGACGTGCGAGTGGACAAACAAAGAAAATGTATTATAAATATATTTAAATTAAATCAGCAATATTAGCCGGCATTTCCTCGATAGTTGTGTGATAAAATTGTTCAATATCCTTAAGGATTCTGCGGTCCTCCTCAGTAATAAAATTTATAGCAACACCTTTGCGACCAAAACGACCACCACGGCCAATTCTGAAACGAGGGGAAAAGTTATTTTGTAATTTAGTTTTCGACGAAACTTTTACCTATGAATGTAATTTTCTCTATTTGAAGGCAAGTCATAGTTAATAACTAGTGACACTTGCTGGACATCAATGCCACGAGCCAGCAAATCAGTTGTAATTAAAACTCTAGAAGAGCCAGAGCGGAATTGTTTCATGATTAACTCACGATCACGTTGTTCCATATCACCATGCATTGCCGAAACTGTAAAGTTTTGAGAGGTCATACCTTCTGTCAACTGGTCGACCTTAAATAAAAAATAATTGTTACAAACATTTGAACGAGTTTCACCACAACTGCTGTATTTTATTATTACCTTGCGCCTAGTATTGCAAAAAATAACTGACTGGGTAATAGATAATGTGTCGTACAAATCGCATAAGGTACCAAGTTTCCAGTTCTCTTGTTTGACATTGATATAGAATTGCTTAATACCTTCCAAGGTAAGTTCTTCCTTTTTAACTAAAATGCTGACGGGGTCACGCATAAAACAACCACTTACTTCTAATACGTCTGGTGGCATAGTGGCAGAAAGAAGAATAACCTGCACATCATTAGGAAGCATTTTGAAAACATCCTGGATCTGGTCCTTAAAACCACGAGACAACATTTCATCGGCCTCGTCCAACACGAATAATTTAATATTACCCGTGCGTAGAACTTTGCGATTTATCATATCGTATACACGACCTGGTGTGCCAACTACTACGTGGCAACCAGCTTCCAGGTTGCGTGCGTCCTCGCGGACATTTGTTCCGCCAATACAGGCGTGGGAATGAACTTTCATGTACTCACCAAGTGCCATAACAACACGTTGGATTTGTGTTGCAAGCTCACGAGTTGGAGCCAAAATCAAAGCTTGACAGTCGCGAATAGACGTATCGATTTGTTGTAGAATGGCAATCGAGAAGGTTGCAGTTTTACCAGTACCTTAATTAACAATACAATGTTAATACTATCAAAATGTTGAGAATTTTGTACACAACACTTACCCGACTGAGCTTGAGCAATGACATCTCTGCCCCTGACGCAAGGAATTATAGCGCGTTGCTGAATAGCAGAAGGTTTCTCGAAACCATAACCGTATATACCACGCAAAAGTTCTTCGCGCAAATTCATGTCATCAAAGTTATCATAGACTTCGTGCCAAGTTGACTCAATAACACCTTCGGGTTCCATACCGGCAGGTCCTTCATGTACATCAGTTCGATCATCCCTAAATGAAAAACAAATAGAAAATATGAAAATAAAAATCACGTAAGTTTAATATTTCATTTGATACGAGTCTCTTTCTTTACATTATTTCCTTAAATGTGTATAATTTTTGCAAATCAAAAAAATAAAATGTATGTTATTTTACAGGCGTGTGTGCTTTTTAACTTCTTTTTCAATAATGTGAATAATTATTTTTTTTCTTTCTCATACACTTTCCACCATTTTAATTTACTCATTTGAGTTGAGTGGCATTGTCATTTATACACACAAACAAATACACAAGAATTATAAAAATCATCAAATGCTAATCACAATTCCAGTGGCATTTGCCAATTCTGTTTTCTTTCGTGATAGCAACAAAAACACATTAACTCAATTGTTCGTTTTCTTTCCACTTTTTCTATTTGAGTAAAAAATATGCATTTCATGGGCAATGAAACAACAATGCCCGTTAAGGATAGAGTTGAAAAGTATAATACGAAATTATTAATACTAAAAATAAGTGAAGCTGTGAAAAATGGTAGATTGGTTTTTTTCTTGGTAATTTTTAATAATTTCTATCAAGGTGTCGAATTTTTTAACACTTTTTAATTGTCGTGAGACATTCGTTTTCTACCGATTTCAATTGGTTGCCGAAGAACCACTTATTAGTAGTAAAGATAAATTACAAAAAATACAATTTAGATTTATCACAGCACGTTAGTAAATTTTTAAATTAGCACACAAAGGATTTTAATCACTATTCAAAAACTATTTATATGATATTTTTTACTTTTTTTAATACTAACATTATTTAAAAATTGTTTGGCACTTTTTTACACGTGCTGATTCTGATTTGTAAAAGTAAGCGAAAGGGCTCTGTCTTGCTGAATTTCTGAGTCATTTAGTTATCTTTTTCTTTTTGATACAGCAACTGCAGCTTACTTCGTTTCAAATATCCGGCTAAATAGTATGGCAACAGTTAAAAATATCCACAGGGAACTAATCACAATTCAAATGTATACACTTCGCTATTACAAACAGCTGGTAGAAAAATAAAGAATAAACAAAACAATATAAACAGTTTGTGGTGAAATGTCTCAAGGCACCCAGTCACAAGTTCAACCAGCAGGACCGTATATTGAAATGGGGAACATTCAGAACGAATTGGAGAATATTAACTTTAAAGAAGACCGTTTTCCGTGTTGCATTGTGTGGACTCCAATACCTATATTAACATGGTTCCTTCCTTTTATTGGTCATATGGGTATTTGCATGTCGAATGGGATAATTCGAGATTTTGCCGGCCCCTACTTTGTTTCCGAAGATAACATGGGTTTTGGAAGACCAACTAGATACCTTCGCTTAAATATGAAATATGTTGAAGGCGGTGCATTAATGTGGGACGAAAACGTTTCAAAAGCATCCGTGTTATATGGTACTCGAATGCACAATTTATTCTGTGATAATTGTCATTCTCATGTAGCCACTGCCCTCTGTGGCATGCGTTATAAAAACCGAACTAGCTGGAACATGGCTATTTTAGCATTTTGGATGTTCATTTTTGGTCGTTACGTTGGGGTTGCCGGCTTTTTTAAAACTTGGACTCCTTTTCTAATTATACTAACTACATCAGTTGTTTTAAAATTGTATTTTTGAGTTTAGCTAATTAACGAATTATATGTAATTTCTTAATCACTTTTAGTATATTTTACTAATCTTTTCAATTTTAAATGTTATCTTCCCAAGAACGAAATCAAAGGCAATTTTTTCCGGAATATTTTTTTAATTATGTATTCAATGTCGGATCTTGCGAGATAAAATTAAACATAATAAATAGTAACAACTTAATATATATGGTATCGTAGAATAAACTCATCGTTTCCCTAGTAGATTAGATGATTTCGGTATAACCATCGTAGAATGGCTATATTGGTATCGAAAGTTATTTTTTTATATTTATTTATTTAAGTAGTATTTTAAAAAACTTTAATTCACAATAACATTTATATTTATTTATACTTTATATTGGCCACGAGACTTTTTTATTTAATAAAATGTGATCAACTGAATTTGGTGGGACAAGTGCAACAATACCAGCTACGAAACACTCAAAATTTTAGATGGGAGAGGATGCCCACAAGTGCAATGCAGAGATCTCTTTTCTATAAGGGTATAAGCCTATATAATAGACTTCCTATAGAAATTAAAAATGAAAGCAATGAAATAATTTAAAAAAAAAAATGTGTTCAATTTGTTAGGAACATTTCACAGAATATGTATTAAATTAATTTTACTTGTTTTTATATTATATTAATACGAGTTTTGTAAAGTAGGTTTAGTACTAATTAATTAAAATAAAAAAAAAATATAAGGTCTTTCAATTAATCTTTAAAAATATTGTGCTAATTATCCCGAACAAATTATTAAAATCATCGATTTGATTACTGAGGGTGAAAGTCTCGATGGGTTATTTGAAAATTTAAAACATTGTGTATTCATACATTAGTAGTTCTTAAAGCTGTAGTTTTACTGTGTAATATAAATTAATTGGCCCAGTAGGGCTTTTATATTACATTTTAATTTAATAAATAAAAAAATTAAAGTATAGATATCGAAGTAATTTAAAATCCGAATTAAAAAATTGGATCTAAATGTTTTTCTGAAATATCAAATGCTAAAATTTTAAATATAAAAGCAACAAAAAAAATGAATGTGAGATAAGGTGAGGTAAATATAATAAAACATTTGCTAACAAAATTATCATTTATTTTTTATTTATTGATTTATAAAAGCAAAACAAAGCCTTCAAGGCCTAAATAACATATTACTTAACAATCATTCCTAAGTATAACAAACTGTTGTATTAAGTCGGTTTCTTTACTTTTTGGGAAAAGTTCGTGAAAATGTAAACAAGCATTGTTTTCTCTCATAGAGAAAATATATGAGTACGGGAACACAAAATCTAAATTTAAAACACAAAATAAAAACTGAAAGTATTTTGACTGTTTTAATAAGAAAAGTTAATTTTAATAAATCAGCAAAAAGAAATAATAATTTATTTTGTATTTTGTTTGCGCTTTAAGGTAGTTGCCAAGTTTAAGTAACTTGCACAAAGAAAAAGTTTGGGCTCTTTCGTGCACGAAGAAGAACTTTGTTCTTTCACAACCGCTCGCATTTATTTTATTTATTTGAAATGTCGCAAGCTCCTAGTAATTCATATCTATGAAGTTCATAGTAAGAACCAGGGTACTTTTTTCTTAACAGTTTATTGAATTTAGAAGTAGAGTAGCTTTGCTAAAGTAACTTGTTTCCTTTAAGGTAACCTGGCAAGATATATAATAAACTTTTTCTTAATTTAAATAGGAAACAATAGTTTATTCAATGAAAAAATATAAATGATAAATAAAATTAAAAACTTAGTCTTTTTCAATAGCGTGATTTATTTCATCGGCCACCTGTAGTAGTTTTTTCCATTGCTCAATGGACAACGAAATTCCTTTTTTACCGGGAAGAGTTTCACCATTTTTTTCATAATACTCTCTTATATCAATCAACTTACGACCTCTGAATTCATTAATGCGAACCTGACGCTGTTTCTCTAAAATCCAATGATTTGAATTACTATCAGTATTTTTGGATTTATTGCTAGACGACTCCTTAGACTTTTTTGAAGGAGGATTTCTCTAAAAATAGAAGTCGTTTTCAAAAAAAATTTTATAATAACATATTAACTTACGTCATCTGGTCCGGAGTCACTGTCACTAGAAGATTTTTCTTTCTTAGTTTTTGGCATATTGCTCTCCTAATAACAAAAACTAGTAAACAAAAATTTGCGAAGCACGCCAATTTTTCTGTTCGATTTGTACATAGTGATACCTGTTTCAGATTGTACCACTCACGATGAAACGATAACTTTCATAATGGCGCGCTGTTCTTTATAGTGTCTACAACTGTGAAGCACAGAGTCTACAACTGAGATTACCTCTGATATAAGATGAGAGAAATGTGGGCAGGGCATTTCTCTATCTTAATATCGTACAAGGGGAACACGTATTTCTCTTAATCTTATAAGAATTCATAAATCACTGATAGCCACATGGAAAACACCTGCTTGCATCTAAATAAAAATATTCTTATATATACATGTTTCGAGCTTATTATTTTATCTCGAAGGGGGAACATCTGTGTACGAGCAGATTTTCCTTTTCCAAAAAAGACGCAACGCGCATGTTTTTTCCAACGGGCTTTTATAAAAATGCCATCGTGTTTTTAAATAAAATAATAAAAAAAAGATAATTTTTTATATTTGAATATCCTGTTCAGGATTTATCACTTCCTATACGAAGGTATAGGTCGATGTGCAGTTCCTGCAGAGACTTTTTATATAAATCTAAAAATTTGTGGGATACCCTGGCGCTGTGGTTATGTACCCCTGCCATATTTAAATTCAAATTAAAAAAATTATACATGTTTTGTATAATTTTTTTAAAAACTTCTTTTTACAAAATCGTTTTATATAAAATTGTACTCTTGAGGCAGATATTCTTAATAATATGTGCATCAGATTTGTAATGGCGGCGTTTTGTTTACAAATACATAGATGGTTTTTCGATATTTGACAGTTCATTTCATAAGATTGTTCCAATGAGATATCTCATAACAACGCTCTCATAAGAATTCTTATAAGACTGTAATAACACCAATTTTAAGTCTGCACGTAACAACATTCTCTCAGGAAAGGAATTGGACGTTCACATCTCAGATCTTATCTCTAATATAGACTCCAAGTAAGCTGTATTAAATATTAGAGAGAACGCAGGCATAACAACGGACCTGATTTGTATAAACTAAAATCAAACCCATAAAAATGTCTCATACAAATTTTAAAACAAAATTGGCTTCTTGCATAGAATGTAAAGGTTGGTAAATAGACCATCACCAATATATATGTGCAAGACTCACATAAATACACATTTTCTCTATTGTTTTTATAGAAAGTCTTGAAGTAATAGAAATCCCAAAAACAATCACTACAGAAGATATCAGAAAAAAATACCACTAATATAATTCATTGTATACATTTTAAAGTAGAAAATGAAAATTGTGGAAATAACCTTCGGAATGACAAACTCTTAGTGAAATCAATTTTATTAGCTTTCGTTTAGCCGAGCTTGAATCGAAAGAAGTTCGCTAGAGTTCTGCAGAGCCGAAGCACAACAGCAGACACACATTCAGGGATGTTCTGAATTCCACACGAAATTTTCACTTTAAATTTGCAAAACATTGTTGTTACGAAATTATTAAAAAAAAAAAACAGTACCTGGCAAAGTTCCAAAGGGAAAATATCGTGAGAAATTCAGAGCATGCCTGATTTTGTTTTTCGGTGTTTGGGTCAGCCTGTATGTGAAGTTCCATTAATTTTGCTGTTAATAACCAAAAGACACAAAACGGTGTTGCTGTATAAAATATTTACCGTTAAAAAGGCAAATACGTTGTTTGCAGTGTACTACAATATAGAATCAGGAAATAAATAAATAAGTATACATTTTGAAATGTGAGGTAAAAAATAAGCAGAGACAATAATTAAACAATGGTCTTCACAAAGAAAACACATAAAACAACAAAAATATCTCAGCTCTCTTTAAAATATTTAAAACATTAAAACGTCTGCACATTCCCATTGCGCTGAAATCTGCTAACTAGTATATTTGTTTCACCCACACATGTTTTGTTTCAATTATCTTTTATATCAAAAAATTTATTAACGTTCTTAATTAACCCCATATCAATATCTTAAAAAATATTTCAATTGCAAAATTTTCGAAGCTATATCTGATCGATTGGGATATTTAAATATTCTATAGCTTAATAATACCTTGGCCGTCATGTAAATTTACTCTTACCCTACGTCTCAACTTGTTATGAACGTCATGTCGCACATGAATCCGGTTAATGTAGGTACCCAATATTCATGTTTCGTTCATGTGCAACCATCGTTGGCCGAACATTTGTCTGAGCAATGATGTTCGCCATCATATATGACTTTAGTGTAATTTCTCTATTTTAAATTAACGCTATCTATTGATCAACAATGCGAACACTCTCTTTCTTCTTAAAAACATTGAAACGACCCTGACGACAAACAGAAAATTATGCTTAAACACAACATGCACATGAATAAATTAATACCGTTGTTCTGCCAGTGTTATGTGTATGTTTTGTTCAATTTGATGGCTAATGGAGGCGTGGAGTTACTGAGGGCGAATACATTGCAAAGTTCAAATGCTTTTGAAGTTAATGCTTGAACCTGCTATGAATACGTATTAGTTGTTAAAAATGCTGACAATTGCTTCTGTAGTGTAGGCGTCAGACAATAATTATGACAATCCATTGGGATCAAAAACCTCACGCTCTCCTAAAAGTTTAAATAGCTTTAGCGTTTCTTACTGTTTTTTTCTTTTTTTACAGGGAAAGATAATTTTTGTAATAAATAATATAAATATCATTTACTTAAAGCAATTATATTAAAATTGTCGGCATACTTCAAATCACTGTCTTAATTACTGTCTTCAAAATACTCAAGACAGTAATTCAGACAATTGAAATGTATACATGTATTAGTAAAAAACTGTGTATGTATTGTTATTGTCATGACAGCATTGTCTAATGTAAACAGGGGGTTAATTAACCATTTTAATTTTATTTAAAAAAGCCCATTTCGTCGGCCATATTCGATGCAAATTTATTGATCATTTTAAACATCCGGCAACTTTGACAGAAACTATTAAACGAAAGGGTACGCGATTTTACAGCTTTGATATATTTTACAACTTTGTCTGCGTTCCACAACAGGGTGTATTATCTATAAATTTGACATTCATAATCATTTTTAGGCAGTCGTTGAGTAAAAAGTGAGTAAATTATCTTGTAGTTCTTACTTGGCCACTGATAAATCTCATTCTTGTGGTAACAGAAACAAAATTTTAGGAAAGAAAAACGTTAAAAAGTCCGTGCAAGTGCCATTTTCTATAATAAAAATATAAATTATAAAAGGCAAGTATTTTTATTAAAAAAATTTAGGTTAGTATATAATTCACCAACTGCGTAGGCGATTGGAAGTTTGTGATTCTCGTTTTAATTTTGTGCGCAAAGATCCAACATGCATATACATAAAAATATGTGGTACACGCATTTTAGTTTATATATTTTTTCAGACTACAGACATTTATAAAATTTTTTTATTTGCTTAAAAGTTTTAAGGTTGTGTGTGTGTGTGCATATGTAAGTATATCAAATATGAATTCGAACAATTTGTCCTTTGAATCCACTGAATCATCCATTCCACATTAAAAGTTCTGAATCATTATGGAGTAGTCGGTGTGTCGGTCGAATGCGTTGAGTCACACGCCTCTAGAAACAGCAATTTAACAAAGAGATTTCAAAACGAGAAAAGGTGTGAGTGAATAGTTCAAAGAAGAAAAGTAAAAATGAGTTTAAAAGCAAAACAACTCAATGTTGAACATGTCATTTATTTATCACATTCGTAAAATTGTGCTTGAGTGAAACTGATGTGCGCGGCAGCAACAACAGAAAAAATTTTCGGTACTTTTTAAAATTTTCTTTGCATTTCTTTGTTGGCTAAACTTGTTAGACCGCGGTTGCGTTGGCATTGTAAGAAAAAAGTAAGAAATTAAATTCTGTTGAAAGAATCAAATTGACAAGATTTCTTGTTGCAAAAAGACAATTTATAATATATGAATCACAAATATATTTTGATTTTAAATAAATTTTCTATTTGATTTTGTGTCTACCAAAGAAAGATACATTTTTTAAGTGTTTAAAATTTTTGTGTGAAACATTTTTACATACAAAATTTATTTTTTGTCATTTGTGTATTTTTAGAACTAATATACTAAAAATTAAAGAAAAATTTTTGGACAACACATTGACAACAAGAACAACTGCTAATTTTTTAAACTAAATTTCTGTACCATCGTAAGTTATAACCAACAAATAAAAATGAGCTGGCAAGATTATGTTGACAACCAATTAATGGCCTCGCAATGCGTAACTAAAGCCTGTATCGCTGGACATGATGGAAACGTTTGGGCTTCTTCCAAAGGGTTCGAGGTAAGTTACTAACTCTTGCGGTATTTTGTCAAAAAATTTCAAATTTGCGAGTTAGGGAAAAAAATTTATCCTTTTTAAAGTAACTGGAGCTAGTTTAGGGTGTGACCATATTAAAAAAGAATAAAAATGATTCATCGTTGAGACTTAATAAAAAATTTACATTCATTATCGCTTATATTTTCGTAAACTGGACTTATAATAATTACTTAATCCTACAGAAGTGATATAAATTGACTTGTATACACAATAAGTAGTCCGACATGTGAAATTAAAGAAAAGCAAACGCCCTCCATACTACCACCACCACCACTGACAAACACCACCACCATCTAGAAGTCATCGTATAAATTTCTTACAAAACCACCACCGATAATAACCTTCTGGATGTCGTTATTTTTTGTGTTTACTTTTTATTTTATTCATTCTTTGTCCGTATCAACTTCTGCGAGTGGCGGCGACAATTGCTCAATATGGAGCCAATAACACATTCGAACAAAGTCGAGTAATAAAAAAGACCGACAATCGTTCCTAGTTGTTGTTTTTTTTTAATCAGTTTTCATCTTTTGGATTGGAAAAATATACACTGCTTATGAAGTGTTAAAGCAAATATTCTTTATTCATACTTTGTGAGTCGTAGTGCTTTAGAAATTTAGAATTAAGTCAGTAAAAGGTCACTATAAAAAAGAGGGGTATTGATAATTTTGTATAAAATGAACTTATTATGACAATTGTTAATGACACCTGAAATCCTATTTCTTTTAGGAACGGGTATATGATGGGAGTTTCCAATTAGTGCTTAGCTTAAGCTACAATGCCTCCTAAGTGTACGTCTGTTAGCGAATATGATAACAGTTCTCTCTTTCTTTAAATTATTTAGAATTTCCAAACGATGTAGATATTTACCTGTATAAATTTCATACTTTCTAAATCAATTTCTGTGAGGAAACTTGTGTTATTTTTCAAGACACGAAGCAAAGATATAGCAATATTTGAGGCGATGTGTTTTCACTAAAACTGGTACATTTTGTACATTTGACATGTTAATCTTGTAACACGTATGAAATTCACGCATTCGATATCGATCGAAATTTACATTTAAATTCTATTGAAATTTCGATCGATATCGAATGCCGTAATTTCCCCCAGATTTTAGCTTGTTTATATAAACGTATATTCAGCGGACGTTAAATTTATGTACCTACATGTAGGTGAAAGTAATGGTAAACATGCTTTTAATCAAAAAGTTATTCCCCGAAAAATAAGCTCTTATCTTAAATTTTGTAAGTGTTTTCTAAAGTCCAGCGAACTTAAAATCTTAATTGATAAAGGAAGCATACACATAAAACTAAAAATAGGTACAAGATTCTATATCTTGCCAGTCAGTCTCTTTCATAATTTCAGAGATCTTTTTATATTAGTGCAACGTAAAATAAATTTATTGTTCATTAACACTTACACAGTAAGTGATATTATTGCTGTCTTTCGTGCTTATCCAGAAGTGAAGATAAATATAAAAAGAATAAAATATGACTGTGCTTCTAAGATTTAAATTTATAATTAACCGAATGTTGTTTAAGTACATCTTCTAAAAATGTTGTTACTAATTATTACAGGAGGTCATTTTCTCTTAACATTTTTAATTATTTTTTTTTTTAAGATTAACTGTTGTGTATGCAGTTGACAACATATTTCAAACATATGGTTTAAAATATTTCATTTTTATGGTTGTTTCCAGTACAATACGTGCACTTAAGTCAGTGTTGTGATTGTGTTTTTGCTTTCCAGGGGATCATTAGCTGTTTCTTGTCAATAGATTTTTATTTTTCATTGTTTTGAGATGTTATCGTGTGAGTCATTACTGTTTGTCAATGGCTGACTTTAGTGCACTTTGTTCTTAAATGCTCAACCTTTATAAATATATATTTATTATATCACTCACCTCATGTTCATAAGTATAAGTGTAAAACTATTTTTCTTTATTATTTTTACACACAATCAAAAATACTTATAAACTAAAATATAATAAACACATTGAAAATTATTATTTTTAGAATATGTACATATTTGTACAAGAAGATTTATCATGAAAAGCGCGCAGCAGCAGCAATTTGTGTTTATTTTCAAGATTGTACAATAATACACTTGACTCGTATCTTTTAACATGTATCCCTGTCCCCTCATGAACATTAATAGCTTGGACAAAAATATCTATAATTTTACCGCATACATATAATTTTGCTATTAAAAACAACCAGCTGACTCCTACGTTGCCAAAAAATAAATACAAATTGTATATATCTTTGTTATATTTTTAAATAGGAATCAAACTTTTCATCGGTACAAATTAGTTTTCTACGTATGTATATTGTCTACTGTTAATCACTTATGATCTGGTTTATTTGTAAATACTTATTTATTTGTATTAATAACAGGCATGTTTACTTTGATCTTGAAGTTAAGTTTCAAAAAATGCATTCAAAAGTTAGGAACAGATACATACATACATATGCATACATAAATATATGTGAATTGCTTTGTTTAAGGAAGGGCGAGGAAGAGATATTTATAAAATCATTTTTGAATTAATAATTGTCTGCCAAAAGAAGAGCAAATTTTCCACAAAAATTATTTATAAACACAATTTTCCAACTTTAAGCAAAAAGTAAAAAAACATATTGCAGCTCATTTTTTTAATATTTGTTGTACATGGTGATAAAATACACTTTTGCACACCCATCACATATGCATTTGTATGTAAGTATGTATAAGCCGGCATTATTTTGTGCTCCGTACATTTCAAATCTGTTTTTCTCCTTTTTCGTAATCTATCTTTGTTTCTTTAACACACTTATTATTTATTTCTGCTTTATTGGCAGTTCCTTTTTTCCAATATTTTTTTTCAAATTGTTTTCTCTATCCTATCCATTATTCTCTTAGCACATGCATATGTATTTTTTAAATCGCTTCAAAGAAAATTGTGTATATATGGCAAGTTCGATTTGAGTGAAATATCTTCCCATTGAACAAAATTTTTTTACTTGTATAAAAATATGTATATTTTGTTTTATCTTTGCAAAAACCGGCTGTTAGTATATATCAAAATGGCTGCCTTTGATATGAGAGTAAAGAGATTATAAAATTTGCTGAAAAGTGAGAGTGTAATAAAGAGTTGAGTGTTTTTGTAATTATATTGAGTATTTTATTGGATATTTGTTTGGTATTACTTTTAAACCATTTCCTTGCTTTACATCGGAGTGACATTGAAATTTTGTTATTTTGCTTTTCTCTCCCATTTTTGGTTTTTATATCTTTAAGGGCGGTAAAATTGTATCTATAGATAAACATATGTATGTACTTTTTGTATACAAATTGTGTTAATAGTTTTCTTAGGTGGGGGCTTCTATGTGGACGCTGCGTGGTTATTGTTAATAACTACTTATTAAAGAGAAAAAATACAAGTCAATGTAACACCGCAAAATGTATTTGTGGTACAAGATCATTATTAAGGCCGCGACATACAGAATAAATTTTATTTTCTAAATTACCAATTGTTGAATTAAACCTACATAGGTACGCAAACATGCTATGTGTAGTATGTAGACACGTACACAGTCTTACAAAGTGTATGTACATAGGTACGGAAAATAAGTTTCCTTTTTTATGAAAATACCAATATTATTTTTACTTTTTCGAAAATCGAGACATTTTAATGCATAATTAATTTGTTGGTAATAAGTAACACCAAATTAACAGCTGTAATACACTTAGAAGTATGAAAATGTTCAAACAAACAAACCTAAGTTATGGGAAAGTTTACGGTTTTCCCAGGTGGTTGTCGACCATACTTTGGTAAAACCCAAATACAGAGTTATTGCTGCAAAATATCAATGTCATAGAAAAACACGGGCGAGGATCAGCCATGGACTTGGGAAACTTAATGCCCAGAGGAATGATTTGGGTGTAATTAAAAAACCTTCCTCATTTTTCGTTGATGCTTACAATTTTCAATTTAAAACTTTAGAAAATCGCTAAACTAAGTAGTAATTTATTTTTAAAGCCTATAAGATTTTTCTTTTATTAATATAAAATGTTCAATAATTTGTTTTATTTTTCACATGTTAATCTTTGTAGGTTACAAAAGAAGAATTGTCAAAATTGATCTCTGGATTCGATAAGCAGGATCTTCTTACCAGCAACGGAGTTACATTGGCTGGCCAAAGATATATTTATTTGTCCGGTACAGACCGTGTAGTCCGCGCTAAATTCGGGCGTAGCGGTGTACATTGCATGAAAACCACACAAGGTAAATTTAATTAACAAGATTGCTATATTCGGCTATGCCAAATCTTATATACCCTTTGCCAATTTATAACCATATATGGTACTTAGTACGACATCTATTGTTGTATTCCTACAGATGATTGTCGTTACTAAAGCTGCCCTACACGACATGTTTTTTTACATCTGACATGTTTATTTTTTATTTTTATTTATTGGTTCAGTTTAGTAGTTCAGTTTATGGCTGTTGAAACATACAATGCTTCTGTAAAATACATGTGAAAAGTCATCTCACAAGATTTCGTTTAGAACGTGTTCTTTTTTGATCTGACAAACCATCTAACATCAGCTGTTTTTATAATTCTAAAAAGTACTACAAAAAAACTATGCTGTATGAAAACAATCAACGGCGCTGACCATTGTCGGTAGCATTAGCCGGCTGATGATAATCACCCCTATCGTATTTGGCGTATGCGTATTTCGACTACGACACTTTTCTAATAGATTAATGACAACTGTTACGAGCTATCTTTAATCTACTACAAAATTAAATAAAAGCAAAGTTTCTGCTACGAAAACGGCAAATACGATAAGAAGAGAAAATCTCCTCCTCGAATCCTTCCTTATAAACTATTTAGATAACAATTATGTAAATTCTTTATCATTCAATCCAAACTGATCTTGTTCATATTTAGAGTAAAAAGAAAGTAATTAAAATTGACAAGTCTTCAGTAATTTTGTAACGCACCCAAAACTATTGTAAAACGAATACAAACCATTTTGACACACATGCGGAATTACATAAGACGCACACAGCTAAAAAGTCAGATGTAAAAAACAGTTCGTGTACGACATTTGCAGGAATACAAAATACTTAAAAGTACAGACAACACCCTGCAGAAATACAAGCGAAAGTTGAAAAAAAGATATGGAAAAATTAGAGGTAGATGTGGTGTCCGCTGCCTCGAAGGAAACGGACCGATCTTACTGATTTTCAATAGCAAAATTTTTGAGACTATGTCTGATCTATTAGCGCACTTAAATTTTATGTACCTTATCTAGTGACTTGGCAAAGTTGACTTAAGCACAAATACGGACAGACAGACGGAATAGCAACCTATGATGTACTCTTTTTCTATCTGTGGCGAAGAGTATTAAAAGTATCTTAAGTTATGAAGTAAATGTATATAGCCCAATTATAAACGAAAATTCCGTGCGAGTTTTTTTAACTCTTTCCTTTTCTCCTATTCAAAATTTTCCACTTTTGTTTGACTGCGGAAAGTGAAAAAAAATCGGGGAAAAAAGTGGGTATTCAGCCAAATTATGAATATTCTTACGGAATTTCCTTCCCACGGAAAAACTTTTCCTCGAGAAAAGATTTCTCCAGTTATAAATTCCGTGGGAATAAAATAAAAAAGTGGCATCATCGTAATTTGAAGGAAGTTTTTTTTATTTTTATATAATTTTTATTTTGTAATTTATAATACCTTCTATTTTCCCCCCGAATTTTTTTTACTTTCCGCAGTCTATCAAAAGGGGAAAAAATTTATAATGGGATAAAAGGGAAAAGCGAAAGTACTCGCACTGAATTTTTGTTTATAATTGGGCTGTATATGGATTATAAAATAAAAATTATATGTAAATATACAAAATAGCTCCCTTCAAATTACTATGATGCCACTTTTTTATTATTTTGTTCTCACGGAATTCATAATTTGAGGAATCTTTTCTTGGGAAAAAATTTTTTCCGTGAGTGAGAAATTCCATGAGAATATTTATGATTGGGCGGATACAGTTATGAACACAAATTGTGTCGGGAATTTGAGATATGACACAAAAATTACAGTTATAATTTTGATAAATACAAATTTTATCTCGTAAGTGTTAATATCATAAAAATTATCTTTTCCGTATTTCATATTTTATATAAAACTTGATTTTTTTTTAAATAAATAAAAATAAAAAATCTTAGATATTAAAGTTTAATTTTTTTTATTTTTTGTATAAAAACGACGTCTTACTTAAATTTTAAGTGAGGTTATTTTCAATATTTACCTAGATATTTGAAGGTTTAGTATTTATTTATTTATATAAGGTATGGTATTATTTAATTTTACCTTGCCTTCGTGTGCATTTTATAAATTAATCTATTTTATTAAAAACGTTATGCGTACAAAGAAATGATTTCAAATTGTAATAAAAAAATATATGTATGTATATGTTCAGAGATACGTGTCTAGTTTTAAAAACAAATCCTTAAATGATCAGTACTACTTAAACTACTTTAGTCGCTAATGATTTTTAGTTAGTTTTTTTTTTGCTGTAATGGTATGACTAATATTAATTATTTGTTTCGAATTTATGTATTTGCAGCCGTAATTGTTTCCATTTATGAAGATCCCGTTCAGCCACAACAGGCCGCATCCGTCGTAGAGAAACTTGGAGATTATCTTATCACTTGCGGGTACTAGAAAATATAAACACACAACACTATACATAATACATAAAAGTAATTATATAATAATATTAATAAAAAAAAAAAAACAAATATCATAAACATAATTTTTTTGCTAAAAAACTTTGGAATAATTTTCATACAAAATAAATAAAAAATAAAATAAAAACAGAAATAATAGCTTCTCAGAAATTTAATTTTAAACAACATATTTTTTGATTTTCAAAAAAAAAAAACAAAAAAAAAAAACGTAAATGTAATTGCATAAACTCATTAATCAACCCGCAATCATTCACTCATACACACTCTCCAACAAAAATTCCTCGTAAAAGTAAATATGTATTTTTTTAACATTGCATAAATAAATTTGCAGTCCAAAATTAATCAACAAACATAAGAACTAATTTTTATTACGAAAATATAAATTTTTATACGACTTTAAATAAATTTTAAAGTAAATATTAATATTCTTTAATTAATTTACTTTATTCGTGCTTGATTCCTTCAAATATAAATATTTCATGATATTCTCATGAAATATTTATTATTTTAAACTAAACTACAAAATGAAATGTATTACTGCGGGGAAAGCATATCCATATGGCCATTTCACTACTGCTCAAATAGCTCATCAGTGGATTTTACCCAAATTTTGTACAGAAAAACAGAAAGTCTTATATCAAAAGCCAAATTGATTAAATAAAAATTGTTTTTCAATTTTTATTTTTATTTTTTCATTGAATCTTTCAAATACATATGAATGGTTCCCAATGGGATTCCTTATGTAGAAAAATGAAAGAAAAAATAAAAATAGTTACTGAATGTTTGCTGTGTTTTTTTATAGAACTTTTTTTTGAGTTGTTATTGTCTTTTGTCTTATTGATTCAATGGAGTTCTCATTTAATCAATTTGGCTTTTGATATAAGACTTTCTGTTTTTCTGTACAAAATTTGGGTAAAATCCACTGATGAGCTATTTGAGCAGTAGTGAAATGGCCATATGGATATGCTTTCCCCGCAGTAATACATTTCATTTTGTAGTTTAGTTTAAAATAATAAATATTTCATGAGAATATCATGAAATATTTATATTTGAAGGAATCAAGCACGAATAAAGTAAATTAATTAAATTTTAAAAGATTCCGAATAATAAATTTTTACTTTGATATTAATATTCTTAATACATTTTTTAATTTTTAATGGAAATTAGAAACCACTTTTGCTACGTTTTATAAAAAAAAAAAATTCTATTTGGACTGGCCGTTTTTATTGGGTTAAATATGTATTACGAATTTAATTCATTTCACGCAGATACTCCTCGTCAAAAAATTTAACTGTAATGGTATCAAAAATAACGGTTTTACAAGCATTTGCACTTCAAATATTACATTTTCATAAATCATTTTCTGTTATGTTTTTACTTTCTGTAAGATTACATTTATGCGAGTTTAGGGCCTTTCTATATGAGACCAGCGAAATAACATGGATAGCCAACGATATAGTACATACTTTAATCGTTGGCAGGAAAAAAAAAATGATATGAGTAATAAAAAAAATTGTTAACGTCGATGTATAGAGATTTAAAGGAAAATATTAGTTACAGAAAACGTAGCTGGAGCCATAACAAAGAAATAATCAGCGCAAATATGAATATTCTCACGGAAAAAAATTTTCTCGAGAAAAGATTCCTCCAATTATAAATTCCATGGGAACAAAATAATAAACTGGCATAATCGTAATTTGAAGGGAGTTATTATTTTACATATTCTGAAATCACACATTCTGAAATCCACACAAAATTTTCACTTTCATATTTTTCAAGGCATTGTTTTTGTAAAAAATAATTTTATAGCAACAATACTTTTTTAAGTAAAAATTTCACGTGGAATTCAGAACATGCCTGATAATTTTTCTTTTGTAATTCATAATCAGCCCAATATAAAAAAAAATTCCGTGCGAGTTTTTTCAGTTTTCCTTTTCCGCACTATAATTTTTCCCCTTTCAGATTGACTGCGGAAGGTGAAAAAATTCGGAGAAAAATGTAGGTATTATGAATTATAAAAGAAAAATAATCAGCCCAATTATGAATATTGTCACGGAATTTATTTCTCCAATTATTAATTCCGTGGGAATAAAAATATGAAGTTATTATTATATATTTATGCCATTTTATTATTATCTTTGTAATACAGTCTTGTTGGCATAAGGATAGATAAATATGTGCTATCTAATTCATGAAAGTTATAGATAAACTGTCAAGGTCGACGTCAAACTGCTAGGGAATGCATAAAGTGAAGTTGACTCAAAATTGACGACGATGTTGAAGACGCCATACAAAATAAGGGTGAATAACTAGCATTATATTCAATATGCAAAAAGCTTATAGTAAACTATGTAAATAATAAAAAAAATAAATTTCTGAGTGAAATTTAGAAATGCAAAAGTCTTAAGGAGAAATTTAATAAATGTTAAAGAATCGCTGCAGATTTAATAAATGTGAAGACTCCTGTTTTTTAAGCACTTTTGAAATAAAAGTAAAAATGAGATACATATGTTCAATTTTATTAGCATGGAGTGATAAATAATGACACTTAATTATTTTCAATAATAGGATTTTGTTAAAAAAAGGTTTTATTATTAATGGGTTAAAAACCAAATGAGCATTAACTAATATTGAAAAGTTGTATTTAAGGCAAACTCATTATTCGCGCTTAACTACACTGCTGAGTTACTTTTAACTTAAAAATTGGGGGCCATTAACTGGCCGAAGCCGGCCTACCTATACTTTAAGTACCTAAGTTATTATATTCAGGTATGTGATGAATTTCGATCGAATTCAAAAGTAAATCGAGTATCCAAATCGATAAGAGTGTGATGAATTTCGATCGATTTCATTTTTGCTTTAATTCCATGTTGTTTTAACAAAAATTGCAACCATCCCTTTAAACGCAACTTTGACTTAAATGACATACTACGAAGTA
This sequence comes from Gymnosoma rotundatum, assembly GCA_916610165.2. Lineage (NCBI taxonomy): Eukaryota > Metazoa > Arthropoda > Insecta > Diptera > Tachinidae > Gymnosoma > Gymnosoma rotundatum. The sequence goes on from OU744337.1 coordinate 2,241,486, forward strand.
AACAGGTGAACATTGTGCAGCAAAAACAAAAATTTAAAAAAAGCTTATGGAATGGGTTTTATTGGATTTGCCGGAAAGCATGTGAGATAATTTTTATCATAAGATGACATTTTTATTTAATTTATTTTTAGATTTATACAATGTTTTCGGCTCAATAAAGAAGGATTTATGATTGTCCTTAAAAAGATCGAAAATGTCTGGGAAGATATGTACGTCGATTCCAATTGTATTGCACTTGGCAGCTTCACTACGATTTTTAGCTGAAGGAAGTTTTAAACGATTTGTTGGAAACGATATCAATATAACAATGCATCGTACATCAGTATCAAAATAAGTGAAAAAAATGTAAAACTGCCTAGAAAGAAAAATTTGCCCAGTATTTATTAAATCCAGCAAAGAAAATTTAAGAAAATCTAAACAACTTCTTTTTGAAAATATGGTTTACTTGGCGTTATAGGAATCAGTGTACCATACATCAGTCAGCCAGAAATATTGTAGAGAGGACAATTGGGGGTTTGAAAGTCGGTTTGGGTGTTTGTTTAAAATCTTGTGGTATTTGCCGTGGAAAGCAGTTCAAGTTATAAATATTTGTTGTGCTTTGCATAATCTATGCAACTCACACACCTGATATTGTTATTGAAGGCGTCAGCAATCAAAGCTATAAAATAGATGACGAAGAAGTCCCCATCAGATATGCCCTTTAAAATTATGCTGTAGCTATAAGAAATTACATAGCTGGAAATTTAAATTCGATTTAATAAATATATCATTTCGAAATGAATGCAAAAACTTACATAATTTAAAATGTTTTATTAAAATTTTAAATTAAAAAATTTAATTCACATTTGTTTTGATAAATAAAATTAACAATGCCATTCCATAAACCTTATGAAGGCATCCTCTTGCCATAAATTCTTATTTTTATGCTTATAAAATTTAACTTACATTTTTCTTTACGTTTTTAATATGAAAACCAAAATTCACAATGCAATGCTAATGTGAATTAAAAACGAGTTCAAAGTTATAATAACGATTTTCATCACATGGCAAAACGATTACTTTTTTCATAGAACGAAATGGAATTTGAAATCGAGAAAATAAAAACGTAAAAACCACATCACACCTCTTAACTTATTCTACTCGATTTTATATCGAAATCGATTTTCATCACATACCCAATTATACATTTTAAAATTTTTATAAATAAATACGAAGAATCAGAAATAAATTACTTAAAATTTAAAATTCATTAATACAAGTGTCAGGCAAGATATTGTTTTGATTTCTTTGGATACAAATTTATTGCCAAATTAAATATAGATATTTAAAACTAAGTTGTAGCTTGAATTAGAAAACAATTTGCACTTACGATTCCGAATAAATTTGCTATTTATTCTTTCAATGTTTTTTAACTGCCTGCATATATTCTCTGAATTACACACTAATTTAAGTCTTGAAAAAACATAAATCTACAACACAACAACTGACGAATGTTATTAATTATTTTTAATATTATCTGCGTATTTTTAGTAAAAGTGATGTATTTGTTTTGTTGATTCACTAAGGAAGTACTGCTTCTTTGTTCTTAGTTTCCGTTTAAATTATGCATATAAAAAAGAGCCTTATAGCTGTAGGCACACCAAATCGTTAATATGCGTCAGCCTACAATATTCTTAATATGTACATAAATACATTTGCAATCTGAATTTTATATTAAAAAATTTGTCACGTTTTGTTTTCAATAACCTGTACAACAAAGTCTATTAGTTAGCTATATTGAAGTTATTGTTCTCTCTAGTCAACTGACGCCGAAGATCATAAAACAGTACAACAGAAAGTGAAAAAAACAATCAAATAAATGATTTGTTTGCTTGTTGCATTTAACCGTGAAAAAATTTTTTTTATGAGTAATATAATTTTCTTTGACTAAAATATATAAAAATTTATTGCATATTTTTAGGCTCATTGGATTATTTATTATTCTTTCCACAAAATAAAGAGGAAATAATTTTATTATTCAGGTATGTGATGAAAAAAGATTTAGACACAAAAACGATTTGAAAACGATAAAAGGTGTGATGTATTTTTTTATTCGCTTTGTTATATCAATTTCAAATTCCAATTTGTTTCAAAGAAAAAATTATCATTTTGCTATGTGATGAAAAACGATAATATCAGTTTGAAATTGCTTTCAAAATAACATGGCTACGTCTGTTTTTTTTTCTTAATTTTAATTGTAAAAATTTTAAATAACTTAAAAAGTCTGCTTTAAGAGAAAACATAAAAACTTACGAGAGTACTATTCGCTAATTGAGTTTATGCAAACTTATTGGGGTATAGCCAAAGAATTCAGAAGAGATGATAAGACTAATGTAGAAACTCAATAGAAGGATTTAGTTACTGAACTAAATAGCTTGGGTCCCCCAATACACGACATAAGTGGTTGGAAAAGGTGCAACTTAAAAAAGTTACTCTATTTAAAATGTGAATATATATATATATATATATATATATATTTATACAAGTTTTTTAATGTATGGACTACGTGGAAAGCAACAAGAAAATTTCTACCAATAAAAATATGCTCTTGCAACAAGTGATGGTCCATACAACCAAGAGGCATGCACGCACATGTGGATGGCGTTAAAATGCAAATTCTGTAGATTTCTTCTAAAATTATCACTTATATGCTCCTCGCTCAGTAAAATAAACTAAATAAACTATAAACACAATTGCCGATATATTTAATATATAGTTTAACAAAATTTGTTATTCTTTTTCTTAAAACGATAAAATTTTCATTAAACGATTAAATTAAGTAAATAAAAGATGTGTTGAAGGCTTATTTACATATACAGGTAAGGTGGCGTTTTCAATTTTGTGTTCTTTATCCCTTACAACTAAAGCTGCTGTTACAAAAAACGCCATAAAATCCTAAAAGAACATCCACCCGCGATTTTAGAAGATGAGAGGCTTCTACCCAGGCAAACGAGATCAGTTTTAGCACAATCAAGAGCCGAATGATGCAGTATGCTCAACTGCTACCGTGAACGGATAGTTCCCGGTACTTTAAACCGTTGCCCAGCCTCTCTCCAAAGCCCTCACGATACAACGCAGTATTTTTGAGTATTTTTGCTTTTCTGTTTTATATCTTTTCAGGAAAAAACTCTCTACAGCAGCAGAGCTGTTACAAAAACAATAAAAAACGACATTTTAACTTTTTTTTTTTTTGAAATTTGAATTTAAAAATGGCAGGGGTACATAACCACAGCGCCAGGGTATCCCACAAATTTTTCAGAAATATATAATTAGTCTCTCCAGGAACGGCACATCGACCTATACCTTCGTATAGGAAGTGATAAATCCTGAACAGGATATTATAGTATAAATTATTATATTATATTAATTTTATATTATTTATTAAACACGATAGCATTTTAGTAAGCTAGTTGAAAAAACGTGCGCGATGCGTCTTTGGTTATAACCTCACTTTTTTGAAAAGGGAAAATCTGCTCGCACGCAGATGTTCCCCCTTCGAGATAAAGTAATAAACTAAACTTTTTTGTTTTTAATTTAAACACTTTTTAAAAAATATTTATAAAATGTAAATTTTTATGTGTTCTTTAATTTGTCGTAAACAAAGTTGTATTTCTTAGGTATTGTTGTAGCATTTTTTAAAGAATAAAATGGATTGAAACAAAAATTGGAATATGAAACCAATCAAAACTCATCACATCTATATCGTTTTCAGAATTGATTTGCCTTTTCAAAACGATCGTTTTTCATCACATACCTGATTATATCGCACTTGATCAACAAAAGCGCATTAACTCAAAATTTTTTAAAATTCACTTTTTGTAAGAAATCAACTAACAACATCAGTATCTATATCTACTGTAAAAACTTTAACGCATTTCGATCTTTCATCTCTAAAACAATATTTGAGACCATTTTCGTGATTATATATTGACTACCTTCATATCATCAAAAAAGGTATTATTTTGAGTTAATAAAAAAGTTAAAATAGAAATGTTTTTATAAATAATTTTTGCAAAAGAGTGGCCAAGAGTATGGCCACATACGTCAAATTACATTAACTACTGGGACACCCTTATATTGCATCTCCAAACTTTATACTTGTTCAACTGTTTAACAGTTTGGCAATATACATTAAATTAGAGCAACTATAGGGCCACCCTTTAATTTCTAAATTTAAGTTATACATGTACTTGGTGTTGCAGTAGACTTAGCAATCAGGTTCTATTTAAATTTCAACCGTCTGTCTATAACAGTCGAACAGTTTGGCCACATATGTACATCATTTTATATCAACTATTGTAAAACCCTTTAATTCATAATTTAAAATATTTATACTTCTTATTATATCAAACAAAGTAGTGAATATTCTGTCTAATTTTCAACCGTTTGTATATAACGGTTTAAAAAAAAGGGCCATATAGGTCAAATTACATTACTTTTGGGAACACCCTTTAATTTCTTAACTCAAATTATAAACTTGTTGTTATAACGGACTTAGCAATACAGGTCCGTCGTAAGTTTTAGCTGCCTGTCTATAACGGTTCGAAAGTTTGGCCACATATATGAAATTACAATAACTATTGGTACACCTTTTAACTTATAATTTTGAAAAATTATACTTGTTGTTATAACGTTCATAGTAATCGACATTCTGTCCAATTTTCAAGCGTTTGTCTACAATGGTTCAAAAGATAGGCCCATATAGGTCAATATACGTCACCTATGGGGCCACTCTATAATTTTAATATTTATTATTTTTGTGTTACTTTTTTGTTATTGGAAGATAGTAATACGCAGTTATCTTAAAGAAGTGCTCTTTACAGTTCATAATACACGTAAAAAATATGTATGTTCTATGGGCACACCCGTTCAATTTTAGGATATTGAACTGTTTTTAAAACGGAACCAATCTGTAAGTAAAATCTATCAAATTACAAAAAGTTTTCAAAATCGGTTCAGAAATGACTGAGTTCTGCAGGCACAAACATTAAAAAAAGCAACATTCAGACGAATTGATAACCTCCTCCTTTTTTTGAAGTCGGTTAAAAAGGTTTTATTTCGAATTGAATAAATATAATCAAATTGTTTTTTAAATTTGAATTTAAAAATGGCAGGGGTACATAACCACAGCGCCAGGGTATCCCACAAGTTTATTGATATATATAAGGACTCTCCAGGAACTGCACATCGACCTATACCTTCGTATAGGAAGTGATAAATCCTTAACATGATATTCAAGTATAAATATTTATCTTACTTTTGTTATTTATTATTTTATTTAAAAACAGGATGGCATTTTTTGTAAAAGCCAGTTGAAAAAAACGTGCGCGTTGCGTCTTTAATTATAACCTCACTTTTTTTTAAAAAGAAAAATCTAGTCGCACACAGATGTGCCCCCTTCTAGATAAAGTAATAAACTAATCAAATTGTTTTAATACAGTTTTTATTTGACCTTTTTAATAATTAATATATTTATTTAATTTTTAAGCACTAGGTCTTTTTAATTTTTATATATTTTCTCAATATTTCGCTACTCCGTTGTGTAGCATCATCAGGAAAATAATTATTTATAAATATTATTATTTTATTATTATTATTTATTTATAATAAATAATTATTTTCCTGATGATGCTACACAACGGAGTAGCGAAATATTGAGAAAATATATAAAAATTAAAAAGACCTAGTGCTTAAAAATTAAATAAATATACTAATCAAATTGTTTTATTTAAATTTGGTTTTATTTTGAATTGATACTGTTTTGTTGATAAAATTTGTTTCATTTATGATCGATAAATTTCAGAAAAATCGTATTAACCCAAAAATAGATTTTTTTCTTGCAATTTTTGCACAGATTTAAAGGAAACCAAATGTAAATATATTTTCTAATAAAATTTGCATGCAATGATGTATTCGAATTTTAAAATTCTCTTAAAATGTAACAGTTTTTCTGAAAATTTTAAAATTGTTGATCAAGTGTGATATAAAACAAAAAGTTATAATATTCATAGAAAAAAAACAAGTCTTGGTTGGCATCTCATAGTCTTTGACCGAAATACATTTAATTAAATTTTTAATAATTTTATTACCTAGTTCTTATTTCCATGAAAACTTTTAATATTGACCCATTAATATTGTATTCTTTTGCAATTGTTTCTTTGTTTTTTTTTCTTTTTTTTTGTGCATAATAAAATACATCAGCAAGTTTTTGCTTTTTAGGGCAACGTTTATTTGCAATATTGCAAGAATAGTTAGCTGCAAACACCATCGTCATTTCAGTTGAGTTAATTAAGTTGCAGAAGTATAAATACTTAGAACTTTTACTTAATTGAATATAGTTGAAAGATTTTATCGTTTTGAATAAGTTAAACAACAACAACAACATCAACATGAACTCATTTGTTTACCTGAGTCTATTTGTTTTAATCGCTTCAATGGTCACAGCCTCTCCGGCAGGCTCCTCAACTAGCTCATTAAGAGGCGATAGTAAGAAGGATGTCGAAAGTGATTTAAAACCTTCACACAATTCCCAGCTTAATAACGACTACGATCGTTATAGAAAAGCTGCTGCTTACGGTGGTAGTTATGGCGCAGCTGGAATTTCTGCTCTTCCCTGTCCAAAAAATTATTTGTTTAGTTGCCAACCCAATTTAGCACCTGTGCCATGCTCTGCACCAGCCCACTCTTATGGTTCTGTTGGTGCCTATTCTGCACCAGTGCCTACATATGTGGCACCACAAGGAAATACTTACGGATTACCTCAAGTCTACGGCGGATTTGTTCCTCAGTCGTATAATCAATTATATCAATATTAAATGACATTCTTTTACAAAAAACACGGCTCATAGTGAAGAAAACTGTTATCGCATTAAAAAAATATAAAATAAATTTTGAAATTAAAAACTCTTCACCTTTTTTTATTACAATAGTTTCTCTATGTATGCACAGGTGTGTCAAAAAGTATTTATACAACGGAAATTTTTTTCTACTTCACAAAAGTAAATTGGAGAAATAAAGTGATGTTTTTTCTTTTTGTTGCTCACGTGAAGTATGTAAAAAAGTCTGTTGTGTTAACATTTTGACCACCTTTGGATGTACGTTCGTAGTAAGTTTGAGTCTTGTATTTTTTTTGGTTTTTAGGGGAAAAAGCAAAAAAACTTTATAGAAAAAGTAATCAAATTTAAAATGCTCTCAATTTCTTTATAGCTGGTAAGTACTTAAGACGAATAATATTTAAAATTATAATTATTTGTTACATTTTCACTTTGACAAAAATATATTTTTATAATAAGGCAATGGATACATACATATCATTTAAATAGGACAACGTTAAGTAGTGTAATGAGTTTTTTGCAACTCAAATTGTTCGTGCTCGAAATATATCCTTGAAGATTAAGTTTTAATAACACACAAAAACAAAAATCTGTTGTCCAAAATTTTATGGACAAACGAATATAACAGTAACAAAGAAATATAAAATAAAACAATTGATAAACATTGGACCTCAACATTAATTAACTGCATTAATAACTAAGCAATTTGATAGTACATATTTTTGGAGCATTTCTGAAGATGAAACAAAAGTGTCAAAACAAATTTTATTATTTTTAAATTGTATATTAGTTTTCAATAAAAATTCGAGCAACTCATATTTCATCCAGTTAATTGCTGAAAAAGCTCTTTCTACACAAGCATTGATTGTTGGTACGCAAAGAAAATTTAATACCATCTCAGCCAGGTCTTGATTTAGCGGCATCTTGAAATATATAAGCTTTTGTCCAAAATTCGTTCAAGTTGCTTCAAATAAATTACTCATGTTCATCAAATAAACCATTTCACTCTATGAATGTCATTTTTCCCAATTGTGACTCATTAATTTCTCTTAGTACATTGCTATTTTTTCGCTGGTTGTAAAATTTTTATAATTAACCAAACTTGGTTTGTCCCAATGGATTACAATGAGATTTGAGGAAAAATGCTTTGACATTTGGTGCAGTTAATTTTTTAGATATAAAAAGCAGGTTCTTTTTAATGATGGTGCCGAGTAGGCAGGTTGCGTCTAAGGGTAAGTAAGATAAATCCAGTTCTAATACACCAATTATTTTGTCTATGTGCTCTTTATATTTTAAACTTCCAACTATCGTAGGTTTTAATGTTTTGACTTCATACGAAAAAATACTTAAATGCAATTTGTCCTAAATACTACCACCATCAATTTTATCACTTTGAAAATCTGAGTTAAGCTTATTAATTTCATTTAATATTGAAGGCATGAAACGTAAATAAAAAGTGATTCCATTGCTCGAGCACTACCTTTAAAGCTAACCCATGCGATAACCATCTTGTTGCAGAAATTTCACGTAGCAAAAAAAAAAAAAAAATTCATTTAACAATAGTAAAATTACAATAACCAAAACATAATTAAAAAAATCCCCATGAAACCTCTTTAAATGCGCAAAACGCAAAATATATCTTTAAAGAATTCCTCAATCCCAATACGGAAATTTTCATCCCCGTTTTTAAAATAAAATCTCTGATTTGGGGATAAATTCCCTAATCTGGCAACACTGATAACTGCATGAACATTTTATACGAGGACTTACCCAGTTAGCATTTTTTGAATTATTGATCATATTTGAGTCTTTTTTTTTGACTATTCCACACGATTAAAATAATTGTTAATGCGCTCGTTTTAGAGTCGAAAATGATTGTGTTGTCGGGAAAAAATGGTACCCTAGCCGCGACTCTTCTGAATGAGTCCCTTATGACTCGCTTTTTTGCCTTATTTTCGATACTGTTTTCAATCGTACTTTTAATCAAATACGAAACTTTTTGGAGTCATCTTTTAATCATATTACTAGCCGTAAGCAAGTCTTCTTGGAATCATATAATACGCAAATTTCTATTTGTATTGTCTGAAAATCAAACATGTCGTGTTATTTTTAACTTTCTTAAAATTCAAATGAATAATTTATTTAAAAAATTAATTTCACAAATTTATCTTTATTTTCTTAACAAAATGACACATTTTTACGAAAAATAAAAAAATTAAAATAAAATATTTAAATCATTTTTTCATCGTTATGCTACGCTAAATATGACTTTATTAATTCTAAAAACAGTCGAAATTCAAGCATTTGCTTTCTGTACTTTTTGTTTTTTAAACAAATCGCTTTCTTTGTGTTTGTCGGAATTATATTCGAGTGTCTTTATAAGCGTGTAACTGATTAATCAGTTTTACATCATTATGGGTTGTCTTAAAAGACTCACTTTGGTGATTTTTGAAAATCTTCCAAATAAAACGGTTGTGTTTCTTTTATCAAGTGGTTTTTCACGAATTTTCAATTTTTCACAGTGCCCTGACTTCTTTTAAATTGTTATTTAAATTATGTAAAAAATTTCTTAAAAATTATAAGGAAACGACATTAACTTTTTGACGAAAATTAATATTTTTGTTCAATTTCAACAAAGAATAACATAAATTTGCTTAAATTTTTTTTATTTTTTAATATAAAACGAAAATCATCATTGTTGAAATGAAGTGGAAATAATCAAACTTTATTTAAAAGCACACTTTTAGATATTAATTCAAGGCGAATTAAACTACAGGTGGTCTTGATAGCTCAGCTGATTTTTGTTTATGTTAGACGTTGTTAAAATTTTACAAATAAAAAATTGTGAGATAAAAGTAAAAATTGTAAATTTTATAAAATTTAATTTCAAATATGAAGTATTGCTGCAGGAGAAAGAAACCAACTGGTACAACTTCATTTAAACGTGGTAGACGTGTAGAAAAAGTTGCTTATCAAAGGAAAATTTTGTTGCGGTCAGTTTTTGTAGAGTGCAAGAGAGGTCTCATTTCTTAAATGCTTACTGAGGGCAAGATAACATCTGTTTACAAAAATTAATCTTCGTTTTGTCTCTTAACTAATGTCTTCAGTTTTGGTTATGGCAGTACCAAAGTAAATAAATTCTTCTATTACTTCAAAGTTGTAGTTCTCAGCATTCACTTGCTGTCTCCCATAGACTGGTTGTTCGCATAGCTTGTCAACTTAGTTCTTGTTTTATTAAGTGTCTTGTATTCCTTACCAATATTTGTAAAAGCAGCAGGATATGCGTTCTCTAATATCGATGTTGTTTGTCTTTATACTTTAAATATGGCGATTTTCATCGCTTTTTCGTCTCCCCAATTTATCACAAAGCTGTTCAGTGAGATGCAAGTCAAGCCATTGCGGTGGTGAAATGCGAATAACACAAAAAATAATCCACATTTAAACACAGCTGACAGTGTGTTTACTGTGCGATTTTTATAATCTCGATGCGCACGTTACAACTTTTTCCTTCTTCCGAAATGAATAGTAAAATATTAATTGCAAAAACTTTTTACTTGTTCTTAAAAGAGTTTATTAAAATTCTTATTAATTTCATATGTTGCATTATAAAATAAAGAACAAAACAAACAATAAAACACTTAAATATTTTGTAACTTAAAAAACCTGGAAACTCATACATAAATATAAAAATTCATAAATTAATATATAAAAAATTCATAAATTAATATAAAAAAAAATAATAATAATGATAATAAAATAAATTAAACAATGTTTTGGTTAAATCATTTAATGTAAAAATTATCAGATAATTTTTTCGTACTTCTCTAATAACGAGTATATTTTGTGTAGTGTAGTGAATGAAATGCCTGAGATAGATAATTAGACTTTTAAAGCATTTGCTAGGCTATTTGATAAAAGATCCTTGACAAGTATTGTATTTGAAAAGTTTTTTATGACGTTGGTTTGAATTTTTTTTTGTTAGATAAGATAATTTGAAAATTTTAGTTTAAGAACGTCTACAAAAAATAAAATATTTAAAATAAAAACCTTTTTAAAATAATAATTTGTAAGAGCTTTTTACTACCTTTTTTTAGGAATTTTCTTAACAAGTTCCTATATGGAAAACAATCTTTAAAAAAAGTACTTTTCGCGAAAGAAATATTTATTAATTATAAAGACAATATGTCCCTCAAAAAAATAATTTTACTAAGAGGTCGATGAGACGAATTGTTTCTAAAAATAAGTAACGGAAAAACACACTTAATAACAAAAGCACTCTTCTTTTAAAGTAATTTTCGCAGTTTTTGTAATTTTAAAAGGTTTTTTTATGTTGTTTTAAACAATAAGTTTAAATTTTAGAAAATAACGTTATAGAAACAACTCTTGTAAAAAGCTGTATAAGAAAGGGTACATTTCAAAATTTAAAAAATATACATTAAAACAAAAACGCAGGGCGAATTAATTACCAGTTGGCAGCGTAGGCGATTTCATTTCTTTTCACAGAAATCATTACCATGGCGAAATAATACAGGTGGTCTCGATAGCGAATTCTTTACTTTCGCCGTAAACGCTAAATGTTAAACTCCATACAAAAAACTGTTATACATATTTTTTATATATGGAGTTTGACACTTAGAGTTTACTGCGAAATTAATGAATTCGCTATCGAGACCATCTGCATTATTTCGCCATGATCATTACTGTTAAAATCCATATATAAAAAAAAGAATAATTTTTTTATGTATGGAGTATGACGGTAATTGTTGCGAGCAAAACATAGTGAATTCGCTACGCTGCCACCTAATAATTGATTCGCCTTGCAAAAATGTTTCGAAAAGGGAACGATAAAACGGTACTATTTACAAATGTATCTTTAAAAAGTAGCTTTTTCAAAAATGTTTTTAAATAAATTTATTAAAAAAAATACGTTTGAATAAGTTCCTCCCAGAATACTTGTGTTAAAAAATATTTAAGTTTTTTTTTTTAAATAAAACTTTTCAAATGTATCAGTTAAAAAATAAAAACCTTTAAAAATTACTTTTAAAAACGTATTTCTTAGATTTTTTTTAAAGTATCGCCTACAGCATCCAATCAAATAAAACTTAAAAGGTTACATAACTCTAGAAATTTTATATCAACTTTTCTTTTTTTATTATACATACATACATACATATGTACATATTTGTATTTTTGGGTTTTTGTAGACACTCAATCAAGGATTTATTTTGGCCGATTTTAAATATTTTGTTTTAATCATTGTAATTGGATTTTTCTTCTATTTGTTTTTTTTTTAAGATTTTTTTTAATTGAAATACAAAATCCCTTAGTTTCACTTTAAAAAATGTAACTATGTATTTTAAATTTTGGAAATACATACGTGCGTATGTAATCACGTTAAGAAATGATTTAGTTGTAGTGAAATTTCTAAGGAAATATTGTAAATATGTGTGTAGTTGTTTTTTTATTTGTTTTCTTAGAGAACTATAGATAAAGAAATTATAAGTTGTTTCTTTTAAAATAACAAATATTGTGACCTAAATTGTAAAACTAAAAAGATACAGGATTTTTAAGTATGTTTTATACTTTTATTGAATCTAATGAAAAGTTTTCTTTTTATAATATTTTATAATTTAATTTATTTTTGATCTAATTAATTATTATATCGTTATTCAAGAGCTTTCAAAAAAGTGTAAAAAATTCGTATAGTTTGTTTATTTTTTTATCTAGTTATTTTTAATTGTTATATAATTAAATGAATATTATTTAAATTTTTTAGGCACTTCCAAATCGAAGTGCTATTGACTTTATTTGTATAACGTGTTCGTTTACTAGCAAGTAAACGAACAACCTGCTTAAATGTGTCAATTTTAAAAATTTCAATAAAATAATAAAATGAAAAATGAACGAAAAATTCTAAATGTTTGTTTTTAGGAGCATTTGCTTGGTTCCTCTTCATTTTAAAAATAAATAAATAATTAAATAAATATGTATGTAGTTATATATACAATATACATTGAGTACATATTATTATAAGACATAAATATATTTGTTTTAATATATTGTAAAATTGTATTCTGTTTATAATTTTTTGCACAAATTTTTTTCTTTTGCTTTTTTTTACAAATCTGCAGTAGAGTAAATTTTCTTTTCTTTGAATAATTTTTTTTTACAATTTCACTGCAAATGCTAAAAAGAATTGAAGGTTTATTATGTATGTAAATATGCATTTGATGAATTGTGTAAAAAAGAAATACAAACAAATTTCGTTTACACAAGTATGTGTGTTTGTGTGTAGGTGCAAATGATTTGTTTCGTAAACATTATAAATGTTTTTAAGTATTGTTTGTTTTTTTTTTAATTGGCCATTAAAACATTAGAAAAAATATTATATGAAATTATATAATATTAACAATGGGATGTTAACGGACTCCTGATACCAAATGTCTTCATGTTGTACACAGACACATCCTTGAAAGAGTTGCATCTGTCAGTACATGGGATTTTTTTTTATCAATTAAAAATTATAGATCCTAAATCAAAAATGAAAAACATTGTAAAATGTAATTTTAAAATATAAATAAATTTAGTATATGTTGTGCATATGCGTCTGTTTCATGTAATTGATGATACATTTTACGCTATGTCAGCATTTTGAAAAATAATATGGCCAAGATAATGTTAGCAAAAAGCACCAAGAGCACCAACTGTTGTCGTGAGAACCAATCCTAAAAGACAATGATAAAAATGTTAAATTAGAAAACAAATAAAGAAATTGATTAATATTTTTAAAATTTCTAATCAAGTTTTAAGCAGGGCAGGCACTCTGTTTATCTAAAACCTAGTATTCCGTTCGAATTTTTATTTCACTAAAAAAAAAATTTTAAATGAATATAAATCACTAATTTGTGTTAAGCCACGAGAAAAATATCATTTTTTACAAGTCGAATTTCTTTAATGAAATAATCAATGTTGCTTAACATACAGGGTCTCCGCCGGGAATCATAGCTGTATGCGATGCGGTATCGTCTTGTGGACACCACATGTTAAGCAAGTTCAAAGAATGCAGTTGTGTTGTACAAAGTTTCATTGACAGTTACAGTTACCGTTACGCCGTTTTCATCTTTTACGAAGTTAGGTATAATGATTCCTTCTGGCCAAATTGCCCCCAGACTGTCACTTCGAATGGATGCAAAGGTGACTGCTGAATAATTTGAGGGTTTCCAACCAAATAAAAATTTGCCATGTCACTTATTATGACTTTTTCATGAAAATCAGGATTGTCATGGGCGAGCTGTAAGATCCTATTAGCATATGTACGGCGCCGTAAATGGTCTTGTAGAAGAAGCTCTTGTATCAACTGAATCTTAAATGGAAATAAATGAAAATCCTTGTGCAAAATTATGGCCAAAGTTGTTTTTTGCAAAATCAACAATGCGTCGAATTAAGGTTGCTTGCTGTATTGTTTTGAACACTTTGTTGAGCAGCAGTAAAGTTTCTGCCGATAGGCCTATCTTCGAAATCATTCGCTACACGTTTTGTTGGCACGTTGTTTCTCCCAAAAATTTCACGTAACTTTCTCATCGTCACAGTAATCGATGATTGATTTTGCTTAAATATTTTAACGATTAAAACACGTTCTTTTACGGAACATTTTTCCATAATAAATTTGGCACGTGTCTAATTCACGACTGCCAACTGTCAAGACTAATGTTTACTAAAATGGCGGCAAAACAAAGTAGTATACCATCTCTGCGGACCCCCTGTATTTAACAAATTTGAACAGAGTAGAAAAGAATCTAAAGGCTGGTTAACCCACAAGTTTCTGAAACATTTTTGGTTCCCACAAAATTTTTTTTATATGTAGTTTGACGTTTCTCTCAGAGACCGAGAGAAATTATTTTGTGCGAACGACTCTCAGTGTGAATTAAATTAATTTTAAATTTGGTCCGAACCATTTTAAAAAAGGTTGCCACACCATGTGAAATTTGTACAAGAAACATGCCATATTGTTTGAAATTTGTATTACACATTCAGTATGGTAAACTAAAAAATGTAAACAAAAAGCAAAAAAGAAAAAAACATATAAAGAAAAAGAAGTATTGGCGGCAAAAACAAAAACTTGACCGCTCAAAAAATTTTATATATTTGACTCTCGAGAAAATAACATTTTTTTTTTTTTGCAAAATAACATATAAATAAGTAAATAACATATTAATATAAGGAGTATTAACTCGAAATCTTTTTGTTTGTCACCCAGGGATATTTTACATTATATATTTTGTTACGTTATACTTTATGTTATAAATATAATTTTTTTTTTATTTGTTTATTTTGACACAAATATTTTCAATTATATATGGCAGCACTGTTTTTACGAACCAAGTTTCTGCAATGGGTGAACCATGGTGTAGAAAACTCTCAGTAAACAATAAATTTCTCCGAACCGAAAATGTTTCAGAAACTTGTGGGTGAACCAGCCTTAAATCAGTGCGTAAAGCGTTGTCGTGTATCTGTCAAAAATTCTCATACTCATACAAAATGTATGTAGCAAACCTGAATAGTACCCGTTACGTAGTGAAGTTGGACGTTTGTTTTCTTTTTGTTTTATTTGTTATGTATTAAAAAGTAATGACAATTTTTGTGTATCTAGCGATTTTATCTCTAATTTTTTTTTCTTTTGTTGGGCTTTATTAAGCAAGAAAAGTTAACATTACTGTAGGTATGATATTTTAGGGCTGAAGCTAGATGCAAGATGATGTTGTAAGCTAATTTAAGTTGGTCTGTAAGGCAGTTCATATTTTTTTACACTTCGTAATAAGTGTAGCTTGTATTTTTCCAGGTGCATTTCATATGAAATATTGAAAACTTATAGAAAGTGATATTGCTGAAGTATTAATTCAGTTCACATTGTTAGAATTCTCTTTATAAAATTGACAACGAGCTGTTGTTGCCATCGCCACGATTTAAAAGAAAATGATCAGTTTTCAATGCCTTTATGATGCAACATTGTTGTTTGTTTTTTACAATTATTGCCAGAAACATTTCGGTGTAAATAAACACGAAGTCTGAAACGTTTTGAACTTTAAAAAATTTTATTTTAACGTTCTTAATAGAGTGAAGCCTCTCTGTTCGGATTTGTAGAATTTATTAGCAACTTTATTTCGCATAATGTGGATTGTTGGGAAAAAGGAAAATTTTTGTTTAGTTTTTAATTAAAAAATATATTATTGACAGCACCTACTTTCAAATTTTAAAATGTTTGTTGTTTTTCGAAGCTATTAGAGCTTGTAAAAAGAAGTATTGGAGTCATATTCATTAAGGTGGCTGAGATGGTTGAGCTCAAATAAGTGTTTTCATAAGTCAATAGTTCTAAGAGTTATCTGTCATGTATTTGTGGTATAAAAACATATTCTAATAATATAATAAATTCAAAATGCTTGAAAGTCGGCACATACATACATAGTTTATAGCCAAGATTACCACATTGGAAACTTTTTTCTCGGAAACATGACTTTAGTAGAAAAAACTACAATTCTTAAGATATAATATTCTTGCCTAATACAATAATGCTCCATATACTTAATCACGCAACTATTTTTAATTCAAAACAATAATTTTATATTTACTAAAGCATGGCAATTACCCAAGAGTATCAAGCACTTAAAACTTGTATTTCGGTGTAGATGTACTTTAGAAAAATTAGTACACATTTATAAAATTGTAAAAATGTAAAAAAATAGAAAACATACTTTAACTTGTGGACTGACGAGATATAATAATGGATTCGCTTTGAGCTTTTCATTCATTTCAATTTGACGTCGTACCGCTTCACGTCTAGCTGAGCCCAAAGCTGATACCTCCTCGCGGCTCATAGCCTCTGTGGCACGTGGCAGTTCTTGGAAATCGGGCAAAGATTTCTTACGCTGTAGCGTAACATTTATAGGAACGCTCTGAAATTAATTTAAAAAAAATAAAATCTTATTATTAATTATTAAATTAATTGACAAATTGATCCAAATAGTTTCTATGGAATTTAATTAACTTTAATCTAGAGCATATTACCAAAAAAAAAAAAAAAAAACAAAAAACAATCGCCTTGCAAAAGTTGTTCAGTTACAATTTGTGCTAATGGCAAAAAAGTTAAGGACTAGCCGAGTAAGTGCATCAAACTTAAAGATGACTGCATTGAATTAAAAAAAAAAAATTAAAATAATAATAAAGATATAAAAATTATTTTTCTATATTTTTACAATGACATATTAGCTTTTCCTCGTTATAAAGCTTGCTACCAATTTAATTAAGAATAATTCTTGCAAAACAGAGTATTAATAAAAATCGTTTTTTAAATGTGTCCAATCTGAATCGTAACTTTTTAATTAAAAATAAAATCAAGAATTCAGAAGTGATTCAGTTTTGCGGGTACAAACAGAAGGAAAATACAGATGATTGATAACCTTCCCCCCCTTTTTTGAAATCGGTTTATAAATTGATTTGAATCTAAGAAACAAGTATAAAAAACATTGATTTTATGACAGTGTGTAGCATTTTTTCTTGTTTTTTCTTTTACCAAAAAAAAAACACATGCATTTATTATAACTTTAATATTGTTGTTGCTAAGGACCTTTAGAGTCAAAATTAATTTTATTTTTAATTAAAAGTATTTTGATGGAAACAAATATCAACCTCTGTTGGTGGCTCAACAATCCAACTCTCTGAGGCTCTTCTTGCTAATAGAGCTGGTGAAAACATTAAATCCTCCTCATCTTCATCTGGATACCACTCCATTGTTGTATTTTTATTACTATAATAAACTTCAACGTGTATTATATTATCTACACTTGGTGGGCTGTTGCCTTTTCAATTACAAGTGATAATTTTTGAATTGCATAACTTTTACTCAATGAATATTCTTTTAAATAAATTAATATATTCTTTCCATAAATTTAAACATATTATTAAACAAGAAAGTGCATTAAAAATGTTCTGCAATTAAATGTTTTTTTTCTCAAAACGAAATTTTGTTTTCCTTTGTTTTAATTGCAACGTTTAATATCCAAATTAATGTATTTTATTTTTCAATTGTGTTTTATTTTGCTTCAGATATTTGTTTTAAAAACAAATTATTTGAAATTTCTTTTTAGTATTCTATGGTATTCATACGTATAAAAATAAGAAAATTTTTAAAAATACTTGTGTAGGTTCCGAAAAATGTTTATCTTTTCGATTTTATTGTTGTTGCATTCTTTATTAATTTTTTTTTATAAGGCAAAGAACACACACACACACACACAAAACAATAAATAGTTCAACTCAACACACTGATGGCTGGCTATTTGTGTGATGACGAGTTTGATGGCTACGCCACTACTTGAACATTAATTCTTTTTTTTTGTTTTGCCAAACTTTGGAACATTAAGAAAAAAATAATATTAAATTAAAAAAAAAAAAACTTTTTATTGGTGTTACGTTTAAAAAAGAATTAAAAATTTCAAACGATCTGTGCGCCCTGTGCTTTAAAAAGCGCGAGTGTTTATTAACTAAATATCTGCGGACAGAACCGACTGTGTTAACGATTTATGTGACAAAATAAATCCTTAATTTTAGAGAGTGATCGTTGTGTCACACTAAGTATTTCGAAAGAGCATCCAACACTTTCATGCTGTTTTGTTGTAGCAATGATTCTTGCATTTTCTCGTTAGATGAACATGTGTGAGCTTGTAGTTTTCGAAATTGAAAAGCTACAAACACTTGTGAACGGGTTCATTTTATCGGCGTAGCATCGGTAAGACATTCTAGATTATTTTTAGCTATCTTGTTTTCCTCTTCGCTCTCTTTCGTTTCACTTTATCTTCTGCTCTTGAATAAGTAAGCGTAAGAAATTCTACGTTATAAGTGCGTGAAATTTTGTTAAGAACAAAAAAAAAAAAAAAAAAACTCTAGATGTATGAGAAACAATGGAGATGATTTACCTTTAACTTTTTATTGCCACCGCCACCTCCGGCAGCTGTTGCAGCCAATGGGGTCGCCGGCTTAGCTGGCATATACAGACTTTCTGTGCGTTTTGGCTGCAAGGGTGAGGGAATGATATCCTGACCTAGAGTACGCTGACGCAGGAGTATATCTTCAAATGGTTGATTTGGTTTTGAAAACATAGCTTCTGTTGTTGTAGTGCCGGAAGGGGAGTTTGTGCTTAAGCTTGGAGTTGCGGCCCGAGACATACGACCAGACCCTGTAGGAACCGAGCCGTTGCCGGTTGTTGGTGTATTATTAGCCGAAGGAGCCGGTGTTGATACTCGAAATGCTGAGCCAGCACGTGGTCTTTGTTCTGGCAGTCCGGAGTCGGCAGTCGTTCCTGCTCCGGTGCTGGAGGCTACACGATCAACTGAAGCTTGACGTGATCCAAAACCTCCGCTAAGACGACTGGCCGCCCTAGCATAGCGGTCAATGGAAGAGTCTCGGCTAGGTGGCCGCTTATAATGATCGAAATGATCAATTGAGGACTGCTGTCCAATTTGACTCATCATAGGCATTTTATTGGAACGGTTCATGCTCTCCATCATTTGTTCTTGTTGCAGCATTTGTTGCTGTTGCTGATATTGAATTTGAGAAGGTCTACGCACTTGATTGCTACCGTACGAAGGGGAATTTTGCTGTTTTTGTTGCTGCTGCTGCTGTTGGAGAAGTTGTTGTTTCTGTTGTTCCTGTTGTAGCTGTTGCAGCTGTTGTTGTCGTTGTTGCAGCAACTGTTGCTGCTGTAACTGCTGTTGCTGATATGCTTGTTGTTGTTGTTGCTGCTGCATTTGTAATTGCTGTTGCTGCTGCTGCATTTGTAATTGTTGCTGCTGTTGTTGCTGCATACTTTTGGCCGTATGTGCAGCTTCAGCATTTCTAAAATTAGTATTATCCTTTTGCTGCTGAGAGATTTGTGGACTAGCGCTTACATTGCTTTGCGTATAGCCCGACCCTGGCGGTTGCTGTGGTTGATATTGATATGCGGGATTCATTTGTGGATTATTTTGCTGTTGCTGTTGCTGCTGGTGATACATCTGATTGATTGTATTTATTGCACTCATTTGGGGTTGATTTACCATAGAAGACAAATCAGTTTGTGGGGTAACTGGCAATTGTTGGGAATACATTGAACTGGGAACTGGAAACTCGGCTTCCTGTTGATTTTGATTCTTTTGAAACCCCGTGGGCCGTTGTGCGACCGCACTAGCAGCATATGTTTCAGCTGTCGCATTGCTACCTGTGAAAAGTGAAGTAGCTGGTCCCTTGTGTCTTTCCCGATACCTCAATTTTTCAAAGCGTTCCAGTACGGAAGGCTTAAAATCGGGGGCAAACTCTCTTGCCATTTGCACAGCCAGCTCACAGTCGATGCGCGCCTGATCGGCCGCAACATCAGCACTTTGTGCCTTTGTATTGGCAGTTCCGGTACGCGATATGGCAATATCTGAACGTTGCATGGCCATTTTAAGAGCTCGTTGAGCCGACGTCACCGAAGCGGAAATTCGTTCTCTGAACTTACGGGAGCGGGCAATAAACAAATGCTTTTTCTTTTGACTTGTTATAAGGATGTTGTTTTTGTATTTTCCTTCCTCAAATGTACCATCACGGAACGTGGTTACACCATAGCCATGCTTTTTATTGTTGTACCATTCGCCTTCGTACTTAAGACCATCACTGCGTTCGGCCACGCCAAAACCACAGCGTTTGTCCTTCTTCCATTCCCCCATATAGGTTTCGACTACACTCGGATCCAGTTGTTCGTCTTCCATAGTAAAACTGGCGTTGGACTCTGTGTGCATCGATCTGAAAAAAGAAACATACACACACTCATTAAATGAAAAGTAAAAATATTTCAAAAGGGATTTACTTCGCTGTTAAATTTGATTGTTCCGATCCTGTACTAAGCCACGACGCCGTTGACATTGTTGAACGAATACTTCCCGATGCTATTGTCCCCCGTTTCTCCAAATCACCTGTACTACGCTGTTTTCTCATTTTGAGACCCTTAAAAGATATTATTGATAACAAAACATTTTTCATTTTAATAAATTTATTTTAATTACCGACAAGAAACCTTTTTTCGTCTTTTCAGATAAACTGTTTCGTCGCACCGGTAGCTTGTCAGATCTAGCAGTAAGAACAAAACCTCCCCTAACTTCTTCTGGCCGACTGCTATTTTTTGCCGCATTTGCAGGATTTTCATTACTACGCAGTGAACTTAATGAGGCGTGTACATCTTTTCGTTTATGATGTGATGCAAGGCCAAATGGCGCCGATGTTCGTATACCATAACCATGTCGTTTTCCTTCTTGCCACTGTCCCTGGTACTTGCCTGTTTAATAATGAAACATAAAAATGAGAACAGATAGAAAACTATATGTAAGTAATTAAATATATTTAAACACACAAATTTGTAGTAAAAAATTGACCTTATAAAAATTATATTGCCATAAAACTATTTATAACAAAAATGAATAATTTTATTTTAAAGAGAACTAGACTGCAGTTTTTTTATTTTTCTAACTCGGGACATTAATGTTATAAATTGTAAGAAACGTAAAAAATGGGAATTTTTACGATTTCTAGGGCAAATTGTAGAAAAAAGACAACTGTATAAACTTTTCTATACCTGATTTGTATACACAACCTTTTTTATGGCTCAATAAATTTTAAAGTTTCTAACTTTGAAGTTTCGAGAGACATTTTTAATTTCGTCTCTTGCAAGAAAAGTATTGGCAGCATGGAGAATTTAAAACTTATACCACATGATTTCAAAATGGATTCAGATAAGTGATTTCGGATAAATAAAATGTTAAGAAGGCATCTCCAACACAAACAGGCCCCGAGAAGAAAGTGGAAAAGTAGAGTTTTTATGTATCGAATTCAACTGGTGTTAAGTAGGTGCGTTAATTTAGTTATTTATCTGCTGTGATTGATGGCAATTGATAATATAATTCAGTTTACCAAAGTGGTTCCCATGAGAACCAATTAAGCTTTAGCATTCTCGTTACAGAAAAAATGTCGCAGCGTCTAATTTAACATTTAAGCGAAATAAAATGGGCAAAAAATTGAGGTTATGTTGAAGTTGTTGAAAATTTTTTTTCTGAAAAATAACCTCTAATGGATTTATTCCTTAAAGTTTCCTATAGAGGTTTCTAACATTCAATATTTTATCTGGTTTTTTTTTAAGTGGCACAAGTCCATTTTTTCATATATTGAGATATTTAAAGGATTACGTTTGAATCAATTTAAAAATATTGGCCAACTTAAATGAATTCGTATGGTGTTTCTTACTTTATACACCTTTTAAATGTTATTATGAAATAATAATTACTAAAATTATTTAAAAAAAATTGACCGATTTTTTTTGGCTCCACATGGACTTATACCACTTTAAAAAATAAAATTTTAGAAGAAATAAAAACAAAAGCAAATTTAAGTCCACATTTTTATAGACACACTCTTTTCTAAAATAAATTTTTATGTAAAAAGTAACAGTTAAATTGAATAATCAAATTTATTAAGAGTTTATTTCCGTTGTGTTAAAAATATAAAAATGCAAATTATTTCATAAGAAAAAGATATTTTATATTTAGTTTTCTTCTACTTTAGCATATTGACGTATTAATGGTGAATAAGCGGTACATAAGGTTATAAACTTATCACGTCATCGTGATAAGTTTATAACCGGTGCAGCCGCAAATGTCCGTTTTCGTCATAATTCTAGACCGCGTCGACCGAAATTTTGTAATTAACCATCTTCACGACCATACGAACAAACCCTAAAAATTTAATTGAATTCGATTTGACCGTTCGTGAATTATAAACTCACAACACAGATTTTGTAAGGTTCATGTTTTAAACCTCATCCAACGTTTTTTTTAGGCCGAATAAAATATCTCTGTCCGTATTTCTTACTGTTTAATATTGCCTCTTTTAGAGATTTAGTTGAAACAAAGTCTTCTCTTTACATTTCCAACAAAATGAAAAATAAAGCTTTTTTTCAGAGAGCCTTTATTGCATTATAATAATCTTGGACAGTGTACAATTAATTGGCTTTTTTTTAATGCTGGTTGCACAACTGCAAAATATCTGTTGTTTGGAAGAAATTAATGAAAGTTGTTTTAATTAAACTTATTAGAAATGGACTTATTCCACTTTCAAAAGAAATATTTGTGCGATAGATTTGCACAGCAAAACTGCTTTTGTTTATTTTATGTCAAGATAGAATTGCATTGAAATTGTGTTTATAACTACGGACAGAAGGAGTCTATAGATCATTAAAATTACCGTTAACTTAGTTTTTTGAAAAAGTGGACTTATACAACTTAAAAAAAACAGCTCATTTCGTAAACAATTTTAAAGTTTTTAAAATTTATTGAAAGTTTAATTTGAGTTTTAAACCTTTTTAAGTTTACTTTAAAACTTAAAATTCGCAAACCCTTTAGGGTCACAATAGAAAGTTTTAATCCCTACACAGGATTAATCATGTTCACGAAGGATAAGGTGTGATTTAGGCAAGTCACAAGATTGTTGCCCATCTCTAATATGCATATTTATATTATCAATAAAGGCTTTTCATTGTTGTCCATGATACTAATATAACGAAAAAAAAAAACAATAGAAAACTACATCTAATGTGTCCTTGAGTACAAAAGAACAACATGAAAAGAAATTTAACATTCTTTATAGATATTTTTTGCAGTATTTGCATTAAATGACAATAAACGTTAGTGAATCTATAAATAACAAGGAAACAAGCAAAGAAAATTTTTTAGTTAAATTGGTTATTTTGAAAATTATTTCAATATGAAATCTTTAGAAACAAAAGATTACTAGATATTTTTTAAAGCTTTTTTTGTCAATGTTATTTCAATTTTGGCTTTATAGTTTATGGCATTTTGATCTTAATGCAATAGAGAAAATTTAGTGTGCTTATTGACATTTTTAGTTTTTACTTATAAAATGAGCAAAAAAATTATGAGGAGGCGAGGTTTCGGAAGCTCCTATAGTTTAAAAATATTCTTGATATACATGTAAGTATTATTAAAGTAAAGCTTATGATTTTTAGACTAATGATATTATAAGGATTATTTTTGTGCTCCATTTTTTAGTGATATATACCTCAAAAACTGAAAAAAATCAGGTTAAGAGGTTTTTTGAGAAATAAAACATGGAATTAAAATTGCCACAAAATCAAAACGCATCGACATAATCTTACAAAATTATATAGATAAAAGGATTTTTAATCAAATAGTGAAATTAAATTAAATTGTTTTTAACATATTAATTTCCGCATCGTGGAAAAATGTCCAAAAAAAATTGTTTTTTTTTACAAATGATGCTGTTTCTTTATTGTTAACGCGTTATCAAATCCTTTTTGAAGTGAGTATGCGGCCAACAATTGTGGACTTAAATTCCATTTATGCTTTTTTAATTGGTGCTTTGCACTTCGAGGAATGTTACAATAGTTCTTAAATATTTTTTTAAATTGGCTTTGTTTGGATAGGGCTGGAAAGAGACCCGTATATTTTTTAACTTAATTTTTTTTAATTCACATTTGCTATAGGTTCCTTGTACCGAAGTAAATTTAAATTACATAAGCAAAAAAAGAAAATTACCTTTTTAGGGAAATTCCCTAAAAAACGGTATTTTTACATTTACTCAATTTAGAGGCTTAAAACTTTTTAACGAAAAATTCTATCAGAACAAAGAAACAAATATAGCAAAAGTCTTAAAGCAATATTCCGATCACTAATAAGTGCACTATGCCGAATATACTAAGTTAAAGCCGGCCAAAACTAAAAAAGAATTGTAGTTCAATTTTCTCCCAAACTGAAAAAGATAACCAACACGTGTAAGCACAGTTTTTTCTAAATATTTTCAAGGTCTAATGAAATTTAAAAAATCTTTTTTAAAATGCTTACTTTTTTAAAAATTATTTTTTTCTTTTTTTTTTAATTAACTTTAATTAAATTTCTTCTTTTAACAACATAATATTGTCAATATACGTGTATAGTATTATGTAATGCCATGCTATAGCCTCTGTAAAGCCTATAAGGCGCTGAGGCTTCAAATATGAAATCAATTCACATGTATTTAATAATAAATAAATAAATAATAATAATAATAATAAAAAAAAGTTAAAAATAAGCTTTTTGTGACATTTTTAAAAATTCTTTGTCCGAGGTACCCAACTTTGACGGCATACCCAGAATCCTCTCTTGACACTAGGGGGTCGACCGTTCACAAGTTCACTGAGAAACACCTTTGTTTTGCCTCTCTGAAATTTTATTAAGATTTTTCCAAAATAAATCGTTTTTAAACTACTGTGCAGATCTTAACATTTAATATTTTTTTTTAAATAATGACTTATGCCACTTTAAAACTAAACGGGTCATACATTCTATAATTTAAGAACTACTTCTGGATGATAGTGACACACAAAAAAATCATTGGTTGCAAAGCCAAACTTTCTTATACCTTCTAAATCTATTACTATTTTATTATTAATTTTCATTTACAGTTCTTTTTTATTAACAAATCTATTGTAATAAAAAAATTTAAGTCGCTTATACGAACTAAAAATGAGTTACGTCGTAGAATAACTCCACGGTCAGTCTAAAAAAAGATGTAGAGAGAAGTATAAGGTCTCTACCTCAACTTTCATGAAATAGTAAAAAAACGAAGTTCAGTGCTTAAAGGAAAACGATAGGTTGACCTAACTTTTTCTATACTTAAAAATATGAAAAAAAAAAATTTAAAACCTTTATTTAAAACATCTAAAGAGATAAAAAGTATAACAAATTAGAGTTTTTGAAAATCTAAAAATCTTCTATAAAATTTATTAAATCCTTGACTATGAGATAGCATGTAGCTACAGGAGCAACACATGATTCACTGATTTTATTTTGCATAAAAAATGTGGTCTGAAATGGTGATAAGAGAGATGATGTGATTCTAAAATCAATATACTGCTATGGGATTCAATGATGGAGTAATGCATCTATTTCTCCTCCTTCTTCAGACAAAGCTAAAGGCTGCAAATAATAAATTTAAACAATCCCAAATTTCTTGCAAAGCGCCACTGGTTAAAGCAGACGTCCTGAAACATGCGAAAACGTGTCTAAAGAAGATTTAAATATTTCCAAACATAAAAGCCAGCAACATCTGAAATGATCGTTGATATTGATATCCGTATCCATGATAAATATTTGTCTGTTATTTAGCAGCAAGGGAAGTTCAATTATATTAAAGATTTAATAAAAAATTTAACAAAAACACAATATTTTTTTTCTTTAAAGAAAAACAGAAACGCCAAAATTTTATTTCCTCTCAATTTTGCGAAAACCCTTCATGAAAGTAATTATTTAAGTAGCATAATTAATAGGCAATTTGATTAGCATTTAAATGATAAATAAAGGCAATGTTTTTTATTATTATTTTCAATAATTTTTATTTTCAATACTGGTAATGATTTTTAAGGAAATTATTTCACGAATAATTTGTTCGAAAGCAAAGTCATTATCATTGGGTAAAAATTAAATAATGTCAATGCATTACCATTAATAGCTTTAAATGCTAGTTAAATTTTTTGCCATTGTCATTATTATAATTAATGTCAATGAAATTTCAATGGAATTAAAATAAATTAATGTAAATTACGTTGAATGTTAGCAACATTAAGATCGTTTTGGTCAAAATCGAATTTCTATAAATTGAAAAAATCTAATTGTTATTAAATTATTGTTAAGCAAGGTTTTGAATAGTCATTGCATGGGGTAGCTTAATTTTGACTGGCAGGTAAAAGTGGTAACTCGATTCACGCCAGCAATCAAGTAAAGTTGAAGCGAATTCGTTTTAAAAGGACCACACTACCCTACAGAATTAAGATTGCCAGATCATTGCAAGTAGTTTGAGTGCTACATATTGAAATATGGAATAATGCTAGGAACACAACTGGGACGAACGACGAATTTCGTCCAACATAACGAATACGTCGTCAAAAATTAATTGTGTAAATTCGTCGTATTAAACACAATAACGACCAAAAACACAGCTGTTGTTTACTTTTTGTGAGCTGCTAAGGTGACCATAAAAAAAAATATTTGAAAAGTTAAACATTAGAAAAAAAAAAACACAACTAAAAACTATTTTTATATTTAACTTATAATCTGTACGCTTATTATTAATGCTGAAAAATAAAAATAAATATTTTTTTTAAGCAAAATAATTTTATTTACTAAAATACTTCGAATCGAAAGTCAAACATGGTCACTTTGTACTGATTTCTTCGTCGTTCGCCGGCGTACGAAATAGAAGTAATTATATTGCATAATTCGCGTGTATGAAGAATTTCGTCTTAGGTCATGATTGTGTGCATTTTCATATACACAAGTGTATTTTATTTTTGACGACGAATATTCGCGACCAAAAATTCGTCGTTCGTCCCTGTTGTGTTCCTAGCATAAGGTCGTTAAAGTCGTCTCGTGTTACTAAGGGACAGACAAAAACAGAGAATATAAACAAATACGTTTCCTCTTTTTCGGGGTCTACAAAGTTTTAATAATGGGGCGAAGCCTAAGCCTACTTGTATTTTTTCCTATCAGACAGTGGCCTGAAAACCGTCTTTTACGATTAAGATTCATAAGTTGGATATAAGCAAGTTGCATATAATCAAGTTGCATATGTAAAAGAAATCGCAATCTTGAATATTTTCATAAAGTTCATCAAGAGGGTTACATTCGTTCCACTACTTTAAAATCCACAGGGGTTTTTGTAAACAAAACAATATTAATAGTTTTATTACCACTGGTGACATTAAATCGATAAAAAAGAAAGCAGTCAGTATTTCAAGTAAATAATATTACGTATACGCAATACAGTAAAATGTTTATAAATACGAGTAAAAAAGAAAGAACCAAAAAAAATGATATTTTATTTGTTGTTGTGAAGAAAGTAACTAAACACGATATCGATAATGATTTTTACATAAATACGTGGAAGTACGGAAATATGACGTCAGTTAATTAATTTTGTTTTATAGTGCTTTTGTTCAGATAAATATTTTAAAAATAATTTTTAAATTAAAAACCCAAGATCTAAGTGAACATGCATGCATACCCACACACGCACACATATTTATATGTATGAATATTTACGTACAAGCTGTTTTAAACCTTCACTAGAAAAAGCATGTCGTTTTGATGTTTTGAATGAGAGCCAAAAAAAAAACACACGTAAAACAAAAAAAAAGTGATCTCATGCACAGTGAACATAAGTACATATTCATACGTATTCATATGTACATATATACAAAAAATATGTTTAAAACCTTACTAATATACATATGTATATATATATATATGTGTGTATTTGGGGATCTATTATCTTTTACCTATGTATTTATTTTGGTGAAAAATTAAAGACCTACTTTTGTCATAATATTTTTTTAATGCAAGAAAAGCAACCACCCTTAACTTTATTATTTGCTTAAAGTAAAACAATATACGAGTATAATCTTACCTCCATCCGCATATGTTTCACAACCATAACCATCTTGATAGCCCAGATTCCAAGTACCTTCGTAGCGTGCTGTCGATACTGTACTCTCACGCACTCCATAACGTCCTTTGTGTCCATCTTTTGACCATTCACCACGATAGACTTGACGGCCTATTTGCTCAACACCTAAACCATGTCGACGTCCATTTTGCCATTGACCTTCGTAATGAGAACCGCTGCGAGAAAAAGAAGAAGAATTAGATATAAGAATTTTGGATTGAATTAATTATTGCTTGAAATATAAAGTTTTAAGAAATAAGAAAGATGGTAAAAATTTTTTAAATCAAGTTTTAACAAGTAAGAGTGCTATATTCATCTTATGTACCCTTCACCATATATGCATGTACCATATATAAAAAAAATTCTGTCCTACCATTAAGTTAAGCGTCAAAAGTTGTAAGTTTTGCTTTAGGTTATTGTCCAAACTAAGTATGAAAAGGTTGCTGTATCAGAACCTAGTGTAATGGTGGTGAATAAGTAGTAAGAGGTGAATTAGTAGTAAACATAACCAACTGCAGGAATAAAAACGAAAGTTGAAAAAACGATATGGAAAAATTATAGCCAGTCGTGGAGTTTGGTCGGTACCTCGAAGGTCATGGACCGAACATGCTGATTTTCAAAAGCACCTCTTTCGACTCTATAGTTGATCGATTGGCGCATTTAAATTTTTTTGTAGTTTATCTAGTGCCTTGGCAAAGTTGATTTCAACACGGACATCGCTCAATCGACTTCGCTAGTTCGGTATAAAACAGTTCTCTATCTTTTCCAATGTGAAAAGACTACATGTATTTTTGCCTTCGCAATGTATTTGTATTTAATTAATAAAAAAACAAAAATAAATATAATATTTCTTACTTTTAAAATGATTTGATTGTAAAAACTATTAATATTTTTAAATAAATAATTAATTAAATATATTAATTAATTATTAAACTCATTAATATTTTTCTCTTCAATTCTTTCTTTTTGATTAATTTTCAATACAACAGTTTTAATTTAAAAGCTAATAATTATTCTAATTAGTATTAGATATACCATAGAGGAGAAAATCCTTGTTTCATTTTTAGAAATAAATACATTAAGGAAGAATGAATTATCAAAGAAATGAAATGAATCCCTAATATTATTTGTTGTTGTGTTCATTATAAATATTTCAATATAATATTTCAGTCTCGAATTGCAACTCTGTATATAAAATTTTATAAAGTTTGACATTTGAGCCTCAACGATAATTTATGAAACCGCTATGACGTCATTTGGTAAATTGATGCTTCCAAGGTTTACTTTTTACTTTTGCCTTATCCCACAATTCAAAAAAGTTAATCACTCTTATCATAAATATATTTTCCATTGAAATATTTTCCCTTTTCCCCAAATTGCAGTCGTGAATAATTCACGTGACAATTTTACAGGTAACAAAAATTCCCCTTCTCGTGATTGATTTTTTCCCTCGTAATTTTTTTTTTCCTTTGGATTTGTTCACTTAAATTTTGCTGGGGAACTGCGTACAATGCCAGCTCGACAAGATACAAAACAAAGAGGGATAGATCTCTTTCGTATCCAAAAATTTTATTTATTTATTTTTAACTACGAGTACAATTTAACATTTTTCATTGAGCTTATTCTTCTTACTTACATTCAATGTGCACTGATAGCTTATTTATTTTGAACAGCTGTTTAAAGAATGGAAAAAATATTTCATGGGAAATCCATGATACCAATTTTCACTTCAAGGGAAATGAAAATTTCACAGGAACATAAATTTCATGTCTTATTCACATTATAAGTTTATAAAGAAAAAAACGGAAAAAGATATTGTTTTGTTTCATTCTTTCTTTTAAAATGTTGCTTAAGTTTTTGTGATTTTTTAGTTCTAAATATAATACCAAAATATTAGTTTATTTAAATTTAAGACTTACCTTGGCCAGATGTACGCTCCTGATACCTCAAAGCCATAATTCCAGGCTCCAGCATAAGCACCTTGATGTTTTGGTCCGGTACACACACCATGACCATGTGCTTTACCCTCATCCCAACCGCCACAGTAGGTACCACCATCTTCGAAATCAAATCGTCCTCCACTAATTTGTGTTCTCTTGCCTGTTCCTGGGCCGTAGGAATTTGCTAAGCCACCGGTACCTGGACTGGCTCCGTCACCTAAACTTATCATACCATTTTGCTGCTGTTCGGTATTCTGCATGACTTATCCAATTTGGATAAATTTTGTTATTTTCTTTTAAATAAATTGTTTTTTTTTTCTTTTTTGTTTGCGATTCTTTTTTTTTTCTTTTGTTGTCCTGTAGCGTTGCAATTTGTTTTTGTTTTAATGATTAATTACAAGGATAACCGGTATGTTGCTGAACAATCAAGATTATTGTTACAGCTATTTAATCGATTACAATTGAAGCTAACACGTTCTAATGACTTAAGCCTTTTATGTTTTCGACAACTTTTCATTGATTTACACAATCGATTGATGCTTAGTTTGTTATTGTTGTTGTTGCTGCTGTTGTTGTAACGACCAATACCGGTATCATGCATTTGAGAAATGTTGGATTTGATTTTGTTCTTTATTTTTTCAACTAATTGCTCGTATGTTGTTTACATAGATATGTGCATGTATGTGTGCTGTATATGTGCGTGAGTAAGTGAATGCTATATGTGTATGTGTGTGGTACTTATCGGCTGGCTGTTAATTGGCGGTATGCGTGAGTTTGATTTCGTCTAATTTGTTTATTCTTTTTATTATATTTTGTAGTCATTGGTTTTTCGTTTTTATTCATTTAGTAATTTTTAGTTAATTTCTTTGTTTGTTTCTTATTTATATTTTTCGTTAGGCTTTGGCTTTAATCACTGAATTTTATTTAAATTTAATTTGTTGCTATTTTATTTCTTTGGTTATTATTTTATAGCATTATAATAAGGATAAATTTTGTTGTTGTTGCTTATATAAATTATTTTTTTTTTGTTAAATTATTTATTAACGAATATTTTTCACTAAAACGCGAAGAATTATTTTACAAAAAGATGGATTTGTACGGCATACTTTAAATTTTTTTAAAATATTTATTGTTTTTTTTTTATTGAAACAAAATTATCGTAGATTTACAAATATTAACTTTTTATAGCAGCAATCATGGTAATTTTATCATCTAATAAAATGTTTGACTAGAATTAAAACAAAAAAAGGAAATTTAGAGGATTATTTACGAAGAAATTTGTACAAAGTAAAGAGCTTTAAGTTTCCCGTTGTGAAATATTAATGTGTAAAATAGTAAGAAACTATCCAAATGTATAATAAGTGTTAACGAATAAATAAATGTTAGGAGGAAATAAGGTTTAAATAAAATAATCACTAGCACCCTTTTACAAAATAATTTCTGAGTTTTCAAAAAATTTTCTCCAGATATAAAACGTGTTTGTTTACATACGGTTAATAATGAGTGCTTATTTTTCGGTTTTTTAAATTTGATTATATTTATTAATTTTTTATCAACTCTTATATCAGCTAAAAAATAAACGAAAATATGTTGACTAAAATAAAGTATGAGCTTTCTAAATTTATGGATACGGCCAGATAAACGAAGGGCCGTCCTTTAATTTTTATTTATTTATTTATTTATTTGTTTATTTATTTAATTAATTATATTTCCTGCACAACAAGAACAGGTCTTATATTTATAGTACAGGAACGCATTACGTAACAATATTTGAATTAACATCATAAACTTAATACATGTGTAAGTACACAATATTATCAAAAATAAAAACAAAAAAATAAAACAGCATGAAAATATTATTTTTGTTACCCTGGAGTTAATGTCGACGTCGTTGACGGCGTCAAATGTCAAAAAAAAAGTTGAATCGTATGAAATTGTATGAGAGCACTTAATCTCAACGCGTTGCAACGCAGTAAAAGTTCAATCTGTTTCAACTTTTTCGGCGTTGAAACGCCGTCAACGACGTCGACATTAACTCCAGGGTTAAGATTATTTATAAAAATTAAATAAAATTTTTTTAAACTGTTAGCATTGCTATTTACTTGTTGAATTGGTGGAAGATTGTTTGAAAGACGTGCGGCATGCACATAGAACTGCCATTCAGACATTAGGCATCGATGCCGAGGTATTGTTATATTTCGGTTTCGACTTGATTGATAAAAACGTATATGTTCAAATATATACCTGGGTGTTTGACTATATATTATTTTATGCAAAAAAGTAAGAGTGCGAATTTTTAATAGATTATCAAATGAGACTCCATACAGAGTATTAGAAACAGAGGAGACATGAACAAATCTTCTCAATCCATACACATATCTTATGATATTATTAAACAATATATTTAGTTTTCGCTTACTAACTGTGTCACAATTTCCAAATAACTCGCACCCATAAAGAAGAGAAGGAATCAGGTATGTTTTAGCAATTAATGCCCTTATCCTAAAAGGAGTGAAATATTGTGTGTGCCAGACAGCTCTTAGTTTTACATAATTTTGACCCACCAGTGAGTTTATATGATCATTCCATGTCAAATTGCCATTGAATGTAATACCAAGATTTTTTGCTGTTTTAACAATTTCAATTTTTTCTCCATTTAAGACAATATCTCCGGAAATGTTGGGATTTATGCGTTTTTTCATATAACTAGACATTTAGATTTCCTCGGATTCAAACAAAGACCGTTTGCACTAGCCCAAGTGTAGATTCTGTTTAAGTCATTATTCAGATCTGAGATGCCTGAAGCAATATTCTGAACTGGGCTACTTAATATGAGTTGCACGTCATCTGCGTATTAATGAATTTTACATTAAGTAAGTTGTTTTGGCAAATCATTTGTATAAAATGAAAATAAAAGAGGACCTAAAATAGAACCTTGAGGCACTTCCCTAACAACGGATATTCTATCGCACCATGCATCGTTAAAAAATACCGATTGTGTTATGTTTAAAAGATACGATGATATAAGTCTAGTTGATGTATTCGTGAATCTAAAAAAATGTTTCAGTTTTCCAACCAGTGTATTATGGTCTACCGTATCGAAAGCCTTGGAGTGGTCTAAAAGCACTAAAAAATTAATGTCACCATTTTCTAATCCTTGCCGTATATTTTCACTAACTTCCACAAGAGCCGTAACGCAGCTATGATTTTGACGAAAACCAGATTGCATACTGGAAATTGTAAGAAATGATATACGCAATCATTTGTTTATAAAGGAGTTTTTCGAAAACTTTTGATAGAAAACACAAGATGGCTATAGGTCTATATTCCCCATTCGACTTAGGTAGTCGTAAAATTTTAGCATGTTTCCAGTTTAACGGGAACACACTTGACATTATGATGGTATTAAACAAATGAGTAACATACGGCAAAATAAGGAGTAATAGTAGTTTTCATTTTTGTAGTTAATTTGGTTCCAGAATTTCCAGATTGTTTTTGTTTAAATCGAATCCACTATTTGAAAAATTTTATCCCCAAAATATCCAAAAGCCAGTTTATGTTGCCCTCAATTATCCTCCTGAAAATAATACTAATATTTTGGATTTTTGAAAGTCTGTTAATTGTATTCAATATCAAAAAAAAGCATTTCTCGTAGCTAATTAAATAGGGTTAAAACCAATTCTGTATGGTCTTTAAATAGTCAAGCAGTTGTTTAAAAATTTGTTAAAAATATTTATTTTTATTTAGAGCAGGATGTTTATAGGCTTTGAAAAATATAAGATTTAATGGGAATTGTTTTAACATTTCTTGCAATAACCTTTTTTTTAGCCAAAAATTCATATTTTCTTCACTTCTAATGACAAAACCCAAATACTTTAAAAATTGGAATTATTAGAGTTGTACTAATGTTAAAAATAATGTTAAATACAAATTCCCGAAAAATCTCTAAATCATTTAAAATTTTCCCAGAGAAATTTTAAAACTCCAAACAGAATATTTTATCACCATTTTGTAAAAAAAAATCACCTAGTCTGATAATACTGTTTGGTCTCAGAGTCATAACGACATTGTAGCGGAGACATAAATAGTACAATAAAACTTAAATTTTTTCGGCCTAACTTCGCTTAATACGGCTTAATGGCTGAATGAATAACCTTCTTGGCTTTGCTCAACTACGCTTTCTGAAAACAAATCACGTACGATTTTAAACATTCTTTTCTTGAAAACTTAAGCTTTAGTTACAATAAACTACATGAGAATTATAAGATAATTAAAATGATTACAAGGCTGAATAATAACTGTAAGATTAGTAAAGCTAAAATTAGGTGGCGATTTTTAACAACAGGTTACAATTTTAAAAGCAATTTTAAAATAAAAAATACAATTTAACCAAATAATTTATATTTTGCTTTTACTTCCTCATCTAGGACATTAAATACACTTTATTTTATTTAAGGGAGAATAAGAGGGCATTTTTATTGTTATTGTATCAATACAAGTGAATTAAGAATAAGAAGCTAAATAATGGCAATTAATGTTATGAGAGAGAATGAAAAATTATTTGTGTGTAAGTGGGTGGTTGGGTTTATGGACGGTCATTTGGTTGGTTTGCTGGCTGGCTGGCTGTCTGTTTGAAAAACTAGTTGGTTGGCTGGCTGGTCGGCTATATTTGGCAAAGAAATTTCTTTTTGCTAGGCAAACAAAACATGCAAACAAGAAAGTAGTGACACTTTTTGTTCAAAAAACATTTGAAACACATTAATACACACGCATATTACACATACCGATCCTTGGTGATTTTACTGCTCAATTATCAATGTTCGATACCAACAATCCAAAGCCACTTCAATACATTTTGTATTCAGTCATGGTAATTGGAAATTAAAGGTATTTGGTTTAAGATATTGTTGAAAGTGATAATAGAAGAGTATAAATATTAAATAGAATAATAAAAATAATCCACAAAACCAGGTTGCTAATTTTATAAAATTCATTTTGTTTTTTTTCATTAATTTTTTTCTGTTAATTTTCTTTCATTATTAATCTTATGTAAATTTATTAAAATGATAAAGATTTGCTGCTGTATTAAATAAGTAATAAATAACTGTACAGAATAATTTAACATCACAGACCACTTGAATAGTTCTGGAGTAATATTTTATAGTTTTTTTATGTTATAACTACAAAAGATTAGGGAAAAAGTAAAGCACTTCATATGTTCTTTCAAATCTCAAAAAAAAAAGAAAATAGTGCGTCTATAAAACACCATAAACGTTGCAACACTGTTCTGAGAATAAAGATAACGTACAATTACAGAGTTGTGAAAAACTAAGCTTTCTGTCTATTATTCTTCCTCACGAGCTATTAATACTACTCTGTCCTTTTCCACAGAACTAAGTAGTAGGAAGTTGTGTCAACCATTTCAAACATGAGTTCTGCTTGGTGTTGATAATTGTACGATATAAAAATAATAAAATATCAAGATTTTTAAGACTGTCTTTGAGTAAAATAAGTAAAATAATTTTATTTACCAAAATACTTTAAAACTGAAACCGAACATGGTCACATTGTACTTTTGCAAAGTTGGCCGTGTATGATGAATTTCGTCTGCCTCTTGTGTAATAAATTTTTATTGCAGCTACTGAATATTCATCAAACGTAAACAAATTTAAACCCATTCATTACAATTCTTAAGCCAACAATTTTTGCTTAATACAACTCTCATTTAAATCATTAAGTTGTGACATAAGAATTTAGAGGGAAGAATCCACCACTGAGCTTAATTGGCGGACAATAATGGATGAGTGTTGAGAACATTCTCAGTAAAAAGTCTGTAAAATTACAAGTAGAAATTAGACGTGTGCCCGATCGTTCGTTTCACTGACAGGTCTTTTTCGGTCAATTATCAAAGACTGATTAGTTCGTTCAATTCGTTCAATCGGTTAATTTGAAGGAAAGGAGCCGGTTTAATATTTGACTCACTTCGTTCAATTAAGTCATCCGTTCAATTTAACCCGTACACAATTGAACGAAAAGACCGAATTTAAATGACCGGATCATTCCGTTCACTTGACTGATTCGGTCGCGAACGACACAGCTCTAGTAGAAATGCGAAAAAAATAAACTGCATATTTTTTTCCTTGTTTCGCATATTTTTATAGAGTATAAAAAAAATCTATTAAACTCAAATAAACTTCCTATTTTAGCAAAACCAAATTTTTAAATATATATTTGTTTTGTAATATTTTGTCGATAGTTCTTTATTCCTTTTTACTAGAGAAGCAATGAGACGCATAATAATAGTGTATTTCGATTTTTTTAATTTGAAAAAAGTATGCAAAGTCAGCCAAAGACAGCCACATTTGGCGAAATAGGAAAATTATGTTTCATGGAGGCACAGTATAATTTTTTCCCAACGTCGTCTTGATAAATGGCTCGCTCGAAGGTAAATGGTTTTCAAAGCACTGATTGTTCAGACATTGATTAAACCGGTGCAAATGTCTATAAACCTAAGAACTTAGTTAACAAAATTGCAAAAAACTTTTCTTTAACTGTTTGTTTATACTTTAAGTTAGAGTATTTGTATTCTAAATTTAGGAACATCGTTGCCGGTGTACAAACAATTCTATGCCGGATGGAACCAGCGTTTTTGGGTAACAAGATCATCAAACCCATCTCCCACAGTTTTAATAAAAATAACAATTATAGTGATTTTGAATCATCATATTCTGATGAATGAATAAATGAATTAATAGCGTTTGTATGTATGTGTGACACATATTACCCATAAATTTTATTTTTTTTTTTTAGAAAATGATAAATATTTAATGATATTTTTGTTGAATTGATTGTGTCAAACTAACAAGTAGCCGAGAAAATGATGAATTCATTTTGCATTTTTATTTTTATGTTTAGTCTCTTTTTTGCACATTTTTTTCTTTGGTTTTTGCTCAAGTTTGTAAAACTAAAAGAAACATGAAATGCCTAAACGATATTAAAATAAACAGAAATTTATTTTATATTTAGCAACGTACTGAATGCTTGTAGCAGGCAATCAACCAATCTAACAAATGCAAAACTGTTATCAAACACAAACAAACCAAAATTTGGGAACAAAAAATTGAAATAAAAATTTTGCGTAAACGACATAAAAATATTTTCAAATTATTCGTAATCGAATGTACAATATAAAACAGAAATGGTGAATAAAATGAAATGAAAAATAATAATAAAAAAAGAAAACTTAAGAAAACCTAAAGAAATGAAATTTGGTGTAAACAACAATAGCAGCAGTAGTTCTATGCCACTGACTAAATTTTCGAACATTTTCGAAAATTTCAAATATAAACCAGTAGCACAAACAGCTAAAAGAGCAAAAAACTACACTTTCATAATAAAGATCTGCTACTCGTATAATTCAATAACAGATACATACAAATATCACGATTTTGGGGTTCTGTGTTTGAAAGTAAAAATTTTCTATTGCTGATTGATGTTCGAAAAATTTTAAAGTAAATTATGTCACAGATAAACAGGGATTTTAAAATGCAAAAAAATGTATATAAGAATAAAAGTGTGTAAATCAATGTATTGTATATAGATATGTAATTATTTAAGACAATTTTAACAATTATTTTATTTTATTTATTTTTTTATAAACTGATTATGAATTAAAATTTTTTTTTTATACTTCTATATAATTTTTAAACTCTTTTTTTTTTAATTATTTCATTAATCGTTGTCAATTTTTTCAATTCAAATTTAAAATTTTACTATAATTTGTTATGTTCTCTTTTATTCAATTCAAGCACACGCTTTGTATTTTTAGATATTTTCAACATAATATAGAAAAGTTTAAAAAAAGCAAAAAGGAAAATTATTTTTAGGTTCACAGAAATCAAGCATTAACTCAATTTTAGTCTGTAATTCAATTAAAATATTTCTGCAAGTATGTGGCATGAAGTTTTTTCAATATTTAATTCACATCACTACACTTTTTTAAATCACATTAAACATTTTTTGTATTCGATATTTTCGATTGTTTTTTTTTTTTTTTTTTTGAATAAAGATAAAATTAGTAGAAGACAACATGCCTTTAATTGCTTTTGAATATTTCCAAACAGTTGATTGGCAAACTAGCTGGGATGAACAATGTGGGCTAAAATTTTATCTGACTGATGGCCACAAAAGTAATAGCCAGCTTATACCAAAAATGAATCGAAATGAACAAACAAAGCACGGCCGAACGTAAAAACAATTGAGCAAACCGTGCCACTAAATTGCGTACCGCACGCCTTACGCTATTTCACGAAATGAGAAATGAAAAATTGATAGCAACAAAAGAAATTAAAAAAAAAATTTAGGAAAAAAATAATGAATAAATAACAACAAAAAAAGGAAAATAATATTAAGAATATGAAAAACTTCGAGCGACCAACAACACAACCACCCCACCGATCGCGATGTGAAGCAAAAAGAAAAAAACTACTTTATGGACGATTCAAACGTACCCACCGAAATCAACAGACTACAAGATTTAGATCAGAATTCAAAAAGAAATTATCTTTCAGAGAGCAGTCTCTTTCTGGGCAAGTAGAGGTAGGAATTAAAAACTTGTATACATTCGAAATTTGATGGAAAAGTTTGTGTGTCAGTGTGTGTGCATTTCAGTGCTACAAATGAACGCCACAAATTTTATTTATCTTATAGCTCTCTCTCTCTCTCTTTCTCTCCCTTTTAGTTTTTTTTTTTCAAATTCGCATAAATTCTCGCAAACAGCTGATTATTTGCATGTCTATTTTATATATTCCTTTCTTTTTTTTGTTCGAAATTTAGCCAAGATCATTCAGATTTCGAATTTGTGTTAAATACTTGTGTTTGTTTGTATTAACATTCATATGTACAAAATACAGATTGATTCTTCGAACGAATAACCCAACAATCGACTGGCAAGTGACCTCCATATGTAAATATCAGCATGTCTATCTGGAAATTGTTTGTATGCACATGTGTGTGTTCAAGGAACAATAAGAGGGGGCCCATTGTTGTTTTTATTTAAACAAAATTTTTAAAAGCAAAAAAGTCTATAAACGAATTCCATAAATTATGCACAAATATTAGTGCCATTACGAATCAAAGTCTTTGAACTATTTGGCTGGCACCTGAAAATGTAATTTAATTGAATGACATGCACGGAGACATGAAAAATTTAAGATTTTAAAAAACCAAAATATTACATTTTGATAACAATTCATAAAGTTCTTAGATGACTAAAAACTGCTATAATATGAAAATATGTGAAATCCATGGGTGTAGCCAGGTATGAGCCTAGAGGGCCGTGGCGCCCACCTAATTCTACAATTTTTTTTTCCTTCAATTGAAGGAAATATACACCCGTCAAACATGCTTTCTTTGAAGCTGGAAGAGCTTAAAGATGCCACAAAAACGTTTGAGCATTTTATCAGTTGGATGATTTGGAAGGAGAAATTGAGGTTTAGTATAATTCTTGGCAACAAAAAAATGGGTAAAGACGAATAAGCCGACTTAGAGCTGGCGAGTATTTTGAAAGACGCTGGTTTTTTTTATCCAAATATAAGGAAGGCGTTATTAATTTCATTGTCACAGCAACTGTTGAGCGGTCATTTAGTACTTTAAGGTGAGTAAAAACATGGTTGCGCTCCACAATGACTGAAGCTCGTTTAAACGGTAAAATAAAATGCAATTTTATTTATTATCAAAAAATAAGTATATATGTATATATTGCAGGACTATGTATGCTAAGCGTCCACCGAATATTGGTAACCGAGAAGGAGGACGAATTTTTGGAAAGAATTCTAGAAAAATTTTCAGAAGATCAACGCAGGTTACTTCTCAAATAGATCGAAATTGTAATAATCATAAAAAATCATAATTTTCGTGGCACCACCCTATTTCATATCCTGGCTACGCTCTTGGTGAAATCTATTCTTTAATACGAGCAAAAACTGTTTGTGAAAGACTAAATAAATTTAAAATATTTGTCAGACTTTATTATATGAGTTCTTATGCATAGCGAAGCCGATTAAGCCATGTCCCCTAGTCCGTCCGTGTTAGTGTTGAAATCAACTTTGCGAAGGCACTAGCTTAACTAAAGAAAATTTAAATATGCCAATCGATCAGACATAGTGTCGAAAGAGTTGCTATTAAAATCAGCAAGATCGTTCCATGTCCTTAGACGTAGCGGGCAAAAAACCACGCCCACCTCTAACTTTTCATAGCTACAATAAAAAAAAAACAAATGTATAGGGCGACAAATAATTAAAAAATAAGAAAAAAAACATCAAGTGAAAAAAATAGCGCTCGCCCATATTTTCCGAATCTCTGAAATATAAAAATTTTTTATAATATCATTATGGATATCATTTAAAAGCTTTTGAAGAGATCTTTAAGGAAAAGACATTTTTATGTAAGATTATTATTTATTATTATTTTTTTTATTCTCTGTCACCCCAATATTTGCTTTTTTAATTGGAGTTACTTCACTAAACTAGATTTATATAGATGGTGAAGGGTATATAAGATTCGGCATAGCCGAATATAGCAGTCTTACTTGGTTTCTTTGAAGTTTAAAAATTTCATATGTAAAATTTATGTGTATGAAACTAACCGTTCGACTATCATGCTTATGTGAGAATACTTTCTGATTTTGGATTATACAACAATACTCAACATAAATTAGAAGCGATATCGACATAATTATTGTTTTTTTTAGAATCTTTGATTAAACATTGATTTCTTTGCTGAAAATGTGTTTTTGTTCAAAACTCTTTCCAAACTTTCGTTTTGAAGTAAAATTTCACTTTTTCGGAAATTTTTAAAATTTATGGCAATATTATGATTTTAATTGAAATAATGTTTTGTGAGTAAATTTCGTTTTTATTTTGTACTAAACTTGCGACATTTTTTTAACTAATAATAAAAAATTTATTTTTGCCAAAATTTGATATTTTAACAAATATTGAAAGCTTAAATCAGAATATTTAAATTTTCCACAAGTTATTTTCGGAGCTTCGAAAAATCCATTTCATCCTTATCTTGTATATATTGATATCCATAGATAGATTGTAAGGATCCAAAATATAGACACATACTTATACGAGTATATTTATATAATAAAGGAGATCGCAAATAAATATTAAATACCGACGCCAAGGAGAGAAATGAAATGCTTGTGTTTATTTAAGGAACATAAGTTTATAATTTTATACATATTTTTACTCGTTCAGTATGTGTGGAAATAATTATTGAATGAGAATAGAATTATCGAATTATGTTTATATTTACTAATATGTGTGTATATATGTGTTAATGTACATTTAATTTTTAATGATTAATTATTTTATGACTCAATGAGAAAACCACACCCTTAATGTTTAGAAAATTTCCGAGGCATAATTGTACACAACTCATAAGTAGGAAGTAAAAAAAAAATAAATTAAAAAAAATAAATAAAGGTTATTTCTTTAAATCGTTCTTTTATTTGAAAGTTGTTTTTACGCAAATAACACTTGGCAACTCTTCACATATCTGTAACAACAAAAAGCTAAGGTCCCTGTATATTTTAAAAGGAGGAGAATAAATTGTTGTGTTTGAGTAGAACAAACAGAAATACTATTTAACACTTGCTGAGCATGAGTTCAAATCCCATCGGCGGAAGAAATATAGAAACAAATAACGGTGGTTGAATGAGTTATTTCAAAAAGTGAATAAGTGCAAAAACAGCAGCAGTGTAAACCTCTGTCGGGGATGGTGAATTGCCAGGGTACCTGTATGGTAAATAGGAAGGATCCTTAATTACCGAGGGTGAATTTGTGAAGGTGGATGTTCATTAAATAAGAGACCGTGGGAATAAATATACCAGACCACCAGTATAAGAAATATAAAAAAAATAAAAGTGTTAATATTTGCAATCAAAAAACTCATTGATTTTCTAAGAAAGAATAATGCAATAAAATCCTTCTAAAACCATTATTTTTAGATCAGCTTTATGTCCGTTTCTGCGAGCATTTGTAAGAATTTATGTTATCATAAAATGGAAACTTGGAAAGAAAAATTGTTTTCATTAAAAATGTATCTTCTTATAAAATAAAGGTAACTGAAAAAAGATGACACATCTGCAATATTAACTAGTTTGTTAAGTGACGGTAGTCCTGGTTAATATTTCGTGAAATTAAGTCATGAATATAAGACTTAAATCTAAGCGGATTGCAGAAATTTAAGAAATTAATTTCAAATCGCACTTGATCAACAAAAAGCTATTAACAGAAAATTTTTTAAATTTCACTTTTCAGAAGAAATCTACTAACAACATTAGTATCTATCTACTGTAAAAATTTCTACGCATTCCGATAACTTTTTCATCTTTAAGAGACCATTTACGTTATTATATAGTGACTACATTCAGCCTTTTTTCAAAATATAAACAATCAAATTGTTATACGCTTCACTATAAAAAATGGAAAAAGGGTAAATCTAAGTTTCTAAGTTCCGTGCATAATTTCTACAATATCCATTTCTGACCCCATAAAGTATATATATTCCGACTTCTTATGCATAGCGAAGTCGATTGAGCGATGTCCATCCGTCCGTTCGTGTTAATTTTAGTGTTGAAATCAAGTTGGCCGAGGAAAACATGATTTTACACAAAAAAAAAAAAAAAAAAAATGTCATCAGATCAGATATAGTGTCGAAAGAGCTGCTATTGGAAATCAGCATGATCGGTCAATGTCCCTTGAGGCAGCAGGCAAAACACCACGTTTACCTTTAATTTTTTCATGTCATTTGGAATAATATAGTAAATCCAATAAAAAAAAAAAAATAAATATATGGG
Organism: Gymnosoma rotundatum; assembly: GCA_916610165.2. NCBI lineage: Eukaryota > Metazoa > Arthropoda > Insecta > Diptera > Tachinidae > Gymnosoma > Gymnosoma rotundatum. The sequence continues at coordinate 2,284,739 of OU744337.1, forward strand.
GCGATAGAGAATTAAAAAGTTAGAAAAAAAACATCAAGCGAAGAATTGCCTCTGAAATTTTAAATTTTTTTGAAATATCAATTCGGTACCATTTAAAAGCTATTGGAAAGGTCTTTAAATAAATACTAAAATTTTTAAAAAATGCTTAACCCATTAAGAGCCGATGGCATTTTTATGTAAAATAATATACCTATATGCAGTACCAAACTTTTTTTTATTTTTTAATTCTCTGTCACCCGAATATTTGCTTTTTTGATTGGAGTTACTTCACTAAACTAGATTTAAATAGATGGTGAAGGGCATATAAGATTCGGCATAGCCATAAGAGTGCTATATTTGTTTCATTTAAATTTGGTTTTATTTCGAAGTGATTGTGTTTTGTTGATAAAATTTGTTTTATTTATGATCGATAGACAAATTTTAGAAAAATGGTACTAAGTCCAGATTTACACTATGCAATTTTTTGAAGCATTTTTTTTCTCAATTTTCTATTTAAGCTACAGCGTTATGCGTTATCTAAAAGTGAACATTGGCAACAGTAACATCCTCTCAAAACTCAAGCAATTCCATATTGCTTACTTCTCCTGTTTCACAAACAAACAAAAGTTTCATGAAAAATTGCATAGTGTAAATGCCGTATAACTCAAAAAATAGAATTTTTTTGGAATACTTACACAGATTTAAATTAAAAGGAATGTAAATTTATTTTCTAATGGAATTTAAATAATATGATGTATGCGGATTTTAAAATTCTTTTAAAAATGAATAGAAATTATTTTGGCTTAAGTTCATTTATTTTTAATTTCTAAAAATCCTTTTTAGAAAGAAAACTTATTTTTACAAATGTATGCGGACGTTTTCCAAAGAAAACAAGAAAAATTAGACACAAGCAGAATGAAATGCTGCACTTTCTGGACCGCTACGACCTTCATCAGCATTCTTCGCATCTATCTACCTTAATTGTGTATTTTATCATCATCTATTTGGTTAACTAACTTTGTAAATAAGAATACGAGAATATTCATATCACTATTAATTTGGTTAATGAACTTAGGCCAAAATAATTCTCTTAAACTGTAACCACAAACAGTTTTTCACTTCTACTGAAAATTTTAAAAATTTTGAGTCAATACCCTCTAGTTATTCAAGCACATTTCGCACTCGATTGTATATTTTCATACCCTAATGTATAAATTCGTCCAAAAGGTGTCTATGTAAAAGCTTTAAAACCTGTTAACTGAAACTATTGTAGCACTATTGCTTTCAAAAGTCATAATAAATTATTCCTTGCCGCGACTTTTAAACGATAGTTTTTCATAATTAGCAACAACATAAATCAACATATTTTTTCACTCAAACGTAACGATTCTAATATTTTTCAAAGTATGGAAATACATCTTTTAAAAAAAGATTTTTAAATGGATTTAATGAAAAGTCTACTTATAACAAGTCGTATAATAAAATATTAAGCCAACAATAAAAAACATGGTTGAGAAAGAGAGTTGAGTTTCTTTTGACCTACATCCTTCAACTTTAGTGCGACTTTATTGCATCATAAATGAAACTAAATAAGATTTTGTTAGATAAAAACAAATATTAAAAAATGGCTTGTAAAACTTTTTTCCTTGATGATGCAGAGCCAAAAAAGTAGTTTTTTAATATCAAATTTAATAAAAGAATTAATTGCATTTGTAGCAACGTAATGCTTAAAATTAATTAAATGAATAAATAGTTCTGTGTTTTGTAATACTTGAAGCATGAGTGTCATTGTTATTTTACAGTAAAAATTTTTCGTTCTTAAATTTTTTTACATACATAAATAAATAGACCAAAAGCAAAAAATAACATTTCGTCATAAAGTCATTAAAATATGATCGCCAGTCATCGTATTCAGAATATTTTCGGTAATTTTTCGCAGGAAATTTATGATTCACACGGTGAGACAAATGTTTATCTTAATTTGTTTTGTTTTTTTTTCTCTGTTGTTGTTGTTGAGGTTCCGATTAAACAGTGTTAATAGTTATAATTACAAGTTTTGAATTTTAATTACTGTATAAAAACAATTAGTTTACGTACATACTTCTATTTGTATGTACCTGCCTTAACACATATCTAAACATACATATGTATGTGTTTGTGTGTATATTTCTTTTACATAAATATTTTTTTTTAAATAAATATTAAAAGACTGAATTCACTTAAGCACTGCATTTCAATGGGCATTGAAAAAAAGTCCTCGATTATCCTTCAGTTTTGTTAAACAAGTGAATGGATTTTAAAGCTTCTCTATGGATTTTTAATTATATTATTTAAGCAACAACAAACACTTGATTACATTTATTTTTACTTTCTTAACGATTTCCGTTTGAATTTTGTTTTTGTTAGCACCTTTGTATTTTTCTTTTATTTATTTATAAATTATATTCTTAATAATAAATATATGTACTTTGTTTTTCTATATTTAATTTTGTTAAATGTTAAGAGTAAATATCGCGCGCGTTGATTTCGAAAAAGTGGTTCGTTTTACACTGATTTCCGTTTGCTTGCATTCATTCGAGAGCAGAAGGCAATCAAATCGTAAACAGTGGTTGCCATAAGCTAAAACATTAATTTCCTGATTTTAAAATAAAATGACCCAAAATTATCTCGATCTCGAAAATATGTGTTTTTTTTTTCAATAGTTAAACATTTAAATATTTTTAAATAACAAGTTGTGTAAAATTTAAAAAAATTTTATACTTAAGGGAAAAGAGATCTTTTTAGACAAACTGGTCTTTTCTCACTCGTTTAAGTCCGTTAAAATTAAGTTCGAATGAAAACTTTAAAACACAAAAAATAGAAACTATTTTTTTCTCTATTAATTTTATACAAGCCCTGCGTAGTCATACTTTTAGAAAACATATGAAAAAATCTTAAGGTTCTTTTAAAGCAAATTTTAATTAGCAATATTTAAAAAAACGTATAATTTATTAAAATTTTACAAAGAAGTCCTAAAGCTTTAAGTACTAAGCGTTAAAAAACAATTAAGAGTGTTATATACATCTTATATACCCTTTACCACCTACGTAACTCTAGTTTAGTGAAGTAACTCCAACCAAAAAAGCAAATATTAGGGTAATAGAGAATTAAAAAAATAAAAAATTTGGTACTGCACATATATAATTTTATATAAAACTTTCCTTAAAGATCTCTTCAAAAGCTTAAAAATGATACTCATATTGATATTTTTAAAAATTTGAAAATTTCAGGAAAAGATGGGCGAGCGCCAATTCTTTCATTTGATGGGTTTTTCTTATTTTTTAATTTTTTATCGCCCCATATATTTATTTTTTTGATTGGAGTAACTTTATTGCTCCAAATGACTTGAAAATTAGAGGAGGCCTGGTGTTTTGCCTGCTGCCTCGAAGGAATTGGACGGATTATGCTGATTTCCAATAGTACCTCTTTCGACACATTATCTGATCGATTGAGATATTTATTTTTTAACACGGACGGACAGACGAACATCGCTCAATCGATTTCGCTATGCATAAGAAGTCAGAAATGGATATTTTAGAAATTATACACGGAATGAAAAACTTATATAAACCCTTTTTCCACTTTTTGTGGTGTATATAATAAATGTCAAAAAAAGCTACTGCACCTACATACGTGAATTATTGTGCCATGAATTTAATTTTATTTTGCAAAAATAAATCAAAACAAATTTTTCAATGTTCGATAATCTTAATGCTTAAATAGGAAGTTCATTCCATTTCATGAAGGAAAGTTCTGAGTGAAAACCCTTAAAAATAATAGAAGAGTGCCTCTCTTTGGTTGAAAGTTTTTCACATATGTAACATCTGTTTAAAAAAGCTTTTTATTTGCTTCAGATTGTTATTGTTTTGTTTTTAGAATTTTTTCTTGTTGTACGTTTTTTTTTCTCTCATTAAATTATCGTTTTCATTGCCTATTTTTTGTGCGTTTTGCCGTTTCTTAAGTATTAATATCCTATTTTCTTATTTAGTTCGATTGATTGTGGTGGTCATATTTTTCACCTTGCAGGTGTTTGGTCAACTAAATTTGAGAAAAGGCGTAAGGGAGTTTTAATACAGCTACATACTTACATACATATGTATTCTAAAATACTTAGGTACTTCTGTTGTTGGTTAAAATACCCTTATTTGGCCTAAATAAAAAATTCAATATTTTCAAATATTTATGTTACAAACACTTCTATCTACTAAACAGCAAAAAAGTAATAAAATATTTGTTATTAAAATTGTGCGGTTAAAAAAAATAATAAAAAATTATATAATAAACGTTTAGACTTGAAGCCAAAGGAAACTAAAATTTATATGGAAAAGAAGTGATTTTGACAAAAACTCTAATTTTGTTAAAGAAAAATTGGGTTTTAAAATTTAATTTGTATGTAAAAATAAATAGTATAGTTAAATTTAAATTATGATATAAAATTAGTTTTAAACTAAAATATTATTTTTTCACAATTATTTCTTAAGAAAAAAGCATACTTTTTCGTAATATTTTGTTCGAAAAGAAAATAGATTTCCTGAGTATTTAATCAACAATTTTGAAAACCATTCGTTTATTTTGACACAGAGTCTGTCCATCATGAAATAAAATTATCAAAATTCTTCTATCTTATATTAAATGTTTGTATTTTTATATTGGTTGGAAGAAAACAATTCTTCTCTCTTGTTCGTTTAGTTAAATCTTTAATTCGAGGACAAGTTCAAGGTTAATGTCGCTATTATTCAAAGACTACCCTGCTTTTGTTTTAGTAACGCTTTTTAAAATTAATTGATCTTTTGCTATTTTAAAAGGTATAATTAACCCTATTTTAGCAATCATCAATTTTGACCCGGCTAATTTTATTATTATTATTATTGGAGTGGAGTGTGCCGCCTTCTTTGCCGTAATTTTACTAACTTTTAATAAAAGTATTTGGATAACTTTTATTATACTGGTAATAAGGAATATTCAATCCAGCAAAGGCTTAATGAAGGTTATAGGAACTCTGGGAAAGTCAAGCCAATCGGAGAGCATATACATATAAAAGGCAAAGTCCGGTCACTAGTTTTTTCATATTCATGCCACAGTTTGCTTCGCTTTAGCTTATGCTCTTAGTTCAAACGGAATTTTTGGTTCCATTTTATTAATAGTTTGGACCTTAAGAACACTTTTGAATGATTAGCTTAACATCATTCTTTAACAAAATGTTTAATGAAGACCCGAGGTGGCCAGTTTATATCGCCAATACGGCTGATAACATGATTATTGTACCAAGAGCTTAAAAAATAAATCGCTTGATAAGCAGTGTGATATGATTCGCCATCTAGCTGAAACTAAATGTAGTCCAATTTCATATCTTATATTTTAGACAGTAAAACACCCGTTATCATGACGCTAAAAAAACTGGACCAATGATGACAACAATACAAAATTTACAATATGCTATTACTTCCAAACGCTCATGTGCAATGACTCGACAATGACATGCAGGTTTTAAACAATAGTGTAATAAAGTTAGTTAAGTTAAAAGTTGATAAAACCTCAATTCAATGCATGTAACTGTTAAGAAAAATCAAAACAATACATTTTAAATTCCATCACTTTTGCTCTCACTTTGTTCTCAATTTAGAAATGTCCTTATTTATAAGTAGCAACGTACGAGTACACTGTTTTTCATTAGAGAAAAAAATATACAAAAAAAAAACAAATAAAAACATGTTTAATAATAAGTCAATAATATCCTTTCTGAACAATAATTGTAATTAATAATAAATGATTATGATCAATTAAAATTAACTTATAAGACTCGGAAGAAGAAGAAGAATGAATAACTTAAGTCGATGTTTAATTTAATTGACTTTCCTTTCAATAATCAAGCACAAACATAATTTAAAGACATGTAAATGTGTATGTATGAATGTGTATGCATATAAGTACATATGTATGTACATAAACGTGGAAGTAAAATATGTAGTTGTAAATTCGTAAGGAAGTACAAATGTACATTTGAAGCGTAATTGTTTTCGTATATCTACAGGTAGCTTTAAAGATTTATGTTTGCTTTTCCTTGGGTTTCTACTCTACGGGTATCTACACAATGCAACCATCGATTTTTTGCAAAAAACAAATTGAGTTAAACAATTTTATTATTTATTGGCTTTTATCTATTGTATTATTTGTAGGTATTTTAAATATTAATTTTGTTTTATTGTTATTTGTGGGTTTTACCATTCTTTGTTTATATTTTGTTTAAATTTAACTTTTGCCCGTTTTAGTTTCACACTCAAACGTTTCATTTTCTCTTGGGCAACTACCGCTATCTGCCTTCATTGCACTCCACTCAACTACTAAACGAAAAATATTTTTTTATTTTTATTTTTACTTTTTTTTTTTGTTGGTCACGAATCCTTTTTGACTTAAAATCTAATATAGGCCACTATATTTTTTGGTATGTTTTTTAACGTGCGTGTTTTTTAACGTGCGTGTTTTTTAACTATGTTTTTTAACTATTCGTTCCTACCTTTCTATAAGAGAGAGCTTTTTATTCGTTTTCTACGTATAGTTAATGAGAACAAAAAAAAGGAAAAGCCACCAAAGTCAGGGATGTTTAAAATATGAAATAATCACCAACAAAAGTTCCTTCTTATATTTTATTAATCAAAAAAAGAGCAGAAAAATTAAATAAATTTTATGGTTTGCAACAATCTCTTTCAATGGAAAGTCACTTGAGAAAATACTTAACTGAGAAAAACGCATAAAAGTTTTAAATATTGATATTTATTATTTACTAACATGATTATTAATAACTTTAGAAGTGTAATTAACTTGTTTTTATTTGTTTACAACAGTTTTTATTATTTCTTGAATTTTGTTAACTCAAATTTTTGGACCATGTAAGTTTAATATAGAAATGCATCGATACGAATTTTAAAAAAATTTGCTAACAAAAATATAAGATTAAAAACTAAAATTATTTTTAAGCACAAAAAAACAACTTAAAAATAACTTTTATTTTTAACAAAACATACTTTATTACTGTTGTTATTTTTTTAAAAATCTGGGTAGTAAAAATTATCTGGGTAATAAATAAAACTCGGATAATATTATTTAGAAAACAAAAATTAAGAAATAACTTTGATCAAGGCAGATTAATATACTAGGTAGTGGCAGTAGATCAGTTGACTTTCTTGCTTATGTTTTCAGATGTCATATTTTGTTTACACGATGTCATATTTTGTTTTGCCTCTGTAGAATATCGTTGAGATATATTAAGTGGTTTATAAGATACCCATTTTTGTAAAAAAAAAATAACTTTTTCAAACCACGGTGCGTTATTTGAATTTGACATCTGAAAATATATTTTATACAAACAAAATACATGTTGTTAACTTATTGTTGTAGTTGTTTTAGAACTGCTATTACCTGTAAAATAAATGTGCCTTGACTTTGATATTTTGTTCAATAAATAAAAATCTAATATTAATTATTAAAAAGAAATTTTTATAACTGTTTCATTACACTGGTTTTCACAGATGGAACAGAGCGACATCTATTAAATGTTATAAATGCCGAGCATTCTCGGTGTGTAGGTCATAAGGCGAAATAACTTGTACTATTAAGCTTTAAAGCTTTTAATAGTTGATTCGCTCTGGTACGTCATACACCATATAATAAAGCTTTTTGACCGTAAACATAACAATAAGTAACCAAACAAACATAAGAATGTGTTAACTTTGTGGGGCAAAGCAGCCCACATATTTTAAAATTAAAATGTACTTCTTCCAAAAAATGTTAATATATGAAAGAGTAAGTAAAGAGTGAAAAATTTAGAGAAAAAAGCTTTTTGCATAAGTGTTGCTTCACTGATAACAAACAAACAGATTGTGCTTGATGTTTTGTCAGCACAATAAAAGTTGTTGGTGGTGGAGAAAGGAAAATTCATGTTGTTTGTTTTATGCGACAGAGACGTTTGTGTTTTTTTTTATTATTATTTCTCAGTTTTACCGATAAGGCAAAAATTGTTGGCTGAAAGTTGCTCGTGTCGTGAATGTGTGTGAAAAAAAAACAAAACAACAAGAAATAAATACACAAAATCCATATCAACAAACACACGTTATTTGAAGAAGAATTGGTGAGTTTATATCAGTTCACATGTGTGTAAGCATGTTTACTGAAATGTTGATATGAATGTATGTACGTCAGCATACATATGTATATATACACATGTTTAAACGAGAGTGTATTGTTGTTGTTACGTCGTACAATGAGGAGGTGCTGTGCTGTTTGTGTTCTGTGCTTTGTATGTTTTGTTTAGTTGCTTAGGTTGCCTGATCCGGAAAACATTCGTTTTAAAGCGAGAGCTGAAGCTAAAATACACGTACATATAACTCTCTTGTGTAGCCAACAGTTTTAGAGGAACAATAATTTCTACAATATACACACACAACAAACAAACAACCATTTAGTCAAATACATTAATACCTACAAATAATTAATTGTGTTAAATAAACAAAAGATATTTTCGTGTTAAATGAAATAAATTTTGAAAAAAAACTACTAAAGTCAACACATAGTGAAAAAACAAAGAACAAGCTAAATTACAAGAATTAAACTGTTTAATAAAATGTTATTTGAATTGAAATTTTAATTATTACAAAAAAAGCCTTTTTTACATCTTAAGATCTCAATTTTTTTAAATATATGTAACGTAGACAATAAAATCCAAAGAAATTTAAAATACCCAACCAAAAGGTAATCACATATTCTTGAAGTCACATGTAATAACACAAAAATATTTTAACCGAAACGGGTAAAAATTCAAAACAATTTTAAATAAAAAAAAAATAACTTCAAATTTAGATTCTTAAATAAAACGATAAAAAAAGTAAGGAAATGTTTGTATGTATAATCTGATACCTAAATTACTTAGTTGTTATAGAAATGTGTAGATAACTTAAATGGGTATTTAATAAAACAATAGTAAAGAAACAACATTTACAATAACAAAAAAAAATGTATATTCAGCATAAGCAAATTTAACAACAACAAGAAAAGCAAATATTAATAACAACAATAACAATATTGGTGACTATTCTGACAGCAGATACAGATATTTGTACTTTGTTATTGTTGTTCCTGTACGGTATCGCTTATTACTATTGTTGTTTTATATACATACATATCTACAATATAATATGTTAATAGTTCGTAAAACAACAACAGCAATATTAACAATAATAAAAATAAAGAAAATAAAACACAGCAGTATAAAAGAGCATTTGAGAACAAAACAAAACCAACAAAAAGCAAAAAATATAATAAAAAAAACTTAGTGATAAACAGAACTAAGAACAGAGAAACAACAACAATAACAACGACAGCTTACATACAAAATAAATACATACTACATTATTCTAAAGACTCTGCCAGTTACACAGTCAACAAGCTAACGAACCAACCCGCCAACCAACAGAAAAACAAAACATGCGAAACCTAAATCATCAGAAACAGCATATAGTCTCCCAACATTTGCCCCACTATTTGTCCCCCGATTAAACTAAAATCAAACACAACCAACGTCGTCAAATCATTCTTTACTGTTCGCGCCATATAAAACCCTACAATACAAAAAAAAAAAAATAAAAACAACAATACAACATCAAACTGCTTGTTATTTTTGAGTTGACTTGTCTCACGAGCGAAAACTACGACTAATGTTTTGTTTTAAGAGAAAAAGCTTTTTGTGTCAACACCACTTCCATAAACAAGAAAAGCTCTAAGACAATGTGTATTTACATCAGATTAATGTAATGACAGTAGATAATAAACAATTTTATTAAAACTTTGATAGGGAGTTGCCAACGAACTATTTTCAACTTAAGAAAGTTCATTGTAAAAATAAATTAGCAAGAGGAAAAGATAAGTACTGTGTAAGTTATTGGATATTTTATACTAATAATTACATAAGTCGGGGGTATACCCTACTATTTTAGATTCCGATTCAATCTCATTCGCCACCCTGGCAGTTACTTGTCATGAGTTTGTACAATTGTTATCACGTATTTACGTCTTGATTGATTTTCAGTTGTCAAATGGTAGACAAGAAAGACACTTAACAAAAATCTTGCGTAATCGCACTTACAATATGAACAAGCTTTCGGGGTTTTAATCTTTGCCAGATGACGCACACAAGTAACAGTTGCCTGTGAACTTTTCACGTTTATAGGAACCAATCATTTACAAATCTTTGTTCGGATTAAATGTTTTTCTCCTCCGCTGCTGGACTGACATACAGTATCTAGAGTTGTTTCTCTTTAACCTTTCTTTTGATCTTTCCTCCTTCGAATTAGTGTCCTCGTTCATTTAAAGCTTGTTAAGGTTTAAGTTTTAAGTTCCAAACTGTATTTATGGCCAGAATTCTAGTGACTTTGTTTGTTAATTACGCCTGAGAAGTAGATAACATTCGTTTTTACTAAAATCTCGTTTCTAAACTACACTGAAATATTTAAATAGGGCCTCGATTCTCCATGGTAGTCGGGACCAGAAACATTATGGATAATCGATTTTCACAAGTGAACATAAGTGCAAATACTCATTATCATTAAAATAATTAATACTTCTCTCATTGTATGCAAACAAGAGAATTCCTCGTTTTTATGTTTATTATATATTGTATGTATATATGAATTTGAAATTAATAAAATGATTTTGTCATCACGGATATTAGAGGTAATTACGGTTAATCGAAGTAAACAAAAACCATTAGACTGATATTTGGTCATCACGGTTAATAGGGGTTTCCGGTTAACCGAATCACGGATAATCGAGGCCCGACTGTAATCACTATTAAATTAATTCTGACCGTTGCCAAAAATATTACAAGTGTGAATCTCCTTAAAGCAAGTTTAATACTTATAATTCAAGGATGAAGTCATCAGGCCTTCTACTTTTATTAAAAATTTAGATAGAGGATAGAATTGCAAAAATAATCAATCATTTTAATTAGGGTTTTTATAAAAGAAAGATATTACTTATATTTATAATGAAATTGTTTTTTTTTCGTATGTGTTTATGCTTAATTTTTTAGTAAAACATTCAAGCATAAAACTCTCCACAAAAGATTATCAAACAGAGTAGCAACTATTACTGAGAATATTGTTCTTTGGTGACAATTAGTGGTATAATATAATCTATACATATAATAAAACTGTAACGGCGTCATTTCTGTACACGAAATATTTTTTGAAATTTTTCTTGTTGGTGTAGATAGCAATCGATATAGAATACAAAACACCTATTTTTAGAATTTTTGTCTCTCTGTCTGTGTTATCATCCCGTAATAACTACTGGATAGATTTGACAAAATTTTGTGAGGAGGTCCCTTAAAACCTATGTTCCAATATAGAACACTTTTTATTTTTTTCGTAAAAATAGGTTATTTCGTAGACAAAATATAGATACAATTGTGAAAACACCCAACTTTACCGGTATAATGGTATTAAAACAGATGTCAGCATTTATATTTTTTTAAATGGAAAATTTTTAACACCGTCCACAGAACTCTGGAATAAATACTTAAATTTTAAGAAAATTAAAAATGACACGCAGACGAAGTCGTGGGCACTGCTAGTATATAATATGAATATAAAAATACAAAATAGGGATGCCAGTAAAATAATGCTTATCAATTTAGGTCAATTTTTATGCTTATCAATTTAGAGTGCGAAAAAGTACGCAACGAGCTCTTACAAAATAAAAATATTTTTCAATAATTTGTACCAGAGTAAACCTCAAAATTGTATGCAATATTAAGTAAGTAATTATAAAGACGATATTCATACCAACATCATAATATTTAATTCAAATTTTTAACCTATTCTACTTGTATGTAATGAAAGCTGGCAGCTCTGTCAAAACAGTTTATTGAAAAGTTGAAGCTCAGAGAAAAACAATAAAGCTTTTTGAGAAAGAACAAAACAAGTGTTTCTACCGATTCACTTGCATGTATGGCACGCATCCCATAAAGAGTAGTTGTTGTGCTACCATTTTATTTATGTATTTATTTATTTACATTTTATTTATTTATAACGACTCCAAACAAATTCATAATTTCAATAATGAAACTATTTCAAATAATAGAAACGTTTAAATTATCTTTTCCTTTAAAATTCTTGCATATGAACTTTTTACTCACAAGTTTCAAGACAACTTGTTGGTAACTCCTCTTTGTACCTAGTTAAAAAATCTAAACAAATAAAATCGAAAATAAGTTTACAAAAAGCGCGCCCAATACCTATCTAAAGTATAAATTAGATATAAAATTGTAAGAAACGGATTTTTATATCCAAATTATAAATAAAAAATAATATACTCTTCTGGAAAAAAATTATTTTTTTTTAAAGGAAAAAGTAATATTAATACTCTTCTATTAAATTGCCATTTCAGAGTATAGTTCCACCGTAGAAAAAATTTCGTTTAAACTAACAATGACAACAACTAAATCGGTTCCTTCTGATACCAATAAAAAACAGGATCCTAAAATACTTAATAATAATTCTAACACTACACCAAATAATAACTTAACCACCAACGTAACTACTACTACATCTATACCGATTAACAACAGCACGAACAGTAACACAAAAAATATGGAACCATTATCAGCAACAAATTTTGCAGCTGCAACTTCCATACCGAGTACGGCAACAGTAAGCACCACTCCAACAACACAACGAGCAGTAACTATAATTCCCATTTTCAACTCTCTCTCCACTTATTCCAACTTACAAAATTTTTCTCGTACTATGCAGACAGATGAAGACTTTAATATACGCTTTGTGAACCTTGTTAGGAATCATAAGTGCTTGTACGACAAAAAGGTGCCAGAATATAGGAATCGTGATAACCAGGAAAAGGCCTGGTCGCAAATATCCGTAGAAACAAAAGAAAGTGGTAAGAAGGTCTCATTAAGCAAAATTATTTAATTCTCTTTTTAAATATTTCTTTTTAAGTCATGCATTGCAAGGAACGTTGGCGTAATTTAAGAGCCTGCCTTTCACGCTATATTAAGCAACAAAGTGGCTCAGAACCCCAGCACAAACCCTATTACCTTACTGAACATATGGCATTTTTGTTACCTTTTCTCAAATCAACGAGAAATTCTTTGGATGGCAACAGCAGTTTAGCTACTCTTTTACAATATTCACAACAGCAACAACTAAATCAACAATCAAACGCAAATCCAGCTACGTTGCAAGTGTTGGTGCAACCTCATCACTTTAAGATTTCTCAAGATCAGCATTTAGAGGTAAAACATTCTCTATCGGACAATGATGATGAGGAGACAATCGATGCTTTCGATCCAGCAATAACTGCCAGTTTGCATGCACAACAACAGAACAGATCCTCACCCGCTCTAAGTGATACGGCCAGTGCAAATACAATGCAGAACTTTATACCCGATGTGCAATTATCGGAATTGAGAACACCTGACGGTATACAAGACGTAACATACCAAAATTCCAATATGCGTAGAAATTCTCACGATTTTGGTCAAGAATCTAAACGCATTAAAACTGAGTGCCATGCCAGCGAAGCTACCACCACCGGACAAATGCATATGTATGCAGGCGAACATGCCGATATGGAATTCTTTCGCAGCATATTACCCGACATTGCCGGTCTCACACCGCAACAAAAACGTAAACTAAAAATAGGAATCTTAGAATTAATCGATGATGTGGTCGAGCGATTTCCACTCGAAAGAAGTACAAATGCTAACGCAACTAGTCAAAACTTAAATACACCGAAAACACGACGAACTTCCTCCAGAGATTGGCGCAAGTAAAGTTTTAGAAACATTTATATATGATAGAATTTTTAACAGAGCTGTGTTTATTTGTTGTTTATTCGTTAAATTTTCATTTTATAAGATACAAATTAGAATTTTCCGAAAATCTGAAAAATGTAAATAAGCAAAGTTTATCGTTATGTAATATGATTTTGAAAACTGCTCTGTCTAATTTTACATGTTGCTCAAGAATGAAATAGTGTATGTAGTTATATTCGAAATGTTTTTTTTTATTCCTTATTTTTTTTAATGATTTAGTCGAAATTATGTAAATAAATGTAAAATGTTTTTTACTATACGATTTTTTATTAAAGTAGGACTGCGACAATATAGTTTTGAAATTTATTTTAGACCTTTCATGCATTTCGAACATTATCGGCTTATTTTTGTAAATCCATTTTTTCTGTTAAAATTTTTCTTTTTATTTCAACTTTTCCTGACAGATTGAAAAAATTGCTTTGGTTTCTGTTTGAAAACGATCTTTTCTTTTTATTTAAGTTTATACAAAAAACAAAAAGTATCTGAAAATATAACAGGCAGTCAAAAATATAATGTTTTTTTCACATGATTACGCAAATAGCTTGTTTAAATGCAGTTCATCTGACAAATTTCTTTGAGAAATAATAATAATATACACTTTAAGGGATAATAGTAAGTGTTATGTAATTCCTGATACTTTTAAACTTATCACTAGGAATTAATAATTTTACAATTTCGATTTAGAGGCTCCAGTGTTTTTAGGATAGAATTTTTTCGAAGGGTCTTTAGCCATATCAACAAGGCTTTGGGCAGGTTTGAAAGGTGCTCCATATAGGTCTGCATACGAGTACATTTTGTCAACTAATTTAGCGGCTGTGAAGTGATCAACCCAGCGGAAGGGACCGCCAGTGAATGGAGGGAATCCAAGACCAAAAACTGCACCAACATCTCCCTCTAAGGGGTTGTGCAAAATTTTCTCTTCTAAACACAGTACAGCCTCGTTAACAAACCGTGATACCATACGCAATGTCATGTCTTCGGGAGTGTTTGCTCCTTTAGAAACTAAAGCATACTTTTGTTTAAGAATTTCTAAGGCTTCCATATTAACAGGTCTACTTCCCTTGCTCTGGCTATCGTAAATGAAAATGCCTTTGCCAGACTTGCGTCCCAAAAAGCCAGCTTTTACCATATCTTGCATAACAGACAAGTTACCTCCACTAAAACGGTCACCAAAGGATTTTGCCAAATCGACAGCTATATGAGAGCCTACATCAATGCCAACCTCATCGGACAAAGTGGCTGCACCTACTGGGAAACCGAATTTCTTTGACAGAGTATCAAGTTCCTTGGGTTCGACGCCTTCTTGTAGAAGACTGGCAAAAAATAAAAAGCTTATATAACTAAACATCACATTTATTCGATTTTGCTTACCGTACAGCTTCTGACAACATGGTAGCTAAAATTCGAGTAGTGTAAAAACCTGGACCATCTCCCACGGTAATAACTACTTTGCCTTGTTTTAAGCCCATAGCTACGGCTGAAGCTATAGTGTCTTTTGAGGTTCCAGGATGTGTGATAATTTCAAGCAATTGCATTTTATCTACAGGAGAGAAGTAGTGCATGCCAACCACCTTTTCAGGACGAGAACTACCAGCAGCTATTTTTGTAATTGGTATGGCACTTGTGTTGGTGCCAATAACACAGTGTTTTGGTACAACAGCTTCAAGTTCTTGTATAACACGATGCTTGATTTTAATGTCTTCAAATACTGCTTCAATAACCATATCGGCATTTTTGAATTCTTTATAATCAAGAGTAGGAATCATATTTGAAAGTATTTGATCACGCTCTAAACTAGAAATACGTTTACGTTTAACACTTGTCTCGAGGCCCTTTTGAATCTGACCAATACCACGTGAAAGACCTGCATCGCTAGCATCTTTCATAACGGTTTTAACACCTTTATCTACAGTGACCTGAACAATGCCAGCACCCATAAGACCAGCACCCAGGACTCCTAAGGTTTTTACTTCACATTGAGGTTTGCCAAAACGATTTTTCTTACATTCTGTTTGTCCACGGAATAAAGCAATCAGACCTTTTGACTCAGGAGTTGCGGATAAAGCACCAAAGCCTTCAACTTCGGCAGCATAACCGGCCACAGGTCCTTTATCTACACCAGTACGCACTACTTCAAGAATTTTTAAAGGGGCAGGATACAGACCGTTGGTCATTTTCATTACTTGCTTACGTGCTGTGTCAAAAATCTTGTTTTTTACAAAGTTGGTTTCCATTGCTAGAGCTGTAAGTTTATTGATCAAGCCAGTCTTTTCGCGGTTTATCTTTTTGCGGAAAATAGGGAATTTAAAATCAATTTATACATCAACAATTTTTGCTATTTTTTTACCTTTATATTACCGCTAACAATATCATTAGCGACTTTCACAGCAACTTTTTCCAAATACTCAATTGTCATCTGTTCAGCAGGAGCAAGACCAGGACCCAAGGGTGTCACCAGTAAGTCAACGATTCCAGCACGTTTGGCACGATCAGCTGGCAATTGCTTGCCAGTTAGTTCCATATCAAGTGCTGTTGGAATACCTGCCAACTTTGGCAAGCGCACGGTGCCGCCACCTCCGGGTAAAAGACCCAACATAACTTCTGGTAAACCTAGTTTAGTCTTCTTGTCTTTTGTAGCAATACGATAATGACAGGCTAAGGCCAGCTCAAGGCCACCACCCAAGCAAACACCATTAATTGCTGCTACAAAAGGTTTGGTGCAACGTTCGATTCTATTAAACATAAACTGAGCTTCCTTAGATACACGGGATGCATCAGCAGCAGTCTCGCACTTTTCTAACATGCTTATATCAGCACCGGCCACAAAACAACCAGGTTTGGCAGAAATCAAAACAGCAGACTTCACTTGACTATTGGTTTCTACTTCTTTAATGACTTGTTCAAATTCTTGGCTTACAGCTTCTCCTAAAGAATTTACCTTTGTATTAGGACAGTCCAAAGTTATCACCAAAACATTATTTACTAGCTTGGTGTGAAGATTTTTCTGGCCCGCTGCTGCAACCGACATCATTCTTACATTTTGTGCTATCACTGGTATAAAACAATATAAAGAAGAAAATCAGTATTTTTAAGAAATTAATAAAAAAAATCTTCAAGAGGATTTTTAAAGAAAACGATTGCATGTACAATTCAACGGCCATGGACAATGACAGTACAAAGTCCAAAGTCCGATATCATTGTTACTGGTGTATTTACAACAACCACAAAAATTGATACACAACAACCAAGGCCAGACAAGACTTTTTTGGCATTTTTTTCTGAAATTTCTAGTTTTAGGAAACTCTTACCGCGGTTGCACTTATTTAACATCAATTGTCTCCTGGACAGTTTGCCAACAACACTGAAAATACGCGTAGCCGACATTGTTGTTTCTTTACGTTTTAATAAAAATCTTGTTCACTATTTTTGTACTCTTAAAGGACAATTTTCTTGAATGATATACAAGTTGTAAGCATTTAACTAAACGTATAAACTAAAAATTCAGTAGAGTATAAAAATAAATGAATAAAATAACTTGTTGCCCGCAACACACACTTGAGTAATTGCAGAAGATAATTAGCTGCAAACTACAAAGGCGATAAGTTAAGTATTTAACGGCCTCAAAATAGATACCGGCATTTTTGCACGCAAGATGGCGCAGCGATAATTTTTTGTATTCCAAAAGGTGTTGCCACGCTTCTAAATAAGTAATTTATAATAATTAAAAACTTTTTTAAATTTAGTTTAGTTAGTTCGATAAATGTTTTATGGCCAATTTTTTTCCCTGTTTTACAGTTAATTTAAAATATATTATGAAAAAAATTGTGTTTGTTCATAAACTAATGATTTTCAATATTATCTCTGGCTGTACACAATTTAATTTTTAAAGTTCGAAAAAAAGTCAGTGTTTAAGCGCGAATAAACTTTCAATGAAAATAATCTCAAAAACAACACTAGGTTTTCTAAAATATATTACTACTATTAAAAAGTTTTTGTAAAACTTTTAAGCATATTAATATCTGGCCACACTATCTTAAAAGCTTTTTTATACACCAACTGATGCTGGGTAGAATTGCTGTCTTTTTATTCAGTTAGTCTCTGGATGGTGCTAAATACGAAGAAGTCTTATTTTGTAATGGCTTCTGAACAAATTACGGTTATTTAAAGTATAAAAAAAGAAAAAAGTGTACAATGTATAAAATCAGATAAATTAAATCTTTTAGTTATAAAATAAGTTTAAGGCTGAGAACAAATTGTGCTTTTAACAAATAAAAAAATAATTGGTAAAATTATTTTTTAATGTCTAAAAAAAATTTATGTTATTTTCATTTTACTTATGGGATTTTGCAGCAAACACAAATAAATATGTATGTGTAGGTATACATACTTTAAGAGTTATTGAATGTGTTTGTGTATGTGTTTTCATACGTTGTTTGTAACAGTCCTGAAAGTGAATGTGATTTAGTAAAAAGTAAGCATCAGCACGCATCATAAAAGTATCTCACCGCAAAAAACAAGAAAAGTGTTTATGTATATGTTATGTCTCCTAGTAAAAAGAAAACAACGGAAGGAAACAGAAAATAAAAAAATTTCATTTTATTGCATTAGTAAAGAAATAACTGGTGTTAAAGTTAATCCTTTTATTATAAAAATGTTTGACTTTATTTACAGCGACAGGTTTTAGTTGTTATTGTTTTATTATCCAGAGATTTAATTAACATGTTACTAAACAATTAACATGTATCCTGCACACATACATACGCTTGCTCGCACTCCTATGAATTAAAATAAACAACCGAAGGCAAATTTTAAGAAAATAAACAAGTTTATACAAATTTAAAAACCTACTCGCATTTTAAGTAGAAAGACTAATAATTTATGAAAAAGAATACGAGGGCGAATTAATAAGTACGTGACTTTTTAAATTAAAACACAGTTTTTTTTTTTTGCAAAACAAAAATTTATTGTTCAACATTATCTCCTTTTAACTCAATACACTTAGTTTAACGTTTATCCAGTTCTTGTATCCCTTCCAAAAAATAATATTTTTCGAGGTCCTTAAAATAGGCATTCGTTTGACCAATAATTTCCTCGCTAAAGCTGAATCTATTTTCACCGAGCCATTTCTTTTGGTTCGACAATAGGAAGTAGCCACTAGGGGCTAAATCCGGAGAATTGGGTGGATGAGGTACCGAATCGTAGCCCAATTCATTAAGTTTTGCCATTGAGACTGCACGTGTGTGCCCTCGTACGTTATCTTGATGTAAAAAAGCTTTTTTCGCTGCCATATGTGGTCGTTTTTCAAAAATCCTCATTAAATCGGTCTAATTCGCATAATATTCTCCGTTTATTGTTTTTCCCTTTTGAACGTAATCGATGTGAATTATCCCCCGTGCATTAAAAAAAAAAAACTGTTGCCATTACCTTGTTGACCGACAAACTTACCTTGACATTCTTCGAAGCAGGTTGACCCGGAGAAACCCCTTATTTAGACTGCTGATTGGTCTCCGGAGACAGTATTGGATGAATGTTTCAATTACAACACGTCCCAAAAACTCATTCGGAGCTGCGATTAAACAGCACCAAACAATTCTTTAAAATTGTCACACGTTTACGTTTATCTTCAATTGAGAACAAACGCGGCACCCATCTTGCAAACAACTTTCTCAAATCCAGCTGATCATTTTAAATCCAAACCATATAAAATGCCTATGAAATCAACAATCTCAGACACTTTTACTGTTCGATCGGCTAACGCGATATCGATGATTTTTTTTTACATTTTCGGGTGTACTGAACTTAATTGGCCGTCCAAAACGTTTAGCGTGCAGAGTTCCCATAGTATTTATTGAGCTTTTCCTTGGTTTGATTGACGGTTCTTTTTCGAAAAAAAAAAATGTTCAAAGAGCATTTGAAATTTTATAATTTGCAACCGTTAAATGCATTTCAGGTTTTTTTTACCCACCGTCTATTTGTGGACTTCTCTAATAACCCTCGTATTTTTGTTTTCATCAACACATTAGTAACATACAAAAAGGGTGATATGTAATTATTAGAACATGTTTGTGATTTGACAGTGCTCTCTAGGGTAAAGCTTCGATTATTTATTTACAACTTTAATTAAAGGAGTACTGAAGGGTAAAAAAAAACCATGACGGAAAATTGTCATTTGAATGCAGTTTTTTTATTTGCTTTTTTATATTTATTTTAGATGTTAAAGTTAAATGTCGAAAACAGCTGCAACACTTTCTTAACTGACTAATTATTGTGCAATGAGAAAAACTTTTTATTTGTAACATTTTTCTTTTCATGAATAAAATCGAAATATCCTATTTAAGGCCACGACAGACTATTCTACACAATTGTACATTTCATTTACACGAAAATCGGATGGAACTCTGTTCTGCATAAAAGAAATGCAAGAAAAAGTGTGTTTGTGTCCGTTTGTAATTTCTACAATATCAATTTCCGACCCCATAAAGTAAATATATTCTGAGATCTTGTGCATAGCGGTCGATTGTGCGATGCCCATCTGTCCGTCCGTGTTAGTGTTGAAATCAAGTTTTCCTTTGCAAACTTACGCCAATCGATCAGAGATGAGGTGCTATTGGAAATCAGAAAGATCGGTCCATGTTCTTAGAGGCAGCGGGCAAAACACCATGGCTACTTTAAAGTTTTCCATATTATTTGGAACGATAAAGTAACCCCAATAAAAAAAAAACTAATGGTGCAACAAAATGGTGCGATAGAGAATTAAAAAAATAAGAAAATAACAAGTGAAAAAATTGGCGCTCGCCCATATTTTACGAATTACCGGCCTATGAAATTTTAAATTTTTTTTTAAATTATCAATATGGGTTTCATTTTAAAGATTTTAAAGAGATATTTAAGAAAATACCAACATTTAAAAAAAAATGCTTAACCCGTTAAGAGCCGGTGACGTAGAACTTGATTTTTTTCTTATTTTTTTTCTTATTTTTTCTTTTTCTGTCCCCCCAACATTTGCTTTTTTGATTGGACTAGATTCACATTGTATATAGTGAAGGATATATAAGATTCGACATGGCTGAATATAGAACTCTTACTTTTTTGGTTACCGTCGATTTATTTTTAACAATTAATGGAGACAAGCTGTTTACACTTTTCCTTAAAATTTATTCTTTATTTTTTCTTTGTGTTTTTATTTTAAATTATAGTTTCCAGCTCTTGACAATTTTGAAGTATTTTCCAGTATTTTTTTTCAGTAGGTTTACCGTTTTCTGTCCCATTGTTTTATACAACGTTTAGAGATTCTGTGTTTCCAGATGCTTAATGGCTGGATTAAAGATTTGTCACACATTACAAACTTTTCTTTTTAACTTAAAAAATACTTCAGCTTAATTGGAACTTTTCTTAATTTACTCGCTCTGCTTGCTTACAATGTGGAAAAACAAGATTTTTTGCAAAAAGATTTCAAACATAATACATACATATGTGTGTATGTATTTGTATGTACGTGAATAAAGTGGAAAGAGTAACAAATTAAAAATCCTTTCATTATTAAAAACTTTGTTTTCTTCGTAAATATATGACCGCCGCATTAAATGTTAAGAGTATAAAATTGCTTTCATCTATAACAGTTACAAATACTAACACTACTACACAAATTTAATTCTAGCAAAAATTTTGTTATGTGCATTTTTCACAATCTTCCTGTGTTTGCATGTTAAACAAATGAATGGCAATTATTGCAGGGACTTACATGAGTGCAATTAAACTATTAAGTAAGACAACTAAATTTGGTTTGGAATCATGTTGCCAAATATTGCTACATAAATAATAAGAAAGGTTTGGCTCTAAAGAATCATGTAGCAAAAGCAAAAGACAAGATAACAAATACAAATAAATATACATTTACTTTACAGACTTAAAGCCATACGTACGTATGTATGATTAAAAAATTTTTTTTTCCTAATTGGGGTACACAAGGAAATATATGTAAATATGTGTTTTAATGTAACAACCATGCACATTCATACATAAATGTACGCACACTATAGACGATATAATCAGGCATGTCATACAACTCAATTCCGATCGAAAGTGGTTTCAATTCCGCAAATTGGTTCTTCAGAAAACGAGAAAACAATTTTTTTCAAATGAAAATACTTTTAAATATTAAAGTGGAATTTGTTTTCTTTAAAATTTTATTATTTGCGGTTTCTAAATTTACTTTTCTTTTGTGTTCTTTGGTGCGCATAATATTGGCACATTCAAATTAAAGAGTGGAGATTCGACATTTTTCAGGAATAAGCAAAATCGATCGGAACTTAAGGAACGTAAAAGAAAATCAATCAATCGGAATGGTGCGGAATTAAAACCATTCCGTTCGAAATGTGTGGCATGCATGAATAATAATAAAAAAATATCCGTTTTATTGTACCCTGAACTAATGAGGCGTTATTGCTCGTTAAATTTGAATGATTTTCCTAAAGATAAAAATTAAAAATAATTTTTTTTTTGTATTAACGGTTTCAAATGATCAGTTTTTTTTAAACTGAAATCCAAATGTAAAGAGTTGCAATTTACTAAGAAGCTCTTACAAAACTTTTTCTACCAGATCAATTTTGTTAGATATTAACCGCTCATCTGCAATCAAGACGTTTAACTTGAGCTGTTTTCCACTTAAACCGTCACTGAGAGGATGACCTCTCTACTTATGCAATGCATTGCGTTAAAATAAGGAACGTAATTTTAAAGATGGAAGTTCGATTCGCACATTCGTCATACTTTAATAGTGACTGGAGAGACCTCTGCAGGAAAAATATTTTATAAATTAACGGTTTAATTAAAAAATATTTTTTTTAATATCTTTCATCTTGTCAATCTCCCACAAATAAATGGATCCTTAATCTAGTTGAGAAAATTTAGAACACATTCTCATAAACTATGGAGCACCGATTTATTTTTGAAATAAAAGGCTTGTAGATAAAAGAAATAAATAAATGGAATTATAATTAAAAGTTCTCCCAAAAAAAAAAAATCCCCTATCCCGAAATAAGATTTTTAACCCTATTTTCAACAAAAGAAAATCCTTATTAAATCCCCTAAACTGACAGCACTGAAAGAAAACACCGCACGGCGTCTTATGAACGTTCACCACAGCGTTTAGGGCCAGTTTGACAATTTTTTAGAGTTTGTTTTTGTTTCGAATGTAATTGAGCTAACGAACGTACGATTGCGACATCGTGAAACCGGCCCTTAGAGATAGTTGTAAAGCTCAAAACTAATACATAAACATTTTTGCAACAACCCATTTGCGTTAATTTCATATTAAACGACACATATTGTTTTGATCCCATATAACGTTGTGACATAAATAGAAGGAGTTGTGTCAGAGTGTTGAAATTTGGTATACTACTATAAAATGCCTTAACTAAAAAATCCAATTTATTGAAAAAATTGGACAAGGACACGCCTACCTGCCCGTCTATGCCAAAAACTAAATTTCCAATATTGATTACATAACTGCAAAAAAAATCCTTAAAATCCGCAGATATTTAACATCCCATGCTATTAAATTGTTTGGTAGTTTTTATTGTAATTAAAGCAAGGACTCTAGGTCCTGCCATATATCCATGTCAATATATAAAGTTAAGACTTGCTTAACAAATAACATCTTAACTACTGTTGCATTGGTAATTTCTTCTGCAAATATATTTTTTCTAACGGTACTTTACATATGACCAATATTCATCAGTGTTGTACTTATAAGCAGATACCAGGGTTGCATTTTTATCAAAATTGTTATCAAAACCTATTGAGTTTGGCTACTATAATTACACGCCAAATGGCAGTGATATTCTTTGAATCTATTATTTTTTGTACAAACTCTAATTTTGAGTTGCAATAACTTAATAATTTCCATACAATGTTCATTCATATTTTGCAAAAATTTAATTAAAGTACTTGGCCCAGTTTTATATTTAATTTATACTTGTGATATGCCTACGAGTAGTAATACTCATACATCTAAATTTGCCGACGATACAGCCTGTCTTAGTGTGCATGGGGTTCCTCGCGTAGCATCTAAAAATCTTTAAGAGCATATTAGCCAGCTGGAAATATGGTTGAAGTTATGGAGAATAAAGGTGAACGAACAAAAGTGTGTTCATTTAATTTTCACCCTGTGAAGGGATACTTGTTCCCCCATTCGAATCAATAACCAAATTGTTCCAGAACATTCACATGTGTAATTCCTTGGTATAAACTTTGATCGATGGCTTACGTGGAAG
Source organism: Gymnosoma rotundatum (assembly GCA_916610165.2). Lineage (NCBI taxonomy): Eukaryota > Metazoa > Arthropoda > Insecta > Diptera > Tachinidae > Gymnosoma > Gymnosoma rotundatum. Next base: position 2,308,913 of record OU744337.1, read on the forward strand.
AATCACATTGATGCAAAGCTAACTCAGATGAAGATTAAATTAGCTCAAATGCATTGTTTGATTGGTAGAAATTCTACCCTGAGTCTAGATTGTAAACTTTTATTATACAAGTCTCTTTTGAAACCGATATGGTGCTACGGAATTCAGCTATGCGGCACTGCTTCAGCTTCTAATTTGAAGAAGATCCAACATAGACAAAATAAAATTTTGCGCTTAATAACATCAGCTCCATGGTACGTCAAAAATTCTAATATCCATCGTGACTTAAACATGCCTCTAGTGACTGCTGAAATTGCTAAATACGCAGGAAAATACTTATCAAAACTCGAGACCCATTCTAATCCACTTGCTCGCAATATATTAAACTTTAGTGGACACATCCGCTTAAAAAAGAGGGATACTAAGGCTCTAGTTGTCAACGATTCAGCTGAAGCGTCTGAATACTAGTGAGTATTAAAACTATGAATCATGAATTTTCCGCCACTAAGTTTATGTCTGACATTGGTGGGGCCTAATTACATTTTTCTGATTTAAGACTTGATAACTTAATGTTAGTTCATATCCTGAAGATACAATAAATAAATACGTACATTGAAAAAACAATTTTTTTTACCATTTTTGGTCAAACTTGTAACAATATGTTTGAGTTATTAAAAGAAAAAATGAATTCAAAACTACAAACAAATATCCCTTAAAATGTTCTGAAAACAAAATAAATAATAAGCATATAGAGACATAAGTATGTATGTAAGTATGTACATGAGAAAACATATTTACATTTGCTTTGACTTATAAAATAGCTGTTAAATACGTGCAAGTATTAAAATACATATTATCATTATTAGCATCCTTTATTCTAAATGCCCCTTGGAAAAAACCTGACAAAAAAAATATATATAAATATAAATTGAATTAATACTGTTAGATAAACTCTTGAAGGCTTAAAAGCTTTCTTGGTTTGCTATTGGAATGATATATGGTATATTTCCTTTGGTACATCAACAACAAAAGCAACAGCAACAGCAGCCAAATCAAGAAGCAACAAATACACAACATCCCGTTACTACAGCATCAGAAAAATGGATGGTGAAAATCGTATAATACTAAATGTTGGTGGTATAAGGTGAGTAAAAAAAAACTTGTACATTTTGTGATTTAAAAAAAAACACGCATATTTATCTTTACATCACAAAAAAAAAAAAAAAAGAAAGAGCAAAAGCAAAACTCTTTTGGCTGTTAATAATACGCCTGTTGAGTTTAACTTGATGTTAACAAACATTCAGGCGTAACGGTAGTTTTACAGTATGTATGTAAATTTCACTGCATATGTTTGTGTATGTATAATTCAATAACTATTAAATTAATACTCGTAGTGTGTAGTCGTCAGTTGTATTTTGGTTCATGATTAAGTTACACGTTGAAAGCATTAAACACCATTCAAAATCCGTATTGTAGGCCAAATAATTTTCAATGATGGTTAGAATTCTTTTGCTGTTTAATTTCTACTATGATGATGACTTTAAATAAGCAAGCAAACGAAATGAATTTTATGAGTCTTTAGGGATTTTCTAATATTATATGAGCTTGGATGCTTTTAAATGAAGCAGCGTGTGTTTTATTGATTTATTTCGTTTGAAATATAAATTAAAATAATTTAGAAAATTTTCCTGTCAAATTTTCATATTTATAGAATGTTTTTAATTTAAGAAACCATAAATAATATGAGACGTTAAAATGCATATATTATTTCATTCATCGAGATTTTACTGTATGACATGTTGTAAACGTATAATGAAATGCAAGGTTAAAATTTTTTCACATTAATTTCAACAACAATAAATTAACGATGTCAAGTAGAAATAATATGTTATTAAGTTGACATCGACAACAAGGTTTTAGAATATTTTAATTATTAAAAACAAATAAGAATCCTTTATTCGGCTGTAACGAATCTTATAAACACTTTATCATAGTATTTTGTATTACATTTTAAAAGTTTTGTATTTTAATTATTTTAGACTTTATAATATATAAAAGCTGATTCACACAAATTAAATAACAAATTAAGTGAAATAAAGTAATAAATGAAAATTGAGTTATGAATTTTTAAGTTTTAAGATGTAGAGTTTTAAATAATTTTTCAAATGCATGGGTTGGCTGCTCTTCCTTTGAATGATAATTTTCAAATTCACATCATTGGATATTTTTTTGAAATTTTTTATTGCATAAAAACAACCGAATCATTTTTCTTTTCCAACCATAGCCTTCTCTCAGCCTGAGAGGCTTCACCTACTCACTCTATAGCTTTTATGACTTTCATTCGGCTCAACGAATTTAAATTTTTGAAATAGAAAAAAGGAGCTCGAAGTTAAATCTAGAGAATTAAGTTAATGAAAAATTCTCCAACAAATCCTTATCGTCGAAGTCTTAGAACTGTCTTGACAGAAGATAGTTTTTTATTTTTTGCTAATTGATAGCACTTTTTCATTATTTTCTCGCTGATTTGGTCCGACAATTAAAATTTTAATCTTAATTTGTTCAATGTTAGGATAAAATTTCTTTAATCTTTTCCTTTTGAATAAATAACAAAAATTTCAAAACAATCGATTATTAGTTATAGAAAAACTTTAAAGGAGTTATCTAATAATTCAATAAAATAAACTTTTTAATGGTTGGATTTTGTTTAATTAATTAAAAAAAAACAGTTTTTGTAGCGTCAAAAGTAGCAATGTTTCGTTAGAAGTTTTTTAAATCATCATAAGGGACAACAACTACACCGAAAAAAATTGGTAAAAGAAAATTACAAAAAAAATTTTTTAACATAAATAAAAACTTATTTGTTTAAAATATAGTGGAATTATTAACAACAAGTTAATTGATAAATATTTTTTTAATTTAAAATTAGTTTTGACTGTTTGATTGTGTTTTTTCTGTTTAAATTATTCATTCTATAATACAATTTATAGATAAATTAAAATGATCAAATTGTTGTCTTTAATTTTCTCCATTATCACACAAACAATAAAAAAAGATCAACAAACTTTGAAATAAATAATTCAAAAAAAAAATTTTTTTTTGGTATTGATAAATTGCTTTGTCAAATCAATGTAAATTTTAATTGAATATTAACAAAAAAATTTGTTGGTGTGATAAAATTTTTAATTAAACTTTTTACTACTCAATTAAGCAAACAATAATCTTTTATAAAATAATCCTTTTAATAAAACAAAGTTGATCGAGGGTTCGAAGATACTCTTAATCGATTTTTAACTGACTTCATAAGAGATTATCAATTCATCTAAATGTTGCTTTTGTTTTTCTATGTTTGTGCGCGCAGAACTCAGTCATTTCAGAACCGATTTTAAAAATTTTTTCTTTATTTGAAAAGCTATGTTTACAGATTGGTCCCGTTTTAAAAAAAGTTTTTAATTTTAAAAATTTAGAGATGTTCAGATGTTGTATACATACATGTTTTTTTACGTACCACTTTAACATTAAAAAAATTGCGTATCACTTTGGCTCCCAATAGCAAGTAGCAATAGCAATACAAAAATCAATAAAAAATTAAAGGGTGTCCCCAGAGGTAACTTAAACTGACATATATGGGCCTATCTTTTGAACCGTTATAGACTTATGTTTGGAAATTGGACAAAATGCCGATTACAAATATAAATATTCTGAATTATAGATAAAAGGGTGCCCCAATAGTTCTTTTAATTTTATGTATATGGCTAAATTGTTGAACCGTTTTAGAAAGACGATTGAAAATAACCCAGAACCTGTATTGCTTAGTGCGCTTTAACAACAATTATGAAATTAAACTTTGGAAATTAAAGGATGTCCCAATAGTTAGTGTAGTTTGATGTGTGGGGCTAGAATTTTTAATCTTTATAGACAGACTACTAAAACTTACAAGGAACCTGTATTGCTAAGTCCTCTAGAAGAACACGTAAACAATTTAAATTTCAAAATTATAGGGTTTGCCCATAATTGATGTACTTATAACGCCCTACCTTTCCATCGTTATATACAAACACTAGAAAATTAGACAGAATTTCTACTACTTTGTCTGGCATAATAAAAAGTATTATTATTAAATATTATATACTAAAGAGTGTTACATTAGTTTCTGTAATATTTTATTCAATATTCGTTTGGATTTTAGTGTTTTTTAAAGTCAAATATCAGTACGATTTCTTTCTGTGTACAAACAAATAAATAAATTTGTAAAAATAAAAAATTGTTTATAAATAATAAGGCATCAGTAAACTTTAATTAGCATGCGTTTTTTTCTCTATATAGTAGAATTTTTTCAGATATATTAAATCCAGTCAAAATGAATAATTAGCTGCTTAAGTGATTTTTAACCTCATTTTACTATTAAGATAGTAAATATAATATGTTAATTATTACTACTCTAATATACACGTTAATTTAAAATTTTCCCTAAACAAAATAACTCCTCAAACAATTTCAAATTAAATAAAAAATAACCCTTCCATATCCTGCAGCTAATAAACGGTGCAAAATTAAAAGAAAAAACCGTAATAATTCCTTTTTATCTTCTTTACATTTATTTTTTTATTTTTTTGAGTATAAATCACAAGAGCTGCCATCTTCATTCACATTTAAGGCCTACCCATAATGATAATGATGATGTTAATGTCAGTCAGTCATTGAAACACAAACTCATAAACCCATTACTTGTAGATTTGTAACATCATTTATGCTTAAAACGTTGGCGTTGAAAAAAAAACAAAAAGCAAAAAAAAAAAACAACTACAAAACTTAACAAATATTGACTGTGAGTTAATAGCCTGTAGCAAACTAAGAAAGCCCAACTATGTCTGCTCCTTTTGTGGCTTAAGGACTTAAACAAAATAAAAGATTTATTGAAGTATTCTTACTTTTGTACTGCAAGTAGTTGTTGCTGCTGTCATTTTCTATATTTCTATCAAGCTCTCTCCTTGTTGCATGCTGGCTTATAAAAAGAAATATACCAAAAAATACAACACAATACAATACAATTCAACATGCAAATGTAATGAATACTATTATACTTACATCCGCACAAACACACACACACACACATTTAAATACTTATGCAAATAAACACACACTTAGAAATTATTAAAAAGTTTGCATTTTAGTCACTTTAAGCTGACTTATACATTACACATGCATTAGCAACGCCACGGTACGTTTGAATATTCAAACAATCATTCGGCGACACACTTTTTAATATAAGAACAGCATCGCAGCGTGTTTATAAACAGTTACTTGGGGAGAATGATAATTATTCGAATGTTACATATCACCAAAATAGACATTGCTAATTAGAGAAAATGCTTAAAATGAGAATGTATTGATGCTTTTGCACTGAAGAAAATTTCTGCGTTGCAATTCTTATAATTTATAGGGGAACTTTGTCATATTCTTCGACATGAATGCCTTTTCTATGATTCTTTAAAAAATAAAAAAAAAAACAATTTGTGAGCGAATCTTCTAAAGAAAGTACCTTTCAAGAAAATACATTTTAAAAAAAGATACCTTTTTTAACCAAATTCTGTTTCTTCACAGTAAAAGGTATAGCAAATAAAACGACATTAAAAAAGTTATTATAATAATCGTATCTTTAAAAAAGTACTATTTTAGAAAGTACTATTTAAGAAAGTACTATTTAAGAAAGTACCTTTTAACAAAACCGCGTTTAATAAAAGAATCTTTAAACACAAGTTCTCTTTAAAGTTACTATTTAAAAGAAGCAGTTATCTAAGTATCGAAGACAGCAATATAATGGAAGACAGCAGCATGTAAGCCATTTGAGAAGCTCATGAGGCAGAACAATGAAATAAATTAAGTAGTGATATAAACTAAAATATATTTGTAGAATCAATATGTTGTTATGTTATTTGTAAGTGGATTAAAAATGAAAAAAACCAGTTTCTAACTAAGAGCCTGAGAAAATAGTACTTTGTGAAAAAGTACTTTTTAAAAAAGTACTATTTAAAAATATAAATTTTTTAAAAGAAATTATGCTTAAAATTTTTACATTTTGAGAATATTTAAAACATACTGTTGAAAAATTATATTTCGAAAAGTTTTTTTTTACAAAGGCAATCTTAAAATAGTTTTTAAAAAGGCAATTTTGTAAATAATTACTTTTAGAAAATTGAAGTTTTAAAAAAGTCCCCTTTTAAAAAAGCTTTTTAGAAATTATCTTCTAAAATTTAACATTAACAAATGGAGAAAAAGTTTTTCTTGTTAAACGGAACCTTTTTCATTTAGAAAATTGACGGCAAAAACTTTTCTTTTTAACTACTGAACAATTAACCTTTAAGTCAACGAAGAAAAATATATGCATGAATATTTTGATGTATAAATGTAGACATTTTTTCACACACAAATGCTTTAGAAACAATAAAAAAATTGAAAAATGAATGACATGGAAATGAACAAAAAGCAATAAATAAAAAGGGGCTTGTACTCGTAAGTAGTTGTGAGTATGTGTTTGTGAATTTGCTTTTCAAATGCATTTAAGTATAAATGCATTATTAAACATTTTATTAGTGCAGGAAACGAAGAAAAATTATATTAAAAAATTATATACATATTTTAAATGTATACAACCACGAGCGTAATAACTAGCGAATTTTCGACCTAATGTCAATAAAATATTATATATAATCATATATGCGTGGTGCATAATGTAGTTTTTAATTTTTATACCCTTTACCACAAGAAGTGGAAAAAGAGTATAACTAAGTGTGTCATTCTCTTTGTAATTTCCACAATATACATTTCCGATCCCATAAAGTATATATATTCTGAATTCTTATGCATAGCGAAGTCGATTGAGCGATGTCTGTCTGTCTTTCCGTCCGTGTTAGTTTCGAAATCAAGTTAGTTTGCCGAAGATCAGCTAGAGAAATACGCCAATTGGTCAGACATAATGTCGAAAGAGGTGCTATCGTAAATTAGAACGATTGGTCCATGTCCTTCGAGGCAGCGGGCAAAACACCATGCCTACCTCTAATTTTTTCATATCATTTGGAACAATGAAGTAACTCCAATCAAAAAAGCAAATAAAAAATAAGAAAAAAATAATCCAGAGCAAAAATTGGCGCTCGCCTATGTTTTCCGAGTTACGAGCCTCCGAACTTTTCAAATTTTTTTAAATGTCAATATGGGTATCATTTAAAAGCTTTCGAAGAGATCTTTAAGAAAATACTAAAATTTTTTAAAAATGCTTAACCCATTAAGAGCCGATGACATTTTTCTGTAGTACTTAATTTTTTTCTTATTATTTAATTCTCTCTCTTAAGTCTCTTTCCAATGCTTTTTTAATTGGAGTTACTTCATTAAACTAGATTTATATTAATAGTAAAGAGTATATAAAATTCGACACTGCCGAAGAAAGCACTCTTACTTGTTATAATTACATATAAATAAATTAATGAATCACATTAAACCTTCAACTGGAGTACATGTATGACTTATGCTGCCCCCTTTAAGTTGCAGAAACACTTACGCGTGTGCTTAAAAAATTTTGTTCAAGTGTATAAGTCAGTTAAAGAGGTGGAAGTATGTATGTGGAAATGTAAATAAGCAGTAAACGTATGAATATGTATAAGTTTTTGTACTACTTTATTTGGGCTTTGACAATATTGGAAAAAAACTTTAATAATTTTTCAAATGTTGTCTTCATAATTGGCAAAGTTTGTCGTTCTTTTAATGACAACTTATAGGATTTATAATTATTTTTTCTTAATTTTCCTTGAAGAAATTCAGCTACAAATGTTTTAAAAAAATCGATTAAAGTTTTTATTTTACAATTGCAAATTTATTGTTTCTCAATTACATTTTGATATTTTTAGATAGAAAAAACTTTTTAGAAATATGCATCTACTCGTATTGTTGTAACAATGTTTACATGTGTATGTATGTAGCTATGTATGTTCATATGTATATATACATATTTTAAAATCAATTTTATTTTATTTTGAAAAGTAATAAAAGCGAAAACAATAACTTAAATTAAATAAGAGTCAATTCACATAAAAAAATTTTGCTCAAAATTTCCAAATTCAGCATATTAGTTTTGAAAGCAATTTAAAACAAACCATCAACTTAAATTGGGATTTTGTAGTATAACAGCATTAAAGAAATTATTCACAATAATTATAAAATGCAAGCAGCTAAATAAATAAATAAAGACTTACAAGTGGCAATTCTTGACTTTTACGGCATTTACACTATGCAATTTTTCATGAAACTGGCAGGAAATTTTTCTTTGTTTGTGAGGAGTAAGCAATATGGTATTGCTTTAGTTTTGAGGGGATGTTATTGTTGCTAATGTTTACTTTTAGAAAACGCAAGTTACAGTAAACTTAAATAGAAAATTGAGAAAAAAATGCCTTAAACAAATTGCATAGTGTAAATCTGGACTTTGTCGGTAGTAGAGAAAATATGAGTAGAAACGGAAAAGAAACACTATTTTATAAACTTGCAATTATCTTTTGTTTTCTCATTCACCTAAGCAATCAAGATCAAAATTGCAGAAATAAAATTTGAATGTGTGGACACCAATACAATTTTATAAGAGAATTAAAAAAAAAAAAAAATACAGAAACAAAGATTGCATGTCTGGACGGGGACACAGAAGCCTTTTCATTTTAAATATAATTTTTATAATTTGCTATTTAGTACTTTTGTGAAAAACGTTTTTTAAAGGTTCTTTCAAAAAGTTTCTGATTAGGAATATTTTTCAAGGGTACTTTTTAAAAGGTACTTTAAAAAAATAATTCTTGTAATGTATTTAAAAAATTTTTTTTTAAATCCAACTATTTTTAAATATACATTTTAAATATTATTAAACGAATTCTAATGATCTAAAGTTATTCTAAAGATCCTTTTTTAATAACGTATATTTAAATACACATTTTTTTAAAACTTTTTGTTATTAAAAAGTACACTTTTATGGGCTAATTGTTTCAATAATACATGTACTTTTTCTTATTAAGCGTTCTTTTTAAAAACGAATCTTCTTAAGAGGTTTTGTTTAATTTGAGGGTACTTTTTGTAAAGGTACTTTTTTAAATGGCACTTTATTAAAAGGTACTTTGTTCAAAAGTTTCTTTCTGTTCAACGGTCTTATTTCTAAGAGGCATTCTTTCATAAAATAATTTTACAAAATTTTTGTATGTCTAGCTGATATGATTTATTAAAAGTTCTGTACAATTTTCAGATATTCTTTGAAAACATACACATATTGTATTGCATATTAACTAATTAGTTTGTTTAAAATTTTAGACTTTTGAGTCTTTTTATATTTTCAAGGGTACTTTCTAAAAGGTACTTTAAAAAAATTAATTCTTGTAATGTACTTTAAAAACATAAATTTATAAAATGCAACTATTTTTAAATAATTTTAATTGAATTCTAATGATCTAAGGTTATTCTAAAGATGCTTTCTTAATAACGTGTATTTGAAATAGATTTTTGTAAAACCAAGACGAGTTACAAAGAGAATGACAAAGAAAAGCTTTAAGTTGTGTGTGAACTTCGTCTCACCAAATTAACATTAAGATTAGTTGGTTAAATAGATGATGTTTACGATGTACATAACATAAGGTTGATAGATGCAAAGAATGCTGATGAAGGATGTGGCGGTCCAGAAAATGCTGCATTTCATTCTGCTAGCGTCTAATTTTTCTTGTTTTCTTTGGAAAACGTCCGCATACATTTGTAAATAATTTTTCTTTCTAAAAATGTTTAGAAAATTAATTAAAAAGAACCAAAAAGCCGAAAATAAAGTAAAATTTCATTAATTTATAAATCGATGGTTCGAATCCTGGTGAGGGTGAAAATTAAAAATTAAAACAAACGCTAGGCACCGCGTATTTACATTCATACTTAACTCATAAAAAGTCAATATGATACTGAAACAGTGTCTATAATGTTGTGAGCAAACAAGTATGAATAATTAAAAATAAAAAAAGTTGCATTTGTGACTATCAAATTGCTAGTACAAAAAAGCAACAACAAATGTACAAGACGAGTTACAAAGAGAATGACAAAGAAAAGCTTTAAGTTGTGTGTGAACTTCGTCTCCCCAAATTAACATTAAGATTAGTTGGTTAAATAGATGATGTTTACGATGTACATAACATAAGGTTGATAGATGCAAAGAATGCTGATGAAGGATGTGGCGGTCCAGAAAATGCTGCATTTCATTCTGCTAGCGTCTAATTTTTCTTGTTTTCTTTGGAAAACGTCCGCATACATTTGTAAATAATTTTTCTTTCTAAAAATGTTTAGAAAATTAATTAAAAAGAACCAAAAAGCCGAAAATAAAGTAAAATTTCATTAATTTATAAATCGATGGTTCGAATCCTGGTGAGGGTGAAAATTAAAAAGTAAAACCTTTTTGTTATTAAAAAGTACCCTTTTAAGGGCTATTTGTTTTAATACTAGTTACACTTTTTTATAAAGCGTTCTTTTTAAAAACGAATCTTCTTAAAAGGTTTTGCTCAATTTAAGCGTACTTTTTGTAAAGGTACTTTTTTAAATGGTACTTTATTAAAAGGTACTTTGTTTAAAAGGTTCTTTTTGTTCAAAAAGGCATTCTTTCATAAAATAGCGTTACAAAATTTTTGTATGTCTAGCTGGTAGGAATTCTTAAAAATTTATGCAATTAAATATAAACCTAAACATATTAGCCCAATTCACAATCTTTTGCAAATGGTCTTGCATCATAGCATTTGCACAAGATTGTGAATTGGGCTATTGTATGCATACTATTTTTTAAACTAATTAGTTTGCTTAAAATTTTAGACTTTCGAGTCTTTTAATTAAAATAAATTTTTTTTTTAAGTGTAAATTTTTTCTACAACTTAACGAGCAATATTTTATTATTTTCATAATGTTTTGGTTTATTAACAAATAAAAATCAATTTTCTAAACATCATTAATTCAAATATACACATATAAACTAACAACGAATCAATTTTATATCATACTGTGTGGAAAATAATATTTATGTGATTTTAACGTTTATCTGTTTGTGCTTTAATCACCGCATACTAAATAAATTCTTGCTCATTTAATGGCAAACTCAAATTTCCGCTTAATTTTTTTTTGCAAAAAAAGTTTATAAATCAAACAAAAATTTGTAAAATAAACAACTCTTGGAAATAAATAAAAAATACAAAAACCACAACAAAAAATCGATGGATGAATATATGTACGAATGAGCTGCTAATGTATTTTATACGTTCTCTCAATTTTAATGACTTTTTTAAACAAACTTTGTGAAGTTAATGGTATAGAAAAAATTAAGGGCATGACATTTGGGGATGTTGGAAAATTTTGAAGAAAAGAAAACAAATGTTAATTGTTAATTGATTACTTAAAAATGGTTTAAAAAAATGTTAAAACCTTAAAGCCAAATGTAGTTGAATTCTTTATAAAGTTTATGAATTATTTAAGAGGATTTTATTTCAGAAAGAAATAAATATTGAATAATTAAAAAATAATTGTTCCAAATTTTTTTAGATATGAAACGTATAAAGCGACACTTAAAAAAATACCTGCCACAAGATTATCACGTTTAACTGAGGCCTTAGCCAATTACGATCCAGTACTTAATGAATATTTTTTTGATCGGCATCCTGTAGTTTTTACACAAATTCTTAATTATTACAGGTATTGAAATATTCTTAAGATCTCGTTAATAATTTTTAAATATATAAAAATGAATGCATACTTTTTTTAGAACTGGTAAACTTCATTATCCTACCGATGTTTGTGGTCCACTATTCGAAGAAGAGTTAGAATTTTGGGGCTTGGATTCAAATCAAGTGGAACCATGTTGTTGGTCTACCTACAGTATACACAGAGATACTCAGGTTTGTATTTGTTTTAGTTTTTCTTTGTCATAATTAAAAAAAATAAATTTGCATAAAAATTACAATTTTCAAATTTTATTTTTCAGAATACCTTAGCAATTTTAGATAAATTAGATATTGATAATGAAAAACCATCAGAGGAGCAAGTGGCCAGATTATTTGGTTTTGAAGATTCTATAAATAAGGGACAATTGAATTGCTGGCAGCGTTTAAAACCAAAAGTATGGGCTCTATTTGATGAGCCATCAAGTTCAACGGGAGCTAAGGTAAAACAAGTTTTTCACATTTTGCTATTGTTGCTATCATGGTTTAATTATACAGGTGGTCTCTGTGGCGAATTCATTAATTTTCGCCGTAAACGCTAAATGTTAAAGACCACATAAAAAATTATACATGGAGTTTGGCATTTAGCATTTAATGCAAAAATTAATGAATCCGTCATCGCAACCACCAGGTTCCTTTATAAGTTTAATATAAAAAAAAAATATTTATTTTAGGTGGTCGCCAGCATGTCCGTGTTTTTCATATTCGTTTCTGTGATATCTTTCTGCCTAAAAACCCATCCGGGTTTTCGTGTAGATTTTACACCCACCAATAGTCAGCAGGCATTAATAAATTTACCGACCATACCTCAACATCAAAACATACCGCCCAAATTTAATGCGTCCTCGCCATATATACAGCCAACCTTTAAAGTGATCAATTACACAAATCACTATAGTGGTAATTATAGCTCATCTTTGGCGACACCGATAGCCACATTTAGTTTGGAGAAATCACGTAGAAATGGTCGAACTAAACGTCAGTCAGACGATGCCCGTCATGCACATGGCTGGCACCAGTCGTTTGGTCAACCGCATGAGGCATTTTTCTATGTGGAATTGGTGTGTAATGTGTGGTTTTTCTTTGAGGTCATTATACGTTTCTTAGTAAGTTTTTTTGTGGTTTTCTGTTTTCAAACAATTACGGTTTTTTCATAATAATATGCCGCCCGCCTTTTTAGGTTTCTCCAAATCTGTGGCAGTTTGTAAAATCTCCCGTCAACATTATTGATTTTGTTGCCACTTTAAGCTTTTATACAGACGTTATGCAAAGAATGGGTGAATATACTGGATTGTGGGAGGCATTTTCTATTGTGCGAATAATGCGTTTATTTAAATTAACTCGCCATTCGCCTGGCTTACGAATATTGATTCATACATTTAAGGCATCTGCAAAAGAACTTACTCTATTGGTGTTTTTTCTAGTTCTTGGCATTGTGTTCTTTGCTAGTTTGGCGTATTATGCAGAAAAATTGCAGGTAAAATTATCTACATATATTTTTTTTAATTTTAATTTCTTTAAAAAAATTTTTCTCTGTGATTTTAAAGGACAACCCGGAAAATCAATTTAAAAGCATACCATTGGGTCTTTGGTGGGCCATTGTAACAATGACCACCGTGGGCTATGGCGATGTAGCACCTAAAACGTATCCTGGCATGTTTGTCGGTGCTTTGTGTGCATTGGCTGGTGTATTAACAATAGCACTTCCGGTTCCTGTAATTGTTAGCAACTTTTCCATGTTCTATTCACACACGCAGGCAAGTTTAACAATAAAAAGGTCATAGAAAATATTTAAATCTTTTTTAATGGGTGGCTCACATTATTGCCCAGGTCTATTAAATAATTGAACGAATATAAAATAAAGGGTGGTTTTTTAAGCATGACAGAACTTGAATTATAAAAAAAAAACACTAAAAATTAAATTTTGATGAAAATTATTTTCTTATTATTTTCAGTAAACTCTGTCAAATCATTATGAATAGACTCACGCTTGAAAAACGCTATCAAATCATCCAAGTTTACTTTGAAAATCAGTCGTCAATTCGAGTAACTTATAGACGACTAATTGTGTTCAGCGATGAGGCTCATTTTTGGCTTAACGGGTTGCCGCATATGGAGTGAGTCCAATTCACAACATACCCTACAGACTCCATTGCATCCAGAAAAATAGACCGTTTGTTGTGGTTTACACGCTGTTGGTATCATCGAGCCGGATCCTACGTTTTGGTCAATGGATATCGTTACCGCACCATGATTAATGATTTTTTGTTTGAAAGTATGGATGAAACTGATCCGGACTAAATGTGGTTTGAACAAGATGGCGCTATGTGCCATACGGCGACCGCTGATAAGTTGATTTCGAAAATGGACTTGTCAAGTGGCCTCCAAAGTTGTGCGAATTGACAACTCTCGATTATTTCACGTGATGCCACCTGAAGTTACTGGTTAATGCTGATAAACCAGCAACAATTGACACTTTGGAGGCCAAAATTGTTCGTGTTATTCGTGACATACGGCCAGCAGTACTTAAAAAAGTGACCCAAAATTGGACGTCCAAAATGTGCTTCGTCAGGAGTAGCCGCATGGCCATATACCTGAAATCATTTTTAAATATTAATGCCATGTTCTGATCTTTCGAATAAAAAAATTCTTCATTACAACTCAATTTCTTGTGTCATTTTATAATTTAAAGTTCTGTCGGGCTTAAAAAACACCCGATACATTAAAATTGTACATTTAATTATTGAATGTTTTAGAATATTATTATTTAGGATTCTTATACATAAATACCTTTTTTCTGTGCGGTATTTTTAAAAAAAAAAAAAAATTTTGCGAAAATTCTTCACTTTTAGGAAGTGAAATTAAAGTAAAATAGTTTTCGTTCAAAAGTGTATAAATGCTTTGAAAAAATAAGGCATTTCGGTAAAAACTAAACAATCAACCTTATCATGAATATCTTTTCCCTCGAAATATTTCTGCTTTTCCCCAAATTGCAACCCTGAATATTTTATGTGAACAATTTTGCACATAAACAAAAATTCCCCTTATTGTGAATGATTTTGTCCTCGATAGATTTCGGTTTTCTCTTGAATTTATTTACTTAAATTTTGCTGGGGAACTGCAAACATTATGCAAATTTTTATCTGTTTTAATTAGAATATTTACATTAAAACATTTTTATTAAATTCAAGATCAAAAGCGGATTTACATTATACTCGTCAAGATGCAAAACAAAGTTAAATTAAAAAATAATTTTAATTAATTTACGAAGAGTTTTTAATAAAAATGTTATCAAATAAAAAAAGGAAATATCTAAAATTAATTGTATTGAAATGTCTTGGGTCACTACAGGGGGTTATAAGCGTCTTGCACGTCATGTTCTCGTAATAAAAATGTTAATTCGTATCTCAAAATTTATTTATCTTTAAACTTCAATTCATCAATTATCACTGAGTTTTTCTTCTTACTTACATTCAATGTGAACTGATAGCTTATTTATTTTAAACAGCTGATAAATTTTCACTTCGAGGTGAATGAAAATTTCATTCAAACATAAATTTCACTTCATATTTACAATAAGGGTGAATAAATTTTTTTACTTAAAGCTTGCATTAAGTTTTTTTTATTTTTTACGGCTTATATTTTAGAAATTATTTATTCTTATTAATTATTTAAATAAATTTTTAAATATTTGGGTATTTATGTATATTTTCCAATTTTTAACCTCTTCAGGCTCGTTCGAAACTGCCCAAACAACGACGACGAGTTTTACCCGTTGAACAGCCTCGACGCAAACGAGAACCAGTTTCTTCGACTAGAGGTCGAACTCATGCCTTTAAACATGTATCACTGAGCCAGGGATCCGTAACAGGTGGAATGCCACATACACAAAATACACACCTATTTAAAGAAACATTCGCCACAGCTAAAATTGGTAAATTTGAATAAAATTAAGGAAAAAATAAATTCATATGCAACTAAATAATATTTATGTTGCAAATCTATATGTATATAAATGTATTCACATAAATCTGCTTCAAGCATTTCACATATGAAATCGTTAACATTTTACAGTAGTTGGAGGCTGTTGTTCAGCTTTTTTTATCGCTATCGTTTTAATTATCATTCAAATAAATATTTATTTGCATTTTTTTAAACTAAAGTTTTGTTTAAGCAATTTTATTATTTGTTGGTGTATTTTATTTTGCTGAAATTGTGTTTTTTTTATTTAAATGTGTTTTCCGTTTCTTGGTTTTCAATGGTTAGAAACTCAAACAGACAGCATGAATGGTGTAAATGTTAATGGTGTTAGTATTATAGAACGACCACAAGTACAGCACACTGGAATAGGAATAGGTTGCAATATTGCTAGACCATCTGAAACATCAATACAGACATCGCCTTTAAACCTAAGAACGGGTCCATCTGTCATCAGCTGTAAGTAGATGCCACAATCTTTGTTTAAAATCTAATTCGGATGTTACTATTTGCGTAGACCTTGTTCCTTCTAGTTCCAAATGTACACCTTAGCTAAATTCACCCATGTTCCCATTTTTAAAGCTTGTTTTCTATTAAGTAGTCGCAAAATCTCACATAAATCTTTTAGTATTAACTTTCGTAAACATTTTTTGAAACAATTTTCTTTTTAAAGCTGACTATTTGAGCGTGCCACCTCTTCAAAGCTTACAGCCAAGAGCAGCTACTACTGGAAGTGATTTTCTAATGCCATTGCAACCTAAATTTTTAGTTTCTTTAGGTAATTTTTCGCCAAATACTTTGAGTAAATAAATGCTAACGTAATTTTATATTTCTATTGCAGAACAAAAAGATTCCCACAACACTATAATGGATCAGAGCAAATTAGCTACGCAGGGAAGAGATGACGATAAAGAGAATTATGAACAGCAGCATCAGTTGCACAATTTGCATCAGGGCTTGCGCCATCGTTCTAATATCATATCATTATTGAATGTGCCACCTACTCTTAATGTTGTAAATAGTCAAATGCCACCTGATGGCCAAAATACCGAAAACACCATTTTGTGTGACACGGAACTAAAGGTCAAATACTATAATAATCTTAACGCTGAAAATCTGACTGAAGAAACGAAGAGATCTAGCAAAGAGAATTCCTTTTCATCTGCACCAGCAAAAACACTGCCGTTGCATCAAACGCCTCATTCAATGGACCACATGCAGCAACAACATTTACAGTCTTTGCAACCAAAAGTAACGCTTCTGGAAGACGACAGTGATCAGTGCGATGAGTGTGATGCCTTTAAAGGGTCCAGCCACAGTGACAGTGAAATCAATTTGGCATTTATAACAAATGCTTCGACACCGGCTCTACAAGAAGATCAATTAACCGATGGCAACGGCAATGAAGAAAGTCTTTTTTCATTTTCAATTGAATTAATTGGAAAAGAATAGTAAACTGTGTGTTTAAAAAAAAGTTATGAAAAAAACAACAAAAACAAAAATGTGTTAGAATAATTTTTAAATTAGTACAATATTAAAAAAAAACAACAAAAAGACAGAAAATATTAAATATTAACATGTTAAATTATTTACAAAGCAAATTTTAAAGGAAAACAAAAAACACACTCACACACATAAAATTTACCTAAAAAAAATTTACTTAAAATGACTTCTACTAGACTATTAGTTCTAGCATGCGAATTTTGTTAACCAGGTTTTAAATATTTGTGTAAACACAGTTGTATTTAAACTCATAAATTTGTACAGTGGCAATACGTAAAATGTTTGATTACCAAGTCTCATTCTGTTTGAACTAAACAAAACTTCCTTTATTTAAATAAACATTTTATCTAAGAAATTACATGAAGATCATTTTATATAAATATTTCCCTTAACAAGTGGCATTCATTTAAAAAAAATTGAATTTAAAAAATTCGGTTTAATTATTTTTTATTGCAAATTTAAAAATAAATTAATTATTTGTGGTTTCACTTAAGTTATTAATAGAAAGTCTCCATAATGTTATAAATTAAAAATAAAATAAAAAACAAGTAAGAGTGCTATATTCGGCTATGCCGAATCTTATATACCCTTCACCATCTATGTAAATCTAGTTTAGTGAAGTAACTCCAATCAAAAATGCATTATTGGGGTGACAGAGAATAAAAAAAAAAAAAGTAAATAAATAAATAAAAAAACAAGAAAAAAAAAATGATACTGCATATATAATTTTACACAAAAATGCCATCGGCTCTTAATGGGTTAAGCATTAAAAAAAATTAATATTTCCTTTAAGTTCTCGTCGAAAGCTTTTAATTGATACCCATATTAATATTTAAAAAAATTAAAAAATTTTAGAGCCCCGTAATTCGGAAAAAATGGGCGAGCGCTAATATTTTCACTTGATGTTTTTTTTTCTTATTTTTTAATTCTCTTTTGTCCGATACATTTATTTTTTTGATTGTAGTTACTTTATTGTTCCAAGTGACATGAACAAATTAGAGGTAGGCGTGGCTTCTGCCTGCTTCCTCGAAGGACATGGGCCGATCATACTGATTTCCAATAGCACCTCTTACAACACTATGTGTGATCGATTGACACACATTTTTTTGTGAAATCAAGTTCGCTAAGGCAACACTAACACAGACGTACAGACGGATGCACAGCGATGTCGATCGAGCGATAATCGACTTCGCTATGCATAAGGATATTGTAGAAATTACACGAAATGACAAACTTATTTATACCCTTTTTCCACTTTTTGTGGTGAAGGGTATAATAATGGTTTTGAAGCTCGTTTAGCAATGAACACACCCAAGTCTCGTTGGGGCGATCGTAAAAATAATGGTTATTAAAATTGAACAAAAAAACATAATTATATTCTTGAGTGCTGCATCTAAAACAACACCTCGCGTGTGAAAGACCATCTACACTGGTTGCCATTTAATATTTTTTTAAAGGATTTACCCGAAAGTCGAAAAAATCGGAATAATATTTAAAAAAAATTTGGAGAAATAAGAATTAAATCAAGTTATTTTTAAATTCATTAAATAGAAAATATTACGAAAAGAAGGAAAAATTAGTTTGTGTTCTAAATCAAAAGTTAAGTTAAGTTAAGTGTTGTATTAAAAAAAAAATTAAAGCTTTGTATTGAGCTAAGGCCATTATTTTATGCATGTGAATAAATGTAAAGCGAAGTCAGACACTAATGGAATGTATACACTGTCGGTATCGCTTTATTCGTCAGCAGTTTTCTTCGTATTTATCTGCAAGGTAGTTATCAATTGAGAATAATTTTTGAAGCTCATGCCGGCGTTTGCACAGCCGTATGGCATATTAAAGAATAATTTTTATTATTTATACATATTTTCTTTGATGTTAACATATTTTTGAAACATTAAATTAACTTAATTATGAAATTTTTGCGGACCCTATCAGCACTCAATTAATCACAAATGAAAGCGAACTGGAGCACGACAGGAATAAACAATTTACAGTTGGTTTTGTTTAGTTGTAGTAGATACTTAATAGAAAACACTCTTTCAAGTGTCTGCTTTTCTTAAATTGTTAAGATTCTTCCATTGACATTTACAAAAATCGATTTTTAGGGCTAAAAGTTAGCAAATCATAGATTAGAATTTTTTGTATCAAAAATCAACATTATGCCGCTAAAGAGACAAATCTGGCAACACTGCTCATAGGTAGTTTCAACAATTTCAACAAGTTTTTTTAGCTTTACTACAAACGAGTCAACAGTTTAGAACTAAATATTTAATACCATTATTTTTGTGTTCTACCCTACTGTGCACAATATGCGTTAATTTGTATGATGATGTGTATTTAATTGTTTTTTAAATTTATTTACAAAACATTGTGTTAATGGAATGAAAAACTTTTTAAATGTTTAATAAATATTAAAAATTTTAACTTATTGAATTATTTATTGAAGATCAATTAGCTGATACGTAAGTATGCTTTATAAATAAATAATAATTAGCTGATTTCGATTTTATTTGTAGACTTTTAACATCCAGCTTGTTCACCATAACCAAAAAATATATTTATCTCAAGACGATTAAACAACCAGGTTTTTATTTATAATTTTATTTATCAATAATTTTATTTATTTTTTTATTGCATTTCTCTTATTAAATATATTGAGAAAATAATGACAGATTTTAAAATAATTGAACATTTTTCGCTTTAATTTAAATATAATAGAGTTAGTTTATGTTAAAATATAAAAAACAATTTCTATAAAACTAAATTTTTATTTTATGGTACAAAAACGTAGCTAATTACAACATTTCATATTTTTAGAAACAGTCAAACAAAAATTTCAAAACAAGGAATGAAACTAAATTAGAATTGTTTTTTCCTTGATTTTGTTTCATAAAATGATTTAGAAAAGTTAAAAAAATTATAATAATAAAATACCTATAAATTAAAATACGAACTAGAAGCACATGCACTCTTATTAAAACAAATAAAAAAAAATTAAATATTTATTGTTCTATATGTACGAGTATAAAAAAAATTATAAATCAATCTAAATTAATAAAAAAAAAAAATAAATAAAAAACAAATGTCTTGGTTTAAGTATATTGCATTTTTGTTGTTGTTTGAGTTTTTTTAGTTTGTTTTATATATTTGAAATGTGAATAAAAGCAGCTTTTTAAAAGCTTTACATTAAGCTGAGTAATTTTCACTTTATTTTATTTATTTTTAACAGACAAATGATAAAAGAATAGTAAAAAAAAACGATAAAACATAAAAAAGCAGAAATTATAAGTGAAATAATTGTTACATTTTCCAATGAATATTTTACACAAAATTACAGCAAATCAATATAAAGCTTTTAATATTGTTTATTTGTTGTATTTACATGCATGTTTAATAATGGTAATCATGCATAGGTGGCTCTAAGTAATGAATTGCAACCATATTTAATTATTTGCTTCTAGAATACTCAAAACTTAATTATTTTTTTGTTCATTACTAAAACCTTATTTTTATTTATCACCTTTACTGTACTTCGCTGTCACTGTCACTCTTTTCTGTAATTGAAAAACAATAAGAAAAAAAAAGAAAAATTAAAGTATAGTTTTAGGCGTAATTGAAATTTCATTTGAATTTTGGTTTATATTTACCTTTTTTGCCTGTATAGGCATGTCGTTTTAGTCGATCATATAAATCATCTTTAGTGCCATACAGAGAAGCATTCGATCTAGCTAAAGTGCTCATCTTACCACCCCCGTGTAAACCTGTGGGGTATAATAAATAAAAAAAAAAATTAATAATGTTTAATAAGATTGATTTCTTGCTTTTTGCATTTTCTCTTACCATCCTTCATGTAAGTTTCGTTGTAGAAATTTGGCATTTCCCAACCATCTTCCTCATCATCGTAGTAATGGGCATATGTGCTGTGATGTGATGGTGCTATTGATTCCGCATAGGGTGTATGAGCTCCATAATAGAAGTTAACTTGCGAGCCAGTTTGATCAATTGCTGGCGAAAGCATTTTCTTGGGATCACGTCTCTTAGTAGCCCTCACACAAATCATCCAGATCAATAGTACTATGATTACGATAAATATGACTGCTCCCGCAATGCCACCAGCTATATAGGCGAATTCTGAACGCTCAGCACAGCGTGGTCCCGTAAATGAACCCACACAGCGACAAGAAGGTGTACCCTTTAAATCCTTTACACAGTTGCCTTGATTTTCACAGAAACCATCACATACATCAGTACATTCCATACCCGTACCATTAAAGCCTGGCTTACATTCACACTTAAAATCATTGGTTTCGCGCACCAATATACAGTAGGCATTCGGATCGCAATGGGGTCTTCCTTCGGCAACTTGCTCGCAAGGGTTTGTGCATTCTGAAACAGAGGTAGCACCGGTCATCTTTGTGCTATGATTTGGTGGACAGTGTATACAAGTAGTTTGTTGGGACTCAGACTGGTAAAAGCCTTTAGGACATTCTTCACACATGTTAAGTGTACCGTTAAGGTAAGTACCAGGTGAGCAAATGGGCAGAGTACATTCTTCAACGGATTTGGCACCCACCTTAGGAGTAGTACGACCTAAGGGACATGCTACGCAGGATGGTTGAACACCCTGCAGGCGATACGTTCCGCGAGGGCAGGGTTCACAGCGACCATCAACTCCCAGCTGCATACCAGAAGAACATTCATCGCGGCATTCTTTACGTGAAGTAGCTTCAGCTGAACGTGTTGTTTGGCCTAAACCACATAATTCACAACTGAACGATCCTTCATTTGGCTGATAGAATCCATGGCCACACGGTCTACACAAACCGGTTTCAGAATCAAAATATTTGCCAGCTGGACAACGTTCTTTGCAGTTAGCTGCGGACCGAGCACCTGGTCCAGCGGTCACACCTGGTCGTCCAGCTATTATAGGACACTTGCTGCATTGCAATTGACCGGCTTCGGATTGATAAGTGCCGCGTTCGCAAGGAACGCAGGTCTTGTTTGTAGTATCGTAAAAGGTGCCGATAGCACAAGGGACGCAATCGGGAATCATAACAACTTGACCGACAGGGCAGGCATATTCGGAGCCCAACTCCAGAGAACCAGGATCGGGAACAGTGTTTGGCAATATATCCTGTACCGCAAACTGATCATCCTCCAATATAAGTTTCTCCAACAAAGCTTTAACGGTCGACCGTTCACCCGAAGAGGTGTGAATAACAGGATCACTGTTTAAAAAAGATTATTTGACATGGGTTTAATTTATTATATTTTTGATATTATAAAAAAAGTTCTCTATTAATTAGACATTGTTAGAAACAATAATGAAAAAGATGATATATTAGGCAGGACGTAGGTGTAAGACCACAACCATTTATATATGAAATGTGTTAATGATTTTTTTTCTTTGGTAGAACTTTAAAAGCTTTTAAGGAAATATATTGCAAAAAAAAGCAGCAGCAATGAGTTTAAAGCGTTTAATATTTTAAACATACTTCACTGCCGGGAAAGAAATTTCCAGCGTGTATGTGTCACCGCCAGTTTGCTGGCGTCCTTGTCGACCACGTGTGTCAGGTTCATCAGCTTCACTATAAGTTTTGAAATATTGACATAAATTTAATAAACTTGGCATGCTTTCATTAAAAAAGGTGTTACAAGTGATATGATTCATTAAGTTTAAACTTCTCTTGCTGCAAATCGATTGCAACAAATGAAACATACCATTTGGAAAATAAAACAAAATGGAGTTATTTGGCACCGATAATAAAAACATTAAAAATTTCAAGATCTCAGTTTTTTTTTGGAAGAAACGTTGTAAATGAAAACATTTAAAATACATACAAACATATAATTTTTACGAACACCTTAAAATATTGTGTTGACTCACTTTAATACTGGAATTTCAGCTTCTAGAACATAGACTCCGCCATCTTTGACTTGACGTTTGGCACGATTTGTTTGTCCGCCGCGATAGTGATCACATTTGACATCAATTTGAATATCCTTACATTCCCTGGTTCCTTCCACAGAGTACG
Organism: Gymnosoma rotundatum; assembly: GCA_916610165.2. Lineage (NCBI taxonomy): Eukaryota > Metazoa > Arthropoda > Insecta > Diptera > Tachinidae > Gymnosoma > Gymnosoma rotundatum. The sequence goes on from OU744337.1 coordinate 2,332,161, forward strand.
AACAGAAGTTCCAGTCACGATTAAGAGAATTAACAGAGTTAGTAACCTTTTGCCTGAGAACTCCTTGACCAGCCTTGTTACAAAGAACATCTGAAGGGAATAGCATTTTTATCCGGAACACACGTTGGGCTGGCTTAGACGCTGTTTAATAGAAATCAAAATATGAGTAAAATTGAAGAATTATTTAAGTAAAATCAACTTACGAGAACAAGAGGGATAAACAAGCGGCATAGATGGATCACGAGTTGGTCGCCAGAAACCTTCAGCGCCACATGTATAGAATTCAGGAACTTCTTCAGAGAATCGCAAACCTGGATTGCAAGCAATTTCACACACCTTGAACTGGCCACCGGCTCCCCAATCCTTGCAAACTTGTGCACCGCCAACAGGATCGGCCAAGGGTGGACAAAACTCGGCTAAATATTAAAAAATTTCTTTAGAAAAATACCACTATCGACATATGTAATACTTACTTAAAAGAGACACCTTGAAGCTACAGGAAGCTGTATTGCCAGCAGCATCTGTAGCGATATAAGTTATATCATACGAGCCCCATAAAAGTGTAGTACCAGGGCGATGACCATTACGTTCAACAATCTTTGTTACACCAATATTATCGCTAAAGTGTGGTTCATCCCAAGTAACAACGGCGGAGCCGTTTTTCGCAATAACCCACAAATCTCCAGGGCAATGCTCGACAACAGGTGGTTCCTTATCGACTTGCAATTGTTGACAGTTAGGTCCCGAATAACCATTGGCACACTTACGTTGACCACACGATGAGGGTACAGAACGTTCCACACCTCCAGATGTTAGTTCATAACCGGACCAATTTAAAATTAAACCATTGTAGAGCACTGGCTCCGATCGGCAGTCACGAACTTGTTTTTGTATTTCTGAAGTAATGTCTAGGGCACGTGCCCATACTTGAGCTTTTGTAATTGTTCCTTGGAAGCCAGTTTCCGAATAAGAGAGAGCGTATTTAGAATCATCTGGTTGTGGGCGACCGAGTACGGACCACAAGAAATGTGGTAATTCTTGACCTGGAGCATATTCAACCTTGCTGGCGATAAGACCTTCGGTAATTAATTGCAACTGACCGGAGGCACCATCCCATAAAATGGCTACATGATGCCATTGGCCGTCGTTGACAGAAGTGTATTCACCAAAGGAAAGGAAAACGTCTTGATAGTCGGCAAAGAAGGAAACTTGTACGCCACTAGAATGAGCTTGAAGCATAAGGCGACGATTGCTGGCCACATTTGGAGATTCAACGCCATATAACGTAAAGAATATTCCGGTGTCATCTTTTTGTGCAAATTGTACCCACATGGCAATTGTTAGGCTGGATGCCTCGCCTGTAAAGAAGGGTACAACTTGTGCAGCAGTAGATCGAGAAGCGTCACTGAAGTATAAATCATAATCAACTTGAATTGTTTTACGACAATCATCTCCAGTCATATTAAAAGGACATTGACAGTAGAATCCATTAGTTAAATCAACACAAGTAGCCCCAGGAGGACACGAGTTGTCTTTGCAATCAATAATATCTTCTTCACAGTTCTTGCCAGTGAAACCTTTCGGACAGGCGCAAGTGTAACCTTCGCCAATATCAATGCAAGTTGCTCCATTTTGGCATACATGAGCATCACAAGCGTCAAATTCATACTGACAACCAATACCCGAGTAGTCCATGGGACAGGTACAGTTAAGACCTGATCCGAAATCTTGACATTTGCCACCGTGCATACAGGGATTACCAATACAACGTTCTGGTGCAGTCTCGCACTTTTTGCCATCGGTGCCGCTCGGACAGACACAGAAATAGTCTTGGAATAAATCAATGCAGTTGGCATTGTTTTGGCAAGGAAGCACTGTACTACATGTGGTGATTTGTGTTTCACAGTGCAATCCACTCCAGCCTTCTTGGCACACACAGTCAAATCCACCAACACGATCACGACATTGTGCATTATTCATACAAGGACTGCTAGCGCAATCATCAATGTCAGTTTCACAAAGTTCACCAGTAAAGCCATCCCTACACAAACATTCGAATTTATTATCTAGGTCCAAGCATCGTTCTGTACCAACAGGATTGCAGGGGTCACTCAGACACTCATCAATTTCTGCCTCACAACTTAAGCCGACGTAGCCTGGACGGCACTTACAAGTAAAACCGTCTAGCTGATCGATACAGGTTGCTCCGTTTTGGCAAGGGTTCGATTCGCAATCATCAATTGTGTGCTGGCAATTCTTGCCAGTGTATCCAGGTTCACAAGTACAACTATAGCTATTCACCAAATCAACACAAGTGCCGTCATTAGCGCAAGGGCGATCTGCGCAATCATCGATATTAATATCGCATGATGCACCGGTCCATCCTGGATGACAGACACATTCGTGATCAAAAAGTCGGTCAACACAAATACCATGCTTGCACGGTTCCGATAGGCACAAGTCAATCTTTTCCTCACAACGTTTGCCAGTAAATCCTGGAGGACATGAACATTGAAAATCGTTTATCAAATCTGTACAATTTGCTCCTAACAGACACGGGCTCTCGGCACAATCATCTATATTTTTTTCACAATTAAAACCTTCCCATCCTGGTAAACATTCACATTTGTAGCGACCCTGTTGCAAAGCTTTACAACTGGCACCATTGGAGCAGGGGTTTCCATTGGCAGTACAAGGATCTATAGTAACATCACAATCTTCTCCAGTATAGCCACTGCGGCAAAGACATGTGAAATTTTTGAAGCCTGGTTCATTCTTGCACATTGCTCGCGCTGGACAAGTATTTTCCGAACAATCGCTTAATTCTTCTTGACAATTAATACCAGAGTAGCCAGGAGGACATTCGCAGCGATAACCTTGTGGCAAATCGGTACATGAACCGCCATTGTAACAAGGCTGTGAAGCACATTCATCAATGTCAATTTCACAGCGTTTGCCAGAAAAGCCAGCAGGACAGAAACATTGAACTCCATGTCCCATTGGCACACATAAACCTCCATGCTGACAGGCTCCTTCTCCGCAAATAACTGGTTTACATTCTTCGCGACCTTTTGTTCCCGGACCATCGGTACGCATGTTAGAAGGACATTCATTGCATGTTTGCGAACCCACATTGCTTTGGTAGAAATTGACGGGGCAAGCTGAACAAGGAGCTAATCCAGTAGAAGAGTATGTTCCAGGAGCACATTTTTGTCTGCACAAGCTCTTGGTAGCAGCTGCTGGTTGGTACGTGAATGTGTTTTGAGGACAGGCTTGACAGTCTTTAAAGCCTCCAGTTGGAGGATCTGTAGTAAATGAATTACGTGGGCACTCCAAGCACGGCACTAAACCTGTTGGAGAATATGTTCCATATCCGCAAACAGGAACACAATCATTCAAGGCCTTTGAGCCTTCTTCTTTAGTGTAAGTTCCGGCAGGACAACGTAGACAGGTTCCCTGACGGTCCCGATTTTGATAGTAGCCACGTGGGCAGTTTGTGCATACATTTTGCCCGACAGCAACATATGTACCAGCAGGACAATGTAAGCATCGGGGTACGTCACTAGTATCCATATTTAAAACTTCGCCCACACTGCAGGTAAAACCACGTGAAATATTACTCTTCAAAGCGCGAAGTGGTGGACATTGATTGCCAATATTAGAAATATTTAAAAGTGAGTCGATCACAGCACTGGCATATGGAACACTTAAGTCGAAAATCAAATTCAAGGTTGAACCGCAAAGTTCATACAATTGTGGTTGTCTTATGGCAGGTAAAATTGACAATATAAAGTCCATGTTTACTACATTTTCCTCTATTAAACTTGGAACAGCTTTAAGGAAAGTAATGTTCATATTAACGTTAACAGCTGAGCATCGCTGCGAAAGTAGTTGGTTGAGTCCAGTGTAGTGTTGAGCTAGGACATCCTGGTATTTGCCAAGACAAGATGGAGCTACAGCCCCGTTTGCGCGATACATCACCGAAGCAGTAACTTGGTAGTCAGCTTGCTCTGTATTTTCAGATACACAATCAGGTACAACGGATGTAGGCTTCCACAAACGTGAAGTTTCACACGAGAAAGTTTTTATTGGCTCTCCATCCGTAAAACGAAAACCAGATTTACAAGTAGCAATACATTCTATTCCCCGATCACCAGGTAAGCAGTTAATTGCTCCATTTGCTGGTGGTTGTAATTCCCAATCAACGCAGGGTGATGCCTGAACAGAAACTTGGAAATTACAAACGGCCTTGTTGTTATATTTATCACTTGCAGTTACAGTTACATTTTCAAAAGCTCCAATGGGAATAGTGGCACGTTCTGGCGTAAAAATTAAGCGAACTTCGCCAGATTCGTCGGAGGTCTTAATTCGTTTACGGGTGTCGTTGAAGTTGACATCATAACTATCTTGACGATCCACTAACTCAATTACGTAACTCTGAGGACATTGTAAAAGTGGTGGAGTAACATCAGGTATTGTAATATTAATTTCACATATAGCCACATTACCATCATAGTCAAATGCTACATATTTAACAACTGTGTCTTTAAAAATATACGAAGGTGTTTTAAAGTTTTGAGGTTTGACTTCCAAGCGAGCAATTGACCCAGAGTTGTCAACTGCAGTAGGTTCTGTGAAATTAACTGGCAAAATTGCGCCATTGCTATCTCGTTTTACAATTACTGGCTGTTGAGGACAATTTTGGAAAATGGGTGGTTCATTGTCTACACATGGTGAGTAGCCGTAATCATAACCTAGTAATGGTTCCTTTTTAGGTTCTTCACAGCCCATTAATTCAAATTTTAAGCAAGCGTTGTCCATGTAACTAACAATACCCAATATTACAAAACGAGCCTGTACATATTTTGGTAATGTTATCATAGCGAGCTCTCCATAGTTACCGGGATCACGCATTGTCAAGTTAAAGTTGGGGAAATACACGACATAGTTTTCATTTTCAGCTTGTTTGTAAAAGAAGCGTATTTCGGTAGGGCGACCAACGATGTCGTTTGTCACAACACCCTTGACAAGAATGGCTTTGACACGATAAACTTGACCTAAATCTACGCTAACGTAAGTGAAGGCTTCTTGTTTGCCGCACCAACCGGTAGCTGAATTGAGTCGGATATTCTTGGCCTCATAGTTAGGACGCTCTGATGTGGCATTGATGGCAGAGTCTGGTATTTTTCCTGAAGTCAAACCTAGAGGCCTAATTACCTTACACTCTGGTTCACGAATGCACGTTATTGGTCTTGGATTAATAAGTATATAGCCGGGACGGTTACACCCAAAGTATACTTCAGAACCTTGCTCATAACTCTTGGCAATTTGACGACCATCACTTGGTCGCCCAGGATCATCACAAACGGGACCTTCACAGCGCAAATCTCCAAAGTCCCAAATTCCATCAGCTTGACAACGCACAACGTTGTCATGATGGGAAGTTTGACCTGCCAACTTGAAGGTATTTTGACAACCAAAAAAAAAGTTACTTTGAAAACGTGTATCAACATATTGACCATATTCGGCGCCAGGTGTTGGCATTGGCTCGTAACAATCTACTCGAGGACAAGACGGTTGAGATCCAGATAGCCAATAATCCGGAAGGCCAGGTTTAGGATCATATACACATTGGCGGAATCCGGAGGAAGCAGTTGATCTTAACTGCCGACCAGGAGAATTACAGGTTATAGTAACATTATCTCGGAAAGGAACTAAAACGGATTCGGGTTCCGGGCGAATCACTGACAAACCCTCCAATTTATCATCAGGTAAGGATACACATTTTGCATCTACAAAAATCAAAGTTATAATTTAGTAGTAAATATAAAAACAAGCAAGAATTATAATACTCAAACTTACAATTGCACTCTGGAACAGAACCATTCCACTGGCCACTTGATAAGCAAAGCAATGATGAACTACCAGACATAATGTAACCAAAATTACACTGGAACTTTATAATATCTCCAAAATGGTGATCACTTTTGTCAGTTAACAACTTTCCGTTCTCAGGTTCTGATAGAGATGGGCACATTACAGGCACGCAAGTCTTGTTGCGTTGATATATATCACCATCACGTTCGCCCGTTTCCGATTTTTCAATAGCGAAGCCAGCGGTTCCGTTTGCGGTATAAAGTTGATAGCCAGTATTACAAGCACATGCAAAACTTCCGGGAGAGTTGACACACTTCTGATCACATCCACCATTACTCTTGGAACATTCATTAATGTCTACACAGTCAAGACGAGTGCAACCCATAGCTTCCATACGTATACAAGGTGCACCCACATAATCCTGAATGCGGAAACGAACGTAGCGGGCCTCAATGGGCATTGGAAGATTGAGAATAGATAAAGTAGGTTCGAGAATTCTAAACTCAACGGCGGTACCATCAGGATTTGTATAGTCTTTAAAAACATCGGTCAAATCATCAGTATACTGGAGTCTAACAGCCGAAGTGAAGGCAATATTTCCATCAATTCGCTGCACAGAAGTGGTACGAAAGCCTCGCAAAATAGTCGGCGCTTTAAGGTCAATAATAATCCAATTAGCACCAGGTTCAGCAGAACCGCCACACCAACCACTTGATGTTAAACGTACCATGCCTTTGGTAAAACCTTCTTCGCTATCCGAGGTCATAATACTTTCGTCAGGTATGCCACCGTTACTTAAGCCCAAATCACCAACTGGACGACACTCAGTTGTTCTAGCAAAGCCAGAGCGACATTTACAATGAAAAGAACCAGCTGTGTTAACACACTCAGTAGTGGCCAAATCACATTGTGTTGAAGTACATTCGTTTATATCTTCACAGGTGGGAGGATTTTCAAAAACTTGATCTGAATTACAACGAATAATATTGCTGCCAATTAACTTGTATCCCTTAAAGCACTGAACACGAGCATCATCGGAGTAGTAGTAGGGACGATCTGAGTCGACAACAAAACCATTTTCGATTTTAGGAAACTCGTAACAACGTTTACGTGAGCAACGTGGTACTTCGCCACTCCATGTTCCGTTGGACATACATATTAAGACCGGATGCCCATTACGTTCATAACCGGGATCACATTCATATTGAACTATAGTACCATAGCTGCGTCCACCTCCATTCAAAAGAGTAACATTTGCATGCGCTACTTCAGGCAAAGGCGGACATTGAGAAGCCATACATGTTGGCTTACGTTCCCACCGGCCATCCGGTAAACAAGAAATCTTTTCGATGGGAGCTCCAGTGCTAAATGTAAAACCAGCATAACACTGATACATGGCTACACCGCGATATGTAACATTGGAGGAGCCAATAGAGAATCCATTGTCTATTTGGGGAACAGGACCGCAATAGACCTCTGTAAAATAAATTATTTATTTTAGTTATAGAATAAATGATATTGTTCTACGATTCTATTACCTTGACATTTTGGTATGTAGGACACACTCCAGTTACCACTCTTCATGCATTCAGTTACAATTTTGGTTTTACCAGTAGCAAATTCCTGACCTATTGGACAAGTAAAGGTAACAATTGTACCAAAAGCAGTATCACGGCTAGATGCCAAAGCTCCAATACCGGGTTTCAACTCTGGACAATCGGCGGAAAATGTGGCAGACCATCTAAAAATTAAACATTGATTTTAATAAAGTGCCTTCTCTAACTCAATATAAAGCCCTTACCCTGCAGCGTTATGTAAAGCATCGGAAGTAAACTTGATAAGCATTTCTCCTGAGGAAGCGGTAAGCGTAAGTTTTGGTGCTGTTGTTCCTGTAAAACCATTACCCGAATGCAAGCGAAGACCTGAAGTAGACGAACCATCAAATACTTGAACGTTGTCGCTTTTGTGAACAATAAATTTGTCAAACTTTAAGGATAAAGGAGAACCCATACTATTACGTATGGTAAAGAAACATTCCTGATTCTTAGGATAGTCTGCCAATCCAAAAGCGGGTGAAGTGACAGTACCATTACGTGCTGTAATAGTTGCTTTGCAACCCTGTAGGTATCTTAAACTAAAGCCTTTTCCAGAATCTCCCAAGCTGGACTTAAAATACAAATATAACGCACTGCCTGTGGAGATTATCACTTTGTCATTGTCATTGGTTTTGCCAGTAAGTCTTGCTATTGGCCGACTCATGGGTGAATCACCGTCACGTATAAGCATATAATCGCGACCTTCACTTATATCTAGGTCATCTACTTCAATGGAAATTATGCGTCCAGGTTGGGCTTTGATTATGTATAAACATTCTAAGCCGCCGGGGTATTGTTTCGGATAGTTGGGACTGGTTAAAGTTTGACGCTGAAGTGTGGCTTTTAAAATACCGCCACAGCTTTTAGCTTCCGTTTTCCAGGTGGCTCGAAAACCTTTGCGTTCCACGCTTCCATCTGTGGTAAATTTAACAATCATAAAGTTTGAAGCTGACACCAGTGGCTGAGTAGTTAGGTCATGCTTTCCACTCAAAGTGGCCAAAGAAACTGATTTATCTTCGGTGCGGCCACCAACCAAAATTTGCACAGTATCAAAAGTTTTTTCAGTTTCAAAATCTTGAAACTGCAAAATAATGTTACTACCCAACGGACCTTCCAATGTCCATTTGCATTTCGAGAGAGCGTTATATTTGTGAGGATAATTGGGACTTTCTATAACATCCCCACCGGATTGCATGTGATAATGGCACTGGGCCGGGCAATCCAGTTCATCGGAACCATCACCACAATCATCTGAACCATCGCACTTAAAACTTTGATTTATGCATTTGCCATTGGCACAATGTATAGAGTTTTGAGGACAGGCCGTGGCACGGCACATAAAGGGTAATAAACTTTCACAAGTGTCCAAATCCCACGATTGGAAAGTGGAAGCAAATGTAGCTGCTACACATTCACCAGACATGGGATCGGGCTGATGTAAAGACCAAAATCCTGAATATTGCGAAATTAAAGCTCCTGAAGCTGATTCCAAGGTATTTGTTCTAAGTTCATCCAATGAAGCCAAACCCAGCCAATATTTATCTGAAGCACGATGATTGGGATCATTAGAACGTGCTATCGTCAAAGTATCATTGTTTTCAGCAAATGTATCGATAGCAACCAGCTCGGCGCCATACCTTTATTGGAAAGTATAAAAATAAATTTAAAATAAATAAATAATTTTTATCTTTTTTTTTTTTTTTTTGAAATTTGAATTTAAAAATGGCAGGGGTACATAACCACAGCGCCAGGGTATCCCACAAATTTTCAGAAATATGTAATTAGTCTCTCCAGGAACGGCACATCGACCTATACCTTCGTATAGGAAGTGATAAATCCTGAACAGGATATTGTAGTTTAAATGATTATATTTATTTTGTTAAATAAATAATTTGAAAACACGATGGCATTTTAGTAAAGCCAGTTGAGAAAAACGTGCGCGATGCGTCTTTGATTATAACCTCACTTTTTTGAAAAAGGAAAATCTGCTTGCACGCAGATGTTCCCCCTTCGAGATAAAGTAATAAACTCCTAATTTTTATCTATTAATAACTTCCTTTTTTATTGTTCTAATACAATAATACACTCTGCTCTGGCCTACTATTTTGTAAACTATAATCATTCAATTGTTAAATTTTTTTTTTTTTTTTTTTTTTTTTAAAAGAAATCGGACACAAATACACAAATAATTTTTAACTACTTTCTATTTCGGTTTGCGGAGATTTGCTGTGTGTTAAAAAGTTTTGTTGTTGTGCATGTGTGTGTTTGTGTGTGTGCCTGAGTGCACACAAACTAATGAAATAAATTATGCCCTAAATATAGATATAAAGTTTAACATTAGCCAAAATTAAATTTTGGTTTTTTTTGTTTCAAGTTACAATCTCCATTGCATTAGTGTTTTATGTCATGTTTGCTCTTGATGATGTTTCATAGTAAAATAGCTTGAACAACTACTAAAGTTAATAAACTTCAATTTCTAATGGTGTTAAATAGTAGAAACTAAAAACAGCAACAAATACTTCTTGAAGAACAGCACAACACAGATATATGATATTCTGGCATTTCATCACATCATTCAAACATACGTAGAAGTATTTTGTTCATCTTAAGTGATAAATGCGCACAAAGTCAATTTGCACACTTTCATTTATTTAATACTTTTAAAAATAGGAAAGCTTTTAAAATGTATTTTTCACAAGTCCTTAAAATAAAAACGGTTTAATAAAATTAGTTTTTATAATTATTTCTTCATGATGAAAGTTTCTTTTGTCTTAAGATTTTTCAGCTGGAACAGCAATTTTATTTAAACCTTGTGTGTATTGTTAAAGTTCGAAATAGTTTTCTAACTTTCGAAATATTTACGAATAGAAAAATTTTCTTGAAAAAGATTATATTTTTAAGCGGAAATGCAGAATACAAAATCTTAATGTGTGTTCGAAATTTCGAACTAAAATTCGAAGTAAAACGATTCCATTAAGAAAGCTTCTCAAGGCTTCAAATTGGTTTTGTTTTTACAGTTATTTTATTTTACAGCATTTTTATTTAAACCTTTTTTTGTATTGTGATAGTTCGAAATTTTTTTCGAACTTTCAAAATACAAGAGAAGAGAATAAGTTTTATGAAAAATTTAACAGTGTTAAGCAGAAATTCAGAATATAATTTCGAAATTTCTATCTAAGCTTTCAATTAAAATCGAGCGAGCGGATTTTTGATCATTTTTAGGGTTTTCGATACATTGTGTGTTTGGCTGTCACAGTCCTCTCTTTACCTTTGGAAACATAATAGCAAGACAATTTGTCTTTTTACAGTACTTGTACTATTATGGCGATTACAACAAAAAAAAAAAAAAAAAAAAAAAAGAAAGAAAGAGAAAATGAAGTTACTCGTAAAATTTTAAATTAATTAAATTAAAGTGGCACGGAACCATGTGAGTCTAACTCTTCTTCGGCTAATGGGAGGGATAGGCCCAACAAAATTCTGAGCGCAGTTATTAACAGACGTCTCCAACCTAAGAAAATGCTTTAAATTTAAATTTATTGGTTATTTTGCACTGAACAAAATTTCTGCGTCATATTTTTTATTGAAAAAGTACAAGAGCAGTAAGTGTTTAATATTCAACTGGCTGAATGCGTTTTTTATGATTCTTAGAGTTATAAAATTAGCAAAAAATATTGACAAAGTTATATTTTATGGTGTTGTGGAAATTTTCATTTGGACAAAGTCGACAAAATAAATTTATATTTTTATTTTGCGAAGCTCACGCAACTTCGATTTTTCTTCTAATTTACTAAGTCACAGTTTAAACATGTTCAAAAGATTTGAAGAAAATACAAAAACTTAAAATGTCATGAAAAAGGTGAAAATATTATCTTCAACATTTTATTAAATGCCACTCATTTTTTACAATTTTTTTTCTCCTAAAACTAAATTAAATAAGATTTTCTCTCTTGTTTAAAAGATTCTTGATTCTCTTGATTGAAAGCTCAATATTAGTTTTGAAAAGATTTACTTGTTTCCATATTTAGAGGTTTTACAAGAGCAAGCAAGTGTTGTGTTATCGTTTCAAATATTCATTCATCAAAAATTTCGAATTGTTAATATTTGGGTTAACAGCAGGTCAAACAATAGATTTTTAATTTCTAAAAGATTCGTTCGTTCATGTATGTTAAGAAGAAGAACACATACACTTACATTAACTTTCTTTAAAGCTTGTTAAAAAAAAAAAAAAACTTGTATGAAAGTTTTCAATAACAAAGAAATAAATAATCACACACACACATATACAGATATACATATTTAAAATAAGGCATAAAATTTTATTTTTAAGTATTCAAATGTATGGAACAACGTGAAGTATAAGTTGAAGTGTTAATTAGTAAAGAACAAGCAAAAGCCGTCAAATTAGAATAATCATATTCAGATACACAGATGACATTGTTAAACAGCTTATTCTAGTTTTCTTTTTTTTTACAAATTCCAAGAATACAAAATAAGATATGAGTGATAATCCATCCAGCAACCAAACTTTGTAAAAGAGAAATAAATGGTGCCATTGCAAGATATCAAACGGGCAACCGAAATATAATTGATTGCTTGAATAATTTTTAAAGTCATCTATAGTTTTAAATAGCAGCTTGAGGTGAATTTAATGAAACTTGAATAGCAGATAAAGTCGGATTAATTTTCTTAAATATTTTTTACAGTTTGCTATCAGTTGTGCAAAACCACAGCACTAAAATGTCTTCATTTTATGCATTACAGTAACACATATGTTTTAGGCCAGTTTCAATGATTCGCCAACAACAATTTCGCCAAAAACTAAGAGAATTGTTTGCTTTGTGCAGCAGCAAATTGTACAATTTGATTTCATAGAAATTTCCCGGCCAAATCATGTTTAGTGTATTTTTCTTTGATGGCTGCAGCCATCAGAATTCATATTTAAAAAAAAAACTTATATTACGTCTCCTATTAGCACACCCTTTTATATAGGGTATTTTTTAAGCATGATAGAACTTGAAATTATAAAAAATAGCACTAAAAATTAATTTTTGATGAAAATGGCAAATCATTATGAATAGACTCGTTCAGGGTCGTTTTTTTCGCCGATTGGGCTCTAGGGCAGTTAGTAACTGACCCGTTCTTTTATCGATAAATTATGTTGAGCGATGAGGCATATTTTTGGTTTACCGGGTTTGTTAATAAGCAAAATTACCGCGTATGGAGTGAGACCAATCCACAACATATCCTGCAGACTCCATTGTATCCAGAAAATTTTACCGTTTGGTGTTGTCTATACGTTGGTGGCATCATTGGCCCTCATTTCTTCAAAAATGAAGCCGGATCTCACGCCACGGTCAATGGATCGTTATTGCACCATGATTAATAATTTTTTGTTTGAAAATATGGATGACATTGATCTAAACCAAATGTGATTTCAACAAGATGGCGCTACGTGCCATATGGCGATCGCAACCATCGAGTTATTGAAATCAAACTTTGGCGATAAGTTTATTTCGAAAAATGAACCTGTCAATTGGCCTCCAAGGTCGTGCGGTTTGACATCTCTCGATTATTTCCTGTGGGGCCACGTGAAGTCACTGGTTTATGCTAATAAACCAGCAACAATTGACGCTTTGAAGGCCAATATTGTTCGTGTTATTCGTGACATATGGCCAGCAATACTTGATAAAGTGACGCAAAAATTAGTCGTCGAGAATGCGCTTCGTCATAAGCTGCTGCGGTAGCTATATGCCCAAAATAATTTTTAATATTAACGCCATGTTCCGATCTTTTGTATAAAAAAACTCTTCATTAATTGTGTTATTTTTTAAACTTTAAAGTTCTATCGGGCTTAAAAAAAACACCCGAAGTTTCATTTTGTTTTTTTTTTATACTTGTTATTACAGGGGCTACACACACTGTTGCCAGAAGTGCAGATTTATCTGCATTTTGCGGATTTTGGCCTCTCAAATTGCCAAAATCAGATTTGAAGATTTTTGGCCTAAAATCGCAGATTTTTTTATGATTTGTGTGGCAACTTATATTAAGTTGACTAATTTTTATTGTTTTCTTTGGAAAACGTCCGTTGTTAAATAATTAATCTATCTAAAAAAAATTTTAAGAAATTAAAAAAAAATGAACTTAAACTAAAATCAATTTTATTTTTATTTATAGTAAATCACAGTTCAACTGCTGATTTTCATAAAAAAAAAGTTAAATTAAAAACGACCTTTCAAATAAAAAATCCTCATGCATAGATTTTAAAATCTATAGAAATTAAATACTACTCAATAAATATAATAATAATAATAATAATAATAATAATAATAATAATAATAATAATAATAATAATAATAATAATAATAATAATATAATAAAAAATATGTTTTAAATCTGTTTTGATTTTCTATGATACGGCAGTAAATATTTTATCGACAAAGACGTTGACTATAAGGAGAACATAGTTAAATTTGCAGCAGATGAAGCAGCTGTCATGACAGGCAAAAAACATTCGGTTGCCCAAATTTCAAAAAGTAAAATATCAGATTTATTTATTATAAAATGCTGGTATTATGTTCGTCGTATGCACAACTTAAACTTCTATCTGCTGTGGAGACGCTAGCTAGAGATGTATACAATTTTTTGTGGAACAGTTCAAAACATTATAACCAATTTGATAAAATACAAAGTTTATTAGATTTTAAACCTAAAAAGATTTTACACCCATTCCAAAGGCGTTGGCATTCCGTATAGTCAGTTGCAAGTCGCTTATTAGAATTATATTGTTTAAAAAATTATTTTTTATTTGCTGTTCATATCAATCAAATCGAAACTACAATATTCGTATTTTATAACCTAAATTATACTAATAAAATATATTTATCTTTCTAAAGTACATTCTTGGTATTATTAATACTTTTAGTAAAATACTCCAAAGCGAAGCGACAAGAGCCCTTCAAATTTTTTTTTTAACTATGAAAGCACATACCTAAGCAGCTGAAATAATTTTGAGCACAATTCTTGATCAGTGCGATAAAAATAAATTTTACCTAAAAATGTTCCAAAGAGATTTAAAGAAAATAAAAAACGGTACTTGAACTTTAAGTTCAGAGATTTAAAAGTATTAGATTTAAAAAATTAACTAAATGAAAAATAAATGACTTTAGTTAATTTCTGCAAAAACTATTCGAGAGAATATTTAGTAAAGGAAAAATGCACTTGAAGATTTATTGTAGATTTTTTAAATAAAGTGCAGATTTTGCAGATTTTTTCGCGAAATATTGTTGGATTTCGCAGGGTGGCTACACACACTGTCTAAATACAATTAATTTCCGATGCAAGTTTTTGACATCAAAATGTAGTTGATGAAAATGTGAAATAAAAAACAAAATACATTCAATCATAATTAAAGAAAAAACACTTATAACTATGAAAATTAATCAGATAGTTCAATCAACTTTCATTTATAATTATACACAAAAAGTATTTTTTTTTACTAATGACTTTATGAAAAAGTAAATCTAAAATAAGTAATTTTTTTTTTTAAAGCAAACTAAAAACGAAATTATGTAAACATTTTTTCTTTAATAGTTTTAAAATAAAATATGGATACATTTTCTTAAATATTACTCTTCAAACGTGATTGTCAAAAGTACTATTTTACTAAAGTACTATTTTAAGTAAGTAATTCTTTCGAAAGTACTTTTTTCAAAATGAGTGATGATTTCAAAAATGTTTCTAACTAGAGGTTTTTTTTGGCGACAGTATTTTTAAAACTAACAATTAATAAAAATCTCGAGTAAAAAAATATATTCAATTTAATATTCATAAAGATGAATTTTTCCTTCTTGTCTTTTTTAAATTTTTAATTCATTTCATTTTGCCTGACCTTTAACACGTTTTAAAAAACTTTTGACTTTCAATAAAATCTTGTTTTTTTATTTTTGAAACTTACCTTCTACATAATTCAGCACTTTTTTCCCAAGAATGTTTTATATTAAAATATTTATAACAATGAAGACCACGTAGTTCCCAACCTAAAAAAGAAGAGAAGTAAATAATAATCAAACATACAGTATTATAACCCATATACTTATACTACTGAAATACAATTGTTTTCATAAAGTTTTTAAATAATTTTTATCAAAAAATCTTGTTGCACTTGTACAGGTTTTGTCGGCTTGGTTGAATTTAACTGGATATTTTTATGGTCTGTGCTTTCTTTTGACCAGTTTACATACAAATAAGGAAAAAAATATATTTATTTGTTTAATTATTGTATGTATTGTATTTATGTGTGTATCAATATAAATAACACACGATTACTACAAGAATTTCACCTCGGACACTTTCTCAAAACAGAGGAAAAAGCACAAACACCCCGCCACACAAATCTATAAAATTATTTATTTTAAACACATAATTGACGTAACGTATTTAATACAACACAAATATAATTTAATAATAATGAATTATTGGCCTCATTGGCTGAACGCAAACATTCAGGGGATTGAATCTTTTTATTAAACTTTCTACCCAGAAAAAAATTGTATTTTTTTTTTTTGTTAAAAAATTTTACTTAATAACAACGAAAATAATTGTGGACAAAACACATAAATATAAGCTTCAGGGCTGGAAAACCAGCAACGATACAAATTTTTAAATCCAACAATTTTCCATCGTTGCTATGGCGTAAGTCTATTGATTACAATCGCCAAAACCAGCCAAAAAGCAACATTAAAACCGATTGTCAAACAAAACGGTGTTGCCAGCTAAAAAAAAGTGAACGTCTAAATAACTCCCTTTACAAGCCGCTACAAGCAAGAAAGTCTTAAAAACAACTATGTGTATGGTCAGAAGTCAAGGCCAATATGAAATTGACTTTAACAATTAATAACGAGAGTTTTTTATATTATATATTTTTCAAGGAATTGAAAGTGAGTCATGTGTGTTTGGTTTAATAGAAATATTGGTCATTCATGCTATCGATTGTGCAAAAAAAAAAAATGTTTACAATAAAAACGAAAACATATTTTTATCTGTCTGTTTATTTACTTACAAATTTATTACTTTCTTTATAATTTTGTAATGAAAGCTGTCAATCAAGGTCTTCAATATGACAATTCATTGGAATCTTGCCTTAAAACATTAAAACTTTCCTTGGCTAAACGTAATAACGTGTATTTTCAATAAATAAAATAATACAAGAAAATAAATATCGAAAATCAAATTGAAAACGAAACCAAATAAGATTTAATACAGTGCAACAAAAATTAAAAGTCAAGTTTATTTTGCTGGCTAAAACATACGTTTGGTTTTTTGCTGTTTGGATGGAACTTGACTTGAATTATTACCAAATCGAGCATAAACGTTTCAAGTGAACACAACTTTTGTCTAATAAATATATGCCTTGAACAAATTTTTTTGCTTCTTTTTTTGTCAAAATGAAACAATTTATACCGATTCAAAATAATTTTTTCATGGCAAACAAGTCTTCTCGTTGGATACACATGTATTATTTTTTTAATAAATAATTAAAAATTAGTAATTTGTTTTGTTATTTAATAGAAACAGCGGTTACCCTGAAGACTTATAAAGTTGTGTTATTTGTGGCCCGATGTCAAGATGAGTTACGCCAGCGTTCTTGAGTTTTAATGAAACTGAAACTGTATGCTTATAAATTAAAGCTTTTCCTTTAATTGTTCTGGAACATAAGTGCTTCAAAAGGATGTTTCTTTATTCTTAAGCCAGAAACAACTTAAAGGAATATTTGGTTTCGATTATTTAATCAAAATGATTGATTAGGGTTTAATTCTATTAGAAAAAGGATATATTATATATAAGTTAGTCATTTCGTGTGTAATTTCTACTATCCATTTCCGATCCCATAAAGCACGATTATATATCGCTCCTTTATTGCAACATAGTCATATCTCAAAAAATTAAAAACTTGTAGTTACTTAAGCAGAACTGCTCTTTTAGACCTTCTGTACATGTTGAAAAAAAAATCAGTTTTATATCCCAAGCTCAACCGAAGTTATAGCAATTGCATTTGCGGCAATTAGATCATTGTGTCTTGAAAACTTAAATCGCATTTTCCCCAGTTCAAGTTTTTTTGAGATGTGACTATGTTGCAATAAAGAAGCGATATATTCTGACTTCTTATGCATAGCGAAGTCGATTGAACAATAAAGTAACTCCAATCAAAAAAAATAATATATGGGACAATATAGTATTAAGAAAAAAACACCTTGTGAAAAAATTTCCGCTTGCCAATTTTTTCCGAGTCACGGGGCTCTAAAATTTTCAAATTTTTTAAAATATCAATATGGGTATCAATTTAAAGCGTTCGAAAAGATCTTTAAGAAAATACTAATTTTTTTAAAAATGCTTAACCCATTAAGAGCCGCTGTCATTTTTATGTAAAATTATATATATTCGGTACCAAAATTTTTTAATTTTCTAATTCTCTGTCACCCCAATATCTGTTTTTGGATTGGAGTTTCTTCACTAAACTAAACTACATGAATGGTGAAGGGTATATAAGATTTGGCAAAGCCGAATTTAGGACACTTTCTTGTTTTTATTTTACTTTTACTTTTATTTTAAAAATTTTTCAAAGAAAATTTGAAAACAGATGACCCATTTTCGAAGCAATCTTAAAAATTATTTAATAGAAAGTTTTAAATTAAAAAAAAGGCTCATGAGAAGTGTGGCTCGTGCGTGAGCAGTGTGCAATTAGCACTTCCCCACAATATTCATTGTCGAACTGTTGCTTGAGGACTTTTTGAAAGGTTTCCAAGATTAGACAAAATTTTTCCTTCAGCATCTCTTAACGTCTACGCTGTTGATACTATTAATATTTATTGATTTACCTGACAACCACAAATCTACAGAACAGCTAGATCATCAAGCAATCATGTTTATGAGCTTAATACTTGAAGATAGTCAACCTTAAAAATTCCTTAAAAAATAATTTCCAATAATGAATGGTTCTCAGTAAAAAAAAAATATAATTATTAATAAAAAAATTAAAAAAAGTA
The DNA here is from genome assembly GCA_916610165.2 of Gymnosoma rotundatum. Lineage (NCBI taxonomy): Eukaryota > Metazoa > Arthropoda > Insecta > Diptera > Tachinidae > Gymnosoma > Gymnosoma rotundatum. The sequence continues at coordinate 2,350,675 of OU744337.1, forward strand.
CTTTTTAAAAAATAATAATTTCTTTAAAATGCACTTTAAGAAATACTGATACATAAGTAATTTTTGCTTTCAATAAATTTATTTAGTAAAAATGAATTTAAAAAGATTTTAAATCATACTTTTATTAAGAAATGTACCCTGAAAAAAGTATCGATCAACCTATTTTTTCAGAATTTGCCAATTTAAAATCGTACAAAAATTAAATAAAAAAAATTTCTCTTTAAAAATAATTGCCTAAGCCATATACAATAAGTTTAAAAAAAGTGCATTGTAAAAACGTTTTTTGAAAAAGTACTTTTTGTAATAAAATAATGTTAATAAAAATTGTTGAAAAAGTATTAGAAAAAAAGTTTTAAAAAACAAATAATCGCCTTTAAATAAGTAAAAGAACTATTAACTAAACTCGCTTAATAAAAGTATTTTTAAAGTTTTATATATTAAAAAATTACTTTTTGGAAAAGTACTTTTTGAAAAAGTACTTTTTTTAATTTTGTTTAAAAAAAAGTTTTTATTAAAAATTACCTTTTTCAAAATTACCTTCTAAAGATTGCTATTTCGAAAATAATATTATTAAAATAACGACCGTTTAAAAAGGGTTTCAAAAAAGGTACATTAATAAAAAGTAGCATTAAAAAAATATATCTTTTCCCAAAAATGTACTTCACTCGCTATCTTGTGAACCAAGGCAGAAGGTGTTTATATGATTAAGTAAAAGTTGAGGTTTTTTAAAAACTGACAAGACATGCTTTCAAAATGCTATTTTACCAAAAACATAACATCGACAACGATAGTCTTCACGTGACAATATTTTTCAATAGTGAAAGAAATTAATGGATCTTCAAAAAGTGTATCTGATAAGAAATATATTTTAGAAAAGAAATTTTTGTAAATATTTTAGAGAGAAAAAAAAAATACATTTAAAAAGTATTTTAAAAGAAATAAGTAAATTATTTTCTTAATTTCATTTACCAAAAGTTCCTTTGAAAAATATCGATTACAAATAGTAACTTTAACAGAAATATTTTTTAAAAATAAAACTCAATTTAAAGAACACAGTTATGCTTAAGGAGTACACTTTTCAACTCACAATTCCCCTATAATTCATATCTTATAGTTTGTCAAATGATAGGAAAAATATCTACAATGTTATTGTTGTTAACCTTGTTAGCAACTATTTAAATGTCTCGAGAAAGCAAACAAAGAACCACAATTCTTAATACTTTAGTTGAGACTCTTGTGTGTGTTTGTATGAAATTTGTAAATGTATTAAATATTTACTGTTATTTACATAAAGCAAATAGCGAACGATTAAGAATGCATAGTTGGATGATAAGACAAGAATACAAGTGGTTGAGTTATGGAGAATGAAGTAAGAATGTGGTTTAACACCAAAAAAAAAAAATTGTAAATGGAGCAACGTTCACAGGTTTAGAAAATTTGTGCCTTTTTATGTATTAAGTGGTTTTTTCATTTGTTGAAATGTGGGTGGGGTGACTTTGTTAATTTGACAAATTACGGTCTCATTGGTACATTTTGTAATACAGTTATGCCATGGCTTAATTAATATTACTGGCGGTCTGTTAAAAAGCTGAGTGGTTATAATAAAATCCAAAATAGAAGGTTGCTTAAACCTTTGCAGAATTTTAATGTTGCTTTAAATTTTATTTATAATGATTTAAAATATTATTTTGTATGCCACACTTTTTTTTTGTTTAAAATAAATTAGTGTCTTTTGAAAAAAACTTTAAAAACATGTTTTACATATTTTTGTTGTAGGTGTTGTTTATTTAACGGTTGCTTAAGATGCGTGCAAAATTTCAAATAATTCAAATAAGAAAGTGCGCCGAACTTTAAGGCCTGTAGCTTTACATACTTTAAACGAAAATAACCAACAATTACTAATTCATAAAAATATATTTTTGAAAACAAATTTATTTTTATAATTTTTAAAAAAGTATTAAAACATTTTTTTTCACTTCGTTGCTTACAAATTGCGGGTTGTTTTAAGTTGGTATCTAATATTTGCAAACAGTTAATTTCCTCTACACAAAATTGCATGGCTGACTAAACAAACAAGAATGTTTTGTGTGTTTATGTGTCTACAATGATTATTTATTTAGTTTTTCATATTTTTTTTTATTAGCAATTTAGCCTACAGTAAGAAGAAGTGATTGGTGTGTATGTGTGTAAGATAGTAAATAAATGAGTGCGTGTACAATTTGTACAATTTTAATTTCAATTTTCTGTTACAATTTTATTTATTTTGAGCAAAAGAGCCATTGAAAATAGTTTTCCATTATTTAGTTATTTATTTTGTTTTTGGCTTTTTATTCAAAAACCAGTTGCTCATGTGGATTTGTTTTTTGCTTGTATTAAATATTTATTTCTTTTAAATTTCTATTTACTAGCTAAAACCAAACCTAGTTATTTTATTGAACTAACCTATTTTTGAATTCTCTTTACGAAAAAAACCCACACATACAGATACATATTCATTTTAAAAATATATAAGAAAGAAAAAAAAGTTATGAAGAACGGAATTTAATGCAAGAAGTAGAAATCAAAAGCAATAACAATTTTTCAACGTGTAAAACAAATCAAAAGACTTAAGCAAGGAACCTGTTTATTACACTCACGTAATGCTGCTGGTATGTGGTTATGTATATGTTTGCGTTTGTGTACGGGTAGGTAGTGTGTGTTTGCATGTAGAATATTTTCTTTAAAAAATATTTTAGGGTTTCTCTTTTTTCCCTTTTTCTTTGTTTATTGAAAAATTACAACTTTCTTTTACCATGCGAGTAAAACTTTAATAATTGTTAATAAAAATACGGCTACAAAAATTTTTATTTTGTTCAATATAACTACTATTAGTTACATTAAATTATAATATTTAATTACATTTTTAGCGACAATTTTTGATTTATTAATGAGAAAAATAACGGTAAACGGTTTGTGTTTTTTAACAGTTAACAATTTTGTTTTTTTGTATTTAAAATAAGTTAGGCAGCAGATTCACAGTTATTGTCTTCTTTACCGTTAATTAAATTTAGCAACGAACATAAGCCAAACTCAAGAATAATAATTTATTTGCAGATTGTATTTGGATTTAATACTTGTTTTCGTAGATTGCCTTTGGTCTAATTAGGACTAAAAAATAATTAGAACGCTAACAACTATCTAAGCATTTATGAGATTTTTTTTGAGTATAAAGAAATCTTAGTATTCTTCTTAATATATGAAGTGAACTGCTGTCATACAAAAGATTAAAAAATTATCTTGAAATATTAACAGAATTATGTTACAGTAGTAATGCGCTGTAAAAAACATTTAAAATGTATGTGGCAACATTCAGCAACATTTATTCCAAAGTGTAAAAGAATATGAAGGACCTTAATTTCGCATACAATTTTTTACAACAGCTGATCCGTATTTCATATTGCAGCTGCAACATAAATTATCTTTTGTGTAGGGCACTTGCCGGCAGTAATAGTTATTGTACATTTTGCTCAAATATTTTATTGAAATTTTATTATTTTAACTCTCTGTTTATTTGTTAATTTATTTAATTATTTTTTTTGCAACATTTCACCAATGAAAAGAACATAAAAGTCATGTTTACAGTGTAGAATACCCTAAAGTAATAAAAAATTGAAAACTCAATAAATCGCGCCAAATGTCATATTTTAAAAATTATATAATCAATGATAAAAATATTTTTTTAAAATTACAAAATATTTTTGATAATTTTTCATTTGTTACAGTTCGCAGTTTTTTTTTGTCGTGTAAGCAATTTACAGCCCTAAACCTGGTATTCCGTTCATATTTTTTGTATAAAAAACGAGTATGATAAATGTTGCAGAAGCACTATTTTATTTTTGTTTTAAAAGAACATATAAAATGAATCTGGGAAACATGTTATCAAAGCTGTAACTGTCAACATTTTACCACTTTTTCAATATATGCATTTATTAAGCAATAAGCAATGGTGATGTGAAAATAGGAGATTACAGAGAACTGAAGGATGGCCAAAAAGAAAGAGAAAATAAAGCTTTTGTGACTTTGTGTGTCATTTAAACAAATTATAGATGTTGTTTGAAAAGTTTTAATATCCAAAATTGCCTTGAAGTGCTCTCAGAATCAAACATTTTATACATTTATTAAATGTCTTGATATAAGGAGTAGAATAGAATCAGTTTTGCGTTACGCATTGAAGGCTTTTTAAAATTTTAAGAACTGATTTTTGTTGTTCCAATTAAATATTTAAATTTTCAACCAGTTAAGACCACATCTAACTACTTACAAAATTCTAAAATTTACTAACAAAAAAATCTGGTATAATTAATTCCTACTCAAAAAATCGCAAGAAGATGTTGTGTATTTTGGTGCCCCACTATTACAACAAAAAAAAAAAAAAAACAACTCAAGGGACAATTTTAATCGCATAGAAACTATTATTATATCCCTTTTGTTAAAAGATAGACAAGTTGGAGAGGCCTGTCAACCTGTCAAAAATAAACTGTCACACATTTAAATCTAATACACTATACCTTTTGAATACACATGCCGTGTTTGACAGACCGTATAGACTAAATTGTACAATGTGTCAAAGTCTTTGGCACTAATAGCATTAAATTAATGTTAAATAAACAACGATTTTAAGAAAAAACTCAATGACCATTTAAAAATTCTCTCTCTATTGGCAAAAAATATGATTTCATATCTTGTTTTCTCTCACCGTATTTACCAGTGCTTCCAAAGCCTGCCTCAAAGTTAAGAAGTCTTAATATTTCGAAAAAAATTAAAAAAAAACTTTTCATCTTTTTTTTTTATAATATTGAGCAGCTTTTTAATCGAAAAGAAAAAGATAAAAAATGAAGATGGATATAAAATTTGTATGATAATTAACATTTCAATATTAAATATGGCCATGGTTCTAAACACTTGATATTTTTTTATATTGTGAATGTGTTCCGACACTTAGCTTCTCTTCATAAAACTTAATTTTAAGAAATATTAAAATGGCTCTGAAGTGAAACATTTCTTAGTTTAGTGGTAGAAATAGTCAAAAGTAGTGGTATAAAATATTTGACGACTCAAATACAGCCCTAAAAATAGCACGATATTTTTTTGAAAATTAAATAATTTAATTTAATTTAACTTAATTTAATCCGGTGGTTTAATTTAATAATTTGCAAAGTGCCTTTGCATAGTATTTTATTATACTTTATTTTTCATCAACTATTAACTGTATAAAAGACCGGAAGAACTCAGCCGTATACAAAAAAGAATAATAGAATCATTGTTGGTTATTGTTGTTTCTGCTTAAACTTTGATTTTTGTCTTTATTTTATTCTTTTGACAAAAATCCTTAGTATATTTAAAATGTTTATGAGAAATCTCCTGAATAGCTAAGTAAGCGGCAGCGAAATGGCTATCGAGACGTTTTTCACCCACAATAATCAGTATCGGTGATTTAATAATTTAATCGGGATAATAAAAAATTGGACGATGCTATTTTTTTTGAAAATCAAGTGCAGCTCTGTTAGATAAAAATCTACATGTGTATGCTACTACTACTCATCACAATTTTTAGTCAAAATATAAATCTCAATAAGCCCAAAAAGAATTAAAAAAATATTAGTTTCAATAATAATATTTTTTTATACTTAAACAAGATTTCACGTACATATGTTTGTGTATAAACATACTCGGATTATAAGTTGTAAATAATCCGTTTAAAGTAATGAGTTCTACCGTGAACCCAAATGAAATAAATTGAATGGTATCAAAGAATAAAAAGAATCAGTTTTGCCAGCTCTAAACTGTATCACATGCTTTGCAAAAATAAAATAATAACGTTTTGTAACTTTTCTGACAAAGAGTAATCGATAAAATCCAAGGTCGCGGTTTTGCCTTTGAGCAGATTTAAAGCGACAGTGCTACTCAAATTATATTAAGAAAGAGTAGCTAAACCTCTCAAAATACTGAAAAACATTTTTTAAAAAAACAAAGTTTTGGGACCTTGAGCCTGAATAAAAATTTTTACAATTCATAAGGCCACAAAAAAGATACAACAAGCAATTAATTGTTCCAAATAAAAAATTAATTTAAATTTTTGCATGCAAATTACTTCATATTTTTAATGAAAAAAAAAAAATCAAATAAAATAAAAAAACTTTTAAATATCGAAAATGTAGTCATAATGAATATAAACTCGAGTATGAGTTATTTCTTTTTGTGCAAAAAGAAACCATATTCGAAATAGCGTTTTAGAAATCAAATTCATTTTTTTCATAAATTGTTTACTCGAAGCTGAAGATTACAGGAGATTTTTTTTTATAAGTTGAGAATACTTTCGTAATGAAAAAAATCAACGCTTATACTGTAGAAACTAACAAAGAAACTCTTTTCTAGAAATAAACACTACATACTTAACCACGCTGCGCTTAAGTATAAATATTAACGTTATAAAAAGAAAAATAAAAATTAAAGATAACAAAATGTATTCAACTGGTTTAAAATATTTAAAAACAGACAGCAGCAGCAGCAACAAGGTAAACAGTAGAGATATGTTTTCTGTGAGTTTTATTGCATGTTTTATTTATATAAATACATATATACTACAATAAATAAGCACACAAACATTTATACAATCTTGTTTTCTTACTAATTCTTTTTTAGTATTAACTTGCTAACTGACAAACATGTGTAAGTATTTGTACATAAAAAGAAATGTATCTTTACATTGATACGCCAACAACAAACATTTGTGTCTATATGGCACACAAATAGCAACTATAATAACAACAAGTGTTGCAAGTGGTTAACATTAAATAGAAAGAAGAAAAAACCGTTAAAATTATCTAGCTTTTATTTGTGTCTACTCTACTCTACTCTAGTTTAAACCAAGCTTTTATAGAATTAAGAAAATATAATTTAAATTATACTTGAGAAGCAATAAATAAATAAATAAAATAAAAAAAGGAAAAAATATAGTTACGAGATTATTAATGTTCAAGCAAAACGGTTACACTTGATCTCCTTGTTTTAATAGAGAATTTATAACGTTACTTTATGAGCAGGAATCATTGCATGAGTAGCGAATATGTTTTAATATTTTTAAGCAAAACCCACCAATTGCTTAATGGAGGGTGTAAGAAATAATAAAAATTAAAAATACACACCTGTGTTATTTACTTTCTGTTATTTAAAAACATACATTCAAATTTATTTTTATATAACAAAATAAGAGTAATTGTTTGATTGATGGAGTGATTTGTAATACAATACTCTCGCAAACCCATATTCATGCAAATTGAAATTGAATTCAATGGAAAGAGACATGTATTTTATTTATTTTTCATTATAAATTTAATGACTTATAATTTTCAAAGGAACGAGATAAGTTAAAATAAAGTAAAATATTTAATTGAAAAACAATTCATATTTCCTTTAGTCTATTTTTTTTAGTTTCGTTATACATATTTTTTTATAAAAGAGAAGTAGCACTTCAGGCAATAACACCTATTTAGTTTGTAACCGTGCTATCAATGGTGCCAGTGAAAGACAGAAAAAAGTTACGATTTTCCTTCAAAAAAGTAACATTTTTTCATTAAAAGTTACATTTTGAAATTTTCCTTAAATAAATAGTACGAGGGCTGCTATATATATTTCTGGCCTGGCAACACTGAGTGCTGCCAAGTGCAATCTGACATTTCCATTGGAAAGTTTGTCAGTTTTAAGCATAATCGTACTCAAAACGTTTTGACGTACGTCCATTATTTGTGTTGTTTACAGTGACTTGAAAAAATTAATATAGAAAAAAATGGAATTAACTCGTGAACATATTCGTGCCATCATTTTTCACAACTTTCGACGTGGATTATCACGACAAGAGTGCATTGATGAACTTAAATCTTTGTATGGCGATGAAGCACCATCCTATAGCACTGTGAAAAATTGGTATAATGAATTTAATCGTGGCCGAAGCTCACTCAAAGACGAATTCCGTGAAGGTCGTCCAAAAACGGCTGTTGTGCCAGAGAACATTGATGCCGTGCGGGAACTCATAATGCAAGATCGACATGCGACATACCGAGAGATAGAGACATCCTTGGACATTTCTTCCACCAGCATACATTCGATACTGCATGAATTCTGGCCGTAAAAAAGGTTTGTTCTCGTTGGATCCCGCACAAGTTGAAAGTCGCTCAAAAAAAGGCTCGTGCCGATTGGTGCAAAGAAATGTTGCAAAATACGATTGCGGTGCTTCAAAAGACGTTTATAAGATCGTCACAGGTGGCGAATCATAGATCTATGCGTATGAGCCCGAAACGAAACAACAATCGACCGTGTGGGTCTTCAAAGACGAGCAAAATCCAACGGAAGTTGTTCGTGGAAGAAGCACTTCGAAGCAAATGGTCGCCTGTTTCTTCGGCAAAACTGGTCATGTGGCGACTGTTCCGCTTGACCAACGTAGGACGGTCACTTCTGAGTGGTACACTACAATTTGTTTGCCTGAAGTCATCGGAGAAATTCGAAAAACCAACAAGAGAAGACGAATCATTGTTCACCATGACAATGCGAGCTCTCACACATCAGCTCAAACGAGAGCGGTTTTGACCGGCCAAAACGTTGAATTAATGGGTCATCCGCTGTACAGGCCTGACTTGGCACTTAATGACTTCTTCTTGTTTCCTCACATCAAAAAAAAAAAAAAAAAAATGGGTGGTCAATGATTTTCGTCGCCAAAAGAAGCTGTTGAAGTGTTCAAAAACCATGTTTTAGAGGTGTCTCAATCGGAGTGGAAAAAGTGCTTCGACAACTGGTTTGAGCGCATGCAAAAGTGTATAAATCATGAGGAGAATACTTTGAAAAACAATAAAACCATTTTTGATTATAAATATTCGCATTTTTACTATTAGGCCAGAAATATATAAAGCAGCCCTAGTAATTTAATGTAGTTTATATAAAAAATACTAAAAAGTTTTATTCTATATTTTAGGAAAAATAACTAAGCTACAAATTCATTTACTGAACAAAAACAAAACGAAAATTAAAAAAAATTAGCGAAAGTAGGATTTTTTTTAAATAAATCAGTTTGTTTTATCTTTTCTTTTGAAGATTGAGCTTCGATAAAATTTACCATCATTAGAGACAAATTTGGGCCTTATTTGCTTAAAACTTCAACATAAAATAACTGAAAATTTTTATGTAGGAAGGCAGTTCCTGAAGGAAATTAAAAGACAACTTTCTTCTAAATCGAGGTAATTGGTACGATTGTCAAATAACTGAAGTTGCTAATAATTTTCGCAAGTTTGAAATGCAGCTCATATTATTACACAGTTGGAACGAATTGTTGCCAGAAACATTTTGCTGTTTCTAAACATGAAGCAAGAAACATTTGGTGATTTCTCACGATTTGAACAGAGAAAAATTTCAATATTATTTTTTGTTTATTTCAAATTTATTTTTATATGGGATTTTGATTGCATTTGCAGGTAAGCTTTGTTATTAAAATCGAGTTGATATGTTAAAAAAGGTTGATGTCTTAAGATAGATTCTTATATCAAATAATGAAACAAGCACTCTTTTAGTGATATTACTGTATTTCGTGTATGTACCAAAAGTTACGAAAATTTGGCCAAATATAACAAAATTATACATGTTATGTAGAGTCTTCAAAAGTTACAAAAAATGTAAAAAATGTAACCAAATGGCAACACTGTTTACTACATTCTTTAGGAAAGGGATAGATGAGTGATAAGACAGATATAGCCATTTCATTGGTTTTTTTTACTTCGCCGGCGAAAATGCTATGAAAAAGTACCGACAAAGGAGGTAAAACAAAAGGAAAAAAACATTTTTATTTTTTGATTGACTAAGGAGTTGAACACTGGCCAACCAAAATTGTAGTCAACCACCTTGACTATAGCAACCTCATGATTTACTATGTGAAAATAAAAGTTTAACATTTAAAATTTTCGAGAAAAAGATGTCTTTCTATTTGTTGGCTGTTGCAACAAACGTATGAGCAAGAAAAAGCCTACACAATCCATTTGCCGAAAGAAGTTGCTGTAAGTTTTCAGATATTTTGAAGCAAATTTGAGCCATAATATTTTTATTTATTAAAGGAATTTTATTTATTAAGAAACAATTAGTTAGGATCGTTCCTTAAACGAATATATAAACGAGGATTAAATAATCACTCTTTTTTAACATCATAAATATAAGATGCTTTAAGAACTTCTTTGACTTCTAAAAAAGACGACTCAAAAATTTAATTTTCACCACGATTGGCTAAGATAAATTTTGGTATTTTTACATAAATTAGCCAATCAAGAGCTTAACTTACATATGAAGGGTTCTGTACTATTTTTAGAACACACTTTAATTTAAAAAGATAATATCTACAAATAAAAGATGCGTTAAGCTTAAGTAATTTTAAAATCACCGCCGAAATAAATCATAATATATAATTAACATTTGGCTGATAAGTGCCGGCTGTAGAGCATTTCCATTACGCTACCAAGGAGTTTTGCAGGTGATGCAAAACTTTACATCCTAAATTTAATGATATTCAGTTTTCGAGATTGATGGATGAATCGCGATGCAATCGCCTGGTAAATTATGGCCATGTTCTTTTTTTTTTTTTTGAGTGATACATGACTTTTATAATTCCAAATTTAAAGCAAGAGCTCAAAGAAAACTGACTAATAAAAAGAGGATAATAAGCAAATATTGGTTTCAGTGTTGCTGATGAGACTTAATGGCTTTTTCTCATAATTAGCGAATTCGTGCAGCGATTTCAGGTAGAATAAATTTTCAAAGCAACAGATTTTTTATATGAATTTGTATAAGTTTTTTTCAGATCTAAACTGAAGAGGGCTTTATGTTAAAAACTTTCATTGACCTAATAAGACTTAATAAAAATAGGAATTAAAACAAAAAACAAACATCGAAGCCTACAAAGAAATACCAAATACAATACAGCTATTTCTTTTCCCGTTTAGTGTTTCCTAAATCAAGTCAACAATTATCGTTCGAATTCTGTGAAAGCTTTAATGATAAGTCTCTGTTTGAATTCTCATTTAGTTGAAGAAGTTTTTAAGTATTTGGCTGATGGTTTTCCAATTTAAGCTAAATATTAAAGACTTGTTTAGTGAATTTATAAAAATAGTTTGAATTAAATGATATTTAAGTTGAAATTAAGTTACAGTTAAATTATTCAAGTTTATAAACAAATGGTACATTTTTATTAACGCTTTAATGTTTCTATGTTTCTAATTTATGTAAAAAAGAAAAATTAATTTTAAATGATGTGTTGATTTTAAACATTTGTCTAAAACAAATGTTTATTATATTTGCTAAAAATTGCCAAACCAAGTTTATTACCACTATTTTTCGCATTCATATCGTAAAGTAAATGGCAAATTTAAATTGTTTTGTTTTATGGTTTCCTAGAAAAAAATATATAAAAATTGTTAAAATAAAAACACTCACAATTTTAACTATTTCAAAGTCAAATACCTTTTAAACATAATAAAAATTATTGCACCACAAGCAACCATTTTTTGCTTTAATACAATAATTTTAAAATAAAATACCCAAATTAGAGGTTGGATATTTTCTTATTTTTATAATCTTTTAATTAAATTATATTAAATTCTTTTAATTCTTTGCTTTTGAAAATTTGTTAAAATACCGGAAACTAAAAATAACACATTTGAATTTGAATGCGGCAGTTAGTTTTCAAATTAAGAATTTTATTTCCAAATCTAATTTGCATTGGACATGGTTAAACAAGCAATTATTTTTGGACACACAGTTGTTTTTGTAACTCTGGCAAATGAAAAGACTTAAGACACAAACTTTATGCGTGCAACTTAGTAAAATTTTTTAGCAGATTTTTAAACAAATTATTTCAATTGAATTGTAATTTTGTACATAAAAATCAAATGAAATATAAATAAGGTTACAAAAGAAAAAAAAAAGAAAAAAAAAATTTGAGCGTATATAAATATGACTTTCTACTTTGGCTGCTGACAGTCCTCATATGTAAACATGTGTGTGACTGCATTTATGAAAGTACTTTTTTTTAATTTACTTATTAGTTACTTTTTGTGCAATTTACAATTTACTTAAATTTATATTTTATCCACTACTTAATGCTGGTTAATACAAACAACATTTTTGTATTTAATTATAAAAAAAAAACTCACCATTTGGACACGAAAATACATCATCAGCAGCTTTTACTTTGCAATCGAATATAAGAAATACACACATGAAAGCGGACAGCCATTGTAAACTGGCCGCCGTCAAGCCTCCCATGATCAAAGTTTCTTTTAAGTGAAACCTTTATTTTTTATGTTTTCTATTTTAAGCGAAAAACTGAAAAAAAACAAAAAAAAACAATAATAAATGTAAAGAATTATTATAAAATTTAAACATTTCAAGGGATATATTTTTATGCAAAAAAATTTATATTTAAATAATTTTTATATTGTAATTTAATATCATAAAAAAAATAATAATAAAAATCATTTGTTGTACTTATTGTTGTCATTCATTCAGTGTTTAAGCTTAAAATTTAGTTGTTTAAGGAACTTATACTTCTCATCTAAATCTAAGTCAAACGCGAAGGCTAAAAAACAGTTAACAATAGCGTTTACATTTGTAATACATTTTTATTAGACATTTATATTCAAACATTCACACAAACTGTACGTGTTAAAACACATGTGACTACAAAAGAAAAAACTACACACTTTTCGCATCTGAAAAGATTTTTTGTTAATATGTTTTCTCAAATTTGTATCATATTTCGAAAACAATAGAGAAAAATTTTAATTTAATTAAATTAAGTTTAAAAATAGAATTATTTATTTTTTTAATTACAAATATATTATTTTCCAAATATATTAAAATTTTTTCAAATGCATAGATTTCTCTCAGAATAGGTAAGGTTTGACATTTCAAAGAGATTAACCACAAAAAAAAAACTATAAAAAGTAATTCCTTTTATTGCTAACAGATTAAGAAAGAAAAAATTAAAATAAAATTTTTGTTTTCAGAAGCACCACAAGTTTGAGAAGTTAATTGCAAAGGATCCAGTTAAAAGTACAAAACTTACTAGCAACATAAAAACACTAGAATACTGCTTTACTGCGTTATACTATGTTTACACGGAGCCCAATATTCTTGCTTCGCTCTCTTTTCCTGATTCACAGCTCAATCACGACCGAATCAACGTGCTTCGCCATATAAAATTTTGAGAGCGAAGCATTTTGTTTTGAGACGATTCAGCTTGAATCTACTTGCGAAGCATGAAAAATTTCTGTCTTCCCTAATTTTTATCGCAAGTTTATCTGAACTAGCTGTATATAAATGTAAACAAAAAAAGTAAACCAATATTAAAAGTGCGTGTGAATATGTGTTAATATAAAAACAAATAATTATTTTATAATTTAAAATTTTATTAATTACAAACACTAAAAATGAAACGAAAAACAAAATTTTAGAACAGCAGTCAATGTGAAGCATGTAGTATGTGTCGTGGAAACGGCATGCTTCGCAATCATGATTCAGAGAGCGAAGCAAGTGCTTCACATTGCCGTGTAAACATGCTATTAAAGTCTTTGAGCGAGCTTCGGCCACGATTAAATTCATTATACCAATTTTTCACAGTGCTATAGGATGGTGCTTCATCGCCATACAAAGATTTAAGTTCATCAATGCACTCTTGTCGTGATAATCCACGTCGAAAGTTGTGAAAAATGATGTCATTAAAATGTTCACGAGTTAATTCCATTTTTTCTATATTAATTTTTTCAAGTCACTGTTAACAACACAAATAATGGTCGTACATCAAAACGTTTTGAGTACGATTATGCTTAAAAATGATAAACTTTTCAATGAAAATGTCAGATTGCACTTGCCAGCACTCAGTGTTGCCAGGCCAGAAATATATATAGCAGCCCTCGTATGGAATAAAATTATTTTTATTTTATGTCATATAAAAAACTTTTATTGCATTCAAATTAAATGTATAATTTTTTCAGATTTAAATTAATTTTTTAATTTTAAACCATATAAATCTTCTTCTTAACAAAATAGTCAATTGTAAAAGGAACACAAGAATTTATTAATATTAATTTCATACAAATCTATCTATTGTCCTTTGGCTAGATCCCAGTGTGGCACTTTATGCAACTTTTTAAAAAAGATTTGTTTAGGTCCCAATTATTTATCTATATTTTAAAAATTTCAGTGCTATTCTCAAAGTCTTGATATTTATGCTTCATTTGTTGTTATTTTAACCCGACAATTGTTATTGTGAAATCATACAAAAAAGCTTCTTTTTTAAAGTCAAAATAGAAAATTATTGTTAGTGTCACAAAAGTTGTTATTATCACTATAAATGCGCTTATCATTCGATCGAGAACAGCACACAAGCAGTCTCTTTATTAAACATTTTATTAGAACTTTAAAAAACAAAAGGACTTTAAAAAACAATAAAAATAAAAGTAAGTAAAAGTGCTATATTCGGCTTTGCCGAATCTTTTATACCCTTCACCATATAAGTAAATCTAGTTTAGTGAAGTAACTCTAATCAAAGAAGCAAATAATGAGATGACAGACATTAAAAAATAGGAAAAAAATAAGTACTACATTTTTATAATTTTACATAAAAATGCAATCGGCTCTTAATGGGTTAAGCATTTTTAAAAAATTTTAGTATTTCCTTAAAAATCTCTTTAAAAGCTTGAAAATGATATCCATATTGATATTAAAAAAACTGGAAAATTTCAGAGCTGCGTAACTCGGGAAATTTGAACGTGCGCCAATTTTTTCACTTGATATTTTATTGTAGTTCTTAATTCTCTATCGCCCCCATATATTTATTTTTTTTAATTGGATTTACTTCAATTTTCTAAATGATACAAATTTACATAAAAATTTGGCTCTTAAAGGGTTAAGCATTTTTAAAAAATTATAGTATTTCCTTAAAGATCTCTTCAAAAGCTTTAAAATGATACCCATATTGATATTTAAAAAAATTGGAAAGTTTCAGAGCCACGTAACTCGGAAAATATGGGCGAGCGCCAATTTCTACACTTGATGTTTTTTTCTTATTTTTTAATTTTCTATCGTCCCATATATTTATTTTTTTAATCGTTACCTTATTGTTCCCAAAAATATGAAAAAATTATAGGTAGGCGTGGTGTTTTGCCCGCTACGTCGAAGGACTTGGACCGATCATGCTGCTAATAGCACCTCTTTCGACACTACGTCTGATCGATTGGCGTATTTAATTATTTGTCTAGCTGATCTAATGCCTCGGTAAACTTGACTTCAACATTAACACGGACGGACAGGCGGACAGATGGATATCGCTTAATCGCCTTCGCTAAGCATAAGAAGTCAGAATATATTTACTTTATGGGGTCGGAAATGGTTATATAGAAATTTCCTGCATAATGATAAACTTAGTTACAATTTTTTAGACTTTTTGTGGTGAAGGGTATGATTAAAGCAATTAAGCCACCCAAATACATACGATGGTAACATTTAATTGTTGTCTTCTTTAAACGTGGGAATTGAGTGTCGCACCTAACCTTATAATCAAAAAAACACCTTACAAATGTTTCAATATTTACACAGACTTGTAAACAGAGGTACTCATATTACCGTAGCGTGTATTGTAAGTTTATCACGTTGTCTTTGCTTTTTGAATATGAAAGACTCTGTCATTTGTTTAACATAAAATGACTACAAGTGTTTTATTTTCTGTTGATGTTAATGATGTTCATACAGAAAAAAGAGGTTTGTCGATGTGGCTGCATTCTTTGGTTAATTCAAGACAATATATTGCTTATACATATAACTGCACATAAGTGTCTTTGTGTGTGTAAGTTTTAACAATAATATTGTATTTTCTCTGTCAATATGCTTTAATAAAAAACACTTTCATATGAACTTTCACTTTATCACTGGCAAGTACTTGCATTTAAACACTTGTAAGACATTTTTGTACGTGCCTGTGTGTCTGTGTGTAGTTGTGCAAATGTATATTTTTGGTTTGTTTTGAAGTAAAGGTTGTTTTTGTAAACATGTTTTCTTTATTTTTCTTTTGGTTGTTTTAAGAAATAACTATTGGAACTGCATTTTAAGTTTATTTAAAGCCCGCTTTTCGATTAAGCTTTTAAAAGGCAAATATGAATTTCCCTGCTGAAATATTTTTTGTAGTTTTTTCTTTCTTTTTAAGGTTTATTTAAAACTGCCATTTTTTGTAAGTTTTTTTTTAAATACCACACATTTTTGTTGTGGAATTTTTAGAGTTTTCTTGTTGTTGTTGTTGCTGATTTTCTATAAGTTGGTTTGTATGCGAAATACTAATGACTTTTTTATTTTTAAACTGGTTTTTGGTTGATTGTACTTTTTAGTTTACTTTTTATTTTCATGTTCATATTTTATATTTTCGATATCCACCTTCACAGCGTTTGGAGAAATACTAAAAGAACTAGTCAGAGAATATAAATTTGTGGAGCCATATAAAGAGACCTTTGCTAGAATCTAGATGAATTTGTTTGACAGTATTATTAGGCAACCAATTTTTAAAAACTCTAATAAATGTTCCAAGCACTCAATGTATGCACCCTAAAAGTAGGAGTCTTCATATCTGTAACCAAAAATAACATTATTTTATAGCAAAAAGAAAGCTGCTTGATCGTCCTAAAAATATCCTTAATGCAGTTTTTTCTTTAAAAGGTTAATTCAAACCTGGCGTTACTAGTGAAAGGCAACATTTTATTTAATTTTTTTTATTCGATCGTTTTTTGGTTTTGTTTTTGCAATTAGCTATAAGGAAATTACATGTTTTTTTTTGCAAGTTTATAAGTATGTGTATATGTGTGTGTAGTTAATTTTACACTAATACTATATTACTTATGAGCTGAAAATAAAGTTGAATCATCTGTGAAGGCCACCGAGATCATCATGATTGTTTAATAATTTATGTTTTCTTTAAACAAAAAACTTAAGTGGGTTAATAATACTTAAAAATATTGTGAGCCTTTTACACCTTTATTTTAAAAGTTTAAGAAAGTAAAAGTTAAAACAAACATGAAATAATTTTTTTTTTGTAAATTTTTATGTTTCATAGACATTTGACAAAACAGCTAAAAGTGAGGCTGTTGTAATTATTTTGAAACTTTAAATAAGATTTGCATTAGATCATAGTTTTTACAAAACCATAATTTCAAAGCCATTTATTATTGACACACTGTCTCTGTTTCGGTTGCTTTGGCAAAACAAAAGACTTAAGACAGATACTTTATTAATGCATCCACTTCATTCATTTGAGACCGAAACGCTTTTTGTTTAACAATTTTATTTCAACTGAATTTTAATTTCATATTAATAATAAAATTGTATATTTTATACAATAACAACAACAACAAAAACTGACAAAGAGTCTGCAAGTTTTTCTAGCTTGTTCGACTGGTTTTTTTAATTCGTCAAAATTCCACTTTTTTTTTTTGTTAAGAATGTGTATGTATGCATGTCTTTTTTTTAAATTTAATAAAAACTTTTGAAATGTTTTAAGATATTTTTTTCATCGCAGCTCCCACTAAAATTAAACACTTGTGCTGACATTTTTCTGAATCCATTGTTAAATAAGTTCGATTATTATTTTATATTTTTTTCTTTAACTTGAACTAAAAACATAAACTGGATATTTTTATAATGCGTTCATTATTTTATTAAACTCTATAGTAAAAAAAATGAGTATAAAAATTGTTTAAGGTACTTTGTTTTTAATACAAGAATTTCTTAAAGTGTCTGTTGATTAAATTTTTTAATATATATTTTGTTAATTAAAAAACGAGACACAAAAATTTGTTATTAAAGCGGATATGAGGGCTAGTTATTTTTTTACATGCATAATTAAATTTAAAATTTAAGTAAAAAAAAGTATCAAGCACCTTAATAATTTAAATATTTTAGAAGAAATGCATTTTAGATTTGAAATAAAAATGTACATTTTGTTTTAAATCATGTAACGGTGTCGTAATTTAAATATCACATGAAATTTGTCTTAATAGGATTGTATATAGAATGAGGTTTTCAAGGGCCTTATTAAAACTATAAGCATTTTTAGGGACCTTCTTAAAAAAATTAAAAAAATATTGATCTTTTATAAAAATCTCAAATAGGTACTCCTTCTTTTTTTCCACAAAGTACTTTGTGTTGAATAATCTGAATTATTTTAAAGCTAATGACTGATAAACAGTTTTTAGAAACAGGTACTTTTTGAAAAAGTACTTTTTAAAAAGGTACTTTTCGCAAAAGTATTAATTGTAAAAGTCCTTTTTAGTACTTTTTATAACACCATGTGCCGAAATATTTTTTTTAAGAAAAACTTTGTTTTTATGCGTTTGTTATCGTACAAAAAACAAAAGAAAAAAAAACGAAAAAAACTTTAGAAAATAGGAAGTTTCCTTTTAAGGAATTTAGTTTTAAAAACTATAGAGACTTTTTAAAAAGTTTAAACTTCTGTTAAGATTTTTATAATAAAATATTCTTCAAAAAATTTAACAGCACAGTTGAAAAACAGTGCACCGAAAGGTATTGTTCTTTTTAATTAAAAGAAAATTTTAAGGTACTTTTTTGCTTTTAATCCAATTCATTAAAATTACAGCATATTTTTAAATTTAGAGTGTTTTTGTAGGATGTACTTTTAACGGTTATCTAAAGAAATAAGTTTTCTTTTTATAAAAATTTTAATCCTATGGGTACTTTTTGAGAAGTAGTATTTTAAAAGTAAAAAAGTACTTTTTTAAAAGAAAATAATCAAATTAAATTTGATTTTTAGGAAGATTTTTTAAAGGGAATTTTTTCGGTATAAAAAGTACTTTTATTTCTTACACAGTACTTTTGACAGTACTTTAAAAAATTCTTTTTTAATAGATCCCTTTAGAGCAGGTATTTTTTATATCCTCCGCTTCTTTTGATATACTTTAAAAAAATAATAGAAACTTCGACATCTTCTTTATTATTATTTAAGATTTGATACTTGTTAGTGTATTAAATTAAAATTTATATCAGAGTTAGAAATACCAGTCTGATGTTTGTGTTTTAAAAATATGTCAAGCGTTTTTATATTGTCGTTTTAAAATTGTATTTATTTGCATGACAAAGTAAAATAAACTCATTATTAAACATCTTTTGTAATTTAACAATGTTAAACACGTTTTTGAAATTTAATTTTTTACAAACTTTTCATACACTGCATATTTATTTGATAAAAAAATAATTATTTAATTTTTTATTTAATATTTATTTTTTGCAATAATCTCAGCTAACGTAATTTTATGTGAAAAAAAAACCTTTGGAAATATTGTGAAATCATTTTAGGATGCATAATAATTTCGAAATAAATAAATTTTTTAACATTAAAATTATTACCCTAAAACCTAAACCTCAAATGGTGACTCACTGTGTGTGTTTGTTAAAATAATATTTTAACAAAAACAACAAAAACAAACATAAAATAATGATTTGTTAATTTAATGGGATTAAAAAAATTTGTTAAAAAAATGTATAATAAGATTTGCTATAAAATTAATAATTAATTATTGATACTGATCAACTTGTAAATGATCTCACTTATTTAAGATTCCTAAAATGTTTAACTTTTTTCTTTTAAATTTCAAAAACTAACCTTGAGAATTAAATTTTAACTTTTTGGATTGTGTTTAGGCCGCTAAAAAAATTTTTTAAGAAATCTCTTAAATGTTTTTCGGCATTGTAATCTAGAAGGTAATAAAAAATATGCGACCGTACAGAAGTGAATTGAATACGCATGAAAAATTATTCTCTTCGTTCAAAAAATATTATTTTTATCTCAATTAACTTTAATCGTGCTTGATTTCTTCAAAAAAATGTAAATATTTTATGATATTCTCATGAAATATTTTTTAATTAAAACTACAAAATGAAATTTATTACTGCGGTGAAAGCATATCCATATGGCCATTTCGCTACTGCTCATGAGAATATAATGAAATATTTATATTTTTGAAGGCATCCAGCACGATTAAAGTTAATTAAGATTGTAAAGTTTCCGAAGAATAAAATTTCATATTGATATTATTTTTTATGTTATTAAAGTGCAATCGCAATTTCAACAAGACTTAAACTTTTTCAAGACATAAATATTTTTATTATTTGAAGGATTTGTATTTTTATTAAAAACATAAATCAAAAAATAAAATGAATTCTATTATAAAAATTTGTTAATAAATAAAAAAATTTATAAATATATAATTTCTATTCATTTATATAATTTATTGTTATAGAAACTTTTCAGCACCAGAAATACAAAATGATCAAAGACACAAGAAAATGTTGTTCAAGGAGTGCAGGGACACACTGTACTGCTTCAGTTTTCTTCTAGTTCACATTTTTTTGTTTAGTTTTTTTCCTATTGTTTTATTTTTATTTGCGAATTAAAATATTTTGTTTTTAAAATATTTTTTGTTAAGTGCGAAAAAAAAGAAAATAAAAATAGAAAAGTAATATTTGAAAAAAGAGCGCAAATAAGTCCATATAATTTTTTCTTGTTGCAAAGTTTTTAAATTTGAAATAAAAAAAAATCAAGGTATTTTTAAATTAAATAGACCATAAGCGCTGACCTTATTATTTCTACAACAATTCTTGAGAATTAAAATACTAAATGAAAATACTAAATTGTAAATTATTTAGACTATTCAGAACCCATTGCAGTTTGTAGGTTGTGTAAATAAAATCAAGGTAGTTGTGATACAAGTTTTTGTTGTTAAACTTTAAAAAATATCAGACTTTAAAAAGGAAATTTTTATTGCAATAAAATTAAATTAATTATTAAGTTTATTTAAAATAAGTACAGAAAGTTATGAATATTGTCTATATTTCCCTACAACGAAATTTAGTAACAAAAATTTAGTAGCAAAAAAGTTGTATATGTTGTAGCAAATATACAACAAGACTGGGCATGCATACAACAGGTTGTGAGATGAACTGTTGATTACTTAAGCCAGCTGAATAATAATTTTCTTACTAAGAAGTATCGTGTTCAAAAAACTAAATAAAAATTACAAGTTGGCAAATTGGTTCTTCAAAAAACGAAAACCGAAAAAAAAATTAATAGTGGAGTTTCAGAATTTTTTTAAGAATAAACAACATCGATTGGAGTGGTTAATATGGAATTAAAACCATTACAATCGGAATGTGTGACATGCCTGTATATTTTACTTTTGCCTTCCACTGTATTTTCTTATATTTTTGTTTCTATTCAAAAATGTATTTTATAAACTTTATTGTTTTAACAACTTATTGACTTTAGTACCAATCATTATTAAAGTTCCTTAAATTTTTTATTTTTAAAATTCAGCAAAAGGAAAATTTTCAAGGAATTATATTAAATTAAATTAATTGGGTTGATTATAACAACAGTTAATTATATTAAACTTTCTACCGAAACTTGATTTAAAAAGAAAAATTAAAACTAAAAAAAAAAAAAATTTTAAAAATAAAACTAAAAATCTAAATTATTTAAAAGGGCTTGTATGGTGAAAATAATGATGTACCTACCTTAAAGGTATTTAAATTCAGTGCACGAAATAATATCCAATTATATGAGGAGTATGGGAAATTTTTTAAAAGACTTGTTTTGATGTTTCTTTTTCTGTAAATCCTTGTGTAGTGTTTGTTAAATTGGTTAAGGTTTAATGGCAACTTTTTTTTTTGGTTGTTGTTTAACAAGTTAAGTTGTAACGTTTTTGAATTCTGTTTATTATTTATTTTTCGTAAGATTTTGTTTAAGGGTTTTAAAAAAAGTTTCCTATAAAGTTTCATAAAAAACCATAATTCTCAAACAAAGCTTTGAAGTTGAATGGTTAAAAATAAAAATAAGGTTAAACTATTATTAAAAATTTTATTCTTTATTCATTTTAGCTTGAAATTTAAGAAATTTAATAAAAAAATAAAAATTTTTTTGTTTAAGCCACTCCCTTTAACAAAAGAATTTGAAAAAATAGGTAAAATAAAAAACTAATTAAAAATATATAAAATTATGTTAATTTTTGAATAAATTAAGAAAAAAGAATAAGCTTAAGTTGGTTTCTTGCCGAGTTTCATTTTTAAAAATTATTGTTTAATTTTTTGTTGCTTGCATTCTTTCAATCAAAAGACTTAAGCAACAAACTTGTTTTGAATACACTTTGTAGTAGAAAATTTAAATTCTTGTTGAACTTTTATTTAAAAACTTATTTTTTTTTTATTAAAAAAAAAAACAAGCCAAGAGTATATAAACTGTTGTTGTTATTGTGCCTTTAGAGTTGTATGCATTTTACTTGTTGTTGTATGTTTGTATATAATTAAAAATTGCCGTTTTATTTGATCAGTTTTTACTATTTCTCATACTGTTTTTTGTTTGCTGTGGTTTTATGGCAACGTGTGTATTTTTTTTCCTTTCTGTTTTTCATTTGTTCTCTATTAGTGGCTTAAAAGAAGCAGAAGTAGAGAAAGAAAAACATAAATTCTAAGCAACACTTGTTGAATTTACATTAAAATGATAGTTGCTGCTGTTGTTGTTTTTGTTGATTGTGGTTTTTCTTAAGATTTTTGCAAAATGGAGTTGCAATCAACTGCATTTATTCGTTATAAAGTTTTTTCTTTATTTGGTTTTGCTTCATCAATGTTTAAATTTTAAAGCTGAACTCATTAGTATTTTTTTTTAGTTAAATAAATCAAGATTTTAAATTAAAACTATAGAAATATTAAAGAAAATTACACAATTTTTTGTATTTTTTAAAACAGTGTGATTGTTTTCTTTTATTGTAATAATTTCATGCCGTTTTTTCTTAAGTTTAATATGTCACTTGTCTTCCTTTTTTATATAAAGAAAAAAGTGTTTTCTGTACACTTATATTTGTTATTTTTTAAGCACTCACAATTTTTACACACAAGCATACGTACACACACTCTCTCCGTTAAGAAAAAAAATTGTATTTCTTATTAAGTTTGTTATCCATAAGTTGTAATAGTTTTCTTATCCGTTAACTGTACCGTACCACACGAAGGCCAAACACTCACTAAAACTTGCTTCTATAAAAATCTTTTAAGCTGCACTTTAGAGCCGAGTCTTAACCATAATGGTGTGTACAACTTAACACACATAAGAAACACGAAATCTAAATGCCACAAAAAAAAAGATACTACGAAGAAAAAACAAACAGCAACTTTAAGTTTAAAGCTGTCTCAGTAGAAACGGTAAGAATATAAAATAAGCACAAATAATAAAACCCGCCGACACACAAACACTCACAACTATGTACAAATGCTTATAAACATGAGCACTCTCTTATCATGCATCTTTTATTTACATACGAGTGAAAAATATTATTTTCTTTTAAGCGGGCTTAGGAATGTCTTTTATTTTTTTCAACCGTTTCTTCTTATTCAACCGGCTGTTTTACAAATCATTTTAATGTTTTTTTTTGAGTATTTTCTCGGCAAATATTTAATTTAAGACGTGCATCACTAGCAACAGGTAAATAAAGACTAAAGATGTGATTCTTTTGATTTCTAAAGCTATCATCTATCTTGAGATTATTTATAAGAGATGTGGTGTTAAAAAGGTACGAAAGTACTTTTTTGTGCAACCAGTTAAATTTACTACAATTCTTCTAAACTACTTTCAAATATAAGCTCTGAGACTAATGTTTCTTAGAGTATTGCAAGCCAGTCTTTATAACAGTGACAACCGTTAACCGTCAGAGGCGCCTATAAGCTTATGATACTCCAATGTTATTTAGGTACTTTATCTAAGGGCTTTTTGAAAATTCTAAGAACTTGATAGCCTTAACTATACCCTTCACCACAAAAAGTGGAAGAAGGGTATACAATTGCCGTATTCACAAGCTCTGCTAAGGTGTAGGTAGTATTGCATACTACCTTTTGTTTACTTCTTTGTGAACAACCATTGTATCAATGTGCCATTGTACATTGTACTTCATACGTCAAAAACTGAATAAGAAGAAGAAAAGTGCTATTCATCATTTGTTATTTATAAGCCAAATGGGTGAGAAAACAGAAAAAAGTAAATTAATAAATTTTTTGTGTGGAAAATATAGTTTCCATATATTAATGGTTGACTCAAGTAAGTTAAATTACTAAAGGAAAAATTTGGAAGCTTAAAATAACTTAAGTTTAGAATGCTATCAGCACAAAATAAGAAAAGATGCAATGATTGGATAATGGCTTGCTGCATTCTTCATAACATTATTATTAAATATAATTTAGAACAAGGTGGCAGAGAACAAACCTTAAGATATGTTTCCAATATACCCACTCCTACTATATACAACAGAAATGACTTATTCCACTTTCTAATAAATCAGTCAAATCAATAAATTAAATAAATAAAACTAATAAAAATATCATTTAATTTAATATAATTCATTTAAACATAAAACATTTAAACATAAAAAACATAAAACAAAAATCATATTAAAAAAAGGCACTATACAACGTTTGAAAAACATATGAAAAAAGTACTAAGTGTTGTATCGCATGTTTGCATGAAAATTACCAACAACACAGCTAGCACCGTTGTATTTTGTTAGCACTTAGCACTTACTAGGGGGCTTGTGAATAGGGCAAATATTAATTTCCGAGTCCTTATGCATAGCGAAGTCGATTGAGCGATGTCCGTCTCTCCGTCGCTGCAAACTTGCTAAGACACTAGATCAGCTAGAGAAAATTTTAATATGCCAATCGATCAAACATTGTGTCGAATTGAAATCAACAAGATCGGTCCATGCCCTTCGAGGTAGCGGGCAAAACACCACGCCTATTTTCTCCATATCATTTGGAACAATGAAGTAACTCCAATCAACAAAACAAATATATGCGTCGATAGAGAATAAAAAAATAAGAAAAAAAACTTTAAGGGAAAAAAATGGAGCTCGCCCATATTTTACGAGTTGCGGGGCTCTGAAATTTAAAAATTTTTTTAAATATCAATGTGGGTATTATTTTAAAGCTTTTGTAGAAATCTTTAAGGAAATACTAAATTTTTTTTAAAAATATGCTTAACCCATTAAGAGCCGTTGACATTTTTATGTAAAATTACGAGGGCATGAACACCTGGCCGGAAAGAAGGTTTGTTCTCGTTGAACCCCGCACAATTTGAAAGTCGCTCAAAAAAAGGCTCGTGTCGATTGGTGCAAAGAAATGTTGCAAAAATACGATTGGGGTGCTTCAAAAGACGTTTATAAGATCGTCACAGGTGACAAATCATGGATCTATGCGTATGAGCCCGAAACGAAACAACAATCGACCGTGTGGGTCTTCAAAGACGAGCAAAATCCAACGAAAGTTGTTCGTGGAAGAAGCACTTCGAATCAACTGGTCGCCTGTTTCTTCGGCAAAACTGGTCATGTGGCGACTGTTCCGCTTGAGCAACGTAGAACGGTCACTACTGAGTGGTACACTACAATTTGTTTGCCTGAAGTCATCGGAGAAATTCGAAAAACTAACAAGAGAAGACGAATCATTTTTCACCATGACAATTCGAGCTCTCACACATCGGCTCAAACCAGAGCGTTTTTGACCGGCCAAAACGTCGAATTAATGGGTCATCCGCCGTACAGCCCTGATTTGGCACCTAATGACTTCTTCTTGTTTCCGCACATCAAGAAAAAAATGCGTGGCCAACGATTTTCGTCGCCAGAAGAAGCTGTTGAAGTGTTCAAAAACCATGTTTTTGAGGTGTCTCAATCGGAGTGGAAAAAGTGCTTCGACAACTGGTTTGAGCACACGCAAAAGTGTATAAATCATGCTAGAGAATACTTTGAAAAACAATAAAACCATTTTTGATTATAAATATTCGCATTTTTACTATTAGGCCAGAAATATATAGAGCAGCCCTCGTATGCATAGTTTTTCATTTTTTTTGTAATTCCCTGTCACCACAATATTTGCTGTTTTGATTGGAGTAACTTCACTATATTAGATTTACATATGTAGATGGTGAAGGGTGTCATTGCCAAATATAGCACTCTTCCTTGTTTTTAAATTTTTTTCTAATAGAGTTTGTGTAGCTTTTTCATTTCTTTCCATTCCTAGAAAGAAAAGAAAGATCATTTTATTTATCTTTCTTCCCCATAAATATCAGGAATACTGCAAGAAAGCTTGAGGTGTGCAAACTCTATATAAGGAACGAGCTATTCTTCTTTCTCTTTGATTACTTTTATCTGCCAAAATTAATTAGTCAGTGTTATGGTTGCCAGATAGCGTTGATTTTTATTGCTATACTAAATTTTCAATGGTAGTTTAGAATCAAGAAAAAATGTTTTATTCGTGAACGCCAACCAAAAACACAAAACATAATTATATTTTTAATTTTAATTTTTGAAAAAATTGAATGAAAGTGTTTTCTTTTAGTGAATGTAGTTTTTTTTTTTTGATGAATGAAGCATTTTAAAAATTTTAATCTGGCGCCCATATTTGAAGCTTGCCTTTGACGGCATTATGAAGCAGTTAGCAGAAGCAGATAAATCTAAGCTAGACTTATATGAGAAGGGTTCCGTGCAATGTTTTAGTATTTTAGTACCCTGTAGTTTTTGAAGTTTTTTCCGCTTCGTTATACATTTTTTTCAAAAAATATCATTTCATATTTTTGCTAGCAGATTATCAGAGATATGCAGCATAAAAATTATAAAATTTTTTAAAACTATTTATTCTTTTTTTCAAATTCCCAATTTAAGTTAAAAATTTTGTACATTCAAACTCTAAAAGGTACCCTTTTCATTTGAGTATATCGCAGCACTATTTTCAAAACTCATCACTTTAATGGCGAATTACTTACTCAGGTAGTAAAGAGCGGCGAATTTCTCTTAGCAAAACAGGTAAGAAAACATAACAAACTGACAAAAAGATCAAACGCTAGAATATCAATAGAACTTCATTCCTTATGTGTATTTGTTGTTGTTGTTGGTGTTATTTCTCTAACTTCAAAAGGGACGTGTGAATTGATTTTCAATTTTCTAAATTCTAATTTAAAAATGCCTTTTTGTTTTTATTCATTCGTCACATGTTAAATCTTTTTTTTTGGGTTGCGTCCAACTGATTGTGTGTGTGAGTTGTTCCTTTTTTTCTGGATTAACCAGCCTAAACCTGCACTAATGGAAGGTACCTTTTAGACGATTATATTTAGATTACTAGGAATTTTATTATTATTATTATTTTTTTTAGTTTTTGTTAGTTTTTGTAAATTCCCAAACACAAAATGACATGTTATTTGTTTTATTTTTGTGCGTTCTTATAATTTGTGTAATAAAAAATTGAAAGCGGTTGAAGCGACATGAAATGTATTACGTCATGATAAGGATGAAGGATATCAAATAAAATTAATATGTGAACAATTGATTTATTTATTTATAGAAATCAGTACAAAAAGTAATTCCATTGCTTTCAAGAAGACATTTTAAATTTTTATGCTTTAATCTGACATGTAACGGATGTATTTTATTAATAATCACTTATGATCTGAAGTCAAAGAAAAGATGTGACGCGTTTGTTATTTTGATTCAAAGTTCTATATGCCTTCAAATATAATCGATCCTATCGAACGAAATTCATTTGAGACAAGTTGGTTAGGTATGTTTTTTTATTATTTTCTCTGAAAACACAACAGTTTTGAGAAAAAAATTAATAACAATATTATAAAATTGCCTACATGCCTACAAATAGATAAACTTTTTCCCATTTATCATTTAAAAATCTAAGAAGTGAGTGGGTGATGATTTTAAATATTGCTGCTCTTTAAGAAAAAATTTAAATCCAAAGAAGGCAATAGGAATAATCGATGTTATTAATTAATTAAAATTTATACAAATTTAATAATTTAAAAGCCAGAAAATGTAGATATGCTCCACACTAGACTGAAGTCAATAGATATGAAGAATGTTCATTTAAAATTTAAGACATCATAGAAGAATAACTTTCGTTCTACAAAAATTTGAATGGAAGTTGTGAAATTGAGTTAGACTAAAAAACAGTGGAGTAAAAAATACGAACTTAAACCTAACTAAGAAGTATTGTTATAACGACTGGCCAATTTATAAATCATCTAGCAATCCGAACTCAAATTTCCTCAAGTGTCCGGTTTTTATTAAAAAAAACTATCTTTTCGAAAATTGTGAAAAGTTAAAAATTGAAAGTAGAATTAAAATTAAAAACTTCAACAGTTTTTGTTTCTGTTTCTTGATTTTGTAGATAAGTGTAACGCAACTAGAAGAAGCTAAAATTAATTATTATGAAAATATCTTCAAAAATAAATATCTGGCATCGGTTTTAATTTTTTTTAATTCACAGAAAGTCTAACTTTAAGGATTAAAGATCGGTTCAGCCTTTAGGGTTAGGTTAGTTTCAGTAGGCAGCCATAAATACAATTACAGCTATTTGGATCCAAAACCTGGGCTCCTTTGTGATCTCTACAGAAGAAGGGATTTGCCTACCTGTCAAACAAGTAGACTCATTCAACCATCTAGCCTGAGCCATATAAAAAAGCACTACTGATGCATTGTTTTCATACCAAGACGCCAATGATTAGATATTTTGTTGTAAAAGTATCAAGAATTTGGAATAATTAGCTTTCTTATGAAGTTTCACATTTTGAAACACCTATTTGGAATTTAAAACATTATGAAAAAATTAAATGTTACCTATTTAGTCTAATGTCATCAAACATCACTTTAAACAAACTTCAGCGTTTAATATTTTATACAACAATTATAGCCATTTGTAGTATTAAATTATTTGGTCTATTAGGCTTAAAATTCATTGGAAGTTAAAAAATAAATAAGTAAATAAAAATTAAAAAAAAAATTTATTCTTAATAAAATACACTTGAACTTAAGCCGAAGTAAAATTATTCATTTACTTAATTATAAAACTGCAATAATAATTTAAAAAATTAAATACTTTATAAATAAAAATTTCATTTAAAACTTATTGCATTAAAGCCTTTGTGCAGCTATTAACTCCATTCTCAGCCATTTTTTTCTGACAAACAAATAAAAATATTTTTTTTTTAATATTTCACCAGTAAATAAACTGAATAAAAAATTCAACGTCACCTGCATAAGTTATCCTACCCTCTATTCGATTCCACTCTCTTGTCCGCAATACAAACGTTATAATGATTAACATGTTGGCAATTATTATCTGCAAAAAAATGGTTTAAAATAAAAAAGACCCTAAATGAAGAAATAAAAGTTCTTGGCGGAAGTGTTCTCTTAATATAGAAATGGAAAAAGCGATACATCCGTTTTATTTTTATTTTAAAGTTAAAAGTATGACTGTTAAATGCCAATTTATATAAAGAGCGCTTGCACTTAACAATTGACCTATTTGGCCTTAAAAAACCAGCAACAACAACAACGAAAATACTTAATTCACCTTATTTGTCAAATAAACCGTTTTGTGTTGTAAAAATTATATTCAAAATTCTAAACACACAATTTCTTTTTTAGAATTTTTTTTATATATTTAAACATACACACACACGCAAACACTTACATAAAATATCAATAATTATTTATAGTTTGCATGCCGAAAGCATATTGAAGCTTCTTTCTACCTGTATTTAGGTTAAACCAGTGGAATAAAGAATATATTTATTATTAATTACAAGAAAAAATCAAGACCAGTGAAAACAAAAAAAAAAAAAAAAAGAAATGAACGCAACAAGTTTTATTTCTGCAATAAAGTTTTGAATTTGTTCTTGGCGTTGCATCTTGTGATTTGAATATAAAGAAACAGGAATATCCAGTCATTTAATGTGTGTATGTGTTTTTTTTTTTTTGAAAATTGTATACAACCGTTTTATTTGTTAATAAATAGAACTCCTGTGGCACTTGTTAAAGACGTAGGCTTTTTCATGCAACATATTCATTTATTCATTCCTTCATGCGTCCAAAAATGCAACATGTCTGAACTGATTGTTTATTGAGGTCACTAGGTAAATAAGTAAAATAACAACAAAAACAACAACATAAAAGAAGTGAACGAAATGTTGTAATTATTGCAATAACAACAACAACAGCACAGTAACAATATTAAATAGAAAATAAAAACAAGACAGAAAAAATCATTATTTAATACAAAAGAAAAGCAGAAATTGGGCATTAACGCTTTTAAACGAAATAAACTCGTAGCAATTGTTGGCAAAACGAACGTGCCCAAGTTAATTTGTTTAATTGGAAAATTGTTTAAAAGAACTACAAAAGTTGTAAGTGCATAATTTTTACTTCTCTGTCTGTCTGTGTTTCTGCTGCTGTTTGTTCAAAAAAAAAAAAACTCTGTAAGCTGTTACCTTTGATTAATAATGAAGCTCTTTTTTGATTAAAGAATTATTCGTTCGTTCATTCATCCATCCATCCATCTATCCATCAATTCAATCAATCAAACAAGTCAGTCTATTTAATTATATGATTTGAAGTTAAGTACTTTAAAGTATTTTATAAAGATGAATGGTTTAAGTAGATACGTAACGCATAATTAGTTGAACTGTACTTTAAACTAAAGAAAACTTACCTGCTATGGGGAAAGCGCGTGTAGGGCGTGTTGAATCTGCTTAATGGAAATTACTTGTTTAACGGTTTACATGGATAAATGGCCAAGTTGGTCAATAGCTAACAAGGTTAATACATTTTGTATATGAAATGATAAAAAAAATTAAATGAATTCTTATTATCAAATGGGCAATTAGAATGGCATGATATTTTAAATAATATTTCAACTGCCATCAAACGATTTTTCCGTATCACGACTGATCATGCACGCTCACAATATTTTAAACACCGTTTTAAGCATGCTCATTTGAGTATGAAATAATGTTTATTGCTGAAATGCATTGTTACATTTTTCCCTTTTAGAACAAACGTACGGTTTTTTATGATTACAAATACCACTGTGGCTTATTATTCTGTATTCGAACTTTATGGCTTTCTCTGGCTATACTTCTCGATCCTACCGGTCTTGTGAACCCTTGGTCTCGTATTTACTAAAAATGCGTTATTACTCAAAACGCCGCCATCCACGTTACACTACTGTGTTACTCCGGCGAGACATGAACTACTCGATGCCTTGTTTAGTAACCTTAACCATCCACAGACAACTCCACTACTCCTTTTATCCAAGCCAGTCGTCATACCCTTTAATCCAATAGCCACAACACACGTCTGCCATACACTGTTGTTATGCTGTTACACTTCCCTGCGCTAACCGCTACTGTTCTTACTTTTTATTATAAAGGGCTTCTTGACAATTATCTGTTACTCTTATATTAAATTGGACGTCTCCACTAAATTGTCTGCCATGGCTTCACACAATAATTGCCTTTTGCCTCTCGGAATTGCATTATAACAATTTTTATTTTTCGTTGTGCGCATGTCCGACGGCGAGGATCGAACCTCTACCAACGCAGCCATTGCAGCTGCTCAGCTTCTGTTAGCTAATTGTGGTATTATTCTATACACATACCACTAGTTAATTTAACTTATTCACCACGCTCATACGGAAACAACATCAGGGGTTGCCAGATTTTATTATTCGTAACAGTATGTATATTGATCTATCAAACTGCCATCTCTAAATTAGCGCGTAAGACACAAAGCAATGTAATTCATAGCTTTTGCGCTGGCATGTAATCCCTAAATAAGAGCGTCAACTTTGTGTCTTTAACAGTAATGTTAACTCGTTTTATTTTATGAAACCCGCTGCATAAGCATAAAGAAGAGATAAAAACGCGAGATTGCCTTGAAAATAACTAAATTGTCATTACTTTTTAACCATAACAAAATAAACCAACAAGCAGCCAACTTCACTTCCTAACGCACTGTCAAAATTGGATTTTCCAATTGCAAAGCGTTGACGCCGTGCTATTTAGGGATCCTTCATACGTTTTGTATGTTGTATGTTTTGGTAATTTAGGGATGGCAGAAAGGCTCTTCTCTTTTTCAACCGCAATAGGGAGACAATTAAAATTCGCACAGAAATAATACGTTCTGTCCGACAATAAAATAAAATTAAATTGTAAAGAAAAGAAAAGTGAACACTATACAAGACATGATATTAACTTATATAGGCCTGCCTTTCGAATCACAATAGACAGATTTTTAGCCATGCCGAATTTTATAAACCTTAGTTACTTTAGCTTTGGCTTAAGCTGTTAAGCTTTCTAATCTCAAAGCTCACTTAAGAATGGCCTTTATTATTCTTAAGTTAGTTTTTAAAAGAAAACTAAAGTTAAATAACAAAGCAAAACCAATTAAAAAAAATTATAATGTTCTATGTTGTAGACCAGTGATTCTTAGCCTTTCTTTGTTACGGCCCACTTTTAACGATTTTAAAATTTGGCGGCACAAAAAGAAAAAGATAAGTCTTCAAATTACTTACTTACCACCTATAAAACACTGCATAAAATTTTTTATGATAAAAAAATAAGGGATTAACAACAAGAAAATAATAAAAATACTTTCTCTTTTATCTATATTCGGTCGTAAAAATGGCAATTCCACTCTCATGTCTTCTGTCTGAGCTGTCATCAAATATTGAAGTGTTTTCGTTGTTGGCAATGCTGTTGTTGTTACTTAAATCAGAGTTGCTATTGTTGCTGTTTTTAGTATTTTGGTTAAGAAATGAACTACAATTTGCCTGCTCCTGTGTTGAAGAGGTAGCTGTATGGCATTTCCCGAGTTTGAATTATTGCTATTAGTAGTGACATGGCCACCGCCATTGCCCATACCATTTACTATGCCGACAGCTCCTTCGCTTGCGGTAGCCAATGCAGTAAATGCGTCATGCTGACATCGTACCACAATATCATTGGCAACATTATTGACATTGTTGTTTTCCTCCGTTTAGGATTTCTTTTTTTTTATTTAGTTTTAATGTTGGTTAATACTAAAAATCCGAAGTCACACAAATACGATAAGGAAAATTTAAGTAATATTCTTAAAGCTTTTTTTGGCTATCATTAGATAATCACACCTAATATTATTCCAAAATAAATTAATGGATTTTTCTGTGTTTAAAATTAAATATCACAAACGTACATTTAAAATTACACCTGATATAGCTCCTGTTTGAATACATCAGCTGATGTTTTACTTTGCCGTTTTTACATTACAAACATCCAAGTCATTCGGTTGCAAAATAGTTTTAAGCCGCCATTTATTATGTTTGTTGGCGCCACGGAAGTATTGACACATATTTTTATATATTCAAAATTTCGCGGTACACTTTTAAAATTTCGTGGTACACAATAGTGCCGTGGCACAGTGCTAGACAATCACTGCTGTAGACAAAGCTTAAACTCGGCCCAAAATAAATATTATTATAGTTTTCAGTTTCACTAGTATAATTGGATCGGATTTACAATTTTTTGTTAAAAAAAAAAAAAACTCAAAAACTATAATTTTATTGAAATTATAGTTTTTGGCAAAATTAAACTATTTTCGTGAAATTTTAATAGTTAAGTGAATTTCTGACACTTTGGTATTTTAGATTCTTGTCTGAATTTTTGGTTTTTTTTTTTTTTTAAATATTATTGGATTGAAATTCGAATTTTTTATCATTTTTGTGTTTTGCATTAAATTTCAAAAATTTAGTATGATTCTGAATTTGTGTTATTATAGATTTTTTCTGAATTTTCGATTTGAAATAAAAAATAAGTTTTAATTGAAACTTTTTTATTTGAAATTTTGGTGAAATTTCAATAGTTTAGTGAAATTTATTTTTTTTTAATATTCAAAATTTTCTTTCCATATTTTCGGTTTGTTTTGAAATTTAAAATTTTTTTTCGTCAAATTTAATTTTTTGTGAAATTTTGGGAAAATATTATATTTTGGTGAAATTTCGATAACCGTTTGAAATTACCTTTTTTGTGGATTGTAGATTTTTTTTAAGTTTCATTTTTTATATAACAAATACAATAATAACTAAAAAAAAGCAAAAACCACAGATCAATTCGGGATAAAAGTAAGAAAAACAGCGGCCATGGCAACACTAGTTTTCTACAAAAGGCCATTATTTCTTTCCTATAAGCTTCAAAAATATATGTTTAATAGGGCCGAATTAGAATACCGTAGAAACTACAAACGGAATAGCAAAATTATACCATTCCCACCTGGGGTGCCGTTCTGGCTCTCTTTAATTAAAAGTACGGTCATCGCAAAAATAATCGTGCCAATTGATTTATTTGATTTTTTCTCAAGTTAGGCAAAAAAAGTGCAAACAAAAAGAATAATCAATTTCAATCCTTTTGACAATTAAAGATTTTATTTTAAGTAAGTTCAAATTAGTTGTAAGGGCGAGAGCTTGGTTCTGTTAACACTTCCTCAACTAGTAAAGCTAGGTCATCACATAACTTTTTTCGAAATCTTAAAATATGCTAAAAATATTTTTGATTTAAAAATGACTTTGGCAATAGGATGGACAAAACACAAACAATTAATTTTTGTTTTACATTTTTATTTTTCGTACCTTACGACTAGATAAGTTAATGTCGAACGAGCTTGCACCGAAAAACTTAATTGATTATATATATTTTTGTCAATTTTCAACGTCTTATTTAAATTAGAGGGGAAAATAATTATAAATCCACTATTGACTTTTCGAATAAATGGCAGCACTCTTTGCTTATTATCTAAGACACAAACCATAACGAGTGCAATAAGTGCAACTATGCAACCATGAAAACGACCAACGTGAGGTGGCCAGATAATTTATTAAAAGTAAGATTATTCATGGATGTTATTTACTTTATTTTCTTAGCGGTAAAAAAATTTTATTTTAATTAAAATTCTAGAAGAATATGAAATGGAATAAATTGTTATATTTAACTATAAATTATATATTTATAAACAACCTGAATTTGAATTTTACTTTCATGTAGTGGTGACAAAGTCTCTTGATTTAAATAAGTTTTTAGATGTTAAAAATAAAATTTCGTTTGCAGCTAAATAAATGATCATATCACATAATGATAATTATTCCCTTAATTTTTCTTTTTTTATAGAGTGTGGTTTTTTAAACAATTTTTAGAAATTAAAAAAAAAAAATAAAATTACAAAATGCATTCGTCATCGACGTGTTGCGTCCATGCACGCATGCAACCACACATTAACATCAATCAGCTTACACTATTTATTGCTATTTGACAATAGTACGCAGCATGTGGTAGTATTTTAAGCCAAATTGAACTAAATTTATATTTATGTTGAAATAAAGAAAAAAGAAAACAAAAGAAATGCGATTACGCATCTTTATAGTTTTAATTTATTTAAAGTAATGAAATCTTTTTTAGAAATTGTAGTAAGATGATAGAAGAAATTAAATTATTATAAATTATGTTCGGTATTAAATATTTTGAAACTGTTTTTCAAGATATATAAAGACTAATACGAATATTTTCATATGCGGTTCAGATTTTTGAAAGTAAAATCGAGATTTTCTTTTCTTGTAAAACACAGTTCCAAGGTATGGATTGTTTTTCTTTAGAATTAGTAATTATGGCTTAGACAATATGTTCTATCGAAAATGGCATAATTTTGGCAAAATTGGGTAAATAAAAAAGAAGCATCAAGCCTCACTTCCAAATTAGTGCTAAAAATCGCTAAAAATATATATAATTTCACTTTTTGATTAATAATTCTAATTGTAAGCATAAAGTGTCATACATTTCACAAAAGCTTTTTATTAATTTACTTTATTCGTGCTTGATTCCTTTAAATATAAATTTTTCATGATATTCTCTTGAAATATTTATTATTTTAAACTAAACTACAAAATGAAATGTAGTACTGCGGGGAAAGCATATCCATATGGCAGTAATACATTTCATTTTGTAGTTTAGTTTAAAATAATAAATATTTCATGAGAATATCATGAAATAATTATATTTGAAGGAATCAAGCACGAATAAAGTAAATTAATTAAATTTTAAAAGATTCCGAATAATAAATTTTTCATTTTCATAAAAGCTTTTTATTTTATTTCTAAATAAGTTTATTGAAAAAGCTTATTGGCGGAAAAGATAGTTAAGATGGCTATTTCATTGTTCAGGAAACCATTAACGACATTTTAGGAAGGCTAAAGATGCAAAAAAATGTTTTTTTTTGTTAAATTTTTACAGAAGTTGTACTTTTTTTTAAAACTTTGTAACCCTGCTAAATTCTTTAGGAAAGGGATAGATAAGAGATAAAACAGGTGAAAGGGGAAAAATATAGTCACTTTATTATTTATTGTAATTCAACGGCGAATATGCTACGAAGAAGTAGCGCCTCAGCAGCCTCGCTCTGGTCACTACAACAACAAGTACTAAAATGAAGTTAAAAACTAGAGACTTATTTTCATTCATATTGACTTATTGGGCACTTGAACTTTAGACAAAGTATGTAGTACTATTATCTCTATAACGGTAAGTATAAAAATAAAGGGTGTTCTTTATCAGGCCTAGTGTTGACATATATAATCTTGATTTTTAACTGTATTAGACGAACTTTTAAAAATGTTTAAAAGATAAAGTTAAGAATTAAAGGGTGGTATATTCATAGAACGGAACTACTATACTTTCTGCAGCAAACTAAAAGGCCAGTTGATAAATATAATTTTTCTAGGTAATTTTATCGATTTTGATTTATTTAAGTCCTAATAAGTGAATTACTATCTTATTGCTGATTATTCGGATGCAGTTATGAAAACACTTTAAAAAATCTGCTAAAACTATTTGAATCAGCTGATTGTATAACGATATATTCGTAAAGCCTATTAAGCTAGGAATAACTGTTTTAAAGTCACTGACAGTTCCGTTAATATGTCAAGACAAACAAATGTTTTTGTCAACAATTTTTTTAAAATTTTTAAAACTAGAAATACATATTTCTACATTATTTCAGTATAAATGAATACAGTCTTTAAATAAATACAAAAATATAACATCTTTTATTTGAGAAAGAGAGAAACTGTTTTGGAGTAAAAATTATTTAAATAAGAAACCATTTAAGACGTTAATGGAGAAGAAATTAAAAAAAAAAAAAAACACACTGATACCAAAATAGAGAATGGAATTAAATACAAGCAAAAATCATATAAAAACAGTGAAGAAACAAATAAAAGGCAGTAAAACATGTTTTCAGTGTGGAAATAGCACAAGAAAGATAAATAAAAAACACAGAAAGACAAACGGACAGACAAACAGTCAATAAACAACAAGAAGAATCAGTCAGTCAGTTGCAATCGGGCTTTCTAAAAAGAACCAACAAGCGATTCCTCTCCACGTTAAAGAAAAGTACAAAATTTTAAAAGAAATTATTAAAAAAAAAAACAAATAAACAACAAGAAAGAGATCTTTGTCAAACGGAAATGCAATAACGGAGTTTGCATCTGTGTCAAACAAGATTTAAAACAAAAATCTATTTTTTTTAAAACAAATTAAAGTATGTGTCTGTGTGTAAGAAAAAATAGATAATTAACATAAAAGAAATACAAATTAGTTATTGAATTATAGTGAAAGTTAGTTTTTTTTTGTTGTTCTTGAGGTTTCTTTCATTAAATTTTCTTTGCAAATGTTAAAGAAAAGTCTTAATGTTCGTAAAACAAAAAGACCAACCAGACCAGAGAGGCCAAACAGGTGACAAGATTTTTAGGCGGCTTAGATTTAATGCAAGAATACTATTTAACACTAGTGAACGTTTTTAGAAAGAGAACCCAAAGCAAGTTGCACAAATTATTTTAAAAATATTTTCTTGCTTGGCCACAGCACACTTCTTTTTTTCTGCATAAAATTGGTAAACATTTTAAAATAAATTATTTTTCATAATTTATTTTTATTACTGCTTCTTAAAAACATGACTGTTACCTCTTTAAGCTAAACAATCAAGAACCGGCTTAGAATTCTTGAGAAAAACTTTCAAATTCCTTGAATGCAGTTGTTTAATTGTGCAAAATTCCAGTTTAACGTGCATATCAGAGATGGAAGAGTGAATGAGTGAAGTGTACCCAACTCAAATATTTACTGGCTAAAGATTTACTTTATTCACATACTCAAGTTTTAAAATTGTGCGCATGTTTGATCAAGAAAACTTATTTGACAGGATGCGATAATTTTGCAACTTCTAAAAATCTCATCTTTAAATACACAAGGCCACAACTGTGTGTGTGTGTATTAAACAAAGAGTTAATATGTTACAAGGGAATCGAATTATTTTTTTTTATTAGACATGACCAGTTTAAATAACAATTATTTTATTAAGTTTATTTGTTTATAAAAAAAGTGCAATTAAATATTATCACGTTTAGGTATTTGAACTATATTTGGTTTGCATTATTTTTTAAATTTAAAGCCGCCATACAAAAACAACTAACTTAGGGTTTCGATTATGGGATTTTTATTTTTCCTTAAGAAACTGAGAATCGCTATATGCTTTTTATAAACGAAAGTAAAAAAATATTTAAGATGATTTTCTATAAAAAAGATTTGTAGTGACTTTAATGGGTTTTATTTTATTTCCAGCAATTAGTTTAAATTTCTTATACAAATACTATTTGCAGTTAATATTTTTTTATATAAATTAATTTACTATAGGTATTACGTTGTCAAAATTAAATACATATTTTAAAATAAAGACAATTAACGAATTAGAAATTGTGGTTTAATTAATTCTTGAGGTAGATTCTTGTCAGCTTTTCGTAGGCAATTTCATATAAATTATTTTGAAACTGAGACTTAAATCCGCAAAAATTAAAAAAGTTTTGCAGAGCACGAGGTAGATCTTCCTTACGAGGGCTGCTATATATATTTCTGGCCTGGCAACACTGAGTGCTGCCAAGTGCAATCTGACATTTCCATTGGAAAGCTTGTCATTTTTAAGCATAATCGTACTCAAAACGTTTTGACGTACGACCATTATTTGTGTTGTTTACAGTGACTTGAAAAAATTAATATAGAAAACAAGGGAATTAACTCGTGAACATTTTCGTGCCATCATTTTTTACAACTTTCGACGTGGATTATCACGACAAGAGTGCATTGATGAACTTAACTCTTTGTATGGCGATGAAGCACCATCCTATAGCACTGTGGTAAATTGGTATAATGAATTTAATCATGGCCGAAGCTCGCTCAAAGACGAATTCCGTGAAGGTCGTCCAAAAACGGCTGTTGTGACAGAGAACATTGATGCCGTGCGTGAACTCATAATGCGAGATCGACATGCGACATACCGAGAGATAGAGACATCCTTGGACATTTCTTCCACCAGCATACATTCGATACTGCATGAACACCTGGCCGTAGAAAAGGTTTGTTCTCGTTGGATCCCGCACAATTTGAAAGTCGCTCAAAAAAAGGCTCGTGTCGATTGGTGCAAAGAAATGTTGCAAAAATACGATTGCGGTGCTACAAAAGACGTTTATAAGATCGTCACAGGTGACGAATCATGCGTATGAGCCCGAAACGAAACAACAATCGACCGTGTGGGTCTTCAAAGACGAGCAAAATCCAACGAAAGTTGTTCGTGGAAGAAGCACTTCGAAACAAATGGTCGCCTGTTTCTTCGGCAAAACCGGTCATGTGGCGACTGTTCCGCTTGAGCAACGTGGGACGGTCACTTCTGAGTGGTACACTACAATTTGTTTGCCTGAAGTCATCGGAGAAATTCGAAAAACCAACAAGAGAAGACGAATCATTGTTCAACATGACAATGCGAGCTCTCACACATCGGCTCAAACCAGAGCGTTTTTACCTGCCAAAACGTTGAATTAATGGGTCATCCGCCGTACAGCCATGACTTGGCACCTAATGATTTTTCTTATTTCCGCACATCAAGAAAAAAATGCGTGGTCAACGATTTCCGTCGCCAGAAGAAGCTGTTGAAGTGTTCAAAAACCATGTTTTAGAGGTGTCTCAATCGGAGTGGAAAAAGTGCTTCGACAACTGGTTTCACCGCATGCAAAAGTGTATAAATCATGCTGGAGAATACTTTGAAAAACAATAAAACCATTTTTGATTATAAATATTCGCATTTTCCTTATTCAGAAAATATTTTTTTTTTCGAATAGTTTATATAAAAATAATTGCAATTTAAATAACATTTCAAAACGTTTAACTTTATTAATATTAGGCGTTTTTTTATAATTTTAGAGATTATAAATTATTTTTGTAAATTTAAAACTATTTTATTTTTATTTTTTTTAATCAGTGGTCAGGGGATTGTTTCGTAAATTTTTTATTAAATTTACAGCAGTTTTTTTCTTTTTTGGAATCACGATTTTTAAAACAGGGATCTAATCACCGCATACGATATCGAGTTTAGTATCGAATAATGTTTCGATACGTGTCGAGTAAGCTAATCATCGCATACGATATATATTGAATTGTAATTTTTAAGAAAATGTTTTAGGTTTATAACATATGTTTACTGTCAACAAATGATAAGAATATTAAAAGCTCCAAATTATATTAATTTGTGCCAAAAGCCAAAAAAAATATTTTTGAATAAATAAATAAAAACTAAATAGGTCGATGTAGAATGTTATCATCTCAAATTATAATACTTTTAATCCGATATCGAAAAAAATTATGAAAAATTACGAGAGATTTTACTGGATATCGAATGCAGTGATTAGACCCCTGATTTGTGACTACTAATTACACTGTTCTGCAAAAAAAAAAAAAAAAAATTTTCCCCTCCCTTGAACAATTTTGCATGTTTTTCTTGTTTTCAGGTGTGCTGAGTCCGAATCTGAACTCAGAAAAATTCTATCACCCTCTGATTTGGAGAGAAAAGAGGAAAAACTTTGAGCGAAAATCTCGAGAGTACTGATAAAATCCTAGAAGAAAATAGTGACAAGAGAGTGGCTGAGTGGGAGGGGGGGGGGGGGGGGGGGAGTTGGGGTATTGAGGTTGAAAGAGGGGCAGGTAGGGATTTTAATGAAAAGGATACCACCATAAAAAACAAAAAAACTTTTAGCCATATTTTTTCAACCACTTGTAATATTCCCATAAAATTTTTTTTTGTTCAAATATACTTCATTGCGCTCAAAAGCATCGGGCTTTTGAATTTTTTTCACTTTGTTTTGATGCCAAACAAAATTCGTCAAATTTATAAAAAACTCACATTTTTGGATAAAAAAAAACTAGAATTTCTCAAGAAACTGTTCGTGATAGACAGAATCTGACTTCAAATTCGTTTTCAGCACATTTGAAAACAGTAAGAAAGCATATTTTGGTTTAAAGGAGGATTTTAGTGCAGAACAGTGTAATTAAACTTTTATTTTTAGTTCAATATCTTTTTATGAATCAATTAAACTTAGCAATTTTTCTTTATTTCAGAGATTTTTAAATTTCGTAAACTAATTGTAAAAATGTTTGTCATATGACGATAAAAAGCCGAATTGTTGGATTCAATCAAATTTTCATTCCGCATTTGCTGGATTATTTTAATAAGTTTGAGTAGAAATTTAATTTTTTTTAATAAGTTTGAGTAGAAATTTAATTGGACGGTAAAAAAAATTTCAAAAAAAGAAAATTTGGAAATTAAAAAATTGAGGCGTAAATTGACTTTACAGTTACGTATTTTCAAATTATGGAAAGAAAGTAAAAAAATATTAAAATACTTCTTTTTAGTAAGAAAAAAAAAATAATAAATATTGAAAAGTAACTCAATTCATAATTTAACTTTTTTAATTTAAATTTTTCTAAAAATCTTAAATTCTGTGTAAAAAACTCTCTAAAAACAGTATTGTAACTAAGAACCCTACATTCTTCAGAACACCTACAAAAGAAACGGCTATTAACAGCATTCATAATTATTGTATTTAAATTAATCTACTGAAAAAGTATCATATCATACCGCTTCCATACTTGGAAGCCTTATAACCCACATATTAATTAATAATTTGCTTTAAATGTTTACAGAAAATTTTAAAAAGATGTTAACAAAACTACCAGACTATATAATATCAGACTGTGGTTACCCAAATTGGGGAAAAGAAAATGAAAAACTTAATTTAGTCAAAATACATGAAAATCTCTGGAGCACAAGTTCAATATGGTCAACAAAATCAACGAATTTGGCAAAACTACTACCGCTAAGGGAGACATTAACCGATTATTATATGGAAAAATTGATGATAACCCAAAACGAGTCTATATACAAGACAACAGTAGCAAAACCAGCACAGCAGTGTAACAAGAACAACAACAACAACAATAGCGGAAAACAAGCGCCAAGACATGTGAATGAAGTGATGAAAAATGGCAAGAGGTAAAGAAATATTATTTATTTATACACATTTTTATGGTGTAGTTTTTTAATGCATTTTATTTTTTATTTTTGTAGAAAACAACATCAACAAAAACCACAAAGTGTGTTGTATAAAAGAAGATCTTATACAAACAGTTTAGACAAAGATTTAGATCAGTTTTAGTATGATCTTTAAAAGTTAAATTTCTGGGAGGGCTACACAGTGATTTAGTGATGTGCTACTTAAAAATGTGTTTATTTTATCTAAAATTTATTATTTATTTTCTTTTTAGTTTATAGAAAAATATTATTATTATTACAAAGCAATTTTAAAAGAGGAGTTTTATTTTTAGTTATCTCACAGAGACAAACTTTAAGCATATTGAGAAATTTAAAATTAAAAATGTTTTTACCTAAGAACTAAAACACCTTTGGAAACAATTCAAAAGTTTTGTTTAATACCAATTAATACTGTTAAATAATTAAACTTCACTACTGACAGAAAACAACCGGTTCCTAACTGGGTTATACTTTCAGTTTTCCTCAATGGTATCTTACTATGACTAAAGCTATTGTGGAAATCAATAAAATAACATAGAAAGCCTTTTGGTTTCCATAAAGAAATAATTATAGTTTGCTGCGGTAATCTGGGCTTTGATTTTACTTTTTCTATATTATATTTCTAAAGCAGAAGACAAGTAGTTCTGGGGTTATGACCTGAGTAGATTATAAGCCTTAATTTTAATAGAATCCTACACCAAAAATTGCTTACAACTTTGTATTTTATAAATGAATAACTTATAAGTAATGCTTAAGGTCGTTATTATGTCAGTTTACAGCTATTTTGTAATTATTTTTGAAGAAATAAAGCATTTTAACGTATAATATCTCTGTTTATATCAAAGCAGCATTGCCATTTAATCTATAATTTACCTATTGCGAACATAAATCCTGGCAACTCTTTTAAATTTCTGTCTTGACAGCTGACACAGCAGCAAAAAATTATTTTTGCTGTTGTGGAATTCTTTCCAACAACACGAAAAATGCAAAATTTTTAAAATTTAGCGCTATATAAGATAAAAATACATTTTTTATATATTGAAAAAATTAAAGAAACGTGGTTCATCTAAACTAAAGGCTGTTTAAAAGAAAACAAAGCTTACGGAACAAAAAACGGACATAAACCAATGTTGACATAAGGTCACAATCATTAGTGTCGCTGGAGTTTGTAACTAAAGAAAAGGGAGAATTTTGCATTATTTCAATCTTATTGAGTTCAATAATGTGTTATGGCTACAGAACACGGTTTAGAAAGCATAAAACAGCAAACTTTGCTTACAAGTGAAATAAACAACACCGGACACACGAGATTAGATCAGGTGGCAAACGCAACGAGAAAGGTAGGATTGGCTGGCACTGTCACATGTAATAGCTGGGAGTCTTGCTTTTATTGCCCACGTGAAAATTTCAAGACAGTTAGTGATTTTGTGAAGTAAGTATTTGGTTCATTTTCTAGTCATTCAATTATTTAAATTATTTTGAAAGGCATTTGCGCGAACGACATTGTACACGGGAAGGTGGTTCTTTTGTATGTCGCTATGGTTTTAACGGAGTTTGCCCTTCATTGCCCCTGGATGGGGTGTCTGATCGTGACTATGATGCTCACGTAGCCAAGTATCATGTAAATCAGCAGACTCGTGAAATGCCTCCAGAGTGGTCTGTATTTTCAGCTGCTCAAAATTTACCAGCCGTTTTAAACGATCCCTCAAAAGGCAAACAAAGTAATCTTTTTACCAAGAAATGGGGCGTGGATTTTGTAGAACGTACACAAATTCCTGCTTCGCCATATTTGCCACAGATCAGCATTGATGATTTTGAAAAATATATTCACAAAATTGGTAAACGTTATAAACGTCACGAACGTATAAATGCCCAACAAGCGGAATCTCTTTTGGCCGACTCTACAGGTACGCCGCTGCCCAAGGGCACTGTTCCAACTTCGCCTACACATCATGCAAATTTAAGTTCAATACCCGATATATTTCTCAAAAATACGCTAAATTTACAGAACGCCTCTACATTCGCTCAGGTGTTCCCTGGCCTAATGCAAAAACCTATTGCAGAAGAACGTCGCCAAACGGGTCGTCTATTGCAAGAACAACTCTCCCACTACCTAGATATAGTAGAGGTAAAAATAGCCCAACAAGTATCGCAAAAGTCTGCAGCTTTTTTTCATGCCATGACATCTCAAGACGCCATCATGACTGAAATGGAAGAAGCTGCAAAAAAAGTTCAAGCCTTAAGATCAGCCCTACGGATTTTAAACGAAACTGTGGTAGTTGATACATTTCGCGTGTTACGTTATGCCCAGCGGCGACAGAACTTTGAAAAAGTCTTGGATAAACTCTGCCTCATGGCTACGGTTCAT
Source organism: Gymnosoma rotundatum (assembly GCA_916610165.2). NCBI lineage: Eukaryota > Metazoa > Arthropoda > Insecta > Diptera > Tachinidae > Gymnosoma > Gymnosoma rotundatum. Next base: position 2,395,468 of record OU744337.1, read on the forward strand.
AAAACTCAACCAATGTTGCAACTGTTATTAGGAACCCAAGATTATGTGGCTGCTCTGGATTTAATTGGCACAACACAAGAAATTTTAGCCCAAGAATTAATAGGTGTGCACTGTTTTAAACATTTACCCATGCAACTTGCCGAAATGGAGAAACTTATTGATAAAATGTTGACTACCGAATTTGAACGTTATACTACAACGGATTTAAACAGGCCTTTGCAAGACGTTCTCAAAGAAACTGATAGTGTGTGCGCCGAAGAAGATAAACTAGTGTGTATCGTGATGGGCTTGCTTAGAAAAAAGAATTTCAACTTTGTGGAAGCCTATAAAGATGAGGCTATTGTAACTATACGTGCTATTATTAAACAATTGGTTATAGAGTTTATTGCAACTACCGATGCAGAAATCTGTTTAACCGGAAACGGAGAAGAAGCTCAAAATCTTACATTTAGTGAGTGGATTGCTTTGCTGGCCAAAGCCACAGTTGCTTTGTTAATGGTATTGCAACGCATACAAGCTGTTACTCATATAATGCGTCAAACAACCGATGCTGCAGCGGGTCGTTCCTTTAATAGTGAAAGTGATAATCAGGAGGCAGCTGTGAATCTTATAGATTCTGAGGCTTTTCTTACAACTACCGATCAGGCTGTAGTGCATGAAAAGTTAAATGAATTGCTCATAGCTGTGTGCCATTACTGTCATGAACGTTGTGCTAACTTGGTGTCCCAGCAAAGTCTAGAAAAAATCGTTGCCACAGCCGAAGAAATTGAAAAGCTGTCATCTCTAGTCGATGACTTTACGAATGGCTGTGAAGCTATATGCGGCGTTACAAATGTGCCTTTGAAAGTTGCGCTCAAAGTTCAAGCTTCTCGATTTGCCAATCGTTTTCACAGTGAGCGTAAGAAAAAGCTAACATTAATATTGGATACTGAACGTTGGCGTCAAGTCGATATACCCAATGAATTTCAAAAGATCATCGATCGCATAGCGGAAAATAAAGAATTTTCGACTGATGACATATACAACAAACAACCAGCAGTTGAAATAAATGGTCATGTGCAAACTACACAACTTAATAACAGTGTATCACAGGCGAGTCCAGTGTTATTGGTTCAATCTAAACCGTATACATTGGTAGGCTCCGCTCTCATACTGGTGCAAATGTTATGCGAATATTGTCGCTGTGCTCAACGTTTACCAATTGTGGCTGGCTATTTATCACGTAATGTGGTGGACTTGCTAAGAAATTTTAATTCACGATCTTGTCAATTAGTTATGGGAGCCGGTGCTTTACGTGTTGCTGGCTTAAAAACTATAACAAGCACCAATTTGGCTTTAGTATCGCGTGCCCTGCAACTTATTTTATGGCTTTTGCCTAAAATTAAAAATCACTTTCAACATCTAGATGGCTCAGCAGTAACCGGCTATGATGCCATTGAACGTGAATATCAAAGTCACGTCAAGGAAATTGAGAACAAAATCTATACAATTGTTATGGAACGTGTGGCAATGCAAGTAGAAGCTTGGGATGCTCGACCACCAATACCTTCCCAATCGTTTCGCATTATTTCACGTCACTTGGTGAAGTTACATGAAGCCGTTGCACCAATACTGCCTGAACAACAGATTCACTCGATGTACGCTCTTATCCATATGAATTTTAAAGACAAACTAAGGAAACAATTGATTAAATTGAACATAATAAATAACGGTGGACCACAACATGGTGTTGTTACATCCGAACTAACATTCTATATGGAAACATTACGTACTTTGAAAGCGCTGCCGGTTGAAGAGCTGGACGACAGCATACAAGAAAGTATTTGGATTTTCTAAAAGTCTTGCATCATTATAGTCTGTTTTATTTTTTTTTAATTCTAGTTTTTAAGTAGGATTCTTTTTTGTTCATTTGTGCTAGTTTCGAAACCTTGTTTTTCCTTTTTATTATCGCTGGTTTCTTTTTTGTTAATTTTTGAAATGTTTTAAGAGAAATCTAAATTACGACATCATTTTGCAGCTTATTTTTTTGTGTAAATTAAATTTACTTTTGCTTTTTATTAAGATTAACATCAATATAATATTATTTATACAATACGACCATAAATTAGAGTTAATAAATAAGAATTTAATTACACGAGAAGTATGTAAATTTTAAAAATTGTACTGTAACTTTAGACTAAAAATTTGTTAACATTGACAACTCGCAATTTCAATTTTGTAAAAACGTAAAATTTAAATGCTTGTAATAAGATCTCGTTAAATTTTTTCAACTATCCCAGCTTAATTATGAATATTTACAAAACAGAAAACATAAAAGTCTCACCAAATAATAAATATGTTGTCGATAAAATTTTAACAATAAATAAATATAGATTAATAAATCAAATTGTACGGAAATACATAAGCATTAAAGACAAATCGCTTATTTAATTTGTGTTAACATTTTGAAATTTACTTTTCAGTTGATTATCTTTCAAAATGCCTGCTAACTCTTCATTTTTTATGGCACGCATTTCATCTATAATGCTTTCACGAAATCCAGCATCCTTGGCTGGATCATTTGATACAGTATTATCTTTAGTACTTTTTTGTTGCAGCTGTGGTATTTCTGCAGTAAGATTTGTGTGAATACTTTGTAGATTTTGAGCTCCCAACGGACTTATGCTTTGCCAGCTATCAGTGCCGAACCATATAGAAAGAGCATCATTATAATCAGTGTTATGAGTACGGAACGGATTCGATGGACTACCAAATCCCAAATGACTGATGGTATCACGTAAGGTTTTAGCTAACTTTTGAATTTTACTCGAATAAAATAATAAACTGGCTCCCGTGAGATGGGCTATCGATCTTAAGCAGCGGCATATATGTTTCTTTATTTCTGGTTCTAAAAATGATATTTGTTTTAGATTTATTTCCGAATGAAGTGTAACTTACCATAACCCATAAACATATCGTACTTTGCTCCTACTACGACTGTAGAAAAAGGCAGCAACTCTAAAGTATTCATGTCAATATGATCCTTTTTTACACGTTCTTTAGCTTTTTCCCATAATCGTTTAGTTGCCTCTTCAGTTAGATTTGCTATGACTTCTTGACTGGCATCCTTAAGGCCACGATAAGCGGCCTCTATATCTGACCAAAGTTGTTGAGGTTGTGATAAGTCTATCATTATTACTGCTGAAAAATTTAACAGGTCATGACTTTTTAAAGGTACTTTAAGTAATTCCTCCGAATTGTCAAGTGAACCTAATTCCCATACATTAAGAACTTGTTTCTGCAAATGACCAGTTCTTCGACCATACGAATAATCTAAAGCTAAAGTAGGCTTGGTGGCATCTTCACGATCAAAAAATGTATTGATTACTGTTGTTTTGCCCACACCCTTACTCCCCAATATAAAAATCGTGCGTTCCCTAGCATCATTTGCAACTTGAAGTTGTTGCAACTGTTCTTCTGCTAATTTTAAAGCTATATCATAAATAGTTTCTCTTTTATTTAATTCGCGTTCCATTTTTACTGCAATTCGCACAAGGTTTTTAATTGAACAACAAATTTACAAAGCAAAACCGTTACTATAGAAACCGTTACGAGTTTAAGGTGATTTGTTTATTTCATTAAAATGCAACACTAATTGTGTATAAAATTTTAAAAGTTGGCAACGCAATGCAAAATTTGAAATTTTCAGTAAACACACAAAAGCAGAATTATTATTATTAAATAATTTTGGATATTTATAATTGCTCAATGCCAGTGCATAAATTGAACACTTCGTGTTAAAATAAAGTCTTAACAACTTACAATTTACATACGCATACAATTCTGTGTCATTTGTATTTTATTTTGTTTTTATTTTATTATTCTTACTTTTGTCAATTTTCATAGTCTGTTTCAATGGTGTGTAGAAAAAATACTTTTACAAGCAAGAATTCTAAATTTAATGTGTGTTTTGGTGGCACTATCGAAAAAGTGAACTGAAAATAGTAAATAAATGAATTATTAATCTTAATAATATTAATTGTTTTCAAACTTATAAAAAACACGATGACGTGAATCTTGTGCTAAAGGTCTTTGTTTACAACTCTACGTTTAATTGAGAGTTACTAATTTAAATAACACATTTATGTGAGAAGATTTTCTTGAAGTTCGTAAATGGTTGTGTATTTGCTAATTATATTAATAACTTTTGCGTACAGTGTTGAGCAAAATTATTAACTAAAAGTTTTGTTAAATCAAGTACAATTACACATAATCTTTGGCATTTTTAATTATTCATTACAAGTATTTTTATCGGAATCAAGAGCTAAGGCTAATAAAAAGTAGATGTACCTTAGAATCTCAATTAAAATTATTTGTACTTGTAATTAAACATTCTAAATTACAGATTATATATAACTGTAATTGGAAGTATTCAATTTCAAATTGTCAGTAGCTATAATTGTAATTAAGAAATTATCCTTACTTGCAAATAAACAAAAACCAATTAAATTTTATAAATGTTACTTAGAATTACACTGAGCTTTAGTCTATTTT